>CM073132.1:55140180-56410680 GCA_037039145.1 Fundulus diaphanus | reverse complement strand
ACCGCCTGATTGTTAATATCAGGGTGAAGTTGGATTGTGGAGCTAAACAGATTTCCTCTCTTCTACTGTCATTTCCTTTTTGTCGTTGTTCTCAGAGGCTGAAAGATCATTTTTCTGCTTTAGAAAGTTTTAGAAATGCCTGAGATTTCCTGGAGGTTTACTGAGGAGTTTGCTCTGTAGCTCTGGTGAGGAAGGCCACCTCCTCCATCGCAGGACGGCGGGTTCTCTATTTGTTCCTGGAAAACAACTAAAGTCTGATCTGAGGAAATCTCTCAGCGCGGGTCTAAGGTCCAAACAGAGCTCATGTTGGTGGAGCTGACACAGGAAAGCTTAGTTTACAGAGTCTGATGGCTGATACGGAGGCAGTCCTGTAACCCTGAGCTTTGGACATGGTCCCCCTCCCTGGATGTCCTCCTCACTGCGTTCAGTGGAAATAAAGGCCGGTTCTGGTCAGGTTCTGGTCGGGTTCTGGTCAGGTTCTGGTCGGGTTCTGGTCGGGTTCTGGTCGGGTTCTGGTCGGGTTCTGGTCCGGTCTTGTTGGTAGAAGCTAACTGAAAGTTGCCAAGATCTCTGGTCAGTTTATACAGCATAAAAAAGCTTTTATTGACATTTATTCTGCAGGAACAGCAACCGCTGATTCATTTCAACGTTTTCAGATTAAATGTTGGATTTTGGTCGTTTTCAGATTATTTTGCAGCATCAAAAGATGCAAAATCTGCTTTAGGGCTTCTTTCACATGTTTACCAGAGTTCTCCCAACATGTAAACGTGTCTCCCAGACGTCCTTTGGTACGAAGGTTTAAACTTTGTTATCCTCTCAAAGGTCAGCAGGGTAAAGCATAATGTTTGCAGGCTGAAAGGCGTCTGAGCTTCGTCTGGAAACGGGTTTAGTTCTGCTGTGGTAACAGGAGCAGACTGGACCGCTCTTCCATCGCCTGCGCTTCAGATTGCAGCGAAGGAAAACAATAACAGCAGTCGCTGCAACAACGCCGCCGTTCTGATCCCAAATCAAGCTGAGTGTCCACCGAGGCCCAGACGCCATTAACGCATCTGACGGATCTGAATCGCTTCAGGCTCGCCGTCTCATGTAAATGTCACTGAAGACGCTGAGAGGCATCGGTCTGAGGCAGGAGGCCGGCGCGGCGCACACACTCAGAGCACTTCAGAGTATAATGACAGGGAAATAAACATGAAAGACAGATGAGCCGCCGGTGCTCAAGAGGCAAGAAAATCCTCCAAAGAGCCGCTGTCATGTAAAAACTAAGCTGCACTGCCTCAGCTGTACATCCATCTCTGTCTTTATGCAGCTGCTGAAAAGCTGCAGAACAGTAAGAAAACGAGGGAAAGATCCCCAGAAACGGCCGACGCTCCTCAGATTAAACGCTCAGAGGACATAAAGGTGCATCCAAAATATACATTTCAGTCTGGTAAAAAGGTTCAACAGTTTGGTCCTGAAAGTGAAACTCAGCTTAGCTAGATCCATATATACATATATATATATATATATATATATATATATATATATATATATATATATGTATTATATGAATATTTAATTTAGATATACTTATATTTTTCTTATTTTGTGTTTTTTTAGTATACATATTTTCCGAGCATCTATATTTTGTGTATCTTTGTTGCTGCAAAGACGAAACTTTTCCAGACCAAATAAAGGAATATTCTGCTAAAATCAGACTAACTAAATCATTTCAGTCAGAATCTAATGATTTAGACTGATTTTGTTTAAAAATATATTTATTCAGTTTGAGAAATGATTTCCTTGGTTGAACCTTGAAATAATTTATTTAACACAACCAGAATAACAGCTAATTAAATTAGTTGGTTTGTGGTTTATTGGACTTCAGATTTCTTGGTCTGTTTTTCAGGACTGGACTGATCAGTCTGATGAAACGTGTGATTTGATTAAACCTTTAAAAAACGGGTTTAAACCATTTGAACGGAGCATCTGGCTGCTCCTAATAGCTTTTTCTCTGCTTTTGTTAATGAGCCACCTGGCAGGGTCCAATCTAAATGATGCATATTGAGCATGTCTGTGCATCCCATAAATACAATGATCTGTGAAGATCTGCTTACCGACTGAATGCACAAACATGCTGCAGCTGACTCTAAAGTGGAAAACTTGATTTAAACTCAAAGACGTCCAGATCGCTCTGAGTGGAGGGAACGGCAGGATGAAGACTCAGATCTGGTTCTGGGACAAACTCACCGCTGATCCACTTTGCTTCCGGGTCATGGATCTGAAAGTTCCTTTGGAAGAGGTCATCCAGAGTCAGCGGTGAGCCAAAGGTGTTCCCTGAACCACCTGTGAGGAAGAAGAAGGAAATACAGTGAGTTCAGAACCCAGGAGCCTGTCTGGTCTGGTGAGGCCCTTCAGTAACAAGACGATTCAAAGTGCTGAACATGATCAGAAAACATTACAGAGGGAAATATTACATAGGAAAAGAAAAACATTACATTAACAGAGCAATAAGCTGAGTAAATCCATACAGAAAGCATAAAATCACATCATTTCATTGTTTCTAATCATAATAGGAATGAGTGAAGTATAAAGTAATTTGTCCAACTTTTCATGATTCATCGTTTGGAGGACATGTAAAAAGCAGAAGCAGGGAAACGGCGGATAGAAAATCGTCCGCCTTCACCGAGAAGCAGGAATAAAAAACAAAACAATAAAAAATTTAATGTAAAATCCTAAAATCTGATGCAAGGCTTTTCTTTAACAACTCAACCATACGATCGTTCCAGGAGAGCAAATCTCTGCATGTCTGTAAAGCTCCAATCAAAAGGAAAGTCCTCACAGATTTGGACCAGTTAACGTTCTGGAAACCATCGTCATTCAGCATCGATCGGGCCTCAGACGGATGAACTGCTGTTACCCAAACGCTTCAGAATCTGCTGACATCTGCTGCTCATCCACCAAAACGTCCACAAACCCAAACAGGTCGGTTCATATCTTGTCCCTCATGTGGTGTCATCAGCCCAAACACAGACGCAGCACAAGTTGTTCCTTCTGTGTTTTTATCCGCAATGTGACTTTGATGAAGGAGAAAAAGGAGGAAGCCTGCAGCATGAAGCCTGCAGCATGAAGCCTGCAGCATGAAGCCTGCAGCTAACCGGTGCAGGACAGCAGGACGGCTGGATGGACCAGAACCTGCGGCATGAAGCCTCCTTCTGGGACAGAGTCCAACTTCTGCAGACAATAATCTTGTCTTTGAGCAAACCTGCTGCACCGTCATCCTGTGTTTCCACATATAAATCTGACCTGACTGACTTTACAACAACCTAAACATCTGACTTCAGAACCTCATCTGAGCTTTACATGTTCTTGAATCCGTTTGAAGCCGTTGCCTCCAGAGTTTGTGAGGATTTGATGAGGAGCAGGACTGAAACGCAGACTGGAGCTCAGGAGCTGTATGATGAAATGGATTTAATGAGAAAAAGACTGAGAGGAAGGCAAGGAGCAAACATGAAGGCATCACGGAGGATCCGACACATGCAGAGTGTGACCAGGTGGCTGAGAGGAAGAGGAAAGCATGGCGAGAAAGTGAAGGCCATCAGATGATGAAGAAGGCGCAGGGAGCTGAGGAATGCAAGCCGAGGCAGACAGGAAGAACATCTAAGAACATCTAATCAAATTATCAGCTCCTGTTCCATTGTTGGCTCACCTTTAGAAAGCAGAACAATGGAAAGTCCAATGAAAGAGAGAATGACGGCGATGACCAGCAGCGAGATGCCGATCCCCTTCCAGTTCCTGTCTGGCCCAATGGGTCCGATGACCTGTCAAACAGGAGAAAGGACACGTGAGCTACAAGGAATACTCTGATTAAAACAATTAACTCCACAGATATCTGAAAACATCAACAGGTCGGCGGTGGACAAAGGCTGAAAAGCTTTTTAATTATGTTTATTATTAACGGTGCAGATCTGCAGAGCTTCAGCTCATCTCCAACCAGAGGCTTCTGCACCAACAATGACAGCTGCAGGATAAATGTGTCCTTTCATGCTTAAAAAGGGACAAACTCTGGACAAATGATGAATTCCTTCAGTTCATGTTACTCAGTACTTATTTCAAGCTGCTGTGTTCATTACGTAGAAACACGAGAGGCTGATGGTGGTTCTGTGGACACGTTCTGCTCTTCGCGTGTCTCCTGGGTTTCTGGCTCTCTTCTAGTGGAAAGTTGCAGAGTTTCTGTTAAAAGCAGAATCGTTTGGTTCAGGACCGGTTCAGTTTCTGGGTCCAGGTCTCTGGATGTTCTGAATGAATCTGCCTCACCAGGAGAGCCTCCAGCAGCTGGAAGCTCATCCGTGTATTTATAAATCTACTTTATGGGCTTTTTAATTGGGCTAAGGCAAATATCCTGACGCCACGTTTACATGCTCTGCTATTCTGCTTCAGAGCTTCAGCTTCCAAGTCGCAGCGCTATTAAAATGTTGGATCGGTCACAAGAGGAAAACATTTCTAAAAACGATGTCCTGCAGCCTCATTTAGCTCATGATCCCTTTTGTTAGCAGCCAGCAGCTGGATTATCCCCCACAGAGCGCCGAATATTTTAGTCCTGCAGTAACATCATTTTGGGAACTCCATTCTGAGCCCATTAAGTTTCTCAGGGTTTTATGGCTGCAGTTTGCTGAAAGTATGCAGCAATTTTCAACAAACCAATTAAATAAACCCACAGAGGAAAACACTGTGCTTGTTTGTCCTGTTTTTATCCACATAAATCCATTACGAGTGATTTAAAGGGAACAAGTGTGTGAATAATCAAACACGGCTTCCTTTTTAATCATAAAGTCGTGCAATTAGCCGTGCAGGTATTTCATAATTAGGCATTTCTGGTTCTCATAATGCTGGGAAACTCACAATTTATTTAATCTATTTGATGTCTTTTATTTATTGCTTCAAATCATTTTGATAGTATATAATCCCTAAACTCTTTCATGCTTTGCTTCCTATACATCAGCTGATCTAAGCCAACATTCAAACTTTGCTAAACGTGCCCAGCCAGTTTTATCCAGGAGCCAATTAGGCATTTTCTACAGGCACTATCAGCCAAATGCTGCTTACTGCACATGTCTGACATGCAGAGTCTTTGTTGTCGTTATGAAACCATAATTACATTTCTGCTGAGACACCAGAGTTCACACAGACACAAATCAAAGAAATGATGTCCAGGCTGAATTCACCAAACGCTTCCTGGGAAACTAAAAGTGTGCAGATAGACATTAGGATGTTAGAGACAATCTAAATGATCCTCAGTCGGATCAGAACCTGTAGAACCAGCAGCGTGTTGTAAACATGTAACCATGAACTGGGCTGCTGGTTCACTGACTGCCAGCAGGGGGCACTAGCCTCACAGCTCTGGGAAAGAAGCTGTTTTTAAGTCTGTTAGTTTTGATTTAATGTTCCTGAATCATTTCCCTGGTGGAAGTGGGTCAAACAGAACATTGTTCTGGTGGGAGTGGGTCAAACAGAACATTGTTCTGGTGGAAGTGGGTCAAACAGAACATTGTTCTGATGGGAGTGGGTCAAACAGAACATTGTTCTGGTGGGAGTGGGTCAAACAGGACATTGTTCTGGTGGAAGTGGGTCAAACAGAACATTGTTCTGATAGAAGTGGGTCAAACAGAACATTGTTCTGATAGAAGTGGGTCAAACAGGACATTGTTCTGGTGGAAGTGGGTCAAACAGAACATTGTTCTGATGGAAGTGGGTCAAACAGAACATTTCCCTGGTGGAAGTGGGTCAAACGGAACATTGTTCTGGTGGAAGTGGGATCTGTGGCAACACGTCTGGACTCTTGTAGCATAAACCGTGTCTAGACCTGGTAGACGGCATCCCACAATCCCCTGGGCTGACCTCACCACCGTGCTAGGTCCTTCCTCTCCTGTGCAGCTCCCAGACCTCCCTGTCATGCTAAAAAGCTTTCTATTGTGGCTCTGTAGAAGTTTATGAGCAACTTAGAAGGAAGTCCAGTCCGTTTCAGTTTCCTGAAGACGAAGAAGAGCCGTTGTTGGGCCTTCTTCACCAGGTGGGAGGAGACCAGGAGAGGTCGGAGGAGATGTGAAACTTGATACTGTCCACACGCTCCACCATCTCCCCCTGTAGAGGGGAGGTGTTCAGTCCTCCTGCACCTCCTCTAGTCCATTATTACCTCTTTGGTCTGAGTGGTGTTCAGGATCAGGTTGTTCCTGGAGCTCCACTGGGTCAGATTGCTGACCTCCTCCCTGTAGTGGGACTCATCATTGGTGGAGATGACCCACTACAGTCGAGTCATCCACAATCTTCTCCACTGTGTCAGATTGCTGACCTCATCCCTTGTGTGAGTCATTGCAGCCGCCGCCGTACCAATGTACCAAGGGTGGATAATGTAAAACATTTTAAGAAGGCCAAAAAGTAATAATTATTACAGGGAACCAATAATAATTGGTTGTTGATGCCAATACTAACCTTAGCCTGCTTAAGTGGTGAGAGCTGCAGAGCTATGCAGTTAAATTGTTGGATTGATCAAAAGAATAAAATCATGTCTAAAGAGGGCACCATGGTTAGACTTAGTCTTAGACAACTCTATTTGTCATTTTGTATGCACAGAGTGGGTACAGAACGAAATTTCATTTGCATACAGCTTGAAAAATTACAGTAAATTGCAGTAAATTACAGGATAAGGTGCAGCAGTGATTTATAGTAAACAGTTTAAATGTAAACAATGTAAACAACACAGGAGAAATAGACAGTGTGCGATCACAGTGTACAGGTGAGTATTATTAAAAAAACGATTGTATGTGCAGAAATGATTGTGCAAAGGGCATTTGTGCAAGAATGCATTTTAGAAACTGAGAGTTCGGCAGCATTTGTAATGCTACATAAGGATGCAATGATGCAAATGTGCAAATATACGAATGTGGTACAGAGTCCATTTTGTGGCTTCAGCAGTTCAGAGGTTACAGTGTTCTGTACTAACTTTGTACATTTCTGGACCAAGAGACGAATTTCTACGGCATTTTTATCAAGTCAAAAATGATGAAATCACTAAAAGTAGCCTAGCATGTTAGCATTAACATGTTCGCTCAGCTCACCCCAGTTTACTGCAATCCTTCTGGACTGGTGTAGTCTGCAACCTCGGCACTTTATTTTTACTTTAGCAAATTATGAATTTCTAAGGAATTTTTGATGCGGCAAGTAAGCTGAGTAACCAGCTATAAATGCTAATCCCAACATTAGCACAAAAACATTAGCATTAGCATATCTGGTCACACCATTGCTTTCTTTTAAAGTTTTTTGCACTTACTGTTATTGAGCAATGAGAGAATATTTTGCATAATGTAGTTGATAAATGGGGGTGTGAAGGTACAGCAGGGGGCGCAACAACAGCTTTGCCTCTTTGGTCCAGAAACTCCAGGCCTTGTGAATGTGGCAACAGCGCCCCCTACTGTTTGGTCTGTACCTGCGGTCAGTAGTATGATGAATACTATTAATAAACTCCTAAAAAAGGACAAAACTTAACGTAACTGTTTAAGTTTGTCTTTAATATCAATATTAATGGCTCAATATTATTTTTGCCATATGAGGTTCATAGCTGGTTAAAAGTTTATATTATATTGTTGTTAATATTGGATAGTTAAAAAAGGGTGGCAATGTTGAAACACTGTAGTTATTAGAAACCATTGTTATATGTTATAAATTAACCCATATATGTGTGTAAATTTTTTTTAAATAAAATTATATTTATTATTATTATTATTATTGTTATTATTATTAGTAGTATTGTTGTTGTTATTGTTATTATTATTATGATTATTATTATGAATGTTGTTATTATTAGCGTTATTGTTAGTGATTATGATTGTTATTATTATTATTATTATTATTATTATTATTATTATTATTATTATTATTATTATTATTACCTTCATCTTTTCTGGTCAAACGCTGCCAGCTCACCCTGGATGCTGGCATCCAAACACGTGTCTCCCACAGGACAGTGTGGAGAAAGCTGCAGCTAGATGCCAGAACAATGTGTTGTGTTGACAGCGCCATGCTGGAGGGCTCCCTGGATGCAAAGCAGCACCATGAATCCAAACAGATACTAAATACTGCATCTTACCTGCCAACCTGTCAGAGCATGCAAAGCTCTTCTTCTCTGGCTTCAAACAGCTGAAGTACACTAACTTTCACTTTTTCCCCTCTGAGACAGCACCAATTGATTTTAGCTTTAAGGGAAATTCACTCTGCATTGTTAAATGGTGACAGACATGCTTTTGAGGATAGAAGAAGTTGCCTTTCAAAGGGAAAAGGATCTTAGGCAGGAAAGGTTGTCTGGCTTTATTTTAAAAAGTCATCTTAATTAAAGCTTAAAACGTCATTTCAAATAGTTTTAATCCCAAATCCAAGCCCATTTTCTTACCGTCTGGGTGAAGGAACAATGAATGCAAAGGAGCCAGCCTTTCATTTAAAACAAGTCAAACCAAATGTCAGCAGGTTAGATTCTGAATAAAGGCTTTTCTTGAATCTACTGTTAAACGTATTAATAGATGATAATTTCCCTCAGACAACAGCTCTAAAACTGAGCGGTTTAGCAGCAGGTGAAACATTTCTGTGATGAAGCTGCAGAAGGAAATAAATACCCTAAAAGCTGAATATGAGGGATAATGTGGGACCACTTGACATTTCTGTCACATAAAATGAAGGAAGGCGCGCTGCTCCAGCAGTTATTCAGGACGCTGAATATGAGAGAAGCTGGGAGGAAGAGAAGCCGCCTGGATGCAGAAAACCTGTTGTGATCTCAGCAAACAAAGCTCCAGAGATAGAGGTACAGACGGAGGAACCAAGCAGCTGTTACTCATTTTAAGAACGGGGTCATCTGCCTCGGACAGGTAAAGAGGAAACTGTGTTACATATTAAAATGTCCTCTGAGGCTGGGCACGAAGCCCCCGGCGTCCAGCCGTGCCGCCTGGTTCTCTGCTGCTGATTAAGCCATTGTGCTGTTGATTGTGCTCCACTATACTCACAAATCAGCATAACTGCACGGTCAGACGACGCCAGCACTGATTTCTGTTTCTGTGGAAGATGTACGGTAGCCCCAGCCGGGTTTTCCCAACCAGGAAACCTTCTGAGGGTCACACAATGCCCCCCATGCTGGTAGGACGCGATGTTTAATTATCCACCGTGGTTATTGATTATGAGGATTAAGAATTAGAAATCACAATTAATCATTTATAATTCACAACCAGGATCATCCATAACAAATATATATTTAAAGTACACTAAGGGTTTGAGATGATTGGGCTACTAGCACTTCATAATTAATTAATAATTGGAATTAAAAATTCATTAAAATTAACCAAACTTGTCTAGTCCTAATAAATGTTAATAATTACGATTTACAACTGCAATAGGCGATTAATATTTACCATAAAATATCACTTATCAACTGATATCAAAGAGATAATTGAAGGCTGACCTTCGGACAGCAAAGCTCTCTTATATAAAAACAAGCACAAGCAAATCTCTCCTTTATCTTTGAGAGTTTTGAAACCAAATCCCCCGGATACAATCAAAAGTCACAAACTCCTTAGCTAAGCAGAAACACGCATCTACTAATTAATATTTAAATGTAAAATGATTGACTGAGAATCAGCGAGCAGCTGAGAAACGAAAGACCAGCACTTTAGATAATTAGATAATTAAATTAAACAAACCAAAGGCCACACTGGTTAGTACCCAGCAAGTTATGTGCAATAACCAAAAAGCCTGGATCAAAGCAGAAACGGAGCATTTCTGTAATAATCAGTGTTTGTGTCTGATATCAAATATCCCCCCCGGTTGCCAGCGGTCCTGTATTGATCCTGTTTGATTGATTATTAACAACATGCGTCTAATCGATGGTAAACTGGACAAATTCACTGCTAGTCAACACTTTTTTACCCTGGCTACTGCACAGCATTTCCTGTCTGCACCCCCGTACCGAGACTTCAAAGTAAAAGCATACATGGAACGTTACAAACCGCTTTGGGCTCGTTTGCTTTTACAAACCCAGCGGCTCCAACATGCTGAGGGAGGAGGAGGAGCGCCTCCCTATATGGAGGCACAGTGTCAGTTAACGTCGCCTTTATTTCAATATGTTCAGTTAGTCACAGCTTTTCACTCCTCTGCACCGCTGCTGTTTACGTTTAAACAACCTTCTTCACCCCGCAGTGAATCATGGGACAGGACTAACCAGCAAGGCACGGCCGTTTGAAGCGGCCTCCGCTGCGAAGGATGCAGCCCCTGAATCTGGACACACCCTTTGCCTTTATTTTGAAGCATTCTGATTGGCTGACAGGTTTCCGCAGTTCACTGCCTCCTATGGCACAAGAGTTTTAATTCAGTCCAGGAAGCAAAGAAGATGAAAACTGCAGTAAGTTGACTAGAAAAAAAGACGAGGATGCCCGTCGTCTCAGAAAATCTCAGGTTTTCTTCCACCAGGACTACAAAGTGCTCTGATCCTCTGGCCTGTGATCGGTGAGCGTTGCAGCTAGACGTCAAAGCTGGAGCGAGTTGTCTTCTATGAGGGAATGACACGAGTAAAGGCGGCTGTAGGCACAACTTTTCCATCACCCTACAGCTACTGGACTGCTGGTCTCCATCCAGACTGATGTCACTGAGGAGCTAAAACCACCTGAACTTTGGAGCATCTTCATCCGTAAGACGGAATCAAACACAAAAGTGGACAGAATAAACCCCGTTCAGCTCATTTACTTCAACGTAAACAGCAGCTTCTAAGATAACAGGAAGAAATCTGGTTCTCTGCAGACCCAAAACAAGGAAAACAGAATATGAATCCAGAACCCAAAGGCTGGCCCAGACAATCTCTGTTTGATGAAAATAACATAAAGTTTCTCTCTGAAGCGGGTTAGACTTCTGCAGAGGTTCTCTGCAGAGCGCAGGAGAAGCCATCTGCCCTGGGAGACACAGCAGACCAACGTTACCGTTTCAGTTCATCTGCAACCAGATGGCAGACTGAGCCGGGTTCTGATCCGCTGAGGCCCGACATGATGATCTCCCTCCTTTTTGCTGCTATTAATGAACAACTGGGCTTCCAGTCTGGTCTGAATCATAAGATTCGGCCTTTTACATGAAATGAAGAAGCTCCTGCCTCACACTGGCATGAACTACGTTCTGTAATAAAGTATTTCTGATTCTGATTCTGTAAAGGCGACACGGCGTCATTAAAGATCCGGTCTGTTCATGGCGGAGGAACCAGCAGGAGAAAAGTGGGAATACATGAGATTACACGCGGGTAGCGCTGCATTAACGCCAATTGTTAGGATTCAGAGGGAGAACGCAGCCTTTAACGTTCCTAATTCAACGTGACGACGTCTCACCACCTGAGTGACGCCATCGTTGGGTTTATTTCAGAACCAGAACTCAGCTCATTGTCAGCATGTCTGAGAAAATATAACCGAGTGTCACGGAGCCGCCACTGAAACGCAGCGGTCACTCTGCCGCCTTAGCTCCTCCCCTCCCAGATGCATGATGGTTAAACACCTGTCTGTCTCTACACAGCACTGATGTTACACCTGACTGTCTGAAAAAGGCTTTATAAATAAAGTTTAACTGATTTATGACATTTGGCAACAGATGTTCTCAAGACGGTGGAAGACCCTCTTTGGCTGCATTTCTGCATGTTGTCAGCATAGACATCATACAGGTAGACGCTGCCTACTGGAGCTGACGTGTCAGCGCGGCCGCCATCTTGGATGGGTCTCCCACGACCCCAGTGCATTTATCTGTACTGAGGAAGCTGTTTGACCAACTAAAATAAATCATAACTCCCTGAATTTTTACCCAATTTTCACTCAGTTTGGTTTGTTACAAACAGCAGAGATGTGGTTATGATACAGGACGCTGTTACACATGAAACAAAAACCATGTTTTAATGCTGTATTTTAGTGTTTTAATGTATGCTCTTTAACAGACAGACATGTGGTACTACAAATTAATAAATGTATAAATTCATACATTTTATATTTTAATAAAGAAACAAGTTGGATAGTTGTTTCACTCTCTCACATGTACAATCCTGACCCTCTACACACCAACAATAATTTCTTCATATTTCTGCATGCTGTGCATGCACACAGTTGTTTTAAAGGCCTGGAAAAGTGTTCTTTAACATTTCCAGGTCATTTCAGCATCTTAAACCCTGTTTGCAAATAAGGCTGGAGCTAAAGACCCCTGTTCTGCACAGCTTCCTGCATGTGTTGGGACTCTGTAACGTGATTCAGCCTTAGTTTGTGAAATACAGCGATAACAGATTCATAAACATTAAATAATGGTCCATCTGTTGGGTTTCTGCATTGTTCTGAGTAAAAACTCATCTTCAGAACCAGTCTCAGCCCAAAATGCTGATCTGCACCACATGATCTAGTTTTAGTAGTTATTACTGGTTATTTCAACCCTAAGCTGCAGACAATACGGGTAAAGTTGCTTCCTCTGGGTTTACTCCCGTTGGCTCCTATCCCAGCTTTGATTAGGAGAGACCCATCCAAGATGGCGGCCAGGCAGGATGCAGTCCAGCGCGTAATTAGGCCTCTATATATATATATATATAATGTCTATGGTTGTCAGAGCCGAACGGCTGCTGCTGTTTTTAGAGCTAACCATGTCTTTGTTCCAGTTGCTCCCTTTAGGAGGTGCTACAGCAGACCAGCTGCCACCTCCTCACCGTCCTCCTCCGTCACTGTTGACATCCTTCTTCTCTACCTCCATCATCGTCCATCCAAGCCGATCTCACCCCCCCCCCTCCTTTATCACACGACCACAGTTCGTCTTTGAGCGTCCCATCATCTGCTGATCCACAGACGGACAGCGTCTCATTCTGACTTTCTTTATATTCTCCGTGGTGAGCAGCACACCTGCAGCTCGTTTAAGCCGACCTGCAGAAACAAACACCTGCGATCATTTTCTCAGGACAAACAAACCTGCAGAGACCAAAGATCAGCTCTCAGAACCTGTGAGCCTATTAAGCGGCTCCAGCTCCAGACGGCACCGTGAACAAGCGGCACCATTAAGGAAAGGAAAACTGCGGGCCAGATTTAATGAATTAATCTGACGGGCTATAACAAAGTGAGTTTTCACGCTCAGACAGGTTTTCCAGACTCATTTGCAGAGGTGAGCAGAGCTAAATTGAGGTCAGGAAAGAAGGTAGTGATGGTATCGGCCAATCCATCTCTTTTCAATGAGCTTTTTAATTAAAAGGTACTTTTCTCATCTCGCAAACTTGCTGAAACTGAAAGTTAAAGCAATTTCCACCACGGATATCATTTGATTAATCTGCAGCATTAATTAAGAAAAAATATATGTTCTGAGAATCAAACAGACGTTTGAAGGAGTTTTTAAACAGGCAGAAGGACGGAAGCTTTGCTTTGAAAGCGACGATTTGAGCAGCAACAGCCGTCTGAATTTATTACAGCGTCATTATGTTTGCTGTACCATCATTCCATCTGTTCATTCATCCATCCATCCATCCATCTGTTCATTCATCCATCCATCCATCCATCTGTTCATTCATCCATCCATCTGTTCATTCATCCATCCATCCATCCATCTGTTCATTCATCCATCCATCCATCCATCTGTTCATTCATCCATCCATCTGTTCATTCATCCATCCATCCATCCATCTGTTCATTCATCCATCCATCCATCCATCTGTTCATTCATCCATCCATCCATCCATCTGTTCATTCATCCATCCATCCATCCATCTGTTCATTCATCCATCCATCTGTTCATTCATCCATCCATCCATCCATCTGTTCATTCATCCATCCATCTGTTCATTCATCCATCCATCCATCCATCTGTTCATTCATCCATCCATCCATCCATCTGTTCATTCATCCATCCATCCATCCATCTGTTCATTCATCCATCCATCCATCCATCTGTTCATTCATCCATCCATCCATCCATCTGTTCATTCATCCATCCATCCATCCATCTGTTCATTCATCCATCCATCTGTTCATTCATCCATCTGTTCATTCATCCATCCATCCATCCATCTGTTCATTCATCCATCCATCTGTTCATTCATCCATCCATCCATCCATCTGTTCATTCATCCATCCATCCATCCATCCATCCATCTGTTCATTCATCCATCCATCCATCCATCTGTTCATTCATCCATCCATCTGTTCATTCATCCATCCATCCATCCATCTGTTCATTCATCCATCCATCCATCCATCTGTTCATTCATCCATCCATCCATCTGTTCATTCATCCATCCATCCATCCATCTGTTCATTCATCCATCCATCCATCCATCCATCTGTTCATTCATCCATCCATCCATCCATCCATCTGTTCATTCATCCATCCATCCATCTTTTCATTCATCCATCCATCCATCTGTTCATTCATCCATCCATCCATCCATCTGTTCATTCATCCATCCATCCATCTGTTCATTCATCCATCCATCCATCCATCTGTTCATTCATCCATCCATCTGTTCATTCATCCATCCATCCATCTGTTCATTCATCCATCCATCCATCCATCCATCCATCCATCCATCTGTTCATTCATCCATCCATCCATCCATCCATCTGTTCATTCATCCATCCATCCATCCATCTTTTCATTCATCCATCCATCCATCCATCTGTTCATTCATCCATCCATCCATCCATCTTTTCATTCATCCATCCATCCATCTGTTCATTCATCCATCCATCCATCCATCCATCTGTTCATTCATCCATCCATCCATCCATCCATTTGTTCATCCATCCATCCATCCATCTGTTCATTCATCCATCCATCCATCCATCCATCTGTTCATTCATCCATCCATCCATCCATCCATCTGTTCATTCATCCATCCATCCATCCAGCCATCTGTTCATTCATCCATCCATTCATCCATCTGTTCATTCATCCATCTGTTCATTCATCCATCCATCCATCTGTTCATTCATTCATCCATCCATCCATCAATCCATCTGTTCATTCATCCATCCATCCATCCGTTCATTCATCCATCTGTTCATTCATCCATCCATCCATCCATCCGTTCATTCATCCATCTGTTCATTCATCCATCCATCCATCTGTTCATTCATCCATCCATCATCCATCCATCCATCCATCCATCCATCCATCCATCCATCCATCTGTTCATTCATCCATCTGTTCAATCATCCATCCATCCATCCGTTCATTCATCCATCTGTTCAATCATCCATCCATCCATCCGTTCATTCATCCATCCATCCATCCATCAATCCATCTGTTCATTTATCCATCCATCCATCCATCCATCCGTTCATTCATCCATCTGTTCATTCATCCATCCATCCATCTGTTCATTCATCCATCCATCATCCATCCATCCATCCATCCATCCATCCATCCATCTGTTCATTCATCCATCTGTTCATTCATCCATCCATCCATCCGTTCATTCATTCATCCATCCATCCATCAATCCATCCGTTCATTCATCCATCTGTTCAATCATCCATCCATCCATCTGTTCATTCATCCATCCATCCATCCATCAATCCATCTGTTCATTTATCCATCCATCCATCCATCCATCCGTTCATCCATCCATCTGTTCATTCATCCATCCATCCATCTGTTCATTCATCCATCCATCATCCATCCATCCATCCATCCATCCATCCATCCATCCATCCATCTGTTCATTCATTCATCCATCCATCCATCCATCCATCTGTTCATTCATCCATCCATCCATCTGTTCATTCATCCATCCATCCATCCGTTCATTCATCCATCTGTTCAATCATCCATCCATCCATCCGTTCATTCATCCATCCATCCATCCATCAATCCATCTGTTCATTTATCCATCCATCCATCCATCCATCCGTTCATTCATCCATCTGTTCATTCATCCATCCATCCATCTGTTCATTCATCCATCCATCATCCATCCATCCATCCATCCATCCATCCATCTGTTCATTCATCCATCCGTTCATTCATCCATCCATCCATCCGTTCATTCATTCATCCATCCATCCATCAATCCATCCGTTCATTCATCCATCCATTCAATCATCCATCCATCCATCTGTTCATTCATCCATCCATCCATCCATCAATCCATCTGTTCATTTATCCATCCATCCATCCATCCATCCATCCGTTCATCCATCCATCTGTTCATTCATCCATCCATCCATCTGTTCATTCATCCATCCATCATCCATCCATCCATCCATCCATCCATCTGTTCATTCATTCATCCATCCATCCATCCATCCATCTGTTCATTCATCCATCCATCCATCTGTTCATTCATCCATCCACAATCCTCCACAATGTTTCTGACTCCATCCTCCACGTTTCTGACTCCATCCTCCATGTTTCCGTCACTAATGACGTCAGAGTTAAAGGCTGGAATCAGCTCAGCAGCTGAAGCTCCTTTCCTCCCTGATAGAGTTCTGATGATCCAGGAAAGGTCAGGGAGCAGGAGGTAAGAGGTAGGCGGTAGGAACTAGGAGCTAAGAACTAGGAGCAGGAACTAGGAGCAGGAGATAGGAGATAAGAGGTAGGAGGTAGGGGGTAGGAGCAGGATATAGGAGGTAGGAGATAGGAGGTAGGACATATGAGACAGGAACTAGGAGCTAGGAGCTAGGAATTAGGAGCTAGCAGCTAGGAGCAGGAGGTAGGAGGTAGGAGCAGGAGATAGGAGCTTGGAGTTAGGAGCAGGAGCTAGTAGCTAGGAATTAGGAGCTAGGACCTAGGAGCTAGGAATTAGGAGCTAGGAGCTGGAGCTAGGAACTATTAGCTAGGAATTAGAAGCTAGGAGCTAGAAGCAGGAGATAGGAGCTAGGAATTAGGAGCAGGAGCTAGGAGGTAGGAGATAGGAGATAGGACACAGGAACTAGGAGCTAGGAGCAGGAGCTAGGAATTAGGAGCTAGGAGCAGGAGATAGGACCTAGGAGTTAGGAGCAAGAACCAGGAGGTGGGAGATAGGAGCAGATGTTAGGAATTAGGAGCTAGGGGCTAGGAGCAGGAGATAGGAGCTAGGAGCTAGTAGATAGGAGCTAGGAGGTAGGAGCTAGGAGCTATAATCAGATGGAGCCTTGGGTTTTAATAGGGGCGACCATATGGCTGACATGCTGTGGTGGTCTGACAATAACCAGCTGGTTCCTGTTGGGAAATGTCTCAGTGTGAATTCAGCAAAGCAGAGCGAGTCTCACTTCCTCCTCAGGGACGTTAATGACTCTCAGCTGCTGCAGAGGCAGGAACCACCAGGTGTTGCTTCCAGGCCGTAGTTACCTTCCCCCAGGAGGCCAGGTGAGTCTTGATAGATTCATGTCTTAGATTACATCATCGTCTGAAAACTGCTTTGTGGATTTCCTCTGATTAAATTTATCTGACATGAACTTCAGTTTGATCTGAAACGTTTCTGTGAAACCAGAATAAAAGAAATCAGCAAAGCTGCGTTTTTTTTTCCTCGGCGCTGTAAATGACTTCAGACCCATAAAAACATCGACCAGCAGCATCTGAGGGCCGATCTAAAGCTCTTAAACTCTCTGGGTTAATGAGTCCCTATGTGGTTCTGGAACAGCAGATCATAAAGGGAATGATGCTTTTTTATGACCTTTAATATGAATAAAAGTCCAATCTGTGCTGACGGTGAGCTGTGAGAGGAGCTGGTGGTGACGGCTCACAGATGGCCTGTTCCCTCGGTCCGCAGGGCGCCCCCCCCCTCTCAGCTCCTGCATGAATATTCAGGCCTCGCCGTCTCTGGCAGCTGGAGGCCTGGGCGGACGGGTAAAGGTGAAGTCGTCCCCCTGGCTTGTCGGAGCAGGAATCTGATTAATGCAAACATCCACAGGTTGGGAAGGATCGGCCCTCATCCTTCACGGCGTGGGAACGCCTCGTGAATCCAACCTCTCAGTCCGGATCCAGACGAGGAGGTGACGGGCGCCTCTATTAGCGCCGTGTCGTTGGTCGTGTTCTGACCCGCCTTGCTGTGTTGCTGCTGCACATTTTAATCTGCGCTGCTGATTGCTTCCCCGGCCTCGGCTGACAGCCCTGCAGAACCTAATCACAGGCCGGTTTACGTCTCTGCTGCCCGAACATCATCAGCCGGACAGATTATGCTGATGCGCTCCCTTCCTGAGAGCAGCGGGGGCTCAGTGCACCGACAGCACCCCAGTCCTGCTGAAAGTCGTGCTCACCTTTACCTGTCGGCTCCATTTATCACTCGTCTCCAGGTGTCAGCTCAGGACAGCCGGCTGCTGATTGGCTTAAAGGCGTCCGCCTCACCTGCTGCACGCATCTTTCACCTGGTCAGAAGACACATGCCTGTTTCAGCTCTGAGAGCGGGGTTAGCAGGAGGCAGCGGGCAGTATCTTACCTGCTCAGACACTGGTTCTGGTTAGCGGCCCGGCAGACCGGGCCCAGTTCTACACTGGATTTCTGTCATAAAACACAAAGGTTCATGTGAAGAGAACTTTGAAGATGGCGGCTGGAGGATGAACGAACCGGTCAGTGACATCACAGGAAGCAGCGAGCTGTGGTCTGCTGGTAAACCTTCAGCTCTGACCCAACACACGTGTTTGGGTCATGAACAGAACCGGTTTCGTTGTAGTTATTGTAAAAGCCGAGGACCTGCTGCGGCGCTGCAGGTCTGGTGCAGAACATGGAAACATGGCAGCGAGTCTCATCCAGCCTCACGTTTCCTCCAAACCGCAGCAGTCCTGGCTGTCCTCCTGCTGGACTTTATTACTTATGAAGGTGGATGTCATTAAGCTCAGGTCCAGCCAGCAGCTTTAATCCACCGGAAATTACTGCCCAAATATGGGCAGTAATGGCCGCCTGACATCACATCCTGTGACGTGGAAAAGCGGAGAGCCGACAGCATTTCTCCGCACTTTCCATGCAAAGTCAATAGGAGCCGTTCTACACAGCTGTGATCATCAACAATTGTTTCGGATTTCCAGAGGACTTCACCGCTGAAATTCGTGGGACCTATTGTTGAAGCAACAATGCTCACATGCATGGCAGTTGGATGTAACAATACATCAGGTAAAAAGTGGAAAAAACATTAGTTTTTTAGCCTTTCCGATTCATCATCCACCACGGACTGTTTTGTTGGATTACCTACTTGAAGAGAGAGGATTTTCCATCTAACTTCTGGCCAGAGAGAAACGTCATTTGCAGCCAACATTTGGAAGAAGAATGTCTTCAAGATGACATGAGAGCGAGGATTTTTGGTATGTTTTTCTTTTTCATAATGTAGAATTTGCCGGAAGATTTGTGTACCGACCAGAGCGGCGGAGGGATACGACACACTTAGAAAGCATGCTCACTGTTGTGAAGCCCACTTATTTTATGCGACTTTGGTTTTATTTTTTCTAAAGTCACTTGTATATTTCATGAGTTGTGGGGTTGCAGTTTTTTTTGGGGCTTGTTTCTGAAAGTGAAGTCGATTGTTTGGGCTCTAAACTAAGTGACGCTGAAATATCCCTCCGCCTCATAACGCGCTGCAGCTCCTCCTCACAGCAGCAGAGAGTAAACTCAGAAGGAGCCGCTCTGCCCGTATTTTCTGCAGTTTACGGTGCAATAACTGATGATAACTGCTGAAAGTAGATTAGGCAGATCACCATTTAGAGCAGAGATTGGTTCTAAAGATGAGTTTTATACTCATAACATTGCAGAACCCAACCTATAAACCGTACTTTAATGCTTATTTGTTGTCTTTTTATGTCTCTAATACTAAATGTAAAATTAGTATTAATTTAAATTTAAATGCTTAATACCATGTCTAGCTTTGTTTAAGAGGTTAAAAAATATATTTCGGCATGAAAACAGGTATTTATTTACAAGGGGACAGATAGGGCATCAGGACTTGCTCTACAGCCGATACCGTTACGTCACAAACTGGGAGGAGGCAGAACTGTTCTTCACCAAGATGGCTGCCCCCATAAAAGGACTTTCAGATGAAAATTACTCTTAATTAAAAAAGCTTATGATTTATTGAACAGTATGTAATAATTTTATATTTAAAGTACTTTCAGCAGATTGAATTCTGATTTTGCCCGGACTTCTCCTTTAAAACTCTACAGCTCCATAAAGCGCTTGTTGATCTGGTATGGAGGTGTGCATCTTAAACGTATCCTCCGCCTGTGTTTTTGATATTTTCGATGCATTTGCTCCTGCCTGAATCTACTCGGCTGTTTCTCTGTAAGTCAAAGCACCTCCCAGATTAGTATCCAGGCAGCAGAGCAGCAGAGGGAACCTGGAGGAGGCAGACGTGAGCCAGGAGCCTCGCTGCTGCTCGTTAGACACATGGAGGAGGAGGAGGGACGCCCCCCCCCCCTCTCCTACCAACAGATGCACACGTACAGCTCTGAGATGAATAATAGATCCACACATCAAACGGATCTCTCTCTCTCTCTCTCTCTCTGCTGTACGACGCCCCGGGCTGCACCCGACCAGAACCCGAGCAGAACCCGACACATGGCTCCACCCTTTCTGCTCCGCGTCCTCCCGGCGCTGTCCAGGAAGACGGGAGGATCTGCTTCATGTAATCCAGAGATGAAGAGCACACCCCTGATGTTGCCAGCCAGCATCTCTGAGCGGAGCTGCTGGTTTATTCACACATTTATGTTCTGACAGCTTTATGAGGCTGAAATGAAAAAGAAAACTTTTACACTAAAAACGTGTCCAGAGAGTCCGGCTCTGCGTTCTTTATGGTCAGCAGAGGTTCTGGTCTTGGATCTGTTATGGAGAACATTTCTGCCCCGTCTCTCTTCCTTATTGTTAAATCATGACCTCTGACCTCTGACATTATCTCCAGCACTGAGGCCTGCAGAGCTTCAGATGATGCTCTGGGTTCCTCTGGGACCTCCTGGAGGAGTCGATGAAGACCTCCTGGAGAGATTCTGGTGGGTCGGCCTCTCCTGGGACGGTTCTCCACGGTTCCATGTTCTCTCCATGTGTGGATCAGGGTTCTCACTGCGGTTCTCTGGAGTCCCAAAGCCTTAGAAGTGGATCTTTTAGATGTTCCAGACAAACACCAGAGTGAGCTACTGATGTATACATTTTAAAAAGGCAAATAACATGACTATGCACCTTTAAGGTTAAACCTAGAGCTAGCAGGTCTCTTTGAGTCTGATATTGTGTTTTTGTTGTGTTTTAAGGTTTAATGAACCTTATTTCCATCAGAGTTTATATTAACGTTTGTGTTTTCCAGTCCCCTCAATGCACTGAAATGTCTGAAATGTCTGTTTAAACATGGCCTGATGTCTGCTAGCATTAGCAGCCATCACTTTGCTACGAGCCAAGTTAAACATAACAGTTTACATTTAAAAGTATCTGCTAGTACCACGAGCGTTCATATAACATTAATAAAGAACATTAACGTTAATTAATGGTATTTTGTATAACTAGAGAGAAAGCTATCAAGCTAATGGGCTTGTGGTTGAGCCATGTACCCCGGTATGCTTCCGACATCATTTCCGGTCCTTGGTTCCCTTTAAAGCTCCAATAAGTTAAATTCAGATCTGTCATGGTTTAGTTTTTGTCTGACTTTTTTCCCCTGTTGTTTTCCAGTACCTCACTCACTCAGCTCACCCTCCACTCCTCTGCAATCAGTCACACCTGTTAGACATTAATTAGTCAGACTCACTCCACCGGCCAGCCTCCCTACATAAGCCTCCCTCAGTCTTCTCTTCCCTGCCGGTTCGTCATCAGTCTCCACTCACTTCACGTCTGTCAGCCTGGTTTACCCCTGCTTGTCACTGGAACTCTGCTACCTTTGCTAGCTGCTGGGTTATGCTGCCTCCTCAGAGCTACAAGTGAGGCCTCTGTTAGCTGCTGGGCTCCTGTCTCCTCTGTGCCTCCCGTCAGCCAGTTCCTGCACTCAGCATTCATCTGCTTCTGTCCGGTAAAGACTCTGGTCCTCATCCTCCTTCACTAAAACTCACAAAACCAAGCTGTGTGTGTGGTGTGTTCGGGTCATCAGGACAAATCATCACAAGATCTAATTATTTATGCAGAAATAATTAAATCAACTATAGGAGCAAAGCTTAGGTTCTAGGAACAAGTTGAAAGGACACCAGGGTTGTGTGCGTACCTCTAACCTGGAGCCGGTGGTAACTCCTTCAGAGAGGAGATGGTCAGAGGAGGCAGAAGAAGTCCTGAGGTACTGTTTCAGCTCCTCTAGGAGGGATCAACTGTGTGATCCTCATGGGGAGGACTTGGATAAAATAACAGACCACATCACAGACCACATGGACTTCTGTGTGGACTGTTCCTCTAATGAAGGTGAGGTGCTTCTCCAACAGCAAGCCCTGGATAAACCCAGAGATGAAACCTTTGCTGAGGGAGAAGAAAAGGGCTTCAGGCCTGGAGATGAAGAAGAGGAAGATCAGAGAAGGAAATGGAGTCGCAGCTGCAGGACAATCAGGGATGTCTGGAGAAGCCTAAAAACATCTCAGGTCACAAACAGAAGGTCCAGGCTGTAGGTGACTGGAAGCCCCCCCCCCCACCCCAGCCTAACCTGCTGCAGACACCCTCACCTGTTGTTCACCCAGAGCTGCACATCTTCCAGCTCTCAGCGCCCCCCCCCCCCCTCCCCCATCCTCAGCGCTCAAGGTGAGGATGGGGGAGGGGGGGCCCCCTTCCTCAACACCCTGAGGAAGACCACACAGAGGAAGACCACACAGAGGAAGGCTGCAGGTCCAGATGGCGTCACCTCCTGAGGAGCTGTGTGGCATCATGGGAAACATCTTCAACATCAGCCTGAAGCAGAGGAGAGAGCCACAGCTGTGGAAAACCTCCTGTGTGGTACCGGTACCAGAGACTACACACCCCAGAGACCTCAGCAGCTACAGGCTGGTGCTACTAACACCTGATGAAGACCCTGGAGAGGCTGGTCCTCAACCATCTCCCCCCCCCCCCCTGCTGAGGTCCTCACTGGATCCTCTGCTGTTTGCCTACCAGCCTGGCATCAGGGTGGATGCTGCTGATCTTCTACCTGCTGCACCGGGTTCTGGTCCATCTGGAGAACCCTGCCAGCACCGTGAGGATCATGTTCTTTGGTTTCTCCAGAGCGTTCAGCACCATCCAACCAGAACTCCTGAAGAACCAGCTGGAGCGCTCAGGACCACCACCTGTCCCAGTGGGTCCTGGATCACCTCACTGGTCGACCCAGTATGTGAGACACGGGTCTGTGGTTCTGACATGCTGACCTGCAGCATGGAGAACCACAGGGAACTGTGCTGGTACCGGTTCTGTTCAGCCTCTACACTGCAGACTTCTCCATCACCAGGTTCCCTCCTGCAGAGGTTCTCTGATGACTCTGCCAGTCAGTCTCATCACAGGACAGACAGTGGATCCAGAACTTTGTGGACTGGTACCAGCAGAACCACCTCAGGTTAAATGCAGGGGAACAAAGGAGCTGCTGGTGGATGTTTTCAGGTCCAGAACCACCTCTCTGACACAGGAGAACATCCAGGGAATTGATGTGGAGATAGTGGACCCTCCTCAGTACCAGGGTGTTCACCAGAACCATGAACTGGACCGATAACCCTGATGTTCTCTACAGGACGAGTCAGAGCAGAATCTGCCTGCTGAGGAGGCTGAGGTCTCCTGGCCTGCAGGGGGCGTAGCTGGAGACCTTCTTTACCTCTGGAGACTTCAGCCATCTTCTCTGGTCTGATGGAGCAGCAGCTGATCTGCAGCTGATAAACTCATGAGGAGGACCGGTTCTGTCTCAGGACGTCCTCTGGACCCAGAGCAGGACAATGTCTCCCCTTTTAGAACCTCAGAGGTTTCATGTCACACTAATCAGTGATCCAGACCCACCTGGACTGGTTGGTCCTGAAGGGAAACGTTTCAGTCCCATCCAGGGCTGGACAGACCAGTCTGACCCAGTGAGTCCAAACGTTCTGCAAAGCGGCCAGAACTCACGGGACATTTCTGTTTTCACTAATTAAAACAGATAAAGTATTCTTTTTTCCTGCTCAGCAATAAACAGTTTAATGAAAGAAAGCAGATGTTCCGTTTGGTAAAAGAAAGGTTCCTAACTTTCTGGGTCAAATGTTTTCTGTTCTATCGGTCTATTAAACGTTGTTTAGCCACCT
This sequence comes from Fundulus diaphanus, assembly GCA_037039145.1. Classification (NCBI taxonomy): domain Eukaryota; kingdom Metazoa; phylum Chordata; class Actinopteri; order Cyprinodontiformes; family Fundulidae; genus Fundulus; species Fundulus diaphanus. The sequence goes on along the minus strand of CM073132.1, from coordinate 56,386,534 downwards.
TTATTGGATCAGAGCGTCCAGAACCACGACCCGACTCACTGTGATGTTAAAATAGAATAAAAACACGACTGTTTATGTCCAGTGTGTTCTGGACCTGCATGAAGCTCCTCTTCACTGCAGGAAAACATACCGGAGATGAGCAGAACCACTGACGCTGATTAAATAGAAACCCTAACTCTTGTTCCAGCAGCTTTGGAGACCTTTTAGCTTCCTGGGCTCTCTGCAGCACAGACCGGTTTATTTTGGGTCCGTGTTATTTCATCCGGGACCAGCTGGCTCCTGAGAGCTGCTGTCCACAGCGTTGGAGGGGAGCTGAGTGGGTAGATGGACTCAGCCAGAACCTCTGGGACTTCATCAAGCTGAGCAGCAAACGATGAGTCGAGAGCAGCCCCACTCTGGAGGCTCAGCCAGGCCGAGGTGGAAGGTAGAAAGCTGGAAAGGATGAAGGTAGAAAGGTGGAAGGTAGAAAGGTGGAAAGGTTGAAGGTAGAAAGGTGGAAGGTAGAAAGGTAGAAGGTAGAAAGGTGGAAGGTAGAAAGGTAGAAAGGTTGAAGGAAGAAGGGTCGAAGGTAGAAAGCTGGAAAGGTTGAAGGTAGAAAGGTGGAAGGTAGAAAGGTAGAAAGGTGGAAGGTAGAAAGGTTGAAGGTAGAAAGGTGGAAGGTAGAAAGCTGGAAAGGTTGAAGGTAGAAAGGTTGAAGGTAGAAAGGTGGAAGGTAGAAAGGTGGAAGGTAGAAAGCTGGAAAGGTTGAAAGTAGAAAGGTGGAAGGTAGAAAGGTAGAAAGGTGGAAGGTAGAAAGGTTGAAGGTAGAAAGGTGGAAGGTAGAAAGGTGGAAGGTAGAAAGGTAGAAGGTAGAAAGGTGGAAGGTAGAAAGGTGGAAAGGTTGAAAGGTGGAAGGTAGAAAGGTAGAAGGTAGAAAGGTGGAAGGTAGAAAGGTGGAAAGGTGGGAAGGTTGAGGGTAGAAAGGTGGAAAGGTTGAAGGTAGAAAGGTGGAAGGTAGAAAGGTGGAAAGGTTGAAGGTAGAAAGGTGGAAGGTAGAAAGGTAGAAAGGTGGAAGGTAGAAAGGTTGAAGGTAGAAAGGTGGAAGGTAGAAAGGTTGAAGGTAGAAAGGTGGAAGGTAGAAAGGTGGAAGGTAGAAAGCTGGAAAGGTTGAAGGTAGAAAGGTGGAAGGTAGAAAGGTTGAAGGTAGAAAGGTTGAAGGTAGAAAGGTTGAAGGTAGAAAGGTGGAAGGTAGAAAGGTGGAAGGTAGAAAGCTGGAAAGGTTGAAGGTAGAAAGGTGGAAGGTAGAAAGGTTGAAGGTAGAAAGGTGGAAGGTAGAAAGGTGGAAGGTAGAAAGCTGGAAAGGTTGAAGGTAGAAAAGTGGAAGGTAGAAAGGTAGAAAGGTGGAAGGTAGAAAGGTGGAAGGTAGAAAGGTGGAAGGTAGAAAGGTGGAAAGGTTGAAAGGTGGAAGGTAGAAAGGTAGAAGGTAGAAAGGTGGAAGGTAGAAAGGTGGAAAGGTGGGAAGGTTGAGGGTAGAAAGGTGAAAAGGTTGAAGGTAGAAAGGTGGAAGGTAGAAAGGTGGAAAGGTTGAAGGTAGAAAGGTGGAAGGTAGAAAGGTAGAAAGGTGGAAGGTAGAAAGGTTGAAGGTAGAAAGGTGGAAGGTAGAAAGGTAGAAAGGTAGAAGGTAGAAAGGTGGAAGGTAGAAAGGTAGAAAGGTTGAAGGTAGAAAGGTGGAAGGTAGATAGGTGGAAAGGTGGAAAGGTTGAAGGTAGAAAGGTGGAAGGTAGAAAGGTAGAAAGGTGGAAGGTAGAAAGGTGGAAGGTAGAAAGCTGGAAAGGTTGAAGGTAGAAAGGTGGAAGGTAGAAAGGTAGAAAGGTAGAAAGGTGGTAGGTAGAAAGGTGGAAGGTAGAAAGGTAGAAGGTAGAAAGGTGGAAGGTAGAAAGGTGGAAAGGTTGAAAGGTGGAGGTAGAAAGGTGGAAGGTAGAAAGGTGGGAAGGTTGAGGGTAGAAAGGTGGAAGGTAGAAAGGTTGAAGGTAGAAAGGTGGAAGGTAGAAAGGTGGAAAGGTTGAAGGTAGAAAGGTGGAAGGTAGAAAGGTAGAAAGGTGGAAGGTAGAAAGGTAGAAGGTAGAAAGGTGAAAGGTAGAAAGGTGGAAGGTAGAAAGGGGGAATGTAGAAAGGTGGAAGGTAGAAAGGTTGAAAGGTGGAAAGGTTGAAAGGTGGAAGGTAGAAAGGTGAAAGGTAGAAAGGTGGAAGGTAGAAAGGTAGAAGGTAGAAAGGTGGAAAGGTTGAAGGTAGAAAGGTGGAAGGTAGAAAGGTGGAAGGTGGAAAGGTGGAAAGTGGAAAGGTGGAAAGGTTGAAGGTAGAAAGGTGGAAGGTGGAAAGGTGGAAAGGTTGAAGGTAGAAAGGTGGAAGGTAGAAAGGGGGAATGTAGAAAGGTGGAAGGTAGAAAGGTAGAAGGTAGAAAGGTGGAAGGTAGAAAGGTGGAAGGTAGAAAGGGGGAATGTAGAAAGGTGGAAGGTAGAAAGGTTGAAAGGTGGAAAGGTTGAAAGGTGGAAGGTAGAAAGGTGGAAGGTAGAAAGGTGGAAGGTAGAAAGGTAGAAGGTAGAAAGGTGGAAGGTAGAAAGGTGGAAAGGTAGAAAGGTGGAAGGTAGAAAGGTAGAAGGTAGAAAGGTGGAAGGTAGAAAGGTGGAAAGGTGGGAAGGTTGAGGGTGGAAAGGTGGAAAGGTTGAAGGTAGAAAGGTGGAAGGTAGAAAGGTGGAAAGGTGGGAAGGTTGAGGGTAGAAAGGTGGAAAGGTTGAAGGTAGAAAGGTGGAAGGTAGAAAGGTGGAAGGTAGAAAGGTGGAAAGGTTGAAGGTAGAAATGTGGAAGGTAGAAAGGTAGAAAGGTGGAAGGTAGAAAGGTTGAAGGTAGAAAGGTGGAAGGTAGAAAGGTTGAAGGTAGAAAGGTGGAAGGTAGAAAGGTAGAAGGTAGAAAGGTGGAAGGTAGAAAGGTAGAAGGTAGAAAGGTGGAAGGTAGAAAGGTAGAAAGGTGGAAGGTAGAAAGGTAGAAAGGTGGAAGGTAGAAAGGTGGAAGGTAGAAAGGTAGAAGGTAGAAAGGTAGAAAGGTGGAAGGTAGAAAGGTAGAAAGGTGGAAGGTAGAAAGGTGGAAAGGTTGAAGGTAGAAAGGTGGAAAGGTTGAAAGGTGGAAAGGTTGAAAGGTGGAAAGGTGGGAAGGTAGAAAGGTAGAAAGGTGGAAGGTAGAAAGGTAGAAAGGTAGAAGGTAGAAAGATGGAAGGTAGAAAGGTGGAAAGGTGGGAAGGTTGAGGGTAGAAAGGTGGAAAGGTGGAAGGTAGAAAGGTGAAAGGTAGAAAGGTGGAAGGTAGAAAGGTGGAAGGTAGAAAGGTAGAAAGGTGGAAGGTAGAAAGGTGGAAAGGTTGAAAGGTGGAAGGTAGAAAGGTAGAAGGTAGAAAGGTGGAAGGTAGAAAGGTGGAAAGGTGGGAAGGTAGAAAGGTAGAAAGGTGGAAGGTAGAAAGGTAGAAAGGTAGAAGGTAGAAAGGTGGAAGGTAGAAAGGTGGAAAGGTGGGAAGGTTGAGGGTAGAAAGGTGGAAAGGTAGAAAGGTAGAAAGGTGGCAGGTAGAAAGGTGGAAAGGTTGAAGGTAGAAAGGTGGAAGGTAGAAAGGTGGAAAGGTTGAAAGGTGGAAAGGTTGAAAGGTGGGAAGGTAGAAAGGTAGAAAGGTGGAAGGTAGAAAGGTAGAAAGGTAGAAGGTAGAAAGGTGGAAGGTAGAAAGGTGGAAAGGTGGGAAGGTTGAGGGTAGAAAGGTGGAAAGGTGGAAGGTAGAAAGGTGAAAGGTAGAAAGGTGGAAGATAGAAAGGTGGAAGGTGAAAGGTGAAAGGTAGAAAGGTGGAAGGTGGAAAGGTGGAAGGTAGAAAGGTGGAAGGTAGAAAGGTGGAAGGTGGAAGGTGAAAGGTAGAAAGGTGTAAGGTGGAAGGTGGAAGGTAGAAAGGTGAAAGGTAGAAAGGTGGAAGGTAGAAAGGTGAAAGGTGGAAGGTGAAAGGTGAAAGGTAGAAAGGTGGAAGGTGGAAGGTAGAAAGGTGGAAGGTGGAAGGTAGAAAGGTCTCCCTCCTCTTCTGAAATGGCTCCCAAATCCAAAAACTCCTCAAGTTAACAGCAACGAGAGAGAGAAACGATATCAGACCCAAAACATCATCATGTGACTCGTTAAAACTTCACCGGGCCTGAACCCAATCTAAACAGTTCTCCAGAACTTATTTTTAATCTGTTTTGGTTTCAGCTAATTAAAATGAGAATATTTGCTTAGTTTGCATTATCTGTTAATCCAGTAGGTCCAATAATCCCAACAGCCACTGCAGCATCAATCTGAGCGAGGCAGCGACTGCATGCAGGAAACCATAATAATCAGAATAAATGCAGATTCTGCACACATACAGTAAACACAGCGGCGCCGGGACTTATGGGTCCATCAGTGATGGAGCTCATCATTCAAATCACCCCCCTATAAAAACATAAAACAGCATTTTTATGGTTTAAATGTGAAAACTGTGCTATAAATAACAAATATTGAATAAAGACAGGATGAAGTGACATAAAGTGATTTATTAAGTAATTATTATCTTCATGGTATTTCTGCAAATCTGACTAAATTTCATTTTTAGATTCTCATAATGTGGACGTGTGACAACATGAGATGTGGATCTAAAGTGGACTGCTGCCTGCGCCCCAGACACCCAACAGGAGAACGGACCTTTGTAAATATCAGATTTATGTTTGCAATAAGACGTAAAGATAACAATAGACGATAACTGATGAGTCTCTGTCGTCTGCAGCTTCACTTCTGTGTCTTTGAGAGAGACAGAAAGCTCCAAATGTGCCCGGCTGGCAGCAGCAGCTCCATCTGCAGCCTTTCTGCAGATGGAGCTGCTGCTGGGGGATGAATATGCAACCAGCCTCGCCGTTATCCTGCAGTACAGCTGTCTCTGCAGCTCTGACCGCCACCATGTTTGTCATTGCTAGAAAAGCTTGTTGTCTGTAAATGAGAGCAGATGTTGTGCAGCTCTGGCTTCGCTCTGCTGGTTCAGCTTGAATGAGACGGAGGACGGAGTGGCTGGCGGCCAGCAGCCTTGACCAGAAAACACATTTCCATAGATATGAGGCGAAGCCCCAGTGGCGCCTTTGATATTTCATGCTGCGTTTCTTTACCCATTTGATTTGTGATAAGGTTAGAGACTGGAGCGCCAGACGGATCAGCGCCCAATGAGAATGCCTCTTTCCCCTAACGGCAGAATTCAATTAGGGGCAGCAGCTGAGTGACCCTCATCTGCAAGCTGGAAACAAACATGTTGGACTTCACCCAGACGAGGCTGGAATAACGGGCAGAATGGGAAGAAGGCTGCTGGCTGGGCTGCTTTCCGTCTCCACATCTGAGGAAATCCAGCCTCCTGGAGAAGCTTCTGAGGATTTCAGGAGGTTCTGACCCAAAACCGGGCCGAACTGAGCTGTAGGTGCTGCAGTAGAGAGTCAGTGTGATACCTTGTCTGCTGCTGGGCGGCCTCGGCAGACAAGGAGACACAGAGCAGTCTGAGGACATGGACAAGGAGAGGAGATGGATGCAAAGCTGCAGCACATCTCACCGGGTTCTGTTTCTCCTCATCGATTCTGTGGGGTTCTGCTGCCTCTGGGGTCCAGTTTATTAGTCCAGATGAAATGAAACAACGGACAAAACCAATAATTACACTTTAGTCACTTTCTGCGCCTCAACATAAATGTCTACGTACCGATCGGTCTGGTCTGAATCTGGTTCCTCTGACTGTTCAGGGTCCATCAGAACCAGCCTGGGGACAGAACCCGTCTCCATGGAGGCTGGTTTCAGCAACAGCGCTCTGCAGCGCCACCAGGAGGAGAAGCTCATAGCAGCTGTGCAGCATGGAGGTGGAGGTGTCATGGCCTGGGATGCTTTGCAGCAGCAGGACCGAGTCAGCTCACCACCATAGAGTCCACCATGTATCAGAGGAACATCTGAGAAACTCCGTGGAAAAGCTGAAGCAGAACTGGACCCTGCAACACGACTCTGACCCAAAACATACCAGGAGATCCTCCAAGGGCTGCTTGTCCTGGAATGGCCTAGTCAAAGCCCAGCTCATCAAGAAGCTGTGGGGAGTGGAAACAGGATCAGCAGAAGACCACAGCTGACCACTAAAATATTCTGGTTCTGGATTACCGGACAAAGGCCAACCGCTGCAGACGTGCAGCAATGGAGGCTGAAGGTTGACGGTTAAATTCCCTGTGCCGCCACTCTCCTGTAATCACTGGTGAGTCAATTAAGGAGATTTCTAATTGTCGGCTATCAGCATAAAGCGGCCCCAGGCCCCTCCACCGGGGCCGTCTGGCCATGGAGGATCTGCGTTTACACAGAAAAGGAGGGAGGGAGCATAATGGAGGGACGGTCCTACAACCCCTGCTCGTCTTCCTCAGCCCGACTGAGGAAGACGAGCATGTTGCTGCGGAGCTCCTGATCCCAGCAGGAGAGCAAACACAGAGCTACTGCTCCTCTCCTCCTGGTGCAGGCAGCGCTCCCCCTGCAGATTGGTATTCCTATCAGATTCTCAGGAGTGTGATATGCATGGAGCGAGCGTGATGGGGGGGGGGGGGGGGTATAGATAGGCTATCTGCTGAATGCAGCCTGCCATATCTCCACCAACGGCTTTAAGCTCTCCAGCAAGAGATACGAACGGCGGGGAGTCGAGGGGCGATTCAGGCCCAGGAGCAGGAAGTCTTTCTCCTGGCTGACGAGCGGTTTGCATCTTTATAGGAAGGTCCACAGGCGTCATGTGAAAGGTGCTGAAGGCTTCCTTCAAAGGCGAAAAGCACATGTTGTCTTTCCTCAGGCAGATAAAGAGAAACACTCAGATTATGATGACAGAACCAGAGATTAACATCCAGCCTAATCTGGAGCTTTTCAGCGAACCTTTCATTATCGTAGCGACTCGGCTGCAGCAGCTCGTTATTTAGCAACATTCAATTAAATGTAAAATGTACAGATTACCTGGAGCCTTTATTGATAGAACCCCCCCCCCCCCACCTAAGGTGTTTTTCTCAGAGTGGAGCTGCCCCCTGCTGGCACCCTGACATTACTGCTCCCTCCCATTGTGACCTAAATCTGGCTGCTGTCTGCTGCTGCAGATATGATTCAGAAGACGTGCCTGGGGGGGGGGGTGACAGCTGCACACATCTGCCGACAGCTCAGCCTCTTCAGTTAAGATCACTTAAATGCATCATCGGTGCAGCTGACAGCTGTGCTCCAGTGCTGCTGCAGGAGGACTTTTCCAGTTTCCACAGAATCAGCAAAGACAGCTGAAACATTACGGCCCATTCTGATGTTTGATGTTGTCTAAAAGCCAAGAGAACATGGAAGAAAGCGTAGAAGCAATGCAGCAGAATAAGAGGATCGTAGAAATACAGCATCTAATGTTGAGTTCAGTCATTCCTGCAGCAGCAACCAGCCTTCAGTCAGAAACGAAAACAAAATGATCTGATCAGCTGTTCCAGGTTTAAACTTCTAAAGCTTCTACAGCAGAAACAACAAGCACTGCAATGATATTTTACACATCAGTGGAATAAATTATATATGTAATAATCTCCACAATAATCCATGCAGGCGCTAAACCTCCTGAGGAAGATTCAATGTTGGACCAGAACCAAAATGTCCTGACAGCTAAAAACAATAAAAGTTTCTGTGACATCTGTCAAACCTTGACAGCTTCCAGGGTAACGATCACTGCGGGTCCCTCAGTGTGTTTTTGAATTCTTACATTTACGACTTTTTTCTGCTTTTTTAGTCGGGTCAACTTTAGGGAGAACATTTCAGGTGAAACTCATAAACTATGTTTCTGAATGTTTACAGGCCTCCTAAGTCCACATCAAACTTTTTTAATGATTTTAGTGACCTGCTGTCTGTGATATGTGTTGATTATGACTGTTTAATTATTGTGGGAGACTTCAACTTTCACATTGACAACCCTGAAGACAGAAGTGCAAAAGAACTGTGTGACACACTTAGAAACTTTGGTTTAAGTCAACATGTTAAACAGCCAACACACAAACAGGGACATATTTTAGACTTGATCATCACTAAAGGTCTAAAGATTTCACAGGTCAATGTAACTGATGTTGCCCTATCTGATCACTTTTCTGTTACCTTTGAAAGCATCATTTCCAGTGACTCATTTAGCCAAAGGGACATCGTAAGAAAACGCACCTTTAAGGACAATGCCACAGAAACTTTTATTCTAGCTTACTCTGATACTTCAACCTTGGGCTGCAACTCAGTGGATGAGCTAGTAGATAACTTTCAGTCTAAAGTCTCAGACATCATTGACTGCATTGCTCCAGTTAAAGTGAAAGTTCTTTCCGGGAAGAAAGAATCTCCTTGGAGAAATGCTCCAGCAGTTAGAGGTGAAAAAAGGGAATGTAGGAAAGCTGAACGCAGGTGGAGAAAGACCAGACTCCAGGTTCACTACGACATCTATAAAGAGAGACTTTACAGATATAACTTACAACTGAAAAATGTAAGAGAATCTTTCTTCTCAGAGATCATCAAGAAAAACATTAATAATGCTCGTGTCTTATTTTCCAGTCGACAGATTAACAAATCCTCCTGTGTCAGTGACTTCTGAACTCCACTCCACCAGGGCCTGCAATGAATTTGCTAACTTCTTTACTGAGAAGATCCTAAAGATTAGACGATCTGTTTGTACTACCATATCAACACCAGAACCAAAGCTGTACTCAGCAGGAACTATTTCTGACAAAATGTCCCATTTCAGCCAAATAAACCACAAAAGCTTAGAGCAGATCATTCAGCAGCTAAGTTCCTCCTCCTGCTGCCTTGATGTTCTCCCCACAGCGTTCTTTAAGAACGTTCTGCCTGTCATAGCGTCTGATTGACTCAGATAATAAACACGTCCCTTCTGTCAGGAGTTTCCCCCCAGTCCCTAAAAACAGCAATTATCAAACCACTGCTGAAAAAGAACAATTTAGACAAACTACTCCTCCAGAACTACAGGCCCATCTCAAACCTCCTTTATCAGTAGATTATTGAAAAAGCTGAGTTTCAACAATTAAACACCTTCTTAACAACGACCAGCCGCTTTAACGTTTTCCAGTCAGGTTTCCTCACCACAGTACAGAGACCGTCCTGATCAAGGTGTTTAATGACATCCATATAAATACAGACTGTGAAGAACCACAGTGCTGGTTCTGATGGACCTCAGAACCTCAGTGCTGGTTCTATTGGACCTCAGAACCTCAGTGCTGGTTCTATTGGACCTCAGAACCTCAGTGCTGGTTCTATTGGACCTCAGAACCTCAGTGCTGGTTCTATTGGACCTCAGTGCAGCATTGATACTGTTGATCACTCCATCCTGTTAGAACGCCTGGAGAACTGGGTCGGCCTCTCTGCTACAGCTCTCCACTGGTTTAAATCCTACTTAAAGGACTTTTAGTGTCAGTAGGTAACTTTACATCAGAGACGACAAAAATCACATGTGGGGTTCCCCAAGGTTCCATCCTGGGTTCCTCCTGTTCAACATCTACATGCTCCTCTAGCTCAGATCATAAAAACATCATCAGCTACCATCACTATGCAGACGACACACAGCTCTACATCACCATGTCACCAGGTGACTATAAACCAGTTCAAGCTCTGAGGAAATAGAAGAAATCAATGCAGGATGAGACAAAATGTTCTTTAACTGAATAAAAACAAAACTGAAGTAATAATTTCTGGACCAATAGAGGAGAGATCCAGAGTTAGCTCACAGCTTCAGCTGCTTCAGCTAGGAACCACTGATCAGGCCTGGGAGTAGTGATGGACTCAGACCTGAACCTCCATCTAAAGACAAAGTGGACCTTCTAGAACCTGGAGAACATTTCCAGGATTAAAGGACTGATGTCTCAGCAAGATCTGGAAAAACTAATCCATGTTTATCTTTAGTAGAACTGATCACTGCAACGGTGTTTTCACAGGTCTGCCTAAAAAGTGGATCAGACAGCTGCAGCTGATCCAGAACGCTGCTGCCCGCGTCCTCACTAAGACTAAGAACGTAGAGAACATGGACCCGGTTCTGAAGTCCTCACTAAGACTAAGAACGTAGAGAACATGGACCCGGTTCTGAAGTCCTCACTAAGACTAAGAACGTAGAGAACATGGACCCGGTTCTGAAGTCCTCACTAAGACTAAGAACGTAGAGAACATGGACCCGGTTCTGAAGTCCTCACTAAGACTAAGAACGTAGAGAACATGGACCCGGTTCTGAAGTCCTTCCACTAAGACTAAGAACGTAGAGAACATGGACCCGGTTCTGAAGTCCTCACTAAGACTAAGAACGTAGAGAACATGGACCCGGTTCTGAAGTCCTCACTAAGACTAAGAACGTAGAGAACATGGACCCGGTTCTGAAGTCCTTCCACTAAGACTAAGAACGTAGAGAACATGGACCCGGTTTTGAAGTCCTCACTAAGACTAAGAACGTAGAGAACATGGACCCGGTTCTGAAGTCCTCACTAAGACTAAGAACGTAGAGAACATGGACCCGGTTCTGAAGTCCTTCCACTAAGACTAAGAACGTAGAGAACATGGACCCGGTTCTGAAGTCCTCACTAAGACTAAGAACGTAGAGAACATGGACCCAGTTCTGAAGTCCTTCCACTAAGACTAAGAACGTAGAGAACATGGACCCAGTTCTGAAGTCCTTCCACTAAGACTAAGAACGTAGAGAACATGGACCCGGTTCTGAAGTCCTCACTAAGACTAAGAACGTAGAGAACATGGACCCAGTTCTGAAGTCCTTCCACTAAGACTAAGAACGTAGAGAACATGGACCCGGTTCTGAAGTCCTTCCACTGGCTCCCTGGATCTCAGAGAATAGACTTTAAAATCCTTCTGTTAGTCTATAAATCCCTGAATTAGCACCTAAATACATCACAGACTTGTTATCAGGGCATCAACCCTCCAGACCACTCAGGTCTTCTGGCTCCAGCCTGCTCTGCAGAACCAGAACCAGAACCAGACATGGAGAAGCAGTATTTAGTTCCTATGCTCCACTGATCTGGAACAAACTCCCAGAAAACTGTAAAAGTGCTGAAAGCCTGAGTTCCTTTAAATCAAGATTAAAAACACATTTGTTTAGGATTTTAACTGTTCTAGTTAAACTGTTTACTGAAACATCAATAGTTTAACTTTGTAGTCAAACTGTTTTTAATGTTTGCTTTTAATTTTTATTCTCCCATGTTCTATTTTGTTTATACATTTTATTCCTGCTTTCTTTTATTCTGTTTTATTTTCCTCTATTTTAATCATGTAAAGCACTTTGTATTGTCTCTGTACTGAAATGTGCTACATAAATAAATTTGCCTTGCTTCTGCTTTACGGCTCAGACACACGCGGTGCTTCACTGTTAGCCACATCAGGGCTGAAACATTTTAAAGCTCCAGCATTAAAGGAAGCAGCTTCTCTGTTTCCTGCCTAGTTTCTCAGGGATCCTCCAGGCTCCACATGAGGTCAGTGTTCTTATTCTTTCCACACCAGGTCTAAAGCTAGCAGTCATAATGTTCTTTAGTGGCAGAGCAGGTTTTTCTGCTAGTTAGGGATGGGAATCGAAAACCGGTTCCTGTTCAGAACCGGTTCCGTGTGTTCCAGTTCCATGGCACCGTTTGGCAGCTCGCTTAATGATTCTCTTATCGATTGCAGGCAGCACCAGAGCCGGGCAGTACGACTTGCCTCACGTTTGTTATGCAGGTTACGCACACGGCATTCAGTAAGCAAGTGAGACGTGACCAGGCGTAAGTCTGGAAAAGCAAAACAAAAAAATGGCGCCCCATCAGGTAAAGCGATCGAAAGTCCGGTCAACAAGGAAAAATCAACGGATCATTAGCTATACCTAAAACTAATACGTTTGTGGTGATTTAATTAATTTAGCGTTAATCAATAAGAAAATAAAAGCATAAATTGTCGTCTCGATCACTGTGTGTGGGGGCGGCCATTACTGCCCGACATAACATCCTGTGACGTAATGTCGCGGTAAGGCCCTGCGCTCTACAACAACAATTATTTCGGATTTCCAGAGGACTTCACTCCAAAAAAAAGTAAAAATCAAAGCAACTGGACTTGTTTTCCGTAGCTTTATACTACTGCCCTACAAAGGCCTGTAATGGCTTAGATAACATGCAGATTCAACTGAAACAGGTCCACCGCTCAGTAATGGGCGGTCATTAAAGTCATTAATGGCTTTAATGACCGCCCATTACTTTTAAAGCTTGGTACTCATCATTACTCCAGACTTTTTAAATTGAGAAAGCTTTCTGGAGAGGAAGCGAAACGTCTTCAACTACGGAAAACAAGTCCAGTTGCTTTCATTTTTACTTTTTTTTGGAATAACCATGACCTGATGACTGAGAATCTTCACCACCACAGAGGACTTCACCATTGAAATTCGCGAGAGCTGCAATGTCCACGTGCATGGCAGTTGGATGTTCCAATACATCGGGTAAAAGTGAAAAAAACAGTTTTTTCACCTTTCCAATTCATCATCCACCAGGGGCTCTTTTGCTGGATTACCAACTTGCCATCTAACTTCTGGCCAGAGAGAAAACACGTCGTCTGTAGCCAACATTTAGAAGAAGAATGTCTTCAAGATGACATGAGAGCGAGACTTTTCTGTAGGTTTTTCCTTTTTATAATGTAGAATTTGCCTGAATATTTCTGTACCGACCAGAGCGGCGGAGGGATACGACACACTTAGAAAGCATGCTCACTGTTGTGAAGGCCACTTATTTTATGCGACTTTGGACTTATTTTTTCTAAAGTCGCTTGTATATTTCATGAGTTGTGGGGTTGCAGTTTTTTTTGGGCTTGTTTCTGAAAGTGAAGTCGATTGTTTGGGCTCTAAACTAAGTGACGCTGAAATATCCCTCCGCCTCATAACGCGCTGCAGCTCCTCCTCACATCAGCAGAGAGTAAACTCAGAAGGAGCCGCTCTGCCCGTATTTTCTGCAGTTTACGGTGCAATAACTGATGATAACTGCTGAAAATAGATTAGGCAGATCACCATTTAGAGCAGAGATTGGTTCTAAAGATGAGTTTTATACTCATAACATTGCAGAACCCAACCCATAAACCGTACTTTAATGATTATTTGTTGTCTTTTTATGCCTCTAATACTAAATGTAAAATTAGTATTACTTTAAATTTAAATGCTTAATACCATGTCTAGCTTTGTTTAAGAGGTTAAAAAATTCCCCAAATTGGAATCGATAAGAGAATCGATAAGGAATCGAATCGTTTCACAGAATCGATAAGGGAATCGAATCGTGAAAATCTTATCAATTGCCAACCCTACTGCTAGTGGAGGAGAACCTGATGAACGCTGATCCCTGTGAAGGCTCAAAGTAAACCTGGAGGGTCAGAAATGACCAGTGTTGTCTAGTAACAAAGTAAAAATACTTCACTACTGCACTTAAGTATATTTTGGAGTACTTTATTCTTTCCTCGAGTATAACTTTTTTTTGATAACTTTCACTTTTACTTCACTATATTTCTGAACTTAATTGCATACTTTTACTCCGATACATTTTCAATGTTTGGTTTAGTTACTCATTACAAAAAAAGCGAGAGAGAGAGAGAGAGAGAGAGAGAGAGAGAGAGACGCACGCAAGTGTTTTGACCCCACCTACTGATTGACTGCAATAAAGTCAGGGCCGTTTCTCAATTCACGAGAACGCGAGTATGGACTCGCGTTCTCATCAAGTCCGGTCTTGGCGAGAACACAGGAAGATCGGACTTGACAAGAACGCGAGCACGCAGCACGTATGGTGTATTGGAACAGAAGCGTACTTGTGACGTCATGAGACGCACAGTTCTTTAGCATTTCTTTAACATTCAAAACTATTTATATACTACACCACAATAAATCTTATTGAAACATTTTTTAAAACAACATTTTTAATTTCTAAAAAGCCTAAAAATTATCTTGCCGCGGTGCATTCTGGGAAAGCGGTCAGTCTGAAGAACACACAAGTCTGCTCTGATGCATGCTCGATAAAGAGGGCGGGGCGAGAACAACATCCAGGGATGTGGTGCGTTCTCGCTCTGGCGTTCTCGGCAATCGGAACAGTGCTCGGGCTGAGGCTGATGACGTGTCACGAGCACACGAGAACGCTCAGGAACGCATATTGAGAAACGGCCCAGGACTTGCCTGGGCTTGTTCATCACCACCTACAGGATACACCTGTTTCACTTCTCCCATTAAACAGCAATCAGCAGCAGCCACATGGAAGAGGAGACGGAGACGACAGTGACTGCAACAACGTCTACAGGGGAACCACCAGTTGGTGATGAGAACCCGTGGCCTTATTTAAACACAATCTACTCTTTCGTGGGTGTTAAAGATTCGTCGTACCGCATGAAGTGTCTGTTATGGAAATTCTATCTTACAAAAACTCTCCGTCCAACTTGAAGAAACACATCGTGGTAACTTCTTACCTAGGTGGTGTAATGTACTTATGATCTTATTTGAAGGAAAAACTGATGTATTTTCTGTCTAAACCTGGGGGGTATACTAAGAAGCTGGTTCAGTAGTAAAGCAGGTTAAGTTAATCTTGTGGTATAGGTAAAGCATCTAATAGCAGAGAGTCCTAATTTTCTAAACTAAATGATAACCCGCAGGTGTATCTATTAGCAGGTTTACCACTTCCTGTAGGTTAACTAAGCCTGGTTTATCACTTCACCATGTTCTTAGTATACACCCCCTTTGCCTGCACTTGGTTGTGTGTTGGTTGCTTAGCACTGACCTTACTTGAAGAAGGAAAACTGAAAGCTTACAAAAAGGTTGTATTTTCTGTCTAAACTTGGTCTAAAATTCTCCTGCACTTGGTTGTTTATATTATTTTAAGTGAATTTGACTTTCAAAGTTTACCAAAATCTAAAAAACGTCATTCAAACTGCATGTGCTTTGATTTACTTTTTACTTATACTTTTCATTACATTACTTGAGTACATCTATTTTTACAGTAATTTTCATACTTAAGTACAAGACATTTCAGATACTTTAAGACTTTTACTCAAGTAACATTTCAGTCAGTGACTTGGACTTTTACCAAAGTCATATTTTGGAGAGGTACTTATACTTTTACTTGACTCTGAGATTTCAGTACTTTAAACAACACTGGTCATGACAGAAACCTTAGGCCTGGTGACGTCACCACCTCCGGTTAGCGGGAGTCTGCCTCCATCTGGCGGTCAGACCAGGAACTGCATCTGGTTCATGAAGGAACAGCGAAATTAACACAATTTGACTGCTAAAACCTCTTGGTAGGTTTTGTAATGTATGCATCTGTGATTCAGTTATGCAATTATTTGGTTTTATTATGAATGCTCATCTTTAAGCTGGGATGTTTTCTTCCTTTTCTCTCTTAATCTGCTGTTAATGCGGCTACTTGTTTCTATTGAGGCTCAAATTAAGGAGATTTCTAAGATAAATGAGTTTTGTTTCAAACCAACATGGATCTGCAGCATTCAGAACAGATTTTACATCATAAACAGGGATCTGGTCCATGCTAACGTATTCAGCAGCAGCCCTGAGCTATTTCTGCCTTTCCTGTCATTTATGTTTCCTTCAGCGATCGTTCCCGTTTGGTTCTGCTCTGTGTGTCAGCTTCAGCAGGAGTTTATTTATGTCTCCACAATCACAGGTTGACTCCCCAGGCTGAGGAGTTCATTGTGTCCATCAGATTTACAGCCTGGAGGAGAACCTGTCTCCATGGAGGCTGGTTTTAACGAACAGCGCTCTGCAGCGCCACCTGGAGGTAACAGTCTGACCAGGTTGTGTCCAGGATGTGTGGGGTCTGCAGAGATGTTAGCTGACCTCTTCCTGACCTTTGACCTGGGTTGAAAGTAAGTTTATTTGTAGATTACATATTTGTAAGTTCACTATGGAGAAGATCCAGGCTGAGGAGAAGGAGAAAAGCCTTTTTCTGTTCCAGTGAACATCTTTGAAATGACAGCAGAAAAAAATAATCATCGCCTGTAATATGATTTAGAGCCACAAGCACAGCAGAGGAGCTTCTGGATCATTTAACCTACGGCAGCCTGTCAGAGTCATTATTTCTGTTTCTGAACGTAACGTCACAAACGGCCGCCGTCGCATCATCGATCCAGACGCCCAGGACACAAGAAACAATTTTTTAAATAAATGCTATTTTCTTTTCTTTTATTAAACACAATATTACAGTTAACCATTAAAAAAAGGGAAAATACGGGAGACGTTCTACAAAAAATTCCCAAAACAGTAAAAAACAAGGCAACTGGACTTGTTATCCGTAGTTTGAAGACGTTTCACTTCCTCTCCAGGAAGCTTTCTCAATTCAAAAAGTCTGGAGTAATGTGGAGCATCAAGCTTTATACCACTGCCAAACAAAGGCCTTCATCTAATGAAAACAATGATGTGAAGGTCAGAAATATAAGTACTTCTAACACCAGCTTAGGGCCTGACTGACATGTTTATGGTCATATTATAAATGAATAGTTGCAGTGCAGCACTAGAATAAGTTCTATAAAACTTTTGTTTTATAGAACTTATTCTATGTTCTATAAAATGTTTCTAAAAATGAAAACCTTCCTGGGTGCATACAGCAGCGTCATCACAGATCCTTCCTCCCTGCTGCTGTTTGACTTTATAATCTTCTTTGCTCCCAAACTTTAGTATTTAGTATTTTCATCAATGCTGCACAATTTTTACTTTTTTCTGCAAATAGCTTGTTGTAGTTTTTTAAATCCTTCAGGGAAACGAGGCGACTTGTGTCTCAGGTTTCATTTGATCTGAGTCTGGGTTTCTTGTGGGTTTTCCTTTGCTGTCCTGTCTGTTGTAATGTTTTGATTATTTTTATAGGTTTTTATTCTTGTGTTCCTGTCTGCTTTCATTTGCCTTATTTAGACAGATTTACCTAAAAAACAGAACCTCTTCTTATCCATCCCCAGCTGCTAATCACTGCCACTACACAACTAATCAAATTATGGCACCAATAAAGAATCACAGACTAGATATAATTATTACACCCCAGAGAAAATAATGTTGAAGTAGAGAATATATTCCCCCGTTAAATGTGTGATGATGATAGGAAATAGCAGGTAAAGTCCAGCTACTCTGCATCTGCAGTGAAACCTTCAGACAGAATGGACCAAACTACACAGGACTTCAAAAACATAAAGGTCCATTCAGGTTGTTGAGGAAAGATCTGGATCTGCATTGAAAAACCCAGAATATTCCGAACTTTAGTCTCTAAGTAGACCCAGCAAGACTCGGTCATGTTCTGTAATGTAAGCCTGCATTGGGCTCAGTGCTGAACTCTGAACCAACACGTCTTAGCGTCCGTTAAAAGGAAGGAACAGTGGAAATCCATTCATGTTCAGAGGTTTTTATCCTCCTGATTTCATATTTGTCCAAATAAATAAAGTAGCTCTACAACAGGAGATCATACAGCTGTAATAAAATAACGTAATAAATGAATGTAATAAAAAAACGTACCTTATACATTTTAATCTGAGAAGCTGGATTCAGTCAGAGGCTTCAAAGTGTGATAGTGTTTCCAGCAGCACTGACAGATTAAAAAGCCGCCGGCTCTTCTGTTTTCTGGAAGGCTGCTAACCCTGACAGGACGTTCTACTTTCAGAGCTCCACTAAAGAACCACAGCGGTTCTGCAGCGCTGGACTAAAGGAGGAGCTTTTTCAGCCTGGCAGCATGAAGCCGTAAAGCCATCCGTGGAGGAGCTTTAAAAAAGCTACATCTAAGGCTAAAGCTGAAGAAGCAGGCTGCTGTCTCTTTGTCAGCGGCCCACCGGGCCGGGCCTGATCTGGGTTCTGATCCGGGTCAGACCGGTGCAGCAGTGGGCTCAGATCAGGCCGTTCATGCCCGATGAAGGACCGTGGGTCTCTGAGCAGTTCAGGGAACTTCAGTGAAACCCAACAACTAAATTCTGCGTCCAATTAAAGGGGTGGGTGTGAAGGGGCGACGTGAGCGGTCAGTATCTTACCTGCAGCACAGATCTTCCTGCTGGAGTAAAAAGCAACAAACTGCTCATCATGTTGGGTCTTCTTGCAACGATAAAGATAAAAGAGGAAACGCCTAACAGACAAGGCGACATCGTGGGGACTACCTGGAGTCCTCCAGCCTTGCAGCTGGGCCATAAAGCACCGTGAGGCTCCATTAAAGCAGCTCTGAAGGCTAATGCCCTGCAGCACAGCTTTATGGGACATCCCACAAATGAAACCGTAGATCCTGCAGCTCTACACAGACCTCTCCATCACTGAGCCACGTGTGACTTTCAGAGATATAACAGGAAATCATTCCAGCAGTTTTCTCCTGCTTCGCCTCAGCAGATCAGCTGATCTGCTGCATGATGAAGTTTTACGCCTGTTTCAATGGGCAGAATGAAAACTATGATGAAGGCGGGCTGCTGGAGAAGCAGCCAGGGGGCAAACCGTCTTCCCCTCTGCCCCAGGGCTTCACCGGTGGGAGGACAGAATACTAATGCTGAGATGATTGGGAGCTTTCCTCTGGATGATACAACAAACACCCGATAGCAGCTTTTAAAGACGGCTCTTCAAAGTCGACGCGCCCACAGGGAGAGAAAAGGCTCGTCTGGAAGCAGCTGATGCTGCATCACTAACCACCAGAGAGCTCCTGATTGGTTGATAAAGGACACAGTGAGAGAAAAGTTGAGAATCAACTTCAAGCTGAGGGTGAGAGAGCCAAGCTCGCCTCTGCTGCTGATTTCTTGTTTCCTGTGAATAAAACAGAATTTTCAGGTCATTAAGAACCTGTAACCAGATGCTTTCATATTAATCTACTCGTGAAAAGATGGCAGTAAATGAACAAATAATTAGTTTTACTCACCGTAGAGGCTGAGCTGGACCCAGATCTCCTCTGATGGATCCGTCTGTCTCCAGTCGGTCCGTTTCTTAGCTGCGGCTCGTCAGCTCGGTCACGACCTCCTGACGTTTAGTGTTGTAGCAGCTTTGCAGCTTTGCAGCTCTTTTGGGTGCAGACAATAGATGCCATGGTGAGGGAAAACATCTGGTAGAAATGTTGACATCTCTGGACATCAGTAGGCAGGTAGGCAGCTCTGGATGACTGACCCTGACCAGAACCAGGTTAAAGAGGAGAGGATGCCAGCAGTGAAGCTTCCCGGTCCGATCAGAAACCTGCTGGACGTTCTGCTGTGGAGGAAAAGCGGACTCTGAAGATCCAGAGAACATCTGGAGATGATCAGCTGCAGGTTTGAGGGCAAACATGACGGCAAAGTTGCTGAAAGATCAGAAAATTGACATTTTGGAAGAAATACTCCAACCAGAATCGGCCGTCATCCGTCTGCTTTGGTTCTGGGCCTGATCCACACATTTCACACCAGAACCAGCCCATCTCTGGGTCACAGAACCCGTCTCCTTCCTGAACCGTACGATCGCTGATGAAGCGGACTGCTGGAGGTCGCTGGTTCTGTTCCTGATGTCTGGGCTGGTTTCTGTTGGGTTTCCAGGATGTCGCCACAGGAGGCAGGGAGATGGTTTGAAAACGGAGGCGTGAGGTTCTGCAGGTTTTCAACCCGCCCAGATTGTTTCTGTTATTTTGTCATTTCTGGGCTTTTCTTTGGATCTTGGCTAATTTTTATAACAGCGTAAAATTGTGCAATGTGTTTAAAATATCATCAGTATTTCCTTTATTTACTCTGTTTTCATCTGCTTCTCATTCCTCAAAGTCCAAAGAAAAAAGTCGATCTAGTAATCAGGACATGAAAACAAATGGCCTGGAAGATAAATATAGATCTTACGAGGATGGATAAATGTATAAATATGTGTGCTGCTCCTCTTTCCTGCACATATCGCCGAATAAAGAGGAAATCTCTGGAGAATTTACTCCCTGAGCATGTTGTTGTCTGCATCGATAGAGACTCTCTGTGGGGAATTAGCCTAACGAGGGTGGAAGACCGGACGTTCTCCTCAGCTGCTCATAAACTTCTACAGAGCCACCATAGAAAGCTTTTTAGCATGACAGGGAGGTCTGGGAGCTGCACAGGAGAGGAAGGACCTAGCACGGTGGTGAGGTCAGCCCAGGGGATTATGGGACGCCGTCTACCAGGTCTAGACACGGTTTATGCTACAAGAGTCCAGACGTGTTGCCACAGATCCCACTTCCATCAGAACAATGTTCTGTTTGACCCACTTCCACTAGAACAATGTTCTGTTTGACCCACTTCCACCAGGGAAATGATTAAGGAACATTAAATCAAAACTAACAGACTTAAAAACAGCTTCTTTCCCAGAGCTGTGAGGCTAGCGCCCCCTGCTGGCAGTCAGTGAACCAGCAGCCCTGTTCATGGTTACATGTTTACAACACGCTGCTGGTTCTACAGGTTCTGATTACAGGTTCTGATCCGACTGAGAGTCTCTGACCTGCTGATGTCTATCTGCACATGTTTAGTTTCTCAGGAAGTGTCTGATCCATTCATGCAGTTATTTACATCATCTGTTGATTGACTGCTGCTGCTTTTCTTTTTAACTTGAACATTATTATCTGAATATAATTTATCAGTAACATGTCCCCCTTCTTCCTGCTCTGTTCTACATCTTAACCTTTAATTTAGCTTTAACCATGTTTTGTTTGTGGGTTTGTGAGGAACGTCTCTGGGAACGCTCTTTCTTCGTTTCTTTGATTCATATCTGTGACTATGTGAACAATCAGAGCCGACGTCTCAGAAATGACATCTTGATTCTTAATATTCTTAATATTTGTTGGTTTGGGTGTTTATTTTTACTAAATTAAATCCTAGTTAAATGAAGCAAGGTGTGATTAACCTAAAAAACATTCTTGATTAAGCGAATACCCAGCTGCTGTTGGTTTTCATCATTTTTCTGTCTCTACTTTAAGTTTAATTATCTGTGATTCGTCCCAAATAAATATTCAGAAAACTGATTATTTGTATTTGTAGTGAATTAAAAATTAGGTTCAGTGGGGAGGAAATGATTTATCCATCAGACAAATTTTTCAGTAAATGATGAGACCGGGGCGACTGTGGCTCGGTGGTTAGAGTACTTGTCACACTGCAAAAAACGGAATTAAAAATAAGTAAAATGTTCTTAAAGTGTACTTGTCCTTGATTTGAGCAGGTAAATAAGATGATTTGCCAATGGAATAAGATTTTTGCACTTAAAATAGGAACAACTCATTTCCATCATCTTATTTCAAGTGCAGGATGTCTAATTATCTTATTTTAGGGGTCAAAATACTCATTCCATTGGCAAATAATCTTATTTATCTGCTCAAATTTAGGACAAATACATTCATTTTAAGAACATTTTACTTATTTTTAGATCCGTTTTTGCAGTGCAGGCAATTGGAAGGTTGGGGGTTTGATTCCAGCTTCCCCCATCACATGCCGATGTGCCCTGAGCAAGGCACTTATTGCCTAACGATTCTGCGCATGAGTGTGACTGGTGTATAAATTCAGTCGATCAGATTGAAATAGTCTGACACTGCGGTGTCTTAAAGTAAGAAGATTGCATTAGTTTAATCTACGGCGGAGCTTCAGGGTTCTTGATTTCTTTTGTTGCCAGTCACCTCGTCCTAAAGTCAGTTTCTATATTATTTCTTTCCACGTATGTTTTGCTTTAAAGTGCGTTATACATAAAGTTGGTGTGGTAGCGTCAGTGTTGCACATTTTTCATTTAGATAAAGGTGGAAAACAAATCTAAGAGGACCTTAGTCTTTGAAGCCGCCGGCTCTTCATGCCGTACGCCTTCAGCTTTCTCTGCTTGCAGCTGTGTTGCTGTTTTCTGGCTATTTTTCTTGCTTGCTCTTAGATAATTCTTTGCTGCACTAAAAGCATTTTGTATCTGCTCTCCCTGAGGACGCCACCAGAAATACACACTAAAATGTCACCAGGAGAAAAGGCTAAAGCCATTTCTTTTCTGCTTCCTTCCCAGCCCCCTTTCCTTCCTGTTCTCATTTGTTTTCGGGACTCGTTTGCTCTTTACTGTCGTTTCTCCGCTCAGGTTGTTGTTGTGCAGCGGCAGAAGCAGCAGCTGTGCTCAGAGTCGCCGGTCATGGGCCGATGCTGCTAACAAACACCTTTCTGTTCCACTGGCTGCTCTCGTTCAAACCTCCATCTGTGAGCAGCCGGCAAACGGAGCAGGCAGCCGCATCTGATTAGCTCTGATCATAATTGACAGGTTTTCAATGAAAGATTAGCTGCATGTTGCTTTGGGTATGCATCAGGAACCGCTGCTGCTTCTGGTTTCCTCCTTAGCCTCCTGCAGCGCTGCGGAGCAGAAAATAACAGGAGCTTTGGTGTCTGAATACAGCCGTGGAAATGTTTCACCTAAGGGGAGAGGATGCATAAATATGGATGAGAGACATTAGACAATCCTTGATGCTGTTCCTGGATGGTACAGGGAAATGTGGGAAGGCGCCATTTATCCCAGGAGTCAGTCGGTAAGAGGCGAAGTTCAGCTGGACGGATCAGATTCACAACCGGGTCGAACCAGACACATCCGTGGTTCAGAGAGAAAGGGCCGTCTAGACTTATATTGACAGCCAGTCATTTCCAAGCCTTTCTATGACCTCAGCCTCACCCCTCACCCCTAACCCTAACGGACACCTTAGTCCTAAACCTAAACCTAAATGAACCCTTAGCCCAGAAAAAAGAGAGGATCCAGGAAAGGTCCTCACTTTGGTGGTGAAATACAACTCAGCTGCATGTAAAAGTACACAAACACACTCACCATGTCTTTCTATCTTTACAAGGACTTTGCATTAATGTTTCACTAATTTTAAGCCCTAAACCTAAACCTGACCTAAACTCAGTTCACAGCTTAGGCCTGCTTTGTCTTATGGGGCCCAGGCTGTGGGCCCCGTCAGGAACAGTCGGTTCTCACAATGCGGTAAATGTCTGAAGCGACCCAGGTGTCCTCCTCCGTGGTGGACAGACTTCCACAGATGTGAAAAGATTTGCACAAACCTAGTGTGCAGACAAAGGAAGAGGTAAATATGCAACAGAGCTCAACCTTCGGTTCCTGAGCAGGTCATCCCGGCTCTGCCGTTAGCTTCAGACTCTGCCGTTAGCTTCAGACTCTGACGTTAGCTTCAGCAGACCTCTCAACTTTTATCAAAAGTTAAGAGTGAGATTATGCTAATTTTGGGGGCGGGGCTTGTTTGGGGCGGGGCTAACTGGACCATGGAAGAGCCGGTGGAGTCTCAACTCCATCTCATTTTTATCCCACCAGACATTGAAGTAGACATGTATTACTTTTGTTAAAAAGAGAAAGAGACGTATTAATACCTTATTGTTCAGTTAATGGATTAAAACATAAAAAACACACAATTGTTCAAATAATACTGAATAAAATTAAGTAGTTTTAAGTTATTCACCGAATTATTACACTGTTACACATTCATCTATGGGTTTGTTTATCATTGTAGATCTATAACCTGATTGGTGATTCAGGCTGAGTTTCATCAAGTCTTTATGGTCAACATTTTCCCCTCAGCAGCAACACTAAAGCACACAGAGGTTCACGCTGCGTCTTTATGCATGATCCAGCTGCTGATGTCTCCCTCTTTTCAGCTCAATGCACTTCTAGACTGTTACAGTTTATAACCAGCCCGTTGCCAAAAAACGCATCCCCTGCTGTTTCATAGAAATATACACTTGTAGTTGATGTAACATTTTCTACGTGTTTACACATGTGTTCTGAACTACTAGTGTGAATTTCAGGTGTGTGGGACAATTTTTAGATTAAAAACATAGGGGGATGCGTTTTTTTGGCAGCCCCATTGCCAAAAAACGCATCCCCTGCTATCTCAGAGGAGTTGACACTTGTATGACTCTATTCCTGTATATCCAAAGGACAAGGGTCAGCAAATACAAATTCTGTCCTGTAAAACAATGACAGCGCAATTCAATTCAATTCAATTAAATTTTATTTATATAGCGCCAAATCATGAAACATGTCATCTCAAGGCACTTTACAAAATCAAGTTCAATCATATTATACAGATTGGGTCAGATTATACAGATTGGTCAAAATGTCCTATATTGTATATATCCAATTGTCGCTCTATGATCTGAAGCCCCATTTGGAGCTTTTAAACAGGCTTTTGAAAAACTTTGATAATTTGCTGCTGTAATATTATAGATTTTTCAGAATAAAAAGCTAGCAGATGTGCAGAATCAAAACATAACAGAAATACAATTATAGAGCATTCAGTATTGTAAGAAAGCCCACACTGTTTCTGGATAAATAGATTATTGTATGAGTTAAGTTCTATTCCGTTTTATGCCTCTTTCCTTGTAAGTTTGAAATGTCCCATGCTCCTGAATGCACCATAGCTTTCTGACGCTCACGAATGCATCCCATTGGTCTATGAACGCTGTGTCTGCACGTTTGATCTTCCGCTTAAGAAAAAGCTTTTCAGTTTCAAAACTCACGTCGGCTCTCACTGTTTATTGTTGTGTGTGAATGACAAGAGACCACAACAAATAAATCAGCCGTACCTCGGATAAAAACTTTGGATTTAATGTTGTTCATAACACCCGTACTTTTGTAAACGAATCTACCAAATACACACAGTTTTTTTCACACTAGAAGTACATTTAAACGTTTTTATATAATTAATATAAGAACAAGTCGCTCCGTTGGTCGTATTTTAAAACGTTTTCCGTCGATATTCATTTGTACAGAGCGAGGCGCGCTCCCGCGACATGGGATGCATCTCGGCAGGCATGCACTTTTGAGCATAACACCGGCTCACTTTCACCACTGGTTGAGACTAAAATTATTCATAACTCTGATCACTCTTCCTGCTGCTCTGTTAACACGAACTGCAGCAGGAATTACTGATGGCCACAAGCTGTGAAAGAAGTGAAACAGCTCAGCAGAAGGCAGAGTTTTGTGGTCCGCAGCCCAGATTGGCTTTGTGATTTTTATGTGTGAGAAATGCCATGTTTGCGTGTGAAATGCCATGTGTTGCGTGTGAGCGTGTGAAGTTAGTGAAATGCGTGTGTCACACGGTCAATGCGTGAGAGTTGAGAGCTATGGCTTCAGGCTCTGATGTTAGCTTCAGGCTCTGCCGTTAGCTTCAGGCTCTGCCGATAGCTTTAGTATCTGACGTTAGCTTCAGGCTCTGATGTTAGCTTCAGGCTCTGCCGTTAGCTTCAGGCTCTGACGTTAGCTTCAGGCTCTGACGTTAGCTTCAGGCTCTGATGTTAGCCTCAGGCTCTGCCGTTAGCTTCAGGCTCTGACGTTAGCTTCAGGCTCTGATGTTAGCTTCAGGCTCTGCCGTTAGCTTTAGTATCTGACGTTAGCTTCAGGCTCTGATGTTAGCTTCAGGCTCTGCCGTTAGCTTCAGGCTCTGCCGATAGCTTTAGTATCTGACGTTAGCTTCAGGCTCTGATGTTAGCTTCAGGCTCTGCCGTTAGCTTCAGGCTCTGACGTTAGCTTCAGGCTCTGCCGTTAGCTTCAGGCTCTGCCGTTAGCTTCAGGCTGCGGACTCAGCGCTGCCATCGTCCTGTTTGAGCCCATTCAGTCTAATCTCTGCCTGCAACAACGCTGAATCCTCGGAGCGCTGCTATCCGACCTGGAACCATCTCCCCCGCGGTGTAAGGGTCCTCGTCCCTTCGTTCCAGAGGTCCAGCTGTCGCTCCACGCTGCTCCGGTTGGACTCCCGCTGCTCCCACGACTTCTTCCAGCATGGTTTGTATTCAAGGAAAGTTTCTTCTCCCACGGCTAAACAGCTGTAGAGCATCGGGTTCAAGGTTCTCCAGAGTTCTGTTGTGGCGGGCCGTGGCCTGCTAGACGTCAGGCGATTCTGCTCCATTTCAGCAGTTATTGACAAAAATGCTGAAAACAAGTTTTTCAAGTGTGAGGTTAGAGAAACTGGTCCCTGTTTGTGCTTCACTAAACGATGTTCCAGCTCCGTCAACGTTTGAAGATTTGATTTCAGTTCAGCTTTAAGTGACTTTGTGTGGGTGCTGGTACCAGACGGGCCGGGCCTTCCAGAACCTGCTGATCTAGGTGTTAAACAGAGAACGACTCCAGTGAGATGAGCTACAGCAGCAGACGACCTGAGCGGGTCGACTTCAGATGACGGAGGCTACCACTAAGAGCCAGCAGGAACCCTCAAGCTTCTCTTTCTGACATAAAAAGGTTCCTTCCCAGCTGCTCTTTGCTGTTCACGTGTAGAAAGGCTCATCTGAGGAGAACCTGCTGCCATTCACTGCGTCTTTACATCCATCCAGCTGACCAGTGTTTGGGGGGAGGCTGGAGAACTGTTCTCTCTCTCTCTTTCATATTTAGTGGACGGGGACAATGCAAACTTATTATAGAGAAACATTATAAAATTATAGTGACAAAACAGAGCAAGTGACTGAAGAGCTGCATAGAAAGTTTATAGCTAATGCTAATTTTCACCCCCTGTCCCTGATTGGGCTTAGAATTAACATTCTACTCTACTTCAGTTTAAAACAATACAAACATGATCAAACATGCATATCATTGTCTTTAGCCAGTTTTAAGCTGAGGTGCAGAGCTAAGAGCTTCCAGCCGTCTGTCCACCGCTGGTCCTGCAGGACCGTCCTCTACTGTCCTCCTGGTTGGAGGAGCGTCTGGAGACTCGGACTTTGTCTCTCAACTGATCAGTGGGTCAGGTGCTGATTGGTTAATGCGTTGTGAATCAGTTTAAGGAAGCAAAGAAACTATCAAAACTCATTAACTTCTATTGATGATGGCGTTCTGGGTTTTTAGCCATAAAATTTAGTTAAACTTTATTTCTGTAGCTCTAATTCACTGACTGTCGTCTCAAGGCTCAACTCCTCCAGACAGATGGTTAAAAGTTTCTGATGAAACCCAGCAGCTCTCTGCAGTTTCATGCAGGATCCAAAGCGCCCTGAAGCTGAAGCTGAAGGCAGAAATCAGGTGCAGAGGCTGAGCAGGTGTTCATGTCGGCTCTGAGGAGGAGGATCTGCTCTGCACATTCTGGTTGTGAGTCTCACTGGGACGGCCCAGGAGACATCAGCAATACCCTGTGGATCCTTCAGGCTCCGCCTCATTCCTGCTGCAGAGAGTGATGCGGAGGAAAAGCTTCACGGCTGTCATTATGGAGTCAGCAGAGTCAAAGCTCCTCATCCAGCATCCCAGCTGGTCTGCAGAAGCCCTTTAGGCGTTTCCTGCATTCTCCATCACCACCTCCATCACCACCTCCATCACCTCCTCCATCACCACCTCCATCACCTCCTCCATCACCTCCTCCATCACCACCTCCATCACCTCCTCCATCACCTCCTCCATCACCACCTCCATCACCACCTCCATCACCACCTCCATCACCTCCTCCATCACCACCTCCATCACCTCCTCCATCACCTCCTCCATCACCACCACCTCCATCACCACCTCCATCACCACCACCTCCATCACCACCTCCTCCATCACCTCCTCCATCACCACCTCCATCACCACCTCCATCACCTCCTCCATCACCACCACCTCCATCACCACCTCCATCACCTCCTCCATCACCACCTCCATCACCACCTCCATCACCTCCTCCATCACCTCCTCCATCACCTCCTCCATCACCACCTCCATCACCACCTCCATCACCTCCTCCATCACCACCTCCATCATCTCCTCCATCACCTCCTCCATCACCACCACCTCCATCACCACCTCCATCACCACCACCTCCATCACCACCTCCATCACCACCACCTCCATCACCACCACCTCCATCACCACCACCTCCATCACCACCTCCTCCATCACCACCACCTCCATCACCACCACCTCCATCACCTCCTCCTCCACCCTCCCCTCCTCCATCACCCGCTGGTTCCCCTCCTCTATCACCGGCTCCATCACCTCCTCCTCCATCACCACCTCCACCCTCCCCTCCCTCCCTGGACACGGACCTTTAGAGTCCTCACCTCAGTTTGTTATTTACTCTGTTATGCTGAACGCCTGTTCTGCACCACGGCAGACCCGGTTCTGGTTCTGATGCGGGTTCTCTGCTCAGGCTGCTGTTACACAACAGCGGCGTCGCTCTCCGTGTGCCGGCGGCCTTTCCTTTGTGGATCCACGGCGAAGCGTAAGGAGCTTAGATGGAGCAGAGCAGCTGGCGGCGTTGTGTAAGAGCTCATCCTGCTTTTCAGCATCAGTGGGAATCAGCAGAAGGTTTTATCCTCTCTGCAGCTCCAGTCCTCACACAGGTTCTGAAAAACCCAGCAGAACCCAACAGAACCTTTCACAGTCAGAGTTTAGGCTGTAAAGGTCTTCATGAGGACCGGCCCTCAGACAGCAGAACGGCTCCTTTAATTCATGGTGTTGATGTGTGAGCAGCGGCTCTGATATCCTGCACACGTTTCACGGCTCAGTGGCTGTGAGAGCACCTGAGGTGTCACAGACGTCGTCCTCATGTCTGTCTCTGCGGGACGAGCCCAGCTGTCTAACATCTGTGTGGCCCTGGGAGCCGCTGCAGGGCCCGCGGGTCTCCCAGGTTCTGATGAACAGGTTCTGATGAACACGCTGCGTTAAACTGATGTTTCTGAGATGCTTCAAACGGGAACGATAACAGCTTTAGACATGAAACATAACTTTTATGTGATGAAGAAACAAAAGGGCTTAATCTGAAAAGTGTGGCGTGCATTTAATGAACTTTAAAACCAGCCATGCAGAACCAAAAGCTTGCTCTCCTGTGAGTGGTGTGACCAACCAGAACCAGACGCTTTTCAGCCTGAGGTTAGAAAACAAGGAAGTATTTCACACCTGGAGGCTGAAGCCAGACATTTACTCCCAGTCCTTAGCAGCAGCAGAGGAAACATTCATTTAATCCCAACCATCCAATGTTAAAACGCACTAAAACATTCAGAATTCTGTTATCACTTTCTCCAGACTCTGATGTCTCCATCCGTCTCCTCAGTGTTTGGTAGAATCACCTTTAACCCGTCTGACTCGGGTCAGAGGTTCTGGTTCTCCTCTCTATAGCTGCTGGGTTTTTGTCCCGCTCCTCCTGACAGAACCGGTGTAACTGGGTCGGGTCACACAGGTCCAGCTCTGACCTGTAATCTCCTCTCAGGTCAGGACTTTGTGATGGAGCTCCAGAACATGGACTCTGTGGTCCTTCAGCCTCTCTGGAGCTGACCTGGAGGTCTGCTGAGGGACGTTGTCCATCAGGAAGACCCATCTGTGTCCAAGCTGGGACTTCCTGATGTGTCCAGATGTTGCTTCAACATGATGATCTTCCCTCATGATGCCGTCTGCTCTGTGAACCAGTCCCTCCTGCAGCAAAGAGCCCCCAGCATCATGCTGCCACCTCCGTGCTTCACTCACCATGATCTTCTCTGGCCTCCAGCTTCTCCAGCTTTCCTCCAGACGTAACGATGGACATCATGAAGACACTTCAGCTCCATCACACCCAGGACATGTCTCCAGTCATGAAGCTCTTTGTCCCTGAGGACGTGTCCACGCTGGTCTCTTTCTGCTGCTTCAACAACAGTCTTGCCTTTTTAGTCCAGACCTTCTAAATCCTTCTAAATGTGACCACAGCGCCCCCTGCTGTTTGGTTTTTTAACTGGGTCAGTAGTATGATAAATATTAATAAACTCCTAAAAAGTTTAAAACTTGATGTAACTGAAGTTTGTCTTTAATATTAATGGCTGGATATTATTTTTCCCTATGAGGTTCATCGCTGGTTAAAAGCTGACTGAGTCGGGCTAAAAGCCATTTATACTGTTGTTAATGTTATATAGTTAAAAAGTTTGCCAATGCTGAAAAATTAGTTGTTAGAAACCATAGTTATATGTTAGAAATGAACCCATAAATATGAAATGCATTTTAAAAGGGATTCTGGGTAATATTCAGAACTACAGCTTTTAAAGCATAAAAACAGAAAAAGTTAAAAGTTACATTTTTGACCCATTTTGTTTGGTCGAGGAGGGGGGGGGGTTCCCTCTTCAAAGGAGGAACAGCAGAAAACATTTCAGAACCACCACATTAAATCCGTCCCCAGGTGTTCCTGTACTTAGCTCAGGTGTGAAGTAACCAATCAGAAGCCTACAGAGCCATGACGTCATCATTCCTGCTGTATGTAAACTTCTGATTAGAACAGAAATCATCGATAATTCTTCTGGCGTAACAAATATAAAGTTTTTCATCTGAACTCTGATTTAATGTCAGAAATAAATGAAGTTTCTCTTTAAGCAGCAGGTTCTGGTTCCAGCGGTACCTGCAGGGAAGGTGGACCTGTGGTCCCGAAGGATCTGGGAACCCAACAGAGACAGAGGTTCCGAGAAAGTCCAAATGAGACCTTCAGGAAACCTGCAGACCAGGAAGGCTTAGAACGTTTCTATCAGACCTTCTGCATTAAACCGAACTTATGCAAAGAGTTCTGGACCAGAATCGATCAGAACGGGCCGGGTCGGTCACAGCGGAACCGCCCTAAACCCGACTCAGTTTTCCTTAAAAAGCTCCTGTTGTGTGAGTTAATGTTCCTGTTTCTAAGCGAATCCACTGAACCAGGTCCGGTTCTGCTGGAGATCGGGTATCACCGAACCCACCGAACCCTCGGCTGGATTCTGATCCAAAGTTCTTCAACAAACTTCCATTGGGTCCGGTTCCTCCAGTCCGCGTTACAAGTCTCAGTATTAAATGTTAATACCTGCCAGTCTTCACAGAACCATGAATCATTTAGGCAGGAGGCACTCAGAGAAGATGATCCAGATATGTTCCGACCCATGTTCCAGCGGAACCACAGAACCTTAAATAAAACCGTCCAGATGTGTGCAGAACCCAGCAGAACATGGATCAGCCTCCTGCATCTGCATCGCTCCGCTCCAAACTTTGCGCAAAGTTTGTGAGACATTTAGAAAAGCCTGCATCCTGCCACATGGACCGGGACCAGGACCGGGACCGGGACCGGGACCGGGACCTTACCTTTTCCTCCACGGAGAACCTCCGGGTGTGCTGCACGGCTCCTGCGCTCTGGTTCATGTCTGCAGCTCCTCCAGAACGGGTCCAGATGAGTGTGCAGGTCTGCAGCTGGAGCGCAGCAGGGACGCTCAGCCTCTCTCTCCACGCACGCCCGCCTGGTCACGCAGCCCACGATGCAGCCCACGACGCGGCTGCTGCGCCAGCCGGGCCTGCTGGTGCAGGATTAACGCGCACTTTAAGCTTTATGTGTTTGTTTGGGTCAGAAGTTGCTCAGAAGCAGAATCACAGGAGAACCGGGGAAAAGCGTCTTCTAATTCCGCAGAGAGAGAGAGATTACATAATCTGTAATAACGCGCATCTCAGCGGAATAACCACAATACTTCTGTCCTTACACTGGAAACAGCGGATTATTAGAAATAAGATGACGGGACAGAGCCAGTAAAGCATCTTTGTTGATGTCTGCTGAGGTTTCATTTGGACCAGAATCACGGACCTGCCGTCAGAACCGGACAGTCCAAGCTCGGTTCCACCAGTCAGGACTCAGAAAACAACTGTGTTCACATGCAGGACGCGTCAAAGCGCTTCATGGAGCAAAGAGCAGAAATAGAGAAAATACAGTCAGGAGCCTCATTAACACACACGGAGCTGCAGAAAAGTATTCACACCCTTACAGCTGCTTCTAGTCGCTTCTGTCTCCGTTAAATCTTCCAGATCTAACTCACAACATTCGGTTTTCCAACCATGAAAGCTCACCTGGTGCTGTGTGATAAAGTAATCACCTCCTGGTTAAACCACATTCAGAAGCTTATTAACATTTTAGTAGAATTAGCAGAACCTGCCAGATATTTACCGTCCGATGTTCCGATGAGAACGAACCGATGTTCTCCAGCATCAAAATCACTTAATGATCAGAAACATTTAGATGTGACAGGAAGTGGAAACAGACTCTAGGAGGGGTGTGAATACTTTTCCCAGCGCTATGCAGGGCCCTGTTGAACCGTTAACCCGAACAAAGGTACGCGTGACAGACCACAGATATGCGCATCGCTACAGATTTTAACTGAACATCACGAACGGATCAGAACGCGTCTGGATCGGACCTTCTCTGAGACCCTGAGGTCACCAGTTCAGTCCAGAAGTCACCTCATCAGCTACCAGAGTCCAGCGGTTCTGTTTCTGACCTCTGAGGTTCTCCAGAGAACCTCAGAGAACATCCAGCATCAGGGAGACCAAGGAACTAGAAGGTTCTGGTCCAGTTTACAGCAGGTCATGTTCTACAGAACCTCCCAGAGCTCTGATCATCATGTGGACCTGGAGAGAGGATGGACCACCTGCAGACCTACCAGGACATGGACGTCCACCTGGACTGACAGGCTGGACCAGGAGAGCATTGATCAGAGAAGCAGGAGGACCAGAACCGGATCCGATGCAACCGGATCCTTTTGATTTGTCCACCAGGTAAAGAACATTTCTGTGATTCTGAGTGAAACCTGAGATCTGGATGTTTTTCTGGTTCCACCCAGGAGACACGGAGGCATCTCATCTGTTCTGCATGGTGAGCATCAAGAAGTAAAAGCGCCCTCAGAGCTCCACATCAAAGCGAGCCTCTGCCTTCATGGAGCAGCGAGATGGGATCTGTTGATGCATGAAAGGTCGAGGTGGGAGGGGAAATGTGTCTGTCCAGCAGACGTGCCTCCAAATGCCAGCAGGAAGCAGACGGTGACATCACCAGCGGCGGACATCTTCAGGGCTCCTTCGTCTGCTTTAACACGAGTTAAACGAACACATAGCTTAAAACCTTGGTTTATTGGCCTTGATAGCAGAGCTCTGGTGATTTACTGCAGTGAAAAACTATTTTCCTCGTGGATGTTTATGAGAAAGATGAGTGAAATCAACACGTTGTAAATCATCATTTCACATTTAGACGAACAAATATGGCTCCAAGTGAAGAACTGGCATCAGCCGCTTTGGTTTGGAAACATTCAAGATTTCTCAAACATTTTCCTTTGAAGAACTCACCAATGTTTGCATATCAGGTCACTTCGTTTTCTGCTGATTTCTGATGTTTTTCAGCTGTTTATAAGGGATAACAGGGAGAGAATCACGTTCATATTAGACCTTAAAACAGCAGCAAGCAGCATTTTAAAGTGTTCATCCAGGAGGAGGACCTGGAACTCTGAAGGCATCGGTGTGAGCAGATGAGGAGCTGCAGGGAGGACGTCTGAGGCTCGTCTGAAGCATCTGGAATATGGATTCAATCAGCCGCCACGATGAACAGAAACAAATCACTGAAATAAAGTAACATTACAATAATAATCTCATGTATGAATGAATGAATTAGTTCATTATAACTAATTCACCAATTACTTATAATTAACTAACTAATTGATTAATTAATCATTTATTTCAGACAATCCAGTGAAATTATTAATTTAACACATACAAATAGTATGTATGATAAAATTCAATAGTAAGTTATTCAGTTTTATTGAAGTTATCCCTAACTGAACATAAATCTAAAGGGAGATCAGACCTGAGGAAGTTCAACAATTTTATTTATATAGCTCCAATTCACATCATGTCATCAAGGCTCTTTCCAAAGTCAGACTCCATCAGGTCCTCCAGGTTGGTCAGAAAGTTTCCTCTCTAAGGAAACCCAGCAGGTTGCATCAAGTCTCTCCAAGCAGCATTCACTCCTCCTGAAAGAGCGTAGAGCCACAGTGGACAGTCGTCTGCATTGTTGATGGCTTTGCAGCAATCCCTCATACTGAGCATGCATGAAGCGACAGTGGAGAGTCTCAGTCAGAACTCTAACATGAAGATCCCTTACAAAAGAAATCCTTTAAAATTTAATATTAAATCAATTATTAATACTAATGTTTTTTCAATGTTAAAATCGTACGTTTTTCACAAGAAACATCTGAGAGACTATTTAAAATCTCTCGCTGTGACACATTGCCAAGGTAACCTGTGTCACCTGTCTTCCTGTTAGCAGGTGACCTTTGAACCCGCACAGTAATTTAGAACAATCAGGTTATTTCACCAGAACGTGTTTATAGGTGCCTGTAAGGTCTGACGTCACATCATCTCTGAGTTGTTCTCCAGTCTCTTGTTTACAAAGCCAGGCCGGCCGAGCGTGCACGTACGTGCACGTGAACAGCTGCCTCTCAGGGCTCACCCCCTCCCTGCCCTAAAATACCACCGGCAGAGCCGGGCAGCGATGGAGCAACATGGCGGCAGTGGCACCACCAGGGGGTGGCCAGGGGTGGCCATGGCCCCCCCATGCCATATCCTGGCCACCCCACTGGCCAGTGTAAATTGTAGGCAGCCGCTCTTCCTGAGCTTCTATCGCGCTTTTATTTGTATCTGCCAGTATCTACTTTCCCCTACTAATTGTTTTGTTTTCCAATAAATGAATAAATCTGCACCTTATTCTAAATATAATTACACAATAAAAAGGAATTGTTGTTCAACTCAAAATGTTAACTGTACTGTTATTGGTCTACAGGAACCAAGCTCCGCCCCCTTCAAAGAGTTCAGAGAGCACGCATTCTTTTTTTCTTTTTTAAAACTTGTAGTTTTGGTAAAAAGTTGGTTGAATAAAGGGTTGAGTTTGAATTCAGTGTTCTCTTCTGTGTCTTTATCTAAAAATAGGTTGCTAAGCAACAGCATAAAATGGTCAGGGCTGCCCTTAGAATAAATGTTTTTAATTTGTTGATAATTATCGATATCGATCAATATGATTTCTATTTTATCAATATGTTTTTTTTCTATATCGTCCAGGCCTAGCGTGGTTTGGTTTACAGTGATCAACAGCCCCCCCTGGTGGTGAAATATCACTTATTGACATGTTCGGCTCTGTAAAACACTGAGTTTGCTAATTCCCAGGTTTAAATTTAGCATTTTTACAGATTATTTACTGCAACATCTTGGTTTAAATCAACTCTGACAAGTCTTAATCAGTCTACATTTTATTTAATGTTTAGGACAGTCAATTTGTGCATTTTATTCTGTGCATGAACCTACGTCAGCGCAAAAAAAAGCTGGATGAACTCAAAATTCCAAGGCAACAAACTTCGATAAAATTTTAAGTTACACAATTAAACTAAATATTTTAAGTTTTGCTTTTGAGTTTGCTCAACTAATATTTGTCAACTCAACTGTAAGTTGTACTAACTTCTAATTTTACATTGTAATAACTTTAAATTCTTTATTCTACTAAGTCTTTTATGAGTTGTACTAACTTATAAATTGTATAAATAATGACAGATGCAACATATACATTCAAAACTTTTGTTTTATTTGAACTGTACCAGTATCATAGCCCTTCCAACAGGGCCAAGTAAATGCAAACTAACGAGGGCCAATTGTCCCAGTCAACTTGTGCTACATTGTGTACTTGTAAAGTTAAAATAATTAGCAAATGCTTTTGTAACACTGCTCAATAGTATGTGCCATTTTACAAACACTGAACCTTAACATGTAACATGTTTAAGGAAAACCCAATAAAGTGAAAAATAAATGTAAGAGCGTGGGAGTTCGAGGTACATCAGAGTTGAGTGTGAGTAACAGGAAGAGAAAATGAACATGGGTTGGCTGGACAGAAGGAACCTTTCAGAGGTCAACAATGCCAGACTCAACATTATCAGGTAACTTGCGGATTCACTCAAGGAGTTTGTCTTTGAGGGATCTGACCCTTGCAGAGAGATCTGTACCAAGTTCCATGAAAACCTTCTGAACAGTTTCAAATGTGTACCTGAGATCTTTTGGGTACTTAAGGTTCAAAGCATAGATCAGTCCAAAGAGGTAAGCAAAAGCAGCTGGCAGGTCAGGGAGATCTTGAAGGACAATCTCTTCTTCCACAACAACAGCAACATTCATGACACTTTGAGGAGCTACGCTGTCATCATCCTCCAACACAGTGAGGCCCTTCGTCTGCTCCTCTGTCAGTGTCCTTGTGTGGACAGAGAGGAAAAGACCAAGACATTAGTCATTAAAATACCGTGAATCAGAATAAGGTATATAATCCTGGAAATGTTCTCCAGGTTCTAGAAGGTCCACTTTGTAATTGTCTTTAGATGGAGGTTCAGGTCTGAGTCCATCACTACTCCCAGATTTCAGGCCTGATCAGTGGTTCCTAGCTGAAGCAGCTGAAGCTGTGAGCTAACCTTTGATCTCTCCTCTATTGGTCCAAAAATTATTAATTTTAAAATTATTATTAATTATTAAAAATATTCCGTTTTGTTTTTATTCAATTAAAAAAACATTTTGTCTCATCCTGCATTGATTTCTTCTATTTCCTCAGAGCCTGAACTGGTTCATAGTCACCTGGTGACATGGTGATGTAGAGCTGTGTGTCGTCTGCATAGTGATGGTAGCTGATGATGTTTATGATCTGAGTTAGAGGAGCATGTAGATATTGAAGAGGAGGAACCCTGGATGGAACCTTGGGGAACCCCACATGTAATTTTTGTCGTCTCTGATGTAAAGTTACCTACTGGCACTAAAAGTCCTTTAAGTAGGATTTAAACCAGGTGAGAGCTGTAGCAGAGAGGCCGACCCAGTTCTCCAGGTGTTCTAACAGGATGGAGTGATCAACAGTATCAATGCTGCACTGACGTCCAACAGAACCAGCACTGAGGTTCTGAGGTCCAACAGAACCAGCACTGAGGTTCTTCCACAGTCTGTATTTATATGGATGTCATTAAACACCTTGATAAGGGCGGTCTCTGTACTGTGGTGAGGAAACCTGACTGGAAAACGTCAAAGCGGCTGGTCGTTGTTAAGAAGGTGTTTAATTGTTGAAACTCAGCTTTTTCAATGATCTACTGATAAAGGAGGTTTGAGATGGGCCTGTAGTTCTGGAGTAGTAGTTTGTCTAAATTGTTCTTTTTCAGCAGTGGTTTGATAATTGCTGTTTTTAGGAACTGGGGGAAAACATCTGACAGAAGGTTCACGGGATGAAGCTGGAGTCAACCATCTGAAGCTGGAGTCCGTCGGCTGAAGCTGGAGTTAGCCATCTGAAGCTGGAGTCCACCGGCTGAAGCTGGAGTCCGCCGGCTGAAGCGGTCGTCGACGTGTCTGAAGCGGTCCTGCTGGGGTTGAGCCCACGTTTGGCCGGCAGGACGTGTGCAGACTCCCTCCGCTCTGAGAGTCTTCACCGTCGTCGGACTTCGCTGGTTTGGACACGAAGTCGATTAAAGAAGGAAGGAAAGAACAAAGGATTTCCTGAGCAGTTCAACAGTTTCCTTTCCTTCACGTTTAACCTGAACAACATCCAGCGGTCATTTCATCCAGATCTACTAATAATCTGCTCACACAGGGCAGCTCCTCAGGATCATTTTAATCCACCTGTCCACCGCAGATCATTGCTCCTTTAGTCGACGTATACAGCGGCTTACAGGAAGCTGACTCTGTGCTTTCTGTGGCGCCACACCAGCCGTCCTAAGTGAACTAATCCCTCTAAAGTCCTTCATAATCTGCCATCTACAGCAAATGGGACTGATGTTAGGAAACAAACCTGCTCTTTGACTCTAGAGCTGCCGCTATTTTTGTTCCTCCTGCTTGAGAGAAATTTACCGGCTCAGTCTGGCTTGGTTTCATCTCCTCGCTTCCTTTCATACATTTAGACACCAAACAGTCTAAATCTGGTTCCAGAAGCTAAAATTAGAGCAGGTTTCTCAGCTCAGTCCACTCACAACTCTAATCTGCTGATCTGCTCCCATTCATGCGTCTGGATGCTTTCAAGGCGTGATGATTGATTCATCTTTGATCTGCATGACAGATTTTTCCCTGCCGACGCAGCGAAGAGCTTTGCAGAGCAGCGCGTGGTCCAGATCTGACCTCCTAAAGCCCCCATCTGTCCATCAACCTGCTGGCCTCTCAGACACAGGAGGAGAAACATGAATAAAACAGGACGCCTGGATGCATGTACTGCCTCTCTGTCATCCGGCACATCCTCCCTCCTGTTGCCGGGTAGAGTCCGTTCACACACGCTCACATCTGGGGTGTAGAGCTAATCGGCTTCCTGTCGGTGAATAAATCACATTCTCTCCTCCAAAATAAACAGCCTTATTTGTGTCCAACCCTTTCATGAGCAGCGACGGCACCGGCTGGAGGGTCTTTGAGCCCGAGAAGAAGACTCTGAGACGCATTTTTGCTGCAAACAGAGGCAAAGGGTTTATCTTTGCTCTCTTAGAAAGTCCAGGCGCTGTGGAAGCTGCCAGAGCCGGATCGCTGGAGCTTAATAAGGAGACTTTAGACCCAGAGATGGAAGCAGATCTCTGCGTCTGGAGAAAAGCTTTGATTTGGAATCAACTTGGATTCGGAGCAGACAGGCATCATCTGTAGGGTTAATGGCTTGGTCCCCAGAAAGCCCAGACATGTGGACATGACCGTCTGAAACTCTCACCCAGAGCAGTCGCTGTTTGCTCCAGAACACGACGTAGTTTCAGGTTTCCAGGCTCATCGTGTTCACAAAAGCAACATTATACTTCTGCATAGGACTGAGGCTGACATGCAGATTTGTCTTTAAGCTAAAAGTTGTTCAGGACAGATGAGAGGAGCACTGCATGAAAAGTGAGATTTTCGTCCCCGTAAACTACCGCAGATCTCCCTCATTTTCGGCAGTTAACGACAATTTGCAACCCGCGCTTGTCGCCGTTTGTCAGTGCCACAAATTGTCGGAACCGGACAATGACGTATGTGGAGAGCTATCAGCTGTACTAATGGCCCTAATTAGCATATGAATGCAGCGAACCCGCACGGCTGGCCAGGTCTGGCTTGAATAACCTACTCAGTATTGGCTGAAACCACTATTTTCAAACAAGTAAAATCACTCGTGATTGGCAGCAAAACCACACGTGGCCAGGCCAGGCTTGAATGTTCTTACTCGTGATTGGTTGGCATATATATATATATTTATTTATATTTTTATATATATATTTTTATTTATTCATATTATGCTGTATATTCATGTTATCCTACACTACTACACTATTATTAGGCTACCATCAAGGACATGAATGAATTTATACAGGAAATGAACATTTGCCAGGAAGATGTTTATGCAGAGAAAGAGCTTTATTAAAACAAACACAACTATATACAACGCGAGGATCTGCCCACACATGCGTATCCAAAAACTACAACTCTGTGAACTGTCCGTTTGCCTCCTCGGGGTTGGAGGTAACTGGCAGCATTCTCTCCGAGGCAGGTCCGTTGTGCAGACGCCTGCTGTGCGTGGCTCTGTACTTCGGCGTCGCCTCTAACCGGGACGGCAGCTTCACACAGAGTTCAGAGAGATCCAGCCTACGAAATGACGGCGGCCGTACAATCCATCCAGAGACCCCGCCTACGACGCCATCTTCTTCGCCAGACATGAGGTCGACGGTGGCGGACTTCCAGAGTTCCACTTCCTCATCTGCTGGCACACTCTGCCTCGATTCCAGCAGCTGTAAAAAACAAAAAAAAACAATGAATCAGTACTGTGCGATCATGGGATGCACTGCGTATGGACACAACACATCTACAGGGTTTACCGCAGCGCTATCTTGGCGAGGCGGCCAACACGTGACGTTAACACGCGGTTTTTTGTTGTTTCTTTCGCGCGTGCGTGAATGGCAGGGAAAAAACAAATGGATACCCCCCGCTCCGCGCAAAACGTGTCGTCCCCCCCAACTCACCGCCTGGCCTAAGCAAACTCCTGCGGTAAACACTGATCTATCAATGCACCTGAAAAATAGTCACCAAATAAAGTCTTACCCTCTTTCTTCTAGCTCGACTCCGAGCTGAATTCTTGGCAGCTTCAGCTCCTGCATACCGTCTCATAATACGTCTTACAGGCTGCTTGAAAACAATTACATGAGAGTGGTATGAATAAAAATCAAACGCAAGTCACAGTAACAAGGAAGGAGAAAACAGTAAAACAAGTCACTTACACACAATGTCGTCTTTATCAACATCGTGTAAATCTGGACTTGCAGTTATTGCTCCGAGCAAATAGGTCACCGCCTCATTATGAGGCGTGCTTAGTCTGTGAAAACAAAATGTACAGTTATGATCGGTATCTATGTCCTTTTACCACAGAATGAAAGCATATTCTTTAAATCTTATCCTTGCTCCGGTTCATAGCGCCTGAGGACATGAACACACAGGAGCGGAGCGCTCAGCACGTTTTTTTTTTTTTTTTTCTTCTTCTTCTTCTTCTCTATCATGGCGGATTGCAAGCAACTTTAAGGTGCATACCGCCAACTACTGTTCATGAGTGTGTAGCAACACTGTTTTACATCTATTAAATTCTATTTGTTAATTTTGTATTCTGAAGATAATAAATAATAAATAAATAATGCTTTCTTTAATCTATAAATATCCTTTATATTTCCTTTATTTCCCAATAATCCTTTAAGACTCCATTCTTGGCCTGTCCTTTTATTCCCAACTAATTTGTAAAATTGTTGAAGTTACATTTTCATCCATACTACTTTTAATTTTCATCCAGTATACTAAACCTAATTTCATTCTTCTGAATTCCAGTGGAGTTTCTCCAGTCTCTACTAAAAGAGACGGTGACGTCACGTGCGCGGTACGCTATTCCCTCACTGCCTTTGCAAGCAATATTCCAAAGACTTTATTCTCCTTGAGGAAATGGACTGGTGTCCTCCGTGACAACTTCATACAGTATGTGGTTTGTCCAAAATGTATGACAGTATACATGCTTACTAAAACCTACGAGCTCAGACGCGATGGCACAAAGGTTTGTAAGACTTGTGGTCACATACCATTCTACAATCACCCACAGCTAAAGTCTGCATTAAGGAAGAAATGTGGCTCTGTCCTGCTAAGAAAGGCGAAACCTCCCCCTGCAACACTGATTTGCGTTTGTATAGCTCACAGCATTTTCATTTACATGTTAAAGCCTCCCCTAGAATTAGGAGGAGGGGGGTCATGGGGGGGACAACTGCCACGTCAATTTCTGACAATTCATGGCAGTTTCCGGTGTTGCCTGCAAATTACCGCGAACAGCCGTTAACCTGAAATTCCACGACAATCTACAGTGCCGCATAGTGACGGAAATCACACTTTTCATGCAGTGGAGAGAGCAGCAGTTGGCCAGAAGGACCAGGTCTGCAGGGATGAGGGTGTTGCTCTGATCCTCCTGAAGAAGCTCCTGACCTAAAGGGGTGTTGTTGTCAGATTAGAACTAAACCCCCTCCTGCATCCTTCTCTATTTTGGGTTAAAGCTCAGACTAGTTAGGGTTCTAAAGACCTCTGAATCTAACGAGTATTACCCTGTTTAGAGTTCCTGTGAGGCCTTTTCATCTAGATAAGTAGGACACGACTGATCTACTAACCCCTCCGTCCTAGGACCACACCCTGTTCCAGTGGACAGGTTAGACAATCTAGTAGCCTGAGGCCACCTATTTCCTGACCGCCGCCCTAGTTAACGGTGGCTCCTACTTTTACACAACGGCACTTGTTACTGGACTGGTAAATTTTTAGAAACTCAAAAGTCCCTAAGGGTGTTGTTTAAAGTTTGGGCTACAGGCAACATTTCAACGCCTCCTAAATAATTTTAGAAACATGCACCGAGTCTGTTTTACAACCATTGAAGAACTCAATAACTGTTGACTCAATAATTGAATGTCCACAACTTCTAATAAAATTTTATATGCTTCTTTAATTAGTGTGCTTTAGCAGGGAATCAGCAACAGCATTAAGCAATTTAACAAATCACAAATTAGAAATCAACATCCTAACTCTTATCTAAGGCTGCTTACTAACATGTTCAGGAGAGGCTTTAAATTTTAGAGGAGCAGACTGATCCAAACCGCAGATGAAATTACAAGGTGTCTTTGATTTCTGGATGAAGGAGTTGTTCAGCTGAAAACATTCATCTTCTCGATGTTAATGCCCCGTTCACCAAGACTCCCGCCTGTCTGTTTTACTTAACACCTTTAATGTCCCATTGATCTATTAATTTGTGAATGACATGTGTTAAGAATTAAAAATATATCTTAGTTGGGGTTACAGAGGAAAGCAGAGTGGGGTCTGTCCTTCCCTGCTCCAGCGTAAGATAAACATGAAGTTTTATTGCTGAGGGGGTGGGTCAGAAAGAGAGTTCCTTTGTTCAAAACAGATTTTCCCCTCTTCCTAAAAGACATGGGATGGTCTCACACTTAAAAAGATATGTTCAGACTTTTTAAAGTTAGACAGACTTATCCACCGCGGTGAGAACAACATCTTGTAATGGTAAGTACTCTGTCTCCATATTTAATTTCTATGAATTAAATATGTATTTAAACCGTTCTACCTCTGATCAATGTTTCCTCATTTATTGTCAAATCTTAAACCGGGGTAAAAATGGGCCTTTAGTAGCGAAGCAGGATTAGGCCAATAATATATAATCACAATATGGTGCCGTGACCCGGATTTGACATTAAAGTGGAGGAACCTTTTGAATTTGGGCACGAAGAAGTAATCACTTACAGCAAAACAGGGTCGATCCGAAAAAAAAGTAAGGAGATTTTGATTCTCCTATTGGCTAAAGATTAGATGTAGCCTAAATCAAGTGTTGCTGTAAATGAGAAGCTTTCTTCTCAAAATATCAGAGGCTGAACAGTACAACTAGGTTTGAATGGAATTTATGTTGAAACCGAGAAATGATTAAATGGGATTTATTTGTATGTCTACGTCAAAAAACGTAAAATAAGGTAGAAACGATAAAAGAGATAAAAGCCAAGAAGCCAAGTGGTGAGGCTGTTGAAAAATAAAATAAAAGTCTGGTGAATTTTAAGACTGTGGTGGAACGTTACCTCGGAGAAAGGAGACTCTCCACAGAAACGTAGCGATAGGAACGGCCGAGATACGTAACATCTTTAAGTTGAGGCTAAGAGCAGCAAGACCTTAAGAGTGAGCTGTTATAGAAGATAAGAGATTAACAAAAGGGGCCCCAGGAGAACATTTACATTGTTCTCTAGCGACAGAACTGAGTTCTGAGCACGACGATTAGACCGAGGTGGTATAAAACTGAATAGTTGGTTTCGTCGACTACGGAAGGGACGAGGGTCTCTCTGTGACGCGCCAGGCTGTCTGTCTTAAAATGTTATGTTTGTTACGTCTTGTATAATATTTTGAATGTCTCGGTTGTGAATGAGATCCATGGAGTGTGACTGAGAAGCACGGACTGATTGGCCCTGCAGGGTGTGGGTGTCCCTGTGTGTATCTCTGCTTGGGTGTGTGTGTGTGTCAATTTCCCCACGTGCGTGGGCCCCAAGACATGGAATATGGACGAGCTCACCACACCACCGATTTCAGAGGTATTTCGACAGGAGGAACCCCAGATTTCCTGATCTGACCACCATGGATGGTTGGATGGAAGCAGCTGTGGTCTCTCCCTACAGGTCCAAAACCCGGCATCAGTTTGGGTATTTTCAGGGTGCCCATCAGCCGTTCTACGCCTGCCAGAAGCGTGCAGCAATCCAGGGTTCCTGATCCACCATCTGAGATCATCGTGTCAGGCTGGAGTTCTGGAGCCGCATTAGATACATTAAAAACGAGGCTTGGAGGCCGGCAAGTGAAAACGAGAACCAGGAACACGACACGGTGGAGACCAGGACGGTGGAAGCATAGCGGAGGGCCTGACCCTGAGCAGGTGGAGCAATTAGCTAATTAGGCTGAAGGAGAGAAAGATCTGCCAGAGAAAGGAGGAGAGCAAAGTCTAAGAGGAGACATGGTGGATGAACGTTTATCCTCTCACTGAATGAAAGGAAACACTGACTCCTGGGTTAATGAGCCACCAGGCTGCACTGCCACTAACCTCCTCTGCTTCCTCACTTTACGTCACTGAGCAAATAAAACAGCTGACACTAGGCCTTACATTCATTCAAAGGTTTCCTCTATCTGTCATGTTCCTGGGCTGAGTGTGGTTGTGTGAGCACTCCTTACAATAG
Organism: Fundulus diaphanus; assembly: GCA_037039145.1. Lineage (NCBI taxonomy): Eukaryota > Metazoa > Chordata > Actinopteri > Cyprinodontiformes > Fundulidae > Fundulus > Fundulus diaphanus. The sequence continues at coordinate 56,342,583 of CM073132.1, read as the reverse complement.
AGGATCTCTGCTGGGAGGCGTGGCTGAGCTGCAGCAGGTGAAACACCTGTTGTGTGTTAGCTGGTTTGTTTGCTGGGAATTTAAGGAGCTGCAGCAAAGCCGTTTGTCGCCTGATTGTCAACCGTGTGGTCGAGTCAAGCCCCTGAGTTCAGATTCCCAGAGAAAGAACTTCCCTTGTGATTTACTTCCTGGTATCTCCAGGCTTCCCCTGTCGATCCAGCACCTGCCTGCCACCAGGACCTTTCTGTTCCCATCTTCTCCTCTGCTAAGCAGGCCCTGTTTCTGGAAAGCGAACCATCTGCTCACCACAACCACGTATTACCAGGATCAACTTTACCTCCTCAGCTCACCTTCCTCCAATCAGAGAGTTACTCTGCACATTCAGCTCATCCATCCGTTTGCTACATTTAACCGTCTTCCTCCTGTCGCCAAGTCTGCTGCTGACGCCACATCCATTCAATAATCTGGCAACCCTTCATTCTGAGGGGGATTTCTGCACGAGGGTCAGAAAACTAAATCATGACACTATCAGGGAACCTGCGGCATAAGTTGTATTTTATGGCAAATGTTTTTTTAAAACAAAATGAACAGATTTGAGTTTCCATGTGTTTTATTCTTCAGACTAAATGTGAACTGGCTGATCAGACCTGGATGAAAAACAGAAATAGAGGCAATTTGACCTTTGACCTTTGAGAAATAGAGGCCATTGTGACAGAAGATGAATGAAACTTTCTCTGATTCTCCTGCCTTCAGTTTGTGAAATAAATCCATGACACAAACGGTGCTGGTCCTGGAAAAATTTCCTTATTTGGATGAAGGAAGAGCTGCAGAGAGACGCTGGTGGCTTTATGAAGGTCAGCGTATGAATGCAGACGCCTGGCTCCATTCAGCTGCTGAGAAACAAGCTAGAACATTATATAAGAATCCTGTTATCAGATGGATAAATACAAGGGGCAGCTCTCAGAAAACCACTTTATCACCATTTTTTAACAGAAACAGAATGAAAACCAATGTGAAATTCATACTTGTCCATTACCAATTAACAGCAATGCATCTTTTTATTTGACAGAGGAAATGTCTTTAGAAAACAGACAGATGTAGTTTTACTCTGAAGAACCCATCAGATCTGAGCTTTGCCAGCTGCACTTTGATATGTTTAATTAATCAGTTTGAACTGCTGAGTCAGAACCTTTTAACCTAATAAAATAATAAACGAGACTCTGAAACTGAAAGCAAACTGACTGACAGAAATATCACCTCTTAGATCTGATTCTGCTCTACAGACTGAAATATGGGTTTAACTGATTAAATGATTCTGCGGCCACAAAACAAGGCGTCACACTGAGCTCCACAAACAGCCTTTATTCACTCAATGCATTTGTTGTTTATTCAGACCAAAACTGTTTAAACTAGATTAAATGACTCCGTGTTCATTTATAATGTGCTAAATGCATGAAAGGCTGTATGGAAATCTATGGCTGCATCCGAATACGTCTTATTACAGCTCCTAGCTCCTAATTCCTAGCTCCTGTTCCTAGCTCCTAGCTCCTGTTCCTAGCTCCTGTCTTGTAGCACCTGCTCCAAGCTTCTAGGTCCTAGCTCCTGCTCCTAGCTCCTAGCTCCTAGTTCCTGTCTCCTATCTCCTATCTCCTGGCTCCTAGTTCTTAGCTCCTGCTCCTAGTTCCTGTCTCCTAGCTCCTAGATCCTGCTCCTAGCTCCTAGCTCTTAGCTCCTGTTCCTAGCTCCTGCTCCTAGCTCTTAGCTCCTATCTCGTAGCACCTGCTCCTAGCTTCTAGGTCCTAGCTCCTAGCTCCTGCTCCTAGCTCCTAATTCCTAGCTCCTAGCTCCTGCTCCTAGTTCCTGTCTCGTAGCACCTGCTCCTAGCTTCTAGGTCTTAGCTCCTAGCTCCTGCTCCTATCTCCTAGCTCCTGGCTCCTAGTTCTTAGCTCCTGCTCCTAGTTCCTGTCTCCTAGCTCCTAGATCCTGCTCCTCGCTCCTAGCTCTTAGCTCCTGTTCCTAGCTCCTGCTCCTAGCTCTTAGTTCCTGTCTCCTAGCACCTGTTCCTAGCTCATGTTCCTAGCTCCTATCTCCTGCTCCTATCTCCTATCTCCTGCTCCTAGTTCCTACCTCCTACCTCCACCTCTTAGCTCCTGTTCCTAGCTCCTGCTCCTAACTCCTAGCTCCTGTTCCTAGCTCCTAGCTCCTGCTCCTAGCTCCTGTCTCCTAGCACCTGCTCCTGCTCCTAGCTCCTGTCTCCTAGCACCTGCTCCTAGCTCCTAGCTCCTAGCTCCTAGCTCCTAGCTCCTGCTCCTAACTCCTAGCTCCTAACCTCTAGCTCCTATCTCCTGCTCCTAGTTCCTAACTCCTAACTCTCAGACCCGGCTGCAGAAACAAATTACAGGGGGGGCATTCACACTTTAAAAAGAAAAAAAAAAAAAAAAAAAATATATATATATATATATATATATATATATATATATATATATATATATATATATATATATATATATATATGCTTCAGGCTGAACAGTGGCTCTGTGACTACTGTAACGAACAAACAAATAGCAATAGTGTGGTCGGTGTTGCCAAATTAGGCAGGTTTCCAACCAATTAGGCTTTTGAACACATTGAGCTGGAAAAAAAATAGCTTATGGGCAGATAAAAAATTTCGGAAGCTTTTCATAACATTTGTTGGGCTTTTAGAAAGAATTACTAACAAAACATATCAAAATAGTCATTATCTATTTTTTAAATAAGTTGAATCTGTCGATCTGACATCAATGAATAATAGTTATAATGAATAATATTGTTATAATAAAACAAGAAAAGAATAATGGTTAATCAAGTGTTTAGTCAGTGTAAACGCCCAAGAGGGATTGAGTTCTACTTACTCATGTTGGGAAGCTATTTCTAGCTTATTTTTTTCCGGTTTATATCTCCTGATTGTTAAAGAGATCTTGTGTGTATTTGGTTGTCTGATTGGACATTTTGTTTGGAGCCCATATGCGCAGTTTTTTTCTTTGCTTCGGCGCAGTTGTGTGCTAATGGCATGTTCTTATGCGTTTAATAGTTCTGTGCTTTTAACATGAGAGAGTTTGAGATTTGGCCTTGTTTTTTTATTTTAAGTTGGGCAGGTTTTATGCTGGTTTGGGTTACTGGAAACTAACAGTGACATAGGGTAACCTGTAGCGCTGTGTCTTAACTTAAAAGTCCAGCATAAGCTACACGCTAATAAACATGAGCGCTGGTGTCAGGCTGAACACTGACTGAAGTAACAATTCTGACTAGAACAGGTTCTGTAATTACAGCAGCTATGAGAACAAGGAGCAGAACAGCTTGTCCTCGTAGCTGTCCTAGCTAACCCTGCTAGCTGTCCTAGCTAACCCTGCTAGCTGTCTAGCTAACCCTGCTAGCTGTCCTAGCTAACCCTGCTAGCTGTCCTAGCTAACCCTGCTAGCGTTAATGTTTACTCCAGTTTAGACTTCAGTGCTGACATTTCAAACAGAAATTAATAGCGCTCCTTCCAGCTCGCTCTCTGCTTCGTTGTCACTTCTTGTAATTGTTTGGTAATCAGACCAAATTTTCATCCCGCTCTACCGACACCAACGGTGACCACAACCGAACACGGCGGCGACTGAAGGCTATGACTCTGTGTCCCGCCCCACTCCAGCTGTGATTGGCTAGCATGTTGCCGTCAGTCGTTGATTTGATTGGTTAAATTGTATGATTGGCACATCAAAGATAGTACTAAAAGGACTATGGCCACTCCGAGGTAAAAAAAAAAAGACAGCTTCCAGTCCAGGGCGGGCACAGCTGGCTCACAGGGCGGGCACGGCCCCCCAATGCCCGCCCATGCCGCCGGGTCTGCTAACTCCTAGCTCCTACCTCCAATCACCTGCTCCTAACTCCTAGCTCCTGTTCCTAGCTCCTGCTCCTACCTCCTAGCTCCTGCTCCTAGCTCTTACCTCCTGACCTGTCTCCTAGCACCTGCTCCTAGCTCCTATCTCCTAGCTCCTGCTCCTAACTCCTAGCTCCTAACTCCTAGCTCCTATCTCCTGCTCCTAGTTCCTTAACTCTGACGTCATTAGTGACGGAAACATGGAGGACGGAGTCAGAAACATGGAGGACGGAGTCAGAAACATGGAGGACGGAGTCAGAAACATGGAGGACGGAGTCAGAAACATGGAGGATGGAGTCAGAAACATGGAGGATGGAGTCAGAAACATGGAGGATGGAGTCAGAAACATGGAGGATGGAGTCAGAAACATGGAGGATGGAGTCAGAAACATGGAGGATGGAGACAGAAACATGGAGGATGGAGTCAGATCCTACAGCCTTCTGGACATGAGCTACAGATAGACGCTCTCTGCTCTACAGACGTTTTTGTTGGTTTCTGTGAGGAGCTGTGCTGATACATGATGGCAGGCAAAGGATTGTGGGATACCTAAAGGGTTCTTAGCACCGGTAAGGGACGTTGCGAGGTTCTGGAGTCAAACCTGAGTCCATCTGTCCAGCAGCTGCAGCTTGGTCCCAACTGGGTCATCAACAGAACCATGATCCCAAACACAGCAGCAGCAGCAGACTGAGACTCAAGTCCAACCAGGAAGGAATGATTCACCCTTTCTACTGACTGCTGCAGCACATACTAAAACCCCAAGGAGACCAACAGAACCGCATCGTGGACAGAAAGACAGAGATAAGACGCTGTTTCATCTAAAATAGAATAGAATTCAACTCTATTGTCATTGCACTGTCACAAGTACAAAGCAATGAAATGTGTTCTCTGCTTTTAACCCATCCCCTTGGGGAGCAGTGGGCTGCCACTGTGCAGCACCCGGGGAGCAATCAGGGGTTAAGGGTCTTGCTCAGGGAGCCAGAGTGCAGGTGCTGGGGATTGAACCAGGTACTTGCATCCTTCTCTGAGTGCAAGCTGCTCTAACCACTAGGCCATGACCTCCCCGGTTGAGTTCAGGTAATAAAGTCTTTGTGTTTGCGTCTTTCTTGCTCTGCAGAAAGGTGACGGACCCAACAGAGGTGCAGCGTCTGAGGAGGTGGGAGCGGCGATGAGAACCGGCAACCCTCGGACACTTCCTGTTCGTCACTCTCAGCCAATCACAGCGCTCCCATTTCTAACCAGAACCCAGATGTCAAACACAACTACAAGTAGCAGGGCCGGTGGCTAAGTGTGTCTTAAATCTCTACAAGGTCAGGACGGTAAATCCCAGAAAACCTCTTTTTGTTCCGGTCTGTATCTGGTGAGACCTTCCTAACAAACACAGCTCAGCTATTTGTGAACAAGTTCTCATTTTCTAAGAATAACAGCCTTCAGTTTTATCCACTAAAGGGAAGTCTGTAAAACAAGAACATCCAACGTGCTACAAATCAGGACGGGTTCCTGCTGTTCCCTCTGCAGGTGAAACAAGAACGTTTGCTCCGGTTTATCTGGTAGGAATGCCCCTTCAGCTGACTGCAGGGCAAATGTTTGACGTTATGGACACGAGGACCGGCTGTGATGAAGAGGGCGACCATCACTGGGTCTCCTGTCGCTCCGAGGCGTCTCAGAGGAGGCGTCAGCTGGAAAACCAGCTTTCAGCCGGCTGGTAAAACCGGACCGATGCAGTTCAGTCGACTGTAAGAAGAAGCATGACGTTCAGCGCAGAAAGAGAAAGAATCACCTCCACTGCGTCAGACTTTGATTCCACAGCAGATGAACGAGGCAGACTTTTATTTTTAGAAAGCTTTGATGGTTTGACCCCAGAGGGCAGATTTTAAGACTCTTTGGCTTTCTGAAGCGTTTTTAGAAAGCGAGCAGAGAAACGATCTGGTGGTGGGACGGCAGTTTTCTCCCTTTTTCAGGTCACTATCACATTTCATCAGCAAACGCATGGCTGGCCTTCTGTCTCTGATGAGTTTGTCTCAGGGGACGCCAGGGACAGAGTGAAACCTCATATTTACAGGTATTTTTCAGCCGTGTAACTCCTGCAGCATCACAGCAGTAGAAAGGACTGAATCTGTTGAGGATGTTAGAGCAGATGAAACGTTTTTATTTAGACCTCATGAATCTGATGTCAGCTGTGCTGCAGGGAACCATCCAACCAGTAGAGCTGCTCCCTCTCACTGAGAGGAGTCGGTTCTGGTAGTTTGAGGATCTGCTGGACCTGGGAGTTTTCCTGGGCTCGTCCCAGAGGACAGACCCAGAACTCAGCAGAGAACTGTGTCCTACCGTCCTGCGTGTGTCCAGGATGTAACCTTCACAGCTTCTGGCTGGGACTCTGTGTCTCTGCTCCCTGTGCTGCTCCAGCAATTATCCCCTCATGTCCTGCACCTGTGATTCCTCTGATTAGGCGCTGCTACACCTGTGTGTTACCTTCCTGTCTCTGCCAGCGTTCAGGCGCCAGATTCTTTAAAACCGTAGTGTGAGTAGAGTAGACCTTCCAGCGGTCCTTGACTGCCTTCCTGTCTGTGACTGATTGTTTGGCCTATTTGCCTCGCCATTGTTGGACTCTCCTGTTGGTTCTTAGTTTCTGGACATCGACCTGTGCCTGTTGCCCGACTCTACCTCTCTGCCTCCTGACTAACTGCCTATCAGTTAGTCCTGAGGATCAGGACTCTGGACCAGACTCTGTACTCTGTTGGATCCCCCTCTGATACCTCAGCCTGCTTTAGAATCCCCGACCCTGGACTGTCCCCGGACCTTCTCCACGGTAGCTAGTCGAGTTTTGGACCTGGCTTCCGCAAGCAAAGGTCAAGCCAAGATCTTCCTGGAACTCTTCTTGGGTTCAGTGCTACACCCTGGGTTGAAGAGCTTGGTGTCCAGGTGACTTCCCACTGTTGGACTCACAGCCACTAACCTGTCTCTCTTCCTTGCAGAGGTTCCAGAAGTTTCCCACTCCAGCTTTCTCTAATAAACCTATTAAAAGTAGGAAAGGTCAGTTTTTAGGTTTAAAGGCTTTAAAATCCATGCGTCAAAAAACAACCATCTTCGTGCAGTTTGTGATTAAAATATTATTAATCTGATGATTTGATACGAAATTAAATGAGAATATTTCAGTGAGTCACAATTATGAGACCAGAGATGAAAAGGTAGAAAAACAACCAACTTCTAATTAGTTAGTGAGAACAAGTTGGAAAACCTGACCATGATGCCACGGCCGCAGCGCAGGTCTGACTTTAACCCTGGAGCTGCAGGATGCAGCAGAGGAGTAAACGCTCTGCAGGGCGTAACGCACCAGGGTTGGTAGATTCTGTAATTTCCCTCTGGGATTACTAAAGTATTTCTGATTCTGATTCCCCACACACGCTGCAGGATGCGCCTTATGCTGCACAGGATGTGGATAAAACTCTACATCCAACAGATCAGCAGATGCAAGCAAAACATCCGATTTGCTGAAGATAATGGAAAATAATGTGAGGTTTGACCCAAATAAAGACATCATTAGTGGTGGTGGACCTTAGAAATCCATCATTTTGTTGCATCATGCATGCTGTAGAGGACCGGTCTCACATGATGGAACTGAATGCAAAATAACCTGTTACAAGAACCATAAAACGCCTGAAATTAGGAAGTCACGCCATGATTAGTCTTCAGAAGCTTATTAGGAGGTCTGCTTGTTTTTGGACTTTAAGCTTCTTCATTCAAACTCTGATTTTATGTGTAAAATCCCACCTGAAATAATTGCAAAGAGCGGTAATAAACACAGTAAGCTGTGATGGAAGATGCTCGGTGGACAGAGAACATGGACGTGTGCAGCGACTGGGACCATTTCCAGGATTAAGCCCCGCCTTCTGCTGTCTGTTTGGCGCCCTGCTGCTATTAAGCATCACTGTGAGGCACATGTGAGGAGTGGTAGAATAAAAACATGAATGAATAAATAAAAAAAGAAATATAAAACAAAAAATACATGTAATGTAAAAATGTCTTGAATATTTTTAAGGATCAAATATCGGGATCATAGATACGGCTGAACTAATGACGCACAGTTCCTCTCTGGTGAATCCCTCCTAGTACCAGCAGAACGGATCCTCGGTACCAACCTGCCCTCCGTCCTGGACCTGCACATCTCCAGAGTCAGGAACCAGGTCAGAACCATCACTGCAGGTCTATTCAGCTGTTTACTGGCAACCAGCTGTCAGTTATTTATAATTCTCTGTCTCAGTGCTCTACATATTGTCATGTTCTGAAAGTCGCTCCTTTTTAAACAATTTACTGTGTTGCATGAATTAATCACTCCAATGCTCTTTACACAGTTTCATTACTGTCTCAATCTGTCCATTTGTTTATTGTGTTTTCTACACTGCAGACTGATTTTTATTACTACCTTCTAGCATTACTTTATCATCTAATAAGTCAGCGCATCGTGAGCATTTTACAATTCAGAATCAAATTCCTCGTATGTGTTCACAGACCTGGTTCTGATTCTGACCAGTCCAGGTAAAAAGTTCAGGTATAAATGTGCAGGAATTATTTTGGCTTGATAATTTGGAGTTCTTTGTAGTAAAACATAATTTAAAAGTCGTTTTGGTTTGTGATAAACACTAAGATCCTGTTTTAAATGAGATGTAACAATATGGCTGAGAAGGAGCATTAGAAAAACTGCAGCTGGATGGATCTTACACTTTATAAATAATCTGTCAAATACTTAAAGCCCATTAGATCTGAGCTGCTGGTTTCCAGAGATGTGGGGGGGGGGGGGGTGAAGGTGCGCAAACAACGGCTTCAAAGGATGAGAACGGATCAAAAGCATTAAATTACAGAAACCATCAGCGAAAATCATCTGGGAGAGTCTGTCTGCGTGATGAGGGGCTCAATCAGACCCGACTGAGAAACCACAATGACTCTAAACTTGGCTTTCATGAGGACGTTCACCTAAACAGACCATTTTCTTCATATTCCAGTGTTTTTTCTCATTTCTGAATTAGACGTGTTCCTTTACTGTTCAGATGTTTCCCAACAAACCTGCAGAAAAAACTTGCAGGATTGTTTCCTGGTCTGCAGATGTGGCCTCAGTGAGTCGTTGAAGCGCAGAAATAGGTTTTCTAGCTTTCAGAGTAAAAAACAAGAACAGCACAGGCTCAGATTTCTCCTCTTAAATCCCAAACTGCATATTTATGAAAATGGTTGAAAATGGTTGAAAACTGGAAACTCTGGAGGCAGTAAAACCCAAATATTTGACTGAGCCTTATGGAGGTTTATTGGTGCTTTCTGTCCCGTTCAGAAGGAGAACTTCAACAGAGTTCCTGTGACAGACCAACGTAAAGTAGAGCTAAATGGGAAGGAGACAGTTTTGTACTTTCTTTAGAGATGCAAATAAAATCCAAACATGGGTGGAGTGAGTCAGTCGGTTTATTGGCTCTCCATCTGATTTGCACACTGCAGTTCTTTTCTCTGCCAGCTGCTGCTACAGGGCATCAATTCATCGATTTATTTACAGAGCATGTTTCGTTCAGAGGTAACCAGAGTTCGCTCCCCTGGGAGGTGACACCCCCACATCGCCTACAGAACACCTCAGATGTTTCCAGTGGAGTCAGACTACTGAAACGTCAGGAAACATCCCCCAGAGGACAAGCAGCTAAACACTGCACCAACATACATACAACTCAAACATGGCGCTTCGAAATATAATAAATATGGAACTGTAACCTGCGTTTCCCAGGAAATATTCTCCACACATATGTACAAATACTCTGTGCAGAACTGGGGGAAAACTAAACATTCATAAATTATGTTGTGTTAATAATCACTAAACAGAACACAACATTTATTAAAATGAACATTAGGGAATTAAAAAATATTTAAAATGTATTAAAAAAAGTTCATGATGACAATAAAATATATCAAGGAAACAAAGGCTAGCTATCTTTCTTTTTAAAAACTAAAAACGTTAATCTTGCCGTACATGAAAAGTAAACGCAAAGCGTGGTGTAGTCCCGCTCCGAGCCGCCTGGGGGCGCTGGCGCCAGCGGCCGCTGCTGAAGTGAAGCAGCCAGGAAGGAGAGCAGCTGGGCAGCATCATGCCCACTGCTGTCACCATGGAGGACAGTTTTGATAAGTTACTGGAGCAGTGTGAAGCCCAGGAGCTGGAGGTGAGCCTTTCTCCGGGGAAGCGGAACGTTTCAGCCATTCTGTGTTTTACGGCTCGGTTCGGTTATCAGAACCGGACCTTTCAGGTCCAGGTTAGCCGCTTACAGGAGGAGTTAGCTTCCAAACACTGAAGGATGCTTAAGAGGAGGTAGCGCTGAGATTAGCCGGTTCCGAACAAACGACACCGTTAAATTAGCACTGATAGAAACTGCGAGGCGGTTCGGTTCTGCTGGGGACATTAAACCCGACCTGCGGTTAGTTTACCGACTCCGAGGTGAAATTAGGTTCCGATTAATCAGTTTAGCAAACCAGTCCAGAACCGTGACAGTTTGTCAGGGATTCTGGACTGGTTCTGGTCCACTTTAGCCTAAAATAAAACATTTAACGGTCCAGACTCTTTAAAAACGGTGAAATGAACCTTTACTAGGGGTTCTGGACTGGTTCTGATCCACTTTAGCCTAAAATAAAACATTTAGTGGTCAGACCTGAACTAAATTAATCTACAGTGTTTAAAACGCAGTTTAAATGACTTCTAATCACTTTTTATTTCCATTATTTAACCAGGAAGTCCCACTGAGATTAAATCTCTGACCAGGAGTAAAATAACTGTATAAAAAGGCTCATTCTGAACAAAACCGTCATAATTTAGATTGTGATTGTTTTTTATCAGAACCGCCGTGTCACCAAAACTTCATTCTGGCTGCTTAATGAGAATAAAGATTTTTAAATAGAATAAAACATTAAAATTGATTGAACTCCCAACAAAAACAGTGACATCCACCTTCTCTGCCTCCTTGATGATGTTAGGGTGGGTTTATGGACACGAGTCCAGAATCTAACCGGGTCTGTTAGCAACAAGAATCTAGTTTTAAACATCAACAGAACCACCTACAGATTATATAAAGATCATGTGTTTCTGTTCCAACAACAGTTCATTCTGGGCTAAATTATTATCCCTCCATTTTCTTTATTTTTACTACATAGTTGGTACAAAAGAGCGCAAAAAATGCTCAATTTAAAATGCATTTTATTTCTTTCCATTAAAAGGTTCAACAGAGAATCTGTGTTAAATGTGCTGCTGTCTTAGTGGCCAGAGTAAATCACGGCTTAATTATTACTAATAATCTCTTAATTTAGCCAAATATTGTTTTTTACAGGTAATATTTGTAATTTTTTACCACAAACTGAACATGAAACAAAACGACATCTAGCTCTCTTTTCTTTCAAATCAAACGTTGTATTTACATCCTGCAAATGAAGTGATAAATTACTTCCAGTTGTTCGTGGAGACCAGAACCAGCCTAATGAAGCGTCTGCGTTCATATTAAAGGCGACATATCATGTTTTCAGTTGTGGTCGATATAAAGTGGAGCTTCATATTTGGACTCAATTCCTCGTTAATTTACCCCCATGTCCCCCTTTTTACTCCTGCTTTATTTATTTATTTCTATTTTTTATTTGACAGGGACAGTGTACATTTATTAGCATTCCTGCAAATTCACCATAATTAGCCAGAAGGTTATTTTTCATCTGTTGTCTCTGGACAGATCTTAAAATTGTTTACCTAAAAACACAACAGTAAGAATTTTACAGAGAACAATACAAATATAAAAAGAAATAAAACAGATATAACTCTTCAAATCTTGTTGATAAATACAGAATTCATGTTCGCTAGACTACAGATTAAAAAAAAACATTAAACTAAATAGTATATATATATACAGCAGAGACACCAGTGGCAGCATGGTTTGGTTTATGGAGACATTCTGTTAACGCTGACATGATGTTATGAGCCAGTTTTTAGATGCTTTTTGTAAAGATTCTATGTTGTGAGTTCTCTGATGTTCTGAGGGACAGAGTTCCACTCCTGAGCTGCTGTGACTGCAAAGGCTCTCTGACTAAAGGCACTTTTACACAGAGGAACAACACGTTCTCCTCTGGCCGACCCTCGTGTTCCTCAGTGGGTTCCTGATCTTTACAAACTGACTGAGTGGAGGAGATGACAGACCATGGAGGATTCTGTAAAACAGACAGAAGTTTGAAAAGAGACTAAAGGTTTTAGGTTTTGTTTGCCTGTGACCAGGTTGTAAGACGGTAGGTGATGAACCATACTGTACATGAACATTCTGAGCTACATCTGAGAACGACCCGTTTTGGTGCCGTCTCTTTAAATCTAAAGGAGGCCCTTCAGGCCCCGCCCCCCTCCAGATCCTCTCCACTCTGATCGGCCATTTTTGTAGTCTCCTTGGGGACGGTGTGATGAATTATGGGTTAATGCTCCCAACAACCGAACATTTTCTCTGCTCCGCTTGTCTTCAGCCTCTTTCAGCTACAGAATCACAGCAAAACATAAATAAAAATGGTGGATTTGTGGTATTCGTGGCCAGAAGAACGTGAGCTTGTTTAGCAGGAATTAGACGTAATTGTTCAAAAAATGTAATAAAGAACAGAGAAAACTGAACGGCTTTAATAATCCGACCCAAGCAGAACCTAAAGATCTCTGCAGCTCCTGGAGACTCCAAGGTCCCTAAAAAGGTGGATTTTGCAGGACATGTCCCCTTAAGGTAGAGGGAGTACTTGGTTGGTTTGATCTTCAGGGAAAAAACTGTTTATCTGCCTAAAACGTCTGCATTGAGCTCACGGGGATGGGAAAAGTTCTTTATCAGCTGTTCTTGAACCCAGGGGAAGCAGTTTTTGATTGAACGGTGCAGTAAAGGACACAAACAACAAACTGACTCATAGATTAAATCTCTTTTTTTTACTCAGAGCCTCTGATGCTATTGGACGCTTTTATCGGCTTAAAATGGTCGGGAGTCTTCGGTTTGATGCATTTAATGGATAGGAAGAAAACTGGAGGTTTTAGTGCTTAACCTGCTGATTATGGATCAGATCCCAGAAAGGGAGCTTTGTCTCTTTGCCATATCTGCCTGATTGAAACTCTTAAAATAATGAGTAGTTGTAATATTTCTATAAATATGATTCTGTCCTGAGTTTGAACCTCACTAAATCCACCTGCATTACCTTTGCCAGGCTCCAGGGGGCATCGCTACACCCCAGGTCTACGCTCAGATGCTGGCTCTGTATCTGCTCAATAATGACATGTGAGTAAAACCAGGTGTCTGCAGGTGGAGGAATAACCAGCATTTCATTGACCTGAGGATGCTGGGACTCACGCTGTCTGACCGCTGGTCACCCTGAAGGACTCTGGCTTGGACGGTCCACCTGCAGACCGCTGCTGGACGTGTAGATCCAGTCATTTCCAAGCCGGTTGCTGCTGATTTCCTCGTAATTACTGCTATAAAAGGTTTTAAACCAAGACGTGGGAGGCTGAAGGGCTGATGCTCTCAACCAAAGGTGGCGAAGCGATGATGATGAAAACGTTAACATCAGATGGTGATCATAATGTAGACCACTGTAAAAATCACCAATAATTGTGATTATTGTGACCAGTAAATGTAATTGGCTGCTTTTGGTGGATCTTTCCTGGATCTTCCCTCGTTTCTTATTGGCTGAGATTTCTGTGTTGCCTGCTCATGCCTGAAATCTTCCACCATAGTCCCCATACCCAAGAAACCTCATATCTCTTCCCTCGACGACTACCGGCCAGTGGCACTAACCCCTGTGGTGATGAAGTGTTCTGGACATCACAGCACTCCTCCCTCCTGGCTTTGACCCTCACCAGTTTGCCTGCAGAGCCAACAGATCCACCGAGGATGCTGTGATCACAGCCCTCCATGCTGCTCTGTCACATCTGGAGCAGAAGGGAAGCTATGTGCGGATGCTCTTTGTGGACTATAGCTCCGCTTTTAATACCATCCTCCCTCACAGACTGGTGGACAAATTGGTGGACCTGGGTCTCCCTCACTCCACCTGCAAGTGGATTATGAGCTTCTTGACCAACCGACAGCACAGCGTTAGGGTGGGGAAACATTTATCCACTGCCCTCAGCCTTAGCACTGGCTCTCCACAGGGCAGTGTGCTCAGTCCCCTGCTCTATTGTTTATACACACATGACTGCACCTCTACCCACCACAGCAACACCATCATCAAGTTTGCTGATGACACCACAATGGTGGGGCTTATCTCAGGAGGCGACGAGTCGGCCTACAGGAGTGAGGTGGAGCGGCTGTTGGTGTGGTGCAGGGAGAACAATCTGCTCCTCAACAACTCAAAGACAAAAGAACTCATAATAGATTACAGGAGGAAAAAAACGAACATTACACCACTAACCATTAGGGGAAAATGTGTGGAGAGGGTAGCTGACTTCCGTTTCCTGGGGGTCCACATTGAGCAGGGCCTCACAGGGAACATCAACACCCTGGAGCTGACAAAAAAGGCCCAGCAAAGACTGAGGGTTCTCAGGAAGAATAACATCAAAAAGAAACTGCTGGTGTCCTTCTACAGGTGCTGCATAGAGAGCATACTGACTTATCTGCGCATGGCATAACAGCAGCACTGTGGCTCAAAGGAAAGTTCTCCAAAGGGTTGTGAATACAGCCCAAAAAATCATTGGCTGCCCTCTCCCCTCACTGGAGGACTTGCACAGCGACCGCTGTCTAAAAAAGGCACAACCCATCACAAAGGACACTTCTCATCCTGGACATTCTCTGTTTACACTGTTGCCTTCAGGCAGACGATACAGAGAAATCAGAACAAGAACCAACCGTTTTAGAGACCGTTTTTACCCGACAGCAATAATAAAACTAAATGCAACCAAAAATAACCATTAATTATCATGATGTGTGTGAGAATGTGCTATTCTTATTTATTAGTTGTTTTTTATCAGTTATTTGTTATTTATTTCTTATATTGTGTGTAAATTGTGGGACAGAGATTTATTTATTTTATTTTATTTTTTAAACTTATGCACGGATCGATGGCACTTTTTAAATTTCGTTGTTCTTGTGACAATGACAATAAAGTTTTCATTCATTGGTCAGATTCATTGTTGCACCGCTTCATGTTGACTAACCTCCCTTTGTTTCTGTCCCGCAGGAATAATGCCAGGTATCTATGGAAGAGAATCCCCCAGGCAATAAAATCTGTAAGTTTTACACCCCTGCTGGACGTGTTTCTGTGCAGTCAGTGCCTGGGTCAGAGAGAACAGGACGTCCACCAGCACCTCTGCTGGAGATATGAGCGTCTGGCACTGATACAGGAATAAATAACTACGCACGTGGTTAAATTGTGGACAGTCATCTGCATTGTTGATGGCTTTGCAGCAATCCCTCATACTGAGCATGCATGAAGCGACAGTGGAGAGGAAAACTCCCCTTTAACAGGGAGGAGAACCTCCAGCAGAACCAGAACCAGGCTCAGTGTGAACGCTCATCTGCCTCGACCCACTGGGGCTTAGAGAAGACAGAGCAGAGACACAGAAAGCACAGAAGCTCACATTGATCCAGGAGTACTTTCTATGTTAGATGGTAATAGAGGATGATCTGCTTCCCCTGATGATGTCACAGCTAACAGAACACCAGACCAGGTGTACCTGCTATGAAGAGAAAAATGACAGAGAACAAAAAGTTAAAAGCTGAAATAACAATTAAAGGTAGAGTGGATAATTTTTCCTGCCATGTTCAAAGGTGAGAGCAGCGGAGCTACAATGAACAGCTAACACCGAAGCTAACAGCTAAGCTAACTGGGTGCATAAATGCTAGCAGTGCGCAGAAAGAGGAATCTAGTCAGGAGAGAGCACATACGTTGGTGTTAGGTGAGCGCATCAGAATGATTGGCATGTGGACCGACCAATAGATCAGATGATCCGCCCTGGAACTCGAAGCTGAAAAAGATCGTCCACTAGACCTTTAATGCTAAATTGGAGAGTAGTAGGAGAACTCAGCAGTGAGGGAACGTGTCCTCCAGCTGCCTTTTAGCCTATAGCAGCACTTTATCATCGATAAATTCAGTTATGTCAGAAATATCTAATTCATTTATAGAAGTTAACATTTTTATATTGATTTTTAGTAAAAAAGAAAAAGAAAGAAACTTTCCACTGATTTTCAGTTTTGTTGAGATGGAGCTGAATCAGGAGTTAAGTGACAAACATATAAAACAATAAAAAATCTTCACAGTTTCTAATATTTAGAACATCTGTGACGTGAATATATGGAAGTATCATGAAATAAAGTTGCTGCTAAACAGTTTTATTATTAATTTGCACCAAAAGAAATACGGGGACAGCGTAGAGCTTGTGCCGCCCCCTGACGATGCGTCCCCCTGGGCGGGGAGCCGTAATCCGTACTGAACAGGGTTACCGTAGAGGCTGGAGAAGCTGTGCACCCTAGAATGGAAAAATGTCAGTTATTCGTGTGAAATGTCAAAAGAGGAGCTGCGATCGAAACCGGACCGCTGGCTCTCATGTCGGACCTCTGGCATGGAATACATGGTGTTAATTCTGGCTGCTTCATCTTCACTTTTCTGCTGGTTTCTGACTAAAATGTTGACAAGTAATCGACTGACATGGATGAAGGTCCAGAAGAACCGGGGATCAGCACCAGAAATGACTTGTGAACCGCAGCAGATTGTTTCAGGGACTCTGTGGGTCCGCTGAAGGCTTCTGTCCTGTCTTGGTTCTGCAGGCCAACCCTGAGCTGACGGCCATCTGGGCCGTGGGCCAGCGCATTTGGCAGAGAGACTTCCCGGGGATCTACACGGCCATCGCGGCCCACCAGTGGTCCGAGAACATCCTCCCGGTCATGGAGGCCCTCAGAGGTAAGCAGGGCCAACGTCCGGCTGGTTCTGACCCGCATAATGCAGGTCAGAGCCGGGCTGTGGTGCTCAGACACCAGGAGGTTCCCCTGGGGCTACTTTACTGCCTCCTGTGTGATTGTGCCGCTGGTTGTGCAACAGTTTAAAATAACTTCTGGATGTTGATCTGCTGTCGACGTTACAAACATGTTTCATAAGACGTTTGGTAACCGCTGACGGTTCTGGATGAGCTCATACCGGATCACAGGTCTGTTACAGCTGGAGTTGACCTGAACGTTTTATTTCTTTCACCTCCAAGTTTCTCTGGGATTATTTAGAAACATGAAGCTGAGAGAGAAAAACCTTCAGCGACCAGAACTCTGCACTGGTTCTGTGGGACTTTCTGTCTCTTTGGTCCATTCTCCTCTCCATCATTGAGGTTCTGCTTGGGTCAGGTCCAAACACAGCATTTCTATCAGGTAGAGTTCTGGGCTTTGACTAGGCCGTTCCAGCACCTTTATTCTCATTTCTCAGCCGTAGATCAGCTGCTGTGTTTGGGATCACGGTTCTGTTGATGACCCGGTTTGGACGAGCTCCAGCTGGTGGACAGATGGACTCACTCAGAGACTGCAGGGTGTCCAGGTTCTGTGTCTGCAGAACAAGCCCAGACCATGACCCGCCCACCGCCGTGCTTTACAGCTGGTTCTGGTCTGCTGGGTTCTGACCAATAGCAGGTTGAACACAGAGATCTACAAGTCCATTAAAACCACGCAGAAAACTGCATGAAAGAACAAAATAAGCAAAATCAACAAAATAAAATTAGACTAATTTGGACCAGAACCAGATAAAAGACCCGCTGGGACAGAACAGAATCTGATTAAAGTCGATTTTAAAGGACTGGATTGAGAAAAGTTTAAATATCCAGACCCTAAATATTTTCACTCGTTAATCGTCCTGATTCAGAAATGATGGATTCATAGAAGATGACCTTTGACCCCGTCCCAGGTTGGCTGAGGTCTGTCCGTCCTGGCATAGAGATGCTCTCAGTGAGGAGGACCGGTTCCGTCCAGCAGAACCTCCTCCGGGCCGCAGACAAGGTGCACTTAGGTTTCCTCTCAGTGTTCGGCTTGATTTGTGTTTGATAAAAGTTTTAATTAAGTCCTGAATATCAGCTGATCCCAATATTTTCATTATAGCGTTTCCATTAGACGATACAGAAAAAACGCATATCGATAAAATAGAAATTATTGATGGATAATTAGCAACAAAGTGTTTATATTTTATGCTGTTGCTTAATGAATTATTTTTAGATGCAGAACACAAACACTGAATTCAAACTTTATTCAAGCAGCTTTCTACCAAAACTGCAGGTTTTTAAAAAACAAAATAAGAAATATGCTCTGAAGGGGGCGGGGCTTCCTGGGTCTGCGTTGTGATTGGTTGGGAGGATGTCGTGATGTAATATTAACCTACAAGGCTGGAAAACTGTTATTTTATTGAACTTTTTATCGACCCTTCTTCAATAATCATTCTATGTCATTAAATTATTGTCCGGCCCTAACTTCCATGTTTTTATTTACATTAAAGTTTGCAGCTGTGAAAAAGTCTCACGTCACGTTAAATAGAAATAACATTAAAATAATGTGTCCAAAGTGCTGACACTGGGAATCAAACCAGCGCCCTGTCCTGCGTGTTGTGGTCCTGGAACAGTCACAGAACCTCCTGGAACCGATGTTCTGAACATGTTGACATTTGCTTGTTTACCGGCGGTTCTGTGGGTCACATGCGGCTGTTTGCGTCGGCCCGGTCCGCCTCTCCGCCCGGCTCCAGGGGACGCGGCGTCCGCTGGGACATGTGACACGTGGAGGGGGGGGGGGCTGTGGACCGGGCCGGCAGGCGGGGATGTTTGCTCCGGTTGGAGGAGGAGGATCAGGTGTCACCAGCTGTGAGGCTCATATAAAGGCCGGCGCCGCGGGCTCGGACCAGAATAGAAAGCAGCCTTCCAGCTCGCAGCGACAGAAGCTCCTCTTTGACAGAACCTCAGCCTCCCTGCCCATGGACCTCCAGAGAAGCGGGTCGATGGTGCGGCCCCCCAGCCCCATGGACAGCCTGGAGAAGCAGCTGAGCTGCCCCATCTGCCTGGACATGTTCACCAAGCCCGTGGTGATCCTGCCCTGCCAGCACAACCTGTGCCGCAGCTGCGCCAGCGACCTCTACGACTCCCGCAACCCCTACCGCTACTCCGGGGGCGTCTTCCGCTGCCCCACCTGCCGCTTCGAGGTGGTGCTGGACCGGCACGGCGTCCACGGCCTGCAGCGCAACCTGCTGGTGGAGAACATCATCGACATCTACAAGCAGCAGCAGGAAGGCAAGAGCGAGAGCCCGGAGAGCCTGAAGCCCAAAGAGTCCAAGGAGCCCGTGTGCCAGGAGCACGAGGACGAGCGCATCAACATCTACTGCGTCAGCTGCCAGGTGCCCACCTGCTCCATGTGCAAGGTCTTCGGCCAGCACAAGGACTGCGAGGTGGCGCCGCTGGCCAGCATCTACCAGACCCAGCGGGGCGAGCTGAGCAACGCCATCGACACGCTGGTGGCCAGCAACAGCCGCCTGCAGGCGCTGCTCAACCAGATGGAGGACGCCAGCCGCGCCGTGCAGGACAACGCCCAGCGGGCCAAGCAGGGCCTGGCCGAGCGCTTCGACCTGCTCTACGCCGTCCTGGAGGAGCGCAAGGCCCTGCTGCTGGAGCAGATCGGCAAGGAGCAGGACGAGAAGGTGGCGGCTCTGCGGGCCCTGGCCCAGCGCTACGGCGAGCGGCTGCAGGCCAGCTCCGAGCTGACGGACACGGCCGTGCGGGCCCTGGAGCAGAGCGGCGCCGCCGAGTTCCTGCTGGCCTCCAAGGGCCTCATCGCCAAGACGAAGGACGCCGCCAAGGCCTCGCTGGGCGAAGAGCGGCCCGAGCCGGGCTTCGAGAAGATGGACCACTTCGCTCTGTCCACAGAACACGTGGAGGCGGTTCTGTCCAAGATGGACTTTGGAGCTGGAGAGCTTGAAGAGTTTGAAGATGCGGCGGAGGAAGAGGAGGAAGAATAAGTTAGAAATGTGCATCAGGACTGAAAGGACGAAGGTCGGGGAGGATCCTGCCAGTGCAATATATTAACGTCATTCTGTGTTTATTTCCGTCTTTTTATACTTTTGTATTTTAAACCAGAAGCAGTTTAGCGTGTAAATGTCTGTTTGTAGATTCTCTGATCCGTCGTCTGTCTCTCATACTTGAAATAAAGTTGAACTAAAGTGAAGTGGAGCTGGGTTCTTGTCCTGGGACACAAACACCACGCTGCGTTTATAAAAAGCGTCCAGCGGCCGCCTGCTTTGCCTTTGCTGGTGAAGAGCTGGGCCTATTTTTAGGAGGTGAGAGGGTGCCAGATGATGGGCGTCCAGGAATAGACGGCTGGGCTCCTGTTCCATAAAACCCCCGACTTGCTCAGCACCTCCGACCCGGCTGTGGCGTGTCGGGCTAAGAAAAGCAGAGTCCAGTTGGTGCGCAGGCCTCTGGGTTATAAATACGGCTGATCTGAGCCCCAAGGTGACCTTCTGTCATGACCTTCATGTTTATCCTGTAAACATGAAGCAGCACTTCCTGCCGCCTTTAGCTGATCATCCTGGTGGCTACAGCGCCCAGCTGCTGCTCCGCTCCTCGCCGCTGTTGGTACACACCGCCGGTCGCTTGGTTACCTCAGCCTGAGGTGTTTGCTGATGGCAGCGAGGACGTGTCGGCATGTCTGCGGCCTCTCAGAGGAGCCTCAGCCTGATGGAGAGAGCAGCTGGGCCCAATCAGAGCTTATCTGCAGGAATGCATGAGCACCAGGACCAGGCTGGCCCAGTTTGCTGACCTGCGCCTCAAATATCTGTCAGGGACCAGAGTCCAACTGCAGCGCTTCTGCTTCTGGCCTCAGAAGCAGAAGGTTCTCTGGAGAACATCAGAGAACCTTCTGCTTCTGAGGCCAGAAGCAGAAGGTTCTCTGATGTTCTCCAGAGAACCTTCTGCTTCTGGCCTCAGAGGTTCTCTGGAGAACATCAGAGAACCTCCCATCTAAATAAGTTCAGCCTTGTTTTCTCAGATACCTCTAAATAAATCCAGGTTAACTTGTCCACCGATGTGCAAACATGCAGAATTCCAACACTGCTGCTCCCCCTGAACGCACCGTCCCCACTGTGACACGGCGGTGACTGGGGTGGCCTAGTCAAAGTCCAGACCTGACTCTGATGTTCCCAGATGTTCTCCATCCAGTCTGACTGAGCTGGAGACAGAAGACCTGCAGCCATGGAGTCCCAGCCTGGAGCTCTGTGGAGGTTTATGGTGGGAAGGCGGTGAAATGTGAACAGGGTGTGAAGAGTTTAGCAGGGCACCGTGGATCATGACCCGACGAAGGCATTCAGCCCTGAAGACATGATAATAATGCTAGAAAAGCCAAAGCCAGAGGTCCTGGTGCCTGTTTGGGTTCAGGTTTGATCAGCAGGTGAAATATTTTAAAACCTTAAACACAAAACCAGGCTGAAGATAGTTTTAAGATTTAATTGAAAAAAAAAAACAAAGGTTAAATAAATTATAGCGTTTGAAAGAATGTGGAATAGGTTTAATTATTAGCTTGGCTGAGGCGGTTCTGTTCAGCCCATTTCCTGGGTAACCAAAACGCTCAGGTGTGTTAAAGTGGGCGGGGCTAATTTAACCGGCCGTGGCTTTTGGGGCGAGGATGTTTAACCCCCCCCCCCCCCGCTGCTGTTTCATGTTAAACGATGGTGGGTTGAGCTCAGGACGGACCCAGCCGGACAGAACCGGACCTAAACGCTACGATGAAGAAGATAAAGCCTGATGAAGAAGGTGCAGAGCCTTCAGCCTTCAGCTGTTTCTGGGAGATGATGATGATGATGATGATGATGATGATGATGTCTCCACAGAGAGCACCAGGCAGAGGGCCTACAGCCTGGTGGCGCAGGCCTACACCTCCATCTCAGCCGAAGACTTCGCCGCCTTCGTGGGCTACTCGGTGGAGGAGGCGGTGAAGGGTGAGGCTGGTTCCTGCTTCCTACCTGGTCGCTCCTGTTTTTGTCTGCTGCTGATGTTTCATTCTCTCTTCAAAGGTGTGGTGAGTCAAGGCTGGCAGGCAGACCCAGCAACCCGCATGGTGATGCCCAAGAAGCCAGGTAGGTGGCAGTGTTGCCCATTAAATCACACCCAGGCCTCCTCTGCCTCTTATTCACACATTTTGAACTGATTAAAACTGAAGACAACATTTTCCTCCCGCTGGAACCCTGCAGGATTGATAAGGAGAACTTAGATAAGGAAACATTTTAAATCCTCTTGTCTGAGGATTCTAACACTTAAACCGGTGAAACACAAAGAAAATGAATTTGATTTGGATGTAAATCGATGATCCTACCGACCAGAGATGACGATGATGATGATGATAATAATAATAATAATAATAATAATAATAATTGAACTTTATTGATCTCACAATGGAGAAATTCACTTCTGCATCTAAACCCATCCCCTGGGGAGCAGTGGGCTGCCATGTGCGGCGCCTGGGGAGCAATCAGGGGTTAAGGGTGTTGCTCAGGGACCCAGAGTGCAGGCGCTGGGGATTGAACCGGGTACTTGCATCCTTCTCAGAGTGCAAGCTGCTCTAACCACTAGGCCAACACACCTCCCCAGGTGTTAAGATTTTAAAATGACGTAAATGGTTCAGTTTGCATGGAGCTGCCATGTCCAGAGGGAAATACCATGCGGTGGCCGGTCATGTGACCTACATGATGTGTAAATTCCTGCATTCTGACTGATGAACATCTGAATTTCTCAAATAAATCCAGTCTGTGCTTTTCTTTGAATCTAACATTTTAGTAACCATGACGTCACTGTTTGGTCTATTAAGGCATGATTGTCCTCGTTTTGCTCCAGCGTCAAACACTCTGGGCTTTCTGTGATGATTTGAGCAAATTTACTGTAAATACGTGGATTTAAGGTTTCTTTATGCTTGACGTAGCCGCGAGGCCAAATGACGTCCATCACACAGTTGATGCCAACTGGCACGAAGCACTGTGCCAGGAGTACTTTCTATGGAAGGAGAAGCAGCAACGCTTGTCATTACAGACGGCAAACGATGCGGATTGGAGAGCAGTAGGAGAACTCAGCAGAGTGAGAGAAATAGATCCTGATGTCCTCCAGCAGCCTAAGCCTATAGCAGCATAACTATAGAGGTAGCTCAGGGTAACATGAGCCACTCTGACTAGAAGCTTTGTCACAAAGGAAAGTTTTAAGATTAGTCTTAAAAGTAGACGGGGTGTCTGCCTCACGGACCAAACTGGGAGTTGGTTCCACAGCAGAGGAGCCTGATAGCTGAAGTTCAGGACCTGGATGTGCTCTAAACGGCTCTGAATCAGCCCATTCCCGGTGGTTAAGCTTCTTTTAACAGTGCATCCAGATAATCTACAGACGTTCTCCTCCCGGTTCTCCTCACAGCTGAAGCATCTGCTGCTCGGCTCAGAGCGTTAGTTTGGGAAGCCCCCCCCCCCTCCTCCCCGCAGCCTCTGCAGGTAGTGCTGTTGCGAGGCTGCAGGGAAGCGGTGAGGTCATGTTTGTCTTGACAGGAACCGTGGGCCGGAGCTGCAGAACCAAAGCAGAGGTGTAAGACGATCGACATGACGGGTAACGAGGAACCCCCCCTCACTCAGCTCCTCCCGGCTTCTCTCCACAGATCCTCCCCCGGTGTCGCTGGTTCCTAACGAGCAGCAGTTGGCCCGGCTCACCGACTACGTGGCTTTCCTGGAGAACTGAACTCTGCCGTCTGGTACCGAAGGAGGAGCCTGGGACGGCCCGGTTCTCCTGGTGAAGACAGCTTCTGGATCCTGGTGCCGCTCAGACTGTGATGATGTTCTGCTGATGTGGAACCGCTCTGATTTTTGTCCCAGTATTTTTATTTCGTCGTGACACGGTAGATGTTCAGCTTCTCCACATCGGACCTCGTGATCCAACGTTTCCACTGGTGAATAAACATGTTGCTCTTTGTTCTGATGGGTTCTGTTTATTGGACGGTTCTAGCTTCCCTTCGGGCTCATAAATGTTCCCTTGAAGGGTGGGAAGATTAGACGGCAAACCCGTCAGCCAGGTTCTGCTCCACCCACAGGCTCAGATATATACATACACCCAGTGGTCGCACCCCTTCTGGATTCATCAACGGGCGTCTGGTTCCGGTCCGGCTGATATCGGACCGCTCTGCTCTGCTCGGCAGAACCGGTCGGTCATAAATGTTCCTCAGTGTTGAAGTCGAGGGTTTGGGCTGGCCGCTCCAGAACCTTAACGTTAGCCAGAACCCGTTTGGGTCATTGAGAACCTAACTGGGCCCAGCTGAATGAGGAGATGGTACCATGGCTTCATGGTGGACCCGGGTCGTCTAGCTTCCAGTTCAGAACCCTGCTGAGGATTTAAGGAAGTTCTGCCATGGTCAGCAGCCTGTCGACGGACACAGGAAGCCTAACTTCCTGGACATTCTAAAAAGCTTAACGTGGCTTAAGGTAGGAAAACAACGAGGAATCATCACCAAATTTCGCATTGCCATATATTGTCATGAAGACTTAAGCCTGTCAAAAAAAATAAACCGAAATCCAACGATTATAGAAGATATCTCACATTAACGTTTTCTTCTTCATTGGCGCCTATGGCGAGAAAAAGGCTTAACGTGGTTTAATGTACTAAATCAACGCTCAGTGATCACCAAATTTCTCTCATATATTGCTCCTCATAAGCACATGAAACTATCAAAAAATCGAAACCAAAGTCCAATTATTATGGACGTTATCTGACATTAAGCGTTGCTGCTTCATTGAGGCCTATATTAAAAGAAAAAAGCTTAACGTGGTTTAATGTACCTAAACAACGATCAGTATTCACGCTTAATGTTAGATAACGTCCATAATAATTGGACTTTGGGTTTGACATTTTGACAGTTTTATGTGCTTATTAGGAGCAATATATGAGAGAAATTTGGTGATCATTGATCGTTGATTAGGTACATTAAACCACGTTAAGCCTTTTTCTCGCCATAGGCGCCAATGAAGAAGAAAACGTTAATGTGAGATATCTTCTATAATCGTTGGATTTCGGTTTATTTTTTTTGACAGGCTTAAGTCTTCATGACAATATATGGCAATGCGAAATTTGGTGATGATTCCTCGTTGTTTTTCTACCTTAAGCCACGTTAAGCTTTTTCACGTTAAGCGTTTTAGAATGTCCCTAACGGATCAGAACCGACGCTGAACAAGCCTGAGGTTCTGGTTCTGCTGCTCATTGTTTATCTGAAGCAACAGGCCGGTTGCTGTGAGCTCATGAGGAGGAAGTGGATCGCCTGTTTCTGGGGTTCTGTTAGAACCCATCTGGCTGCGTCACAGGAAACATCTCTATATTTAGTCTGTCCTGCTTTAACCAGAACCAGGAGAGCTGCAGATGTTCCGCTTCTTCCGAGCCCGAACAGAACTGTCTGCCGCCCGCAGGAAGTTCGGGTCCACATGTCGAGTTCTGTGTCGGGTCCGATTATCTCAGCTCTCCTGCGCATGCTCATCTGTTTAAATCTAACAGCACGCGGGCGGCTAGCAGGCCGGTTAGCTCAGTTGGTTAGAGCGTGGTGCTAATAACGCCAAGGTCGCGGGTTCGATCCCCGTACGGGCCACAAAGTTTTTATTCTCCGGAGTTGAGCGGCTGAACCATATGACGCAGAAATCTTTTATTTTACTCTAAATTTTGTACATTTTCTCATTGTAAATCTGACTTAATTGATACGAAAATAATCCGTCTTTCAATGGACGTTTCGTTTGGACCGTACGTCATTACGTCACGCCGCCAGAAGGCGTCCCCGCTTGTGCTCGCAGTCCAAGAAATAATTTCTGCGACTCCGTTGTTATGGTTTCATCAGGCTCTCATTTCTCTATACGTGAGATTGTAGCAAGTTTATTTATAATGCCCATTTATGACACCATGATATTACAACACGGGCGTGTAACTGGAACCAAAAAGAGGTGTTTTCATTGGTAAATTGGTTTTCTTGCATAATACTTTCTAAAAATTCTAATTAAAAATATTATTTATAAAGCACCTGTTTCCTAAAGTGCTGCATAATAAAGCTCCTAAAAATGATGAAAACATTTCAAAGAAAACAAAAAGAAAGATATGAAACGTTTAAGGAATAGAATGAAAATATTAAAAACGTGACAAAAAAAGAAAAAAAATTAACACTTAAAAAATACGAAGACCTTGAAAACGAGTTAAAGGTCAGAGTTTTCAGCTCAGAGGAAGATGCACACTACAGCTCTGACCCTCTAACCCCAGATAGATCCGAGTCCGATTCTGAAGTTTTTTCATTGGTCTGAGGTAATATTTTAATCTTAAATGTTGTGTTTTCATTCGCAGTTAGCAGAAAATCATCATATTTAACATAAAGGTTTGAAATCCGCACAAAATCATTACTCTATGTAATGTTTTTCACTTTGTGATGCAGGTTCCTGAAATAAATGAAGTTTTCATAATGTTCTAATCTATCAAACGGGTCTGTATTAAACATGCAGAGCAGATCAAAACAAACTAAAAGGATTTAAAATCCTTTGTGTAACTGAAAGGAAGTCAGCAGGCCGCAGAAATGTGAACCAGACGGCATAAAACAGACAATAATACGGCTCTGAGTTGGTTGAAGTGGTGCTAGCTGTCAGCATGGAGCTGAGTTCAGGAAGGCATAAATAAGTCCCAGCGTTTTATAAAACTATTAACAAGTTTGTAGAAGTGATTAAAAAGAGTGACGGACAGCATCCAACCCAGTCAACACAAATGGATCTTTGTTAAAGACCGTCGAACGACTAACGCAGCTTTCCATGAAATGATCATTTTAAAATGTTGGGTGTTCACAGAGTTTAGAAAGATTTAGAAAGTTATGGCATCGTGGTGATTTTTAATCAGAATGAAACAGGATGGGACAAACCCACCGATGAGACGACGGCCGGGTCAGAATAACTCACTGTTTCCAGTCCTTTTGGTTCTGCTCTGAACTCTGAGCGACCTGCTGCTGTAGCTTTTATTTATATAGTAAACCTTTACTGTTAGTTAGTGCAGGTAGAAAAGGTCCTGGTACGACCCGACCCGTGACTGGTTCCTGCCGGCAAACTCAGGTACGACCCAAAATGAAGATCCAAAGTTTATTTCTGTCATCTGTTTACAGCCTTCTGTCAGGAAAGGTGGTTTATCCTAAAAAAAATGTCTCTGAGCAGGAGGTCCATCTGGGATCGGGTCTGAATCGACTGGACTGAACAAGAATCAGAACCATAATCACCGGAGAGGCTGTGAAATGTCTGAGTCTATTATATAATGAAATGTATATTTCACCACGACAGTGAATGGTGGTGTGTGGAAATAAACGTGACTGTTAGTGAGTCCCTGAGCAGCTGGAAGGAAAGGTGTGATCTGGCTGTAAGTCAGGACAGGCCGGTGGTGCTGGTTAGAAAACTCCATGGAACCAGAGAACATGAGTTACTAGCACTTTGTTAGCTTACAGCCGCGTTTCCTTCAGGTTTCCACACACGGCACCAGATCATAAGGAAGAACTAAAGTGTCTGACCTCCAGCAGAAACCAGGCAGCGAAGTCAAAGGAACGATCTGTAGATCCCAGGGAGCAGATGGTGTTAAAGAACAAATCTGGGTAAGGATAGAAAAACATTTTTGATGCATTGAATGATCTGAAAGGTTCTCTGGTCTCCATTATTTGGAAATGCAGGAGGTTTGTAACCTGCTCAACTCACCAGAGAACTCAGGGTAGGAAGGTCGAGGTCAGAGAGGGACCAAGAACCCAATCATCGTCTTGAAGGTCAAGAAGAACACGGTGGCCCACTTGAATTCTGCAGAGAAACAAAAGGCTTGTTCTGATGAAATCCAAAGAGAACTTTGTGGTTTAAAGGTCGTGTCAGGCTCTGCTCCTCCTCTGTCAGACACGGTGGTGACACCATCATGCTGTGGCTTCCTGCAGCTGGACTGCATCCAGGGGAAATGAACCAAAGGAAACCCAGCCGGTTGCATCAAGACTTGACAAGCAGCATTCACTCCTCCTGAAAGAGCGTAGAAGAAATCTACAAAAAAGGTCATTTATTTCCACTTTGTCATTAAAGAATTTTCTTTTGTTGAATATGGAGGTAAAAAAATAAATTATTTTAGAAAAAGGCTTTAAAGTAAAACAATTGTGGAAAGGTTGAAAACTCGCTGGGGTCTTTACAGCCAATTAGAGCAACCCACAGCCAGTTACCGTAGCAACCCTCAGCCCGTCACCGTAGCGGCAGACCCTTACAATGTTGTGCTAAGCAGCATTCAGTCAATGTCTGCATGATTGATTCTTTTAATATTTTCACTGCAACGTTTAAAGTGAGGAACGTGGATTTCTGTGTTTTTGTGCACTAAAACCATTCATTGATTCATTGATTTGTTCATTCGTTCATTCAGTATTAGGCG
This sequence comes from Fundulus diaphanus, assembly GCA_037039145.1. Lineage (NCBI taxonomy): Eukaryota > Metazoa > Chordata > Actinopteri > Cyprinodontiformes > Fundulidae > Fundulus > Fundulus diaphanus. The sequence goes on along the minus strand of CM073132.1, from coordinate 56,314,279 downwards.
TCAGTGTGAGTCAGTGTGAGATGAACTAAACTCCCCCAGATTAAAGCGTTCCTCGGCCAAGTTCCCTTCATCTCTGCACCCTGGGCGGTCCAGAGCGGTCAGAACCAGAAACGTTGTGATGAACCCAGGGTCTGGGTCGTTTGGACCTGAAGCTGGGTGAGTCGCTCTGTGTGAAACCATTAAACTCTGCTACCTGCTGCTCGGTGCCGTTTACAGGAACAGACGATGCAAAGGAACGTCCAAGCCGTTAGAACTGAACTGTTAGAATTTAACCGTTAGAACTGAACTGTTAGAATTGAACCGTTAGAACTGAACCATTAGAACTGGACCGCTAGAACTGAACTGTTAGAATTGAACCATTAGAACTGGACCGCTAGAACTGAACTTTTAGAACTGAACCGTTAGAGCTGAACCGTGGGACTGAACCGTTAGAACTGAACCGTGGTACTGGACTGTTAGAACTGAACCGTGGGACTGAACCGTGGTACTGGACTGTTAGAACTGAACCGTTAGAACTGAACTGTGAGAACTGAACCGTTAGAACTGAACCGTGGGACTGAACCGTGGTACTGGACTGTTGTACTGGACTGTTAGAACTGAACTGTTAGAACTGAACCGTGGGACTGGACCGTGGAACTGAACCGTGGTACTGGACTGTTAGAACTAGACCATTAGAACTGAACCGTTAGAACTGAACCGTGGGACTGAACCGTGGTACTGGACCGTTAGAACTATACCGTCAGAACTGAACCGTTAGAACTGAACTGTAGGACTGAACTGTTAGAACTGAACCGTTAGAACTGAACCATTAGAACTGAACCGTGGAACTGAACCGTGGTACTGGACCATTAGAACTAGACTGTTAGAACTGAACTGTGGGACTGAACCGTTAGAACTGAACCATGGGACTGAACCGTTAGAACTGAACCATGGGACTGGACCGTGGAACTGAACCGTGGTACTGGACCGTGGAACTGAACCGTGGTACTGGACCGTTAGAACTAGACCATAAGAACTGAACCATTAGAACTGAACTGTGGGACTGGACCGTGGAACTGAACCGTGGTACTGAACCGTTAGAACTGAACCGTTAGAACTGAACCGTTAGAACTGAACTGTTAGAACTGAACCGTTAGAACTGAACCGTGGGACTGAACTGTTAGAACTGAACTGTTAGAACTGAACCATTAGAACTGAACCGTGGGACTGGACCGTGGAACTGAACTGTGGTACTGGACCGTTAGAACTGAACCGTTAGAACTGAACTGCTAGAACTGAATCGTTAGAAATGAACCGTGGGACTGAACCGTTAGAACTGAACCGTTAGAGCTGAACCGTGGGACTGAACCGTGGGACTGAACCGTCCCGGTCCAGTCCCACGGTTCAGTCCAGCAGCAACTGCTTCTCCGACCCACTGAAGGTTTTCAGTCTACTGGACGGTAGAAACACCTCAGAAACCTTTAGAGAAAACGTCATTTCTGACAGAGATTAAAGATTAAAAATGACAGAAAACGAAATAAAAGTGTTTTTTACTGTGTTAAATTTAGTATAAAGTGTTTTTGCTTTGATTCCTCAGATGTTGATTTCTTCACCACATGCTTCAGCTGCTGTTCCTGAAATAGCCGTGACCGTGCTGAGCTGCCGGGCTGGGCCGGGCCGGGCCGGGCCGGGCCTGTCGGGCCGGGCCGGGCCGGGCCGGGCCTGTCGGGCCGGGCCGGGCCGGGCCAGATTGCAGAGATCTCTGTGGTCCACATGTTTCCAGTCTGGCGTGCGTCGTTTGAAGCGGCTCAGTCGGCTGGGTCGTATTTAGAGGCTCGCTGACTTCAGCCACAGAAGAATCCGTTTGTCTCGGCTTGATGAAGCGAAGCTGCAGTGAAAAAGTCACAGAGGAGGTTTTTCTCAGGATGCTGACAGCGCCGTGCTGCTGCTGCTGCTGGGCTTATTGTTCAGGCAGTTACAGAGGCCTCTGCTTCACATTAAACACATTCCAGCGCCGTGATGTCAGAGCTCAGCTCCAGCTCAGGCTTCAGTCCTGCTTCTCCTGAAGGACACTTGTTCATTCACTCAGACGTGGAGGAGATGAAGGTTTTAGAAACAGGCCTGACAGAGGCCACCTTCCAGCTCTGACCATAAACCCTTTTCTCTCCCTGGAAATAAGATCTGGTCACAACTTTAACGCCTCAAACAGTGAAATGTTGAACGGAGGAGGAAGGCTGGTCGACCATCTCTGGTGGAGCGGAGAGGAGTTTGGTGAAGTTCTCCTAAAGCTTCAGGTTTCCATCCACCCTGAATCATGCGCATCAGGTTTGCTCATGGCTGAGACTGATTCTCCTGCAGGATGAGGGATGAGGAGACCTCTGTGGACTCAGAGGAGACCTTCACATTGAAGCAGCTCATGCATCTGATCAGGATGCCTTTCTCCTGCAGGTGGACACGTCCCACTGGGTCACCCTGCAGCAGAGCCATCCAGGACCCAGAAGAAGGTGCTCTGATCCGTGGAGACCAAAACGGAACCTTCTGTGCAGGGAAACCAAAGCGCAGCACGGTGGAGGCAGCATCATGCTGTGGGGAGCAGGTCAGAGCTGACGGGGAGATGCAGGAGACCTGAGACTGGGGGGAGCTTCACCTGCCAGCAGGAGAACCAGCCAGAGGTATTATGGGATGGTTTAGACCAGCGCAGATCCATGGGTGAGGATGGCCTAGTCAAAGCCCAGACCTGAATCCAACTGAGAATCTGTGAAAAGCTGATGTTCCTGGATGTTCTCCATCCAGTCTGGCTGAGCTGGAGATGTTCTATAGAAGAACGTCAGAGCTGCTGGAGACAGAAGACCTGCAGCCAGAGGAGGTTCTGCAGGGTTCTACAGAGAGGGAGGAATAAAAATGAACTCTTTGTTCAGCTTTCCAGTTTTTCATCCGTCATTTTCCTTCAAAGTCCCGGTTCTGCAGCAGGACTAGTGCGTGTTGGTCTGTCACAGAAGCTCCTGACCAGGAAGGTTTGTGGCTGGAAGCTGTCAGCTCAGCAGGAACGGACCTCCTCATCCCTCCTGTCTGTGAAGACCTTGGGTTCCCCAGGAGGAGCTGGAGATGAGCACCACCACCACAGATGTCCCTGTCTCTGCTGTCTCTGCTGTCTCTGTGCCAGAGGGACGTCAGCCTCTGGACACTAAAGGAGGACGAGTTTACCTGAGTGATCCTGATTATCAGGCAGATTGATGAAGGAAGGCAGCAGAGATCAGATAACAGAAGTTTGAAGAAGTTTGACCTTTAATGAGAGAAGTGCTGAGCCAGCAGGGGGCGCTGCTCCCCAGCTGCTGGTGATCACCGCGCAGGACGCATGAGGCCGGGAGGATGTGGGAGACTGGGAGGAGGAAGGATGGGAAAAAGAGGGAAGGATGGGAAAAAGAGGGGGATAAAGAGGAGGAGGAGAGTAGAGATGGGGGGGGGGGGGGGGGGTCTGCGGAGGCGTTTCAGGACAGATGCCAAAGGGACGAAACTGGGAAAGCAGGAAAGAACATTTAGACTTTTGGTTTCTGGGAAATGCAGAATTTAAAAGCTTTGAGTTTTTAAACATTTCTGGCATTTATAAAGTTCTTTAAATATGTAGAAGAATATTTATAACATGTAAGATAATATCATAACCTTTATGATTTAATGAAAGGGTGGAAATGTAAACCTGTTCTCATCCATCTATCCTTACAGCAGCAGCAGAATATTACATATTTAGCTCATAAATGCAATAAAACATCCACAATGTGTTCCAGAGTACGCTCCTGTATAGATGGTATATACTGAAACATATTACAGGGCAAAACAATCATTATTGCATTGAAATGATTAAACAAGCTACTGTATGAATAGATACAGATAACAGTAATAATAATCATTTAGAATATTATATCCATTAATTACCATGTCTATATGATGATTTGGACAGTTTTATCTTTGTTTATTTCTTTATTCAGATTGCTCCACAGTTTAACATTCTTCAATGTTTCCTGCTTATTGATTGTTTTTGGCGTTAAATAGAATTAGAACCATCTGTAGTTTCACTAGATTAACAAATATTAAGAATTTTGATTTCAGGAAAACTGTGTTAGAGTGATCCAAACTTATGAATTATTCTTACTGTTCTATTTTGTAATATTGTTCATGTCTGCAGTGTAATTTTGTCATTGTTGCCCCTGATCTCTGCGGAATAAGTTAAATAAGTCGAAACAGTCGAGATTATGCAGGGATTTACCTTTTATGAGCGGATTTATTTAATAGGAATGTTTTCTGACACTTTATGTGGAACATCTCTGATGTGTGGCTTCCAGATGAGTTACTCATCAATAACCCAGAGAAATATATTTACATATATCTATTTATCTTTGTTTGAATTTCCCTGTGGTCGACACTTCCCTAAAAACATTATTTTACTTTCCTCGTTTCATCCAACTATACGTAAGTTTGGTCATTTCAGTTGTTCCTCAGTAAATAGTGCAGATTTTATTATTTCAGTTTCATATATTGTGATTTTTGCATCATATCTTAATTGATGTAAATTGTACTAATTATAAGCAACAAGATGAGAGATGGAGAAGATGAGGAGCTGATTAACACGTTTATCCACCGCGGTAGCATCCAGAGAGAAAAACTGTCCGCCTCAGGGTGGAGTAAGGAGAGGAGGAGTTTACAAACCTGTCCATTTTATCACCTTAAATTATCACCAAAAGTTGTTTAAGCAAGAAAGGCGAGAAAGAAGACAGTTCATCAGGATTATGAGGCAGTTTTAGTTCTGCTCAGACCGCCGTGTCTGACCCCCACTGCTGCTGCGTGTTGCCGTCTGTCAGTCACTAAAAAGTCGCTATGAAGCGTTTGCTAAGTTTGTGGAGATATCTGCAAACATCAGATACCAAACGTGAAAATCCTGGCTGGATGTTTTCAGCATGTGGAGTCCTGAATGATAATTACTGTGTGTGTGTTGGCGTGCATAGCTAACGTGTAGACAGTTGGCGTTATGAGGACATTTTGCAGCGTCCACACAGGGCAGACTGGGCTGAAGCTCAGGTGGAACTGCAGTTCCCCCTTTACACCGTCCCATGGGTCATTGGGCTGTTTTACATCAATGGCTCCTAGCTAATGGAAACAGGGACATCCTGCGGCTTTTCATGGATCGGGGCTAAAGATTCATGTGTGAAGAGCAGAGACCAAAGTTTGTCTCCAATCCAGGCCGGTTCTGCAGCTACAGGCTGCATCAGGCTCCCATCGCCTGGAGGAATGTCTCCATTTTCCCTCAAAGACAAACAGCGGTGACCCCTGACCCCGGCCCGTCGCTCCCTCACTTCTCTAATCCACGAGGTTTCCTGGCCGCTAATGAGGGCAGGGATCCAGTCCGCAGCTGAACGGCGGCCTTCATTCTGAGACGCCGGCGCCGTGATGTGTGCGATGTGTGCGAGCGAGGAGGAAATGAGAGGAGGAAGACACACAACGCCTGTTTTCATTTTATCCAGCGTTAAAGTTGACTTTAATTTGGAGTTAAATACTTCAGATTCAGGGTTAGGTGATACGCACATCCTCAGTATAAAAAATGATAAAAATGCATCTCTGTGAAGCACAAAAGTATTCACACCCCTGGCACATTTAAGCTTGAATGTACCCAACATGCAGAGGAGGAGAGAGTCCCAAAATAATGCACAAAAGTCCAGTTAGTTTAATAAAACTTTATTTTAATACAAGTAAAGTTATCAGTGTAAAATGTTACTCAGTTTAAAATAAAAAGCACATGATTCAAATTTTAGTTTTTTTATGAGCAGAAGAAAGTTCCTGGTTTCAACGTGTTTTTAACTAGAGGAGCATCTTTATAGATGAAAATGCTCCACAGGAATAATGTCAACATGTGACAATGTGAATGTTTTGGAGGTTTTATGTTTATTTTTAATGCAGACCATGGAGACTCAACTGGCTAAACAGCTGAAATAAACCAGAAGACGGCTCTGATGAACTCACTCACACTGTGGAGATCTTTGTACATTGAACTCACTTTTTTAGCTGTGTTGAATGTTAGAGTGGAGAGGAAAACTCCCCTTTAACAGGGAGGAGAACCTCCAGCAGAACCAGAACCAGGCTCAGTGTGAACGCTCATCTGCCTCGACCCACTGGGGCTTAGAGAAGACAGAGCAGAGACACAGAAAGCTCAGAAGCTCACATTGACCCAGGAGTACTTTCTATGTTAGATGGTAATAGAGGATGATCTGCCTCCCCTGATGATGTCACAGCTAACAGAACGCCAGACCAGGTGGACCTTCTATGAAGAGAAAAATGACAGAGAACAAAAAGTTAAAAGCTGGAATAACAACAAACAAAGCAGATTGGAGAGCAGTAGGAGAACTCAGCAGAGTGAGAGAAATAGACCCTGATGTCCTCCAGCAGCCTAAGCCTATAGCAGCATAACTATAGAGGTAGCTCAGGGTAACATGAGCCACTCTGACTATAAGCTTTGTCACAAAGGAAAGTTTTAAGATTAGTCTTAAAAGTAGACGGGGTGTCTGCTTGTATTTATTCAGACTTTGATTCAGGGAAAGTTTGATGGCTGCAGTCTGAGAAGCTTTAAATGCATAAAACTTTTACTGACCACATTCTTCCATCCCAATCCTGGTGGATCATCAGGAGTATTTATGTGATGAAACAGCGAGAAGTGGACCTCCCACAGAACAATAAAAACGCTGAAGCTGAGTGAAACACGAGCGGTTCTGACCCAAACAAGGTGGACCTTCTGCTCAACAGCACAGAGCTCTGAAACTAAAGCTCAACGTTAAACTAATCAGAGCTGCAGCGTTCTAAGTGTGGATGAAGGGGAGCTTTCTTCTTGCATTCTGTAAAAGATGTGAGCTTTAATGGCGCCTGCTGATTTAAGCGGCTTAGCGGACAGAACCGGCGCTGTAAAGTGGTTCTATGGAGCCAGAGCAGGTAAATGTGTTCCTGTGAGCTGCCAGGTTTAAGAGCAACAGCTGCACAGAATTACTGTTGGTCTGAATGTTCATTATGTTTCTCATTTCTGCAGGACAAACTGGACCAGAACTGCTGAGCTGCAGCAGCTTTAGAGTCAGAGCAGAACCCGTCAGGAGAAAACTGTTTGCTGTATTTAGTGTTGGACATTTCAGAAGCTGCACGATCCAATATCTGCAGAAGAGCCAGAACACACATTTTCCAGCAATACAACCCTGACTTTAATGAGCGTGGCATGCAGCGTGTTTAGCTGCTGGTTCTCTGAAGTCACACGACGCTTCATTTAAACGCAGCCCAGCGGCTTTAGCTGGAGAAGCTACATTAGTTCTTTGGCCATCAGACGGATCCACAAGTTTGTGCTGCTTAGCGGTTCTGACGCTGCAGGAGAGGAGACGCGATCAGCACGCAGGCTAAGAGGAGGCTGCTTTCCACGCATGGCTGATAGATGTGGTAAACGAGAGTTCAGCTGAGCTTAGATGAGACAACTGTGACACGGCCTCTGCATATTCATGCTGGCAGCAATGCAGACTCGTTTATGTGAAAAGAAAGTTCTGCTTTGAAAGCTTGTTTCATCTGTAACTACTGGTCCCCATGAGGGTCATTTTCTAACAGCAGCTTAGAAGCCGCTGCTCCAGGTCATCTTTAATGCTGGCAGGTCAGAGTTTTCAGTCTCTGGATCCATGGAAGCTGTTTGGTCTGGACGGGCCTGACGTTGTGAACGAGGAGCGTTTAAAGCGCTGAAAACCGAGATAAGAAACGACGCTGCCTCAGAGTTCTTCTCTTTAATGACCTTTGAAGGCGGTAGAGTTGAACCACGGTGGTGGGAGCTGAGCCTCCCTCCCCGGTGGCCTCGCTGATGTTTTACTGCTGCAGCCGCTCACATGCTTCCCCCGGTGAGTCACGCCGCTGGCTCTCCGTCTCCACAGCAGCCCTAAAAGTCGGGGGGGGGGGGGGGTAATGACTTACACATTGAGCCGCAGAGACATTCTCCTCCCGAGTCACCATAAAAACCACAACAAATCTCTCTTCTTCCCACTCTCAGGGCTCCGTGGGCCTTCTGTGGCACCCAGGAAAGTGCTGAGCAAACAGTCTGAACCGCTCTGACAGAGGGAAGACTTCTGGGTTTCTCCCTGTCCTCGCTTCATGCTGTTTGACAAATCTAGCTGGACTCTCATCAGACCTGTAGGAAGCGCTGTAGAGATGTGAGAAGGAAAATCTATAAATCTAGAGAAGAGCAGTAACAGCCCCTCAGGAGGAGGAGGTTCCTCTCCCAGTCTGCTGATGACCTCACTCAGTAACTACGCAGCACTAGTCTAAGGTGTTTATACTGCAGATCAGCCCCGGACGTAACAATGGAGGCTCAGAATACGAGCTGCACCGGAGGAGACGGAGGCGGAGTGATGGGGAACTGGACGGCTAACGGCTAAGCTAAGAGCTAACCTCGCAGAACATCTCCTCCATCCATGTTGTCCGCCAACGTCCCTGGAGAACAAAGTGGAAATGCAGAACAACCAGATTCCTCAACAGCTTCAATCCTCACCTCATCAGACTGCTAATACCCCCCCCCCCACACACACACACACACATACAGAACTATTCAATTCAATTCAATGTTATTTCTATAGCTCCAACTCACACATCACGTCATCTCAAGGCTCCTTCCAAAGTCAGACTCCATCAAATAAAATATCTTTTTTTGGTTTGCTGCTACATTCCTGACTAATGGCAAATATTGACATTTATAAAGGTTTCAATGACATTCTGATCACATGTACATTGTGAATGTGCAGCTGGATGAAGTCTCCATGTATATTTTATTAATTGTCTTAGGATCATGTTCCCATGGTGCAGCGTAACAGAAGCACAGCAACATTAGCTCAGCTTTATTCCTGCAGCCTGTAAACACACAGCAGTCACAGCAACGTGTCGCGCAGCAACGGGAGCAATTAGGAAGAAAAGTTCATTTAAAAAGCTTTCAAAGCTTTTTAAAACTGCCAATGTGACCAAAAGCTCCCATTCTGCAGAGAGAAACACTTTAAAGTGTTTTTTCCTCTTTCCTTGGCTGCTTATTTTGCATCTAGCAGTTTGTTGTGAGATAACCCAGCTGGCGCACTGGTTTCAGCTGAAGATGCTGGTTTGGATTAAAGAGGAAAAGAGCAACGTTCCCAGCTTTGACTGCAGGTGGGATAAATCCACGTCATCAGCGGTCGTAAAACTGACGTTTCCATCTGACAGGAAAACATTCCTTCCATCTGAGTCAGAGCAGCACAAGATAATCTCAATAAAAGGTTTCATCTGCTTGCCACAGATTTTCTTAAATTCATCTTTCAGATAAGAAGAGGAAGAAGAAGGAGAGCTGGTGAACTCTTTGGGGATGGTTGTCACGGTTTGTTTATTGCTTTAAAACATTTGAAATGTCAAGCTCAGCGGCCAACGCCGCCATGATTTAACGTCCTGCAGCTGCAGCTTTTATAAAATGGACTTTCAGAGCAGAAACATTTATTAACTCTGCATTAATCAGTTCTATTCTTTTATTTCTGACTCACATCAGTTACTCCAGTACAAGAAATCTGAGAGAAATCTTCCTACAAACTGCAGAACCTGAAGCTCCATTAAAAAAGATGGATGGATGGATGGATGGATGGATGATGGATGGATGAATGGATGGATGATGGATGGATGGATGATGGATGGATGATGGATGGATGGATGATGGATGGATGATGGATGGATGGATGGATGATGGATGGATGGATGATGGATGGATGATGGATGATGGATGGATGATGGATGGATGATGGATGGATGACAGAGCAGCAGCTCTGGTGTTTTCTGGCAGATGTTCCTCCAGGAACCAGGATGAAGGTCTCCTGGGTTCTCCTCTGCTCTCATCAGTTCTTCTCTGTTCTCCTGGGTTCTCATTGGTTCTCCTTGGTTCTCCTCTGCTGAGGTTCTGTGTTTCTGTTCCCTCTCTGGTCGGCGGCTCCGTGTTTGAGGAGAACCGGTAGTTTGCTTTGTTCTCCAGCTCCTCTCAGTCCCTCTCTGAGCCTCATGGAACCCGTTCTCTGTTCTGCGGCTGAACCGTGATTTTAATGGAGCGTTCCTGAAAAGTTAAATAAGCTTCAGTTTAACGACCTGAGAACCTGGGACCCGGGTACAGACTGAGATGCTTTTATATTCTGCTGCGGTCCTCAGTGACGGTTCTCCAAAGATCTAAAGATCTTATAGAGAGAGCGTGAAGTTTCACCACTAAGTGGGAGCGGTTGTTGCTTTTAGCTGTCTTTGGTTATTGAGCATAAATCAGGAAGGAACTGTTTCAGATGTGGGATGATCCGAATCTGCTCCGTGTCACATTGACTCAGTCACTGACAGCAGAACTTTATGCATTCTGACTGGAAATATATCTGAGTTTTATTCATGAGCAGAGCAGTTGGTGGAATGCTTGAACATCTGGGTTCAGGTCAGACGGAGACTTCCTCCTTCTACGCCTCTTCCTCCCAGGAACCTGCTGCACTGTGAGGTCCACCGCTGATGTTCTGCTGTCTGCCGTGCAGAACGTCTGACCTGCAGCGCAGGAAGGTTGCATTCCTGCAGATTACCCCGGCAGGTCTGGCATCTCAACGCTGAATCTTTAAAGCAAACGTCTGAAGGAATCAGACGACTGATGCCAGTAAAATGTTCTCTAAATGAGTGTAACTGTCCTTCTTCTGAGCAGGTAAATAATATTTTAACCCCTAAAATAAGATAGATTTACTGCACTTGAAATAAGACGACGGGGATGAATAGTTCCTATTTTAGGTGAAAATCTTATTCCATTGGCAGATTATTTAAACTTGCTGCTCAAATCAAGGACAAATGCTCTCATTTCCAGAACATTTGACCTGTTTTAGTTCCCTTTTTGCTGTGCAGACTGAATCCAGCCCTCGCTGGATCAGCCGTTCTTCTTTATGAGGATTTTATTTGAACTTTGACGTCTGGATGTCAGGAATTGAACAATTTCACACAGAGAAAGAAAAAAGTCAGTTGCTCATGTTTATTACAAAGTCTTCTTCGTTTTTATTTCCTCATACACAAACTGACAGGTAAACTTCATTAAAAACCAAACAGAGTGACATTACGTCCCCTTTCTAAACAGCTGGACATTTTTAAAGGAGGAACGGGATCCAGAAGTGCGCCTAACATTACTTTAAATCAGAGCGGCTGGCTGAGGGAGGACCAACATGGCTGCACAGAGCGGTGTGAGCGCTGCAGAGAAATCACCAGGAAACAAAGACCGAGTCTGACGACCGGTTAAACCACAGCGAAAGTCCTGCTTTTACACATTTAATACTCATCTTTGTCCAAGTAATTCCTGTTTCATTCTAAAAACTGCTCTTGAAAAACATGAAAGCGTGTTTTACATCGTGGTTCCAGACACAAAATGCTGCATTTATTCAACTCAGATATTTAGCACCAGTTGGTTAAACTTTTCACGCAGCAAACGGTCTTCAGGGCGTTTGGGGGTAAAGTTCATGTCTGTTGAGTCCAGTGCTGCCACCATTGCTTCAGCAAGGCATCCTTACAGTGTGGCCATTTTGGATGGTTCTGCAAACAGAGGTAAAGCCGGCCACCTTCTATGTTCTCAGTGTAGCGACGACTCTTTGGTTGACTGGTGCTGCAGAGGGACGGAGAAGAGAAACAGTCAGTCAGTCAGTCAGTCAGCTGGAGGTCTGATGCTCGTTAGATTCAGAGCCGGTCCAAATGAACGCTGCCGTTTTCCTGTCGAATTTGTACCTCTTGTCTAAACATAAAAGGAGTTTTTGGTGAGAAAAAGGTTTTTAAAAACTGGTCTAAGTTTATAAACTTTGTCACCATGACTGTGAGCAGCAGAAAACCACAGCAGCCTGTCCTCTGTCTCCAGTTTACTGAAAAAGCTCAGAACCTTTTCAGTTCACATAAATGTTTTTATTTACAGGATTTCTGCAAGTGTAACACTTTTTAATAAAACCTACCCATTACCATGTTTAGGTAAGTGAAGCACAGGTGACCCTTCGCCACCGCAGGTCATTACAACTCACACACAGCTTTTCCACCGGATGCCCTTCCTGACTCAACCGGGATTCAAACCCAGGACCCCCGATTTAAAGGCGCGTACTGAACTCAGACTTAACTTTTCCCACCCAGGTTGATGTTTTCAGTTCTGCGATGAGATTGTAGCTGAATGCCTGCTAACTTTAGAGCCACAGAAGCACTTTGAGATTTTATTTGAAATGTAAAGTGCATTATAAATAAAATGTATTATTATTATTATTATTATTAATTGAACTTTTGTAAGATTTAGGCTAATTTCATCTTTCCTCCCGTTTCTCAGCCCCAACCCTCCCTCAGGGTGGCTGGGCCGCCTGATTTCTGCCGCTTTAAGTCTCATTTTTCTGGGGCATAATAAGATATGACCCTTCTTGCATATTCAAGCTCAAATTTGAAACTTTTCTGTGTTAAAATAATTTTACAAGCCCAAAAACCTGCCGAATGCTTTTAAAGCATTCAGATCTGTTGGGTTTGCTTGGTTATTGATACCATGCATTAAAAGTCTTGAATGTCTGAGTTAATAACTAACAGTTAATTGCTCTGTTTAATTTATTCAACTAGTAACAATGTTATTACCAGCCTATATTGAATTTGCAACATATCCATGACTTCTTTATGGCATTTATAAATAAGTAAAGGAGCCAGTGTTTCCTAACGGACTAATCAGGTCTCTTTTTAAAAGGCTGTAAGCTAAATCCAGAAAGCTGTGCAGTAATTACTGAGAGGGATGGAGGAATAAGGCTTTATTCAGAGGATTTTGTTGAATCCTAATTTGTTTGGATGGAGAAAAGGATTCATGAAACAATAACTGATGCTCTGCAGATGCCTTTATTCACATTGAACATCTGTCTGCTTCAGTTTATGAACAACACGTACCGGATGCTCCACATGCCTTCCCACACTGCTCGTATGTGTCGAAGCGGTTCTGGTTTCCACCGCAGCCACCGTACCAGAAGCGGACGCAGCTCTGGCTTTCAGCATCATAGTGCCACTTCAGAACAAATTTTGCACATTTGCCTTCTTCTTTGGGGAGCTGGCAAATGTCCACGGATGTGATACCCACTGGAAAGAAGGACAGAAGAGCAAGCAATAAATAAGATTAATAATGCAGTTCCATTTTAAAGGCACAGTAAATGTTATGAGGTAGGAAATATGCAACACGGTTCAGGCCTTTAGGCCCACTGTTACCGTTTGTCTGTACTGATTAAGGATCAGGAAAGGGTCTTTTGTTTTTAACCATTTAACAGGTGACCCTAACTGCTGACTAACTGCACAGTGATCAGCTCTGTTGACTTGCAACAAGAAAATTAAGATGCAAGACATGAACCTTGTTCCTTGTTTTTTATTTGTGTTAGAAAGGTGTTGCCTCCTCCGTTTATTCCTTTAGGTTTAGCTTCTTATTTATTTCTTGTCCTCTGTTTTCTGTGTATTTTGGTTTATCTTCTAGATCAGTGTAGAACATTTCCCTCTCGGTTTAAAGTTTTTCTTTGTGTCTAGTTTCTCCTCTCCCAGCTGCTCCACATTCCCCTGATTAGCTCACTTGGGTCCAATGTCATTCTCCACTCCTCCCTCAGTATATTGGCTCGCTGGGTTTGCTTGTCCTCTGCTGGTTCCTCCTGTTACGCTGCCTGTGCTCCATGTCCTGCTCTCTCTGGGATTGCCCTGTAATTTCTCCTTATTCCTTTATTATCAAATAACTATTTTTTCACAGTAGGTCTCTGCACTTTGGTCTTTTATGAACCCCAAACATGACATTTACATCTTGCATAATTCAGGTAAATCATAAGAAAAGCTATATTTTCAGTGGGTATGTTTGCAAAGAATCTGGTTGATGTAACTTTAATTTAGCATTCAAGACCGTCCCTAAAATGATGGGGGTGGGGGGATGAAAAGGTTTGAAATAAGCCATGGTTACATGTGGCCTTAGAAAACCACGTTAGTGCTTTTTTTATGTTGCTGTGGGATGTATTAATTGCATGGCATCACCATGTGCATGTCTGCTGTCATTCCTGTACACTAAAACAAAGTTCTGTCTGTGACTTCCTGTTTGCGGTAAGGCGTATTGTGTCACTTCCTGTTGTTGCTGTGTGAACGACGGATTTTTGCTCCAGGCTCTCTCGCTTTTTATCTTTAAACCTCTTTGTTGTAACACCTGTTTCCAAACATAAGCACTTTTAAAACATTTCCTGTGGCTGCTCATCACGTTTGGGAACTCCTCGTGTTTCACACGGTTTGTTCTTTGGCGTGATAACAGGGCGCTAGCCTAGCTTTAGCCTAGCGTTAGCCTAGCGCTAGCCAAGCCTTAGCCTCATAATGGCTTCTCCGTCTCTGACTAAGTCTCCTATCTGCTGCTCTCTGTGTCAGATGTTCAGTTATTCCTCTGCCTCCTTTAGTGATAATGGTACATGTAATAAATGTAGTATTTTTGTAGCTTTGGAGGCGAGGGTGTCAGAACTGGAGACCCGGCTCCGTGCTGTTGAAAAACCAGCTGATAGCCGCTCCTTTGCTAGCGCGGAGCCACAAAGAGTAACTTCACGTAGCGAACAAACAGCCGCACTCGAACAGCCGGTTAAGCAGGCCGGCTGGGTGACGGTTCGTAGTAAGCATAGCTCTAGATTTCAGCCCCCAGATCACCACCAACCCATCTGCGTTTCTAATAAATTTTCCCCTCTGAGCGACAGTCTCGCCGAGGAGCCGACCTTAATTATTGGCAGCTCTGTAATAAGAAACGTGGCACTAAAGAAACCAGGAACCATAGTTAAATGCCTACCAGGGGCCAGAACGGGCGACATAGAATCCTACCTAAAACTGCTGGCTAAGGATAAGCGTAAATACAGTAAGATTGTTATTCACGCTGGCGGTAATGACACCCGGTCACGCCGATCAGAGGTCACCAAAGTTGGTGTTGCTTCGGTGTGTGAGTTTGCTAAAACAATATCGGACTCTGTAATTTTCTCTGGTCCCCTGCCTGATCTGACCAGTGATGACATGTTTAGCCGCATGTCATCATTCAACCGCTGGTTGTCTAGGTGGTGTCCAGAAAACGACGTGGGCTACATTGATAACTGGCAAACTTTCTGGGGAAAACCTGGTCTGATCAGGAGAGACGGCATTCATCCCACTTTGGATGGTGCAGCTCTTCTTTCTAGGAATCTGGCCGGATTTATTAGTTCTCCTAAATGCTGACAACCCAAGGTCCAGACCAGGAAGCAGAGCCGTAGTTTAACACACCTCTCTGCAGCTTCTGTACTGTTACCCACCCATTACCCTATTGAGACGGTGTCTTTCCCACGGCCAAAACTTAACAGATCAAAAACTGATCTAAAGGGAACAAATCATAAAAATCTAATAAAAATCCATACGGATCACTTTGAACCAAAAAATAAAAGAATTAAATGTGGTCTATTAAATATAAGGTCTCTCCCTCCAAAGACTTTGTTAGTTAATGAATTGATTTCTGATAATCAGATTGATTTGTTTTGTCTCACAGAAACCTGGCTACAAGAGGACTACGTTAGTATAAATGAGTCAACTCCCTCCAGTTATTCAAATTTCCACATTCCCAGATCTGTGGGAAGAGGAGGAGGAGTGGCAACCATCTTTCAGTCTGATTTATTAATTAGTCCCAGGCCAATTAATAATTGCAGTTCTTTTGAACATTTAACCCTCAGTTTCCCTCATCCAAACTGCAAAGCAATAAAACCTCTTCTGTTTATTGTTTTGTATCGTCCACCAGGCCCTTACACTCAGTTTTTGGATCAACTGTCAGACTTCTTATCTGATTTGGTGATAAACACTGACAAGGTTATTATAGTGGGTGATTTTAACATCCATGTTGACACTGAATGTGATAACCTTAGTGTAGCCTTTAAAACTATCCTAGATTCAATTGGTTTTGCTCAAAATGTGCATAAGCCAACGCACTCTCAGCTCCATACTTTGGACCTTGTGCTGACATATGGCATTGATTGTGAAGAACTAACAGTATTGTCTCACAACCCTGTCCTATCTGAACATTTTTTAATAACATTTGAGTTTAATCTAACCGATTTCTCCACCCCCAAAAGAGGGTTCCATTATAGTAGATCTTTATCGGATAATGCTGTATCAAAACTTAAAGAGTCTGTCCCCCTCTTAATATCCTCAGTATTGCAGAAATGCCCTGTAGATGGCAGCAATGCTGTTTCTTCCCATTCACAAATAGATACATTTGCTAACAGTGTGACTTCCTCATTGCATTCTGCATTAGATAATGTAGCTCCCTTGAAAAAGAAGGTGATAATTCACAGGAAGCTGGCTCCCTGGTTTAATTCAGAGCTGCGTTCCTTGAAGCACAATGTTAGGAAATTGGAGAGAAAATGGCGCTCTACACACCAAGAGGAATCCTACTTAATCTGGAGGGACAGTCTATTGTTGTATAACAAGACCCTTCGCAGAGTTAGAGCAGCATATTTTTCATCATTAATTGAAGAGAATAAAAATAATCCTAGATTTCTCTTTAGTACAGTTGCCAAACTTACTCAGAGCTGCAGCTCTGTTGATCCATCCATTCCCTTAGCTCTTAGTAGTAATGATTTTATGGGATTCTTCATAAATAAAATTGATGCCATTAAAAATAAAATAATTGGCATCCTCCCAAACATGATTACCTCATCCCCAGTAAGTAAGGCAGCATTGGAGGAATCTTTAGAACCTGCGCAGTGTCTGAACTGTTTAGAAGCAGTAGAGCTTTCTGAGCTATCTAAAATATTAGCTTCATCTAAACCTTCTACCTGTATGTTAGACCCAATCCCAACCAAGTTGTTTAAGGAGGTATTCCCTCTGATCAGTGGTCCTATTTTAGACATGATTAATCTATCCTTAGTAAATGGATATGTACCACAGGGTTTTAAAGTAGCTGTTATTAAACCTTTACTTAAGAAACCTTCTCTTGATCAAGATGAGCTAGTAAACTACAGACCTATATCTAATCTTCTTGTCTTATCTAAAATTCTTGAGAAAGTAGTTGCTAATCAACTTTGTGAACATTTACAAAGCAATGACCTACTTGAGGAGTTTCAGTCAGGCTTCAGAGCTCATCATAGCACTGAAACGGCTCTGGTGAAGGTCACTAATGATATTCTCATGGCCTCAGATAATGGACTTGTGTCTGTACTTGTCCTGTTAGATCTTAGTGCTGCATTTGATACAGTTGATCACAATATTCTCCTACAAAGACTTGAACATACTGTAGGGATTAAGGGGAAAGCATTAGGCTGGTTTAAATCTTATCTGTCGGACAGATTCCAGTTTGTTCATGTTAATAATAAATCTTCCTCAAACTCTAGGGTCACCTGTGGAGTACCACAGGGTTCAGTCCTTGGACCAATTCTCTTTACTATATATATGCTTCCGGTTGGCAAAAGTATCAGACAGCATGGGATTAATTTCCACTGTTATGCTGATGACACTCAGCTATATTTATCCATAAATCCTGATGAATCCAATCAGTTACTTCGACTGCAGTCATGTCTTGATGACATCAAAAGCTGGATGACTTTAAATTTCCTGCATCTAAATTCTGACAAGACCGAAGTTGTAATCTTTGGACCAGAGTCCTCAAAAAATAAACTTCTTAATCAATCACTTAATCTGGATGGCATTAACTTGGCCTCTGGTAATAAAGTAAAAAACCTTGGTGTTATTTTTGACCAAGACATGTCATTTAAATCCCATATTAAACAGGTCTCCAGAGTTTCCTTTTTTCACCTCAGGAATATCGCCAAAATTAGAAACATTCTGTCCAGGAGTGATGCTGAAAAACTAGTCCATGCATTTGTTACTTCAAGGCTGGACTATTGTAATTCTTTACTATCAGGAAGTCCACAAAATGCAGTTCAAAGTCTTCAGCTGATCCAAAATGCTGCGGCAAGAGTCCTGATGAAAATCAACAAGAGGGATCATATTTCTCCAATTTTAGCTTCCCTTCATTGGCTTCCTGTTAAATCAAGAATACAATTTAAAATTCTTCTTCTAACGTATAAAGCCCTTAATAATCAAGCTCCATCATATATCAGAGCTCTGATTACCCCGTATGTTCCTAACAGAGCACTTCGCTCTCAGACTGCAGGTCTGCTGGTGGTTCCTAGAGTCTCTAAAAGTAGAATGGGAGGCAGATCCTTTAGCTATCAGGCTCCTCTCCTGTGGAACCAACTCCCAGTTTTGGTCCGTGAAGCAGACACCCTGTCTACTTTTAAGACTAATCTTAAAACTTTCCTTTTTGACAAAGCTTATAACTAGAGTGGCTCATGTTACTCTGAGCTACCTTTATAGTTTTGCTGCTATAGGCTTAGGCTGCTGGAGGACATCAGGGCCTATTTTTCTCACTCTGCTGAGTTCTACTGTTCTCCAGATTTGCATTGCATTACATTGAAATGACTGTTGTCATTTCAGCTTTTAACTTTTTGTTCTCTCTCTTTTTTCTTCATAGTAGGTACACCTGGTCTGACGTTCTGTTGACTGTGAAATCATCCAGGGAGGACAGATCACCGACTATTACCATCTAATGTAGAACAGATTACTAGATCAATGTGTGCTTCTGTGCTTTTTTGTCTCTCTTGTTGTGTCTCTGCTCTGTCTTCTGTAACCTCAGTCGGTCGAGGCAGATGACCGTTCATACTGAGCCCGGTTCTGCCGGAGGTTTTTTTTCCCGTTAATGGGTGTTTTTTCTTTCCACTGTCGCTTCATGCATGCTCAGTATGAGGGATTGCTGCAAAGCCATGTACAATGCAGACGACTCTCCCTGTAGCTCTACGCTTCTCCAGGAGTGAATGCTGCTTGTCGGGACTTTGATGCAATCAACTGGTTTCCTTATATAGGACATTTTGACCAATCTGTATAATCTGACCCAATCTGTATAAAATGATTGAACTTGATTTTGTGAAGTGCCTTGAGATGACATGTTTCATGATTTGGCGCTATATAAATAAAATTGAATTGAATTGAATTGAATTCTCACCAGGAGCCGGAAGAATCTCCACCGGTTCAGCTTGCTGCTCCTCTGGTTGAGGCTCTGGGGCTGCAGAAACATTAAAAATAAAAAAATATTACAAACATTAAACATACATTTTATTCCATGTCACAAACAAAAACCTTTGGTAAAACTTGTTAATCAGCGCTTATGATTGATGATGTTTCGGTGACTACGGCTCGTTCAGGCAGACAAGTGGATACATTTTATCCAAAGCGCACGTACTTTCTCTAAATCAACACTTCAAACATCAGATAAAATAAACTTTCTGATGATTCAAAGGCAAACACCCCAAATAAAGGCCTATACATACTTTAAAAAACAGAATGGTATCTACAAGTTCTACAAATTCAAGGCAGAACTTTTTCTTGCATGGTGTCCCAGAAAGATTGTGATTGGTCAGAAATCTGAAGTGGGCGTGGTTACTATCCTAACAAATGCTGCAGTGACCGATGAGGTTTTTGCAAAGTATTAAATTTCCTGGCCAGAAATAAAGCTTTATTGTTATTGACATATTGCATAAAAGAAATACATTCCATGTTCAGTTAAAGGCCTTTATCATCAAACCTTTTAAATATTTTAATGTACGCTTTAGCTTGCTCAAGCTAACCCTAGAATCAAATATACTTTCATTTGTTGTGATTTATAGATTTTATAACCATTTCCTTTCAAACAACCTCTTAAAAAGATTTAAAGGCCAATGTTGAGATCAGTAACTTTTGCTAGCTAAAATAATGGTAGCGTTAGCTACATTAGCTTTCCAAGGCTAATTTTAGGATTAGCATTAGCATTTGATTCTGTTTATTGATTTCTTTTAGTGTTTCTTTGTTTTCTGATAAGTTCTTGTATTAAAAAACATGATTAATAACTTGTTAAATCTAAACCAAGGGGGCCCCAGTGCCTGTTACAAAAAATTGTTAGTTTCATCATGAATGTAAAGGATCAATAATCAGATGTGACACAAATTCTAAATATGTATAGATACATATAGATAGATATTTATAATACTTTTCAGATGTTTGACAAATTATCAACGTCAGAAATATGTGTTTTCTCCAGCATAGCACCACCTTGGGCTCTGATCTGAGATGCATTCCTCCAGGGAACCACTTACCCCTCATGCAGTTTTGCAAGCAAAGGGCTTCTGTGTCGAACCTATTTTCATTGCCTCCACAACCTCCATACCAGAACTCTGAACAGAACCCATTCTTTCTGTCAAAGAACCACTTAGCCTGATAGTCTTTGCACGGCATTCCAGGGTCAAAGTCATGTGAGCACGGGTCTGCCAGGTCATTAACTACAACGTGCAAAACAAAAAAGCACGGGAAAGAGAAACAGACAGACATGTGCAGGACGACAGACAGGGAGAGAGGGCGTTTGTGTTAGATTAAATAAAAATACAATGTGTGTTAAAAACCAGCAGGTTAAATCACTATGCAAGCAGCGTTTTAGACATTTAAAAGGTTCTTTCATACTCAACGTTTCGACAAAAACAAGAACCTACAATCTCCAGAAGGGTCAGACATCTGCATTAATCATAATAAAGTCAGTAGAATGAAAGTGGATTAATTTTAGATTTTCTACAAGTAAACTGAAAAGTTAGTTATGACTACATCTACTAAAATAGTTAGTTTGTTTTAGTGATTCAGAAAGAGCTTTTCTGTGTGTTCCAGGTTATCTACAGATGTGAGCCTCAACAGCTATTGACGCATTTCTGCTCTAGTTATTCTCGTGTGGTTTTGTCCCACTGGTGCAGATGTTTCTGTTTCTTATCCATGCAGAGAAACGTACCCGTCTCTGGTTTGTCCAGCGGTCTGGTGTTTACAGCACTGCTGCTTTGACTGGCTGCTTCTGGGAGGAAAAGGGAGAAAAGATGGAGCAATGAAGGAACAAGGCTCTTAGCTTTTTAATTAATGTGTAACTTCAGACTGGGGCTGCAGAGAAATTTTATCGCTTTAGTGTGAAGAGGCATTTGACATTGATTGATAAAGTATTGGTCTAAGAAGAACGTGCAAATTCTCTGTTTTCCGGGTCATAGCAACAGCTAACAGGCTTAAAGGAGAATAGTGTAAGTTCCAGGATTTCTGCACAAGTCTGCCCCCTGTGGCGACAAGTTGAACTGACACCAGTGTTGCGCGCGTTCATGGGAGGAGAGGAAAAGCATCTTCCGCTGCGACTGCACAGGTGTTTTGTTTAGATGCGGGATCTCTTCTGAGGTGAGAAATTTCTAAACGATGAAGTTAGCCTGTGTTCCCTCGCTAACGCATCGATTACGGCGGAGACTCCACAAAGCTGCCAGGTGAACGAGAGCGAGCAGCGCTTCACGGCCAGAGAATGTGGCCTGAATCCGTCTCTCATCAACTGACTAATGGAGTCTATGGGGGCAACTGTGGTAAATAGAGGGAAACTCATTTTCCACGTCAGGCAATTGTAAAGGCATGCATGGGAAGGAAAAATAATAATATTTAACATTTAAACTTGCACCATGCTCCTTTAAATGGGAGTCAATGGGACTTTGTGATGAATTCCAAGTCTACAAAGTTGGAAGGCCTCCTGACCATCACCCTAATCTGCAGCTCCATCCACAGATTTCATATGAGATTCAAGGCAGGACTCCTCCTGTTCATTGGATGCACCAAACTGGGCTTTTATGAACTCAATTCGGAGGTTTTAAAGTCCCTACTTTTGTCTTTCGTAGATAAATCTTTATGCATTTAAACCTTCCAGCTGCTTTGTGGTCACTTGTTTTTTTTTATTTAGGACAGTTAAAAATATATGAATATAACTTACACTACAAAGTTAGACATAGCATCAATTAAAAAGTAGTAAAAAACATGATGTATGCTCTTTAAACTGAGTTGAGAATCTATAACAGATAAATAGTGAAGATAATGATCAACGACCACAAAAAGTTTTCCAATTTAGACGTGATTTTATCAGGCTTAGACAACTGAGTTAAGGTTTCCTATAAGGAAATAAACCAAGGAGTGTGGCAGCAGCGCCGCGGTCTGTACTTGTGGAACTTACTGGTTTTGATGATTCCCTTGCGGGTGGAGACAGTCTGACCCTCTGCTGTGTACGCTGTGACCACGGCGTGATAAGTCTGAGAGCTTTCCAGGTTGTCCAGCACGATCTCTGTGCCTGAAACGTTGGTCTTCACCACCAGGGCGTGGTCGTACAGCCGAGTCACCACCACCTCAAAGTAGACGAAGAGTTTGGCTTCTGGGTTGCTCCACCGTAACCTGAAGCTGCTGGAGGTCACGTTGGAGACGTGCAGCTCGTGTGCATCTGGAGGGTGAAAACAGGAACACGCTCCCTTCAGAATGATGCTATAATCTCTGCCATGAGTTGGTTTATCTTACACAGGGAGTGGCTGTGGTGATTCAGACTACAAAATACCCAAAGAAGATCCAAGAGGAAGAATTGAAGACTAACGTTTTCTGGAGATATTTTTAAAATAATTTGACGAGTCACCACTTTACCAAGGAGTGGATAAAGACCCAAACAGCCACCTCCAGCCTGTCGTTAACTGAAAACTGGGGACACACCAGGGTGACAGGCCTCCATGTTGACGTCACCAGACTGAGCGCTGCTGACCAGAAAAAAACCCTCATCCAAAAACTTTCCAGTTGGACTGAAAACATCCTCAGGAGACAATGACTGAGAGGGTTAGACACTAAAAAGTGTAGTTTGTATGTTTGGAGGACTCAAAGTGAGACTTTTGACCAAGCATGGTGGTGGCAGCATCATGCTCTGGGCTAATGTCACGGTCATTGCTAATTGTTGCTCTGCATCAACGACTGCAACACCTCTCCTCACACCAAACACCTAGATGGCTCAAAGTGGGACCAGTTGTGTGTTTGTGCAGGACAGTGATCCAAACAGGTTGTGGGCTGGAAACAAAAGACTAAAAAAAGCATCAAGCTATGCTATGAAATATGCTTAAAGGTCTGAAAACCAACTGAGGTGAATTAATGCTACTGAAGATCAGACAGAGCGATTTCAGCAGCTTGTTCATGTCTACAGAAAGTGCTATGTGACCAGTTTTGGTCCGTGAGGCAGACACCCCGTCTACTTTTAAGACTAATCTTAAAACTTTCCTTTGTGACAAAGCTTCTAGTCAGAGTGGCTCATGTTACTCTGAGCTACCTCTATAGTTACGCTGCTATAGGCTTAGGCTGCTGGAGGACATCAGGGCCTATTTCTCTCACTCTGCTGAGTTCTCCTACTGCTCTCCAATCTGCATTGTTTGTTGTTATTTCATCTTTTACCTTTTTGTTCTCTGTCATTTTCTCTTCATAGAAGGTACACCTGGTCTGGCGTTCTGTTAGCTGTGACATCATCAGGGGAGGCAGATCATCCTCTATTACCATCTAACATAGAAAGTACTCCTGGATCAATGTGAGCTTCTGAGCTTTCTGTGTCTCTGCTCTGTCTTCTCTAAGCCCCAGTGGGTCGAGGCAGATGAGCGTTCACACTGAGCCTGGTTCTGGTTCTGCTGGAGGTTCTCCTCCCTGTTAAAGGGGAGTTTTCCTCTCCACTGTCGCTTCATGCATGCTCAGTATGAGGGATTGCTGCAAAGCCATCAACAATGCAGACGACTGTCCACTGTGGCTCTACGCTCTTTCAGGAGGAGTGAATGCTGCTTGGAGAGACTTGATGCAACCTGCTGGGTTTCCTTAGAGAGGAAACTTTCTGACCAACCTGGAGGATCTGATGGAGTCTGACTTTGGAAAGAACCTTGAGATGAAGTGATGTGAATTGGTGCTATATAAATAAAATTGAATTGAATTGAACTGAATTGAATTGATATGCAGCCTGCTAAGGCATATTTAATCAAATATTGCACAATAAAGTCAAATCTGTGCAGCCAGTTGTTGATGGTATGATTGTTAAACTCCGCGGCCGTGATGACTGCATTTAAATATCTGGACACATCTGTTAGTACTGGTACGGTTTGCAGGGCCTGTTTACTCTCTACTTCCTTTCAGCATTACTAAGAAGGCGGTATTTATTCAGTATTGTCCCAAATAGCTCTGGTCTTTTTGCATGAAATGCTTTTTGCTTTTTACATAAATCTCTGTAGCTTTTTCTCTGCATGCATAACACTTTGTTTAAATGTCTGGAAGCTGCATCAGAGCAAAGAGAGACTATTTGCTTCTTCATCCAGATTTTTGGGGTTTTCTGCAGTAAATTGTTGAGATACTCTGGTTTGTTTGTGATGTGTTTGGAAAATAGAAACGTTTCACGAATCCACCCGAGCGTTTCAGTCACCACTAAAAATAAGTAGGAATTTAATCGTTTTCTAAAAAAAATGAAAATGGTGTTTGTTCCCTAGACAGAAAGATAAAAATCCTAATTCTGAAAAATATCTTTGTCACATTCAAACTTTTTCCAACTCATTTATTGAGTTCCTGAAGGAGAGCCGACAATCATGCACAACAGGAAAAGGTTCTGCTTTTTCTACCTGCACACCGCCTGAGATCAGAGCTTTGGACTCAACATCAGGATCTAAACTGGGTTGAGTTTAGAAGCCGAATAAATAGCTTTATTTATTTATTTATTTATTTATATTAACAAAAATAAAAGTAGCAACGATCAGCACTGAAATAATCTGTAAATATTGTGAGATAATCCTGTCTAGGTTTTCCCAGTTTTAGTTTTCTAGATGTTAGATTAGAGCTGATCTGGACACCAGAGGATCAACCGATGAAAAACGATTGAAAGTTACTGAGTTATAAAAAGAACTAAATGACGACAGTTTTCAGTTTCACTTAGTTTAGCTGTGAAGTTTCTGTTGTACGTCTTACCGTTGTGCTTTCGTTCATGAACTGCTTGGTGACCTTCATGACTTTTCTGGTGTTTTCTAGTGAATATACAGATAAAAAAATGAATGAAAACACATTTATTATGGAGACATTAACAGTGGACGGCACAGCTAGCAGAACTGACTCCTGATGGTGTGACGCTGGGCTTTTCAGTGGCTGGTCACTCTGCGTCCAGCGGCAGTTTTTAGAGTCTTCAGGCTGGTTTTCAACTGAAAAGCAGAAACAAAGTGAGAGTGAGGCTGGTGGAGCAGAACTGAACTGGCTGTCAATCATTGATTCCTTTTGTCCGCGCTGAACTTACAGCTGATGTACTTTGCAAACAGCTGCCCAAACGTCTGGATGTGTTTGTCATAAAAGTGAGAAACAAGTTCGAGGCGCTTGAAGAAGACATCTGAAGGTTGGCTGGCCATGCGCGACAGGACGCCGGCGTCCCTGGGACCCACCGACGGACCCACGCCGAAAACCACCAGGAAGTAGCCTCTGCATTTGGCCTCGCTGGCGGCGCGGACCAGCTGCTCCTCCTCCTTCTCCACGCTGCCGGTCACAAAGAGCACGATCACCCTCCTGTCACGCTGCAGCGGCGCCTTCCCAAACACCTGCTCCACCGTCGACTCGATGGCCGGCCCGAGGGCTCGGCCGCCCTCCAGCTGAGCCGTCTTCTCCAGCAGAGATCTGATGATGTCCTGAGCCGAGGCGTGCTCGGTCAAGCCGATGTCCACGTGGATGGGAGAACCGGTTTTGTTGTAGATGAATTCGTACGGGGCTTGCTGTATGACAGACACTCTGGCGTGATGGACGGACGCCGTTGGATCTGAGGACACATGAAGAGCCTCTACGATGTGAGCAATGTATCGTTTAATCTCGATGAAGACGGACGGGTAGGTGGACTCGGAGCTGTCGATGACGAAGGCCATGTCGATGTCCACGTCAGACGTCAACGACCTCCGATCTCTGCCGGCTGACGGGGGAATATAGTCACAAATCTGCTCTGGAGAGCAGAAATCTGCAAAACAAAGAATATTCTGCTTAATACAAAGGATATTGTTACATGTTTGTAAGCTTTAAATCTTCCCATTTATTTCCCAGAACTGAAAACCTTTAGAAATCACCAGAGACCCTTTATATTCTACAGAAACAACAGGAGGCACAAACAGAAAGTGACATGTTGGTTTCAGTCTGAAGGCATCATCCACATGCACATCTGTCATATTTATGTCTAAACTTTGCTTTAATCTTCTCACAAAATCTACCTCAGAGGTAAGAAAAGACGTCTGATGAACAATGCTCTGTCATTTAGAGATTTCTTTCCAACTTTAAAAATGCTCTCAAAGGAACAAATGCTCTGAGAAACGACTACATCTGTGAATGTAAATAATTAGAATCTTATGATTTTCTCTCTTATACTTTCTGTCTGAAGGCTTTTTTCCAGACAAAATGCAGCACACATTTATTTTTCTTCCTAGTTTGACATGAACCCTTATGAAGCTGAGTCAAAGTACCGAAGCAGACGTGGCAGCTCAGGATCTTTTGGAAGACTGAATTGTACTGTGAACTTCCAGAGTCAGGAAGAACGATCACCTGGGCCAACGCCGTGTTGTTAACCTGTTTTACAGGGAGAATGGATAAAAGCACGTATTTAATGACAGAGAACGTGGTTTATCAGAGCAAACGTTCCTTTGGTGGGGTCGTACCTGCACCGCCCGGCTGAGTTCTCTGTTCTCTCTGTTCACCAACAACAAAGTAGAAATGCCAGCATTGTGAAGGCGAAGAGCGGCATTAGTGAGTTTCTGTGTCTGCTTCACCCGATGACCAACGAAGAAGACGGCGACCTTCCTCATCAGGAAGCCACTACGAACTCTCTTGAAGGTGCTCTGGGCCACGAAGCTCATGGCTCCCTCCAAACTTGCATCCCTGCCCTGCGATCTTGGTTTCTGCAGTCCCTCGATGCGATCCACCAGGGATCGTTTCTTCATGCCGTCGGCAAACCGCACCTCGGTGATGACCTCGTTGTGGTACAAGGTCAGAGCAACACGAGCGCCTCTGGGACAGTTGCTCTCAGCGATGGTGATGTTCCTGACCAGGAGGGCAACCGTGTCTCGCATTCTGTTGAAGACTTGAGGGTCGACAGCCGTAGAGATGTCCAGGGCGAAGGCCAGCTCGGTGGGGTAGAGCGGACATTCCTGCTTACCTGAGAGCGGCACAACACGGTCAGCTTTGCTTCACAGTGACGGACGCCATAAAAAAACTAAATCATCAATTCTTTCATACGTACCGAAACAGCAAGCTAGAAATCAAAAGAAAGGAAAAGATAGTTAGAAATAGTTTGTGCTCGACATGAACAAAAATACATCTGAAGATGAAAACCATGTGGCAAGTCTTAGAAACTTACGGCAGTTATCTCTGATCTTCTTGACCAGGTCACATTGCTGAAAGTATGAAGAATAAACAATTAGGAAGCTAGATACACGCAGAAATACAAGTTTAATCTGTTTTTAATGGAATTTGAGGAAATGAGCACATACCACAACACCTGGTCCTCTGGGTCCTTTGGCACCCTGTGGGAGCGAAAACAAAAACAAGAGCATCAACAGACACCCAAGGATGATCAACCATGTTTGCAACAGGGCAACAGCGTCAACACCCATCGCTCTGGTGATCGTTAGCTTGTGTTTCTCTTTAGATCAGAGTTCTGCAACAATTACAGTCCTAACAGACAATCAGTCCATTACAGCTCATGTAGAGCCACTATATTTATACTGGACAATTTTAAGAGATGAAAAATAGCCTTTTGGCTAATTCTGGTGTATTTACAGCAATGCTAATTAATATACAATAAATAAATAAAAAATTACCTTTTGAAAAGAGACAATGGGTAAATTCTGATAAATATAAACTATTGGAAATTTGTTGTCATTTTTAAAGAAACGCCATTTTGTTTCTATTTTCAAGTATTTAAATAAAGAAAAATATAAAACCTTTGCACAACATAGGAGTGATGAATTTTCTTCTATTTGATGATGATATTTAAGAAGAAATTTATGTGGAAAAACATAGTTTCCAAGCTGATTAAAAAAATTATAAAAAAAGAAAGAAGTAGATCTAAAAATTATTACTGGTAATTTTAATATCATTTGTGGTGGAAATTTATTGCATTTATTCCTTGACAAAATGTATAAATCTAGAAGTTTGATTTTGATTGATGCACGGAGCGCTTCTCACCAGGCCGGTGCATAAAAGCAGAGAAAAAGATGCATTGATCTGATCAATATGCTTCAAAGTCTGTGTATTTGACCAATTTTACCTTTAAACACTCCGTTATTCTCTCCTACCAGTGAGCTGTGTCAGCGCTGCTGTCCAGTTCCGTATTTTCCACCTTTTTCTCTACATTTTATGTCGTCGTTTTGCCAAATCCAACCACTTTATACAAGCAGGCAATCCCAGTAAAATGCTGAATGGTGAGTCCGCATTATATCAAATACATAAAGTAGGAAAATGACTGGCGAGTAAAAATAAATACGCAAATCAAAATAACGATGAGGATGTAAATAAAGTGCGTTCAAACATTTTGATTGTGTGTGACAATTAATTAATTTAATTAAGTTTCATCATCGTGACACATCTCTTAATCCACTCTAATTTCTTCCATTTAATTACTTTAACTACGTTTTTTTGTGTATGTGTGCTTGTCATATCAACCAATCACAGCTCTTAAAAGACAGCGTCACACCTAGCAACGGGGTCAACCACACCTAGCAACGGGGTCAAACACACCTAGCAACGGGGTCAACCACACTTCCTCCTCACTAAGATAAACATTTCTGTCACTTCCTTCCTCAGAGTCGCTCTCAGCAGCGTCTGAACCACTTCTAAGCTAAACTCGGACTCCTAGGCGGGAGTTTTAGGCTAAAACAGGAGCTCTGAGAGACTCTGAGGATCTCTGTCAATACAGACCATTCTCTCTGCTTTCACCAGTTTTCTGCAGCTCACTTTGGGATTTATGTACAGATTGACTTTTATGGACTTTGCAGCTGCCTTTGTTTTAAATATTATTTGCTTAATTGTTGTCATCCAAGCATTTCATGTTTTACTTCCTTAAATGTTGTTTAAATGTAATAATAATGCAGTTTGTGACGTAAAGCTGGTGTCTAACATGTTGAATATGTGTGTGTACTGTTTGTGGTAACGTCTAAATATGGGATTAACAATGATTTTTTGTAAATACATAATTGCCAATATTGCTGAATATTGCAATGCCAACGTTGATTAAGTCTTTTCTCTTTTCTGTCTTACTTCTAACATCACAGCCACTAAAAATATACATCAACTGTGTGCATCAAATTTAATTCCTTAAAACATACTAAATCCAGGCCGTCTTCTGATATTGAGATATTGTAAAAAATGACATTGGGATGATTGATATTCCACACATTGGGCAGCCGTACAGACTGTGAATGACGTTTAGGGTTTTAAAAAAGCTTACATCAGGTCCAGGATACCCAACTTCTCCCGTCTGTCCAGGTGCTCCAATATTCCCTGAGAGACCCTGAAAGAGTCGACATTGAAATCAGGATGCATGCAGGTGATTTAGTCTTAAGTACTGCTGCAAAGCTGTGGCCATGCTACAGAGAAGACAGTTTCCTATGTTTCATATAGATAGTACATGTTATGAAACATGACTCTGATGTGTATGAACTCACTCTTTGTCCACGGTTTCCTCTGGGTCCAGGTCCACCTTTGGTGCCAGGGTCTCCAGCTGCTCCCTAAAACCACGAAAGACAAGCAGACAATGCAAACAATGAGCATCACCAGAGCTTTCACATGAAAACTTAACCTCAGGTAAAATACGTTTTGCTCTACCTTGAGTCCAGCGAATCCTGGGAAACCCTCATCACCCTTCAAAGAAGAGCACATGGTAGGCAATCATTGTGTTAATGTCTTCATGAAGCAGTGTGTAGCCAAATATTAAACATATAAAACACATTTATCAACAAATTGACCATAAGAGTGAATCAGAACCATCGTTGCTGAACTTTATCCAATAAGTTGGGCCCTAAAAGATCACTTGCCTTTCTTCCTTTTTCTCCCTTTGGACCAGCTCCATCTCTGCCATCTTGACCCTAAAGAAGATAGGACAGAAAGACTGTGACCAGAGAGAAATATCGGGATATTTGGTGACATTCTTTTTTCACTTTCAAGCAATTTCAGCTTTGCTTTAAAGGAGCAGAGAGTAAGTTCCAGGATTTCTGCAGACGTCTGCCCCCTGTGGCGACAGGCTGAAATTACACCAGTGTTGTGGGAGGAGAGGAGAGCATCTTCTGCTGTGACTGCACAGGTGTTTAGTTTAGATGTGTAACGTCTTCTGAGGTCAGAAAGCTATAAATACTGAAGTTAGCCGTGTTTTCTCACTAAAGCATCGATTACAGCGGAGACTGAACAAAGCAGCAGGTGAAGGAGAGCGAGCAGCTCGTCACGCCCAGAGGAAACGACCTGAATCAGTCTCTCAGTAACTGACTATCCAGCCTGTAGAGGCAGCTGCAGGAAAACTCATTAGGGCGCGTATGGGAAAGAAAATAAATAATATTTAACTTCAAAACTGGCACTATGCACCTTTAACACATATGACTTAAATTTACCAGATGATAATAATATAAAAAGAAACCATATCTTTCATTTAATTTTAAATAAATAAAAAATTCCTTTATGTTAGCATTTCATTTCAAATATAAGTTTGGCCAGGGTAGGGCGCCACATCTTTCCCGTTCAAAGCATGGATCAAAATCTGTTTTATAGCAGCTTTCCTGCTGCTGAACGGTCTGTCAGTTCCTTCAGTAGACTCGTGTAAACATATTGACCTTCATTAAAATATACCTCTTGGTTGCAATATAAACATTTTACATAAACATTTCAGGGTGAAGTACTTTGAAAAGATTAACGAGTTTAAGGGGGAAAATATTAATCTGTATTTTTTTATAGCTGTTTGTGGGAAGCTGATATTTTTTTGTCTTAAAATATGTTTGTTTCAATCTAACATTACAGAAAAAATCTGAATCATAACTGCTGCCAATGACTGACCATAAAAGTTATTTTACTATCTATAGCGTAACTCTAGAGTAAAATAGAAATAAAACATATTACTGATATTTAAACAGTTAAATACAAAAATTTAATTAACATTTTAAGTGAATAATTCCAGTTGATTTATTAAAAAGAACAAACATATTTAAAGTGACCTTTTTTTATTAAAATATAATATTTTTCAGATGTTTTGAGGAAGTGGACATTTTTTGTCCTTGGGGACAAATGTGTTGTTTGAGGGGTTAAGAGTTTACTTCTTGGTAACTGAGGAAAAACAGGAACAACCAGTTTCACCAAAGTCAGTTTTAAGACTAGGAAAGATGACGGATTGCCTAAAACATAGAAAAAGAAGAGCATTTGGAAAATGGGCTTTCAGTATGACTAAAAATGTGTTTTTCTTATTAAAGATGTGAAGACGGAGGGTTTAAAAGTGGATCTATGAAAAGGATTCTCTTCTCACAGGCTCTCCGTGGGGGCCGATGGGGCCAGGAACACCGGCAGCTCCTGGATCTCCTGGTTCTCCCTACAAAGAAACCAAGAGAACAAGGTGGAACAATGAGGGAAAGACGGGAACAGTTTTGGGGGAAATAGCCAAAGTAGTGAACCATAAGTGCTTCTTTGGGTTCTCAGGTGCGGTTCTCCAGGTTCAGTCGAGCTCATGTAACTGGAGCCCTTTCCTGTTTGCTCAGATAGACTCTCCATGTGTGTCCAATCAGGTGAGAGAGTCTATCTGATCAAAGAGCGTTTAGAAATGAAACACGACGGCCATCACATCCAGTCCGGTTCTGTACCTTGCGTCCAAGAGGTCCTCTTCTTCCATTTTCTCCGGCTGGACCTGGGTTACCTCCGGGACCCTAAACAACGAGACATCGTGACGTCAGATTTGGGATCAGATTGCTACCTTAGACACAGAAATTGGTTCCCTTACTCTTGGTCCAGGGTTCCCATCCTCCCCTTTGGGTCCTTGTGTACCAATCGGTCCAGCTGGACCCTTGAAAAGGACAGAGCAGGACTTATTTACGTCTTTCTGTCATGTTATCAACCAAGGCCTAACAAATAAAGTCCGTCACAGTTAAACAAATCTCCTTGTTGGAATCCAATGAAAACAGTTTGTCAAGCAGCTGCATCTACCAAGAAATTTAAGATTACTCAGGGCCAGGAGATCTTTTGGCACGTGCATCGCAGTGTTTATCTGCTCTAAAATCTTATGGAAATAAAGTGACAAAACTCACTCTGGAACCTGCGATACCCGGCTGTCCTCTCAGGCCTCTGTCTCCGGGCTTCCCTGGAGATCCCTTCAGTGAAGCACCAAAACATTACGTCACTGTGAGAGTGGCAGTTACCCACATACTGACAGGTACTGTCACAGAAAGGGACTTACAGGCGGTCCTGGTTGGCCTCTTCTACCATCAAGTCCCTTAAAAAGGAGAAAATTCAGTTTTGATTTACAAGAAATCTGGAAACATTCTTAGTGCTTAAAGTGTTGTTTACCGCTCTGCCAAGTTCTCCAGGACTTCCTTTGGATCCATCAACACCAGGATATCCCTGTCATGTGAAACAGACACCTCAGTCCCAAAATGAAACACTAAGCCAGTGGGTTTTATTCTTTGTACAGCAGAAAAAAGGACGGTACCGGCGGTCCACTATCACCAGGGTCTCCCTTAGGTCCCGGGGTGTTGTTATCTCGTCCCCTTGTTCCCTGATGGAAAGTGACATAATTACCTCAGTTTGAGCTGTGAAGACATGTAAGGCACAGCTTGTTGGGTTGACATAACAAAGCACATGTTTTCACCAGCCTTGGAAACTCAAGCTCATACATTTATTGAGTAGAACTTGGTAGGAGGAAACTCAACCGCCTCTCAGCTCTTTCAGCAAACGGCCTTAAATCGGAGACAAGCGGACTTTTTCTCGGTTCTTTCTGAAAACGTTTGGACACCTATCCAGAAGTCTCTGTCAGTTCTGGTTCTTGCTCTGATCAACCTGCAGGTGGAGCGCTGCTGTCTCTAAGGACATGGAGGCCCATCCTCCTAGAACCAGTCCAGGTCAGAACCAGTGACCCACCATCACTGTCCTGGTGGTTAGAAGCTGCTGCTATTGTGTTGGACCAGGGACATCTAAAAGCTGCAGGACACCGGACCTCCAAGGCCGGAACTGAGGATCCCTGCTCTAGACCTTTATCCACCTGCCTCTGTCTCACCTAGTGAGATCCTGTCTTCTCTAGGGCTCTTTGCACAGGATAACTGCCTCTAACAAGCCCTTATTTTTCTTTGTCTCTCCAGTAGAGAAAACTAAAAAAGTCAGGGATTGCACCAGTTCCTGTATTAATCTATCATCTTTATTCATCTACCTCATTGCATCTGCCAATGTTATTGTCTTTCTGTTGCTCTGGTGCTTTATTTGAGACGTTGGTTGTTGTCAGTTAATGTTGCATCAACTGTTCCACATTGCTGTTGAATTTCTACCATGAGTGGTGAGAACTAAATTCCCAGAATGAATATGAACAGTTAATACATACAGGATCTCCTCTGATTCCCATTTGTCCAGCATCGCCGGCTTTTCCTTTGGCTCCTTTTGGACCCTAATAACAGACACAGATACATTTGTTTCTTCATGGATTTTTAAAAAAGCATCGTAAGATAATGCTAAATCAGCATAAAGCTGCTTACTCTTGCACCAGGGTTTCCTCTATCTCCTGGAGGCCCAGCAATGCCACTTTGCCCCTGTTGATGTTAAAGACACCACCGTAGTTAAATCAAGCATAGAGGAAAACACAACATAGTGAACTGAAAACATGTCAATATCTGACAGACTTACTTCTTCTCCATTGATGCCATCAAGTCCAATTTCTCCTAATTCACCCTGAAAAAGTACTAGTTGTTCAGAAAATTGTAGATGTTACATGACATGAACATTATTATTTCACAAAAAATACACTCACCTTTTCTCCTGAGAACCCACGAGAGCCCTAAGAAGAACATATGTGGGTTTGAATAGTTTTATTGCTGTAATTTAAATTAAAACACGTTCCTTAACAGCTATGAGGTGAAGTGCTAAAATAAAATATTACCTTGACACCTCTTTGTCCAGGACATCCCTGAAAACCCTGAGTTCCATTAACACCAGGAGGACCTCTCTCTCCCTGTGATTACAGGAAATAAAAGCTGAGTGCAGAAACAGTAAGCAGAGATCCAGCATGTCTGCACCAGGCATTAAAAACTCACTGGTCCACCCTCGTCACCCGGATGTCCTGGGCTTCCTTGAAATCCTGGACTACCCTAAAGGACAGATCAGTGAAAACGTCAGTCTTCCCAATAGTACTTTAAAAATATTTGGTTGTTAAATAAATGTTACCTTAAGCCCTGGCGTTCCAACTGCCCCTCTGTCTCCTCTGTTTCCAGTACATTTGCATGGAACTCCACAGCATTCCCTCTCTGCAATGTTGTCCTAAAGAGAAAATGAAAGTATTTGGCAGGCAGTTTCTCCAAAGGGTTGACCTCCATGAAAGATCTTAGTTAGGTTTTCTCTTTACCCACCAGTTCCTCCATAAGTTCGTAGTCCAGGTCCATGACGTTGAGTCTTAGGGGTCTTGTGTACCTAAAGCCACGACCAAATTCCAAGAGCAAAGCCTCCTCAAAACGTTGCACTCGCTCCAGCCCGACCAGAATGAAGCTCTTCACTCCTGTTTTAGAAGTAGTTGAGAAAGATATTCTGATGACAAAAAGCTGAAATTGACCCTGCAGGGATCAGACGCGTTTCACCCTTCATCCAAAAGGCTTTTTCAATTCAAAGCAGGAGCAGCAGAAGTTCTAGGCTTTCTCTATTGCTGTCATGCAATCTAACTTCACATGCAGATTAGGCTCCTTTAACACTGGGGCTTGTTAATTTAACAGACGCTTAATCAAGTTCTTTTGCCTGTGTGGTCTTTGTACCTGACTGACGAAGCTCTTCAACTCG
This sequence comes from Fundulus diaphanus, assembly GCA_037039145.1. Classification (NCBI taxonomy): domain Eukaryota; kingdom Metazoa; phylum Chordata; class Actinopteri; order Cyprinodontiformes; family Fundulidae; genus Fundulus; species Fundulus diaphanus. The sequence continues at coordinate 56,279,359 of CM073132.1, read as the reverse complement.
TCTTTTTACTTCAGCATATGGAGCATCAAGACCATCGGTCAGATGAATGATAACCTTTAGGTTGAAAATGGAAACAACAGTCAGTTTCTGATTGTCCAACAGTTCCACAAGCTGTTCAACTGTTTGAGAAACCAACCTTGATGGTGTCAGGCTGTCTGACTTGGAACCGGTTCTTGTAGGCTGAGATGGTCTGAGCATTCAGAAGGAAGGGCCCCCGACTCCGCAGGGCTCTGAAGGCCTCAAATAGCTCATCAGGATTGTCCGTGAAGTCGAGCTGGACTGGCCCAGAGGCAGAGTCCAAGCCAAGCATACCTACTTGGATAGACGGTCTCTGCCCTGCAGAGCAACTGATCGGTACCATTTTTGAAATTCTTTGCAGAATAGCGTTCACCTTGGTCTGAAGGTTGGTTTGAGTGCTGAAGATGTCCCGGCCAGAGACATCAAAGCCAACTAACACCTCAACATTGCAGGCTGTAAGACAGCATTTAGATATTTTTGTTGAACCCTAGATTATTAAAAACATTTCAATTCTAATCTAAAATACACATTTTAGATCTACTAGCTCAACGATAAAGTGAATTATAACCTCTTACGTTTAGAATCAACACAAGGCTTGCCCTTCAGTTCATCGTCCAGAGCCCCCAGGATTGATTCATTGAGCTCTGACAGCTCCACGTAGGCCTGTGCTCGCGCTGTGGTGGAAGATTGACTCGCCAGGTTCTCCAGCTCGTCCTGAATGTCTCCCACTCCTATGGCAAAGACTTTCACTCCCCGGCTCTTCAGACCCAGAGCTGCTGTCTTCCCATCATCATCTGAGCGACCTCCCGTGATAAGCATGAGGAACTGAGGAATGCCTTCATCTATCCTACTCCCTCTCTCCTTGGTAAAATGGACATTTTGGACATAGCGGATGGCATCACCAGTTCTGACTACACGTCCGCCTTTGTATTGTATCTTGCTAATAGCATCTACAACATCTTCCCTGTTGCTGTAGGTGTTGAGGTAAAAGGCATCGGTCACATCTGCAGCATACTGTGCAAGGGCAACTCGGAGGTTGTCTCTCTCCGTGAAGAACGAATCAATCAGATTCATGATGAAGTCCCTGACTTCCTTGAAGTTTTCCTGGCCCACGTTGATGGATCCATCCATTAAGAAGACTATATCGGCCTTTTTGGATTCAGGCTGATCATCCGCTAAAAGATGGAAAATGAATTTAAAGTAAAAAAATATGTCAGAACTGAAGAAGACAACAGGTAGAACATAAAACTAAACGGAAAACGCCTCTACGTCTTTTGACTTTCTGTCTGGACTCGAAACCTAGAACCCCAACAGAGATTTTTCATAATGTAACACTTGTGCTACAGTTGGGACAAGAACAAAGGTAAAATTAATGTCGTTATGACTTTCATTTTCCTCAGTACATGATATATGTTATGCTGTGGTTGGCATTGCTAGCTGACGCCTACCTATCGAATACATGCAGAACTAGAAAGGCCACAAAAGGTAATAAATGTGCTCAGAAATTGCAATGTATCTAGATAACAAGTTATTTAATCAGCAAAACATAGTAAAGCTTGTCTTCTTTTGAAAAACAGAAGTTGTCATCTTTGGACCAGAAGCCTTAGAAAATAAACTTATTAATCAATCATTTAATCTGGATGGAATTAAATCGGCCCCTGGTAATAAAGTGAAAAATATTGGTGTTATTTTTGACCAGGTCATGTCATTTAAATCCCATATTAAACAGGTTTCCAGAGTTTCAGCAAACAAGCTTAAATTGGAGGCAACTGGACATTTGCTCACTTATTCGACATCTATCCAGGACTCTCAGTTCTGGTGGCTCCCACTTGAGCTTGTGCACGACTCAAGCGCGAGCTCAAGCAAGAGTTCTGATAAAAATTCTGAAAATCAACCAGAGGGATCATATTTCTCCAATTTTAGCTTCCCTTCATTGGCTTCCTGTTAAATCAAGAATAGAATTTAAAATTCTTCTTCTAACGTATAAAGCCCTTAATAATCAAGCTCCATCATATATCAGAGCTCTGATTACCCCGTATGTTCCTAACAGAGCACTTCGCTCTCAGACTGCAGGTCTGCTGGTGGTTCCTAGAGTCTCTAAAAGTAGAATGGGAGGCAGATCCTTTAGCTATCAGGCTCCTCTCCTGTGGAACCAACTCCCAGTTTTGGTCCGTGAGGCAGACACCCCGTCTACTTTTAAGACTAATCTTAAAACTTTCCTTTGTGACAAAGCTTCTAGTTAGAGTGGCTCATGTTACTCTGAGCTACCTCTATAGTTATGCTGCTATAGGCTTAGGCTGCTGGAGGACATCAGGGTCTATTTCTCTCTCTCTGCTGAGTTCTCCTACTGCTCTCCAATCTTCATTGTTTGGTGTTATTTCAGCTTTTAACTCTATGTTCTCTCTGTTTCTTCGCTTTACAGTAGCTATGGACAAGGTTGGAAATACTGATTTGTACATAGAATAATAATTTTACCTTCAATGTTTGCATTGATCAAAGAATCACTCATTTACAGCAATTACAGCCTTGCAGACATTTGGCATTCAAGCTCTAAATTTGTTGAGGTAATCTGAAGAAATGTCACCCCATGTGTCCTGAAGCTCCTCCCACAAATTGGGTTAGCTTGAGGGGCATTTCTTATGCACATTTCTTACCACATTGACAATGTCTGTCTCAATTAACAATGACTGCATTTCCGATCAATTTAATGTTATTTTAATTGAAGAAATTAGCGCCTGCCTTTTATTAAAAATATAAGGAGATTTCTAAGTGATCCTAGACTTATGAGTGGTAGTGTATCACACTTCCCCTTTACAGAAAGGTACATTTATTAAGTAAAAATTTTGATATCTATATGACTTACTTGGAGTAACATCTGGGGGTGAAGGGACTCCTGAAACCCCGCTCAGCCTTAAAATAACATTTTCTTTTACTCTCGGCAAGTCGGGGAACGTAGCTACTGTAAAAACATCTTCTTGGGATGTGGCAATTTCCCTTAGCTGAGCTCTGTCAGCGTTCCCAGTCCCAACACCAATGCAGTTCACCCGTTTGTTCTTTAGCAGAGGTCCAGAGACAGTAACTGGCTGGGTGGATCGTCTCCCTGAAAGAACTACAAGATGCTGGGAGGCCTCCTGCAGACGCGCTCCGGCCGATGTTTTTAGCTCGTTATCTAAGACATAATCAATGGCTTTGGCCAGTTCTGAGGAACGTCCACCTATCTGACGGAGGCGTTTGATAGCAGACACCACAGATTGCTTGTTGTAATGTGTCTTGAGTGAGAACTCTGTTTTGCTTCTGTCTGAATACTGGACAATAGCAACACGGACTTTATCAGGCTGCACATTGAGCTTTTGGACAATACTAATGATAAAGTCTCGAATATGAGCGATTCCATTGGGACCTGTGCTGTCTGAGCCATCAATGAGGAAGATGATATCCTTTTTCCCAATATCCAGGCCACCTGCAAAATAGAGACAAAAATATAGCAATAGCAAAACAAAAATATTTTCTAGCAGATATCCAGTAATTGACTCCACCATGTTACCGGAGTAGTTTTTAAAATCACATTTCTTACCTTCGTCCACCATTGGAACATAACTCTGGATAATATCAGCAGTGGATATTGTTTTGACTGAATTAATGAGTTGCGGTTCCACTCTTGAAAGTTGTTGGAAACTGTCAACGGTGTACACAAGCTCTGGCTTTAGGGAAATCTGTTGAAGTTCATCTCGATCTGCATTCCTTGAACCAATGGCAACAGGTGCAACCTGGTTTCTCTTCAGCTGGTCAGCTTGTCTTGACACATCATCTGAGGACTTGCCGCCAGTGACCAGAATGAGGAACTGAGGCACGCCGTCCTCTACCCGGCTTCCTGCAGATCTCTGGTAGATGTTCCTGGAAACCCACTCAAGTGCACGGCCCGTGTTGAGGCGATTTCCACCCCTGCTCGCGAGTTTTGAGACAGCCTGTTGAACTTCGCCTTTAGTGGAGTACTCATTAAGAAGGAATTCTGTTTGTGGATCATCGCTGTACTGCACCACGGAAACTCTGACCCGGTCGAGTCCTACATCCAGCTGGTCCACAACTCTTCTTATCATTTGACGAATGGATGGGAACTCGCTACGTGTTGCAGAAGAGCCATCGATGAGGAACACAACATCCCTCTTATCTTGTCTTACTGCTGGTGGTGGCGTGAACACTGTTAAAATAGAACCACAGGATTATACTGTGATCAATGGTCACTTTCTTAGAGGTGGAAACAAAGCAGAAATCATGGGATACGCTGAAGCACAATTCTGTGCCAATCTTATGCAGATCATAAGAAATTGCCAAGGCCTTTAAAACATTACAACTTGTGAAGAACTAAGAACTGAAGTGAAATCATTAGTGTTTACTATTGGAAGAAATAAGGATGTAGAATTAAATCTGTTTAGTTTATTGGAAAATTATGTTTTGTTTTGACTTTTTGACAGTTGGGAGAACTCAAATTAAAGATCTATGTTTAAATGTATTGCCAACACTAAACAGCAACTTTAAGCCAGACCATAAGTAGGAATAGATGGAAATATATATTTTTGCAGATTATTATCTGTGCTCTTTTTAGACAACTGTTCAGTGAAATGGTTCCTATTGTTAAAAAAGCAACCCGGGTACAATCTTGAGCTGTTGTAACTGTGGATTAGCTTGCTGTTTCCAGGGGTGAGATAGGAAACACATCAGATTACAAAATGTCTTTGGCTCTGGAGGTTCTGGCAGAGATATTTTAAACTCTGAAGGTTCAAACTGGAAAGTCTTTCACACTTTTAGCTGTTTAGCTAGGCTACAAAAAACCCACTAAATCAAAGGTGGTTATCTTAAGATATAATTATTGTAAAGCTTCTACAAACATAACAGATTCATGATATAGAAGGTTTCTTTCATTTTAAAGGAACATCAAGGGTCAGTAAGCATGATCATTCTTTAGATGGTTTAGCTCTGCCTCAGAGATAACATTGTAAGTAGTCAACTGAGGTGATTTGGGAATCTAGTTAGGAAACTTTCAGATCCTAGTAAACAGCTATGTAGGCTGTAATTATACAACACCTATTAAAAGTCAAGAACTAAGAAAGAGAGTTACAGAAAATAGGGACCAAGACAAATTACCTCCATAATCTGGAAATTCAGGCCTCAATGTTGCAATTTCTTCATCTGATAACTCTGTTAGTGTGTTGATGAGGCTTTCTTGGACTTGGTACAAGCCAGGGAGATCATCAACAGGGAAGGAGTATTTTGAGACATATGACACCACACGTAGCTCTGCGGGGTTGATCTCTCTGGTGCCAATGCTAAATGGGATGACTCCTGATCGTTTGAGGGAAAAGGCTTCCCGCCGGACATCATCTGTTGAGGGCCTATTGGACACAACGATGGCAAACTGTGGCACACCTTCTTGCTTCCTGCTACCTCGTGCTGGTATCATAACGTTCTGACTGAGAAACTGCAAGGCTTGGCCAAGGTTACGCTGTCTTCCTCCAAGCTGTCTCATTTCCCTGATGCCATTCAGGACGCCTTCTTTTGTTGTATATGAATTGAGATGCATGTCAGCCTGGGCAGAATCACCATACTGGACCACGCCAATTCGAATCTTGTTTTCACCCACGTTGAGACTCTCCACAACCCTGCGGATGAACTCCTGGATGATAGCAAATTCTCTTCCAACATCATCCGATCCATCAACCAGGAAAACAATGTCTTTGCGAGGCCCTTGTGACTCAGCTGTAAGAGAGAAAACAAAAAATGGCATTGTTATAGTTTATAATCAAAAGGATCTCAACAACTCAGTGTGCAATAAACTTGATTTCAATGCTATGGAGCTTATTAAGACATCACTTAGGTATTGTGGACAATCTTTTTCGGCTTCGAGTTCTGCAGGTACCACCTTTGCGATTGGTTTTCCCACATGCCAATTATTGTGACGCTCTCACGTAATGCCAATGTGTGTGCACCCTAGGAATGGGTACCTTTCACATTTGAACAGACACGGTACCTAGAAATCGCTACCGGTACTTAATAGCACCTATTTTTGGTACTTTTGTACATTTATGTGGTAATAAATGTTTACTAATAAAATCTTTATATTTTTCTATTTAACATATTTATTTCTCAATCTATAAACTTGTTTGGATCTACAAATGAACCTCATAAAATAATTTATTAATTTTAAAACATTGCCTGAAAAATAATTAAGGCAATGTAATAATAAACAAAGTTTTACCAAGACAACAGTTGTCAGAGGAACAACGTGAACAAGGTGAATATGGGATTGAAGCTGCGTGTGAATAAAATACAGGGAATTGTTTTAGTGCAACAGTTTCATAGAAGAAAAAAATAAAAACATATTTTATCCCACTTTGTAAATCAGGGCGGGATACATTTGCAATGAGGGAACAGAGCGGCTTTCCTCTCTGCTCTGACTGCAGGTGAGTTTCAGGACGAGGCAGCTGCCTGTCTGTCTGGGAGACAGCGCTAAGAGAAGCTTGTAGAAGTGCCTGAGACAATAACTCCAGAACGATTGTTACTTTCACGGGAAGTCACCAATAACAGGGGAAAGTCGCTAGATTTTTGCAAGTCGCTTTTTGAAAATAAATAAATAATAAATAAATAAAGTTTGGGTGGCTCCGAAAAGTCACTAAATATAGCAAGAAATTCGCAAACTTGGCAGCAGTGACCAGGTGCTTCCTCAGATTAGAGGTATTCCCGACGCTGGTTTTGCACTTCCCCTCACAAATATCGCAGCGGCGTAATCTGCAGCATTTTCGCTCATCCGTGCTCTGTTGACTGGACCAGCTGCTCATGACGTCATCACGTTCTTGTGCGTTCCATGCTGTGTTCAAGTTCGGCATGGAAAATTGCCACTCTTCCATCCCTCAGTGTCACAGTGATGCGTTTATGTACCGAAACATGGTACCGTTTGATTGTACGTGAATCGGTACCCGGTAGTACGGGCTTCGGTCGGTACCTATAAAAGTTCAGAATTCGGTATTCATCCCTAGGGCACGATCCTTGTTAGTTTCCCCTGTTAGGCAGTGCAGTTTTATGTATCCGGTTAGCTTAGCGGTTAGCTTCGGTGTTAGCCGTTCATTGTAGCTCCGCTGCTCTCACCTTAGACTTTGAACATGGCAGAGAGTCACAAATTCACCGTGTACAAGTTTATGAAAAGAAGAGGAAGGCCTCAGAAGATAGAAATAAGACCAGATTGTATTTAGGAGATTTTTCCCCTGAGGAGCGGAAGAGCAGGTAAAACGTGCGCACTTATTCAGAAAGCGACTGAGGCGTTTTTTACCTACATTTCTGGAAAAAAAATCCATTCTACCTTTAATTCTAAATATCACCAGATTACGTTCTTATATGTGAGCAGTGTTGGGTAAGTTACTTTAAAAATGTAATCCGTTACAGTTACAAGTTACTTTGTTTAAAATGTAATTGTAGTGTAACTTTTTCGATTACTTTTAAAAAGTAATGTAACTAATTACTTTTGATTACTTTTTGATTACTTTAAGGTTTTAATGAGTATTGACCCATGTTCAACATTTAATCTTTGAGAACTGAATGTGAACCTTAAAAAAAGCACTAAGCTGAAAGGGAACTGCAGAAAGGCAATCACAGGATGTCCACAAGTGTGTGTGTGTGACGATTTTTAAGTTTAAAACAAGGAGGATGGATTTTTCGGCAACTCCTTGCCAAAAATTGCATCCCCTGCTATCTCAGAGGAATTGACACTTGTATGACTCTATTCCTGTATATCCATCAGTAGTTAAAGGACAAGAGTCAGCAAATGCAAAATTCTGCCCTGTAAAACAATGACAGCACAATTGTTGCTGTATGATCTGAAGCCCCATTTGGAGCTTTTAAACAGGCTTTGAAAAACTTTGATAATTTGCTGCTGTAATATTATAGATTTTTTAGAATCAAAAGCTAGCAGATGTGCATAATCAAAAACAACAGAAATACAATTATAGAGCATTCAGTATTGTAAGAAAGCCCACACTGTTTCTGGATAAATACATTATTGTATGAGTTAAGTTCTGTTCCGTTTTCTGCCTTTTTCGTTGTAAAACTGAAATGTCCCATGCTCCTGAATGCACCATAGCTTTCCGACGCTCACGAACGCAACACTGTGAACGCTGAGCTGTGTACGCGCGTTTGATTTTCCGCTTAAGACAAAGTTTTGCAGTTTCACAACACACGTCGGCTCACGGTTTATTGTTGTGTGTGAATAACAAGAGACTGCATGACTGCAAAGTGCCTTGTTGCATCTTTCTCTTCCTTAAAATGAAGCCAAATAAAACCGTGAAACGTCCGCTCGCTTGCTGTTCTTTCAGAAGGCTCCACCAGCACAGGATGGATCATCAGAGTGATAGAGACAAGGAGCCATAGCGGGAAACGGCGATACTTTATATTTTTAAAAAAATGTAACTAAATTTGTAATTCTTAATATTTTCGGAAGTAACTGTAACTGAATTACATATTTTCTCATTGTAACTGTAACGAATTACAGTTACTCTTTTTTTGTAATTAAATTACGTAACGTCGTTACATGTAATCCGTTACTCCCCAACACTGTATGTGAGTTATTGGCGCTTTCTCAGCAGAGCTGTTTGGCGCTCTTTAAACTGACCATTGTTCTTTTCTTCTGATAGTTTGCTTTGTTTGGTCAGCTGAAATAAACCCATTTAACTTCAACCAACCAACAAACAGACAAACAAACTGTTGTGAGCCTGAAACACACGGGTCTTTTTTTCACTTGCTGGAAAACCTTGGTGCAGTTGGAAAGCAAACAGACCGTCCTGCAAACCATTTTCTAAACCAAAATAGGAAGAGACATTTCTGGTAGATGTGATTTACACACATAAATGTGATCTGAACACCTTTGAATCCTCCCTTGGTGTCTGCGTTACCATCATAAGTTCTATGCAGATTTAAATGCCCTTTTCTTAACCACACGTTTCCTGCTATTTCATGCATTTTTTTTCTTTTATGTTAGGTAATGATATGAATGCTCTAATAATCCAAAGAAAATGTGAAATTCCGAAACAGTTTTGGGAAACTATGCTTTGTATTTACTTTCCCCTTCTAAAATATTTTTTGTAGAGAAATACACCCTGTAGCAATCATTCCTTAGTATTTATTGTGAATTGATAAATTCAATTTTATTTATATAGCGCCAATTCATGAAACACGTCATCTTGAGGCACTTTACAAAGTCAAATCAATCATATTATACAGATTGGGTCAGATTATACAGGTTGGTCAAAAATTTCCTATATAAGGAAACCAGTTGATTGCTTCAAAGTCCCGAGAAGCAGCATTCACTCCTGGAGAAGCGTAGAGCTACAGGGAGAGTCGTCTGCATTGTACATGGCTTTGCAGCAATCCCTCATACTGAGCAAGCATGAAGCGACAGTGGAAAGAAAAACCACCCATTAGCGGGAAGGAAAAACCTCCAGCAGAACCAGAACCAGGCTCAGTATGAACGGTCATCTGCCTCGACCCACTGGGGGTTACAGAAGACAGAGCAGAGACACAACAAGACAGACAAAAAAGCACAGAAGCACACATTGATCCAGTAATCTGTTCTACATTAGATGGTAATAGCGGTGATCTGTCTTCCCTGGATGATGTCACAGCTAACAGAACGCCAGACCAGGTGTACCTACTATGAAGAAAAAAGAGAGAGAACAAAAAGTTAAAAGCTGAAATGACAACAGTCATTTCAATGCAAAACTGGAGAACAGTAGAACTCAGCAGAGTGAGAAAAATAGGCCCTGATGTCCTCCAGTAGCCTAAGCCTATAGCAGCATAACTATAGAGGTAGCTCAGAGTAACATGAGCCACTCTAACTATAAGCTTTGTCAAAAAGGAACGTTTTAAGATTAGTCTTAAAAGTAGACGGGGTGTCTGCTTCACAGACCAAAACTGGGAGTTGGTTCCACAGGAGAGGAGCCTGATAGCTAAAGGATCTGCCTCCCATTCTACTTTTAGAGACTCTAGGAACCACCAGCAGACCTGCAGTCTGAGAGCGAAGTGCTCTGTTAGGAACATACGGGGTAATCAGAGCTCTGATATATGATGGAGCTTGATTATTAAGGGCTTTAAACGTTAGAAGAAGAATTTTAAATTCTATTCTTGATTTAACAGGAAGCCAATGAAGGGAAGCTAAAATAGGAGAAATATGATCCCTCTTGTTGATTTTCATCAGAACTCTTGCTGCAGCATTTTGGATCAGCTGAAGACTTTGAACTGCATTTTGTGGACTTCCTGATAGTAAAGAATTACAATAGTCCAGCCTTGAAGTAACAAATGCATGGACTAGTTTTTCAGCATCACTCCTGGACAGAATGTTTCTAATTTTGGCGATATTCTGGAGGTGAAAAAAGGAAACTCTGGAAACAAAGCACAGACTGTTGTACAAAATACTTTGCTTCACTGGTTAAACCCAATAGATTAGTTTTTCTGTAGTTATTAATTGTCCCAGGCCAATTAATAACTACAGTTCTTTTGAACATTTAACCTTCAGTTTCCCTCATCCAAACTGCAAAGCAATAAAACCTCTTCTGTTTGTTGTTTTGTATCGTCCACCAGGCCCTTACTCTCAGTTTTTGGGTCAGTTGTCAGACTTCTTATCTGATTTGGTGATAAACACTGACAAGGTTATTATAGTGGGTGATTTTAACATTCATGTTGACACAGAATGTGATAACCTTATTGGAGCCTTTAAAACTATCCTAGATTCAATTGGTTTTGCTCAAAATGTGCGTAAACCTAAAGTCCCTTAACTGAAAGTTGCGCCAACTCAGCGAGTGCCGCCATTTTGGGTCTAAACTTGCCACAGGCAGGCGCTTTAACACTGTTATGTTATGCGCGTTTCGCACCTTCTAATACCCTGCAGGCAGGTGTTCTGCACAGTTCATTGATTCAGAGTGTTGATGATCACCTACTAGGCATCCAGAAAAGCTGATATTACATTTTAATAAGACTTGAGAGAGACATTTTTAAGTGAACTGTATACTTCTCTTTTCCTGTCTTGAAGTCCAGAATTGATCCCATAGGACAAAAATCATGACATGTTATAAAGTCCTCTAGTACTAGCATATTTATTTGTTATATTATTCAGTCGTACCAGAAACCGGAATAAATAATTTCTAATTCTCTTACAGGAAAAACCCAAACTAAAGACCATTTTCCTCAGTCAACACGCCTTCACTCAGCTCAACTTACGTATTTTGTTATGGCCGTATCCATGTGTTTTTTCCCTGCTATTTACTATATGCACGAACGAAAGCAACAACAAAAAAACGCGTGTTAATGTCAAATAAACATGCAAGCATATCGAGTTAGTTTTTTTTTTTTGGAATGTTGGCGAGGCGGTAGCGTGAGTTTGGCGAGAATACAATATCCTTTTTGCCTGTGTCAACTGAGAAAACACAAGAAGGAAACAAGTAATAACCTTTGATTAATGTTGTCACTTCAGGTTGTGATCAACTGGAGGTCTGTTTTAGAAAATAAAGTGTATCTTAAACTATTTTCCCTTCTTGCAGAAGGTAAACTTAGTTTGAGTTGTCATGAAAAGCACATGTTAAAATATACACACATCCCACTTAATTTCTATTCTTACAAGAGTGTGAAAACACACAGGAAAAAGCCTATGTCACGTGGAGAACATGCTTGAGAACATACCAAGTACAGTTGGTGACTCAGGGGTGACGTCAATAACCACCGCCTCCACAGAGGCCTGAAGCTGCTGTTGGACACTTGGAAGGTCAGTGAATTCGGACACAGAAAGAGCATAACTGGGATCGTCGGATAATTTCTGTAATTCTCTGATGTCAGATCCTCTGCTTCCAATTGCGAAGATCAAGACACCCATCTGCTTGAGAGCATCAGCTGGTGCATCGACATTGTCAAAAGATCTTCCACCACTTAACAATATGAGGACTTGTGGAACCCCTTCAGGCTGTCTGCTTCCAGCAGAGGCAGTGAAGACATTATCCCTCAAGTACTGGAGAGCTGCTCCAGTGTTGAGGGGTCTTCCTCCTTTGTGCCTCAAACCCCTGACAGCATCAAGGATCTGGCCTTTTGTCATGTACGTGTTCAAGAAGAACTGGGCAGCTGGATCCCTGCTGTACTGAACCACCGAGACACGGTCTTTGTTGTCATCCACACTGAGTGTCTCTACTACTCTTTGGACAAAGTCTCGCATTGCTGGGAAGCCAGTTCTAGTGCCATCAGATCCATCCAGTAAGAACACCACATCCCTTCCTGGGTACTGTCTCACAACTAGGGAAGATGAAATTTGGAACATTTTGAATTTCAAGTCATGGTTTCTTCCAATAAGTCAGATAATGACTGCTAAACTCCGAACTATTAATTAGTGTCATATGCTTGTAAAACACTTTTTTGACTGCAGCTTTCTGACGTAGGCTTACCAGACTAAACATCAACTCACTTCCAACTACATCCTATGAGACCATAGAAGGTGAAATGTGTCATTTCCTTACCAGTCACTGTTGGTGCCAAAGGTGTAGACCTTGCTTGCACTGTCTCAATGACAGAGGAGAGCTGTTCTTGGACACTAGGGAGATCGCTAAACTCAGACACTGAAAGCGCATAATTTGGCTTATAGGATAATTTCTGCAGCTCTCCACTGTCAGAGGTCCTTGTTCCAATAGCAATCACAGAGATCCCCTGCTGTTTTAGAGCAGACGCTGGGGCATCAACATTGTCAAAAGACCTTCCCCCAATCAGCAAGATCAACATTTGTGGGACACCTTGCAGATGCCTGCTGCCCGAGGAGTTTGTAAAGACATTGCTCCTTACATATTGGAGGGCTGCCCCGGTGTTGAGGGGTCTTCCTCCCCTGTGTCTAAGCCCTCTGACCGCATCCACAACATCCTCTCTTGTATTGTACGTGTTCAGATAGAAATGGACTTCATCTTCTCTGCTAAACTGGACCACAGAGACACGGTCTTTGTTTGCTCCCACATTGACGTTTTCAATCACTTTTTCAACAAAGTCACGCATGGCTGGGAAGCCATTCCTTGTGCCATCAGAACCATCAAGGAGGAATACAATATCCTTTTTGCCTGTGTCAACTGAGAAAACACAAGAAGGAAACGAGTAATAACCTTTGATTAATGTTGTCACTTCAGGTGGTGATCAACTGGAGGTCTGTTTTAGAAAATAAAATGTATCTTAAACTATTTTCCCTTCTTGCAGAAGGTAAACTTAGTTTGAGTTGTCATGAAAAGCACATGTTAAAATATACACACATCCCACATAATTTCTATTCTTAAAAGAGTGTGAAAACACACAGGAAAAAGCCTATGTCACGTGGAGAACATGCTTGAGAACATACCAAGTACAGTTGGTGACTCAGGGGTGACGTCAGTAACCACCGCCTCCACAGAGGCCTGAAGCTGCTGTTGGACACTTGGAAGGTCAGTGAATTCGGACACAGAAAGAGCATAACTGGGATCGTCGGATAATTTCTGTAATTCTCTGATGTCAGATCCTCTGCTTCCAATTGCGAAGATCAAGACACCCATCTGCTTGAGAGCATCAGCTGGTGCATCGACATTGTCAAAAGATCTTCCACCACTTAACAATATGAGGACTTGTGGAACTCCTTCAGGCTGTCTGCTTCCAGCAGAGGCAGTGAAGACATTATCCCTCAAGTACTGGAGAGCTGCTCCAGTGTTGAGGGGTCTTCCTCCTTTGTGCCTCAAACCCCTGACAGCATCAAGGATCTGGCCTTTTGTCATGTACGTGTTCAAGAAGAACTGGGCAGCTGGATCCCTGCTGTACTGAACCACCGAGACACGGTCTTTGTTGTCATCCACACTGAGTGTCTCTACTACTCTTTGGACAAAGTCTCGCATTGCTGGGAAGCCAGTTCTAGTGCCATCAGATCCATCCAGTAAGAACACCACATCCCTTCCTGGGTACTGTCTCAAAACTACGGAAGATGAAATTTGGAACATTTTGAATTTCAAGTCATGGTTTCTTCCAATAAGTCAGATAATGACTGCTAAACTCCGAATTATTAATTAGTGTTGTATGCTAGTAAAACACTTTTTAGACTGCAGCTTGCTGACGTAATCTTACCAAAATAAACATCAACTCACTTCCAACTACATCCTATGAGACCATAGAAGGTGAAATGTGTCATTTCCTTACCAGTCACTGTTGGTGCCAAAGGTGTAGACCTTACTTGCACTGTCTCAATGACAGAGGAGAGCTGTTCTTGGACACTAGGGAGATCGCTAAACTCAGACACTGAAAGTGCATAATTTGGCTTATAGGATAATTTCTGCAGCTCTCCACTGTCAGAGGTCCTTGTTCCAATAGCAATCACAGAGATCCCCTGCTGTTTTAGAGCAGACGCTGGGGCATCAACATTGTCAAAAGACCTTCCCCCAATCAGCAAGATCAACATTTGTGGGACACCTTGCAGATGCCTGCTGCCCGAGGAGCTTGTAAAGACATTGCTCCTTACATATTGGAGGGCTGCCCCGGTGTTGAGGGGTCTTCCTCCCCTGTGTCTAAGCCCTCTGACCGCATCCACAACATCCTCTCTTGTATTGTACGTGTTCAGATAGAAATGGACTTCAGCTTCTCTGCTAAACTGGACCACAGAGACACGGTCTTTGTTTGCTCCCACATTGACTTTTTCAATCACTTTTTCAACAAAGTCACGCATGGCTGGGAAGCCATTCCTTGTGCCATCAGAACCATCGAGGAGGAATACAATATCCTTTTTGCCTGTGTCAACTGAGAAAACACAAGAAGGAAAGAAGTAATAACCTTTGATTAATGTTGTCACTTCAGGTTGTGATCAACTGGAGGTCTGTTTTAGAAAATAAAATGTATCTTAAAATATTTTCCCTTCTTGCAGAAGGTAAACTTAGTTTGAGTTGTCATGAAAAGCACATGTTAAAATATACACACATCCCACATAATTTCTATTCTTAAAAGAGTGTGAAAACACACAGGAAAAAGCCTATGTCATGTGGAGAACATGCTTGAGAACATACCAAGTACAGTTGGTGACTCAGGGGTGACGTCAATAACCACCGCCTCCACAGAGGCCTGAAGCTGCTGTTGGACACTTGGAAGGTCAGTGAATTCGGATACAGAAAGAGCATAACTGGGATCGTCGGATAATTTCTGTAATTCTCTGATGTCAGATCCTCTGCTTCCAATTGCGAAGATCAAGACACCCATCTGCTTGAGAGCATCAGCTGGTGCATCGACATTGTCAAAAGATCTTCCACCACTTAACAATATGAGGACTTGTGGAACTCCTTCAGGCTGTCTGCTTCCAGCAGAGGCAGTGAAGACATTATCCCTCAAGTACTGGAGAGCTGCTCCAGTGTTGAGGGGTCTTCCTCCTTTGTGCCTCAAACCCCTGACAGCATCAAGGATCTGGCCTTTTGTCATGTACGTGTTCAAGAAGAACTGGGCAGCTGAATCCCTGCTGTACTGAACCACCGAGACACGGTCTTTGTTGTCATCCACACTGAGTGTCTCTACTACTCTTTGGACAAAGTCTCGCATTGCTGGGAAGCCAGTTCTAGTGCCATCAGATCCATCCAGTAAGAACACCACATCCCTTCCTGGGTACTGTCTCAAAACTACGGAAGATGAAATTTGGAACATTTTGAATTTCAAGTCATGGTTTCTTCCAATAAGTCAGATAATGACTGCTAAACTCCGAATTATTAATTAGTGTTGTATGCTAGTAAAACACTTTTTAGACTGCATCTTGCTGACGTAATCTTACCAAAATAAACATCAACTCACTTCCAACTACATCCTATGAGACCATAGAAGGTGAAATGTGTCATTTCCTTACCGGTCACTGTTGGTACCAAAGGTGTAGACCTTGCTTGCACTGTCTCAATGACAGAGGAGAGCTGTTCTTGGACACTAGGGAGATCGCTAAACTCAGACACTGAAAGCGCATAATTTGGCTTGTAAGATAATTTCTGCAGCTCTCCGCTGTCAGAGGTCCTTGTTCCAATAGCAATCACAGAGATGCCCTCCTGTTTTAGAGCAGACGCTGGGGCATCAACATTGTCAAAAGACCTTCCCCCAATCAGCAAGATCAACATTTGTGGAACACCTTGCAGATGCCTGCTGCCCGAGGAGGTTGTAAAGACATTGCTCCTTACATATTGGAGGGCTGCCCCGGTGTTGAGGGGTCTTCCTCCCCTGTGTCTAAGCCCTCTGACCGCATCCACAACATCCTCTCTTGTATTGTACGTGTTGAGATAGAAATGGACTTCAGCTTCTCTGCTAAAATGGACCACAGAGACACGGTCTTTGTTTGCTCCCACATTGACTTTTTCAATCACTTTTTCAACAAAGGCACGCATGGCTGGGAAGCCATTCCTTGTGCCATCAGAACCATCGAGGAGGAATACAATATCCTTTTTGCCTGTTTCAACTGAGAAAACACAAGAAGGAAAGAAGTAATAACCTTTGATTAATGTTGTCACTTCAGGTTGTGATCAACTGAAGGTCTGTTTTAGAAAATAAAATGTATCTTAAACTATTTTCCCTTTTTGCACAAGGTAAACTTAGTTTGAGTTGTCATGAAAAGCACATGTTGAAATATACACACATCCCACTTAATTTCTATTCTTAAAAGAGTGTGAAAACACACAGGAAAAAGCCTATGTCACGTGGAGAACATGCTTGAGAACATACCAAGTACAGTTGGTAACTCAGGGGTGACGTCAATAACCACCGCCTCCACAGAGGCCTGAAGCTGCTGTTGGACACTTGGAAGGTCAGTGAATTCGGACACAGAAAGAGCATAACTGGGATCGTCGGATAATTTCTGTAATTCTATGATGTCAGATCCTCTGCTTCCAATTGCGAAGATCAAGACACCCATCTGCTTGAGAGCATCAGCTGGTGCATCGACATTGTCAAAAGATCTTCCACCACTTAACAATATGAGGACTTGTGGAACTCCTTCAGGCTGTCTGCTTCCAGCAGAGGCAGTGAAGACATTATCCCTCAAGTACTGGAGAGCTGCTCCAGTGTTGAGGGGTCTTCCTCCTTTGTGCCTCAAACCCCTGACAGCATCAAGGATCTGGCCTTTTGTCATGTACGTGTTCAAGAAGAACTGGGCAGCTGGATCCCTGCTGTACTGAACCACCGAGACACGGTCTTTGTTGTCATCCACACTGAGTGTCTCTACTACTCTTTGGACAAAGTCTCGCATTGCTGGGAAGCCAGTTCTAGTGCCATCAGATCCATCCAGTAAGAACACCACATCCCTTCCTGGGTACTGTCTCACAACTAGGGAAGATGAAATTTGGAACATTTTGAATTTCAAGTCACGGTTTCTTCCAATAAGTCAGATAATGACTGCTAAACTCTGAATTATTAATTAGTTTCATATGCTTGTAAAACACTTTTTTGACTGCAGCTTTCTGACGTAGGCTTACCAGACTAAACATCAACTCACTTCCAACTACTTCCTATGAGACCATAGAAGGTGAAATGTGTCATTTCCTTACCAGTCACTGTTGGTGCCAAAGGTGTAGACCTTGCTTGCACTGTCTCAATGACAGAGGAGAGCTGTTCTTGGACACTAGGGAGATCGCTAAACTCAGACACTGAAAGCGCATAATTTGGCTTATAGGATAATTTCTGCAGCTCTCCGCTGTCAGAGGTCCTTGTTCCAATAGGAATCAAAGAGATCCCCTGCTGTTTTAGAGCAGACGCTGGGGCATCAACATTGTCAAAAGACCTTCCCCCAATCAGCAAGATCAACATTTGTGGGACACCTTGCAGATGCCTGCTGCCCGAGGAGTTTGTAAAGACATTGCTCCTTACATATTGGAGGGCTGCCCCGGTGTTGAGGGGTCTTCCTCCTCTGTGTCTAAGCCCTCTGACCGCATCCACAACATCCTCTCTTGTATTGTACGTGTTGAGATAGAAATGGACTTCAGCTTCTCTGCTAAACTGGACCACAGAGACACGGTCTTTGTTTGCTCCCACATTGACTTTTTCAATCACTTTTTCAACAAAGTCACGCATGGCTGGGAAGCCATTCCTTGTGCCATCAGAACCATCAAGGAGGAATACAATATCCTTTTTGCCTGTGTCAACTGAGAAAACACAAGAAGGAAAGAAGTAATAACCTTTGATTAATGTTGTCACTTCAGGTTGTGATCAACTGAAGGTCTGTTTTAGAAAATAAAATGTATCTTAAACTATTTTCCCTTTTTGCACAAGGTAAACTTAGTTTGAGTTGTCATGAAAAGCACATGTTGAAATATACACACATCCCACTTAATTTCTATTCTTACAAGAGTGTGAAAACACACAGGAAAAAGCCTATGTCACGTGGAGAACATGCTTGAGAACATACCAAGTACAGTTGGTGACTCAGGGGTGACATCAATAACCACCGCCTCCACAGAGGCCTGAAGCTGCTGTTGGACACTTGGAAGGTCAGTGAATTCGGACACAGAAAGAGCATAACTGGGATCGTTGGAGACTTTCTGTAATTCTCTGATGTCAGATCCTCTGCTTCCAATTGCGAAGATCAAGACACCCATCTGCTTGAGAGCATCAGCTGGTGCATCGACATTGTCAAAAGATCTTCCACCACTTAACAATATGAGGACTTGTGGAACTCCTTCAGGCAGTCTGCTTCCAGCAGAGGCAGTGAAGACATTATCCCTCAAGTACTGGAGAGCTGCTCCAGTGTTGAGGGGTCTTCCTCCTTTGTGCCTCAAACCCCTGACAGCATCAAGGATCTGGCCTTTTGTCATGTACGTGTTCAAGAAGAACTGGGCAGCTGGATCCCTGCTGTACTGAACCACCGAGACACGGTCTTTGTTGTCATCCACACTGAGTGTCTCTACTACTCTTTGGACAAAGTCTCGCATTGCTGGGAAGCCAGTTCTAGTGCCATCAGATCCATCCAGTAAGAACACCACATCCCTTCCTGGGTACTGTCTCAAAACTACGGAAGATGAAATTTGGAACATTTTGAATTTCAAGTCATGGTTTCTTCCAATAAGTCAGATAATGCCTGCTAAACTCCGAATTATTAATTAGTGTTGTATGCTAGTAAAACACTTTTTAGACTGCAGCTTGCTGACGTAATCTTACCAAAACAAACATCAACTCACTTCCAACTACATCCTATGAGACCATAGAAGGTGAAATGTGTCATTTCCTTACCAGTCACTGTTGGTGCCAATGGTGTAGACCTTACTTGCACTGCCTCAATGACAGAGGAGAGCTGTTCTTGGACACTAGGGAGATCGCTAAACTCAGACACTGAAAGCGCATAATTTGGCTTATAGGATAATTTCTGCAGCTCTCCACTGTCAGAGGTCCTTGTTCCAATAGCAATCACAGAGATCCCCTGCTGTTTTAGAGCAGACGCTGGGGCATCAACATTGTCAAAAGACCTTCCCCCAATCAGCAAGATCAACATTTGTGGAACACCTTGCAGATGCCTGCTGCCCGAGGAGTTTGTAAAGACATTGCTCCTTACATATTGGAGGGCTGCCCCGGTGTTGAGGGGTCTTCCTCCCCTGTGTCTAAGCCCTCTGACCGCATCCACAACATCCTCTCTTGTATTGTACGTGTTGAGATAGAAATGGACTTCAGCTTCTCTGCTAAACTGGACCACAGAGACACGGTCTTTGTTTGCTCCCACATTGACTTTTTCAATCACTTTTTCAACAAAGTCACGCATGGCTGGGAAGCCATTCCTTGTGCCATCAGAACCATCGAGGAGGAATACAATATCCTTTTTGCCTGTTTCAACTGAGAAAACACAAGAAGGAAAGAAGTAATAACCTTTGATTAATGTTGTCACTTCAGGTTGTGATCAACTGAAGGTCTGTTTTAGAAAATAAAATGTATCTTAAACTATTTTCCCTTTTTGCACAAGGTAAACTTAGTTTGAGTTGTCATGAAAAGCACATGTTGAAATATACACACATCCCACTTAATTTCTATTCTTACAAGAGTGTGAAAACACACAGGAAAAAGCCTATGTCACGTGGAGAACATGCTTGAGAACATACCAAGTACAGTTGGTGACTCAGGGGTGACATCAATAACCACCGCCTCCACAGAGGCCTGAAGCTGCTGTTGGACACTTGGAAGGTCAGTGAATTCGGACACAGAAAGAGCATAACTGGGATCGTTGGAGACTTTCTGTAATTCTATGATGTCAGATCCTCTGCTTCCAATTGGGAAGATCAAGACACCCATCTGCTTGAGAGCATCAGCTGGTGCATCGACATTGTCAAAAGATCTTCCACCACTTAACAATATGAGGACTTGTGGAACTCCTTCAGGCTGTCTGCTTCCAGCAGAGGCAGTGAAGACATTATCCCTCAAGTACTGGAGAGCTGCTCCAGTGTTGAGGGGTCTTCCTCCTTTGTGCCTCAAACCCCTGACAGCATCAAGGATCTGGCCTTTTGTCATGTACGTGTTCAAGAAGAACTGGGCAGCTGGATCCCTGCTGTACTGAACCACCGAGACACGGTCTTTGTTGTCATCCACACTGAGTGTCTCTACTACTCTTTGGACAAAGTCTCGCATTGCTGGGAAGCCAGTTCTAGTGCCATCAGATCCATCCAGTAAGAACACCACATCCCTTCCTGGGTACTGTCTCACAACTAGGGAAGATGAAATTTGGAACATTTTGAATTTTAAGTCATGGTTTCTTCCAATAAGTCAGATAATGAATGCTAAACTGAATTATTAATTAGTGTTGTATGCTAGTAAAACACTTTTTAGACTGCAGCTTGCTGACGTAGGCTTACCAAAATAAACATCAACTCACTTCCAACTACATCTTATGAGACCATAGGAGGTGAAATGTGTCATTTCCTTACCAGTCACTGTTGGTACCAAAGGTGTAGACCTTGCTTGCACTGTCTCAATGACAGAGGAGAGCTGTTCTTGGACACTAGGGAGATCGCTAAACTCAGACACTGAAAGCGCATAATTTGGCTTGTAAGATAATTTCTGCAGCTCTCCGCTGTCAGAGGTCCTTGTTCCAATAGCAATCACAGAGATGCCCTCCTGTTTTAGAGCAGACGCTGGGGCATCAACATTGTCAACAGACCTTCCCCCAATCAGCAAGATCAACATTTGTGGAACACCTTGCAGATGCCTGCTGCCCGAGGAGTTTGTAAAGACATTGCTCCTTACATATTGGAGGGCTGCCCCGGTGTTGAGGGGTCTTCCTCCCCTGTGTCTAAGCCCTCTGACCGCATCCACAACATCCTCTCTTGTATTGTACGTGTTGAGATAGAAATGGACTTCAGCTTCTCTGCTAAACTGGACCACAGAGACACGGTCTTTGTTTGCTCCCACATTGACTTTTTCAATCACTTTTTCAACAAAGTCACGCATGGCTGGGAAGCCATTCCTTGTGCCATCAGAACCATCGAGGAGGAATACAATATCCTTTTTGCCTGTTTCAACTGAGAAAACACAAGAAGGAAAGAAGTAATAACCTTTGATTAATGTTGTCACTTCAGGTTGTGATCAACTGGAGGTCTGTTTTAGAAAATAAAATGTATCTGAAACTATTCTCCCTTTTTGCACAAGGTAAACTTAGTTTGAGTTGTCATGAAAAGCACATGTTGAAATATACACACATCCCACTTAATTTCTATTCTTACAAGAGTGTGAAAACACACAGGAAAAAGCCTATGTCACGTGGAGAACATGCTTGAGAACATACCAAGTACAGTTGGTGACTCAGGGGTGACATCAATAACCACCGCCTCCACAGAGGCCTGAAGCTGCTGTTGGACACTTGGAAGGTCAGTGAATTCGGACACAGAAAGAGCATAACTGGGATCGTTGGAGACTTTCTGTAATTCTCTGATGTCAGATCCTCTGCTTCCAATTGCGAAGATCAAGACACCCATCTGCTTGAGAGCATCAGCTGGTGCATCGACATTGTCAAAAGATCTTCCACCACTTAACAATATGAGGACTTGTGGAACTCCTTCAGGCTGTCTGCTTCCAGCAGAGGCAGTGAAGACATTATCCCTCAAGTACTGGAGAGCTGCTCCAGTGTTGAGGGGTCTTCCTCCTTTGTGCCTCAAACCCCTGACAGCATCAAGGATCTGGCCTTTTGTCATGTACGTGTTCAAGAAGAACTGGGCAGCTGGATCCCTGCTGTACTGAACCACCGAGACACGGTCTTTGTTGTCATCCACACTGAGTGTCTCTACTACTCTTTGGACAAAGTCTCGCATTGCTGGGAAGCCAGTTCTAGTGCCATCAGATCCATCCAGTAAGAACACCACATCCCTTCCTGGGTACTGTCTCACAACTAGGGAAGATGAAATTTGGAACATTTTGAATTTCAAGTCATGGTTTCTTCCAATAAGTCAGATAATGACTGCTAAACTCCGAATTATTAATTAGT
This sequence comes from Fundulus diaphanus, assembly GCA_037039145.1. Taxonomy (NCBI): domain Eukaryota; kingdom Metazoa; phylum Chordata; class Actinopteri; order Cyprinodontiformes; family Fundulidae; genus Fundulus; species Fundulus diaphanus. The sequence continues at coordinate 56,256,864 of CM073132.1, read as the reverse complement.
GTCATATGCTTGTAAAACACTTTTTTGACTGCAGCTTTCTGACGTAGGCTTACCAGACTAAACATCAACTCACTTCCAACTACATCCTATGAGACCATAGAAGGTGAAATGTGTCATTTCCTTACCAGTCACTGTTGGTGCCAATGGTGTAGACCTTACTTGCACTGCCTCAATGACAGAGGAGAGCTGTTCTTGGACACTAGGCAGATCGCTAAACTCAGACACTGAAAGCGCATAATTTGGCTTATAGGATAATTTCTGCAGCTCTCCACTGTCAGAGGTCCTTGTTCCAATAGCAATCACAGAGATCCCCTGCTGTTTTAGAGCAGACGCTGGGGCATCAACATTGTCAAAAGACCTTCCCCCAATCAGCAAGATCAACATTTGTGGGACACCTTGCAGATGCCTGCTGCCCGAGGAGCTTGTAAAGACATTGCTCCTTACATATTGGAGGGCTGCCCCGGTGTTGAGGGGTCTTCCTCCCCTGTGTCTAAGCCCTCTGACCGCATCCACAACATCCTCTCTTGTATTGTACGTGTTGAGATAGAAATGGACTTCAGCTTCTCTGCTAAACTGGACCACAGAGACACGGTCTTTGTTTGCTCCCACATTGACTTTTTCAATCACTTTTTCAACAAAGTCACGCATGGCTGGGAAGCCATTCCTTGTGCCATCAGAACCATCGAGGAGGAATACAATATCCTTTTTGCCTGTTTCAACTGAGAAAACACAAGAAGGAAAGAAGTAATAACCTTTGATTAATGTTGTCACTTCAGGTTGTGATCAACTGGAGGTCTGTTTTAGAAAATAAAATGTATCTTAAACTATTCTCCCTTTTTGCACAAGGTAAACTTAGTTTGAGTTGTCATGAAAAGCACATGTTGAAATATACACACATCCCACTTAATTTCTATTCTTACAAGAGTGTGAAAACACACAGGAAAAAGCCTATGTCACGTGGAGAACATGCTTGAGAACATACCAAGTACAGTTGGTGACTCAGGGGTGACATCAATAACCACCGCCTCCACAGAGGCCTGAAGCTGCTGTTGGACACTTGGAAGGTCAGTGAATTCGGACACAGAAAGAGCATAACTGGGATCGTTGGAGACTTTCTGTAATTCTCTGATGTCAGATCCTCTGCTTCCAATTGCGAAGATCAAGACACCCATCTGCTTGAGAGCATCAGCTGGTGCATCGACATTGTCAAAAGATCTTCCACCACTTAACAATATGAGGACTTGTGGAACTCCTTCAGGCTGTCTGCTTCCAGCAGAGGCAGTGAAGACATTATCCCTCAAGTACTGGAGAGCTGCTCCAGTGTTGAGGGGTCTTCCTCCTTTGTGCCTCAAACCCCTGACAGCATCAAGGATCTGGCCTTTTGTCATGTACGTGTTCAAGAAGAACTGGGCAGCTGGATCCCTGCTGTACTGAACCACCGAGACACGGTCTTTGTTGTCATCCACACTGAGTGTCTCTACTACTCTTTGGACAAAGTCTCGCATTGCTGGGAAGCCAGTTCTAGTGCCATCAGATCCATCCAGTAAGAACACCACATCCCTTCCTGGGTACTGTCTCACAACTAGGGAAGATGAAATTTGGAACATTTTGAATTTCAAGTCACGGTTTCTTCCAATAAGTCAGATAATGACTGCTAAACTCTGAATTATTAATTAGTGTCATATGCTTGTAAAACACTTTTTTGACTGCAGCTTTCTGACGTAGGCTTACCAGACTAAACATCAACTCACTTCCAACTACATCCTATGAGACCATAGAAGGTGAAATGTGTCATTTCCTTACCAGTCACTGTTGGTGCCAATGGTGTAGACCTTACTTGCACTGCCTCAATGACAGAGGAGAGCTGTTCTTGGACACTAGGGAGATCGCTAAACTCAGACACTGAAAGCGCATAATTTGGCTTATAGGATAATTTCTGCAGCTCTCCACTGTCAGAGGTCCTTGTTCCAATAGCAATCACAGAGATCCCCTGCTGTTTTAGAGCAGACGCTGGGGCATCAACATTGTCAAAAGACCTTCCCCCAATCAGCAAGATCAACATTTGTGGGACACCTTGCAGATGCCTGCTGCCCGAGGAGCTTGTAAAGACATTGCTCCTTACATATTGGAGGGCTGCCCCGGTGTTGAGGGGTCTTCCTCCCCTGTGTCTAAGCCCTCTGACCGCATCCACAACATCCTCTCTTGTATTGTACGTGTTCAGATAGAAATGGACTTCAGCTTCTCTGCTAAACTGGACCACAGAGACACGGTCTTTGTTTGCTCCCACATTGACTTTTTCAATCACTTTTTCAACAAAGTCACGCATGGCTGGGAAGCCATTCCTTGTGCCATCAGAACCATCAAGGAGGAATACAATATCCTTTTTGCCTGTGTCAACTGAGAAAACACAAGAAGGAAAGAAGTAATAACCTTTGATTAATGTTGTCACTTCAGGTTGTGATCAACTGAAGGTCTGTTTTAGAAAATAAAATGTATCTTAAACTATTTTCCCTTTTTGCACAAGGTAAACTTAGTTTGAGTTGTCATGAAAAGCACATGTTGAAATATACACACATCCCACTTAATTTCTATTCTTACAAGAGTGTGAAAACACACAGGAAAAAGCCTATGTCACGTGGAGAACATGCTTGAGAACATACCAAGTACAGTTGGTGACTCAGGGGTGACATCAATAACCACCGCCTCCACAGAGGCCTGAAGCTGCTGTTGGACACTTGGAAGGTCAGTGAATTCGGACACAGAAAGAGCATAACTGGGATCGTTGGAGACTTTCTGTAATTCTCTGATGTCAGATCCTCTGCTTCCAATTGCGAAGATCAAGACACCCATCTGCTTGAGAGCATCAGCTGGTGCATCGACATTGTCAAAAGATCTTCCACCACTTAACAATATGAGGACTTGTGGAACTCCTTCAGGCAGTCTGCTTCCAGCAGAGGCAGTGAAGACATTATCCCTCAAGTACTGGAGAGCTGCTCCAGTGTTGAGGGGTCTTCCTCCTTTGTGCCTCAAACCCCTGACAGCATCAAGGATCTGGCCTTTTGTCATGTACGTGTTCAAGAAGAACTGGGCAGCTGGATCCCTGCTGTACTGAACCACCGAGACACGGTCTTTGTTGTCATCCACACTGAGTGTCTCTACTACTCTTTGGACAAAGTCTCGCATTGCTGGGAAGCCAGTTCTAGTGCCATCAGATCCATCCAGTAAGAACACCACATCCCTTCCTGGGTACTGTCTCACAACTAGGGAAGATGAAATTTGGAACATTTTGAATTTCAAGTCATGGTTTCTTCCAATAAGTCAGATAATGACTGCTAAACTCCGAATTATTAATTAGTGTCATATGCTTGTAAAACACTTTTTTGACTGCAGCTTTCTGACGTAGGCTTACCAGACTAAACATCAACTCACTTCCAACTACATCCTATGAGACCATAGAAGGTGAAATGTGTCATTTCCTTACCAGTCACTGTTGGTGCCAATGGTGTAGACCTTACTTGCACTGCCTCAATGACAGAGGAGAGCTGTTCTTGGACACTAGGGAGATCGCTAAACTCAGACACTGAAAGCGCATAATTTGGCTTATAGGATAATTTCTGCAGCTCTCCACTGTCAGAGGTCCTTGTTCCAATAGCAATCACAGAGATCCCCTGCTGTTTTAGAGCAGACGCTGGGGCATCAACATTGTCAAAAGACCTTCCCCCAATCAGCAAGATCAACATTTGTGGGACACCTTGCAGATGCCTGCTGCCCGAGGAGCTTGTAAAGACATTGCTCCTTACATATTGGAGGGCTGCCCCGGTGTTGAGGGGTCTTCCTCCCCTGTGTCTAAGCCCTCTGACCGCATCCACAACATCCTCTCTTGTATTGTACGTGTTGAGATAGAAATGGACTTCAGCTTCTCTGCTAAACTGGACCACAGAGACACGGTCTTTGTTTGCTCCCACATTGACTTTTTCAATCACTTTTTCAACAAAGTCACGCATGGCTGGGAAGCCATTCCTTGTGCCATCAGAACCATCGAGGAGGAATACAATATCCTTTTTGCCTGTTTCAACTGAGAAAACACAAGAAGGAAAGAAGTAATAACCTTTGATTAATGTTGTCACTTCAGGTTGTGATCAACTGGAGGTCTGTTTTAGAAAATAAAATGTATCTTAAACTATTTTCCCTTTTTGCACAAGGTAAACTTAGTTTGAGTTGTCATGAAAAGCACATGTTGAAATATACACACATCCCACTTAATTTCTATTCTTACAAGAGTGTGAAAACACACAGGAAAAAGCCTATGTCACGTGGAGAACATGCTTGAGAACATACCAAGTACAGTTGGTGACTCAGGGGTGACGTCAATAACCACCGCCTCCACAGAGGCCTGAAGCTGCTGTTGGACACTTGGAAGGTCAGTGAATTCGGACACAGAAAGAGCATAACTGGGATCGTTGGAGACTTTCTGTAATTCTCTGATGTCAGATCCTCTGCTTCCAATTGCGAAGATCAAGACACCCATCTGCTTGAGAGCATCAGCTGGTGCATCGACATTGTCAAAAGATCTTCCACCACTTAACAATATGAGGACTTGTGGAACTCCTTCAGGCTGTCTGCTTCCAGCAGAGGCAGTGAAGACATTATCCCTCAAGTACTGGAGAGCTGCTCCAGTGTTGAGGGGTCTTCCTCCTTTGTGCCTCAAACCCCTGACAGCATCAAGGATCTGGCCTTTTGTCATGTACGTGTTCAAGAAGAACTGGGCAGCTGGATCCCTGCTGTACTGAACCACCGAGACACGGTCTTTGTTGTCATCCACACTGAGTGTCTCTACTACTCTTTGGACAAAGTCTCGCATTGCTGAGAAGCCAGTTCTAGTTCCATCAGATCCATCCAGTAAGAACACCACATCCCTTCCTGGGTACTGTCTCACAACTAGGGAAGATGAAATTTGGAACATTTTGAATTTTAAGTCATGGTTTCTTCCAATAAGTCAGATAATGAATGCTAAACTCTGAATTATTAATTAGTGTTGTATGCTAGTAAAACACTTTTTAGACTGCAGCTTGCTGACGTAGGCTTACCAAAATAAACATCAACTCACTTCCAACTACATCTTATGAGACCATAGGAGGTGAAATGTGTCATTTCCTTACCAGTCACTGTTGGTACCAAAGGTGTAGACCTTGCTTGCACTGTCTCAATGACAGAGGAGAGCTGTTCTTGGACACTAGGGAGATCGCTAAACTCAGACACTGAAAGCGCATAATTTGGCTTGTAAGATAATTTCTGCAGCTCTCCACTGTCAGAGGTCCTTGTTCCAATAGCAATCACAGAGATCCCCTGCTGTTTTAGAGCAGACGCTGGGGCATCAACATTGTCAAAAGACCTTCCCCCAATCAGCAAGATCAACATTTGTGGAACACCTTGCAGATGCCTGCTGCCCGAGGAGTTTGTAAAGACATTGCTCCTTACATATTGGAGGGCTGCCCCGGTGTTGAGGGGTCTTCCTCCCCTGTGTCTAAGCCCTTTGACCGCATCCACAACATCCTCTCTTGTATTGTACGTGTTGAGATAGAAATGGACTTCAGCTTCTCTGCTAAACTGGACCACAGAGACACGGTCTTTGTTTGCTCCCACATTGACTTTTTCAATCACTTTTTCAACAAAGTCACGCATGGCTGGGAAGCCATTCCTTGTGCCATCAGAACCATCGAGGAGGAATACAATATCCTTTTTGCCTGTTTCAACTGAGAAAACACAAGAAGGAAAGAAGTAATAACCTTTGATTAATGTTGTCACTTCAGGTTGTGATCAACTGGAGGTCTGTTTTAGAAAATAAAATGTATCTTAAACTATTCTCCCTTTTTGCACAAGGTAAACTTAGTTTGAGTTGTCATGAAAAGCACATGTTGAAATATACACACATCCCACTTAATTTCTATTCTTACAAGAGTGTGAAAACACACAGGAAAAAGCCTATGTCACGCGGAGAACATGCTTGAGAACATACCAAGTACAGTTGGTGACTCAGGGGTGACATCAATAACCACCGCCTCCACAGAGGCCTGAAGCTGCTGTTGGACACTTGGAAGGTCAGTGAATTCGGACACAGAAAGAGCATAACTGGGATCGTTGGAGACTTTCTGTAATTCTATGATGTCAGATCCTCTGCTTCCAATTGCGAAGATCAAGACACCCATCTGCTTGAGAGCATCAGCTGGTGCATCGACATTGTCAAAAGATCTTCCACCACTTAACAATATGAGGACTTGTGGAACTCCTTCAGGCTGTCTGCTTCCAGCAGAGGCAGTGAAGACATTATCCCTCAAGTACTGGAGAGCTGCTCCAGTGTTGAGGGGTCTTCCTCCTTTGTGCCTCAAACCACTGACAGCATCAAGGATCTGGCCTTTTGTCATGTACGTGTTCAAGAAGAACTGGGCAGCTGGATCCCTGCTGTACTGAACCACCGAGACACGGTCTTTGTTGTCATCCACACTGAGTGTCTCTACTACTCTTTGGACAAAGTCTCGCATTGCTGAGAAGCCAGTTCTAGTTCCATCAGATCCATCCAGTAAGAACACCACATCCCTTCCTGGGTACTGTCTCACAACTAGGGAAGATGAAATTTGGAACATTTTGAATTTTAAGTCATGGTTTCTTCCAATAAGTCAGATAATGACTGCTAAACTCCGAACTATTAATTAGTGTCATATGCTTGTAAAACACTTTTTTGACTGCAGCTTTCTGACGTAGGCTTACCAGACTAAACATCAACTCACTTCCAACTACATCCTATGAGACCATAGAAGGTGAAATGTGTCATTTCCTTACCAGTCACTGTTGGTGCCAATGGTGTAGACCTTACTTGCACTGTCTCAATGACAGAGGAGAGCTGTTCTTGGACACTAGGGAGATCGCTAAATTCAGACACTGAAAGTGCATAATTTGGCTTATAGGATAATTTCTGCAGCTCTCCACTGTCAGAGGTCCTTGTTCCAATAGCAATCACAGAGATCCCCTGCTGTTTTAGAGCAGACGCTGGGGCATCAACATTGTCAAAAGACCTTCCCCCAATCAGCAAGATCAACATTTGTGGAACACCTTGCAGATGCCTGCTGCCCGAGGAGTTTGTAAAGACATTGCTCCTTACATATTGGAGGGCTGCCCCGGTGTTGAGGGGTCTTCCTCCCCTGTGTCTAAGCCCTCTGACCGCATCCACAACATCCTCTCTTGTATTGTACGTGTTCAGATAGAAATGGACTTCAGCTTCTCTGCTAAACTGGACCACAGAGACACGGTCTTTGTTTGCTCCCACATTGACTTTTTCAATCACTTTTTCAACAAAGTCACGCATGGCTGGGAAGCCATTCCTTGTGCCATCAGAACCATCGAGGAGGAATACAATATCCTTTTTGCCTGTTTCAACTGAGAAAACACAAGAAGGAAAGAAGTAATAACCTTTGATTAATGTTGACACTTCAGGTTGTGATCAACTGGAGGTCTGTTTTAGAAAATAAAATGTATCTTAAACTATTCTCCCTTTTTGCACAAGGTAAACTTAGTTTGAGTTGTCATGAAAAGCACATGTTGAAATATACACACATCCCACTTAATTTCTATTCTTACAAGAGTGTGAAAACACACAGGAAAAAGCCTATGTCACGTGGAGAACATGCTTGAGAACATACCAAGTACAGTTGGTGACTCAGGGGTGACATCAATAACCACCGCCTCCACAGAGGCCTGAAGCTGCTGTTGGACACTTGGAAGGTCAGTGAATTCGGACACAGAAAGAGCATAACTGGGATCGTTGGAGACTTTCTGTAATTCTCTGATGTCAGATCCTCTGCTTCCAATTGCGAAGATCAAGACACCCATCTGCTTGAGAGCATCAGCTGGTGCATCGACATTGTCAAAAGATCTTCCACCACTTAACAATATGAGGACTTGTGGAACTCCTTCAGGCAGTCTGCTTCCAGCAGAGGCAGTGAAGACATTATCCCTCAAGTACTGGAGAGCTGCTCCAGTGTTGAGGGGTCTTCCTCCTTTGTGCCTCAAACCCCTGACAGCATCAAGGATCTGGCCTTTTGTCATGTACGTGTTCAAGAAGAACTGGGCAGCTGGATCCCTGCTGTACTGAACCACCGAGACACGGTCTTTGTTGTCATCCACACTGAGTGTCTCTACTACTCTTTGGACAAAGTCTCGCATTGCTGGGAAGCCAGTTCTAGTGCCATCAGATCCATCCAGTAAGAACACCACATCCCTTCCTGGGTACTGTCTCACAACTAGGGAAGATGAAATTTGGAACATTTTGAATTTCAAGTCATGGTTTCTTCCAATAAGTCAGATAATGACTGCTAAACTCCGAATTATTAATTAGTGTCATATGCTTGTAAAACACTTTTTTGACTGCAGCTTTCTGACGTAGGCTTACCAGACTAAACATCAACTCACTTCCAACTACATCCTATGAGACCATAGAAGGTGAAATGTGTCATTTCCTTACCAGTCACTGTTGGTGCCAATGGTGTAGACCTTACTTGCACTGCCTCAATGACAGAGGAGAGCTGTTCTTGGACACTAGGGAGATCGCTAAACTCAGACACTGAAAGCGCATAATTTGGCTTGTAAGATAATTTCTGCAGCTCTCCGCTGTCAGAGGTCCTTGTTCCAATAGCAATCACAGAGATCCCCTGCTGTTTTAGAGCAGACGCTGGGGCATCAACATTGTCAAAAGACCTTCCCCCAATCAGCAAGATCAACATTTGTGGGACACCTTGCAGATGCCTGCTGCCCGAGGAGCTTGTAAAGACATTGCTCCTTACATATTGGAGGGCTGCCCCGGTGTTGAGGGGTCTTCCTCCCCTGTGTCTAAGCCCTCTGACCGCATCCACAACATCCTCTCTTGTATTGTACGTGTTCAGATAGAAATGGACTTCAGCTTCTCTGCTAAACTGGACCACAGAGACACGGTCTTTGTTTGCTCCCACATTGACTTTTTCAATCACTTTTTCAACAAAGTCACGCATGGCTGGGAAGCCATTCCTTGTGCCATCAGAACCATCGAGGAGGAATACAATATCCTTTTTGCCTGTTTCAACTGAGAAAACACAAGAAGGAAAGAAGTAATAACCTTTGATTAATGTTGTCACTTCAGGTTGTGATCAACTGGAGGTCTGTTTTAGAAAATAAAATGTATCTTAAACTATTTTCCCTTTTTGCACAAGGTAAACTTAGTTTGAGTTGTCATGAAAAGCACATGTTGAAATATACACACATCCCACTTAATTTCTATTCTTACAAGAGTGTGAAAACACACAGGAAAAAGCCTATGTCACGTGGAGAACATGCTTGAGAACATACCAAGTACAGTTGGTGACTCAGGGGTGACGTCAATAACCACCGCCTCCACAGAGGCCTGAAGCTGCTGTTGGACACTTGGAAGGTCAGTGAATTCGGACACAGAAAGAGCATAACTGGGATCGTTGGAGACTTTCTGTAATTCTCTGATGTCAGATCCTCTGCTTCCAATTGCGAAGATCAAGACACCCATCTGCTTGAGAGCATCAGCTGGTGCATCGACATTGTCAAAAGATCTTCCACCACTTAACAATATGAGGACTTGTGGAACTCCTTCAGGCTGTCTGCTTCCAGCAGAGGCAGTGAAGACATTATCCCTCAAGTACTGGAGAGCTGCTCCAGTGTTGAGGGGTCTTCCTCCTTTGTGCCTCAAACCCCTGACAGCATCAAGGATCTGGCCTTTTGTCATGTACGTGTTCAAGAAGAACTGGGCAGCTGGATCCCTGCTGTACTGAACCACCGAGACACGGTCTTTGTTGTCATCCACACTGAGTGTCTCTACTACTCTTTGGACAAAGTCTCGCATTGCTGAGAAGCCAGTTCTAGTTCCATCAGATCCATCCAGTAAGAACACCACATCCCTTCCTGGGTACTGTCTCACAACTAGGGAAGATGAAATTTGGAACATTTTGAATTTTAAGTCATGGTTTCTTCCAATAAGTCAGATAATGAATGCTAAACTCTGAATTATTAATTAGTGTTGTATGCTAGTAAAACACTTTTTAGACTGCAGCTTGCTGACGTAGGCTTACCAAAATAAACATCAACTCACTTCCAACTACATCTTATGAGACCATAGGAGGTGAAATGTGTCATTTCCTTACCAGTCACTGTTGGTACCAAAGGTGTAGACCTTGCTTGCACTGTCTCAATGACAGAGGAGAGCTGTTCTTGGACACTAGGGAGATCGCTAAACTCAGACACTGAAAGCGCATAATTTGGCTTGTAAGATAATTTCTGCAGCTCTCCGCTGTCAGAGGTCCTTGTTCCAATAGCAATCACAGAGATGCCCTCCTGTTTTAGAGCAGACGCTGGGGCATCAACATTGTCAAAAGACCTTCCCCCAATCAGCAAGATCAACATTTGTGGAACACCTTGCAGATGCCTGCTGCCCGAGGAGTTTGTAAAGACATTGCTCCTTACATATTGGAGGGCTGCCCCGGTGTTGAGGGGTCTTCCTCCCCTGTGTCTAAGCCCTCTGACCGCATCCACAACATCCTCTCTTGTATTGTACGTGTTGAGATAGAAATGGACTTCAGCTTCTCTGCTAAACTGGACCACAGAGACACGGTCTTTGTTTGCTCCCACATTGACTTTTTCAATCACTTTTTCAACAAAGTCACGCATGGCTGGGAAGCCATTCCTTGTGCCATCAGAACCATCGAGGAGGAATACAATATCCTTTTTGCCTGTTTCAACTGAGAAAACACAAGAAGGAAAGAAGTAATAACCTTTGATTAATGTTGTCACTTCAGGTTGTGATCAACTGGAGGTCTGTTTTAGAAAATAAAATGTATCTTAAACTATTCTCCCTTTTTGCACAAGGTAAACTTAGTTTGAGTTGTCATGAAAAGCACATGTTGAAATATACACACATCCCACTTAATTTCTATTCTTACAAGAGTGTGAAAACACACAGGAAAAAGCCTATGTCACGTGGAGAACATGCTTGAGAACATACCAAGTACAGTTGGTGACTCAGGGGTGACGTCAATAACCACCGCCTCCACAGAGGCCTGAAGCTGCTGTTGGACACTTGGAAGGTCAGTGAATTCGGACACAGAAAGAGCATAACTGGGATCGTTGGAGACTTTCTGTAATTCTCTGATGTCAGATCCTCTGCTTCCAATTGCGAAGATCAAGACACCCATCTGCTTGAGAGCATCAGCTGGTGCATCGACATTGTCAAAAGATCTTCCACCACTTAACAATATGAGGACTTGTGGAACTCCTTCAGGCTGTCTGCTTCCAGCAGAGGCAGTGAAGACATTATCCCTCAAGTACTGGAGAGCTGCTCCAGTGTTGAGGGGTCTTCCTCCTTTGTGCCTCAAACCCCTGACAGCATCAAGGATCTGGCCTTTTGTCATGTACGTGTTCAAGAAGAACTGGGCAGCTGGATCCCTGCTGTACTGAACCACCGAGACACGGTCTTTGTTGTCATCCACACTGAGTGTCTCTACTACTCTTTGGACAAAGTCTCGCATTGCTGGGAAGCCAGTTCTAGTGCCATCAGATCCATCCAGTAAGAACACCACATCCCTTCCTGGGTACTGTCTCACAACTAGGGAAGATGAAATTTGGAACATTTTGAATTTCAAGTCATGGTTTCTTCCAATAAGTCAGATAATGACTGCTAAACTCTGAATTATTAATTAGTGTTATATGCTTGTAAAACACTTTTTTGACTGCAGCTTTCTGACGTAGGCTTACCAGACTAAACATCAACTCACTTCCAACTACATCCTATGAGACCATAGAAGGTGAAATGTGTCATTTCCTTACCAGTCACTGTTGGTGCCAATGGTGTAGACCTTACTTGCACTGCCTCAATGACAGAGGAGAGCTGTTCTTGGACACTAGGGAGATCGCTAAACTCAGACACTGAAAGCGCATAATTTGGCTTATAGGATAATTTCTGCAGCTCTCCACTGTCAGAGGTCCTTGTTCCAATAGCAATCACAGAGATCCCCTGCTGTTTTAGAGCAGACGCTGGGGCATCAACATTGTCAAAAGACCTTCCCCCAATCAGCAAGATCAACATTTGTGAAACACCTTGCAGATGCCTGCTGCCCGAGGAGTTTGTAAAGACATTGCTCCTTACATATTGGAGGGCTGCCCCGGTGTTGAGGGGTCTTCCTCCCCTGTGTCTAAGCCCTCTGACCGCATCCACAACATCCTCTCTTGTATTGTACGTGTTGAGATAGAAATGGACTTCAGCTTCTCTGCTAAACTGGACCACAGAGACACGGTCTTTGTTTGCTCCCACATTGACTTTTTCAATCACTTTTTCAACAAAGTCACGCATGGCTGGGAAGCCATTCCTTGTGCCATCAGAACCATCGAGGAGGAATACAATATCCTTTTTGCCTGTTTCAACTGAGAAAACACAAGAAGGAAAGAAGTAATAACCTTTGATTAATGTTGTCACTTCAGGTTGTGATCAACTGAAGGTCTGTTTTAGAAAATAAAATGTATCTTAAACTATTTTCCCTTTTTGCACAAGGTAAACTTAGTTTGAGTTGTCATGAAAAGCACATGTTGAAATATACACACATCCCACTTAATTTCTATTCTTACAAGAGTGTGAAAACACACAGGAAAAAGCCTATGTCACGTGGAGAACATGCTTGAGAACATACCAAGTACAGTTGGTGACTCAGGGGTGACATCAATAACCACCGCCTCCACAGAGGCCTGAAGCTGCTGTTGGACACTTGGAAGGTCAGTGAATTCGGACACAGAAAGAGCATAACTGGGATCGTTGGAGACTTTCTGTAATTCTCTGATGTCAGATCCTCTGCTTCCAATTGCGAAGATCAAGACACCCATCTGCTTGAGAGCATCAGCTGGTGCATCGACATTGTCAAAAGATCTTCCACCACTTAACAATATGAGGACTTGTGGAACTCCTTCAGGCAGTCTGCTTCCAGCAGAGGCAGTGAAGACATTATCCCTCAAGTACTGGAGAGCTGCTCCAGTGTTGAGGGGTCTTCCTCCTTTGTGCCTCAAACCCCTGACAGCATCAAGGATCTGGCCTTTTGTCATGTACGTGTTCAAGAAGAACTGGGCAGCTGGATCCCTGCTGTACTGAACCACCGAGACACGGTCTTTGTTGTCATCCACACTGAGTGTCTCTACTACTCTTTGGACAAAGTCTCGCATTGCTGGGAAGCCAGTTCTAGTGCCATCAGATCTATCCAGTAAGAACACCACATCCCTTCCTGGGTACTGTCTCACAACTAGGGAAGATGAAATTTGGAACATTTTGAATTTCAAGTCATGGTTTCTTCCAATAAGTCAGATAATGACTGCTAAACTCCGAATTATTAATTAGTGTCATATGCTTGTAAAACACTTTTTTGACTGCAGCTTTCTGACGTAGGCTTACCAGACTAAACATCAACTCACTTCCAACTACATCCTATGAGACCATAGAAGGTGAAATGTGTCATTTCCTTACCAGTCACTGTTGGTGCCAATGGTGTAGACCTTACTTGCACTGCCTCAATGACAGAGGAGAGCTGTTCTTGGACACTAGGCAGATCGCTAAACTCAGACACTGAAAGCGCATAATTTGGCTTATTTGATAATTTCTGCAGCTCTCCACTGTCAGAGGTCCTTGTTCCAATAGCAATCACAGAGATCCCCTGCTGTTTTAGAGCAGACGCTGGGGCATCAACATTGTCAAAAGACCTTCCCCCAATCAGCAAGATCAACATTTGTGGGACACCTTGCAGATGCCTGCTGCCCGAGGAGCTTGTAAAGACATTGCTCCTTACATATTGGAGGGCTGCCCCGGTGTTGAGGGGTCTTCCTCCCCTGTGTCTAAGCCCTCTGACCGCATCCACAACATCCTCTCTTGTATTGTACGTGTTGAGATAGAAATGGACTTCAGCTTCTCTGCTAAACTGGACCACAGAGACACGGTCTTTGTTTGCTCCCACATTGACTTTTTCAATCACTTTTTCAACAAAGTCACGCATGGCTGGGAAGCCATTCCTTGTGCCATCAGAACCATCGAGGAGGAATACAATATCCTTTTTGCCTGTTTCAACTGAGAAAACACAAGAAGGAAAGAAGTAATAACCTTTGATTAATGTTGTCACTTCAGGTTGTGATCAACTGGAGGTCTGTTTTAGAAAATAAAATGTATCTTAAACTATTTTCCCTTTTTGCACAAGGTAAACTTAGTTTGAGTTGTCATGAAAAGCCCATGTTGAAATATACACACATCCCACTTAATTTCTATTCTTACAAGAGTGTGAAAACACACAGGAAAAAGCCTATGTCACGTGGAGAACATGCTTGAGAACATACCAAGTACAGTTGGTGACTCAGGGGTGACGTCAATAACCACCGCCTCCACAGAGGCCTGAAGCTGCTGTTGGACACTTGGAAGGTCAGTGAATTCGGACACAGAAAGAGCATAACTGGGATCGTTGGAGACTTTCTGTAATTCTCTGATGTCAGATCCTCTGCTTCCAATTGCGAAGATCAAGACACCCATCTGCTTGAGAGCATCAGCTGGTGCATCGACATTGTCAAAAGATCTTCCACCACTTAACAATATGAGGACTTGTGGAACTCCTTCAGGCTGTCTGCTTCCAGCAGAGGCAGTGAAGACATTATCCCTCAAGTACTGGAGAGCTGCTCCAGTGTTGAGGGGTCTTCCTCCTTTGTGCCTCAAACCCCTGACAGCATCAAGGATCTGGCCTTTTGTCATGTACGTGTTCAAGAAGAACTGGGCAGCTGGATCCCTGCTGTACTGAACCACCGAGACACGGTCTTTGTTGTCATCCACACTGAGTGTCTCTACTACTCTTTGGACAAAGTCTCGCATTGCTGAGAAGCCAGTTCTAGTTCCATCAGATCCATCCAGTAAGAACACCACATCCCTTCCTGGGTACTGTCTCACAACTAGGGAAGATGAAATTTGGAACATTTTGAATTTTAAGTCATGGTTTCTTCCAATAAGTCAGATAATGAATGCTAAACTCTGAATTATTAATTAGTGTTGTATGCTAGTAAAACACTTTTTAGACTGCAGCTTGCTGACGTAGGCTTACCAAAATAAACATCAACTCACTTCCAACTACATCTTATGAGACCATAGGAGGTGAAATGTGTCATTTCCTTACCAGTCACTGTTGGTACCAAAGGTGTAGACCTTGCTTGCACTGTCTCAATGACAGAGGAGAGCTGTTCTTGGACACTAGGGAGATCGCTAAACTCAGACACTGAAAGCGCATAATTTGGCTTGTAAGATAATTTCTGCAGCTCTCCGCTGTCAGAGGTCCTTGTTCCAATAGCAATCACAGAGATGCCCTCCTGTTTTAGAGCAGACGCTGGGGCATCAACATTGTCAAAAGACCTTCCCCCAATCAGCAAGATCAACATTTGTGGAACACCTTGCAGATGCCTGCTGCCCGAGGAGTTTGTAAAGACATTGCTCCTTACATATTGGAGGGCTGCCCCGGTGTTGAGGGGTCTTCCTCCCCTGTGTCTAAGCCCTCTGACCGCATCCACAACATCCTCTCTTGTATTGTACGTGTTGAGATAGAAATGGACTTCAGCTTCTCTGCTAAACTGGACCACAGAGACACGGTCTTTGTTTGCTCCCACATTGACTTTTTCAATCACTTTTTCAACAAAGTCACGCATGGCTGGGAAGCCATTCCTTGTGCCATCAGAACCATCGAGGAGGAATACAATATCCTTTTTGCCTGTTTCAACTGAGAAAACACAAGAAGGAAAGAAGTAATAACCTTTGATTAATGTTGTCACTTCAGGTTGTGATCAACTGGAGGTCTGTTTTAGAAAATAAAATGTATCTTAAACTATTCTCCCTTTTTGCACAAGGTAAACTTAGTTTGAGTTGTCATGAAAAGCACATGTTGAAATATACACACATCCCACTTAATTTCTATTCTTACAAGAGTGTGAAAACACACAGGAAAAAGCCTATGTCACGTGGAGAACATGCTTGAGAACATACCAAGTACAGTTGGTGACTCAGGGGTGACGTCAATAACCACCGCCTCCACAGAGGCCTGAAGCTGCTGTTGGACACTTGGAAGGTCAGTGAATTCGGACACAGAAAGAGCATAACTGGGATCGTTGGAGACTTTCTGTAATTCTCTGATGTCAGATCCTCTGCTTCCAATTGCGAAGATCAAGACACCCATCTGCTTGAGAGCATCAGCTGGTGCATCGACATTGTCAAAAGATCTTCCACCACTTAACAATATGAGGACTTGTGGAACTCCTTCAGGCTGTCTGCTTCCAGCAGAGGCAGTGAAGACATTATCCCTCAAGTACTGGAGAGCTGCTCCAGTGTTGAGGGGTCTTCCTCCTTTGTGCCTCAAACCCCTGACAGCATCAAGGATCTGGCCTTTTGTCATGTACGTGTTCAAGAAGAACTGGGCAGCTGGATCCCTGCTGTACTGAACCACCGAGACACGGTCTTTGTTGTCATCCACACTGAGTGTCTCTACTACTCTTTGGACAAAGTCTCGCATTGCTGGGAAGCCAGTTCTAGTGCCATCAGATCCATCCAGTAAGAACACCACATCCCTTCCTGGGTACTGTCTCACAACTAGGGAAGATGAAATTTGGAACATTTTGAATTTCAAGTCATGGTTTCTTCCAATAAGTCAGATAATGACTGCTAAACTCCGAATTATTAATTAGTGTCATATGCTTGTAAAACACTTTTTTGACTGCAGCTTTCTGACGTAGGCTTACCAGACTAAACATCAACTCACTTCCAACTACATCCTATGAGACCATAGAAGGTGAAATGTGTCATTTCCTTACCAGTCACTGTTGGTGCCAATGGTGTAGACCTTACTTGCACTGCCTCAATGACAGAGGAGAGCTGTTCTTGGACACTAGGCAGATCGCTAAACTCAGACACTGAAAGCGCATAATTTGGCTTATAGGATAATTTCTGCAGCTCTCCACTGTCAGAGGTCCTTGTTCCAATAGCAATCACAGAGATCCCCTGCTGTTTTAGAGCAGACGCTGGGGCATCAACATTGTCAAAAGACCTTCCCCCAATCAGCAAGATCAACATTTGTGGGACACCTTGCAGATGCCTGCTGCCCGAGGAGCTTGTAAAGACATTGCTCCTTACATATTGGAGGGCTGCCCCGGTGTTGAGGGGTCTTCCTCCCCTGTGTCTAAGCCCTCTGACCGCATCCACAACATCCTCTCTTGTATTGTACGTGTTCAGATAGAAATGGACTTCAGCTTCTCTGCTAAACTGGACCACAGAGACACGGTCTTTGTTTGCTCCCACATTGACTTTTTCAATCACTTTTTCAACAAAGTCACGCATGGCTGGGAAGCCATTCCTTGTGCCATCAGAACCATCGAGGAGGAATACAATATCCTTTTTGCCTGTTTCAACTGAGAAAACACAAGAAGGAAAGAAGTAATAACCTTTGATTAATGTTGTCACTTCAGGTTGTGATCAACTGGAGGTCTGTTTTAGAAAATAAAATGTATCTTAAACTATTTTCCCTTTTTGCACAAGGTAAACTTAGTTTGAGTTGTCATGAAAAGCCCATGTTGAAATATACACACATCCCACTTAATTTCTATTCTTACAAGAGTGTGAAAACACACAGGAAAAAGCCTATGTCACGTGGAGAACATGCTTGAGAACATACCAAGTACAGTTGGTGACTCAGGGGTGACGTCAATAACCACCGCCTCCACAGAGGCCTGAAGCTGCTGTTGGACACTTGGAAGGTCAGTGAATTCGGACACAGAAAGAGCATAACTGGGATCGTTGGAGACTTTCTGTAATTCTCTGATGTCAGATCCTCTGCTTCCAATTGCGAAGATCAAGACACCCATCTGCTTGAGAGCATCAGCTGGTGCATCGACATTGTCAAAAGATCTTCCACCACTTAACAATATGAGGACTTGTGGAACTCCTTCAGGCTGTCTGCTTCCAGCAGAGGCAGTGAAGACATTATCCCTCAAGTACTGGAGAGCTGCTCCAGTGTTGAGGGGTCTTCCTCCTTTGTGCCTCAAACCCCTGACAGCATCAAGGATCTGGCCTTTTGTCATGTACGTGTTCAAGAAGAACTGGGCAGCTGGATCCCTGCTGTACTGAACCACCGAGACACGGTCTTTGTTGTCATCCACACTGAGTGTCTCTACTACTCTTTGGACAAAGTCTCGCATTGCTGGGAAGCCAGTTCTAGTGCCATCAGATCCATCCAGTAAGAACACCACATCCCTTCCTGGGTACTGTCTCACAACTAGGGAAGATGAAATTTGGAACATTTTGAATTTTAAGTCATGGTTTCTTCCAATAAGTCAGATAATGAATGCTAAACTCTGAATTATTAATTAGTGTTGTATGCTAGTAAAACACTTTTTAGACTGCAGCTTGCTGACGTAGGCTTACCAAAATAAACATCAACTCACTTCCAACTACATCTTATGAGACCATAGGAGGTGAAATGTGTCATTTCCTTACCAGTCACTGTTGGTACCAAAGGTGTAGACCTTGCTTGCACTGTCTCAATGACAGAGGAGAGCTGTTCTTGGACACTAGGGAGATCGCTAAACTCAGACACTGAAAGCGCATAATTTGGCTTGTAAGATAATTTCTGCAGCTCTCCGCTGTCAGAGGTCCTTGTTCCAATAGCAATCACAGAGATGCCCTCCTGTTTTAGAGCAGACGCTGGGGCATCAACATTGTCAAAAGACCTTCCCCCAATCAGCAAGATCAACATTTGTGGAACACCTTGCAGATGCCTGCTGCCCGAGGAGTTTGTAAAGACATTGCTCCTTACATATTGGAGGGCTGCCCCGGTGTTGAGGGGTCTTCCTCCCCTGTGTCTAAGCCCTCTGACCGCATCCACAACATCCTCTCTTGTATTGTACGTGTTGAGATAGAAATGGACTTCAGCTTCTCTGCTAAACTGGACCACAGAGACACGGTCTTTGTTTGCTCCCACATTGACTTTTTCAATCACTTTTTCAACAAAGTCACGCATGGCTGGGAAGCCATTCCTTGTGCCATCAGAACCATCGAGGAGGAATACAATATCCTTTTTGCCTGTGTCAACTGAGAAAACACAAGAAGGAAAGAAGTAATAACCTTTGATTAATGTTGTCACTTCAGGTTGTGATCAACTGGAGGTCTGTTTTAGAAAATAAAATGTATCTTAAACTATTCTCCCTTTTTGCACAAGGTAAACTTAGTTTGAGTTGTCATGAAAAGCACATGTTGAAATATACACACATCCCACTTAATTTCTATTCTTACAAGAGTGTGAAAACACACAGGAAAAAGCCTATGTCACGTGGAGAACATGCTTGAGAACATACCAAGTACAGTTGGTGACTCAGGGGTGACGTCAATAACCACCGCCTCCACAGAGGCCTGAAGCTGCTGTTGGACACTTGGAAGGTCAGTGAATTCTGACACAGAAAGAGCATAACTGGGATCGTTGGAGACTTTCTGTAATTCTCTGATGTCAGATCCTCTGCTTCCAATTGCGAAGATCAAGACACCCATCTGCTTGAGAGCATCAGCTGGTGCATCGACATTGTCAAAAGATCTTCCACCACTTAACAATATGAGGACTTGTGGAACTCCTTCAGGCTGTCTGCTTCCAGCAGAGGCAGTGAAGACATTATCCCTCAAGTACTGGAGAGCTGCTCCAGTGTTGAGGGGTCTTCCTCCTTTGTGCCTCAAACCCCTGACAGCATCAAGGATCTGGCCTTTTGTCATGTACGTGTTCAAGAAGAACTGGGCAGCTGGATCCCTGCTGTACTGAACCACCGAGACACGGTCTTTGTTGTCATCCACACTGAGTGTCTCTACTACTCTTTGGACAAAGTCTCGCATTGCTGGGAAGCCAGTTCTAGTGCCATCAGATCCATCCAGTAAGAACACCACATCCCTTCCTGGGTACTGTCTCACAACTAGGGAAGATGAAATTTGGAACATTTTGAATTTCAAGTCATGGTTTCTTCCAATAAGTCAGATAATGACTGCTAAACTCTGAATTATTAATTAGTGTTATATGCTTGTAAAACACTTTTTTGACTGCAGCTTTCTGACGTAGGCTTACCAGACTAAACATCAACTCACTTCCAACTACATCCTATGAGACCATAGAAGGTGAAATGTGTCATTTCCTTACCAGTCACTGTTGGTGCCAATGGTGTAGACCTTACTTGCACTGCCTCAATGACAGAGGAGAGCTGTTCTTGGACACTAGGGAGATCGCTAAACTCAGACACTGAAAGCGCATAATTTGGCTTATAGGATAATTTCTGCAGCTCTCCACTGTCAGAGGTCCTTGTTCCAATAGCAATCACAGAGATCCCCTGCTGTTTTAGAGCAGACGCTGGGGCATCAACATTGTCAAAAGACCTTCCCCCAATCAGCAAGATCAACATTTGTGGAACACCTTGCAGATGCCTGCTGCCCGAGGAGTTTGTAAAGACATTGCTCCTTACATATTGGAGGGCTGCCCCGGTGTTGAGGGGTCTTCCTCCCCTGTGTCTAAGCCCTCTGACCGCATCCACAACATCCTCTCTTGTATTGTACGTGTTGAGATAGAAATGG
The DNA here is from genome assembly GCA_037039145.1 of Fundulus diaphanus. Lineage (NCBI taxonomy): Eukaryota > Metazoa > Chordata > Actinopteri > Cyprinodontiformes > Fundulidae > Fundulus > Fundulus diaphanus. Next base: position 56,236,175 of record CM073132.1, on the reverse strand, counting down.
ACTTCAGCTTCTCTGCTAAACTGGACCACAGAGACACGGTCTTTGTTTGCTCCCACATTGACTTTTTCAATCACTTTTTCAACAAAGTCACGCATGGCTGGGAAGCCATTCCTTGTGCCATCAGAACCATCGAGGAGGAATACAATATCCTTTTTGCCTGTTTCAACTGAGAAAACACAAGAAGGAAAGAAGTAATAACCTTTGATTAATGTTGTCACTTCAGGTTGTGATCAACTGGAGGTCTGTTTTATAAAATAAAATGTATCTTAAACTATTCTCCCTTTTTGCACAAGGTAAACTTAGTTTGAGTTGTCATGAAAAGCACATGTTGAAATATACACACATCCCACTTAATTTCTATTCTTAAAAGAGTGTGAAAACACACAGGAAAAAACCTATGTCACGTGGAGAACATGCTTGAGAACATACCAAGTACAGTTGGTGACTCAGGGGTGACATCAATAACCACCGCCTCCACAGAGGCCTGAAGCTGCTGTTGGACACTTGGAAGGTCAGTGAATTCGGACACAGAAAGAGCATAACTGGGATCGTTGGAGACTTTCTGTAATTCTCTGATGTCAGATCCTCTGCTTCCAATTGCGAAGATCAAGACACCCATCTGCTTGAGAGCATCAGCTGGTGCATCGACATTGTCAAAAGATCTTCCACCACTTAACAATATGAGGACTTGTGGAACTCCTTCAGGCTGTCTGCTTCCAGCAGAGGCAGTGAAGACATTATCCCTCAAGTACTGGAGAGCTGCTCCAGTGTTGAGGGGTCTTCCTCCTTTGTGCCTCAAACCCCTGACAGCATCAAGGATCTGGCCTTTTGTCATGTACGTGTTCAAGAAGAACTGGGCAGCTGGATCCCTGCTGTACTGAACCACCGAGACACGGTCTTTGTTGTCATCCACACTGAGTGTCTCTACTACTCTTTGGACAAAGTCTCGCATTGCTGAGAAGCCAGTTCTAGTTCCATCAGATCCATCCAGTAAGAACACCACATCCCTTCCTGGGTACTGTCTCACAACTAGGGAAGATGAAATTTGGAACATTTTGAATTTTAAGTCATGGTTTCTTCCAATAAGTCAGATAATGAATGCTAAACTCTGAATTATTAATTAGTGTTGTATGCTAGTAAAACACTTTTTAGACTGCAGCTTGCTGACGTAGGCTTACCAAAATAAACATCAACTCACTTCCAACTACATCTTATGAGACCATAGGAGGTGAAATGTGTCATTTCCTTACCAGTCACTGTTGGTACCAAAGGTGTAGACCTTGCTTGCACTGTCTCAATGACAGAGGAGAGCTGTTCTTGGACACTAGGGAGATCGCTAAACTCAGACACTGAAAGCGCATAATTTGGCTTGTAAGATAATTTCTGCAGCTCTCCGCTGTCAGAGGTCCTTGTTCCAATAGCAATCACAGAGATGCCCTCCTGTTTTAGAGCAGACGCTGGGGCATCAACATTGTCAAAAGACCTTCCCCCAATCAGCAAGATCAACATTTGTGGAACACCTTGCAGATGCCTGCTGCCCGAGGAGTTTGTAAAGACATTGCTCCTTACATATTGGAGGGCTGCCCCGGTGTTGAGGGGTCTTCCTCCCCTGTGTCTAAGCCCTCTGACCGCATCCACAACATCCTCTCTTGTATTGTACGTGTTGAGATAGAAATGGACTTCAGCTTCTCTGCTAAACTGGACCACAGAGACACGGTCTTTGTTTGCTCCCACATTGACTTTTTCAATCACTTTTTCAACAAAGTCACGCATGGCTGGGAAGCCATTCCTTGTGCCATCAGAACCATCGAGGAGGAATACAATATCCTTTTTGCCTGTTTCAACTGAGAAAACACAAGAAGGAAAGAAGTAATAACCTTTGATTAATGTTGTCACTTCAGGTTGTGATCAACTGGAGGTCTGTTTTAGAAAATAAAATGTATCTTAAACTATTCTCCCTTTTTGCACAAGGTAAACTTAGTTTGAGTTGTCATGAAAAGCACATGTTGAAATATACACACATCCCACTTAATTTCTATTCTTACAAGAGTGTGAAAACACACAGGAAAAAGCCTATGTCACGTGGAGAACATGCTTGAGAACATACCAAGTACAGTTGGTGACTCAGGGGTGACGTCAATAACCACCGCCTCCACAGAGGCCTGAAGCTGCTGTTGGACACTTGGAAGGTCAGTGAATTCGGACACAGAAAGAGCATAACTGGGATCGTTGGAGACTTTCTGTAATTCTCTGATGTCAGATCCTCTGCTTCCAATTGCGAAGATCAAGACACCCATCTGCTTGAGAGCATCAGCTGGTGCATCGACATTGTCAAAAGATCTTCCACCACTTAACAATATGAGGACTTGTGGAACTCCTTCAGGCTGTCTGCTTCCAGCAGAGGCAGTGAAGACATTATCCCTCAAGTACTGGAGAGCTGCTCCAGTGTTGAGGGGTCTTCCTCCTTTGTGCCTCAAACCCCTGACAGCATCAAGGATCTGGCCTTTTGTCATGTACGTGTTCAAGAAGAACTGGGCAGCTGGATCCCTGCTGTACTGAACCACCGAGACACGGTCTTTGTTGTCATCCACACTGAGTGTCTCTACTACTCTTTGGACAAAGTCTCGCATTGCTGGGAAGCCAGTTCTAGTGCCATCAGATCCATCCAGTAAGAACACCACATCCCTTCCTGGGTACTGTCTCACAACTAGGGAAGATGAAATTTGGAACATTTTGAATTTCAAGTCATGGTTTCTTCCAATAAGTCAGATAATGACTGCTAAACTCCGAATTATTAATTAGTGTCATATGCTTGTAAAACACTTTTTTGACTGCAGCTTTCTGACGTAGGCTTACCAGACTAAACATCAACTCACTTCCAACTACATCCTATGAGACCATAGAAGGTGAAATGTGTCATTTCCTTACCAGTCACTGTTGGTGCCAATGGTGTAGACCTTACTTGCACTGCCTCAATGACAGAGGAGAGCTGTTCTTGGACACTAGGCAGATCGCTAAACTCAGACACTGAAAGCGCATAATTTGGCTTATAGGATAATTTCTGCAGCTCTCCACTGTCAGAGGTCCTTGTTCCAATAGCAATCACAGAGATCCCCTGCTGTTTTAGAGCAGACGCTGGGGCATCAACATTGTCAAAAGACCTTCCCCCAATCAGCAAGATCAACATTTGTGGGACACCTTGCAGATGCCTGCTGCCCGAGGAGCTTGTAAAGACATTGCTCCTTACATATTGGAGGGCTGCCCCGGTGTTGAGGGGTCTTCCTCCCCTGTGTCTAAGCCCTCTGACCGCATCCACAACATCCTCTCTTGTATTGTACGTGTTCAGATAGAAATGGACTTCAGCTTCTCTGCTAAACTGGACCACAGAGACACGGTCTTTGTTTGCTCCCACATTGACTTTTTCAATCACTTTTTCAACAAAGTCACGCATGGCTGGGAAGCCATTCCTTGTGCCATCAGAACCATCGAGGAGGAATACAATATCCTTTTTGCCTGTTTCAACTGAGAAAACACAAGAAGGAAAGAAGTAATAACCTTTGATTAATGTTGTCACTTCAGGTTGTGATCAACTGGAGGTCTGTTTTAGAAAATAAAATGTATCTTAAACTATTTTCCCTTTTTGCACAAGGTAAACTTAGTTTGAGTTGTCATGAAAAGCCCATGTTGAAATATACACACATCCCACTTAATTTCTATTCTTACAAGAGTGTGAAAACACACAGGAAAAAGCCTATGTCACGTGGAGAACATGCTTGAGAACATACCAAGTACAGTTGGTGACTCAGGGGTGACGTCAATAACCACCGCCTCCACAGAGGCCTGAAGCTGCTGTTGGACACTTGGAAGGTCAGTGAATTCGGACACAGAAAGAGCATAACTGGGATCGTTGGAGACTTTCTGTAATTCTCTGATGTCAGATCCTCTGCTTCCAATTGCGAAGATCAAGACACCCATCTGCTTGAGAGCATCAGCTGGTGCATCGACATTGTCAAAAGATCTTCCACCACTTAACAATATGAGGACTTGTGGAACTCCTTCAGGCTGTCTGCTTCCAGCAGAGGCAGTGAAGACATTATCCCTCAAGTACTGGAGAGCTGCTCCAGTGTTGAGGGGTCTTCCTCCTTTGTGCCTCAAACCCCTGACAGCATCAAGGATCTGGCCTTTTGTCATGTACGTGTTCAAGAAGAACTGGGCAGCTGGATCCCTGCTGTACTGAACCACCGAGACACGGTCTTTGTTGTCATCCACACTGAGTGTCTCTACTACTCTTTGGACAAAGTCTCGCATTGCTGAGAAGCCAGTTCTAGTTCCATCAGATCCATCCAGTAAGAACACCACATCCCTTCCTGGGTACTGTCTCACAACTAGGGAAGATGAAATTTGGAACATTTTGAATTTTAAGTCATGGTTTCTTCCAATAAGTCAGATAATGAATGCTAAACTCTGAATTATTAATTAGTGTTGTATGCTAGTAAAACACTTTTTAGACTGCAGCTTGCTGACGTAGGCTTACCAAAATAAACATCAACTCACTTCCAACTACATCTTATGAGACCATAGGAGGTGAAATGTTTCATTTCCTTACCAGTCACTGTTGGTACCAAAGGTGTAGACCTTGCTTGCACTGTCTCAATGACAGAGGAGAGCTGTTCTTGGACACTAGGGAGATCGCTAAACTCAGACACTGAAAGCGCATAATTTGGCTTGTAAGATAATTTCTGCAGCTCTCCGCTGTCAGAGGTCCTTGTTCCAATAGCAATCACAGAGATGCCCTCCTGTTTTAGAGCAGACGCTGGGGCATCAACATTGTCAAAAGACCTTCCCCCAATCAGCAAGATCAACATTTGTGGAACACCTTGCAGATGCCTGCTGCCCGAGGAGTTTGTAAAGACATTGCTCCTTACATATTGGAGGGCTGCCCCGGTGTTGAGGGGTCTTCCTCCCCTGTGTCTAAGCCCTCTGACCGCATCCACAACATCCTCTCTTGTATTGTACGTGTTGAGATAGAAATGGACTTCAGCTTCTCTGCTAAACTGGACCACAGAGACACGGTCTTTGTTTGCTCCCACATTGACTTTTTCAATCACTTTTTCAACAAAGTCACGCATGGCTGGGAAGCCATTCCTTGTGCCATCAGAACCATCAAGGAGGAATACAATATCCTTTTTGCCTGTGTCAACTGAGAAAAAACAAGAAGGAAAGAAGTAATAACCTTTGATTAATGTTGTCACTTCAGGTTGTGATCAACTGGAGGTCTGTTTTAGAAAATAAAATGTATCTTAAACTATTCTCCCTTTTTGCACAAGGTAAACTTAGTTTGAGTTGTCATGAAAAGCACATGTTGAAATATACACACATCCCACTTAATTTCTATTCTTACAAGAGTGTGAAAACACACAGGAAAAAGCCTATGTCACGTGGAGAACATGCTTGAGAACATACCAAGTACAGTTGGTGACTCAGGGGTGACGTCAATAACCACCGCCTCCACAGAGGCCTGAAGCTGCTGTTGGACACTTGGAAGGTCAGTGAATTCGGACACAGAAAGAGCATAACTGGGATCGTTGGAGACTTTCTGTAATTCTCTGATGTCAGATCCTCTGCTTCCAATTGCGAAGATCAAGACACCCATCTGCTTGAGAGCATCAGCTGGTGCATCGACATTGTCAAAAGATCTTCCACCACTTAACAATATGAGGACTTGTGGAACTCCTTCAGGCTGTCTGCTTCCAGCAGAGGCAGTGAAGACATTATCCCTCAAGTACTGGAGAGCTGCTCCAGTGTTGAGGGGTCTTCCTCCTTTGTGCCTCAAACCCCTGACAGCATCAAGGATCTGGCCTTTTGTCATGTACGTGTTCAAGAAGAACTGGGCAGCTGGATCCCTGCTGTACTGAACCACCGAGACACGGTCTTTGTTGTCATCCACACTGAGTGTCTCTACTACTCTTTGGACAAAGTCTCGCATTGCTGGGAAGCCAGTTCTAGTGCCATCAGATCCATCCAGTAAGAACACCACATCCCTTCCTGGGTACTGTCTCACAACTAGGGAAGATGAAATTTGGAACATTTTGAATTTCAAGTCATGGTTTCTTCCAATAAGTCAGATAATGACTGCTAAACTCTGAATTATTAATTAGTGTTATATGCTTGTAAAACACTTTTTTGACTGCAGCTTTCTGACGTAGGCTTACCAAAATAAACATCAACTCACTTCCAACTACATCTTATGAGACCATAGGAGGTGAAATGTGTCATTTCCTTACCAGTCACTGTTGGTACCAAAGGTGTAGACCTTGCTTGCACTGTCTCAATGACAGAGGAGAGCTGTTCTTGGACACTAGGGAGATCGCTAAACTCAGACACTGAAAGCGCATAATTTGGCTTATAGGATAATTTCTGCAGCTCTCCACTGTCAGAGGTCCTTGTTCCAATAGCAATCACAGAGATGCCCTGCTGTTTTAGAGCAGACGCTGGGGCATCAACATTGTCAAAAGACCTTCCCCCAATCAGCAAGATCAACATTTGTGGGACACCTTGCAGATGCCTGCTGCCCGAGGAGCTTGTAAAGACATTGCTCCTTACATATTGGAGGGCTGCCCCGGTGTTGAGGGGTCTTCCTCCCCTGTGTCTAAGCCCTCTGACCGCATCCACAACATCCTCTCTTGTATTGTACGTGTTGAGATAGAAATGGACTTCAGCTTCTCTGCTAAACTGGACCACAGAGACACGGTCTTTGTTTGCTCCCACATTGACTTTTTCAATCACTTTTTCAACAAAGTCACGCATGGCTGGGAAACCATTCCTTGTGCCATCAGAACCATCGAGGAGGAATACAATATCCTTTTTGCCTGTTTCAACTGAGAAAACACAAGAAGGAAAGAAGTAATAACCTTTGATTAATGTTGTCACTTCAGGTTGTGATCAACTGAAGGTCTGTTTTAGAAAATAAAATGTATCTTAAACTATTTTCCCTTTTTGCACAAGGTAAACTTAGTTTGAGTTGTCATGAAAAGCACATGTTGAAATATACACACATCCCACTTAATTTCTATTCTTACAAGAGTGTGAAAACACACAGGAAAAAGCCTATGTCACGTGGAGAACATGCTTGAGAACATACCAAGTACAGTTGGTGACTCAGGGGTGACATCAATAACCACCGCCTCCACAGAGGCCTGAAGCTGCTGTTGGACACTTGGAAGGTCAGTGAATTCGGACACAGAAAGAGCATAACTGGGATCGTTGGAGACTTTCTGTAATTCTATGATGTCAGATCCTCTGCTTCCAATTGCGAAGATCAAGACACCCATCTGCTTGAGAGCATCAGCTGGTGCATCGACATTGTCAAAAGATCTTCCACCACTTAACAATATGAGGACTTGTGGAACTCCTTCAGGCTGTCTGCTTCCAGCAGAGGCAGTGAAGACATTATCCCTCAAGTACTGGAGAGCTGCTCCAGTGTTGAGGGGTCTTCCTCCTTTGTGCCTCAAACCCCTGACAGCATCAAGGATCTGGCCTTTTGTCATGTACGTGTTCAAGAAGAACTGGGCAGCTGGATCCCTGCTGTACTGAACCACCGAGACACGGTCTTTGTTGTCATCCACACTGAGTGTCTCTACTACTCTTTGGACAAAGTCTCGCATTGCTGGGAAGCCAGTTCTAGTGCCATCAGATCCATCCAGTAAGAACACCACATCCCTTCCTGGGTACTGTCTCACAACTAGGGAAGATGAAATTTGGAACATTTTGAATTTCAAGTCATGGTTTCTTCCAATAAGTCAGATAATGACTGCTAAACTCCGAACTATTAATTAGTGTCATATGCTAGTAAAACACTTTTTAGACTGCAGCTTGCTGACGTAGGCTTACCAAAATAAACATCAACTCACTTCCAACTACATCTTATGAGACCATAGGAGGTGAAATGTGTCATTTCCTTACCAGTCACTGTTGGTACCAAAGGTGTAGACCTTGCTTGCACTGTCTCAATGACAGAGGAGAGCTGTTCTTGGACACTAGGGAGATCGCTAAACTCAGACACTGAAAGCGCATAATTTGGCTTGTAAGATAATTTCTGCAGCTCTCCACTGTCAGAGGTCCTTGTTCCAATAGCAATCACAGAGATGCCCTGCTGTTTTAGAGCAGACGCTGGGGCATCAACATTGTCAAAAGACCTTCCCCCAATCAGCAAGATTAACATTTGTGGAACACCTTGTAGATGCCTGCTGCCCGAGGAGTTTGTAAAGACATTGCTCCTTACATATTGGAGGGCTGCCCCGGTGTTGAGGGGTCTTCCTCCCCTGTGTCTAAGCCCTCTGACCGCATCCACAACATCCTCTCTTGTATTGTACGTGTTGAGATAGAAATGGACTTCAGCTTCTCTGCTAAACTGGACCACAGAGACACGGTCTTTGTTTGCTCCCACATTGACTTTTTCAATCACTTTTTCAACAAAGTCACGCATGGCTGGGAAGCCATTCCTTGTGCCATCAGAACCATCGAGGAGGAATACAATATCCTTTTTGCCTGTTTCAACTGAGAAAACACAAGAAGGAAAGAAGTAATAACCTTTGATTAATGTTGACACTTCAGGTTGTGATCAACTGGAGGTCTGTTTTATAAAATAAAATGTATCTTAAACTATTCTCCCTTTTTGCACAAGGTAAACTTAGTTTGAGTTGTCATGAAAAGCACATGTTGAAATATACACACATCCCACTTAATTTCTATTCTTAAAAGAGTGTGAAAACACACAGGAAAAAACCTATGTCACGTGGAGAACATGCTTGAGAACATACCAAGTACAGTTGGTGACTCAGGGGTGACGTCAATAACCACCGCCTCCACAGAGGCCTGAAGCTGCTGTTGGACACTTGGAAGGTCAGTGAATTCGGACACAGAAAGAGCATAACTGGGATCGTTGGAGACTTTCTGTAATTCTCTGATGTCAGATCCTCTGCTTCCAATTGCGAAGATCAAGACACCCATCTGCTTGAGAGCATCAGCTGGTGCATCGACATTGTCAAAAGATCTTCCACCACTTAACAATATGAGGACTTGTGGAACTCCTTCAGGCTGTCTGCTTCCAGCAGAGGCAGTGAAGACATTATCCCTCAAGTACTGGAGAGCTGCTCCAGTGTTGAGGGGTCTTCCTCCTTTGTGCCTCAAACCCCTGACAGCATCAAGGATCTGGCCTTTTGTCATGTACGTGTTCAAGAAGAACTGGGCAGCTGGATCCCTGCTGTACTGAACCACCGAGACACGGTCTTTGTTGTCATCCACACTGAGTGTCTCTACTACTCTTTGGACAAAGTCTCGCATTGCTGGGAAGCCAGTTCTAGTGCCATCAGATCCATCCAGTAAGAACACCACATCCCTTCCTGGGTACTGTCTCACAACTAGGGAAGATGAAATTTGGAACATTTTGAATTTTAAGTCATGGTTTCTTCCAATAAGTCAGATAATCAAATCTATTCTCCGAATTAATAAAAAAAAATCATACATCTCACACAAATTCTGTCGTAAGTCTTTTAAAATTGACATGTAATTGGTTATGTCAATGGAAGAGCATTTTAGGGAATATACCAAGTACAGTTGGTGACTTTTAGTAGGGACACAATATACTTTTTAGTAATGTTAACGGAGAATTTAAGGACTGTTTCACTCTCACTTTGTCTCAAGCTGCTTTATTTGTTATACAGAAGGTAAAGTTTGTATGAATTATCTTAAAAGGCATACTTTTAAATAAAAATATTTCACTTAAGATCTACCCCTGCATTACTTTTAAACTAAAGAACCTGCTGCTTAGGTCATCTGGAGATAACTCCTTATAAGAACAGTTATCCATAATTAGGTCTGTGTTAATATAAATAACAACAGTCTAATTGGAGGCCTGAGGCTTATATTTGACACTGGGAAGGCCAATGAATCACTCAGAGATCAAGACACCTCCATGTCAGGATCCCCAGGGGTTTCATTACTTATTATAACTCTATGGGGATTCTACAGCCTTTTTTTGTACTTTTAGTATTGTTTATTCTTAGGTCCTTGTTTCTGTCATTAGTTTAGTTTTCTGTTTCAGTATCTCAATTAGATTCTGTTTTAGTCATCTTCTGTTCATTATGATTTCAATAGCTCTGTTAGATCTTTATTCTCTTGATGCTCTTACTTAGTTTAGTTAGGTCATTCCTTAATGCCTGGGCATTCTCATGTTTCCTTGTTAGAGTCAGTTCTGCCTCTGCCCCTGCCAGTTCGTTGTCCTTCCTCCCCTTCTGCTTAATTGCTTTACTCATTTCACCTGTGTAATTTACTCCATCTTCTGCTCCTTTCATCCCCTCCCCTATTTAATCAGTGTGCTCCGCCATAACCAGTTGTCAGGTCCTCCATCGTTGTTCTCAGCTGTAAGCATGCTTTTATATTGTAAATAAATCATCACAACCCAACATCCGACTCTCGAGCTCTTGTCTCTGGTTTGGTCCTATCACTATCAAATCAAACCTGACATTCCACTGATAAATGATCAGCCTGATGAACTGGTTAGAAAGTTCACTTTACCTTTGGCGTTTTGCAAAATTAAGAGAAGTAAAGCACATTAGTATCTATCGAGAACTACCTGTTTCATATTTCGCTCTATTCTATGACTTTTAGATGACAAGTCCTATGCTAATTTCATTCCATCATTCTTTCAAAACTGGTGAGAGAAAGTCTGAATGTCTCCGTATGACCAAGACGTTTTGGATAACATTATTCTCCCAAAGTTCCGAGAATAGTTTGTGGGTGGCCTGTTTCTTTTACCTAAGTGACACCACAGCAGTGCACTAGGTGTAGACCATGATGAATGAGCAAGTTAGGTGTGGAGGAACCTAATTTACCTTCACAGACTCCTGACCCCAGACCTATAAAATACCTTCAGATAAGTTGACCCAGGCCTTCTAGTCCAATATTTTATGTCCTTTACAAACACACTTCTGAAAGTGTATTTAACTACAAACTGCAAAGTATCACCATAATAAACCCTACGGGTTAAGAATTTAGGCATATCTCAAGAGAATGATTGTACATGCGGACACAGACACATGTTATATGCAGATGATCTGTCTTACCTTCTGTAGATTCCTGACTTTTTATTCCAGTAAGATGTCTCATTAAATTTTGCTGAATGCGAGGCAGATTTCGAAAGTCAGGAACAGAGTAGGTGTAGTTTGAGTAAGATGAAATGGACTGCATTTCCGCTGAGTTTGACAGTCTTGATCCAATTGCAAATATGAAAACCCCCCCATCTTTTAGTGCCCTTGCTGGGCCTCGTGGGGAATCTCTCGACCGGCCACCAGCCAATACGACAAGTATCTGGCTGGCACTTTCATTATGTCGCCCTCCAGCCTTTGAAACAAAAACATTATCCTTTACAAACTGTAGCGCTGCACCAATGTACTGAGGCCGGCCACCTTTTGGTTTGAGCCTTGCAATGTGTTGGAGAACATCGTCTTTTGTGGTGTAGGCATCCAGACTGAAACTGATTTCGGCATTGTTGCTATATTGCGCAACAGCAACTTTATCTTTTTGCTGGTCTAGATCAAAAATCTGAACCAGGTTTGCAATGAATTCTCGAATACTGTTGAATCTACTCCTTACATCATCAGATCCATCAATGAGGAATACAATATCTCTTTTCATCGTTGAAGTTGAGCCTAGGAATGTGAATAATCAAATATAATTTGTTAGTTCTGAGATAACCGTCACCAAAATATAGACAGTGCAGTGTTCTTTCTTTTAAATGAGAGAAATATTTCCACTTACCAACACCTGGGCTGATAGAGCCTCTGAGAGTGGCTGTGGCTGACAACACCTGTTGTCTCACAAGTGGAAAGTCAGATAACTCCTTAACAAAATACCAAGCTCCTGGAGCTAACTGCTCCATCTCAAACCTGTCTGCTGTGTTCACTCCAACAGCAAATACAGCAATTCCAGCATTTTTTAACCTTTCCACTGGGCCCAAGACATCATCCTCTGACTTTCTCCCACTAACAACAATCAGTACCTGTGGGACTCCCAGGTGGGCTCGGCTTCCAGATGAAGCAGTTAAGACAGTGTTTTTCACAAAATCAATGGCTCTGCCGGTGTTTACTGTGCCACCTCCTCTCAGTTTCAGATTCCTCAAATGATTCAAGGCATCTTCCTTCAGTGGGTATTTGTTCAAGATAAAGTCAGCAGTGGGCTCTGTGCTGTATTGGATCAAAGCAACTTGTGCTTTACTTGGCCCAATTTCTAATTTATTGACAAAATCTATGACAAACTCCAAAATTTGTTTTTCATTTGGTTGCATGTCATCAGATCCATCAAGGAGGAACACAATATCAGCTTGCTGTAGTTCTGCTTCTACAGCTGTAGAGGTTTCTGAAATGTGTAAAAGCACACAAATGCAGATTCATACATTAGAAAAGAAAATGACCCATCAGCCACCTTGAGAGCTGTTTTTCTTTTCTTCTTACCAGTTGAGAATTCAGTGATTTCTTGCGAGTCCCTCAATTTGTTTTCCACAGATGTATAAATGCTTTGCAGATTATCATAGTTTGGGACATGAAAATAATGTCCAGGTGTGTAAGAAATGGTTTGCATTTCTAGCGTATCTGCATTCTTTGTTCCAATACTCAAAGTCTTTATCCCCTTGGCTTTTAGCATCTCTGCTGGTCCTCTTACATCATCTCCAGACCTCCCACCACTAAATAAATACAGATACTGAGAAGCCAAATCAGCTCCTCTGCCTCCAACTGAAGCAGCAAAGACATGGTCCCTGACAAAGTCCAGTGCTTTACCAATGTTAAGAGGTCGTCCCAGTTTATGCCTCATGGTTTTAATGGAACTGAGCACGTCGTTCTTGGATGAATAGGAGTTCAAGTAGAAATTAGCTGTGGCGTCACGGCTGTATTGAACAACAGCCACTTGGTCCACATTTTGACTCACATTTAAATTGTCAACTATTCTTTGAATAAAGGCTCGAATTTCTTCAAAGCCATTTCTTGAGTCATATGATCCATCAATTAGAAAAACTACATCACTTTTCTTTGAATCTGCAACAAAGACAAGAAGTACAAATTAAAAGCAACAGAGTTTTCTCAAGATGAAGTTCCCAGCGGATTTCTTTTTAAAGTGAGTTGTAAAGAGAAGAACAGAGCTTACCAAAACCTACTGAATGCACAACATGATGCGAAGTCTCTCTCAACAAAGACAACACATCCTGCTTGACAGTGGAAAGTTCTTCGTAGTCGGTAACAGAGAGAGCATATTTGGGTTCATGAGATATTGTCTGTAGCTCTAAGGTGTCTGCATCACTTGTCCCGATGGCTACTATGGTTATTCCCATTTCCTTCAGCATTCTGACTGAGGTTCTTATGTCATCCCCAGATCTGCCACCACTCAGCAGGATTAGTATCTGTGGAGTGCCCTGCTGGATCCTACTTCCAGACTCTGGAGTGAATGCATATTCTCTCACATACTGAAGAGCAGCTCCAATGTTTTTAGGATAACCTCCCTTGTGAGTCAGACCATTCACTGCTTCCACAACGTCACTCTCTGTCACGTAGCGACTCAGGTTGAAATTAATCTCGGCCGTGTTGCTGTACTGGACCACGGCCACGCGGTCTGTGTTGATGCCAATGCTTAGGCCTCTCACTATTCTCTGAACAAAATCTATAATGTCAGGGAATCTTCGCTGGGAATCATCCGAACCATCAATCAAAAACACAACATCCCTGCTGCTGGGATCTGTAATCAGATAAACAAGTTGGCTGAAGATCAGCTTAGACTGAGCAGCGTTCTTTCACTAAATGAGTTCTGACTGTTTAAACTGAGCTAAGCACTCAAAAAGCTGTGCACATGGTGAGCAATCTGGGTAGTAAAGTCTTACCAAAGGAAGCTGTTTTGGGAACATACTTCCCACTCTTCTCAGTGGATGAAAGAATTTGTTGTTCAATGTCTGACATGTCAGATGTGGATTCTGTTGCAAGGAAAACATGACTGGCTTCCTGGGAAATGGACTGCATCTCAAGGATGTCTGCATTTTTTATTCCCACCACAAACAACGTCACACCAATGCTTTTCAAGTTTTCCACAGCATTTCTGACATCGTCACTTGACCGACCACTGGTTAGAAGAACCAGGTACTGGGGGACTCCTTGTTGGCGCCTACTTCCAGAGGAAGCTGTGAAAACGTTTTGCTTAACGTAATTCAGAGCTGCACCTGTATTGCGACGGCTGCCACCTTTATTTCTCAGGCGTTTTAAACTGTCAGCAACTGTCTGTTGTGTTTTGTGCGTGTTCAGGAGAAACTCAACAGAAGGTTCGTTGCTGTACTGAACCACAGAAACTTGATCTTTCCCCTCGTCCACATTGAGTTTCTCTACCATCTGCTCAACAAAGCCAAGCACTTGTGTGAAGTCACTCAACATTTCATCAGTAGAATCCAGTAAAAACACAATATCTCGTTGCATGAAGTCTCTTTGTTGCGTTTGACCTTAACAGATATGAAATAGCAAAAGACAAAATGTAAGGTTAAAGGCACGGGTGGATTCTTTTCAAAGCAAAGTTGTGTGAAGTAGTCATGAGCTGTAAGTTCATCACCAAAAACTGTTATCCATAGTTGACCTTTATGAGGAAGAATATCTACTGGGTGTCCTGCTCACTCCCTCTCATTTTTTAAAATTTAATCCTGGAAGAATCTGTGACATCTCACAACACGCACCAGGTGAAATAAAAACAGCAAAGCAAGTGTTAGGATACAAGGACCAGAATAAATGTTTACTGTCAGCAAGATAGAACATGTCTAATCTGAAAAACATCTGGTTTTTAAAACATTTTTTCCAATAAACTACTTAAACCAGTTTAGCAACTGTTCATAATCTCAATGAGTACATGTACAAAATGAGTACATTCTTTATCCTTGCATTTCTTCTTTGGGTTTTTGTAAAATAATAATGATTATATATATCATTATTCATTTGGCAGAAGTTCAGGGTTTCTTTCTGGGTAAACCACGTGAGTCGTTTAGCTAAAGCTAGATGATGGTGAATGGAGGTGAAATGGGAGGGGGAGGCTGTGAGGATTCAGCTCGTTGTGCTGGTAAGGGATGCTATTTAGGGATTCCAACTGTCCTGTTTAGCTGGGATGTTTTGAGCCAAATTAAAGTGTCTCTTTTTCCTGTATATTGAGTGCAGCCTAAAATTTTGTATTTACAAACACTATAGATGGCACCCTTCGCCTTCTTATGTTGCTGCTTTATTGTGCGATCACACCAAACGCAATTATGGCGAACTTTCCGTGTCAGTCGCATACTTTTGCTTGCTTGACATTTCGTCAGCAAGTCACGTGGCTAATGGGAACAACGATTCACTGCCTCATCAAATAGGAGGAACTTCTATGCGCTTGGTGCTCGCTGGTTTCAACTGAACATGGCGGACCTGGAATTCAGCGAGTCACGGTGCTGCATTTTATGTGGAAAGACGAAAAACGTTGTTGGCGTCCCTGGGCTAACCAGATCCTCCAGAGCTGCTTCCAGTTCGGGGAGTCCAGGAGCTACGGCTGGATCACGGTCGCTTCCCATGGTACTTCCTCTGTCCAGGATCCGAAACTGTCATCCTGATTCAGGGACGGCTCTGCCGGACAACAGAGGCAAGGAGGTGCTCTGGAGCTCAGACAGGAGCAGCAGGAGAGCAGAGTAAGGGGCCAGGTAGAGAGAGCACCAGGGCCAAAGGAGACGGCGGCTGGCTGGGACCAGCTCTAGAGCTACATGAGGAGTATGAATGATCCTTCTAGAGGCTAAATTAAAACGTCTTCTTTCAAAGACACCCACGGACCTCTAAAGAACATTCCTTACTTCATCCCATGTCAGCTTTCATTTTTCATTTTTCCATTTTGATTGAAAAAAGCTTTGTCTTTGCTGCAGTCCTTCACTGTATGTCACAACAAGACGCAAATTGACAGAAAAGTTCAGAAATCTGCTTCGCAGCTATTGCAGTTTTCACTTCGCTCTATTCATTGTAATTGTGGCATTTGCATCACTTTGCATCATTTCGCTCCTGAACGCGCCTCTACATATCTGACCCTGCCTCTACATATGGATAACATGCTCTGTCTTCTCTAAGCCCCAGTGTCACACTGAGCCTGGTTCTGGTTCTGCTGGAGGTTCTCCTCCCTGTTAAAGGGGAGTTTTCCTCTCCACTGTCGCTTCATGCATGCTCAGTATGAGGGATTGCTGCAAAGCCATCAACAATGCAGACGACTGTCCACTGTGGCTCTACGCTCTTTCAGGAGGAGTGAATGCTGCTTGGAGAGACTTGATGCAACCTGCTGGGTTTCCTTAGAGAGGAAACTTTCTGACCAACCTGGAGGATCTGATGGAGTCTGACTTTGGAAAGAGCCTTGAGATGATATGTGGTGAAGTGGAGCTATATGAATAAAATTGAATTGAACTGAATTAAATCACCGGTCTCGTCATTCACATGCGGTGTGAACGCGCCATTACAGAGAGTGCGATCAGGCTAAAATATCTGTTCCCCAAACTCCCGCTGACAAAGATTTTACAAACAGGAAAAGTTGGGGTGGGTCAAAGTAGAATGGGATGCTTGTTGAGCTTCTTTCGGGCTTGTTTTAATCGAGCTTGTCGCTTGTTTCCCTCACAAGATCTGGCAACAGAGCACGGCGAAGCTCTGCATTTCTGATGAAGCTCAACAGAGTTGGAATCCGCTCCCACCCTGATGAAGCTGTCTTGATTCTGCCAACACTTGAGCTAATTTACTGTGACGTAAAATTAGTGCAATTGGTTTAGGCAAAGTCTTTCCATTTCATATAAAACTTGACAAAATGTTTCCCTCTCTGAGTTTCTGGAAATATCTGGTCTCAGAACAAGCAGAAGACCTTGTAGAAATTGCCTCTCCAACTATGGACAACAGTTTTATACAGATTATTTCAGCTGTAACATTTATCATCTCAAAATGTGTTTTTACTATCTTAAAAACTTGGCTAAAACTATTTGAGCACTCCTCTGGACGGTTCCTTGTTGAAACATTTAGTCTCTTCTCCAAGAGAACTCCTCAGTCTGAGGAGTTCCAGGTAAAATCAGCCTTATCAGCAGAACCTCTAAGAGTTTACCTGGAACTCCTCAGACTGAAGACGTCTGTTGCAGACGAGACGGAACGTTTCAACAAAGAAGAAAACGTGAAGAGGACCTACTCAATTTTTCTACCTGGATTATTGAGATGCATGAGGAAATTAAAAATAGGGAGCAAAGTTCACTCCTGATCATTTTATTGAGGAGCCACTCTTTAGGTATCAGATTTACGATGATTCAGTGCTTTGAGGGATGAGCAGTCAGAGAGGTTACTAACTGCTCTTAAAAATATAAATAGTCTTACCTATACCACTCAGTGCTTTTTCTCTGAGCTGTTGCCGTGGCACTCTTTTCACCAGTGACACAAGCTGTTGATGAATGCTTCCAATGTCATCAAATGTAAGGACAGAGAAGGCGTAGGAAGGATTATGTGCAATCGTTTGGAGCTCTAATATGTCAGCGGTTTTGGTTCCAACACAGAAAGGAACAACTTTTTCCTCTTTTAGATCAGCAGCAGCTCTTGTAACATCATCTCGAGATCTTCCTGCGGTCAACAGGATCAGTATCTGAGGGACACCCTCCATATGCCGACTTCCTGAGGACTCTGCAAAAGCGTTCCTCCTCACATGGTCGAGAGCTGCACCAGTGTTTCGTGGTTGGCCCCCTTTATGCTTCAGCTGTCGGACTGCATTAAGAACAGCTTGTTTATCCGTGTGGGTGTTCAGACTGAAATGTGTCTCTGGATCTCGGCTGTACTGAACCACAGAAACACGGTCTTTGGTTTCGTCAACACTGAGCGTTTCTACTACTTGCTGGACAAAGGTTTTCATTGCTGGGAAGCCACTCAGTGTGCCATCTGATCCGTCCAACAGAAACACAATGTCTCTTTGAGGAGACTCTAGTTCAACTAGGAGAGAATGCAAGTTTAGCAATTAGAAACCAGAAATCAAAGCTGCAAACAGTTTAACAAGGCAAAATAAGTTGGGAGGGAAGTTCTAAGAAGGTTTATGCAGTAAAAAAGTATTCAGTGTCTAAATGCTTTGGACAGCTTGATCAAGAAGAATATTGGGAAACTTAGAGGGAATATTCCTCTTTCTCCACTTACAGGAGGAGAAAACCAAAAAATAACTTGAAACTGATAATCATTCAATGATGTGTTTATCATTGGCTCAAGGAAGAGCTGCAGAAGCAAGAGAAATCCCTTAAAAGATTCAAGAAGAAAATTAATGAGAGCCAAAAAAGAGACAATGCAACCTTGATGTTGCATCTTCCAAAAGAAACTTAAAGAGCATGAAACTGATCGACTGATGTTCTTAGAAGATGATGCAGTTTCATCGGCCTTCAAAGTCTGCAGGATCGCTGGTAGAAGAACCAGCAGGTAGTGAGTAAATCTCAGCTATGAATCTGTGACTCTTCTTACCCACGCCAGAAGGAGGCTGAGTTTGTATTTTGGCCTGGATGAATGCAGCCATGTCAGGCTGAATGGACCGAAGTTCACTGAAGACAGGCAAGTTGACAAGAAACCTGGAGGAGGAGGCAATTTTCTCCAGTTCCACTTGGTCAGCCCTTTTCATTCCAATGGCAAAACAAAAAACACCAACTTGCTTCAGGTCCAAAGCAGCCCTGGAAACATCGTCACTGGACGTGCCACCAGTCAGTAAAACCAGAACCTGAGGAACTCCCTCCAGGCGTCTGCTACCAGAGGAGGCTGAAAAGACACGGCTTCGCACAAACTGCAGCGCAGCGCCAGTGTTTCTAGTTCTTCCCCCTTTATGGCGGAGCGCTCTGATGGCAGAGATCACTGCCCTTTTGGTTTTGTGACTTGTCAGGCTAAAGTAAACCGCGGCATCATCGCTGTACTGTACAACAGCGAACCGAACCCTGTCTTCGCCAACGTCCAGGTCTTCTGCCATTCTCCTGACAAAGTGGCGGCAAGCCGGAAGTCCGTTTCTGGAGTCGTCTGACCCATCAACGAGGAACACTATGTCCCTCTTACTGCTGAATGTGTCAACTGGTTGATACATAGATAGAAAGAGTGGTCGTGAACTGTTGTACGGTCAGGGATATTTACATGTACAAACAGCATGAAGCTCAGGAGTTCATACCACAACTACAGAAAGATCAATGTGAAAACTTTAAAATAAAATGACAACAGAGCTGGGGATGTTCTGCTAAGAAGAATCATGAATGGATCAGAGACAACAGAAATATAGACGATTTCATCCCAACTTTGTATCAGTTTATGGACTAAAGGAAATAAAATATCCTCAAACGCTACTTGAAAACACATGCTGTTCTTACCTACTAAATCTGAGATTCCATTCTTGGTTTCCTGATTGTCTTTGTGTATGTTCAGTGCAGCAAGAACGTGTGTTTGGACCATGTTTAATTGGGAGAAGTCAGGGACCTTGTATATGAAGCCAGGTTCAAATGCAATCATTTCCAAATCTGCAAGGTTAGCATCTCCCACTCCAACCCCGACTGCCACAATTTCATGTTCTTGAAGAGCAAACGCTGGTCCTTTCACACTGTCTGTAGATGGTTTACTTGTTAGAATGATTAAAATCTGAGGCACTCCTTCTAGTCTTCTGCTGCCCGTGGAGGACGTGAAGACCCTGTGCCTCACAAACTGGAGAGCCGCGCCAACATTAAGCCGCCTCCCACCTTTGTGCATTAAGTTATCAATAGCATTCAAGTTGTCGTTTTTTGTCTTGTGGGAATTTAGATAGAAGTTTACTTTGGTGCTATCAGCAACCTGAGCCACAGAGACTCTGTCAAGGCTCTCGTCAACATGGAGGCGTTCCACTATGTTTCTGACAAAGCGCTTTATGTCTGCGAATCCATCTCTGGTGTTATCAGAGCCATCCAGCAGGAACACAATATCTCGTTTTACAGCATCATTTTGCACTACGACACAGATAAAGTTTTGTTATTCTGATCAAGCAGAAAACATCAGAAAAAGCACTGTTGGCTTTAGCACACCAAGAAGGAAAAGTTGTCTGTCTTACCTTGCTGGAGGGCGACTGTCAGCTGGTCCTTCGGCAGGGAAACATAGGCGTTGACCTTCGGTGGTATGGTGCCAAGTTCAGTGAATTCCCTCACATTAAAAGCAAAGGAAGGGTTGTGTGAAATAGCCTCAATCTGCCTCTTGTCTGCATTCTTGACACCAACACCAAATGGTACAACTCCATCTGTCTTCAGTTGACCAGCAGGTTCCTTTACACTATCCATGGATCTGTCTGCAGCCAAAACGATCAGAAACTGGGGGACGTTTTGAGCCGCCCGGCTACCACTGCTTTCAGACATGATAGTGGACTTCATGTATTTCAGAGCAGCTCCTGTGTTCAAGTTGCGCCCGCCAGCCAGAGCCATCTCTCTTACAGCTCTTATCACCTCTTCTTTGGTCTGATAAGAGTTGAGGTAGAAGACTGGAGAGGGCCTCTCACTGTGCTGAACCACTGAAACGCGTACTCTGTCGATGCCAATGTCAAGAGGTTCAATCACTGTGAGGATGAAATCCCGGATGTAGCGAAAGTCTGCTCGGACGCTGTCTGTGCCATCAATCAGGAAAGCGACATCTCGTTCAGCTCCAGTTAGACCCTCTGAGGACACACACAAAGAATTATTTTAGGCAGTTAGACAAAGTTTATGACGTTCATATGTGTTAGAGAATGAAAAATGGGAAACTAACCTGTTTTATCGACTTCTATATCGACTTCTATAACGCCCTGCACGCTTATTAGGCTCGGCACGATAACGTCGGCCAAGGCTGGTAAGTCTGAGAAGCGTCTTTGGTGATAAGCCATAGTTTCAACAAATGCGATTTTTTTCATCACTTCTTGGTCTGCTTGCCCAGAGGTGACAGTGAAAGTCAAAATGTTATCCACCGCCAATCTGTCAGCTTCAGCGCTGGTATCATCCTGGGGTGTGCCACCTGTGATCAAGACCAACACCTGCTCAGCTTTCTGGGGCTTGCGTGACCCAGCTGCTGGCTGGAACATGTTGTTCAGAGCATAGTTCATCGCCGCTCCTGTATTTAATATTGCGCCTCCAGTCAGAGTGAGTTGAGAGATTTTGTCCACAATATCTTTCTTGTTGGTGTAGGTGTTCAAGTAAAATTCAATTCTTGGACGTTCCGCAAACTGCATGAGGCCAATCTGGACCTGGTCAGGGCCTATGTTCAGCTGGTTGACGATGTTGATCATGAAGTCTTTCACAAAGGGCAAATTACTGCTACCCAGGTAGTTTGAGCCGTCCACAAGGAAGACGATGTCTCGAAACATACTCTGCGTCTGCACTGTGGTGATCACCACATCTAAAGAAAAGCACAAAGAGACAGTCATTATTTACAGGACAATATTACTTCAATATCAACAACATCTCGTGATTTAAACTAGAGGTGAGCAGTTTTAGTCCTGATGGGTGTTCAGCTGGTTTTGACTTACCTGATCATTTGCTAATTTCTTTTTGTGACTTTAAATTACTAATCAAAATAAAAATGTATTTGTTATTAATGAAATCTTTGACTATTCATTTGCAGAGATCCAAACGTTTCTGTCACAACTTCACCAACTTTCAAGGTGCATGAAGAGCATAAATGAGCTGAAAACTTCAGCTACACTTGAAGGTTCAGGTGCAGACTTTGACCAATGCGTTTCGGCTTGTGGCCTTCTTCAGGCCCATTCATGACTGTCAAAGTGTGCTCTGAACCTTCAAGTGTTGCTGAAGTTTTCATGGACGACTCTTAAATTGCAGACAATATTTATTGTCGCTGCGCCCACAAGTCCAGGCCAAACTCAGAGAATATGACCAGTTGGGGCTTTTCAAACTCAGGATCCAATACGCCCCAAAGTGAGAATCCTAAGTAGCAGTCTACTTTTATTTTGGGAAGTAGATACTGTGTGGATAAAATGTGTTACATTTCACCTTTACTGTTTTTGTCTCCTTTATTGGCTGGGATGTAACAGTTTGTGTGTATTGATCACAGCTTAGAAAGATGTTCAAAGTACTGAGCAATGGTAAGATGAGGCATTACCTGGATCAGTGGGCAATTCCACCAACACCCCAGAAAGAGTGGAGAGGGCATCGGTTATTTCCCTGGCGTTGCGAAACAGTTGTCTGAAGTCCTTTGCCATGAAGACCATTCTGTCAGAAAAGGCGATCTCATTCAGTTCCTCCACAGCAGCTGCCCTGGAGCCTGCAGCCAAAGTCAGGACACCCTGTCCCTTTAGAGCCCGAGCCGGTTCCACCACGCTGTCACTGGACCTTTTACTGACAATAAGCAACACAAGTTGGGAAACGCCCTGACGGCTGCCCTTCTCTGGTCTCAACATGTTCTGCCGCACAAAATTTAAGGCGGCGCCGATGTTGATGGTCTGACCCGGTCTTGGTCTGAGAGTAGCTGGAGAATCCAAAGCACTGAGCAAGGAAGCCTTGGTTGAATGGCTGTTGAGGTCCATCACGAGTCTTGGAGCAGTGGAAAACTGGGCAATACCCACTTGGACTGCATCTGGACCGATTTGCCTGGCGTTGACAAACCGCTTGATGTAGTCACGCAAAGCGTTGACGACCGCTGTTC
The DNA here is from genome assembly GCA_037039145.1 of Fundulus diaphanus. Lineage (NCBI taxonomy): Eukaryota > Metazoa > Chordata > Actinopteri > Cyprinodontiformes > Fundulidae > Fundulus > Fundulus diaphanus. The sequence continues at coordinate 56,213,475 of CM073132.1, read as the reverse complement.
CCATCGTGCTGTCGAACAAGAAAATGATGTCTCGTTTTCCAACTGCTACAGCTGAAAACAGAAGAAATAGTGTTTATTTTAACATATGTCTTCATTTTACTTAAAGTCCTATAAAGACATTTGTGAAAAGGTAGACGTAAGCTGGACTTGCAGACTTTCACTTTGTCATTATAAATATTTATAATCTAGCTTTGCTCAAAATGGTGAAACGATAAAATAGTAATAAATTACAAATTTCAACATAAAAACTTGTAGTTATTTTAAAAAAATACTCCAAAACAGATCTAAATATTTCAACACACACACAAGCATTTATTAAATGTGAAAAACGTTCATTTATTATTGATTTCTACTTGTTTTGGATGTTATTTTTACATCGCTGTGCTCAATCATGTAATTTTGGGTTTCATTTCTATTTTGAGCATTATCTGACTTTTTAAGGTAGAAGAGTCTTGTAATGACATCTGGCTGCAGTATCAGTTTTGTACATTTGATTTCAAGTCCCTAAAACAGTAAAGTCCAGGCCTATTCCTGTTTAATAATTGGTTAACATATTTGTATTTTAGTCTCTAATTTGTTATCCTGAAACCTGATAGTAGTAGTTGTGTTGGTGACACTGTAAAGTGAAACTACTGCTGCCATCTAAAGCAGCTGTTTGAAATGTCCTTAAATGTGCCGTTTCATTAGAATAACGGGTAACAGTGATCATTTCTCTTTTATCGTGTCATAATATTCTGATGCCCATAAAATCTTTAACTGATGCTTTAACTGCTTCAGACCAGGCAGCGATAAACTAAGTGGTGACAACATGTGGTCACTTCCTGTTATCTCCCTGCAGACAGGACAGCTGAGGGACTCAATGATGGGCCCTTTAGGGCTCAGGTACCACAATGTGCTCCAGGCTGCTTGGCCCTCCACTGTCTGCGGTGGCCAGGCTCATCTTTGGGTGTCGGGGAAGTGGCATCGGGACTTGTGGCGCCAACAAGCGGCAAGCTGGTGAAGATGGGGATGGAGTGTGTGGAGGCGGTGACTGAGCAGAGGAGGAGAGGGAAGCTAAAGGCCATCTTGGACGACCCCTCTCATCCTCTTCACGAGGCAGCTCAGGAGCTCCTTCCGCCACAGAATCGTCCATCCGCCAGCTTCAGAGAGCTTTAGAGGCTCCATTATGCCTCAGCCATCAGGCCACAATACCACAGCACCACACTGAAAGAGACTGGTCCCATTCCATCTCAGACATCTAACCGTTTGTAAGTGATTATCATCAGTTGATGATGTAAAGATGTGTTAAAACTTCTATAAGACTTCATCTGTCCTTTTTTACATGTGCTTTGTGCTGCTGTGTCAACTGAACTTCTCCCTATGGGGGATTAATGAGGTTATATCTCATTTTACTGGGTTTTGTGCACAGAACTTTAGAAATGGGATTATCATTGTTTAACCTGCTGTACCTGCATCTGACACACACGTTAGCCTCCGTGATGTAATAATTCCCCTCCCCAACCACCGAACCCCAGCAACACTTGAAGAGGTTACCTACCTTCAGGGAAATCAGTCACAAACATTATGGTGCTCATTGCCACTTTAATGGAGCCTGCAAACTGCTCATCAGTGGTTGTCAATGCTCTGAAATTGGCTGCTTTCAGGACCAAACTTTTATCTGTGGCCACCTCGTCCAGATCTGCTGCAGCATCGTCACCAATCGACACCCCTAATGTGATGACACCGGCCCTCATGAGGGCCCGGTGAGCGGCACCGGTGTCATCAGTGGACGCGCCGGCACTGACGATCACCAAAACCTGGGGTGTGCCCTCGTTTGCCCGGCCCCCGGCCGATTCACTCAACAGACTCTCAGCCACTTCCTCCATGGCGGCCCCCAGGTTCGATTCATCGCCACCTGAGTAGGTCAGGCCCTTCACCGCCTCCAGGACCGACGATTTCTCATAAAAGCTATTCAGATAGAACTTTATTTCTGGGTCGTTGTTGTACTGGACCAGGGCCACCCTAATTGCGTCCCTGCCCACAGAGAGGCGCTCAATGACTCTCGTAAGCCAATCACGTACATAGGGGAAGTTAGCTGCTCCAACGTTCTGTGATCCGTCAATTAAGAATATTAGGTCAGCTGTTTCTGGTGCTTTAAGGAGAGAAAGAGAAAAAAGAGAACAAAATGGAAACAGTGAAAGCAAATAATCTAGTGAGACAGTGACAAAGACATCAATCAGGGAACTCAAGTTAGCAAATCATTGCATGTGTGAAGTAACAGTCAGAGTGGATGAATAAATAACACTGCAAAACACATCATACTGCATGTCGGCTGAACCAAGGAGATCTCCTACAGTCTTCGATTTAAATAGTCCTAATGAAAAATAATCAAGATATCGGTGTGTTGATAGCTGATCATATTATATATTTCAAAATATGATCATTCATAGTTTCAGGATTCAACCTGAAACCTTTTGTCTTTGTTGGTGTTTCGGTTCTATCAGCCTCCCAGTAAATCTGTTTATCTGACGTTCTGCAGGATACAAGAAAAAAAGCTACCAACAAAAAGAAACGCAGCTCCATTCAGGCTTTGATGTCTAAACTACATGTGGAGATAAAACTATATCAATGAAAGTGGTTCCTTAACATTATACTCTGAGCTACAACTTCTATGGAAAAGTCTGTTGTTGTTTTTCTCTGGCTTTTGGAAAAATGGGATTAAATATAAAATTCTGTCCAGCAATACTTTTTCCTTTATTATTTATTAGTTGACACTCTTACAAATCCTGTAATTGAGATTAAAGATAAGTAGGAAATAAATCCAGTTTTGGTCGGTCGAGGCAGATGACCGTTCATACTGAGCCCGGTTCTGCCGGAGGTTTTTTTTCCCGTTAATGGGTGGTTTTTCTTCCCACTGTCGCTTCATGCTTGCTCAGTATGAGGGATTGCAGCAAAGCCATGTACAATGCAGACGACTCTCCCTGTGGCTCTACGCTTCTCCAGGAGTGAATGCTGCTTGTCGGGACTTTGAAGCAATCAACTGGTTTCCTTATATAGGACATTTTGACCAATCTGTATAATCTGACCCAATCTGTATAATATGATTGAACTTGATTTTGTAAAGTGCCTTGAGATGACATGTTTCATGATTTGGCGCTATATAAATAAAATTGAATTGAATTGAATTATTTTTTGAGGATTGCAAGTCAACAGGAAACACGTCCTCTATAAAATACTATAGAAATATTTAGATTGTACTATAATTTTAGAACTTTTTCTAAATGTCTCTCAGCTCCGTTGAGTTCAGCCGTCCCATGCAGACTCTTGTTACAGACCACAGGTGAAGTGACCAGTCATGAACCTGTGGATCATCCTTGGAGCCTGCACACAGATTCAATCTGATTTTGTACATCAGCCATTAGATTAGGTGCTACTTTACTCATAATCACCTTTCCTTCTAGTATAGTGCCTCTTTAGGCCTTTTACAACACCTGGTTACTGCCCAGATGATGGCCTTCTCAACTGGGCATCTTCCAGGACTACAGCAGCTCAAGGATGATTCCAACAGGTTGATAACTGTTTCAAATACTGAGTATTTAACATGTTTCACAAAGACATTGTGACTGATAAAGACAGACAAACATGTGCAGGACACATAAGCAGTGGTGCATGGTTAGCTATGGTTAAAAGCTCATGACTGATATCTGGTAACGTTTTCAAGAGTAAAAGCATCCAGGAAATCAGGCTTCCAACCAAAGGTTTGTCGGATTAAATTGTGTTAATCTGAGGCTAAAGCTTTGTCAACTAGCTTGTGGTGTGCCTCAGGGATTAGTCCTCTACTCCCTTCTCTTCTCATTTTCACAACATTTTTTCAACTCCAGATGCCAGAAAAACCTTTTCACAAGTTATCATTCTGGAAACATATACTGGCTAGCCCGACATTTTCCATGATGATGAATCTGAACTAACTCAATTTGACAATTTTTTCCCCTCACCTGAAATATATTCTCTCTTTTTAACGCTCATCTTTACAACAAAAAACGAATGTCCTCTTCAAATTGTCTCCAACTGGCTCAAAATGGTGCAACCAAACTTTTAAAGAATCCATGTCAGGCTGCTTGAACTGGTTCTGTAGGACTCCTTATTGATTTTTTAAAATCTTTTTAGCCCATCTTTAAAGCCTGAAACTTTAAATATGTTGGACTTTTTGACGTAGTGTTTAACGCCCTGAGATCCTCCTGACCAAATGTAGCCTTTTTTAAGTCTTTCAAGTTGCAGAATAAATAAATAAAAACTTGTATTATCCAAATGATAATGATCTAGAAGTGCTGTTTTTAACTGTGAAGGAAAATAGTTACATACATCAACCAAAAAGTTAGATTGTTCAAAAACATCTGGGGTAATATTGTGTTCTTGTAGTGGTTTTAAAAGTATTAGAGCTGAATAACAGCAGTGTCAGGAAAAGGTTGCTGGCAACGTATTTTAGCCTGGTCTAAATTATCAGGCTAAAATATAAATAGCGTCATGTGAATATGGTAAATATGGTGCAAACATATTAAAAAGGAGTTAAAATGCATGCAAGTGTGTTTGCAACCTTCATTGTTCACAACGTTCATTTGTCAATCTTGTGTTTTCTTCTATTACGTTGGTTGATGTGAAGTGTTTGTCCGATCAGATCTAAGCGAGGCAAGTGTAAAAACATCAGGTCTGTGGCCTGAGGAGGAGGTTTTACCAGAGCCAAGGGGAGAATGGACAAAAATATTCACGGATGCAGCGTCTATGTTTCTGTTTTGGACAGAATCAGATCAGGATGATGGACTGAGAGGATTTCTCTGGACTCTTCTGCCGTGCATAGACCGGTTACAGTTTCTGCCGAGTGTGCCTCAAACAGTGGGAAGCTAACTGGATTCAGCATTGTCACGCACAAGGCCTCAACTTCCACCTCGCACCTATAGCCTAAAAGGATCTGTGATTAAACCGTGGCTTTTCTGCTTGTTTAGCAAGTGAAGCGGCCATTTGTGTTTTCTCTGGAACAACCACCAGACCTGCTACGGTTTGCTAAATCTGAGCTCAAATAGGTCGCACATCCGAACTGAATGTGTGTTTGTTACGGCCCCTGGCCTATAGAGGCTGTGCAGGAGGCTTGTTTGTTATGCAAATCCACTGTGATATAACATCTACCTGATTGGCTGTAAGGAGGCTGCTGAGATGCTGCAACCTCATTGGACCAGCAGAGGACTACCATGCCAATCTGACTGCTGATGAGACCCACCTGCAGCAGTATAAAAGACTCCAGCACTCGTTCCTTCTTTGGGGACAGCTAGTAGGAAGTGGCTTTTGTTAAGCTGTTCCCCCACCTTTGGTGCTTGTGATTGTTTTGGCCTCATTTTGAATTAGTTGTGCTTCCTAGTTTGGTTAAACATGTAGTAATTGAATTTACCCTAAGCACTGTTAAGATTATGTGACCTTTATTTTGTGTTAAACTGGGTTGTATTGTTTTGTGTTTGTTAAAACCCATTCTTTTGTAATAAATCACCATTTTTATTGTACTACTTTTCTCTGGACACTTTTATGTTACCTCCCCTGAACCCCTAGACCTTTGGGGTCGTAACAGTGTTGTTGAAAGTAATATTTTGAGTTAATTTCTTTTGAGTCTATGAAGTCACAAAAAGTATTCTGAGTGTGCTGAAACATTACAAAACTTGGATATTGCCCTTCCATTTAATTTTTTCAATAAAAGTAACTGTTAGTTGCAGAAGGTAACCTGTTAGCTCCAAGAAAGTATGAGTTACAATATGCAATGCTGCCAAAAAGTTAGGTTAATTTTGCAGGTGGAAAGGTTACGATGCTAAGATCAAATTCTAAACCTGGTGGTGTTAATGATAAGGTCCCTGGTCTAGTATGCAGCGCTTCCTTCCTGCACATGTGGGCAGGTTAGTATGGTAGTTGAGGTGGGACCGTTTCTTTACCTGTCCCTTGTCCAGCCACAGGGGCCTCATTGACCACAGGAGTGCCCCCCACCCGGGTAACTGCCCCGCAAAGGTTCACTACTAAATCCTGAATTATATCCCGCAACTTCAGAAAAGAGTCTACATTGAACACGTGAGTTTCTTGTGGCTGGCTAGCCATCTCCCTGAGTTCCCAGTCCACCGCATCCTGGACTCCAACCGCAAATATCTCCACGTCTGCCATCCGAAGCACCTTAGCCGGCTCGGCGACATCATCCTGCGATCGCCCATCTGTCAGGACCACCACAACCTGGGCCACCCCGTCGGCCGCGCGGCTTCCCGCCGCAGAGGTCAAATGCGTACGGAGGAGGAATTCCAGACCCAGGCCGGTCCGGGTGCCGCCGCCGCGGTAAGACATGGCGTTGATGTGTGCCAGGACGTCCTGCGCTGTTGGGTAGGTGTTGAGGCGGAACTCCGTTTGGGGCCTGCTATTGTACTGTGTGAGGGCGAAGTGAAACCGCCCTCCTCCGACCTGGTGCAGAGACTTTACCAAGGTGTACAGAAACGTTCTGACATGTTCAAAGTTCTCCTGCCCCATACTCCAGGACGAATCCACTAGAAAGTACACATCAGCTGCCGAGCCTTGTGCACAGTCTTCAGAGGAGAATGTCAGAGGACAGAAGACCAGTGAAAAGACACTTTGTGCAAGGCATCACACATAGTTTCACACATTAAACTGGTTAGGCCACTTTAGATTTGACAGCATCAGTCTGTTTTGTTCATCATGAACACTATGCTCATGTTTTCAGAGAAATATTTAGTCATGTAATTAATGATTTTTAAAAATCCGTCTGTGCTAATATGGATCATATTTGTTCAATTTTACAACAAGCTTTACAAAAAAGTCAGGAAATTCTTTAAAAATGTAAATTAAAACAACGTGAGATGATTTTCCAAGGATCCGAACCCTGAATGGAGATGTAAATAAGCCGATGTATGAAGTTCAGATTTTTGCTAAAATGCTCATAGATTTTGGACCATTTTCCACTTTGCATCAGTCTGCTGCAGTTTTTGGTTTAGGGACAAAGTATTGAGTCTTTATTGGCTTTAACTGGAAGAGCCATCATTAATCATTGCGTTTTGTTTTTATGTGAAGTTTACAGAGCATCCCAACTTTTTTGGAAAGACAGTTGAAATGAGAAAAACGGTTTTCTTAGTGAAAAGGGTTCGACTTACCTTCCTGAGCATCGAGGTTAAAGGGGAGTCCTGCCATCAGGACCCCCAGGAGGGCACACAGGGGTAACAACCGAGGCCTCTTCATCTTCAGGTAAAACAAGGAGGGAGAAACAAGAGTGTGTCATTAAGGAGCTCAGAATTCATAGATGACACAAAGACACAAACCAAAGATACCCGAGGAAAACGAAGAATGGGCGTTCCTTGTCTTGTTACTGAAAAGAACTCCATAAATAAACCTGCCTTCCTAGAGAGGACGCTCAGAAATGTAGAAACACAATCTGATAAAAGCAGCATTTAAAGTTGGTGAAATGAGAAGCAGAAATCAGGAGCACCACCGTAGTTCCCAGTAACAAATTAAAGTCTAAGCAATAGTAAATATCTGACTGAAATCTGACAACTTTGAGCAAACGTCATGAGTTCAGCGGCTCTGTGAAACCTGAACATTAGAGTCGCCTTTGTCCTCTACAGGAGCAGCTACTTCAAGTTTGTCTACAATAAGCTCAGATCAGACACACAGGAAAACCGCCTCCTGCTTCTTCAACAAGGTACGATTTCTCCGGCTGTTGCTTCACTATATCTACTAAATGCTGTTCAGGGCTGGAGAGAGGAAGTTCCCCGACCAGCAGACAGGACAACATGCACCAGGAGAACCTGGAAACCTCATCCAGAACGCTCCTAGTTGGGAAATTAAACCGGTTACTTTCCAGCATTTAGCAGTTACCTGACTGGCAGCCTGTAAACTACGAAGTTTAGTAGAATAACACACAAGTTCCTGAAAGTAACCTGCAAGTTCTGGAAAGGAGCCTTTCAGTTCCTGGAAGGTAACTCTATAGAAGGTATAATGTACCTTGTTAAGAACCTGAGTAGAATGCCTAACCTCATAAATATAAAGGATTACAGGTAGGTCCCCAAAAGTAACCTGCCAGTTCTGGGGAAGGAACGTGGTGTGAGAGAAGGCAGCCAGTGAGTTTCAGAAAGATTCTACGGCAGCTTGGGAAAGTAACAGGTTACAAGTCCATGTAAGTTCTGAGAAGGTAACCTTAACATGTGCAAGTTCCAGTCCTAAAACGGACTGGTACCTGGAAGTACCCGATGTTTGGCCAATCCTGTGTAGGTGCTGAGAAGACAGGCTTGGTAAAAAGCCTCCAAAAGTTCTTGCCGGTTCTAAAACCTAACCTACAGGTTTCAGGAAGGAACCCATTTACTTTTAAGGAGCAACCTGTAGGTCTGGAATGTAGCCTATGAATTTTAGAAAGTTACCCAGACAGTGAGCAGTGTTCCCTCTAGATTCCACAAAGTAACTGTAACCTGTGAACTCTGCCCTGAAAGTCTCTTAAAGTAACAGATCACAGCTGATCACCTGATTCCCGGGTGTTCCCTGCAAGTTTCAGGAAAGCTGCATGTTTCAAGTCACATGGTGATTCCCCAGGCTGCCGGTAACTAAGTTCAGGTTACAGCCTCTGTGCTTATACAGCCTTTAACCAGGCTGGGGCTTATTTATTACCTTTAACCCACATTTCCTTCTGTGTTTTCTATTACAGACACTAATGTTGCATTCAATTTGCAGTCGGAACTCGGAAATCCCAGCTTCCGATCAGAAATCTCAAATGTAACGGCCGCTATAGTCGAACGGAGTGCAGCAACAGAGCATGAATGCAGAGAACACCTGAGAAGTCTACCAGGTACGACGGCCCAGCAGGGCTGCATGGTTGTGATATTGCGTGCAATGGTGATCGTCATTTACAGCTCAGGTTTGTAGTTAAAAGCCACCAAAAAATAGTTTGAACAACACAAGTTCAGGGAAAGCATCAGGTAATTTCTGTCCTGAAAGAGACGTGAGTCCCCCAGAAGTACGCTGTGGGGCATTAGGGTTTTATCAGATTATAATCAGGGAGGAGTATCAGTAGTCAGCAGGGTGAGGACTGAAAGCAGCTGCTGGAGCTGCTAGATGGAGACCTTGGGTAATTAGCTCTCCTGGGCAAACGCTGGACTTTCCTCCTCACATCACGGCGTTCTTTGGGAGGATTGTTGGCTGGATGTGTTTTCTGGAGTCAGTTTTTCCTACATTAGGATGTGAAGTAATGCCCCAGGAAAGAAAAGAGAGCTTCTTTCACCTCCTTGTTAGCCAATCTTAAAACGTTTAACCCTCTGAAGCCACAGCTCTCACAGAGGATCTCACCTGTTCAGTTCTCACCTGTCTGCCGGGGAACATAAACCTGGACAGACCGGGAGCAGTGACACATTCAATGCGCTGAGAAACTCCCTATTTCATTTAATTTTGCTGCTTTTAACCTCCTGAATCAAATGGAAAATAAAGTTCTGCTTCAAACCAGTGATAACAGGATTTAAAACACAATGATGGTTTCTGAATAAAGACGTTTTTGTGTCTGGGCTGACAGCGCAGACTAAGAGTGATGCTGGGGATGCAGGGAAACAAGTCGGCATCGGTCTGGTGAGAAGAACCAGGGTGATTCGGACCTTTATTGGGTTCTTGGTTCATTGACAACAGAGATCGCTGCTCAGAAACATGTGCTGACACCTGGTGGAGGGTTAGGGGAACAGCAGTGAGCAGTGAAGCTTCCAGGTGATTAAAGTTCTGCTTCCCTGTCCCCTGGGAGCTGCTTCTACACATGTGCAAAAGTTTTAAAGCAGCTCTTACCCCAGAACCTCTCCAGGTACCTCACCTCTGCATTTTTCTAAGGGGGCGACTCCTTTTTCAGAAAAGAGTTTTCTGCCCCTCTCTTCTGTGAAGAGCTTCTGAAGGTCTTTAATGAACAGGACAAAAATCCACTAAAGACGCGACACACGACGTCATCCATTATCCTCACTGCTGCAACTTATCGTCTGCTAAACTGCTTTCTTTGAGATTTTTCACACATTCATTGGTGATAAATCATGTCTATGTGGCGCCGCAGGAGTTCAGGAGCCTTTAAACACATGATTCATTGTTCCCTACCTGTAGTTTACAAAAAAATAAATAATAAAAGACCTTAATTAGAAGAAAAAGTGCCTTGAAAAATGTCAGGTGTCAAAAGGAATGTTTGTAAAAAAGTAGCCAAAGTGTAAATAAATCTTAGAAACCTTAAGAGAAGAGGAAAAGTCTTGATGCAGAACGTTTAAAGATTTGGAAGAAAATCTAAAAACTAGAAATTCCTATTAAGAAAATTACATTTTTAGCTGCAGTGAAACTACAAAAAATAAACAATTTCTCCCAATAATGTTGCTGAAATCCCACCTGCAGAGATTTAAAGTAAACGTTGAACGTCTGAGCCAAACCCAGTCGGCCTGGTGTCCGTTTTGCCTTCTTGAAGCAGTGAGCAGCTGCGGTTCTGCAGAAGTCACAGGAAGCTGGACAGTTAAACCCAAAGACCGGAAGCTTTGGGTTTGTTCTGCCTGCAGCCACCAAACCGGCTCTGTGGTCCAAAGGTTTCAAGGAAACCAAAGCTCTTTGTGTCCTCCTCTCATGCTCATGTGATTTCAGGTCAGTCCAAAGCCGCGGTTCTGCAGCGCCGGCCGGGCTTGGCTGAACGTGCCGGCACCAACACCGCAGTTCTGGTTCTCTGATACGGACCGTCACAACACCAGAGGAACCCATTCATCTAAATCTGCAGCCTGCAGCACATCTGGTGCCGTGGTCTCAGAGGTCGGGTCGGGTCCTACTGGGTCACAGAACATCCAGACATGGACAGAAACATCATGAAAGGTGTTTCTGGGCACAAACGCTGTCCGGTGAGGGCCAGCTTTGACCGGACCGGGCCGCGTCTTCAGCGTTTAATGTTGTTTTATTAACGAAGAGCCGCTGCAAACGTTTGGCCCAACACGGGACTTTATGCAGGAAAGAGATGCGGTTCTGGAAACTCTTTACAATAAGATAAAGTTTGATTAACTGGGAACGCCCTGGGACCTAAGCAGGAACCAATGGGTAGTTAAGCAGTACTAACTGAGGAGCTTATTAACCAGTAGTATCTCATAGTATATGGTAAATGTAAAACAATTATATAGAAACTGTAACGGATCAGTTAAGGATATATTTTATGCTTTAGGTTCTGATCGTATTATTCTACCGCTGGTCCAGAAATGTTGCATTTACACAGAACTCTTTAATTAAACGCGGTTCTGTTGAGGTTACGTAAGGATAAACCAAGCTTGACTCCAAACATGTTTGTTTGGGCCGATTTGGGCCGGGCTTTTGATTCTGAACTGCAGAAATCCAGTTTCTGATCTGAGACGGACATAAAAACAGCAGCCAGCTGCTGACGCTGTCTTCTTGATGCCTTCTCTTCATCTCTGAAGTCTCATGTTTTCTTGTCTTTCCCAGTTTGAGGAGGAGCTAAGAAAAGTGGAATTTGTGTCACGTTATCTTTAATCCTCTGGTTCCTTCAGCTGAACCTGAAAGTATGAGTCATAAAATACTTTAGAGAAATTTAATGGGTGGTTTTGTTCATTTTTATTTTTACCAGTTTTTTTCTCCACTGAATAAGTGTAATAAAATCAAAGTTGGCATTTCTCTGAATGTTTCGGTGTTTCTCATTAGTGCAGCCGGACTGCTGCTCTGTGTTAAACACCACGGCTGCTTTTCTCTTCATCTTCAGTTTGACTGATGCGGATCGTTCCAGGTGGTTCTGATCACTGGTTCTCCAGACCTTGCAGAGGTCTAGCACAGTTTCCCCTGGACATTGGCCAATTTTTCTATCATCCCCAGAACCTGAACATCTTCATCTCTGGACTTTCTCTGCAATCAGCCAATCCAACAGGTCCAGATCTTTTAAGCTGCTCTTCCTCTCGTCAGTCCACCACCTGAATGGTTTCAGGCCTTCTTTACTAAACACATCCTCTAAAAATCAGAATCTGCTGGACTAAAGCTCAGTGGAAAAGTTGACAAAACTAAAAGAAAACCTTCAGGAAGCTTCGATCAAGACCAACTTAGAAGATTACAGGAAAGTTACTTGGAGGGAAAACATCAGGTCGGGGCTGCAGCAGGATTTTCCCACCATGCTAAGCTCCTCTGAACTAGATGTGCTGAATGGGCAGAAATCATTTTGGAAATAACGACTCGCTGCTCCTGCAGTAAACATCTCAGGTTCATCTGCTAACCCAACCGCAGCCGCTGAGGAAAACCCGGACCCGCCCCATCCAGCTGTGAGAGGACATGTGTGCTGCAGATGATAGAGGATCGATAATAAAGTTTAAAGAGGCTGCTGCACACATCTGGAGCGCGTCAGTCCGTCTGACACCTGACATATGCAGGTCAGACCAGAAGAGCCGATCAAAGCCGACGGAAGGATAAAAGAGACGAGAATCAATGTGCAGACAGAAAGCCGTGTTTCAGCTCTTTGTGATCCAGTGTTTTCCTCACGCTAACGGTTCATCTGCTAACCTCACTCTCCAGTTTGCTGCTCTGAGTCCCTCATAGAGGCTTCCTAACAGAGCAGCAGACCGTCCAGAAAACTCCTCCAACCTTTCAGACATCTGTGCTTCATCAAGGGAAGAAAAAAACGTGGAAAATTGGAAACTGGAGTCGCCATAAAACACACAAATGCTGATTTATGCTGCATATCTCAAGGTTATTTATTAAGACTTCCCCTGATGCCAAGGAAAGCTTTTCCAAATGAGCACTTAAAACCGTTTTGGGACAAACTTCAAGTTTCCCTTTGCTTGTGTGATTAAAGTGCATCAGAGAAAGAGGCGCCAGGTCACCAGAAGACGCAGAAAGAAACCCAGAACCGTTCGTTTTAATCAAGCCCGACACGCCCACCCAGCGGGGGCCGTGTAACGGTGGAGGTTGGTGACTCACACCTGGCCCAGTAAAAGCAGTCAGCCCTGGTGCCAGCGCCGTCCAAACATTCCTGCAGTCCGCCAAACCAGATCTGGCCAGGAGTGTGGAAAACAGCGTCCTCCTCACATGTTCCACTGCTGCCTTCACTCAGGGAGTGGCTTCTGCTGCTGCTGTGGAAACATCTGCCCATCAGGCTGATCATCATTACAGCCTTTTACTGATTCCCAATTACAGGTTGGACCAGAGGAAAGCCACTCAGGCACCTTTGCAGGACTAGACATGCAATAATGGCACCAAGGTGAATTTCTGCAGAGGAAACGCTTTTAAGATAAAACCAAATGTCACATAATGGTGACATTATGTGACATTTGAGAAGCTGCAGAGATGATAAAGCATCTCTGCAGCTTCTCAAGCTGCTCATTCTGGTGTCCATAATTAAATCTGAGTTAAAATCTCAAACAGCTTTTCAGGACGTGAATAGACACACCCATCTCCGGCTGGAACCTTCTTCTTCACCTCTTGCCCCTGAAGTGTTCTCACCGCTTAAGTATAGCTTTCAGCCGGAGTGCTAAACGCACGCTGTCGTATATTTTACGAGGTATAAGCCAAAAACTCTGCACAGAGCTGCAATTATCACAGCCGTCAGCGTTGCCATGTTAGGAGCTGAAACGGCACCGTTTCCACAACATGCACTTCATTCTCAGGTCATCTGAATGCAACACGCCTCTCTGCACACACGGCACATCAGGACCCAAACTTACCCTGAGCCGAAGCAGATGCACTCCGCTGACTTTGTTCTTGAAGATAAAAGATAACGAGCTATGAAAAATGACTGCAAGCTGGACTTTTGATCATTATCCTCCAGGAAAAAGCGTCTCGCTGGCTTCACTCAGCGCTCCCCAGGGAAGGAGGCCGAAGACAGCAGTGATAAGGAAACTGAGCGGAGACGCAGAGACAGAGGGGTCTGGAGCGAGGGGACAGAAGGAGACGAGCACCGTCCTGCTCTCCAACCAGAGGAGGTGTGGTGCAGAGTCCAAGGCTGGGATGGGACAAACTTCCAAACTGCTGGAGGCCTGCCATCTCTCTCCTCTCCTCCCACTTTCTCTGAAGAAAGGAGAGAAAAAAGGAGAGCGGGGGGGGGGGGGGTTAAATGAAACCCAGACACATCTCCCTGTTTGGTGAGGATCTGAGCAGAGCGAAGGGTGACGTCACAGATCCACAGAGGGCTTTTCTGCTGACCTTTTCCTTTATTTCCCTCTCTGCTCTGCAAGCTGGGAAACCTGACTTACAGAAATCATGGAAATTAAACCAGGAAGTCAGGAAAATGGAGGTGATAACTTCCCACCGTCTGCAGAAGGAATGTTCCCGACAGAAGCTGCAGGGTGCAGATGGGGAAGGTTACGAAGAATGAGCTGCTTGGCAGCGTCTTATCAAAGCGTTGCATCAGGAGAAACTGCATCTGTGGTTCATGAGGATTTTAAACCCGCAGGCACCGAGGAACAGGCTGCTTATGCGGCTTTACCTGAAAAATCCCTCCATGCATCAACCTGGAGAACCAGGGAGGAACCTGCTTCATAACTAAAGCAACTGAGGCAACAGAAAGAACCACAAACGTTCTGGGACAAAGCAGAGATGTTGGCCGTATCGTACAGAACCATGGAGAACACTGAACCCAGCAGATCAGCACCAACATCTCAGACCTGCTTCAGGCACGGTAGTGGAGGCATGGTGACAGGGGCCCGTTTGGCCACCTCAGGTCATTGAATGGACCATAATCTGGAGTCTGGAGGCCAACTGTCCAACAGCTGAAGGTTGGACAAAAACCGGGTCCACAGCAGAACCGTGGTCCCCAAACAGCAGCTGATCCACATCAGGATGGCTGAGAAAGAAAAGAACCACGGTGCTGCAATGGTCTAGTCAAAGTCCAGACCTCAGCCTGATGCTGTGGTTGGACCCTCAGCTGCAGCTTTTCCATTTTAGCTTCGTCTGTATTTCATAAATAATGACATTGTGGAACCTGTCGGTTCTGGTCCAGTTGAGGTTGGATTTGTTTTATTTTCTGTGAGTTTTACTGGGATTCTGGTGCAGGACAGTGAAATGAAAAACATCTAATAGGTTTGGCATCCATTTGTACTCAGTCAATAGTTTCTAGAGCCGTTAAAACCACCTTTGCTGTCCTCTGATCTATGAACCTGCTCTGATCTAATCCATCCCATAATACCTCAGGCTGCAGGTTCTTGCTGGTTCTCCTGCTGGAAGGAGAACCTCCACCTCAGTCTCAGGTCTCCTGCAGCCTCTAGCAGGTTTTCTACCAGGAAGGATTCATCTCCATCCATCCTCCCGTCAGCTCTGACCTGCTGCCCACAGCATGATGCTGCCTCCACCGTGCTTCACTGTGAGCGTGCTGTGTTCAGGGGTGTGTTGGTTTTCTGCCTGCAGGCCAGACAGTTATGATCTGCTCTCCTGTGATCAGAGGCCTGATTCATGGAGTCCACCCCTAACTGTGGACAGAGTCTCCCACCTGAGCTGCTGATCTCTGCAGCTCCTCCAGAGCCACCATGGTCCTCCTGCTCTGATCAAAGCTCTCCTGGTCCAGCCTGTCAGTCCAGGTCTGATTTTGTGTCAGAGTAACCAGGATGAAGATGAATCCAGAATGATTTCCTCTCCTCTGCTGTGCAGTCCTCTGTGTCAGACGGCCCCTGAAACACCAATAAAATGCGTTAACGTTTGTTTTAACGCGACAAAATGTGGAAGGTTTTATAAAAATACTTTTGCAGGGCGTTGTGTGTTTCATAAGCTAATGTAGGAGAATGCAAAGCAGAAATGAGTCAAACGGTGCAGAAAGCAGACGACAGCAGCTGAAGCTCTGAAGCTCGTCTTCCTGCAGCAAACGGCTGATAACTGTTTGCATTTGGGAACGGACCACGAGTAAACAGCTCCAGCGGGTCAGAACCAGGTTTTATGACTGTTGGAGCTGTTTAACTTTTGGCCCCATTCTCCAACATTCCTCCAAAGAAATGAAAGGAAACATGGAAGCAGAAAACACGGCGGCCGGCTGCAGTTTGGTGAAGGAAACCAGCAGAACAAATTAAACTAGCTGCTGATGTTCAAACCAACCAGGAGCGCCGTAACCTGCAGATATTTTATTATTATCATTTCAGGAAAAATGATCAGCTTCAACAACATCACCAAACAATAAATCTAACATCTTGTCTTGAGGCCTTTAGTTGAGTTAAAGTGTTTTTTCTTGTTTAATGGATCCGTCTTTGGTCCCTCTGCCATCTTAATGTTTACATGTGAGCGTTTATACATTGTGTGTTTTAGCTTCAGGCTGTTTTACGGCACAGACACCGGGCCGCACCAGGTTCTGGATGTCAACAGGAAAACCCTCTCAGCAGCACTTACTGTCAAACCGTTAGGACAGTCCCGGTGCGACCCAAACAGAGCCAGGACCCCTGCATTTCCTGTCAGGGAGCGTTTTGTTCCCAGAGGTCAGGAGAAATGCCGACCCGCTCGAGTCGCAGCGTGTTGATTCAACCGTCTGCAGCATATGGAAGTGTTTAGAACAGTGGCCCGGTTCATGTTCTGCAGTCTGAGGCCCATTACTCATCTCGCCGTACTTCCTGCACAGCGCTGCACTGTTATGCCTTTGCTAGGCAACCCGCTCCAAAGCGGGGAGCACAAACTTGGACGGTGATAATCAGCTGGACCGACCCGCCAGAACAGTGAAGAAATGGCCCAGAACACAGAACCGTGAGGAAAGCCCAGTAAGTCTGTGGTTTAAAGCTTATTTATCTGCATGAGAAATTAAAACGTTACTTCATCTTTTATAAATCAGGCCTCGTTCTCTCCTGGTTTATAGTCTCTGGAGCTTTTCTTTGAGCTTCCCAGCAGTCCCAGTCCACTGCCAGAACCGCTTCAGAGAAAGATGGTGTTAGGCCACTGGACCTGAGAGGAATGAAACGGTGCTAAACTTAAAGCATGAAGCTGTTCTTCAGCTAACAGCTCAGCGTCTTGTTGGAGCTGGAATACAGGAACAGACTGTTTTTGTGACAAGCTGCTAGTAAAACGTGTCTAAGATGCTTTGCTTCATGTCCAGATCAGGACCACCATGTGTGCTCCACAAGGTAAAAAAGGTGTGAAAGGAGCTGAATTACAGCAAATCTGGAAAACCTTGATAATGAAGACAATCAGGATGCTGCAACCTGCTTAGCAGTCAACTACCAGAACAATCTGGCACCTGCCTCTGGGAATCTGCTCCTCTTTAAGCTCCTCCTAATTGAACGAGTTCCAGCTGCAACGACACACCTGCCATCAGAGGAGGTGATGTGTGCACACACGCTGGTATATATATATATATATATATATATATATATATATATATATATATATATATATATATATATATATATCTGAAAAAAATAAAGGGAACACTAAAATAACACATCCTAGATCTGAGTGAATTAAATATTCTTCTTAAATACTTTATTCTTTACATAGTTCAATGTGCTGACGACAAAATCAGACAAAAAGTATCAATGAAGTCACATTTATTAACCCATGGAGGTCTGGATTTGGAGCCACATTTAAGTGGAAAACCAGTCAGAATGAGGCTCAGCAGCGTGTGGCCTCCACCTGCCTGCAGGACCTCCACCTGCCTGCAGGACCTCCACCTGCCTGTAGGACCTCCACCTGCCTGCAGGACCTCCACCTGCCTGCAGGACCTCCACCTGCCTGTAGGACCTCCACCTGCCTGTAGGACCTCCACCTGCCTGCAGGACCTCCACCTGCCTGCAGGACCTCCACCTGCCTGTAGGACCTCCCTACAACACCTGGGCAGCTCCTGATGAGGTGGAGGATGTTCTCCTGAGGATCTCCTCCCAGACCTGGACTAACACCTCCTCCATCTCCTGGACGGTCTGTGGAGCAACGTGGCGTCGGTGGATGGAGACGTGATGTCCCAGATGTGCTCAGTGGGATCCAGGTGTGGGGAACGGGGGGGTCCATAGCATTAATGCCTTCGTCTGGCAGGAGCTGCTGACACACTCCAGCCACATGAGGTCTACCATGTCTACATTAGGAGGAACCAGGACCAAGGTGGTCTCAGTGGGTCTGAGGATCTCCTCTCTGTCCCTGATGGCAGTCAGACTACCTCTGGGGACACATGGAGGCTGCAGGCCTCCAAAGAAATGCCACCCCCCCCCCTATCATCACTGACCCAGACCGGTCCTGCTGGAGGACGCTGCAGCAGCAGAACGTTCTCCACAGCGTCTCCAGACTCTGTCACGTCTCTCATGTGCTCAGAGAACCTCCTTCCACCTGTGAAGATCTCAGGTTATCCGTGGAGAACCTGCCATCTTGGTGTTCTCTGGTAAACGTCCTGCAGGGTGTTGGGCTGGAAGCAGAACCTCCACCTGTGGACGTCCCTCATACCTCCCTCATGGAGTCTATTTCTGATGGTCTGAGCAGACATGTGACCTCCTAGAGGTCATCCTGCTCTGCCAGTGCTCCTCCTGTTCCTCCTTGCTCAAAGGCAGAGGCAGCGGTCCTGCTGCAGGGCTGCTGTCCTCCTATGGCCTCCTCCACGTCTCCTGATGTACTGTCTCCTGGTAGGGCCTCCATACTCTGGACACGACGCTGACAGACAGCAAACCTTCTGGCCACAGCTGGCATTGGTGCTCCATCCTGGAGGAGCTGCACTACCTGAGCCACCTGTGAGGGTTAGACTCCGCCTCCTGCTGCCACCAGAGAGAAGCACCACCAGCATTCAGAAGAGACCAAAACATCAGCCAGAAAGCAGAGGAACTGAGACGTGGTCTCCACCTGCAGAACCTCCTTTATGGGGGGAGATGACATGTTTCATGAATTGGCGTTATATAAATAAAATTGAATTGAATTGAAAGGAGGACCGGGCCTTCACTTCCATAGACTTCCATCCATCTTCAAGACGTTCTGTGGCCTAACCTTAACCCTAATGGCTAACCCTGACCCTAATTGACACCGTAGTGCTAAAGCTAACAACTAGCCCAGAAAAAACTGAGGACCAAAAAAAGCTCCTAACTTTACATCAAAGTCCTCACTTTACCAGTAAAATGAGTAAAAATGTTGTCGCCCAGCTGTAAGTACATGAACACACGCACACAACCCCGAGGATGAGACGATATCTTTGGACACTCAGTCTTTTATCACATGACTGATGTTTATGTTGTTTGCAGACATTAATGGTTTATTCACAGGAAATAAAAAGTGTTTCCATCGTTCTCTCTCCATAGCTCAGATGACTAGATTTTTCTGGATTGCATCAAACTTTGAAAACCTCCTCCAGGGTAAAAACGACACCAAATCTCTGATTTAACCTGATAGTGATAGTAAAGCCCCAGAGGATGTTTTGGGCCTGGCTCTGACTTTTCTGCCTTCCACCACGATGTGGAAATTATGAAAGGCAAATCCCTCTGAAACACCCAACACAGACTCAGTGTTTGCTCTGCTCCACATAACTGGAGAATTCATCCCAAAGCCCGGGAAGACATTAGGAACAAGCTGCTCACCAGCTGCCTGGAGGAAAATCTGCGTGGAGTCCACCCACTCACTATTTCTGCTCAGAGAAAGCAAATAAACGCATCGGAGAATCACGGGCCGCCTCGTTTCTACCATTCCTAATGAAAAAAATCATTAGTGCTCACAGAAAGGTTCAACTTTCAGCGCTTTCTCAACATGTGGCCCCGTTCTGTCAGGTGTTGGATGTTCAGAAGTCTGTAGAAATAAGGCCTGCTGTGTTTTTATGTCTGGACCAAGCAGGACTCTGAGGTTCAAAATGTTCCTCCAGGTCTGAAACATCTTCCTTCACTGGGTCATCCAGGCTGTGAGGAGAAATAAACGTGTCGTTTTATACGTTGACTGGATCATCATTTCAGCTCAAAACTTTAACGTTTGGCATCAGCAGCATAGAAAGCTGTAGAGGTTCAGGACCAGATAGTAAAAACGGTAGAAAGTCCATCAGACCGAGCCCCGACACTGAACCTGGTTCCGACCCGGCTAACTTACCAGAACCAGTCACCATGACCTGGGACTGTTTTGGGGAAACCGGACCTGCCGTCTCAACATGTGATCCTGGTTTGGTGAACCGGGCCTGAGCCTCAGCAAAGAGATTTACAGCAGATCCGGCCGTTCTAAGCCTGAAACAGCATCAAAAGATCCGCCGACTTAAACTCTAAGACTCAGCGGCCGTCTTCTAAAACGGTTTAAACTGAGCATCAAATTCAGCTGAAATAATTCAGTCCTTTCCAGAAAGACGTCAGCTGAGTTTGATAGCAGAGAGAAGTGTTTCCGGCTTAGACGTCCAGGTTCTATGGGGTTCAAAAGTCCACCAGAGGTCTGCAGGGAGTTGAAATCCAAGGCAGCTGCTGAGGTGAAGCGCTGTTTTCTTCCTCTGAGCGGGATCACATGAACGTTTCCATCTTTCTCACGAGGGGGACACAAAGTTTTAATTATCACAGAAAAATACTTCCTGTGTTTTTAATCCAGACGAGGGGATGACGGCGACTAGAACACCGGTTCTGTTGAGTCCAGTTTGTCTGCTGCCTTTAATTATTTCAGAACCATCCAACATCTTCAAAGCAACTGTTTGATTTTAAGTTACAAACACTTCTGCGATCGACTCAAGTCATTATGAAATGCTGGGAGAGTTAAAGCAAACTAAAATATTCACAGTTTCAGCTAAATGACGAACATTCACGCTTTGGTCAAACGGGTCCATCGTCACAGCCACGCTCCGGTCACATTAATCAGGATTAATTATCTGTTTTATGCTGATGATTTATACAACTTACAGCTGCGGTGGCTGTAAAAGAGAGAAATGGGAGCGCAGGTTGAACCTAGCTGGGCTCAAAGCACCACCTACATGTGGATCGCTGAAACTCTGACAGGACGATGATCCCCAGCAGACCCAAACCGGTTCTGGAATGGTCCTTCCAAAGCTCTGACTGCCTTTAAAAGTCGGATCTGAGCCAGAAAACCACCTCAGTTAAATAAGAGAGAACAGGTCAAAGGTCAAACTAACCCCAGATTATGCCAGCGGCTCATTGGTGGAGGCAGGAAGTGGCTGAGGTGCAGCTGCAGGAGGCGTGGGCCTGTATGTATACTTCTGACCTCATGTGGATCAGAGAAAACTCACAATATTCTAATTTTTACACTTTTGTTCTTAAAAAGCAATGAAGATGATGTTTGTGTCTGAGGCGAGTGGATAAAAACCAGAACTGGTTAAATCAGACGAGCAAAGGAGACACTGAGTGGTTCGCTGGTACCGCCCGGTCCAAATCCCTAAAAAAAGCTTTTAATCAGCAAGAACCATGCAGTCGGTCTCTGGGCGGCGCTGATCCAACGAAGAGGAGCAGGATGAAGGTGTGTGTGAAGGTCAGCGGAGATAAAACCTGAGGGGACTTTCTCGTGCTCCTGGTGGTCCAGAAACTCTTCATTTCCTGAAGTTCTGCTCACATCTGGACCCACAGCTGGGGAATCAGGCGGAATATGAAACTTAGTATAAGAGCTGCAGCCTGAATACAAAAGTGAAACTGAAAGCTCAGGAAGTGCTGACTCATAATTTCTTTTTCCAGTCTGAATAAAACATTTGACCTTCAGCAGATTTTTACATTTTATTTCACCAAACTATAACTTCTCTTCTCGGCGCGCAGATAAAAGGTCGCGATCTTCGGCCCGCTGTTAATCTGTTTATCAAGTAGAGACGTGGGTGGAACAACAATACAGCCAGAATACTCAGGATATAAGTCAAACTCCTAAAATACGTTGAAAAGGTTATTAACAGTTTCCATTTTAGAACATTTGGTTTGTGAGATAAAATGTTAAGAAGGTTTTTAATTTTGCCATTTTTGATCCATGATGTTCCGCTATTTACTCATCATCAGGACGTTCTTTATTCACTTCAATTCAAAAAAATTTATAGCTCCATCACATCGTCTCAAGGCTCTTTCCAAAGTCAGACTCCATCAGATCCTCCAGGTTGGTCAGAAAGTTTCCTCTCTAAGGAAACCCAGCAGGTTGCATCAAGTCTCTCCAAGCAGCATTCACTCCTCCTGAAAGAGCGTAGAGCCACAGTGGACAGTCGTCTGCATTGTTGATGGCTTTGCAGCAATCCCTCATACTGAGCATGCATGTAGCGACAGTGGAGAGGAAAACTCCCCTTTAACAGGGAGGAGAACCTCCAGCAGAACCAGAACCAGGCTCAGTGTGAACGCTCATCTGCCTCGACCCACTGGGGCTTAGAGAAGACAGAGCAGAGACACAGAAAGCTCAGAAGCTCACATTGATCCAGGAGTACTTTCTATGAGAACCCAGAGATGGAAACTCATGACTCAGGCATGGTGTCCTGGACCTCTTCTTCAGAAAAGAGAGACAACAGACACTTGAGGCTAAGATGAGCTGTTCTGGGCTCCAATGGGCCCCTATGGGCCCCTATGGGCTCCTATGGGCCCCCCTTGGCTCCTATGGGCTCCTATGGGCCCCCCTTGGCTCCTATGGGCCCCTATGGGCCCCCCTTGGCTCCTATGGGCCCCCCTTGGCTCCTATGGGCCCCTATGGGCCCCCCTTGGCTCCTATGGGCCCCCCTTGGCTCCTATGGGCTCCTATGGGCCCCCCTTGGCTCCTATGGGCCCCCCTTGGCTCCTATGGGCTCCTATGGGCCCCCCTTGGCTCCTATGCTCTGTAGACTCACTGTGGCTCTCACGGTGGAGCTCCTGATGCTTCGTTCTGCTCTGTCTGCAGGCTGCTGAGGCCCTCAGTCGCCACTAGAGCAAAATCATCAGTTCAAGACAGCATTTTGCTCTTTTATTCCTGTCTGGTGAAAAAATTATTAGATGATCTAAAAGTGTGAGAAAGTAAAATGTGAATATTTTTCCATAGCTTCCTTCTCTGACTGTGTCTTCCCACACGTTCCCCTCAAAACGTTCCCCTCTAAGAGTCCCAAAGCTAAAGAACAACAAGAAGCCGTTTTGATCCCTACACACCCATAAAGGAGCATCTGGACAGAAAAGCAGAAAAAACAATGTGTTGAAGAGACACATTGTAACATAATGTTGATCTGTAGTCATGCCAGGAGCCACAGAGCTGTTTCAGATGCCAGAACAATGACAGATCCACAGATGCTGCAGAAATGTGCATCCAGGTGTTAAACTGCTAGCAGATGACGATGGAAGGTGACTGGAGCCGGAGCTGGTGGGGGAGAACATGGAGCTCCAGTGTTAGCGAGGACACAAACCTTCCTCTGCAGATGTTTTTTAGTGGAGCCGTTCCTGGCTGAGCTGCACAGATGCTCCTCTGGGAACGGTTCACATCTCCCAGCCATGCATGTGTCCAGGTACCTCCTCCAGGTGGCTTTGTCCCTGACGACAGTTTTATTTCTCACTCTGCTTTCCTTCATTTAACCAGGAAGTCTCTGGAGATTACCCTCTGTTTTTAGGGAGACCTGGCCAAGATGGCCGACCATTGTCCACCCAGAGGGAATGCATGGATGTTCCTGATTGTCACTGAGGTTTATTGGTTTAAGGGAATTCATGATCTAAACGATCTTCACAGTATTTCCCCTCATGTGATCATTGATCTTCAGCCCAGGTGAAGAGTCCGGCCCAGTTCACCATCAGAACCTGAACCAGAGCCGCTGAAGTTCAGAGGAGAGCTTCTGCAGCATCACTGCAGCTTCAGCTGCAGACTAGCTGAGAACATTGAAGCTCAGAGATCAGTTTTCTGGAACATGCAGAGCTTCAAGCTGAGAGCTTCAGCTCCAGAGAAGCTTCAGGATTGAGATTCTGCAGAAAGCCAGGAAATGACCTTCTGGTTCACGGCTGGTTTCCAGGACAAACCCCTGAAACATCTCCTCTGGGTTCAGCTCAGCTCTCATCTTATCAGGCTGATGGTGGAGATGACCTCACTGCTGCCATGCAGGACAGAGGAGACGGTTCTGCCTCCATTACCTCAGCAACGAGTCTCCGCTTACACAAATGAACAACATGTGTTGCTGCATGTTTCTGAAGCTTTCTGGAATTTGCACGCTGCCTTTGTGTGTGGAGGTGGTTGCTAAGGCAGAAGGCTCTTCTTACCGCCTGTTTCCTCCTCAGGAATGAGACCTGCAGCCTTTCAGTCACTCCTGAAGCTCTTTTAGAGGAACTCACTGAGTTGGTTTCGTCTCTCATGGCCTTCTGCTTGGTTTGATGTATTTTTCCAAACGCAGCGTTTGGCTGGTAGGAGGCAGGGAGCTCTGTGGTCTGAAAGCCTGTTTTTTTCTTCCTCTCTTATTATTTCATACCTCAAAGCTCAGCGTTTCCACTTCTGAGGATGCTACAGATAAACACTGACGATGTAATCGTTACAAGTGTAGGTGGGGGGCACAGAAGCCTCTTTTATGTAGCTGTGGGTCCCCAGTGGGAGGCTTCCACCTCCTGATGCTTCAACATCATGATGTGTTTTACTGAGCAGAACCAACGCAACCAAAGTTCTGGACCCACCCAGGCTGCCTCCAGGGGTTTAACAGGGTCAGACCCAGATAGGTGCTGCTAACCGCATACATGGACTCACTGATCATCGTCTCTGTGAGCATCTTTACAGAATGAGAAATATAGGTGGCTGCTCTGGAGCACACAGACCAAGACAGACCTCAGCAATGACCTCAGAGCAGTACCTGGGAGGGGTCAAAGGTCATCTCCAGACCATCTGAGTCCATCATCCTGCAGAGAGGAACATTATTCCAGGAGGAGAACATCTCACCAGGATGGAGGTCCAGCAGGTTCAGCCCAAGGTCAGAACCTGAAGCTCAGAGAAATGAAACCAGGAGCTCCACCTCAGACTCTGCAGGCCTCAGGTAGCAGGTTAGAGGTTAAAGGTCATGACCCTGAACCAGTCTGGCGGCTGGAGGGTTGAAGGAGAAAGTCTCTTCTCTCCAGAACCAAGATGTCAGCAGGACTGAGGTCAGCAGAGCTGCTCCTGGAGGAAGGACCAGGAGACCAGAGATGCTGGACCAGAACCATGATGGACAGAACCATGATGGAGGAACCATGAAGGAGGAACCATGATGGAGGAACCATGATGGAGGAACCATGAAGGAGGAACCATGAAGGAGGAACCATGATGGAGGAACCATGAAGGAGGAACCATGAAGGAGGAACCATCATGGAGGAACCATGAAGGAGGAACCATGATGGAGGAACCATGAAGGAGGAACCATGAAGGAGGAACCATGAAGGAGGAACCATGATGGAGGAACCATGAAGGAGGAACCATGATGGAGGAACCATGAAGGAGGAACCATGATGGAGGAACCATGAAGGAGGAACCATGAAGGAGGAACCATGAAGGAGGAACCATGATGGAGGAACCATGAAGGAGGAACCATGAAGGAGGAACCATGATGGAGGAACCATGAAGGAGGAACCATGAAGGAGGAACCATGAAGGAGGAACCCAAACACAGCAGATCAGTACCTGCTGAACCAAGTGAACCTGATTAAAGGTCCACGGTGGTGGAGGGATGGTGATCTGGGCTCCTTGCGGTCACTGAGTGGACCAGGATCTCCTCTGTAGACCAAAGAGTCAGATATGAGTCCACCTGTCCACCAGCTGAAGCTCGGTCCAAACCGGGTCATAAACAGAACCGTGGTCCCAAACACAGCTGTGGATCTAATATCATGTTCTGGTCCGTTCCTCCTGCAACCTGTGACCTCCCACAGCAGCACAACCAGCACCGTTCTCCTTGTTGGTCAGTCGCTGCCAGATTAGTTTTTTCTGAACTTTTTATATTATATTATTTTTTTCCACAATTCAAAGAGAACATTACCGGAGACACGTGATAAAAAGGGAAAACAGCAGATTAATCATGTCAGAACTGGTTTCCAAAGCTTTTTACAGGCAGAGACCATTTAACAGTCACCTGTGTTAGCCTCTCTTTCCACTCAGCTACAGTCGGTGACTTCACTTTCTTCCAGTTAACGCTCATGATTTTATTGGCAGTAGAACATGTATGACGTAACTTTGGTCAGCAGGGAAACGTCCACCAGCATAACACAGAAGAAATGAAACATTTCAGAGGAGTCCTCTTTTAACAGCCTTCTCCTCTTTAAGGCTTTTCCAGAGCCCAGAACTAACTGCACAGCCCCAGAATGTATGAGTACCTTCACCTGTTTTACCACGTTGTCTCCAACATCGGTGCCAGATTATTGAGTGAGTAGATGTCCGCCGTTCCTTGGCTGCCTCGCCCGTTCACGATCAAGTTCTGGTCTTCTGGGTTCCCTTGTCTCGCTGCGCCAGCGTCAGACACCTCGTCCTGGACTGGACTCTTTCACCAGCAGATCCGTCTGCTCATCATCGGCTTCGTCCGTGTGACCGAGGCTCCACAGAGCCGTCAGCCTCAGTCACCTCCTGCTGTGAGCCGCCGCCACCGTCAGGTTCTGCTCAGGGTTTTCCTGCCTGCACCAGTTTTCTGACATTATCAATAAATCTTTATAAGCGCAGCGCCGTCTTTGGCTTGAACAGCGCATAACAGGACAGGAAAAGATTCAAGGTGCTGCAGTGGCCTAGTCAAAGTCCAGATTGTGACCTGACTGAAATGCTGTGGTGGGACCTCCAGGGAAACTGAAGCAACGTTGTACAGAAGCGTGGAGCAAAGTTCCTCCTCAAAGCTGTGAGAAACTGTTAATGTTGGTCAGAACCGCTGCTGAGAGTTACTGGTGCTGGAAGAGCTTCTGCCGGCTGCAGAATCATGGGGTGTGCTTACTTTTAAGATAAGATAAATAAGATAGGCTTTATTGATCTCACATTGGAGAAATTCACTTTTCCTGCATGGTTTTAGGTCAAAGATACCTGCATTGAACCAAAGCAGCTCTCGGCTTGTTTTTAGGTTATTCACTGGGTCAGAAATAGAAAAGTTGTGGAAAACAAAGTAAACGGGAAGCAGATGAACCCAGCAGCTGTCCGGGATGGAAAAGAAGAAATGCTTTGGGCCCACATGGAGTTATAAAATGAAATGTGTTGCACACATGAGGAGCACAGCTGTGGATCATCCTTCAGCGAGCCCATTTCCTTTGATTTCCCTCGCCCTGATCTGGGGCTGAGCTCTGACGCTCTGGAAGGACCAGAACGTCCACACTGACGTGGCTCCTTGTGTCCGTACCTGGATCCTCACCTGGAAGCTTTCACAGCCAGGCAACAGCTGACATTAGTGTCCTGTTTGATTTAAAACCAGGCGCTCAAAGCCCACATCAAGGCGTTTCATTTGTTCTGCCGCCAAGGGAACAAATAACTCAGAACAGAAAAAGAAGATCTGCTAATAACCTCAAAGTTCAGACAGAGAGTTGTTTGTTCCGCCTGCGGTTGTGTTCAGTCCAACCCTGACAACGTTACGTCACCGGCCCAAAGCTCATGTGTTATAGCAGAACCGTTTACATGCTAATAG
The DNA here is from genome assembly GCA_037039145.1 of Fundulus diaphanus. Taxonomy (NCBI): domain Eukaryota; kingdom Metazoa; phylum Chordata; class Actinopteri; order Cyprinodontiformes; family Fundulidae; genus Fundulus; species Fundulus diaphanus. The sequence goes on along the minus strand of CM073132.1, from coordinate 56,186,085 downwards.
CAACCAGACTTTGTAAGCAGCAGAACACGTGAAAACGACAGAAATAGCTCATGAGTCCTGTCTGCACCTCCTGGGTCACAGAGACAGGTCCACCTGGACAGGTGTCCAGTCCACCGGGACAGACACCTGAGGACAGCCCAGAGAAACAGTTGTGGTTTGGCTACGTACGGCAGCAGCGCTACCCCCCCGCTCCACCGTGATGGGAGTCAGCAACGGATGCGAGTCCGTGAAAAGAAAGAAACCTGCTCATCTCAGGGCGGTGTAGTGCAGCGTATTTCTCACTGAAACACGCTCGCATGTATTTTTTCAACAAGCCACTTTAGAGGAAAAGTGCTGGGTAACATGGCCAACCACGTGGTGAACACATATTTCCATAACCGCTTTGGTTTGGACCCTCTGGTTGCTTCCCATGGCCTACCGGCGGCTGCTGCTACATGGAAACGCTGGAATGAAACCACACCTCTCCGCTCCACCTCACTGAGCGCGGAACACGCAGAACCAGGTTATTCTGTTGGTAAACGACAACGAGACACAGAGGAGGGCTTGTTGATCTTTCAGGGAACGCTGGAAACGATATCATAGAAGGTTTAATGTCCATATGGCCTCTACGGCTCCAGGCTCCAGGTTTTTACCAACATTCACCATAAAAAGCTATTTTTCTGGCTCCTCTTCAGCCAGGAGAAGAGCCAGAGACTGAATGTCTCTCCAGCTCTTGGTGCATCACATCTCCCTCTGGTTCTGCCAAGCGCAGCCGCAGAACCCCCCCCCCCCCCCCCCCCCCCCCTCCCCGCCTTTGATTCTGACTCACCAGCGTTCCTGGACAATGGCCGCCATTGAATGCTGAATGTTTTCTATAGCTGACGGCTGCATCCACCAGAGGGGGGCCGTGGTAACCCATACATGTTGACCACAGATTCATTTTAACACGGGACTGAGATGGAAACGCTGTTGAATCCAGAACTCATATCAACCAGCAGTAAGCCTTGGACCAGATTCACTGAGAAGGAAGCAGCTCCAAGAAGGCAGGAACCTTCTGCAGGACGCTTTCTTACCCGGAGGGCCTCTAACTTCTGAGAATGAAACCGTGCCGTAAACCACCAGGCAGAACCATCTTTCTGCAGAATAGAGTCAGAAACCAGACTTCTGCTCCATCTGAGCAATTCTTCCTGCTATCAATCTAAACTGACTGTAACTAAGACTGAAGGAGCTAAAACCTCAGCGCCACATCGTGCACCACTGCAGACGGGACCAACACACATGCTCCTGTGTTGATGCTATTTGTTGGGCAGGTGGAAAAAGGTTAAAGGGTTAGTTAGGGTTAGGATCATGCCTTCCTTTTCACATTTAAGTGCTTCAGTTGTGGTTTATATAAAGGGGAACTGCAACGCTTTGGTCTGAATTCCTCGTTAATTTACCCCCACATTCCCTCTTTTGCCCCTGATCAGAGCTGCTTCTGAGAGCGACTCGTTTTGGTGCTGTCTCTTTAAATCTAAAGGAGGCGCTTTTGGATTGGGAGCATGTAGTTGGCGAGGAGCTTCCAGCTTCCTGAATCAGATTTCCAACTTCAGGAACCATTCCAGCTGACTTTCCAAACATGCAATTAAGCAATTTCACCTTCCAAGCAAAAACATAGCAGAACCAAAATGAATAAAAGAACCAGACCAACAGAATAAAACAGGAAGCGGAGCAGGAAGTAGGTGACCAAAACACGGAGCTTCATCAAAACCCTTGACTGGAACAATAAACACCAAAATGTGGGCAAAATGTGAATTTAGAACCAGATAGATAGCAGGTGGTGTGGAGGTTTGGACTGCGTCTGCTTCAGGTCTGCAGCTCTGCAGACAAAACCCTTCACAGTTGCAGATGTTTATGAGCTGACTCACTGCAACCATTGACTTTTCCATCCTGCTCTATGGGTAGTGTTTACCCTGACAACTTATAATTTCCATGATTTGGTTTAAAGGAGTAAGCGTGTTTCACATCTGTGAATAATTTCTGCTCATCAGGCAAACAGTCCTGGTCTCCCTGCTGCATTCAGAGCCGACACGGCTTCACACAGAGGAGGCAGGAAATGAGATTACAGGACCAGGGCGACGACAAGCTGATAGTTATGCAAATCTGTCGTGTGACACATGTTGAAGCTCCTTGTCATTCTGCTAATGTTTGTTTGGTGAAGCACGGCTGCAGAGATTCTGGAGCAGCTGCTCACAACTGGAGGAAGTTTGGAGCCAAACGTGACTCACGACACGAAGGGGTTCTGATGAGCGAGGGCTCATGTTGCAGCGGGCCAGATGGATGGAGTTGATCTTTAACCTTCACGGTTCTGCTGGAGGTTCTCACAGGGGGAGCAGCTGAGAAGCAACAGTGCTGCCCCCAGAGGCCATGCCTGGCATTGCTCTGCAATTAACCCCCACTTTAGGATGACTTCAAGGAACCTTCTTCTTTAAAACGATATTTCTAACTGCGGTGCTCAAACGTGTTTGTGTCCATCCTGTCATTACGCCAAGGAATGTGCATTAGAAAGTACTCCTGGATCAATGTGAGCTTCTGAGCTTTCTGTGTCTCTGCTCTGTCTTCTCTAAGCCCCAGTGGGTCGAGGCAGATGAGCGTTCACACTGAGCCTGGTTCTGGTTCTGCTGGAGGTTCTCCTCCCTGTTAAAGGGGAGTTTTCCTCTCCACTGTCGCTTCATGCATGCTCAGTATGAGGGATTGCTGCAAAGCCATCAACAATGCAGACGACTGTCCACTGTGGCTCTACGCTCTTTCAGGAGGAGTGAATGCTGCTTGGAGAGACTTGATGCAACCTGCTGGGTTTCCTTAGAGAGGAAACTTTCTGACCAACCTGGAGGATCTGATGGAGTCTGACTTTGGAAAGAGACTTGAGATGACATGGTGGGAATTGGAGCTATAGAAATAACATTGATTTTAATGTAATGAGTAATTTAAACTTTACTGTACATTAGTTTAGAGTTATTACCAAACGAAACCTTAAAAGGAAAGCAACAACCTTGACATTATAAATAGAAAAATACTTCATGAGTCACATTTCTTCTTCCCTGTAAGAGAAATTCAGATTTTCCTGTTGCTCAACAGAGAGCAGGACATTTCCGAATGAACAGCACCAACACCACCAAACTTTTCCATTTTCATCAGAAAGGTTGTGTAAACAGGACCAGAGTTAAAAGCTGAAATAACATGAATATGAAGGAGTGATTTCCTGGATCCCAGCTTCTTCTGGTGGGTTCTGGGGCGGACCCGTCAACACCGAGTGAGCAGCAGAAACCTTGAAGGGGACCGTTGTTGGGAGTCTTTTCCTCTCTGGGCTCGAGCAGAAATGTCTGATGTTTCATGATAGAAAAGAAAAGTTGGTTGAAACAGTCAAACTGAGCTTTTTCCAGTTGGTTTTTATTTCACACTCAGGAGCTAAACTACACAACAGGCAAGTTCACTGTCACACAAAGTAGTTTTTTTTCCACGAACACACAGGAAGTCTTCAACCTTTTCTCTATACGCTCTTTGTCTTTTGTCCAAACAGATTTTGCATTAAAAAATGCATTAATGACCAGATGTGTTTCACTGCTGTTCATTTTCCAGCCAAAGCTTCCAAGGCTTTAAAACGGGGGAATCCCATAAAACCGCTGGTGCTGTAAAAACCCAAAACGCAGCTCAGAAAGAAGCTCTGAGTTCTGCTCTTCAGCCTGAAGCCTTCCTGCACTTTGAAGTGAGATAAGGAAACCGTGCAATAATTTAAACAGTAAGTAACTGGAGCATTAACACGGATTAGTGATGAAAGCAGACTTCTGACGCCATTTAGTGTTAGATTCTGCTAAAAATGTCAGTCACAGTAGACCTGCTTGTTCTCAACGAGAACCTTTAAACTGGAAAACACATTTATTAGGAATTAAAAAGCAATATTCTAATCTTAAATGCTGTGTTTTTATTAGGTGGAGGTGGAAAAAAAACAATATCAGTCTGTTAATCTATAGAATGTGTTTTCCTTGAGCTACCGAAATAATGAGCTTTCCATAATATTCTAATTGATTGAAAACAGAAATGTATAGTATGTAGCAGACATTCTAGGGGTGAGTGGACAGATGGATGGACGGGTGGGTCGGTGTCATTTAGGATTTTCTATATGAGATTCTTTTTTTGTTTTTGTTCATCAGGATCCCCATTAGCCGTTGCCGTGACAAAAGCTACTCTTCCTGGGGCCCACATCATAAAAAACTGTTATTCTTAACACTTTATACAAAAATAATCATCAAGCAAGGCTCTTTTAAAAGCTGTAGCATTTAAGAAAGATGAATGAAGGGAGATCCATGTTCTTATTCCCCTGAAGATGGCGGACGTTAGTCCAGCATCACTATTTCATGAAGCAAGAGTAAAACAGGCATATAAAGCATGCCTTGTATTAGAGTTGTGTACACAACAGCTTAATAAGAGTTGATTATACAAAACATTTGGTATTTTAGATGCTACAATATTTCTAAAATATACAGAGAACCTAGACATGCTAAATCATTGAGAAAGGTTCAGAACGAGACGTGCTGCCTTATTTTGGAGTTTGTTTTTCTGCAGCACGGAACCACACCATGGGGCAATACTGTGAGTGACAAAAGACCATGGTGTTAATAACTTGAGTGATCAGTTTTAAAGGAATATAACTTCTTATAACAGCTGGATGTCTTCCCCTCGTTGTAACAGTGCTTTGACCACTCCCGTCTGCTCTGACTCCTCTACCTGATTAACGGGTGTACCATCTGAAGACACATCTAGTATTGGCTGAGTTTTTAATTTCCAATTTGATCCAAATCCATCCATCCAACAATGTAAACAATCATATGTCATCTGTGTTGACAGTTTGTGCTGCTAAGAATCTGCTGTATTTTTCTTAATTGGAACAACTTTTGCAATTTTTTGTGCTGTAGGGAAATTACCACATCTACTTAATCTATGTCCCCAGGTTTATTAATATCTCTGGAATGCAGTTGCACTTCTACTTGCTTTATGTCTTCAACTGAAAAACATTTCTGTCCTTCACCAGTTGGTTAATGTTGCTATTTTGCACCATTGTGTGTGGATAGGGCTAGTCTTGATTTAGCCATTTTGTCGGTAAATAAATCGTTGAAATAATTAGCCATCTCTTGTGGCTTAGTCAAGAGAGTATTATTAGATTCAACTATTCAGACATTTGAGAAAAAGTTAAGTTAAATTTCTTTAACTTCTTCCCTTTCACATTGAAATCCTGCAATTGTGGTCTATAGAAAGTGGAAATACAACGCTTTGGTCTGAATTCCTGACTAATGTTGCCCCACCGCCCCCCTTTTACCTCTGTTCTGAGGTGTGTCGGAGAAAAACTCGTTTTGGTGCCGTCTCTTTAAATCTAAAGGAGGAACTTCAGACCCCGCCCCCCTCCAGGTTGCAGAACATTCAACTCCACCCTGTTCGGCCATTTTTGTAGTCTGCTGGAGGACCGTGTGATGAAAAACCGAACAGTTTCACTGACCCATGTGTAGCTTCGTCACCCTTCAGCTTGGACTACCAAATGGCTCCGAGAAATAAAAAGGCAGATTCATGAGACTGGTGAGCTGGAAGTCCATGTAGTGGCTAAATGTCCGTGCTTAAAATGTTGTCCATTTCTTCGTTTTGATGAATGCAAATAACCACTCAGTCAGACGGAATGAACGAGTCTACGCGTGTTATAGTTGAACGACGGTAGAAAACAGTGTGTTCGCCCCGTCTTTATTTTCAGTAAGCCAAACACACATCAGTTTTTTTTTTTTTTATATTCCAGAGACGCGCGAGCTTCGCAACGTCATCACTCAGCGTCAGTTCCTATCGGCTATCTATTCAAGATAATTTTAATCATTAAACTGAATGCATATTAAACCAAAAGGAAATTATAAACACAATAAATCAGTAATAGTTATAATGCAATCCTAAATATTCTATGATATGCAAATACTAAACATATCCAAAAATAATAACTAAATATGAGCGTAAATTACTGAATAGAAAAATGGCACCAACATTTCCGGCCCCTAATTGCTCATCATGGGGATGACAATTACCCTAAACTAACTAAACTGAAGTGTCATTTTCTATACTCAAATCCCCATTACGTAAATGTACTAAGGTCTAAACATGAACTAACTTAAGTACATTAGTTAACAGACAATTAACTGGATGAAATGTCTTTCACTGTCCATGAGATTCTTCTGCCTCCAACAAGAGACACAACTTGTCAATAGGTCTCTCAAGGGTGTTGGTCTTCGTTTTCACAAGGACCCGACGAACGAATCCTTGGGCGTCGGGAATGGTCTTCTCCACTCTTGCCATCAACCAGGACCCTCTTGGAGCCCTTTCATCCACAATGAGCACGACATCCCCCTCTTTCACGTTTCTCTTCTTCTCCAGCCACTTCTGCCGTTCTTGTAGGAGAGGCAAGTATTCTCTAGACCAACGCTTCCAGAAGATGTCGGACATATACTGCACCTGCCTCCATCTTCGTTTGCAGTACAGATCTTCTTTCTGAAACGTGCCAGGAGGGAGTGCTGGCCTTCCCTTGAGCAGAATAAGATGATTCGCTGTCAGTGGCTCGAGGTCATCGACATCATCAGATGACTTGGTAAGGGGTCTGCTGTTAATCACTGCTTCCACTTCGCACATCACAGTGTGCAGACATTCATCGTCTAGACACTGAAGCTTCAGAACACTGGTAAGTACCTTGCGCACTGTTCTTATTTGGCGCTCCCAGATCCCGCCGTGGTGCGACCCAGCAGGCGGGTTGAAAATCCAAGTAACTCCTCTTTGCAGCAGAGCTTCAGAAATCTGGGACTGATTCCAGTCCTTCAAGGCCTTGCGGAGCTCGTGTTCTGCAGATACCAGATTCGTACCGTTGTCGGATCTCATGACTTCCACTTGCCCTCGTCTCGCAATGAAACGTCTCACTGCATTTATACAGGAGTCTGTGTCCAATGAGTGTGCAATTTCAATGTGGACGGCTCGGATAGTGAGGCAAGTAAACAAGACTCCGTAGCGCTTGACTCGCGCTCGTCCACGCTTGGCTTCAAAGGGGCCGAAATAGTCCACGCCGACATTGGTGAAGGGTGGGTGATCTGGCTGAAGACGATCTGGTGGTAGATTCGCCATCTTCTGTTCACCAACTGCAGCTTGACTCTTTCGGCAGTTCACACACTTTGAAAGCACACTTCTCACTGCTGCATTCCCTTTGCATATCCAGACTCTTTCCCTCAGTTGAGCGAGGGTGTGGTTCCTCCCTCCATGTCCGGTCTCCTCATGTGCGTTCCTGATGATCAGAGTCGTGACATGATGGTTCTTGGCTAGAATAGCCGGATGCCTTGTGTGTTCCGGCAAGGCTGCCTGATGCAGTCTTCCACCAACCCGAAGGACACCGTCTTGGATAAATGGATCCAATCTCACAATAAAACTGCTTCTCTTGACCTTATCACCCTTTTCCAGTGCACAAAGCTCCTTATGGAAGGTTTGTCTTTGGCTGAACTGGATGATAGCAGTTTCTGCTCTCCTGATGTCCTTGACAGTAAGATGGGTTCCTTTCAGGCAAGATTTCCATTTCTGCATATGGTCTTCAACGATCTTGGGCTTCACAGTTTGACCATATTGAGACTGGGTTTGAGACTCAAAGATCTTCCTTTGTTCACACAGATTTTTAAGCAACTCCTTCAGCCTTAACATCCAGGAAACGGCCTTCCTTAGACTGTGCCAGCTAGAATAATGATGAATCAGCTTGAAGAGAGGGTCTGTGCTTGAGTTGGCGGTGTTGATGATGTTCACAGTGATCTTGCGCTTCACTTCGGCATCATCATCACTTATCTTTCTAGAGAACTCTGAGAGGACCGGCCAGTGAGACTCGTCCTTAACAAGGAAGTCAGGTCCTTCAATCCAACTCTGACACTCCATGAAGTGCTCTGCCTTCATTCCTCGTGATGCGTGGTCAGCCGGATTAGAAGATGTACTGACATATCTCCACTGTGCTGGCCTTGTATTCTCTCTGATTGTCGACACTCTATTCGCTACAAAGGTTTTGAAACGAGCGCAGTCATTGTCAATATATCGGAGGACAGTGGTGCTATCTGTCCATAGCACGGACTCCTTGAGATTTCCCATCCGAAATTCTTGCTTCATGAGCTTGTCCATTTTCACCGCGATGGTAGCCGCAGCCAGCTCAAGACGTGGCACAGTGATTGGCTTGAGAGGCGCCACCCTGGATTTTCCTAGAAGAAACGAACAATGGACTTGACTGTGGCTGTTCTCAATGCGAACGTAGCTGACGACACCATAGCCATTCTCGCTAGCGTCAGAAAAATGGTGTAGCTGCGCTGACACCACTAAACCAAATCCCTCAGGTTTGATGCACCTCTTGACAGAGAAGCTGGCAAATCGGCTCAAGTCAGACAGCCAGGAAAACCATCTGTTCGCAATGTCTTCAGGAATGTCATCATCCCAGGTAAGTTTCAATCGACAGAGATTTTGCACAATGGTCTTAGCCAGAAGGATGAACGGTGACAGGAAGCCAAGGGGGTCGTAAATTGAGCTTACGACTGATAGGATACCCCTTTTTGTGACAGGCCTGTTCTTAACAAGGATGCGGAACTTGAAAGAATCTGATTCTATGCACCAGTCCACTCCAAGTGCCCTCTCCATGGGCAGCTCATCCCTGTCCAAATCTAGATTCTTGATCTCCTTTGCACGCTCATGTTCGGGAAGTGATGACAATACTTCACGGCTGTTGCTAGACCATTTAGCCAAATGGAATCCTCCACTTTCGCAGAGTGCAATGAGGTCTTTGGTCAAGGAAGTAGCCTTCTTCTCGTCAGACGCTGAGACCAGACAGTCGTCTACATAGAAGTGCTCAAGAATTGTGGTTACTGCCTCAAGTGATGACCTATCTTTCCCATCCTCTGCAGTCCGGCGCAAAGCGTAGTTGGCACAGCTTGGGCTGGACTTGGCCCCAAACAGGTGGACAACCATCTTGTACTCACGCAGAGGCTGGTTCAGATCTCCCTCTGGCCACCAGAGGAATCGCAACAGATCTGAATCTTCGTCAGGGACTCTCACTTGGTGGTACATCGCCTCTATGTCTGCTATGAGTGCGATGTGATCAAAGCGAAATCTTGTCAGGACTCCAACCAGACTGTTTGTGAGGTCCGGCCCCTGTAACAACTCCTCGTTTAACGACTTCCCTTGGAACGAAGAGGCGCAATCAAAGACGACCCGCAACTTCCCCTTCTGCGGATGGATCACGCCATGATGGGGAATATACCATACTCGGCCATCGTTGCGGTTGCGCTCGTTGGCAGGGACTTCCACCGCGTAGCCTTTGCTCAGCAGATCCGACACGAAGGCTGTGTAGTCGTCATGGAAGCGGGAGTTCTTAGCAAGTTTCCTTTTCAGGCTCGACGCTCGTTGCTCAGCAACACTCTTGTTGTTCGGCATCACAATGTCTTTGTTTTTAAGAGGCATACCAATGCAGTAGTGTCCATCGATTTTCTTGGTTGTTTGTGTCACACACTGCATGAATTGGATGTCTTCTCGTGACATTTCTGACTTCTCTTCGCAGGCTTGCTCCGGAAAGTCATGATTGTACTGCCGCAACAGCATACTGTCCACACTGCTGGCTGACACTCTGTTAACTGAAGCACCATGACTGAAATGACTTGGTTTGTGGTCATTCTGTTTCTTCAGAGGGCCATTCACTACCCAGCCAAGGGTTGTCTTTATGGCATAAGGCCCGTCGTTTTGACTGTGGATTATCTTCCACGGCTCCATTGCAGAGTGAGCATTCATTCCGATCAGCAACTCCACATCTGCGTCGATCTGTGGTAGCCGCACTTCTTTCCGCAGATACGGCCATCTTTCCAGGTCTTTCTCTACTGGAACATTCTCTTTCGTTACAGGTATGTCCGTGTGGGTGTAAACATCTGGCAGGCTGATGTACTTGCTCTCTGTCAGACCGCACACCTCTAGATCTGAGAGGACAAAACAGGACACGGGCTTTTCCTGGCCCATGGTACGTAGTAGTACTTGAGTTCTCTTTCCATTGACACCAAGTCGCCTCATCAATCTTTCGGAGCAAAACGTTGCTGAACTTCCTGAGTCCATGAACGCATACGTTTCCATGGTGTTGTTGCTCTTCTTGGATTTGATACGCACCGGCACAATGGAAAGGATACAGTCGCTGCCTCCGGCCCCGGTGACAGCTGACAGTTCACCTTTGGATGACACTTGCTCTTGTCGGCTAGAGTGTTCACTAGTGAAGCCTTCACTTGACTTCTCAGGCTTGGTAGTTGCTTGGTTGCCATCTTCCTCTCTCTTCGTATGAAGCAGAGTAGGATGTTTCTTAGTGCAAATGTCACACGTAGCTTTCTTTTTGCAATCTTTTCCCATGTGCCCCTGAGTCAGACACCCAAAACAAAGACCTTTTCCTTTAAGGAATTCAATTCTTTCTTTGTTCGGCAGACTTCTGATTTTGTTGCATGCACTCAGAGCATGTCCCTTGTTGCAGAAAAGACATGGCTCTTGAAATGCATTGCTAGTCTGCTTGGTCTTTCTTGAGTCAGAGGACTCATCTGCTGGCATTACGCTTGTTGCTAGGCCAGTGGTTCTTTTCAATCGACCCATTGCAGGTTTAGCGCTGAACTTGGACCTTTCTTTTGCATCAGCAGGGTCTTTGACATCACCGAACAGTGGGTCCGAAGCTATCTTAGCTTGTCTGTTGATGTACCCTACAAGATCAGCAAAGTCTGCTCTCCTTTTTTCTTTTTCTTGAAGGTCGAAAGCTACAACTCTCCATCTTTCCCGAAGCCTGAAGGGCAACTTCTGGACAATGATCCGAAGGTTGCTCGGACTGTTCATTTCCTCTAGGTACTCCAAATTGTTTATCACATTTTTGCACCCAGTCAGAAAGATAGAGAAGCTGTGGAGCGACTTAGCATCTTCTGCTTTAATTGGAGGCCATTTGACAGCCTTGTCAACGTAGGCTGCAGCTATTCTCTGTTCGTTGCCATAGTGATAAGTCAATAGCTTTCTTGCCTCCTCGTAACCTTGTTGTGCACTCATGTGTTGGCAACTTCTCACCAATTCTCTCGGCTCACCTGTGGTGAATTGTTCTAAATAATACAGACGATCTGCGTCGTTGTCTGTCCGACTGTGAATGATGTGCTCGAACGCTCTCAGGAACGGCAAGAACTCAAGAGGATCACCACTGAATTCAGGGACTTTGCGTTGAGGCAAGTTGGCTAGTCTTTGTTGTGTAACTAACATCTCAGTGATGTCCTTCTGTTTCAGGATCACCTCACCAAGTTCAACTTGCCTTGCACCAGAATGTATGCTTGCATCAGGACGTGTGCTTGCAACATCGTCTTTTTCTTTCTTCACCTGCACATGAGCCACGTGCCTAGCTGGAACATGCGGCACACTTTTATCTGGCATAGCTTGAGGATAGTTTTCAGATTTTAGTCTAACGTCTGGCCCATGACGTGGGATGATTGTGGCTGCATGCGTGTTTTTGTTCAGGTATGAATGCATTCCATCTTCCATGTTATCATAGTCTTCCATAACCTGTAGCCTCGCTGTGGATTCTGCGAGAGCAGTCTCGAAATCTAATTTCTCCAGTTGAGTTCTCATCTGAATTTTCTGATATTTCAGCTGTGCTGCAAGATGCGCTTCCTGTGCGGCAAGCTGCGCTTCTATTTGAGCCTCTTGCAACTGCAGTGCTTCTTTCCTCTTAAGTGCGTCTGCACGCACCAGTAAAGCTGCTCGGCGAGCTTCCTCTTTCTTACGCATAGAAGATGCATGAGATGACACATTGGACCCCTTTGAGTATCTACTGCATACGCTTCGTGCTAGGACTGAAGCTTGCTTCTGTTGCACCGTGGACACACTGTCATCTGGATGCACTTCTTCGGCAGCAGACTCTTTAGCAGCAGGCTCCTCGGCAGCAAACTCATCTTGCTGTGTCGCAACGACATCCTCTGGAGCCTCATGTTCAGTGGCTGCCTGTACAGGAGCAGCCTTGGCTTGCTGTTTTACTTCTATTATCCACTGCTCCAATGTGGACAAAAAGTTTTCATACTTGGTGAGATTTGGCTCACTCCAATACTGCTGGTCAGCTTTTCTTTCTTCTTCTGACAACAGTTCGCTTACTGTGTTATTTACTTCAATAAACTCATTCAGCAATTTTGAATATTCTCTTAAATGATCCTTCTCTACTGCGTGTGCATTGGAAACATTGCTCATTAAATTGTCGATTTCCTCTGCTTTGGAAACAAGGCGTGCTAAAACACGTTTTCTTAGAGACATTTGCTTATCAAGCTTCTCTTCTAGTGCCTTTGAAGTTAACTTGATCCTTCTTTTAGTGTCTAGCTCGACATTGTTTTCCATCTTGTTTCCACCCTGGAGCACTTTGAACTGCTATTATTGTTAACTGAGTCTCAGCAAACTCTAGCACACTTCTGAAATCCAAATAAACTTTCCTTTAATCTTAAACATGTAGTTTTCCAAAGTAAGATTCAAGGCTTTATTTTCAGAGACAAGCTTGAGCTTCTTCTTAGCTGATGTGACTTGTTAACAATAATGTTTCCCAAACCGTCATATGTGGCTTCTTATCTAGCAGCGCAGCACACTTAAAACTTTGAACATGACTAATCCACGTTGCTTGTCGCAGTTACAGTGAAGCACTCATGAATTTTCATTCAATACTTGCAAGTCCGAAGCATTGCTTATTTATTCATTCGAATTTGATATTTTTGTACTCATCCATCGTCATTGAAGTCGTCTGGAAATCCGCTGGTGTGCACCGCCCTCTGCTGCTCCAAGCAGGCTGGCTTCCTTCATGCACGCGAGCCCAACGCATGCGCTGCGTCCCTCGGTTTCCTTCGATAATTCTCTCGCCCTCGGCGACTGTTTTCTACTTAATGTAGTGGCTAAATGTCCGTGCTTAAAATGTTGTCCATTTCTTCGTTTTGATGAATGCAAATAACCACTCAGTCAGACGGAATGAACGAGTCTACGCGTGTTATAGTTGAACGACGGTAGAAAACAGTGTGTTCGCCCCGTCTTTATTTTCAGTAAGCCAAACACACATCAGTTTTTTTTTTTTTTATATTCCAGAGACGCGCGAGCTTCGCAACGTCATCACTCAGCGTCAGTTCCTATCGGCTATCTATTCAAGATAATTTTAATCATTAAACTGAATGCATATTAAACCAAAAGGAAATTATAAACACAATAAATCAGTAATAGTTATAATGCAATCCTAAATATTCTATGATATGCAAATACTAAACATATCCAAAAATAATAACTAAATATGAGCGTAAATTACTGAATAGAAAAATGGCACCAACAGTCCATGACTTGATTTAGCAGCTTTGCAGCAAATACTGTGATGTGATTGTTCAAAAAACATATTCGAAAACTGGGACATAGAGGTATCTCCACAGCTCTTGACTACATTCAGCTGTTCTGCTCTCTCAGAGATTTCAAGTACACAACAACATGTATTTAAAGGTTAAAGTTGATTTTGCATGACATTTCCCCTTTAAATAACTTTGCACTTTTGATATTTATATATTTATTTAGAGCTCAGTTCTGCATTTGATCCAGTGGATCACAATATTGTCCTAGAAATGCTTGAATGTGCTGCAGGGATTAAAGGAAAAGCATTTCCTGGAGCAAACCTCAAGCCACAGCGACTCGCAGCATCCAGTCAAGCTGCCAACCGTATGCCGTGTTGTCCACTACCAACCAGGCCTCGCCGTTCACATTCTTGATATCAATCTTTTAGGAGAGGATGTGAGGAGTCATGACTTCTGACTGAGGAATTCTGAATGAGACATAATTAGGCTTTCAGAACAGGGCGAGACTTAAGCAAATATATGATCTGTGCAGGACTGTGTTTGTGCAGGGCGTGATCCAACATGGATAATTAATGCTGACTACACTGGGAAGGTCCGGGAGCTGGTCCTGCACAAGTCTGCCTGCACATCTTCTTGTTTTTCATCACAAGTCTTTAAAAATCCATAAAATGTTGCAGTCCTCAGTTTTTTTGGACCAGCCATAAAGGAGGTGCAGAAAAGCTGAGGTTTCCAAAATATTAATAAAGAAAAACGTTTTTTATTCAGTTTATGACCACTCGTTACATACTCATGTCAGCAGCAATTATTTTGAATTATTTGCTCTTTGAGTGCCATCTTCAGCCTGTAAAAAACACACCATTAAAATTCAACCAAACGGTAAAACCTGTTTACAACTCTACGTTTATGGCCCGGATTTCTGCAGACTGCTGGAAGCTTGGCGTTGTTATGGTCTTCATGCTTTATCTGATAGATGTTTGGATGCCTGGAGATGAGACATCATGTGTCTTCCCATGAGGCGGAGGGTTCAGATTCAGTTCTGTGTATTTTAAATAGACTCTGTTTAGATTTTGGGGGTTTCTGTGTGTTGGAGATCAGCCAAGAGGAAGATAAATGTAAGACTGTAGGCTGAAAGCCATAAGAGATAGGAGACTACTGTAGGAACTGCCCCACAGAAGGATGTCTAAGTGAAACTCTATAAAGCCTTGCTTCCCCTTCCCATCGCTCTTTTTTAATCTTTCTGTGAAATCAGACATTGGAACAGCCGACCACCACTGTTAGCCTCCATAACAGCCTTGCTACTAACAAGTTGAACATAACTACGGTTTGTTTAAACATAATGCTTGTTTTCGTCTCCCTCCGCCATCGTTAGATAGTGCTACGAGCGTTAGTCCAGCATGAATAGGGAACATTAATGCCCATTTAAGGGTATTTAGTGTAACTTAAGAGAAGGCTATCATGCTAACAGCTACGTGACCCGGATGTGACTCCGACCGCTTACAGCGCCCTCTACATCCTCAAGTTAACAATTCAAATCTCAGTTGTTTCTGGAGAAATAATAACATTTATTCAAAATCAAGTGTCTTAAAGGTTATTGATTTTTATTTAACAAATCATTCTTTAAATGTTATTTCCTCAAGTAATGTTTTATCATAGTCTCAGTTGCATTGTGAATGAGTTGACCAGATGCCAAAGGTTGTTATAAATCAGTTAAACTAATTTAATCTTTAACATGAACTTCGGTTGTTGTTGTTTTCGTTTCACTTCGCCATCGTTATAATGCTATGAGCGTTATTACCGCATTAATGTTGATTTAATGGTGTTTGTATAACTTTAGGATTAACCCATCAAGCGACCGATCGATCGCTACAGCGCCCCCTAGCTTCCCGGAGAAATAATTTAATCTCATTCCAAATTCTTTAAGATGAACTTTGGTTCTCTAACTTAGATCTGCAGTGAACCAGGATTCACTAAATTATTCTGATGATGGTTTTCAACTATTTTATTTGACTTTTGGTTTCGTTCTTTCTACATAATTCCTTAACTTATTTTTATCTTCATTTTGCTTAGTAGTTTAGTTAAGTTTCACCAGCCTAGTAGAGAGTATTTGTTGATTGAAATATAGTGTTAATTCAGATAAACAGCATTATATAGTGATGTTCTCTGGATGTTCATTTTATTTCTGTTAATAAATTCTTGAACTTGAAGAGAAGTTGTCACTCCTTTATTCTATGTGTGCAGAGTTTGCTGTTAAAAGATCAGCAGAGATCGAATCATTCCTTTCAACTATTGTCCTGATATCAGCTGATTGGGCTGATATTCACTGGACAATACCTAACAGACAGAGTTATTTATTAAACATTAAATAACTTAAAAACTTGTCTAATTGCACAACATGTGTATGGAGAAGTTTACTTATTTTTCATCTTATTTGTAATTTCCTGACACTAAATTTCCTGAGTTGTTATTAACATCCATCTCACGGCACCTGTTCTTCTCGGCTCCATTGGTTCTCCTCGTTTTTACTCATGGCGTACACGTATAACATTGTGCCTGCGGTCTCGTGCTCTTGTTATGGTAAATATATACAAAAGCCCTTGGTTTACTAACAAAGTGTAAAACAGAAATAAGACATAATAAGCCAAGAGAGTGTGATAATTTTGTAAAAAAAACGTTTGTATGTAACCAGAGGGAGCTCGTAAAGTCAAGCAATGTGACTAGGCCCCTTTAGATAACAGTAAAATATTACAGACTGAATTTATACATTTTTCTTGTCTTTCCAATGTGCAAATACTAATACACAGATACTGCAGTTAAGTGCCTTGCCCTGGGGCACATCAACATGTGTAAACTATATCTAACCTGCAACTTTCAGACTGCAGGAAGGCTACTCCCAGCCACAATCCTTCCTGAAATTAACAGTCTGCTCCTCTTGACTAATTCTGGGGCTCTTCTTGTTATTTTAAAATTATTTTTACTGCAAATTAAAATACAGGAGCTACTGCATGACTGTTGCTGTTATTTCAACCATTAGCAACTTGAAGCACACAGTTGTGTTCAAGATAAGAGCAGACCAACGTCACTAGATGTTGAAATGATTTCCTTCATGCTGAATAATTTACTAGTAGAAGTAGAGTAACATAAAACCAACAGGACCAACAGCCATGCTGCCGATTCTGTGTAATTGAAAAGTGTTATGTTCAAAATAACTGAAAACATTGATTGTAAAAAGAAAAAATCTCAGAGGCTTTAAAGCTAAAGCCAGAAGGATGTGGAAGAAAACAGAAGAATTGCTGTTGAAATGGACCTGAGAACCAAAAGAGGCAAAGATCAACTCCAGGATGATGGAGGTCTGCAGGTTCAGACACCGAGCAGCACCTCGCCTGACCCAAAGAGAAATGGAACCAGGCTTGTTGTTTCTGGGTCCAGGAGCTGCAGACAGTTTGGGTTAGGGTACAGCGTCATGATAAGGCTCCAGTTTCCACGCTATACAGCCGGGCCTATTAATCACATACCAGCAGGAGGTCATGGTACCTTCTGCTGAGGAGGAAACGCCTTGAAATGTGTGAGACCAGTAGACCAGGTTCCAGAACCAAAGGTTGTCAGGAACGGCCAGCCTAACCTTCAGATCCAGCAGAACCTCTGTGGGGGGACCGCGGGCCTGCTAGCAGAACCCCAGCCCAGTTCTGTTGTGGTCCAGTCATCCACAGCTACAGTCACAAATCCTCACTAACCAGTTTTAGTCTGTTAGCACTAAACAGATTATATTAACTTTGTCATGATTCACATGCAGCTGTTCTCCATCCTGCAGGAAACAACTCCTGATGTTCTGTTTGGAGGAACCCTGCTTTACTTCCTGCACATGTTCTGCAGATGGTACCTGGTTCCACCGGCCCAGTTTCAGCTCCCACTCTCCGTTTGGTTTCGTCAAACCGGATTCCTGCTGACGTTGCCTTGATCCTGGACTGGTTCAGCGTTTTCTCCAGCCCTGAGAAGTGAGCTCTGCTATTTGAACCATGACAGTAATCTGTGGGTCTATAAATTCATGCACATGGAAGTAGTAAAGTTACAAAGAATAAAAGATGAGCGGCTTTCCCTTCAGAGACCATGTTCGGGTTATATAAGCCGCAGTAAAAGGCCTGAAGTTGAGCAAACAAGAAAATTGGATTGCTGGACGGGTCACATGGTTGAAATCAACCTTTCGGAAAACATGGAGCGGTGCAGGAGGGCAGGAAGCTGATCCTCCTGTTTCTTAAACTGAGAAGAAATAAATCTCAGTAAGAAATTAATGAACTGCAGCGTTTCTCCTCCTATTTTATTTATTTATTTCATCTGTCTTGGCCCAACGAAATGCACCGTGGGTTGTTTGTTGTCATCTGGACATTTCTCAGCCACGTCCTCAGCTCGCTTTTGGCTGCTTCATTAAACTGTCCTGTCAGAGGTCAGAGGTCACGACACAGCTCGGCCTGTAGGATCCCAACTAGCTGGATGCTCCAATCCCTTTTTTAAACATTATTCCATCATGTTTTAAGGACAAATTAAAAAATATTTGGATTGAATCCTTGAAAAATGATCATGTGATTCAGAGAGGACTTGAGCACAGAGAGTGGTGACAGAAGGGTTAGTGAAATAAAGAAAACATACAAAAGACAAGGAATGGGGCAGGGAAACCTAGGCTCCTTCTGAATACCCTTAATAACAGCTCCTATCTCCTATCTCCTATCTCCTGTCTCCTAGCTCCTGTCCCCTACCTCCTATCTCCTATTTCCTGCTCCCTGACCTTTCCTGGGTCAGCAGAACTCCATCAGGGAGGAAAGGAGCATCAGCTGGAAGACGGAGTCAGAAACATGGAGGACGGAGTCAGAAACATGGAGGATGGAGTCAGAAACACGGAGGATGGAGTCAGAAACATTGAGGATGGAGTCAGAAACACGGAGGATGGAGTCAGAAACGTGGAGGATGGAGTCAGAAACACGGAGGATGGAGTCAGAAACATTGAGGATGGAGTCAGAAACACGGAGGATGGAGTCAGAAACATGGAGGATGGAGTCAGAAACGTGGAGGATGGAGTCAGAAACACGGAGGATGGAGTCAGAAACATGGAGGATGGAGTCAGAAACGTGGAGGACGGAGTCAGAAACGTGGAGGATGGAGTCAGAAACATTGAGGATGGAGTCAGAAACACGGAGGATGGAGTCAGAAACATTGAGGATGGAGTCAGAAACACGGAGGATGGAGTCAGAAACATTGAGGATGGAGTCAGAAACACGGAGGATGGAGTCAGAAACACGGAGGATGGAGTCAGAAACATGGAGGATGGATTCAGAAACGTGGAGGATGGAGTCAGAGACATGGAGGACGGAGTCAGAAACGTGGAGGATGGAGTCAGAAACGTGGATGATGGAGTCAGAAACGTGGAGGATGGAGTCAGAAACGTGGATGATGGAGTCAGAAACGTGGAGGATGGAGTCAGAAACGTGGAGGATGGAGTCAGAGACATGGAGGATGGAGTCAGAAACGTGGAGGATGGAGTCAGAAACGTGGAGGATGGAGTCCGAAACGTGGAGGACGGAGTCAGAAACGTGGAGGACGGAGTCAGAAACGTGGAGGATGGAGTCAGAGACATGGAGGACGGAGTCAGAAACGTGGAGGATGGAGTCAGAGACATGGAGGATGGAGTCAGAGACATGGAGGACGGAGTCAGAAACGTGGAGGATGGAGTCAGAGACATGGAGGATGGAGTCAGAAACGTGGAGGATGGAGTCAGAAACGTGGAGGATGGAGTCAGAAACGTGGAGGATGGAGTCATAGACATGGAGGATGGAGTCAGAAACATTGAGGATGGAGTCAGAAACACGGAGGATGGAGTCAGAAACATGGAGGATGGAGTCAGAAACACGGAGGATGGAGTCAGAAACATGGAGGATGGAGTCAGAAACATTGAGGATGGAGTCAGAAACACGGAGGATGGAGTCAGAAACATTGAGGATGGAGTCAGAAACACGGAGGATGGAGTCAGAAACATTGAGGATGGAGTCAGAAACACGGAGGATGGAGTCAGAAACATGGAGGATGGAGTCAGAAACACGGAGGATGGAGTCAGAAACACGGAGGATGGAGTCAGAAACATTGAGGATGGAGTCAGAAACATTGAGGATGGAGTCAGAAACACGGAGGATGGAGTCAGAAACATGGAGGATGGAGTCAGAAACGTGGAGGATGGAGTCAGAGACATGGAGGATGGAGTCAGAGACATGGAGGATGGAGTCAGAAACATGGAGGAGGGAGTCAGAGACATGGAGGATGGAGTCAGAAACACGGAGGATGGAGTCAGAAACATGGAGGATGGATTCAGAAACGTGGAGGATGGAGTCAGAGACATGGAGGACGGAGTCAGAAACACGGAGGATGGAGTCAGAAACGTGGATGATGGAGTCAGAAACGTGGAGGATGGAGTCAGAAACGTGGAGGATGGAGTCAGAAACGTGGAGGATGGAGTCAGAGACATGGAGGATGGAGTCAGAAACGTGGAGGATGGAGTCAGAGACATGGAGGATGGAGTCAGAAACGTGGAGGATGGAGTCAGAGACATGGAGGATGGAGTCAGAAACGTGGAGGATGGAGTCAGAGACATGGAGGATGGAGTCAGAAACGTGGAGGATGGAGTCAGAGACATGGAGGATGGAGTCAGATACGTGGAGGATGGAGTCAGAAACGTGGAGGATGGAGTCAGAGACATGGAGGATGGAGTCAGAAACGTGGAGGATGGAGTCAGAGACATGGAGGATGGAGTCAGAAACGTGGAGGATGGAGTCAGAGACATGGAGGATGGAGTCAGAAACATGGAGGATGGAGTCAGAAACATGGAGGATGGAGTCAGAAACATGGAGGATGGAGTCAGAAACATGGAGGATGGAGTCAGAAACGTGGAGGATGGAGTCAGAAACATGGAGGATGGAGTCAGAAACATGGAGGATGGAGTCAGAAACGTGGAGGATGGAGTCAGATCCTACAGCCTTCTGGACATCAGCTACAGAGAGACGCTCTCTGCTCTACGGAGGTTTTAGTTGGTTTCTGTGAGGAGCTGTGCTGATGCAGCATGACACGCAGAGGATTGTGGGATACCTTGAGGGTTCTTAGTGCCAGTAAGGGACGTGGGGAGGTTCCTAGGTTAAACTAGCCGTGAGAGGAAGCATCCAGGCTCCTTTCCTGACTCGACTCCCAGGTGGTTTTTAAGCCAATCACACGTCGGGACATGGCACCAAAGCAACAGACACGCCGTCGTTAGGGACATGTTTGGATCGGCAGGCAACCACGACCCAAACGTTGAGCCAAGCAGAGGGCAGTTACTCATGTTTCCTGATTAGTGACCTTAATGGCTCCATTAGTCTGCTTGTTTTGACTAAAACTACAAGTATGTAAAGAAGGACAAATAGATTTAAAAAACTCTGAATGGACAGAGGGACAAATGGACCTTTGGACAGAGGACCGTGGAATATCCTGCTGATGGATGGTCAGAATGAATCTCAGTCGTTTAACTCATGTAAAGGAACTTTTTCAATGTACAGATGTGTGTTTTCATCCCAGGATGAATTTTATATCCGTCTGTTTCACTTTGATCCAATTTCTCTCCTGTTTTTACCTAAATATTAGTTTTATTCTGCTAAATCCTCTTCAGTAGAATCAACTCAAGCAGGAAATAAATAAATGAATCAGCTTTAGTAAAAGGTTCCTAATGACACCATCCTGCTGACATTCAGCTCCTTTCACCCATCCTCAGAGGATTCCTGATTAAACGGAGCGTGTCCGGTCTTAATAAAGAGGCACCAGTCAACAGCTCCTGCTACCAGCTTCAGTCAGAAACATGTGACTGTGGATTTAAATCCAACCAGACCGAGTGCCGACCCGCGATCAGACGGTCCAAGCAACCTGAAGCCTCCAGACGGCTGCTTCCATCAGGGATCGTTAGCCAATCAGGGACTTTCCTGAGATAACACTTCCTACGTATTAAATAAATCTCATTGATGTGGTCAGGTGAGACACATAGACTGACCTTTAGGAGATCAGACGGAGAAGGGAGGCGGAGAGGAGGCTGAGTTTAGTTTTTTCTGCTCCTGGTCAACAGGACATGTGATTAGTATTGCTGTCGTCTCCCTGCTTTGCCCTGCAGTCAGCCCAGCCTGCGTTAGGAGGAAATACAGCCTGCAGGCGACCCAGTCAAGGTGAGTGCAGTCTACCGCTGTCTTCTGCATGTTGTGGCTTCATAAAGGTCAGGATGCTCATTTACCTCCTGTCTGTGTGGGTTTCTGCACCTGCTTTATCAACAGAGAACTGAGTTACTTACACGGTGCTATGAAATAAGGTGTTCCTCTTCTAGAAGGTGCATTAAAAGCTGCATCACACACACTGCTTCGTACAAAAATAAACGTATGCATTTGTTTTGCATGTTCTTTAACGCTCAGGCCAGTAGAGGAGCAGGGGTGATGAAGTGCGTCATGGGAGTTGTTGTGTGTTGGAGTATTTCAGGTCTGAGTGTGCGGACACCGGCTCAGATCATGCATTCCCTGCACAAAAACCTGCAGCACTTTTACCAACTAAAACCGCCGTTATCAAGGTTTACTGAACAGAAAATACACAAATGGAGACTTTGTTCCCCACAGATAAGATGCCAAGCTGTTCCCACCCACTGAGCAAACACCTGCAAAGCTCGTGTACACGGTGCTACTTCACCTGGGAGAAGGAAGTGGGACGCTCTTTGTTGAGCTGCATGTTAGAATCAGACTCCTCCGCTAAGAATCAGACTCCCTGATATTAGATTAGAAGAGGGCAGAGATTGGAGTTTTTAATTGAACTCGTGGAAAACAAGACAATTATGGGAACATGCCACAGCGCCGTTAGTCAGAGGAAGAGGAGGGATTACCTCATCCTGTGAAGATTGTAAAACTGGACCACGTGAATTCTTTTGGCTGGGCTCAATTTAACGGAGACTTGATTAAAATCCTCCTGCAATGTGACGGCTGAACCGTGCCAAACTGCTGACAGATCACAGGACAGAGATTGGAATCCAGACACAACCCCACTGTGCCGTCAGAGTAACACAAAAACCAAAGACGGCGCACCTTGTTTAGACTCTGAAGGTTCACATCAGGACATAAATGATACCAGCTACTGAGAGCATTTCAATCTAATTCTCATCATTTATCAGACAAACATGAAGCCAACATCAGAGGCAGCTTATGAACAACTAGCCATGATCCAGCAGCTTGTAGAACCTCCTTCAGCAGCAGGACTCCTCAGCAGTGGCTTTGGATCAAGGTTCTGATGAAGGCCCAGTTTGGTCCAAGCTTTGCTGTTGGACAGATAGACTCTCATTTGACTGTAGATCCTTCTGGTGTCCAGAGGAGCTGATGATCGGCCCAGTAACTACCATGGTTCTGTGGCCCAGATCATCAGCGGTGCACTATTTGTGGACCCCACCCAGCACCCATCATCTGGTCAGACAGGTCCAGTGTTTCTGGGGAGTTATTACCCCACTGCTGCTCATAGTTATAGACCTCGGGGTTGTTGAGTCTCTGAGGAAGTTTGGCGAAAGAAGTTTTTTCTGTAAGCAGCTGATGTTTCCGACTGTTTTCTCCAGCTTTAAACTGAGCCTTATTGAGCTGGACCTCTTCCCTCCTCCGCTGTGCTGTGATCCATCGGTCACCAAAGATTTTCTCTTGGATTTTTCTGATTTCTTAGGTGAAATTACATCTAAATGAGAGAATGTTGCTCTGGGTGCCTCTGGTGAAGGACTTCTTCTTTCTTGGACACCTCTGGCCTTGCTCAGTCAGTGAACAGCGTAACCCGTGAACATTTACACCTATCTTGTGGTTTCTGTAGCTCTGCTGATGCATTTCTTTGCTGCTTTTAGTCATTTAGATTTGCAACCCTCATCCTTTCCCTATATTCAAATTTTGTGTGCCATAACATTCTGAATTCTGCTGACCCAATTAAAACCAGGAGATGAAAGCCCAGATGAGGCCCTTGGTCTCTTTTTACTTTCTTCCATTAGCCGGCATTATTTGGTCTTTTTTCTGATGTCTCCAATCACATCTATGCAGATGATATCCAATTGTATCTTTTAAGCTGCACCAAATGGATAGACTGTCCAACCTCGTCCAGTGTTGGCTCTCCAGCTATTTTGTGGTCTTAAACAAAAATAAGATGGACACCCAGATAATTGCTCCTAGTCACCTGCGTTCAGAACGCAGCAGCCAGACTTCTTACTATTTCTAGTAAAAACTCTCATATCCTCCTGGTCCATACGCCGGCACACCGTGGATTTTAGAGTTCAGTTTAAAGTAGCTGCTCCCACCCACAAACTCCTGATTATATGTATCGGCTTTTGGCCCAGAATCTCCTGGTTGTTCCTCATTCAAGGCTAAAAACCAAGGAGGACAGGGCCTTCCAGTCTGTGGCCCCTAAGCTGTGGAACAGGAGAGCCCTGCAGCTTTGCTAACTGAACGCTGTTAAAAACCAACTGAAAACTGTCTTGTTTCACCGGGCTTTGAGTTATAATTTTATTGTGCATTTTATCCTTGTTTTTATACCATCTATAACTTATTTTCAGTGTAACTTGTGTTGTACAGTGAGTTGTGACTTTGAACCTGTCCCTTCTAGGCTCCCAGAGAACTTCATGATACTTTTTTTAATTGCTTCTTAGACAAGGTTGTTAACTTTCTGAATCGGCTCTTTTAAGTGGTTTTAATGGCATATTTTTAGCTAGAATTCTGGGAACTGTGCTTTACACGTGCTTTCACATTTCACAGCCACGTTAGACACAGTGGATCGTATCGTTGCCACCTCCAGACTGGAGCAGTGGTGGGCGGCTCTTCGGGGCTTTAGGTCCTCGCTTCCATGGGTCTCTGTGTCAGGATGGGGGATTTTACCTCTACATCGGCTGCCCTCCCCTGAGGGGGGGGGGGCTATTTTTAGAAAACCTTGCATGAAATTTAACTTCTATGCTGATGACCGCCAAGTTTATTTTCCTCTAAAACGTAACGGTTCTGTTCAGTGTTTCCCTGATTGTCTCGGTAACATCATGGATGGACGCCACCTTAAATTTGATGAAAACTAAATTGAGGTAATGCTTTTTAATTCTGTGTCTCCAGCTGTATCCTTTTTTTTTTATTTTACTCGTTGGCCCATCATGAAAAATCCAGTGTATTTTATTTAGGTGCAAAAATGGATCTGAGCCTAAAACTTGACTCAGATGTCAACACTGTGATCAAGTCCTCCTTCTTTCCCCTTTAGCATACTGTTAAAATTTAAAGTCAAACATAAGGTACTAACCTATCAGCAGCGTCCACACAGGATCAAATATATACATACACCCCATTAATAATTAATAATTGCACCTGGACCAAACACCTGGTCTGCTCCAGGTGCAACGAGTTTCTGGCATCATTATTTGACCGCTCTCACCTGCAGAACTAGTAGATTTATAAACTGGCTGACCCTCTGGGCAGCTACAGATTTCAGTCCAGCCTGAAGGTGTCCAGTTTTGAAAAGGTCAGAAAACTCTCCGTCCCCGTCTCCAGCTCAGGGTGGGTTTGAGCTTTGATGGTTCCTGTTAGCTACTGTAAATCTGGGTTTCCCTTCATCTCTGGGGCCAGATTGGGTCTTCCTGCAGACCTCAGCAAAGAGGTCAAACATCTGGATAACTTACTCAGGAATCTGCAGAAGTTTAGGAATGTTCCCCAAATCACAGTCTATATGAAATATTTCCAAGAAAAACGAGCAGCTGTACACACATATATATATATATATATATATATATATATATATATATAAAACACTTTCTTACCTTCTCTTGTTTGCCAGGTGACGTCCACCAGCCGTCTGGTTTCCTCATCATGCCTGCCACTGAAATCGGGAGGAAGCTGGATTTGTCCAAACTCTCAGACGAGGAGGCCAAACATGTTTGGGAAGTCGTCCAGAGAGACTTTGACCTGAGGAGGAAGGAGGAAGATAGACTTGGGTAACTTGAACACATTATTTCATATACTCATTAGTTTTTAGTAGATGCCCTGATAACAGTGATGTACGGGTTGGCTGACATCACTGTGTTCACAGGAACGTTCCTCAGTCAAATCACAACGGCTCTTTGTAAAGTTTGGTGGAGGGAGGATTAGGATGTTAGGGAGGTTTAGGCCTGTTCATCAGGAGTAGGTCTCCTCTCCTTAGTTCCAGTGAAAGAATCACTCCAAGATATTCTGGACAGGTTTGGGCTCTGATTCTGAACCCTACTTTAGTATGACTGCACACCAGAACCAATGTAAGATCTTTAAAGACGTGGATAAGCGAGTTTAACGGGGAAGAACCTCACAGAGTCCTGACTTCATCCCAACAGAGCACCTTTGGGATGAATTAGAGTGGAGAGTGAGAGCCAGCCTTTCTCGTCCAACATCAGCGTCTGACCTCATAAATGTGTGCATAGAACAATATAAAAGGAACAATAAGTAATAAAGACACCTGGTGCTTACAACCAGAACAACACATACACAATGCTTTTCACACACACCCACCATTTACTAAACGGTTGCTCTGAATTTTTACTTCCAAAGGACACAAGACAGGTCTATGACGTTGTATTCTGTTCTACTTCTTTCTTTTTTTATAGTATCCTGTCTGACAATGTGGCAATAAGAACTATTGTCTTAATGCCAAAAAGAGCCAAACAGATTTTACTTTCACAAGTGAAGCCTTACCGCATTCACCATATTGCTCCGCTGGATTTATTTATGCAAGAAGCTTTATTAATGCAGGGAATATTTCATGTTATATGGACACTGAAATAAGAAGATAGAAGAGAAGAGAGAAAAAAAGGGAGAAAATGTGAAAGAAAAGAAGGAGAGAAAATGGATAGAACGATATAACATCCTCTGAGTCTGCTTCTACACCTGCAGAGAGAGACATAAAAGAACAGCAGAACCAGCTGATAAAGTATTAAAGATATAATCCACCAAGGCCTTGATACCATCACTGAAGAATATACAGGATTATTTAATACAACATGTAGAAAGTGACAACTGACCACAACCCCACCTTCCCGGTCCATATTTCGGTCCTGACCCTCCATCCTGGTCCCAGACCAGATGACCCCCCCACCCTGTTCTACTTCTGCTCCGCTTCTCTTACTGGCTTTCATGTTAGCAACATAACATACCAAATGCTGCGCTCTGTTCTGGGAACTCTCATCTGATTGGCTGAGGAATCAGGAAGTGAACACGGGCTACACTCTGGACCGTACCTCTGAGAGGATTGTTTATGGGGAATGTTTCTAACATCCTGGTGACAAATGAGAATGATTTAGGTTGATTTTAGTGTAAATATCTGACTTATAGCTCCTTTAAGTGGGGTTCATGTGAGTGAAGGCAGACAAGGGAGAAACTTTGGGAATGTACAGCCCCTGGAAAAAGTATTCACATCCTTGGTTTTTACCTATTTTGTTAAATTCCAACCTAACATTTTAATATTTTTAAATCCTATTTTCTGTGATGGATCTGCACAAAATAGTCTTAAGTTGTTGAAGAAACATGCGAAAAGAAATATCTAAACAGAGAATTTAAAAAAAGTTAAAAACCCAAAATTAGCCTGTCCACACGTCTCCACCTCTTTAGACGTTCTGCAACCAGTTACCTTCAAAGGTCCCACAAATAGTTAAATAAAGTCCACCTGACCTGTGGAGTCTACGGGTCACATGACCTGTGAGCAGAAACCCACCTGAACGACCCCAGAGGTGCAGCAGCAGTAAGCAGGAGGCGTCACACCTTGGAGACCAAGGAGCTCCAGACACGTCAGGGTGGAGCTAGAAAACATCCAGATCTCTGATGTTCCTCTGGAGAACCATCAGGTCCATCATCCTCAGATCTGCAGCATCTGGTACCACAACAAGGCTGCCGAGACAGGGCCGCCGCCAGAGCTCCCAGACCGGGCCAGGAGGGTCAAAGGTCACCCTGAAGGAGCTGCAGAGGTCCACAGCAGAGACTGGAGGTTCTGTCCAGAGGACCAGAACCAGCCGTACGCTCCATGGAGCTGGACCTCATGGAGGAGAGGCAGGAAAAGGCAAGGCAAGTTTATTTATGAAGCACTTTTCAGCAACAAGACGATTCAAAGGGCAAAATAAGACGTTACTGGGTGTTAGAAGAGTTTGCCAAAAGGCACGTGGGCAGCTCCCGGCATGTCTGGAGGAAGGAGCTCTGGTCAGACGAGACTGAAACGGAACTTTTGGGCCACCAAGGAAACGCTGCCTGACCCGAACCCATCACCACCAGAACCCGTCCCCACAGTGGAACACGGTGGAGGCAGCATCATGCTGGCTGCCTGTGATCTGAGACTGTTTTTTTATTTTGTCATTTTTGTTGTTTGCTTCTGAATAAAAAAAAATCCACCTTCAAAGTTGTCGGCAGGTTCTAGAAAAGAAACGGTGGAAACTCTCTAACAGTCCACTTTAACTCCAGGTTGGGAGGAAACAAAACGTGACGAATGCCAAGAGGGGTGTGAATACTACTGCAAGGCACTGCAGTATAGCTGCATTGTCTTTACTTCTGACATATTTCTACTGGAGCCTTCCTGCATCCAGGCTCCTCTTGCCAAAATAGACTCGTGCCAGCAGAGCGAGCCAGGTCACAACACAACAATGTCCTTCTTCACTGTCGGCCATTTTGGTGGCAGCCGTCGCCAAGGCGCTGCTTCAGTTATTTGTTTTCCATCTGAATGCTGGTTCCTGTGTAACTGCTGCTGTGGTCTTTAAATAGGTACAAGTTTTCGTGTGGTTTCCATATAAAACTGTCTCCTCAGCGGTGGAAAGCCAAATATGTTGCTTCACACAATGAGATAAATTGTTTTTCTTTCGCTTGTCCAATAAACCGACAGCAGCCACACCGTTTTGCTTTGTTTTTCTACTTTCTTAAATATCTCCCCAGCATTTAGAGTTTAAAGTACCAGGACAGAAGAAGTCCCCCTTTGGTCTTTCAGTCTAACCTTACAGGAGCAGAACAGCAGGTTCTGCTGTCCTCGGTGAGTTAGTTCACTTTTAAAGACATTTATACGTCTAAGGACAGAGAGAAAACAGTAAAACACATAAATTATCACGTTTACATGAAGGCCAATGGTTCTACATATTAGAACGACGCCTACCTGCTTTAATGCAGGATCTGTCAGTGATAAGAGGAAGTAGTTTGAGTCCATCAGCGTTCACATTTAACTCTTCACTGCTGCATGGTAAGCATCAGGATCTCTGCTGCGGAGTGTCTGCATGTTACACCTCCACCGGTGCAACAGCAGCGCCGCAGACTCCAGCCTGGTAACCAGGCATCCGTCTGATGCAGCTCTGTAGCAGAAGGATGCATCTAAAAGCTGCAGGATGGCAGCTTTCAAGGACTGGCCTTGGACATCCCTGCATGCAGCATCTTCACAGCTTCAGAGTGGTTTGGTGCAAAACTCAAACATTTTATTATAAATCTGTCTGAAAGGAATCCTCTCAGAACGGTGCAGCACAGTAAAACTATCTTCACTCAGATCAATCTCAATGGATGCGTCCATGTTTAACAGGGAGAAATGAGAAAAACACAAAATATGATGATTTTAACCCAAGAAGCTGCAGGTTGGACGGTGTCTGAGCAAAGAAAGCAACCTTTGAACGTTTGGGTTTATATGCAGGTTGATGTGTGGAGCGCTCAGTCACAGACCAAAGCAGACGTCTGGCTGCTGGTCCCAGATTCCTGAGCTTTGCCACTTAAGCAGAAACTCTGAGTACCTGCTTCTAATCAGGAGGAGCCGAGAACATACCGAAGCGCTTAACTAAGTTTTCTCCTCTTTACGTCTGTCATTTGGAACAAGAAGAAGAAGAAATAAGCTCAGGAAAAACAAATTAATCATCTTTATTTCACAAATAAAAAGTTTGGTGTGGTTTTTACTTCTAAAAACAAATTAGATCTTTGTTATAAGTTAGCTTAACTTAAAGTTAGTAAGTTAGTTTAACTGAATGTTCTGCTGAGTATTTCTGTATAAACAGCTTCTCCCAGGCTCTGAGCCCGATTCCTGCAGGAAGCATTTTGTGGGAGGGGCCTGAGGATGGGGCTGTTTTTATGGACGAGAGTGGATTGCTTTTTGGCCTCCAGTGACAGCTTGACTCCATCCTGGAGATGCTGCCATTTTGATAATAAAACACAACCTTTGTGTAAGAAACATGGAAACTTATCAAACCCTTTAAGGCGTAATGGTGACCCCACCTCTTGCTTAACAAACCGTGTCAACCACACATAGAGGCTGCAACAGCCCTCCAGGTTCTGGCTGACCTTTGACCCTGTGGGGCTGTCTTCATCCACTGAGTAGGGGTCCAAACGTTCAGCAGAACAACAGAAACCCATCTGAGCACCAACTGCACCTGGAGATTGCTGGAATCTGTTTGCATTGTGACGCTTTCAGCCAGCGAACGCTAAAAAGCGTTAAAATCATGTGGATATAAAGTTTAGTTCTGACATTCAGAAGGTAAAAGACGAGCTTAGAGTCCTGGACGCGTCCCCCTCCCATGTGACTGCAGCCACGTATCGGAGCTGAGACGACGATGGCATCGCTTACACTGCACATATGTCACTGAAATCATAGAAGGTAATCCTGCACACCAGATTTATGGGATTTGGAGTTTGATAGGACTAATATTACTTTTAAATCCCAGAAAGTTTAAACAAAAGCAGCTGTATCTGCAAAGGTCTGTGGAATACTGAAACATGTCCCATTTATCCCAGTGATATGGGTTATAATTTAAACAGTATGGTCCAAACAAAAGGCTTTGATAAACAATAAGACTCCTCTCATCCTAGCAGGAGTTGTTTCTAATTTATAATATTTTTCTCAGGCTCCACCCAAGCGTTGACATTTGGGACTTGTTATCTGAATTTTTCTCCCTCCACTGCAGTCAGCATCTCAGCGCTGAGGGAGGCTTTAACTTTTCCAACAATCAGAACCAGTTTCCTTTAAACGCTGCTGGAGAAAACATTCTGCCTCAAAGCAATGAAGTCATTTATTACACACAACGGCTACATGAGAAGATTCAAGATAAACAGAGTTTGGCTTCAGAGGGACTTTACTGCCGATTGATGGACTGTGTAGAGGAGTGAAAACTGCATATTTCTGCGCTCCTGCCTTGAAAGAAATCTGCCATTTTTCAACTCAAATTTGTTGGATGAACAAATCAAAATATAATCTCTCCATATTGCAGTGGAGCCCAGATTGTTTGTTTAGCTGGAAAAGTAGTGAGCCCAGATTTGGAAACGTACTTTCAGATGCCTGTGCCACTTGTGCGGGTCGTGGCAGCAGCAAACAGGCTTTAATGGGGGTTAGGGTTGGCGTTGTGTCTGCGGTCCAATGCAGCGATGGCGGCTCAGACTCCTACATCACAGAAGCTAAACTACAGCTACATACCAGTGGTGCAGTTCGTCCTGTAACCGGTGGGTTGCCGGTTCGATCCCCACTCTGACCATCTCAGTCGTTGTGTCCTTGGTCGAGACGCTTCCAGCCCGGTGTGCAGACGGTGGCGTAGCGCTCCACCGTCTGCACCTGAATGAATGGGTGAATGTAAAGCGCTTTGGGGTTGTCAGGACTTGATAAACAGCAGCGAACTGACACTAAAGTTCTTCTTAAACGGTTTCAGAAGAACTGAGAGGAAGTCCTGCTGCCGCTGATTTAAGCCAGTGTCTGGTTTTACTCTCAGCTGCATCTCTGGGGTGTTCAGAAGTTATTACTCAACAATTTGGGAAAATTGAGCTTATTTCTTCCTTTAGTTGTGATGCGTCGGATATGGTTAGTGAAGCTTAGCATTAATGCTGAAAACAGCCACAATAAACTCCCAGAAGCTAAAGCTACTTTGCTTTCCACTGGGGTTTTATGGTGTAGTTATGAGCACTGAGTATCTTACCTGCAGTTAACAGTAGTCAGACTGACCTCAGTTGAAAGAATCATGGAAAAACAAAGCTAAATGCTGCACAGAGACAATTTGAAGAGACTTTAAACAACTAAAATTTAAAAATATCAGCTCAATTTTCTACTTGGATTATTTCAGATCACTTGATGGAAGCTGACTCATTTAGCAATCATAGTCCACTAATAAATCACATTTTGCTTTTGCTGATGTTTTCCAGTGAACTGAAGAGCAAGATCGAGAGAGAAGACACCAAGAGAGAGTTGTTGGGGAGTCAGACCAGCCTGACTGAGTCTTACTGCATTCGTTGTCTTCAGCCCTTCAAGTTCCTGGTCAACATCAAGCGCCAGTGTTTGGACTGCCGGCTTTACGTCTGCAAGTCCTGCAGCCGCTTCAGTAAGAGAGAGCAAGGCTGGGTGTGTGACCCCTGCCACATGGCCAGGTAGGAACTGAACGGTTTTAGATGATGTCAAAGTAAAGCCACGTTCTCCACAAGAACCACAAAATGTGTTCTTGTTCTTAAAGTGGCAAGAACAAGAACAAAGTTTGTTTTGGCTCTGACTCTTCATACATCACGAGAAATTTGACTGACCACACAACACCTGAAAGAGAGAGACAGCAGGTTTCAAACTGATGAAGGACAAAAGGAAAAGGAGGAAGAGGAGAATAAAATGTTTGAACCGGTAGAGACAGAAGAGTTCCTGTTTTTATGTACGATCACTGAAGAAATGAGGAACACCAGTGTTGCATGTAGTCCGTACTTAATGCCGCAGGGCGAATACAGCGTCTTAGTTCAACAGATGCGTGAGACATTACATACGTAGAGTACGTAACAGCCTTTAGGTGGAACAGTTAGAAACAGTTAAATTTCACATTACTGATAGTGGTTAGCCGTTAGCTTAGCAGTTAGCTTAGTTTACATGCTTAAATTTAGCTTTAGGAGGAAATCTGTATAATCTAGCCAATCTGCCACTAAACTGCTAAAAGCATTTGGCTTATTTTATGTGGCTAAGCTAAATGAGCTAAGCTCTTAGCCTTTTAACCTTAACAAGATAATGAAGTCATATTAGCTTAGGGTGACCAGATATCCCAGATTTCTAGGGACAGTCCCCGTTTTGGAAGACATGTTTCCGGCTAAAGCTGTTTTCTGAAAATGACCCCAATTTCAGCGTTTTATGAACGAGAAGAAAATGTCCTGTGCAACAACAACTATAATGTAGTTGGTAGCGCCGTCAACCGTCAACCAAAAACATACCAACTTCATCTTCCTCCGCTTGTGTTTCTATGATTTATGAGCTTTGTGGGATTAACATTTTAGCTCAGCTACATGCTAAGACATTTAAGCTAGTGCTAGCTAAACAAGGTGAAGTCAGCTCCGTGGTGTGAGGCAGATCTGTTGTTCTTAATTTTTCTATTTAGGACGTTTCTGCAGAATTTTTTAGAAAATAAAAACGCTTACATTTAATGGTGAAATCTGAAAAAAAAAACTGAATCTTGGTAATTGTCTTGACTGCTAAAACTATTTTTTAACAGTCACAGAGCTCAGTGGCTTTCCCAGGCATTCTTTAAAGTACATCCAGCAAACAATTGATGCTTTGGCCTCTGCATATGGAATAGAGACCTCTTACGCAACTATTACGGCTCACTCTCTGCAGCTTCGAGTGATAGAAATAAATGCGTCCAGTTACTCCAGGTCCATGTGCAAACCATCATAATTTTGTTTTCTCAGATTGAGGTTTTTACGTTTTCATAAAAGTTCATGGTTTTACTTGTTTTCCAGAGACATTTGTTGCAAAAACGCTTGTCCAGTGTTTTTTTTGTTGAGTTGTTGCCATTCTTGCTCTTATAATATGACTTTTTTCTCACAGGGTCCTTAAAATTGGTACTTTGGAGTGGTATCATGAGAACGTCCGTGCCCGGTTCAAGCGCTTTGGCAGTGCCAAGGTGATGCGGTCGCTCTTTAAGAGGTTGAGCAAGGAACACATTTGCTCTCAGAGTGACCCCGGAGGTTAGTGGTTCACCTACTTGGTTTTATTGGAATTTCAGTGCAGCCAAAGATTATGATTATTCCGGCTGTGTATGTATGTAAATATGTGACCTCTCCTTGACTTTCCACACACTTTCAGAGTGACCATTTAGCAAAAAGATTAAGCTCCCACTGATTAACTAAAACTGCTTAATGGTCAAACACTGCGGTTACTGAACAGCTGCCAGGTTCCAGACGTCGCTATGAAGAAGGAAATGAGTGCAAATCAAAAGCCACAAGTGCATTAGGATGGCCTGCAACTATTTGACAGTGGAAACCCTAACAAATTACCATCTGTTTCACTTCTTTCTCTGAAAGCCCTGAGGAGTTGCTGCTGGTCAAAGGTTCAATCTGCCACAGCTAGAAAGCACGGACACAAAGTCAAAGAAGTCTGTTTGAGCTTTCAATGAGAAATCCTCCTTAAATGAAAGGCTTCAGTGAGATTCAACAGCTGCAGGCTGTCATGCAGCTACGTGAAAAATGTGTAGCAAGCATCCACATAACTCCCCGTGTCAATCAGTGTTGTATGTGTGAGCTGGACTGTTATCAGCGTTCCAAACAACTCTGACACTTATTTTGAGTGTGAATGTCAATAAGCAACAAGTTTCAAATATCACATCTCATCGCTGTGAAAAGAGGGGGGGGGGGGGTAACAGCAGTGATTGGGGCCAAAGACAGGGTATACCTGCCATCTGTGTCAATCACAGGACAAACCACCCATGCAGGCACTCACCCCCTAAGGGCAGTTTAGAGCAGCCGATTAACCTAACAATGGTGGTTTTGGATTGTGGGGAAGGTAGAGTAGTCAGGGAGTGACTGTGCATGCAGAAAGATCCCGGGCCGGGATTTAAACCTTCGACATTGTTACTGCAAGAACCCTGAGAACCACTATTCACAAAAAGAGGTTGCATGGAACGGTGGAGAGCCTTCCTAGGAGAGGCTGACCTACCAAAACTATTGGAAGAGCTCGCCGTCGACTCACCCAGGAGGTAAAAGCTCTGTAGGCCTCACTGCCTCGGTTAGGGTCATGATTCAAAAACACCACAGGGACTTGCAGCCATTACCTGGGTTTTGAGATATCTTAGCACGTTTCAGCATTATTCTACCAGAGAAATTTTAATTTTGTGGATCCACACTTGGTCCTGGTCTGGGGGTAGGCCTTTCAGGTCTGTGGTACAGCTCAGATCACACAGAGTTCCTGGTAATGTCCTCTCTAGCTGACTCAAGCATGTTTGTCAGGTAAGGATGTTCCTGGAAAAAGATGATTCTTCTGTCAGGTTTGTTTAGTTCAAGCTGACCAGTGAATCCACCTGGAGGACCCATGCAAAGGTTTGAAGATGATGAGATTTATGTACAACACAAACTTGGTTTGTATTTGTGAGCATTTTGACTTAGACACCAAATGATATAACTCTCAATAAATACACCTGCCTGCATAAATAAGTTGGGAATCATTGATGAATTTATTTGAGAAGGATATCCTCCTAATAAAAACTCTCCACAATTGTTGAGTGACAAGATTAAGTCAAACAAAAATGCATTGGTGACCGAAAGTGGCTAAAACCGTGATATTTGATATATTAAACTTTATGTGACTCAAAATAAATGTTTACAATGTTTTTAGGTGGGAATGTTGCTGTGTAAAGCTCAAATATCTGCTTCAGAATTTGCTTAATTTCAAAAGTGCTCTGAGGTTTTCTAGGGTCCAGTCCTGCGCTAACAGTCGGTCTTGGCTTTCTCCACTGAGTGGAGGTTAAACACGGATGTAATTCAGTCAGATAACATGCAACGCTTCATGTTGGGTCTATTTCAGAGCTTTATTTATTACTGTGCAAATCAGTTTGGTTGAGACTAAAGTTAAGTTTCATAACGGGATCGTTCTATTTAACTATAGTAACTATATAACTAACGTAATATCTTAGTGGAGAGCAGAAGAGTAAATTTGGAAATGAAAAATTGTCTCATCTTTAAATGGTAAATGACTTGTACTTGTATAGCGCTTTAATTAGTCCAACGACCCCAAAGCGCTTTGCACTACAATCATTCCCACCCTGACGGTGGGGAGCTATGCTAGCAGCCACAGCTGCCCTGGAGCAGACTGACAGAGAAGATGCTGCCTGCAACGACGGTACAACTGCTGAAGTTACTCAAGGATTAAATAAACTAAAAATAACATGAAACAACAGTCAGGGATCCAGACACAGCGTTTGAAGCCCAATTCATGCGTCCCGCAAATTGAGACCGTGTCACGCATAATCAAGGCTTTCTCAAAAAAAAGTTGGTCGCTCTATCCACCTTATTTTCAAACGACGAAGTAACTATGGCCACAGCTTCAAACTATTCATGACTGAGAAGATGACATGAAGAAGTGGCCTCATAACGTACGAGGACATTTTAACCTGTTTTGTGTCACTTGGTGCGGACGGCTCTGCAGTGCGACTTTACCGAAGCGAACCTCCGCAGTGAAAGAGTTGAATCGGTGTTAATAAATATCAACAAGGATAACCTGGTATTCATGGAGGCTGATGGCCGTTCAAGTCAAAACTAGTCCGACGTTCACTCTGTTGGATCCTGACTGCATCAACCGGCTCCACCGAGACGACCGAAGCGCTCTGGTGCTGCGGCTCCAGGGGAAGCCTTCAGTGATGCAGCGGCGACCTTATGGAAGGTAGGCTAATGAATCATCTGATTCAGAGACATACTGGCTGTTGGCTCGTTGTGATTAGATTGCTGGTCAGTTAATTTTGTAATGTTTTGGATTAAACTGATGTTATAAGTGGACATCTAAACATTCTGCCCACTTCATGTTTTGGCTTGAAAAGGTTTGAGTCCTAAAGGTGACCCCAAAGTCCTAAAAGTGTCCCCAGAACACTGAACAGTTTTTTTTTCCTGCGCCTGCCTTTACCAACATCCAAGTTCACCATCCTTCCTCCCCCTTCTCGTTCTGTGAACCTCTGGAGTCGTGAGTTAAGACTTTTTTACAGTTCCTGTGGTGTAGAGCAACTACTGTTAATCCTTTAATTTTAAATTATAATATATTTAAAGTGAATAAATTGTAATGAAAAATAAATAAAATTAAATAGCTAAAGTAAATCGGAATTGGAAGTGCATCTGTTCATTGAATGTTCAAAGTATTATGAATCTTTATTTAGAAAGAAATACACATTGGTTGGCCTATTCCTGAGCATACATCAGCAATTACACATGTTTATGGGAATAGGGCATTATTAATATACCATGTAAGGTGGTATGTGCTAGAAATGTGTAAACCACTATCAGTGAGTCTGCCCGTGAGGTGGGGGCACCGCCGCGCCAAGCAGTGTCCCACTTTGTCCCTCAGAAACACACCCCTTGTCCCCCCTTGGGCTTATTAGCAGGTGGTCACCCTAGTTAGACGCCCCATAGACTGGCGCCGACTACTGGAGCTGATGTTTCAGCATGGCCTCCATCTTGGATAGGTCTCTCCCACAACCCCAGTACATTTATTTGTATTGAGGAAGCTGTTTGCTCAACTAAAATAAATCATAACTGCCTGAATTTTTACCCATTTACACACAGTTTGGTTTGTTAGAAACAGCAGAGATGTCATCATGATACAGGATGCTGTTACACATAAAACAGCATGTTTTAATGATGAATTATGTTGTTTAAATAACGTATTTAATACATTTATGCTCTCTAACAGACAAATATTTGGCATATTGATGTATAAATATGTGATTTCATTCTGAAATACTTTGTTTTATGCTATTCAACAAAGCCAGACATGTGTTATGGAATATTATTAAATATGTAAATAAATATGTGCTTTCATTCTGAAATACTTTGTTTTAAGCTCATAAACAAAGAGACGCATGGTATTACAAATACCTTAAGACCCCTGAAAAACACAGCTTCTTGCATGTGTTGGTACTCTGTAACTCCAGGGTTCTTCATTTGGCAACGTGATTCAGCCTTTGTTTGTGAAATACAGCGATAACAGATTAAATTAAAATGCCGGTAAAGTTGCTCCATCTGCGTTAACTCCCATCAGCTGTTATGCAAGCCTAGAGTAGGAGAGACCCATCCAATATGGCGGCGACGCAGGATGCGCTCCAGCATACAATGAGGTATCTACGTACATAATGTCTATGGCTTCACAGCTCTGCGCTTCATCCTGTCATGTTGGTAGGCAACAGCAGTTACACAGAGGTAAGGGGGGGGGGGGGGTAGCTGGTGATGTCTTTGGTTTCTTATTACTGCAACCTGCTGGACAGGAGGAGCAGAGCAGTTTCCTTCACAACTTCCCCAAACATCACTAGCCTGATTTAGTGGGTAACTCATCCCCAACATCAACTTTCTTTTGCTAATAAACTGTTAACATAGTTGTTTTATAATACTGTCTACATATCCTGGTGATTATTTTGATCATTTACAGCGGATTTGTTTAAATCCTGCCTTTGTGTCTAAAACCATCAGTGTGGCGCCCTCCTAGGGTTAAACGGGCGTCTTTAGCTATAAAAGCAGCTCTGTCTTGTGCCTCTGTAGCGGGTTGGAGTTTGAATGGTGAGTTTTACGGTCCTACTATTGGTTTTCAGGTTAACAATTTATCAGCTTTGCTTTCAGTTAGTTTATTTAGTATTTATTTAGCTTTTACTAGTAGACCAGACCAGAACATCCTGAAGGAGACGGTCCGTTAGTTTGTGACTCAAGCACTCTTGGATCATTCAGCAGGAAAATGATCTGAGGCTTAACAACAAGTTCACCTTTGATGGACTCAAAAATAAAACCAGGTGAAGGTTTTTGAGTGGCCTAGTCAAAGTCTGGACTTCCGCTTCATAAATTAAATAGTCATTTGAAAATCTGCTTGTTGTATTCACTCAGGTCATGTCTGATATTAACAGTACTTTGAAAAAAAGAAATCTCTTTTCACTCACATAGAAAGTACTCCTGGATCAATGTGAGCTTCTGAGCTTTCTGTGTCTCTGCTCTGTCTTCTCTAAGCCCCAGTGGGTCGAGGCAGATGAGCGTTCACACTGAGCCTGGTTCTGGTTCTGCTGGAGGTTCTCCTCCCTGTTAAAGGGGAGTTTTCCTCTCCACTGTCGCTTCATGCATGCTCAGTATGAGGGATTGCTGCAAAGTCAGCGGCTCAATGCCAGCAACTGTCCACAGTGGCTCCATGTTTATCCAAGAGGAGTGAATGCTGCAGGTCAACGACTGGATGCAACCTGCTGGGTTTCTGGATGAATTGATTGAGTTGACTCTGTAAAGAGCCTTGAGATGACATATTGTTAATTGCCATGATTTCATTTAATTTGATTTGAGGGTGTACATACTTTTCACAGTACTGAGTTCTTTAAGTGTGATATAAACTATGTAGGTTTTAGATTCACTTATGCTTGTTTTATTTTTTTGTAAATAGCACCTTTTCTCTAGTCTTCTAGGACTCCCAGCCCTGTTTCTCTCGTGGGTTTGTGTGTTCACACTGAATCATCACTGAAAACAACAAACTAAATAGATTTCAGCAATTAACAATTAACCAGCTTCATTTTTAGCTTTAATTTTTCACACATCTGTTTGTAAAAGACAGTCAGTCTTCTAACACTTCCATTTCTTTTTTTCTTTTTCTGCCATCTGCTGACTGCCAGATCTGACACAGGGATTTAATCTCCATTTTTCCTGTTTTTCCCATTCTGTCTCACCACAGCTGTGCTCTCAGCTCTCTGTCGTGCTTTATGCCCTTAACTCAA
Organism: Fundulus diaphanus; assembly: GCA_037039145.1. Taxonomy (NCBI): domain Eukaryota; kingdom Metazoa; phylum Chordata; class Actinopteri; order Cyprinodontiformes; family Fundulidae; genus Fundulus; species Fundulus diaphanus. The sequence continues at coordinate 56,146,971 of CM073132.1, read as the reverse complement.
CAGTGTACGCTACACACCGCCTGTTGCACTTAAAACACCAGCATCACCAGCATCACCAGATATTAATGTGGCAACAAATTAAGGAGCTATAAGTAATTCTAGGGCTGGACAATATATAAAAAAAGCTTAGTGATAAAATACAAATCATATTGCTTGATTTAGATAATTATCCAAAAAATGTAAACATGTTTTAAGTGCAGCCCTGGCCATTTTATGCTGTTGCTTAAAGACCTATTCTTAGATAAAGACACAAACACTCAATTCAAACTCAACCCTTTATTCAAACAACTTTTTACCAAAAACAGGAAGTTTTTAAAATAGAATAAAGAACGCATGCTCTCTGAACTCTTTGATGGGGCGGAGTGTGGTTCCTGTGTCTGCGTTTGTGATTGGATGGGAGGATGTAGTGATGTAATATTAACCTATATGCTGGGCTAGAATGTAAAAGGAAGGTAAAAGGTTCTTTTTTTTTATCACACCACACATGTATCCATTGGTATATATTGTTGGTGAATTATCGTCTGGCCCTGAGTAATACTGACACCTTGTGGCTCAAATTGGTACAACAGCTTGCCAATCACAACAATCTAATATGCTGTTTCTAAACGGTGTGTTGCTGTTTTAAATTTTACTAACACAGGACAGGTCTATGATGTATTCTGTTCTATTTCTGGTCCGCTTCCCTTACTGGCTTCCATGTTTAAAGGTTGCTGCTCTTTTGCCAACATAAAATACCTCTAGGTTTGAAAGGAGAAAAACTTGACAAAGACATTGTTGATGGAGAGAACCGATTGTTTAGGGGGAATGTTTTCACTAAATATTTACTTCTAGCTCCTTTAAACTTATGTGTTTTGAAGTCTGAGATGATGCTGTCTGCAAAACTTTCTTATATTCTCAAAGACACTTTGACTGCATTAAGAGCACACAAAACACACAACAAACAAGTCATGTGAAAAGCTTGATCTCCTGTTAACTTTTGAAAGAGTGTGCCAAATCTCTTCAGTTTTCTCTGCAGAAACTTGTTAACTTTTAGCCTAGCTTTGGCTACAGCTTCGTCCCAATGCTGCTGAGTTTTCATATTTTAGCAAACTTTAAGAACAATAATACGAGCTATAGTGACAGAAAAAAATTTAGGTAAATTAATCTTTCACAACATTAAATGGAGAAGAGCATCCTTTTTTAAGAAAAATATTTTTTAATAAAGACACCGGTGGCACAATTATTGGCACCCAAAAAAGTTATTTAAAATAAATGTAAGTGTATGTTCATGTTTGTGCAACACACAGTGAGATAGAAAATAGCTTGAAAGTAATGAACATTGATCTGTTTTTGCACTTTTTTAACATTTTGCAGGGTTTTTTGTTCTTAAGTGACAAAGTGCTTCCAGAGAGACACCCAATAATGCTACATGCTAAAAATAGTTTGTACTGTCATGTAGTCTGTAGTACAAGACTTTTTCCAGTTGATATTGTCTGTAAAACTCAATGGAATATTCTCTTCTGTTTCATAAAGCATCTTTTTTATTGCCAAGCAAGTTTTCTAACAGGCAATTTTATCTAAACTCAAAGCGTTTTTCTACACATCAGATCTTCAAGTGAGATCACAGCATTTGGAGATCAGCAGTGAATCATAGAGACAGCCGGGACTCCTGGTACTGCTTACGCTGAGTCACCCATGGGGATTTTGGGCAGGGGTGCAGTGCAAGTTGAATAGCTGGCTTAGCCCAGCAGGCCTTGTGATCATTCACTCACATGTCTCTCATTTCTCTGCCTGGAGTGCAGGGCTCTTCAGACCAGAAGCAACGAAGCGGCAGGGAGGGAGGAGAAAACCTTTCTCATGTATTCCTGTGGAATGCAGCATTTAGAGTCTGCACAGATGCAACTTGCAGTTATGAAACACAGTCATAAATATGCATGTTAACAGAACTATCAGGGTCTGCAGTTCATCACATGTGGGGACTCATGTGACCATCTGGACTAAATTCAACACGCATGACTGTACACACACGCTTTCCTCAGCATTCACTTCGCTGTGTGTTCCCGCTGTGGTCCGTTGGGCCCTCAAAGCTCGGAGGGAGTCCTGCAAACTTAATGTGATTGCTGATGCTAAAATCAGAATACCCATCGGCCTACCCCAATTTAATTATAGGAGCCACCCCGACCATTAAACTATAATGTTATTTAATGCTGAAATGACTAAATGACTTGTTATTTTTAACTGGATTATTTCAGTTAGGCCAATGAAAGGGCAGCATTATTAGATATTATTGCATAACATGACAGCAGACAGTAACAGAGAATCTAGAGTGTTGTAACAGAAGAGGATAGAATAATTCTTTATTGTGGAGAACTTCATGTGTATCAACAGCAAGTAAAGGGAAAAGTCCACAACAGAAGAAAACATACTGCACAGTTATTAGAAATGGCACACTCAGGTTAAATCATATGTGCAACTGACCCAAAAGTGTTCAAAATATGCATGTATAATTATGCATATAAAACAAGAGCAGCATTAACAGAAAAATGAACAGCAGGGATATAAACACTGATTGAGTTTGTTAGGAGCAGCGATGGTCCTGAAGAACGGCAGGTGGGATGAAGGATCTGCGGTAACGCTCTTTTGTGCACCTAGGATGCAGCGGTCTGCCACTGAAGGAGCTCTGCAGCAGCTACATGCATGGGATTTCTACAGATGTGTATTAAATCTCTATTAACATGCACTCACTCCTGGTTTGTGTTTCAGAGCCCCATGAGTATGACACACAGAGCATGCCTGAGGTCCACAGTAAGTAGACACCACACCTACACAACAGCCCAGCTTTGTGAAATGCTCTGAAACACATTTCTCGTTGCATCATATGCTATGAAAAAATAAATATAGAACTAGACATGGAGAAAGAAATCAGGTAATACATTTAAAAAACTTAAATAATTGTAACAAAATAAATCCAGAGTGTGAAACGAGACATTATAAATTGCAGCATTGTAATAAAGATTAGTTATATGTTTGTATATTTCCAGTTATTTTTTAAAATTAGAAAGTTGATTTTTTATATCAACTCATTCCTACTTTTTCAGTATTAAATAACTACCCAAATGTCCCAAAATTGCCCATAATTAGTGACACATCTTTAAAACTGATTCTTAACTAAATAAATATTCTGAGGGCTTTTTTGACAAGAATTTTATCTTAGTTTAAAATGTAGTATAAAGAGGTAGATTAAAAATAGTATTTAAATCAAATTATCATTACATTTTCACTTTAAATTGATCCTTAGAATAGCAAAGTGGTCCTAAATCCATTCTACCTGGTACTGGTCAGAAGGCCAGATTCTATTAATCCTACAAGACGGGCTTCTGATGAAACTGTTGTGAAATTGATTTATTCTTCCATGGATAAAGAAACAAATGGTGTCTATTTTTTTCTTGTCTGATATCCTTCAAACATCACCGTCATTTAAGTAAAAATATATAAAACGTATGTTGTGTAAAGGTGACCCATAGGTTTCTTCCAAAGAGCCAGTGATGGTGGATTTGTGTCAGAGAGCCTGGTGCCGACCCGGGTCCTCTGGCAGTCCAGTGTTCACCAGAGACCGTCTGGGGGCAGAACCTGACTCTGTGGAGGCTGGTATCAGCAAACAGCGCTCTGCAGCGCCACCTGGAGGTAGACGTCTAAACAGGTGGTGTCCAGGATGCTTAGGGTCTGCAGAGATGTTAGCTGCCCTCTTCCTCGCCTCATTGTTTGTTGCAGTTTGGACCGGTTCTGTTCTGTTGATGATCCGAACCAGCCAGTAATGGTGGAACACAGGAGCCAGCAGCTCCTGGGGAAGGTTAGACTCCTTGAGTTGCTGCAGGAGGTCCAGTCTCTGCCGGGCCTCCATCAGAACATTGTGTGAGGACCATCTCAGGTCCAGAGACGGTGGTTCCTAGGACCTGGAAGAGGTCCCCAGCTGAGACTGGGCTGCTGAGGAGGGTGAGAGGAGGCAGCGTGGGGGAACCTTTCAGAAGGTCCGCCATCATCTCCAGCGTCTGGAACAGGTTGGGTTCCAGGTGGTTCTGACCGCCCCAGTGGACCAGCCGATCCACCTGCTGTCTGAATGCAGAGACGTGGATGAGTTGGTGTGAACGGCCGTTTGGGCAACAGTAACCAGTAAATATGCAGCTGATGCTCCGATTGGGTTCACGTTACTTTACAGGTTGAATGTGAAGAAGTTTTCCATCCTGACGATTAATCCAGCTGTTAACTTCCTTTTGGAGTTAATGTTCAATTAGCTATTAGCTGTGTAGCTACGTCAGTGTGTAAGGCTTCAGGTTTGTTTTTACAATTAAACATCAGATCATTAACGTGAAACAGGCTCTGCAGTCTTACTACCTCTTAGCGTTTGGGAACAGAACACACCGTTCTGCTCAGATTGGCACATCCATCTGGCTCCATTTTGCATTAACTTCTCAAGAGTCAGAGTGAAACTCAAGCATCATGGAATCTATCACGTAATTACAGCTTAATTACAGTTTAATTACACCTTAATCTGCAGCATTGTTTCTAGGTATAGTTATTTTACTGTGTGTGTGTTTGAGAGTTTTGTAGAAAAAGAGCGTAACATGAATGCAGTGATTAGTTTGCATGAATCCAGTCTGTTGTGTTTAAAACTGTGTGTCAGCACATTTATTGTTTGACCAAAGCTTCCTTCCAAACATGAATTATTTGAATGTAAACAGTAACTTTGCTCTTTAGCTGGGACCTGCATGTTTGCAGAAAGTCTGTCTTTGTTGTTATTGCTTCATAAACCAATGATTCTCTGTGTGTCAGCAGATGGATTTGAGGAGCACAGCCTGGATGCCACAGAGTCAGGACACCTCCAAGGGGTAGGCCATTGTCTTCTTCTCCATCCATCCATCTGGCCGGGGGGGGGCTATCTCCATGGTCCACTGCAGGGCAACACAGAGACACACAATCCTTCACACATTCAGACTCACACCTGATAGTCAAGTTTTAGGCCAGGGGAGGAAGCCGGAGAGAAACTGGAGACGCACAGGGAAGACATGGTGAGCCCATGCAGAAGGACCCCATGCTGGGATTTGAACCCAGGACCTTCTCGCTGCAAGGAATAAGTGCTGCTGACTGCACCACGGCGCAGCGAATTGGACATAAAATGGTCCACATGGAGACCAGAGAGAGCCGTGAAGATGGCTCCATGTGCAGGGGCTGGTGAAGGAGCACCAGGTTGTCTAAACTGGCGGTTACCAGAGCAACCGACAGTCAATCCAAGCATTCAGAGCATAGATGTTTGTAAAAAATTCAGGAGGGTTGCAAGAATTGCCACGGAAACTCTAATATGTAAAAATAATAACACCTTGACTGATGGTCAGTAAAAGTGGTGACATCCTAATTACATTAAAACGTTTTTACACTATTAAAAGTTTGTTTATGCAACTAAGCTCTAAAAAGGTTAGATTTTTAATGAAAATGGTGTCGCCTGCAGATATCTGCCTTTAATAAGCAGAAGCAGCACCATGAACTGAATGTTATGAGCAAACTGCAGTAGAGAGCTAGAGAAATGGCCCAAACGTCTGCAGGCTCCATGTCTGCATGTTTGTGAACTTCCAGCATGAGGAGGAGAAAAGCTCCAGTCTGTGGTGTCTGCACACAGCCTGCCTATCAGGGCCTGTCAGAGTTTGTGTTTGCAGATGGGCTGAAGAGCAGACGAGAGCTTCGGATGAAGTGAAGAACTGATATTTCACAAACACCAAATGGCAAAACTCACAGGCAGGGTGCATGGTGACAAGAACCAGAACAAGAGAGGCATGACAGAGGAACCACACGGAGGAAGAGGAGACCAGCAGGCTAACTAGGGAAGGAAACAGAGAAGAAGGCAGATCAGGGTGATTAGGTGAAGGAGAGGAGAACAGAACGATGATATACACAGATGATGACTGATTAAACTCACTGAACTGAAGATAGGCAGGAAAACAAAGACCTAAGAGAAACAAGAATAAACTAACTGAATCCATAATGAGCAGAAAACTAAATAATGACAGGAAAGCTGCACCGAGCTTTAAGCACGAAGCCTTAAGCCAACTCTGAACACAGACACTGCGAGTCAGCGGCCCATATAACACTTTTATTTTGAAAAGCAAGATCAGAGCATCAGTCAGATCCTGGTGCAGAGGCTTAGTCCATCTTAACTGTTTCTTCTCCGTGATTTGGTGTTTTTCCTGCAAATCTATTCAGTTCAGTTTATTTCTACAACTCCAGGAACACGTCGTCTCAAAGTCAGACTCCATCAGATCCTCCAGGTTGGTCAGAAAGTTTCCTCTCTAAGGAAACCCAGCAGGTTGCATCAAGTCTCTCCAAGCAGCATTCACTCCTCCTGAAAGAGCGTAGAGCCACAGTGGACAGTCGTCTGCATTGTTGATGGCTTTGCAGCAATCCCTCATACTGAGCATGCATGAAGCGACAGTGGAGAGGAAAACTCCCCTTTAACAGGGAGGAGAACCTCCAGCAGAACCAGAACCAGGCTCAGTGTGAACGCTCATCTGCCTCGACCCACTGGGGCTTAGAGAAGACAGAGCAGAGACACAGAAAGCTCAGAAGCTCAAATTGATCCAGGAGTACTTTCTATGTTAGATGGTAATAGAGGATGATCTGCCTCCCCTGATGATGTCACAGCTAACAGAACACCAGACCAGGTGGACCTACTATGAAGAGAAAAATGACAGAGAACAAAAAGGTAAAAGCTGAAATAACAACAAACAATGCAGATTGGAGAGCAGTAGGAGAACTCAGCAGAGTGAGAAATAGACCCTGATGTCCTCCAGTAGCCTAAGCCTATAGCAGCATAACTATAGAGGTAGCTCAGGGTAACATGAGCCACTCTGACTAGAAAACAGAGCAGAGGGGAGAAACTTTATTAATTTACTGTTCTGCTAATTCAACTAAAAAACACGTGCATTGCATCCAGAACCTGCAGCTTTAAATGTTCGGTAGTTTGGACCTGGTAATGTTCTCCTCTCCACTGCTGAAGTTCTGAGCTGTGAAGACATGGTTCTGGACTCGGACTCAGCTCCAGTGTTTCCAGGAACCAGAATCAGCTTCAGTTCCTAGATCCAGACTCCAGGGGTTCTGGTGGTTTTCTCTGGAATCGTTTGATTCCTTCAGACCTAAAACAGCATGATGGACCGGAATGGACCGTAGACACATTTGGACCTGGATCGGCCATGAATAGGAGTCTGAGCTGGGCTTAAAGTGCTGAGGCTGTAAAGCAGGGACAGGTCCACTGCAATCCGTCATAAGACCAAGACTAGCGCGGGTTCTGTTTAATGTAGAAGCTGAGGTTTGTTTGGGTCTCTGCAGCTGCTGTTGTGTTGAGGAATGACAGAAAGCTCGGCGCTGCTGGTTGTTTACGGCTTCAGGGTTTCTTCATGTCTCGGCTGATTGGACCTCAGATGGATGAAACACGGACAGGCTTTGGTTCTGGTTCAGCGTTTAGTCCGAGTGAAGAACCATAGAACACGTTAGTAGTTTTTCTCTAAATGTTCTGAGGTCCAGGGATCAACGAGCTGTTTTACTGCTTCTCCTTTTATTTTGGCACGTTTACATGGAAGTCACGGTTCGGGTACCAGACAGTTCTGAACAAACACAAACAGCTGAAACCCAATATTTACACAAACATCAACGTTTATTTAATGTCTGACATTAAATCAGAACAATATTATCCGGATTTATGTCACTTAGCATTAACTCAATTATCTCTATTTGATAAAGTCAGAAGTTTACATACAGTAAAATGACTGAATCCTTAAACTGTTTGAGGAAGCCCACATGACGACGCCCTGGTTCTGTAAGGTTCTGATGGGTTCATTTACAGCATCTGAGTTAAATGGACGAACACTTGTGGATGGATTCAAGGCAACGCCTCAGTCTCTCTGCTTCCCAATAAATCAGCCCAGAACCACGGACCTCCAGACAGTCCACGTCAGCCTTGGGTCCAGTTCCCAGATGCCTGATGGTTCCGCATCCGTCTGTTCAAACAACTATATGCAAAGACAAGGAGCGTGAGATGGATCTTTAAGATGGACGGTAGCCTCGGTCCTTATTTTTGGATCCTTTAATCTGCTCCCTGCCACCAGTTTGCTCACGTTGCCTGCAGAGGAACTGCCAGACATCAGGCCGTCCTCTCTGGACATTTTATCCATTTTTCATGGATCCTGACTTCACGGAGGCTTTAGTTCCCAGCCCAGCATGATGAAACATGTAGAGACAAACAGCCAGAATCCCCTCATGGTTCTCACAGGCGTCCGTGAACTGAGTGGATTTACTGACACTGTGACTTTGTACATTAGCAGTGGGACCCAGCAGGTCAGGAAGAGGCTGAGGAAGGAGATTCTGGATATCTTCTCCCATCATTCAGTCTGTCCTGTGTTCCTCCATCACCATATGTATACAGACTGATTTAACATTTAATCACGTTTGCTAACAGACCTGACTTAACCTGCTCTGTCGTCTTTAAGTCTCTTGTTTTTTTATCTAATTATGACATTAATGCGGATAAAGTTCTGAAAGCCTCTTAGCAGCATGTAAGTGTTTTGCTGTTGTGTTTCACCTGGGTTCCTGTCTGATGTGAGGATGTTTCTCTGCAGAGGAAAAAGGCCAAGCGGCGGTTAACTGTGGATCCGGTTGACTTCATCCTCGCCTCTGATTACTCCAGTAACCGCAGACCTCAGCAGGATCAGGTAGACGCCGCCAACATCCTGGAACAGCTCACCTGTGTTATTTTACTTTGTTCAGCTCAACTTTAGCTCTAATCTCTTTTCCTTTTTTCTCCAAACTTGTATGAATGCATCCTCCTTATGTCCCGATGGGTTTAAATAGTGAATTATTATATTTCAGGAGTTTAACTTGGTTTAACATGCAGGTCCCATGTTTTCAATGTGGAATTTGTCACCTGGTCAGAAAGTTACATTGCCTTAAAATACAGGTTTTTGAACCTTGATTTAAAGGAGATTCCTTTAAATAAAGGGAATTTATATTGTGTGCCTGCAGTAGTGGAGCAGGTGGCAGCCTTGGTTTATTTTAGATGGACTCTTCATAGTTTCCACTGGAGTCTAGTTTACTGTAACAACTTTGGTAATGATTCATTTCCTGCCTGAAGAGGACAGGCGCTCTATCAACATTCAGGCGGCATAGAGAAGGCATTGTATTAGTGCTTGAGGTTTTAATTCCTAACGAAGGTCATAAAGCTGCCGTGTTCCTGTTAAACCTGACTTTCATGTTCTCCACTAAACTGTCCTCTCCGCTCTGCAGCTCAGCCCCCAGGCCTCCGGAGCTCATGACGACGTGGACTCCAACGGAGGTCTGAGGGAGGCGATGCTCGCCGGGGCCGACATGGAGGCCGATTTTGACCAGATTGTGCAAGAGCAGCACCAGCGTCTGGACCTGGAAATGACTCCTCAACACGGTAAGGTGCCAGCCTACCTGAAGCAGAATCCGTTCAGCAAAGAGTCTCAGATGGAACATCAGAAACTGAACCGGCAGTTTAACACAGCTGCCCTGGAGCAACTCAGGTTAGCATCACGCCAGGGTGGGATGATCAGCAGTGACCATAGAGGTTGCTGCCATCCACCTGGGAGGGGTCAAAGGTCATCTCTAGACCATCTGAGTCCATCTTCCTGCAGAGAGGAGAACATCTCAGCAGCTTCCAACCTCCAGGATGGACGTCCAGCAGCTTCAGCCCAAGGTCAGAACCTGAAGCTCAGAGAAATGAAACCAGGAGCTCCACCTCAGACTTAGCAGGTTAGAGGTCAAAGGTCATGACCCTGACCCAGTCTGGCTGCTGGAAGGGTTGAAGGTTAGAGCCTCTTCTCTCCAGAACCAAGATGTCAGCAGGACTGAGGTCAGCAGAGCTGCTCCTGGAGGAAGGACCAGACTTCTGGACCGAGGAGACCAGAGATGTTGGACCATGATGGAGGAACCATGGTGGACAGAACCATGATGGAGGAACCATGGTGAACAGAACCATGATGGAGGAACTATGAGGGACAGAACCATGGTGGAGGAACCATGAGGGACAGAACCATGATGGAGGAACCATGGTGGAGGAACCATGGTGGATGGAACCATGATGGAGGAACCATGATGGAGGAACCATGATGGAGGAACCATGGTGGACGGAACCATGATGGAGGAACCATGGTGGACGGAACCATGATGGAGGAACCATGATGGAGGAACCATGGTGGAGGAACCATGATGGAGGAACCATGGTGGACGGAACCATGATGGACAGAACCATGATGGAGGAACCATGATGGAGGAACCATGGTGGAGGAACCATGATGGAGGAACCATGATGGAGGAACCATGGTGGAGGAACCATGGTGGACAGAACCATGATGGAGGAACCATGGTGGAGGAACCATGGTGGACGGAACCATGATGGACAGAACCATGGTGGAGGAACCATGGTGGAGGAACCATGATGGAGGAACCATGATGGAGGAACCATGGTGGAGGAACCATGATGGAGGAACCATGGTGGAGGAACCAAGATGGAGGAACCATGATGGAGGAACCATGGTGGAGGAACCATGATGGAGGAACCATGGTGGAGGAACCATGGTGGAGGAACCATGGTGGACGGAACCATGATGGACAGAACCATGGTGGAGGAACCATGGTGGAGGAACCATGATGGAGGAACCATGGTGGAGGAACCATGATGGAGGAACCATGGTGGAGGAACCATGGTGGACAGAACCATGATGGAGGAACCATGGTGGACAGAACCATGATGGAGGAACCATGGTGGAGGAACCATGGTGGACGGAACCATGATGGAGGAACCATGGTGGAGGAACCATGATGGAGGAACCATGGTGGAGGAACCATGGTGGAGGAACCATGGTGGAGGAAAGCAGACACAGCAGATCAGCACAAATAACGCTCACTGAAGCAGGGTGGTGGAGGGGTGATGCTCTGGGACACAGGACTCTGTGGACCAAAGTGTTCTGGACTCAGATGTGAGTCCTTCTGTCCATCAGCTGAAGCTCGGTCCAAACCGGGTCATCAACAGAACCGTGGACCCAAACACAGCGACTGATCTACAGCAGGATGGATGGAAAACGTCATGTTCTGGTCCGGCTGCTAGAGTCTCTCATTCCTCAGCAACCAAATAATTATTCAATATTAACAATAATAATAAGCATAAAGTATCAAGAGCGCCACCTCAGACTCTACAGGCCTCAGCCAGCAGGTCAAAGGTTAAAGGTCAGGACAGTTGTAAACGTTTAATCCCTTTGTTTCTTTAGATGATATCGGGTTCCTGGAGACCCGGACCGTCCCGTCCCGCTCCATGTCCCGGCTCAGCTACTCCTCCGGTGGCAGCGGCAGCGTGGGAGGTCCCAGGGGCTGCAGCAGCTACCTGCCCAGCCTCGACGACTCGGAGGCGGAGGACGACCACTGCCAGCAGTACCCGGGCTACCGGTCCCATCCGGGCCCCTGCAGCCACACCTCTGAGGAGAGCCTGAACTCCACAAACACAGCACCACAGGTTTGATTTCATCTTTCACTGTGAATCATCCTCAAACAGCAGATGAAGCTGGTTTCACTTTGTGTCACTAATAAATCCTTTCTGTATTGGGAAATATCTCTGATCCGGCCCGGTTTTGGTTTAGCCCCTTTACACAGTCACTCCCCACAGAGGTTCTGACATCAATCAGCTTCAAAGATGCATAAATATGGACCTGATGGTTCTGAAAGCTTCAGAACATTCCTGATCCCTACACAGATGATGGGGAAAAGGATTCAACTTCTTGTAGTTTTAGTTCTAAAAAGATTTCACAACCTTTGAACTTCTCCATACTTGGTTAGGTTATAACCCCAAAATGAAAGTTAAACTGGACCAGACGGTTCTGGTCCGGTTTACAGCAGGGTCCGGTTCTACAGAACCTCCCAGAGCTCTGATCATCATGTGGACCTGGAGAGCATTGATCAGAGAAGCAGGAGGACCGTGGTGGCTCTGGAGGAGCTGCAGAGACCCACAGCTCAGGAGGAGGTTAACCAGGAGGACCCTGGTGGCTCTGGAGGAGCTGCAGAGACCAGCAGCTCAGGGGGAGGTTAACCAGGAGGACCCTGGTGGCTCTGGAGGAGCTGCAGAGACCAGCAGCTCAGGAGGGACAATCTCTCCTCAGGACAGCTGTTAGTTGTGCTCTCCAGAGTTTTGGCCGTTATGTAAGAGCAGCGGGACAAAAGCCATGGAGGAGACGCCGCCAACGTGAGGAACAAGGGGTTCTGCTCAGAGGAGACCAGAACTGAACCGCATGTCCTACATGGAAAACACTTTTCACAGCAACATCCCCACTATGAAACACGGTGGTGGCAGCATCATGCTGTGTGGCCGCTTCCCGTCTGAAATCTGCAACCTGACCTACAACCAGCAGCTAGACCTGGTTGGGTTTTCCCACAGGGCCTCAAACCCAGATCCAAACTGGTTCTGGAATACCGCAGGAAAACGATAAGGTCCAGGAGTCTCCTCCCCACAGCTCCAACATTAACCTCTGTGGACATATGAGGACTTTACCTAAAAACCAGGAAAACCAGGAGCTACATTTCTTATGTTTCTTTTTTTCATATCAAACAGAGAAATAAATTATTAGAACCTCGGTTTGAGTTCTGTTTGTAGGAACAGAACATCTGAAGGTGTGCAAAGAGGCCCTCATGTACCAACTGGCCCTGAAGACATGAGTTGGCAAACAGATTGCCCTGAATTTCCCGTATCACGTTGCAGACCTTTGTAAACAGCACATGCTGGACCTGGCAGACACAAGCATCAGGAGTGTCGACACATGGAGTGACGAAGAGGAGACAGCTGCAAGATGACAGGCATGACATCAGCGTCTGATCATGGGTTAGCAGGCAACTCGATCCACTGCTCGATAAACACCAGGCTTTACTCCGCAGGCCTCCTCTTCCTCCTGCTGTCACAGTCCAAACATCTCCATGGTTCCCCGCGTCCCGCTTCAGTCAAACACTCCCAGGAAGGCACACAAAGGCATGGCTAACCCAAACATGTCCTTTAGATTTTTAAAACGCCGTCTGATCAACACCAGCCTTGATGACTAGAGATCACCCTCCCCCTGTTGACGAGGCTCATTTTCACCCCCGCCGACCCAAACAGGATGCTGGGGGAAAACATGCAGCTCAGACATGTGGCTGTCAGGCAGCGCCGCTCTGCAGCCAAGGCTCGCTTTCCTCAGACGACCCTCCACACGCCGCCGCTGGAGATGTGTTGATCTGGAAGCCGTTCAAGCCAGAAGCAACAGAGACCAGTGACGTTAGCGATTCAGTCCTGCTTGTTGAACAAGGAATTAGGATGAGTAAACACCGTCTGCAGTTACGCTGAGATTACATGTCTCAACGAGAAATCAAAGGCCAATCCTGACAAAACCACTCAAAACCAAACAAACGACGACAATCCCGAAAAAGACGCCGAGGCTGATTACAGGCATCGTTCAACACCGCCTGCAGACCTCGAGTCGCTTCAAGCAGATTCAGCAATCTGGTGGAAAGTGTTTCCCCAAAATGTCCAGGTCCTACCTTCATGGAGGTAAGGGATGGGGGTTCGTCTGTCCATCCAAGTGGGGGCATGAATCCATGTCCAGTCTCGGAATGACAAAGGAACTCAGACTGAACTAGTTTCTCCCTGACCAAGGGGTCCATGGCCACAGGATCTCTTGTTGGGGAGGGTTGGCATCTCTTTGGTCTTCGGTGTGAACTGGAGGGAGGCGGGTGTGAAGTGGCTTGGATGGGAGTCAGCTCCTCTACGTCTGAGACAACGTTCCTCATCTGGTAAAAGGATGAAGGTGAGTCTCAGCCTCAAGTGAAGACCTTTAAGTTTGTTGCTTCCTGGTTTAAAAGTGAAGGCAGGATGAAGCTGGAGGTGGAACCATGGACTGGGCTTTTGTTTGCAGTAATCGGGTTCTTGCTCCTTTCTGCCAGGACCTCTGTGGGTTATGCGTCAACTTTCAGGTGTAGAACACCTGAACTCCTGTATTTGGGTGGGTGAGCAAATACCTTTAGTAGTACAGATGAAGCAAGAGATCGGGACTCAGGTTTGATGCAGATATAGCGGTGAAGGGGTAGTTTGGAGGAGAAGAACCGGTTCAGTTTTAGAGAGGATTAGCTGGACATGAAGGACTTTCATCGATGTGGACACGTCAGAGAGACAGTAGGAGATCCATACTGAGACTGTGTGGAGGGTCAGGGTCAGTGGGAAGTAGAGCTGGGTGTCATCAGCATAGCAGTGGTTTGAGAAGCCGTTTGATTGGATGATCTCACCTGGTGAGGTGGTCTACATGACCCCACCCTAACTCATAGAATCCCAAATAAATGCTGTGCTGCTAAACTCAAACATTCAAATGAAATAAATTGTGGTTTCCAGGGTTGAAACTCCCCTGTGGTCCAGTTCTGATAGGTCTGATTTAGGTCTTGATTCTGTGTAATGAGGCCTTAAAGCTATAGTCTTAGTTCTGCCTGACCTAACTGCTGCTTTCGAGACCGTTGACCACAATACCTTAATATCACGTCTACATGATTTAATGGGCGTTCAGCACACTGCTCTGGACTGGTGTACATCCTACCTCTGTCAGCTTTTCAAACACTGAATCATCTTATGCTCCATCATGCGGGGTCCCACAGGGCTCAATTTTAGGACCTCTACTCTTTATGCTCATTGCCTTTAGGCTCCATCCTCAGGAGATATGAAGTTCCTTTTCATTTCTATGCTGACGACTCTCAGCTGTACCTGCCTCTGAAGCAGGATGACGGCTTCTCAATGCAGGCCCTGCTGGACTGTCTGGAAGACATTAAAGCTTGACTTGCCCTGAACTTTTTAAATTTTAACAAGAAAACTGAGGTGATACTGTTTGGACCAAGTCGCTCCTGTGACCCTGGTGATGTTGATCTGGGATCCCTGACAGCATATTTTACACCAAGTGTCCCTGATTTGGGTTTTAACTTAGACAGTGATTTTAAATTAGATGGTGTGATCAGAGCAGTTGTTAGATCATGTTTTTATCACTTAAGGCAGCTGGTAAAATGAACATTCTTTCTGTCAAGACAACTCCTTGAAACGTTGATCCGTGCTTTTATATCATCCTGCCTGGATCACTGTAACGGACTCTATGCTGGAGTGAATCAGTCTTCCTCGTCTGCAGCTGGACTGTGTGCGTGCTCGTACCTTGTTAGTTTCCTCTTGCTGGCTGCGCACTGCTAGTGTTTATGTATCCGGTTAGCTTAGCGGTTAGCTTAGCGGTTAGCTTCGGTGTTAGCCGTTCATTGTAGCTCCGCTGTTCTCACCGTAGACTTTGAACATGGCTGAGAGTCACAAGAAGTTCACCGCGTTCATGTATATGAGAAGAAGAGGAAGGCCTCAGTAGAAAGAAATAAGACCAGAGTGGATTTGGAAGATTTTTTTCACACGATCCCCCTGAGGAGAGGAAGAGCAGGTAAGACACAGATATTCAAAGAGGGACTTTGGTTTCTTACTTCCATTTCTGGAAAAATTGCAGCCTCTACCTTTAACTGTAACCTTCTAAAAACAATGAGGAAAACCTCAGCTTGCATAACACAATATTGTCTTGATTTATATTGTTTTCTTGTTTCCATTTTTGTCCCTTTTTGTAGCTCAGTGACCTGAACAGACGAATGTCCGCCATCGAGACCCTCCTAAATCGCTTAGAGCAGAAGGTGACGTCAACAAACAAGGTAAATTCATTATGAACTATTTCCCAAACGTGGAGTCCTGCTACATCGTGGTAAAGGTGACAGAAACCGGCTTTAAAATCCATGATGAGTTATAAATGTCAGGCCTCACAGTGAGCAGATTACCTTTAGTCATTAACAGCTGTAAGCGCTCACAGTGCCCCCTGGTGGCACGTTGAGGGAAGGATCGTTAGTAGCTTCACTGTTCAGGCGCAGAATCCCTACAGCTTCACGTCTTCATGTTCCTTCATGCTGATGTTGAAGCAGCTTCATGTTTTTCTGTCATGTGTCGGTTTTTAATTATGAAACTTGCTCTAAAATCATGTCTAGCTCAGCCAAACCATTTAACCAGGGAACCGCAAACGATCACAGAGCTTAAGCTCCTCTGGTAATTAGTTCCTACTCAGTTTCAAATTAAAAAAGCATTCAAATGACTCATCTGGTTTTATTGTCTTTTATGGTGGAGCCCTTCCTAAAGCAGTCTGAATTTAGCACATGTCTGTCCCTTTGGTAGAAGAGCGTGCAGCACCACATAGCTACTCCATCTGGATTGATTAGAGGCGGCTCGTTCCAAAGCTTTGATGCAGATTAAGACTCAGTCAACTTCTGTTTCCAATTCTTCACTCATATTAGGAAAAATAAAGTTTTAAACCAGTTTTAAATCACATGATGCACAAAACACAAATCTGTATGTAAATGTGAATGTTTTAATGCATATTTTGAGTAAATACTTCCATGCACCCAGGTTGGTTGTAATGGCAGTTCCTGTTTTATAAGATGGTTCAGAGAAGGCGACTAAGGTTTGGGACTCTGACTCCACTTATGCTGCCAAAATAAAAGACTTCAGAACCGACTTGTCCCCTAAAGACTAAAGACTAAAGACTTGGACTCGTGGCCTGAGACTCGAGTCTCAGAACCAGTTTTTATTTATGTGATGAAGACAGAAAGGAAGCCGGTCTGTCTTTTACTGATCATTGACCAGTGATGTTGGTGGATTATTATGGGATGTTAATGGCTCGTAACAACCTCTTCATATTAGCTGTAGCTTCATTATAACGACCACATGAACGTCGATCCAACTGAACGCTGAATTAAATGAATTTGGGTCATTTCAGAACAAAATTCAAACATGAATACAGAACAGCTAAGCTAGCTGCTACGTTTCAAGGCGACTCCCTGCAGAGAATAGCAAAATAAAAGGGATGATCTCCATCAAAATGTTTGCATCTGTTTCTTTTGGATTTTTTTTATCGGTCAGTCAATAAATCTGAAAAAATATGTTTCTGCAAACCTTTTATTCCATTTTATTTTATTGTATTTTTAATTAATTAAATTTATTCAGTTTTAATTAATTTCAATGTATTTTTTTTACATAATCTAATTCGTTTTTATTTTATTTTATGGCTATATACACACAATTTTAAAAGCCTGATAAGCTTTGACCCATAATGTGACTGAAGCTGAGAAACGCTGGTCGCTGAAACACGTTGCAGAGTTTGATCCACTTTTCCTGAACATTGTCTCTGCTGTTGTCCTGCAGGACAGCAGAACCCCGACCCCACAGGGCCCGTCTCCCCGTCCTCCTCAGTGGGAGGAGGTGGACCTGGAGGAACAGCAGCTCAGGCAGAAGCTGCACGAGTTGACGGACAACATCAGCGACCACAGTCTCACTTCTGATGAAGACGAGTGCGACAGGCCTCCCTCTGCCCAAGGAGTCCCAAGCTGGTGGAGTCCACAGGGGGACCGCCGGCCCTCCAGGATCCCCACCAGGCCCACATCCAGAACCAGCATCAGCAGTTCCAGACTGGAAGAGGAGCTGCCTCTGCAGTGGGACTCTCTGAAGGTACAGAAGCCTCTGGGCTCTGCAGACACACATACGAGCATCCGAATCCTCCGTAGTGAGCAGAAAGAAGAGCAGCTGTAGAACATCTGGCATCTTTCTGCAGCCTCCAAAAAGTCGTCACATCTCTCACCACCTTCACGGGCATCCAGTCACAGACCAAGTTTCTCAGCGTTGCTGCTTATTTTCTCACTGCAGCAGTTTCCAGTTTCCTGAAAATGAAACTGAGAGACAACTTGGCTCTTCTGAAATGTTGTAGTGAGAACATAAAGCAGCAGTGAAACATTCAGCCGAGTAAACTCAGTTACGCTCCAGCTAGAAGACAACAAATGGTTCAGGATCCTCAACTTTAAAGTCTAAAAAATACTCTTCTCAAGGCTGAGAACATTTTCCATCTCAAACATCTAAGAAAAGATTAAACGTTATGATTATATATAAAACAATCCACTAAAGCCCTATTTCAGAAAACTGATTATTAAACATATAATTTCCAGAACCATGGAGTAATTTCTCCAAATCAGTGTCTGACCTCAGACCACTGGAACATGTGGAAATCTTCCTCCAGACCAGACTGGGAGCCACTTCATGGGTACCGTGTCACATGAAGGGCTACCAGGACTGACCTTTGACCTAGAAGAGTCAGCGTCACCAATAAACATATCTGCAAAGCTCTTTTGTTTTTAGATTTAGTCATTTTTAAATCTATATAAATGCAAGTGTGATTACAAAAGTAGAGCAACAGACTAAAATAACATTGTAGATGCAGCTCACTGTAGGGTGCTGCTAGTTTTAGAACGGGCTTGAGGGCCCCGCATGTGGTCCTTGGGGGCCACCTGGTGCCCGCGGGCCCCATGTTGGTGACCCCTGCTCCACACACACCCCTACAGCTCATAGAAAGGCTTCCCAGAGGAGTTGAAGCTGTTATAGAATAGTTTAATGGGCTGAAAGCTTTTGTTTGGCTGATCAGTCGCTAACATCTGAGCCATTCAGGCCAGAAACTGATGATCAGCAGAAGAACCAAACTGCATGTGAATCTGGATGAGTGTATGTAAATATCTGACCCTGGACGAATCAGAGAAAAGACAGAATAAAGTTTTCTCTTGTCTTCCGTTTGATTTTAAAAATCATCGCTGATTTTGCCTAAAATCTGATTTAAAGTCATAACTGCAAATCGCTTTAGCTGAAAAGTATCTAAGACATCGAGAACAAGTGAAGGACATTCACGGAGAACTGGACAGCGTTAAAATTTAACTGACTTCAGGGGAGGAAACCAACAATGAACGTGAATTCTCTTTCTTCTGACGCCTCATTTCTTCCTCAGGCCGCCTCTCTGTCTGAGAGCCCTGAGAGGAGGGAGCCGTCCACAGCCAGCTTCAGAGGCTCCACAGCTTTGCTGGTGGAGCTGGAGGACAAGGTGGCTCAGGCCGCCGCCAACGTGCAGAGCGCTCAGAGTCAGGTCAGCAGGCAGCGGCGAGCTCAAGGAGCTCCGCAGGGTTTCAGCTTGGACCCTAACGAACGCGTTTCTCCTCAGGTCTCCTTCATAGAGAACCGGATCGCTGCTCTGAATGCTGCTGGGATGCCAGCCGAGGGAAGGAGGAGGGTGAGCTGCCCACATGTTGCTTTTCTGATAAGTGAACGGTTCACAGAGGTCAGACCTGCTGACCTAAACACAAAGCTGTCTTTGTTTGATGGGCGTCTGCAGCAAGGTGCCAGAAGATGTCTCCTCTGACATTTGCTCTTCTTCTGTCCCGCTTTGCAGTCAGCGATCCCGGTCCAAGCTCGGAGGCTCTCCCACAACCTTCCCACAAGTAAGAGCTGACGCTGCGGCTCCCAGAGCTTTCCAAATGACTCACCATCTTAGGCTCGTTAAAGTCGGAGAACACCAGGAGCTGCTTTGTGAGCTGGTGAACAATGTGTCCCATTGTGTCGTGGTTTACTTCTCCCTGCTGGACAGCACAGACTCCATCCTCTGATGCTGAGGAAAGCTTCGTTCCTCAGGATCGACGTCACACTGAACACACAATAAACCCTGAAAACACCAAAGTTAAGCAATTATATCAGGAGACTAAACCAGACAGACAGACAGATAGATAGATAGATAGATAGATAGATAGATAGATAGATAGATGATAGATGATAGATAGATAGATAGATAGATAGATAGATAGATAGATAGATAGATAGATAGATAGATAGATAGATAGATAGATAGATGATAGATGATAGATAGATAGATAGATAGATAGATAGATAGATAGATAGATAGATAGATAGATAGATAGATAGATAGATAGATAGATAGATAGCATGCCTTAATGATGTGGTTGGTGTTGTCTCCAGACCAGGTGGACATGTTTGGGAGGAACTCCCTCTACAGGGGCTCCCTGACGCAGAGGAACCCCGTGGCAAAGCCCAAAGGCAGGCCTCCCCCTGCGGTACGACGCCGCTCTGCGGTACCGGCCCACATGAAGAGTTCACCTCTAACGTGACACAGCTGCTGTTGGCTGACATAAATCTTCAGAATCATTTGTTGATTAGATTTTTACAGTTTGGGGTTTTCTTCTGCAGTTTGATGAGAACATTGATTCCAGATCCAGGAAGTACATTTTTTCCTTCTGTGGGCGTCTGAGGTCCAGACAGCTCCGGGTTTTGGGTTTAAATGGGCGGTTTTGAAGTGGGCTGTGGTGAGTATTTATGAGCAGTCAGTATCTGTAGCAGTCAGACTGGTCCCTGTTGAGAGGGAGAAAGGCTCTCATGGAGGAGCCATGCAGGAGAGGATTTCTGGAACAGGAACATCGTTTCTAGAACCCATCAGGTGACGTGGAGCCTCGGTCATGTTTCTGAAACAGCTCCGTCATTAGTGTGATGTTTTATCTTTCAGGGTTTTTCTCTGATGGGAGAATGGCTGCAGAGATGGAAAATTAAATGGGACATGTCATGCAAAATCCACGTTTTTGGCCCTTAAATCCATCTTGTTGTGTCCTTGGAGTCTCTAAGAGTCCAGAACAGTGTAATGCAGTCGCTCCAGGAGCTGCAGAGATCTTTATGTTCTGCTTGGGTCAGACGTTTCAAGCCATTCCGTTTTCTCTGTTCTGTTACGTTTTTCAACAATTTCGTCTCAGTATATTTGCTGCGGAGCTGCTAAACCACGTCTCATGAATCCGCCATTTTTAATTCTCACTGCAATTCTGTACTCCAAGCTGTAGGAGGCATAAGCTACAAGCCCACCTTTGAAAATGTTCAGGTGTTGGGTGCATCAACCCACAATTCACCACACCGCCCCCAGAACACTACAAAAATGGCTGAACGGGGTGGAGAGGGATGCTCTGTGACCTGGAGGAGGGCGGGGTCTGAAGGGCTTCCTCTAGATTTAAAGAGACGGCACCAAAATGAGTTAAATTAACAACAAATTCAGACCAAACATTGCAGTTCCACTTTATATGGTCCACAGCTGAACGATTTCAATGTGAAAAGGAAGGCATTGAAACATGATATGTCCCCTTTAAAGTTTTTTCATAAAGTTAACCAAGTTCAGATGGATGAAGGTGAATCTCTTCCTTCAGGTCAGTGGGGAGTTCTTTTTACCCCAACCGAAGGAGTTCAAGGATCCCCGTAGGGCTGCAGCTAACAATTCTTTTAGTAATTGAGTAATTGGATAAAAAAATGAGATTTTATCTGATTTAAGCTCCTTGTTCACTTTCACCTTGAGATTAGTGATGGTTGTCTAGTTGGCCAAGGATCCAACATCTACAGGGAGGCTTTCAGCCCAAAAACCATGACTTCAGCTTTACCATCACTGAGTTTCAGGAAGAGAGCCAGCCAGGCATTTATATCAGCAGTACACTGTTAGGATGTAGCACAGATTACATTTTCTTTGTTAGTGGCACATAAATCTGAAGGTTTTCTGCTCGACGGTGGAAAGACACACCATGTCTTCTTAGTATGGAGTCAGGAAATAAAGAAGGGGGCCTCACATTGAGCCTTGTGGGACGCCACACATGGCTGGACCTCTCATGAGACTCCAGGCTCGGCCTGGCAATGCCTCTGATGTCCTCTGTTGGTTTTAGGTGGCAGAACGTCTCTCCTGACGGATTCCTACATGTGGAAACCATCATTGTTCTCATCCAGCTGTAAGCAGCAAAGATGTTCCCCTCAGGGAGTGAAGTTAGAGATGAACTCTTCATCGTGTCAGCGCTTTCAACGCCTCTTCTCAGAAATCTGATGATTAAAAACCAATCAAGGTTCTCCTGGGATTTGATTTTCTTTTCTAGTTCATTCACTTTCACCTTTACAATCACAGAATCAGGGCTTTGCTCTCACTAACACAGGTGTATTAGTTTGGGGTAAAATACTGATACGCAGACACAAGAGTGGTGATGAAACGTCTCAACAGGCTGATCTTCACAAAGAAGACATGAAGACTTGAACTTCAGGTAGCAACGGTTCTGTTTCCAGAAGTAAAAACCTTTTGCTCAACTGAGACGCAGAGAAGGTGGAGAGCAGGAAGCTGAGCAGAGATGATTCTGAGAAGAGTTCTGGTGGTCTTACAGAGCGTTGAAGGGTAAAAGATCTCCAGAAATCCTACAGAACCACCGCTAGATGTCAGAGAAGCAGAAGCTCAGAGACGCCTACAGGAAAGAACGACAGAAGTGGCAGAAAAACATCAACGATGTGCAGAAGAATAGAAATAAACGGTGAGACGGCGGTGAGGTGTGAGGTAGGAGCCGTGAGGAGGATGAACGTCACAGAACTTTACCTGTGAAGAAGAAATGGGTTCGATTGGAGCTAAATACATTCAAATTAAGTACAGTATAAAACAACATATACGAACAAATGTTTAAAATATCAAGAATAAATATTTAATCATTTCAAAAATGAACAAATATGTCATTTATTGATTCCACCTTTTAATCTATTCATTTATCAGCTTTTATTCTGTAGAAAATATAGGATTACTTAACAAATCTCCACTTAATCATTTATTAATTATTACCTAATTTAATATATATCTTTTAAATTCTCTCAATAAACATTTGTTTTAATAGTTTTATTATTCTGTAGACAATCCTATAAAACCTAATTCAGATCAGATGTTTAATGATCCGCGTCATAATTTTAACATTTTCAGCACCTTAACTGGCTTCCTGGTTTTCTGCTGCCTTATTCAGAGAGAAAGAGAGAAATATTTTAGTAAATGAGACGTTCTAATCCTTTAATCACCTTCAGATCTCTCTCTTCTCCTCTCTCACGTGGTAGTAATGGTTTCCTCCTTGCTGCGCTTCCTTACCTGTTAGCTTTCTTGACCTGGAGGTGATGTCATCAGCAGGTGACGAGTCGCTTGGTGCTGATTGGCCCGCAGTAACTGACCTCGTCTCTCTGTGTGGCAGAAGCCGGTCATGACGCAGGGCTCATGAGGAGGAGGCTGAGCATCATGTGACCTTCACCGCTCCAGGAAGAGCTTCGGCCGTTTGGGAGGACGTGGAGACGGAGCGTGACGTCAGATGTTAGCAGGACGCTGTTTTTTATTAACCCCGCCGTGTTTAACCCTAACCAAGCATGAATCAGTGTGTAACCATAGCAGCTTGACGGCAAACTCACAACGAGATGTTTGCTCGTGATGGAGCTTTACCTGTGAGATGTTGGTGATGAAACACCTGCCTCCTCGTTTCATAGGAACTCTTTAAACGTGACGTTTCTATCATTTATTTGGTCTATCTTGATGAAACTGTATTAGAACGTGTTTTAGCTGTATTTGGTCTTCAGACACGTGTCATTTCTGTGTGTTTTGAGAACTGACCTCAGGTTCTCAGTGGGGTTCTGATCCTGGGACCACATGTCCAATATTTCAGCGTTCTGATCTTTGAGTCTCTGCATCTTCGCCTTAGCTTTGTGAGCCGGCGCTCCATCAGGCTGGAGAACCTCAGATCGTCACCAAGCCGTTCCTGGATTGTTCAACGTTGCTCCTGAAGAACGCTTAGAGTCTTCATCCTTCATCCCAGTAGGTAGAACTGGGATGAAGCTCGTCCTGTTTGTCTGACAGCGTCTGAGAACGTTCACAGCAGTGTTTGATGACTGGAGGTCGTCTAATGAGGAACGGGTCTTCTGCAGGTCTGCGTCACACTCAAACATCTGGAGAAAAAAACGTCTTTCACAGCTTTTTGCATGTTTCTTAACAACAACGCCACTCACAAGATGGCGGCAGTGTCGTCTTACGATGCAGACGCTCAGGTTGCGTCTCTTCGTCTGTGAAATCCACCAAAGAACCAAACGAACCTCTCAAAGAGCTCAGAGCGGGCAGCTGAATGAACCCGATCAGAAAATATTTCTAAAAGGTTCTGAAGAAGCCGACACCTGCATCCAGGATCAGAAATGTAAAAGTGATGTTTGTCATTTAAACGTTTTCAGTGATGTGAATAAAGTGGAAAATGGAGGAACTGAACAATTAAAGAATGACTCAGATGCTTTAATTGCAGGTTTTATTGAGATGCATCACATCCTGAATGAGTCGCCCGTCTTTTATTGCTCTTCTGTCTATTAAACGGTTTAAGAGACAGAAATTAGAGTTCACATCGAACTTTTCTCCCTGAATTTAAACCAAAGTGTTAAAGTTGTGTCAGATGTGTTGGTGGAGGACCCAGACAGGCCGGAGACGGGCCGATCATGAGGAAAGTCAAAGTCCACAAACACTGGTTCTTCTTTGTGTTGTGAGTTTATGGCTACAGGTCAGCTTTAATTAATTAGTTTTAATTAATTTACCTTTATTGTTATCGCTCCATATATTCCAATGACGTTCATGCTTTGCATCCATCTGATCCCTCAGGGAGCAGAGGGCTGCTACGGCACCCAGGGTCTGGCTCAGGGACCCAGAGTGGCTTGGGATTTGAACCTAGAACCTTGCAGCCTGTCCTGCTCTCTGACCACTAGGTCACCTGCGTTGGTGCAGCTCCAGATTACCTGTGGAGGTGTCAGGTAGAGTCACGGACCCACACAGAGACAGATGAACATTTGACGTTTATTAGAAACCAGTTGGACAATTTTTAAGACAGACTTGTTTCACACAGGTATCTTTATTAAGAAATTACCTCAATGCATAGAATAGAAATAATAAAATAATCTTATTGTCCCACGGGGGGTAATTCAGGTGAGTCAGCTGCCAAGCAAAAAGGTTACTTGGAGTGTACTTCAAAGTACACTTTTATAAACTATCAGTAGACTTGGGACTTTATAACAAATAGATAAAGTATAATTGTGTTATTACTTCACGTATACTTTAAAGTACACCTGTATAACCTATTTATAACCAATTTAGTCACAAGAAGAAGCATCCTTGTCAGTGAGCGTCTAGTAAACTTCTTTCAGCGTAAACTTGGGATATATACTGTGGAATACTTGATAACATGTACTTTCTTGGTAAGGGTGACTCTGACGAGACGAGAACTACTCTGCAAACGCTGCAGATCAGGGTCCAACATTGCAGCAGGACGAGAAGTGGTTCTGGTGGTTCTGGTGGTTCTGGTCCAGCAGAGCGGTCTCCCTCCACTCTGACAGACCTCCCTGCTGCTCTTCCATGGACCCGTAGACCCTGTGGGCTGAACCAGAACCGGGTTACCGAACCCAGCAGCTGCCAGGGTGATGTGCTGAGGGGAGGCGGTGTCTAGCGCCCCCTGCTGGAGCCCAGCAGGCCCTGCAGGGAGCTGGACTGAAGATTGGACTCACCCACAGCAGCCAGCAGCTCGCTGACCTGATCTCCAGACAGGGCCGATGTCTCTATGAAGGACAGACCTTTGGAACCGGCCAGAACCTGGCCTTCCTGTGGGACCGCATGGAGAACACCTTACATGGTTCTGCTGGAACTCACACAGTTAACCACGTTTTAAACTTTAATCTGGTTTTCTCTAAAATACAAACCAAGGTCCACCTTTGTTTCCTAGTTTCCAACAAGATTTTGTTGTAAATTATTGACATGATTAATAAGATTAACCATTATTGACATCATAAATGATGTCATCACATCTGACCTGATCCAAATAGTAAATTCATCTCATCAGGTGTTTCCCTCCAGGCTTTAAAAACAGCAGTTATTAAACCACTGATAAAAAGAGAAATCTGGACAAATCACATCAGCAGCATCGCAGGCCAATCTCCAACCTGCCACTTCTCAGCAAAGTTACTGAAAAAGCTGTTTCAACAGTTAAATAGCTCCCTTACAATGACCATCCATCCATCTTCTAACACGCTTGTCCCTCATGGGGGTGCCGGTTCGTATCTCCAGCGTTCACTGGGCGAGAGGCGGGGTTCACCTGGACAGGTAACCAGTCTATCACAGGGCAACACAGAGACAGACAGGACAAACAACCATTCACACCTAAGGACAATTTAGAGAGACCAATTAACCTAACAGTCATGTTTTTGGACTGTGGGAGGAAGCCGGAGTACCCGGAGAGAACCCACGCATGCACAGGGAGAACATGCAAACTCCATGCAGAAAGAGCCAGGGCAATGGTAGGACTCGAACACAGGACCTTGTTGCTGCAAGGCAACAGTGCTACCCACTGTGGCACTGTGCAACCCATTATAGACATTAATATTCTGATTATAAATTATTGACATCATTAATGATATTATAAATTATTGACATCATTAATGATATTATAACTTATTGACATCAATAATATTATTATAAATTATTGCCATTAATATTATTATTATAAATTATTGACATCATTGACATTATTATAAATTATTGACATTAATATTATTATTATAAATTATTGACATCATTGACATTATTAAAAATTATTGACATTAATATTAATAGTATAAATTATTGAAATTATTAATGATATTATAAATTATTGACATCATTAATAATTATTATACATTATTATTCTCGCTGCTGTTGGACTCTCTTGATTTCTCCTGTTCTCTTCCAGACCTTCATGTCCCCCTAAAGTGTTCTGGATCAAAGGTTCTCCTGACTTTCTCAACCTTTTCTTTGAATTTTGGCTGCTTTTCCCTCCGGTTCCGGTCCTCCGGTTCCGGTCCTCCGGTTCTTGTAGCAATCGGACCTGAGCAGGAGAGGTGGACCATTCTTCTGTCGGTCGTCTCTTTTCTCCTGTAACTGAAGCTGGACTGAAGCCAGAGTCCAAGTGTTGATGTTCCCTACCTGAGCTGAAACCTGCCGGTTCTGATCCAGGTCTGCCTTGTTGCCCACGAGCCAAACGACCGTGGATCCAGGGCCGCACTGCCTCTCCAGCTCTTTGACCCACAGCTGGGCTCTGATGAAGGTTTCCTGCAGCAGAAGCAGGAGGACCACATGAGGACGGGTGAAGCAGGTGGAGATGCTCCTCAGTGAGGTCCTCACCCTGCTGGAGATGTCGTAGAGCACCAGAGCGGCGTGGGCTCCTCTGTAGTACAGCGGCGTCACGCTGTGGTATTTCTCCTGCCCCGCCGTGTCCCAGATCTCAAAGCGGAGCGAGACGTCGCTCAGGTGGACCACCCTGGTCAGGTAGGCACCTGCAGGCAGCGACCAATCAGATGGCAGACATTTAATCAGCTGGAGAACCAGCTGGGTTTCCCTCCTGGACCTGTTACCGGGCCTCAGATGGACTTTATGGTTATTTATTTTATTTCATTCATTAAAAAACTAAACAACAGTCCTTGAAAAAAAGGTGAAAAGAAATAAAATTGTGAATGAAAAGGAGCAAAAGGACGTATAAACTTATAATGTTTGCTGCTATTCACAAAACATAAAAATGTAAATCGGCAACTCAGAGGTCCCTAGGTAACAAAAACCCTCAAAACATCATCTTAATCACTGATATAACGCTTCATCATAACAATTTTCCATTTCTTTTAAAAGTTAAAGTGCTTCAGCTCTGTTGCGCCACACTGACCTGGCTTCTACCGGTTTGGACAAATTCCATCTAACTAAAACGCTGAGATTAAAAACGTTAAACTCTGATCTGAAATGGTTCGCTGACAGAATAAAGACGTTTTTTACAGCTCAGTTTATCTGAGTCCGTTTTATTGCAGTTTTCAACTGAGGGCCCAAAGTTCGCAGCAGAACCAGAAACATGTTTAACATCAGATCGTTTGTGTTTTCATGAGCCAATAAAATCACTTCTCTGTTAACACGACGGGTTAAAATCTGAGGTTTGTCTTAGATTCTTTAATTCTTACAGCCATGAAGCTGTGAAAACCTGCTGTGGCCTCAGGTTTTCTGCTCAGATTGCTTTTCTCTCATGAATGATTGGGTCAATAAAGCGTCTCAGTCCTGCAGCGCCTGGTTCCAGCAGAGTTTAATGGGTTTTAGCGGCTAACGTCTCTCAGAACAGTGAATACACCTTTAACACCAGATTCCCTCAGAGACTCACAGCCAACAGTAGGTGACGTCTTCCTGAACTCATCCTTTCCAAATCTCAGAGCCAGGCTGGACTTCCCAACCCCGGAGCTTCCCAGCAGAACCATCTTCACCCTGAGGGTCCGGACCGGTCCGCTCACAGAGTCACTGTGCTGCTGGCCTTCCTGTCCCTCCCCCAGCAGAGGTTCCCCCATCAAAGAGGTGGAGGTCAGATCCAAAGGTCACAGGGGACGATGGGAATGAACCCAAAACGGTGCCGATGACCCGACCCAGCAGGAGCAGCAGCGCCGGAGTCTGGTTCTGTGTCGGCTTCACCGTGAAAATGAAAGTAAAATCAAAGTTCAGTTTTTAAGGAGAAATAAGACGGAGCTCACTTCCTCCTGCAGGCTGCGGCTCAGACACGCTGAGGAACATGCAGGCCGAGGAGGTTCCTTCCTCAGGTTCTTCTTTGCTAGCAGCTGAGGCCCCTGCGGTTCTTTGGGGTCACCGGACCCTGTGCTGGGCTGCAGCAGGGCCCTGCAGAACCCCTGTTGTTGCACTGTCTGAACACACGGGGGCAGCATTCTCCACCTTTTGGAGACTCAGCCAAGTCCAGAACCATGAAGACATGGAGGAAGGAGAGGACCCAGAACCGGTCTGAGTCCACAATATAAAAACACCTGAGATGTTTTAGTTTAACAGAACCAGACTGAAACCTTCAGAGAAGACCTGATCCAATTCAGCTCAAGCTTTTAGTTCCCCAAAGTTCTCCATGTGGATCAGAACATGTTCTCTAACTGCCACATCAACCAAGTTTCCAGAACCGTTTTCTTTCATTAACATAATAATAAAATCTGGATCTTCCTGAAAAACCAGTCCGGACATTAAATGCAGTTCAAAGCCTTCAGCTGATCCAAAATGCTGCAGCAAGAGTTCTGATGAAAATCAACAAGCGGGATCATATTTCTCCAATTTTAGCTTCCCTTCATTGGCTTCCTGTTAAATCAAGAATAGAATTTAAAATTCTTCTTCTAACGTATAAAGCCCTTAATAATCAAGCTCCATCATATATCAGAGCTCTGATTACCCCGTATGTTCCTAACAGAGCACTTCGCTCTCAGACTGCAGGTCTGCTGGTGGTTCCTAGAGTCTCTAAAAGTAGAATGGGAGGCAGATCCTTTAGCTATCAGGCTCCTCTCCTGTGGAACCAACTCCCAGTTTTGGTCCGTGAGGCAGACACCCCGTCTACTTTTAAGACTAATCTTAAAACTTTCCTTTGTGACAAAGCTTATAACTAGAGTGGCTCATGTTACCCTGAGCTACCTCTATAGTTATGCTGCTATAGGCTTAGGCTGCTGGAGGACATCAGGGTCTATTTCTCTCACTCTGCTGAGTTCTCCTACTGCTCTCCAATCTGCATTGTTTGTTGTTATTTCAGCTTTTAACTTTGTGTTCCTTTTGGTGGAGATCCTGTGGTCCTTATTAGTGTGTTATCTCTTTGTTTATTTTTATTTATTTATTTATATTTTTATTTGACAGGGACAGTGTACATTTATTAGCATTCCTGCAAATTCACCATAATTAGCCAGAAGGTTATTTTTCATCTGTTGTCTCTGGACAGATCTTAAAATTGTTTACCTAAAAACACAACAGTAAGAATTTTACAGAGAACAATACAAATATAAAAAGAAATAAAACAGATATAACTCTTCAAATCTTGTTGATAAATACAGAATTCATGTTCGCTAGACTACAGATTAAAAAAAAAACATTAAACTAAATAGTATATATATATATATATATACAGCAGAGACACCAGTGGCAGCATGGTTTGGTTTATGGAGACATTCTGTTAACGCTGACATGATGTTATGAGCCAGTTTTTAGATGCTTTTTGTAAAGATTCTATGTTGTGGGTTCTCTGATGTTCTGAGGGACAGAGTTCCACTCCTGAGCTGCTGTGACTGCAAAGGCTCTCTGACTAAAGGCACTTTTACACAGAGGAACAACACGTTCTCCTCTGGCTGACCCTCGTGTTCCTCAGTGGGTTCCTGATCTTTACAAACTGACTGAGTTAGTGGAGTTTCTTTGCCGTGTAGAAAGTACTCCTGGTCCTGTGTTTTTCTGTCTCGTTCGTTCCTGACATCTCAACCACTCGTCCTGCTCACTCTGGTTCTGGTTCTGGTTCTGGTTCAGTGGTTTCTCCATGTTTAAAGTAGTTATTCCTCTCCACTGCTCATGTCTGAATAACAGTAAAACCACATAAAGTTAGCTATGAGCGACCCCCAAACCCTGCTGGTTATAAACTCTGTGTGTGTTACTGTGTGTTACTGTGTGTGTGTGTGTGTGTGTGTGTGTGTGTGTGTGTGTGTGTGTGTGTGTGTGTGTGTGTGTGTGTGTGTGTGTGTGTGTGTGTGCAGTGTAACCCTTCATCCAGTGGTGTTTCTCTTTAAGAAGCTGCAGGCTGCTTTTAGAGCTCAGTGGTCATCATTAAAAATAGCACAGGGGTGGGGGGTGCAGGAGCTGAGCTTTCTCACTGAAACTGAATCCCTGAACGCTTCTGGACTCCAGCAAGTGGTGCGTTCCAGTGACGCTTGGAATCCCCAACACTGACATGTGTAACAAAGACTAGTGTTGTTGTTTTAGGATGTAAAAGTTGTAAATCCTGTAAGTTTGGACGGTGAGACACAACAATGTGATATTATTAAAAGTAGAGCTAAAGTCTGTTTTCTCAGCCTTTGCTTTGCCGGACAAAACGTCTGGACCTTGATTCTGTTGACATACAGTGAATACACAGTATGGTTTTATTCATCAGGTATATAAACAGTGGTCCAGTAGATTTTACACAACGTGGCACAGAAGTTCACTTCCAATCTATTCACCTACTGCTCCGATTCACAACACCTGTCCTCTGGAGGCATTTCAGCCACAGAACCAGGTCCAATTCCCACCACATACAAATATCTGATCAGATCAAACCAGGAAATCCAGTTACTTTCTTTTTATAATGCCATTGGTTTTGCTGCAGAGTCAGACCCACATCCAGGGCAGAACCAGAACCAGAACCAGAGTCCACAGTTGTCAGCTTCCTCAACCGACTGGGGATTGAGACGACAGTGAATTCAGATTTTATTATTATTTATAATTATTATTTTACATTCTCTGTCTAGCCTTCACAGCTTTCGCACCAACAACCTATTGTGATGTCACCAGTCTGTCTCTTGTCTCCAGGCCCCCTGGTTGGAGTTTCCCGGCCCACTGTGGGGCCCTGAGCCGGATCCTGAGAACCTCTGCGGCCGTGCCTGGAAGCTCCGACGGTCCGTGAAGGCAGCGCGCTCTGAAGTTTGAAGTGCGGCAGGTTCGAGTCTTCCGCAGCGACTGCGTCACGGCGCCAGGTCCCACGGTTCCACTGGGTCGCGGTTCTGGGAGACGTTGCGTTTACCCTCTGGGTCAGAGACTGGACCGGAACCGGCCGCAGCGAGCTGTAGAGTCGGTGAGAGCGCAGCTTCGGCACCGGGACTCCGCAGAAGTTCGGTGCGGCGCAGAGAGACAGGAAGGCGCGTCGCTGAGCGGATGTGTGACAATGAGGGGAGCCGCCTGGGTCCTTCTGCTCCTCTGACCTGACATTTTAGAGACACATGAGAGGCCCCAGCTGCCCTGGCCCCTCAGTTCGGATCATTAGCGACCCGTCCGCCGCCGCCGGAGCCGCCGGAGCCCGGAGCCGTTTCCCCTGAGCTGAAGCAGTAACTGGGACACATGGGGACCCAGGGCACCGGACGGAAGAGGGCCACCAGCAAGGAGAAGTCCACCGCGGAGGAAGATGCGCTCAACCTGATCGCCAGAGAGGTGAGTGGGAGCTGGTTCCAGGTCCTCAGGACCAGAACCCACGTGGTTCCAGGTCCTCAGGACCAGAACCCACGTGGTTCCAGGTCCAAACTGCTCAAAGAGCGGAACTGCGCACCACAGGCGGCTCTTACAGGACATGGGCCCCGGGCTGAAGGTCCTCCTCCTGGGCCCACATTAAGCTTCTGTCGGGCTGAAAATGCTCCTCACACACGACACATTTCACACTTTGTAGAAGATTAAGTTCAGATTGGACCGGTTCTGGTGTTCTAGATTCAGACCTGGAACAACGAGCCTCATAACGAGTCGGCTGCTCTACCGAAGAAGCAGAACGTGAGAATTATGCACACAGTTCAGGAGAATGATCCGTTTTGTACACCTTGGTGGACCGGACCCGGTTCTGGTTCTGCCAGCAGACAACGGTGGCGGAACCTTGAGAAGAGGGAACATTTCTGTACGCGTTGCTGTAGAACTTGGTGCTGGTTTATTAGAGCTTAGCAGGAAGGAGAGTAGTAGGAGAACATCTCAGCTGAGGCCATGATGTCATCAGTCGGTGGCGGGAAGACGCCGTTAAAGTCCAGCTGGGATTTGATCAGACCCGGTACCACAGAACCGTGACCCGGTACCACAGAACCGTGACCCGTTTAGGACCCAGGACAGAACGGCGCCCTGGGTGGAGAGCCGCCCCAGCCGGGTCAGAACCCTTGTAGCTACGCGCTAAAACTTTTCAGACTTTCTCCACTTGTTTGTTCCTTAAACCTGTGATCCGGGCCATGAAGGCCCGGCCAGAACCAGAACCGGTGCCGGGTCCTCGGTTCTGAAGAGCTGCTTATCTGAGCATAAATTCAACATTTAGTGACGTTTTATCCGTTGAGTCCAGAAGCTGTTTGGGTAAAATCCTGTTCCTACTGGTTCCACCCTACTGAACACGGCCGGTTCTGCACAAATTGGACCGGAACCGTCAGAATTCCTGATGGTTATGGAGAAATCTGGTAAACATGACCTGCAGCCATTTAAAAGCTGCCGGAGCTCCGAGGAGCCGTCCTGTTCGCACTTGTTGGGTTCTCCAGGGCAGCAAACCGGGCCCGGATCATGTTCCGACGGGCCTGAGCTGCTGGGAGGGTTCTGGTTCCTTCCATGAGTCTGGGATTGACCGCACCACGCCAGAACCGCTCAGGAGGAAACGGGTCGGGCCTAATGGTTCTCCTCTCCTGGTTCCTTCTTGTTCAGCCCAGAGGAACCGTTGTTGGAATCGGCAGAACCTTCCTGTAGGACATCCGACCCGCTAAGGAGATCCTGGTTTTATCGGAACCGTAGGGAGCTGAATCCAACCGGGTTTAATGGACCCGTCTCTGCAGCGGCAGGAAGAACTCCCGTCCCGGTAGAACCTTGGTTCTGCTGCTTTGTTCCCCGGCGTGGAGGAGCTGCGGTCCGTTTCAGGTCTGAACCCGGATGTCGGGGCAGAATCGCGTGTCCCTGCAAACCGAGGCGCTGCCGGGTTCTGCTGCTCCGTGCAGAACCTGCCCCTCACTCTGTTGATTCAGATAAGTTCTGGTTCTGATGGGCAGTTGGGTCGAGCTGAAACGTTTCCACACAGAACAGGAAATGTTCCAGATGCCTGGTGTCTCTGCGGGCCTCCAGGTCATTTTTTAGAAAAACGGGCGGAGCCACAGTTGTTGGGTTCGCTGTGGGTCGTACCAGAACCAACCGTGTGCTGAAGGAACCGGACCGCAGGGGTTCTGCTCCCTTAAGGTTTCACAACCGGAGATGATCTTTCATTGTTGATTCTGTGTCTGCAGAACCGTCTCTGCCGGGTGTTTTGGATCAGTACCCTGCTGAAAGACCCGGTTCCCCTTTACTGCCACCAGGTTCTAATCACCTGATAGTGGTGTCAGGTTCTCCAGCAACAGAACCAGGCCCTGCTTAGCAGCAGGCATCAGGTTCTGCTCCACATCCTCACCCTGTGGCTCACAGCCGACCCGCCGGGATGGGCCGGTGCTGAAAGCTCCATCTGGTTCTGATCCGTTTAGATCCAGTCTGATGGTTCTGATGGAACTCTGTGAGCCAGAGGAGAACCTTTGGTTCCGGTTCCAGACGGTTTTAGCTCTTCAGTTATTCCTCTGGTTCTGGATGTGGGTCAGTTTGGGTCGCAGGATGTTTCTAATGTGTTTTCTTGTCTTTCCTGTTTTGAAGAACGGGCCTCTGTGTCGCGTCGTATTCCTTCCCCCGGCGAACAGGAAGCCACACGTAACTAAAGGTTCCCCCACATTTATATCCCCTTAGAACGTAAAAGAAAAACGCTTTTATTTTGTGAAGTCATTTAGTTCTTTGCTACCAGTAACTGTGGCGATTATCTTTAAAAAAGATTTTAAGCGGGGATGTGGGGAAGTTCCAGTAAGTTCTGGATTTCCGGGATCAAATGGACCCGGGTTCTGCTGTTGTCCTGCAGGCAGAACCCGGTTCTGCTCGTAGGGCATGTGATGCCGACCCAAAGCTGGTTCTGTTAGCGGCAGAAAGTCCCTGGCTGCTGGTTCTGTGACGGGTCGGCATGTCTGCGCTGATGACTCGGCCGGTTCTGCTGCAGCTTTAAAAATAGACGTTCCTGAAAGACCAGCTGCTGCTGCTGGACCCACATTTAGGCCGGGGGGGGGGGGCAACAGGTGGCGGTCCAAACTGCTTCTGAAGCCGTGCTGGTGCCGGTCCAACCAGCAGAACAGGGACCAGCGGGCCCACCTGTCTGTGGCGGATGTCTCTGGGTTCTGGTTCTGTTGGCCAGACGCTCCAACTCTAAGTCATCTCACCTTCTTCCTGTCAGAACCGATTTCTGAGTTTCGCTTTTAAATCCTGGTTCTGGCCGGTCGCTCAAACCAGGCCTGCTCACCACATCACGCCCTGGACCCGGAGCCGACCCGGTCCAGGCCCAGCTGGTACCGCCTCGCCTGGAGAGGCGGGGCGTAGCAGAGTCGGGTTGACTTCAACCCTCCTAGCTGCTTCGGACCTTCCACAGACCAAAGGAACCGCCCACCAGGCCCGGAATCAGCCGTCTGGACCGGAGCTTTAACGACCCGGTCCGGCTCCTGAACAGAACCACCGGTGGATTCTGTTACTGCAGAAATCCTGAGTCTGGATAAAATGTGTTGATAATTATTTCTATTTGATTTAAAGGCAGCTTTAGGGAACCTGGGGTTCTGTGAACCGGACCTGATCCGATCAGCTGTAGGATGATCGGATCAGGTCCGGTCCTGATTCTGATGCTAGACGTCATGTTTCCTCCATCTGGATCAGTACCAGTTTTTAAAGATGTTTTTGGCCTTTATTGGACAGTAATTAGACAGGAGAGCAGGAACCGGGCCCAGGAACCGAGCCCAGGAACCGGGTCGGCTGAGGTCAGACAGCAAAGGCTGCAGAGAGGAAGTCCTGCGGGGCGAAGTCTGACTGATGGTTCTGATACCGGGCTGAACCGGGCTCTGCTCTGATTGGACCGGGTTTTTATCCCCTCTTGTGTTCCTGAGGTTTTCAGGTGTTTGATGCTCCTGTGGTTCTGCTCTGCCTGCGGGTTCTGTTCTGTGGGGACGTCTCTGTGAAGACAGATTAGTCTGAGTCCCCCCCCCGCAGGCTCAGACGGGTTAATCTTTAATGATCAGGGCCACAGCGGTTCTGCTGCTAATCTTTAACCAGTCCAGTGTAAACTTCTCCTAGAACCGGCCGTGGTTCTCCTGGAACAGCTCCATCAGGGACTCTGACTGCCTGTTTGTTGTTCTGACCCGTCTGCAGAGTTCTGGCTGCGGTGCGGCTCCTTAAAAGGAAGCGCAGCCTCCGTTTCCTCTGGCTGACGTGGGCTCAGGCTGCAGATGGCTATCGCTATCGCTAACTACTTCCTGTTTGTCCAGCCTGGGGGACGGGGGGCGGGGCTTCCTGGGGCCAAGCATCAAAAATGATCAAACAGATGATTCTGCTGCTGGTTCTGACAGCATTAGCGCCATGAACTGTGAGCTGCAGGGTTTAATGGTTCTAATACCAGAACCGGGTCTGCAGCTGCAGCGCCCCCTGGAGGCAGGACGTTAGAGGGAGGGGACCTGGAGCAGAACCAGTCTGGTTCTCCCTGCTGGAGCTCGTTGTTGGCTCTCAGCATGGTCCAGAACCGGTAATGTGAGTCCATACCTTCAGCGTGCAGAACCACACCCAGCACTGCTGAGTCTGGTATGAACCGGAATCCTGGGAGGCGCTGCAGGAGCAGACTGAACGGTTCTGGACCTTCCTCCCACCGGGAAGCAAAGATAAGATCAGGTTCTGAGATGTTTGCAATTATCTCCTGATGTGGTCCGTCCTGGGACTCCAGAACCTCCGTGAGCCGGGCTGCAGCAGAGGAAGACGTGATGGAGAAATTCAATTAAATTTTATTTATATAGCGCCAATTCATGAAACATGTCATCTCAAGGCTCTTTACAAAGTCAAGTTCAATCATATTATACAATTGGTAAAAAATGTCTTATATAAGGAAACCCAGCAGGTTGCATCAAGTCTCTCCAAGCAGCATTCACTCCTCCTGAAAGAGCGTAGAGCCACAGTGGACAGTCGTCTGCATTGTTGATGGCTTTGCAGCAATCCCTCATACTGAGCATGCATGAAGCGACAGTGGAGAGGAAAACTCCCCTTTAACAGGGAGGAGAACCTCCAGCAGAACCAGAACCAGGCTCAGTGTGAACGCTCATCTGCCTCGACCCACTGGGGCTTAGAGAAGACAGAGCAGAGACACAGAAAGCTCAGAAGCTCACATTGATCCAGGAGTACTTTCTATGTTAGATGGTAATAGAGGATGATCTGCCTCCCCTGATGATGTCACAGCTAACAGAACGCCAGACCAGGTGTACCTTCTATGAAGAGAACAATGACAGAGAACAAAAAGTTAAAAACTGAAATAACAACAAACAATGCAGATTGGAGAGCAGTAGGAGAACTCAGCAGAGTGAGAGAAATAGACCCTGATGTCCTCCAGCAGCCTAAGCCTATAGCAGCATAACTATAGAGGTAGCTCAGAGTAACATGAGCCACTCTGACTAGAAGCTTTGTCACAAAGGAAAGAAATGATTTGGGTCGGGGTTCTGCACCGGTTCTGTCCATCAGCAGGCAGCCCGGGGTTCACGAGGCCTCCAGATGTCGCTCACCGGCGATGGCCGCGGGTCAGAACCACCCACCAAGGTCCGGTGGTACTGCCTGCGTTTACGGACCGTGACTGTTTTAACCGTTGGTTGCTTTGGTACCCACCTGATGACGCCTTTGCTCCAACGGCGCCCCCTGCTGTCCGTCTTAGATGCCGGTCACTTCATTAGGGACACCGAGCTAGTGCCGGGTTGGACCCGTCTCCCATTAGAACCGCATTGATTCTTCATGCCAGAGGTTCTACAAGGGGTCGGAAATGATTCTGAGGAACTGGTCCGTATCGACCTGATGGTGTCGGTGCTGACCTGTCTGCTCATGATGAGTCTCTAGATCCATCACGTCCCAGAGATGTTCTGCTGGACTCAGATCTGGTGACTGTGGAGTCCACTGGGTTCTTGTCTTAGACGGGTCCACTGCGGTCATGAAGGGATGGCGAGTCCAAGTGGACCGTGGGGTCGCTCGGTTGGTACGACCTGTTCTGGTCCAGTTCTGGTGGGTCAGCTCCTGTTCTTGGTTGACAGGAGTGGTTCCTGGTGTGGTCTTCTCCTGCTGTAGCTCAGCTGCTCCAAGGTTCCACATGTTCTACCTTCAGAGATGCTGTTCTGCAGACCATGGGCGGAACCGGTGGTTATTTGGGCTCCTGTTATCATCTGGACCCAGTCACCAAGTGGGTTTTACTTTCATGTGCAGAAACATCTTTGGGGACTTTGTGGTTCTGGAACATCTGGCAGGTCTGTGTTCTTCAGGGAAATGGTTAGATGTTGAAGCCTGTTGGCTTTAGCTCCATGTTCACTGCCATGCAAAAGTATCCCCCCCCCCCCCTGGCTTTCTGTGACAGAGCAGCAGTAGTGAATCTCTGAAGGGGAGGAAGGATTTCTGCTTCCAGTGTGCCCCGTTGGTCTGCAGGCCGTGAGCAGCAGGGAGGCAGCCACTGGTGCTGATGCAGATTCTGGGAGCTTCATCCTGTTCAGTTGGAGCTCCGCCTCCAGTTTACAGAAGTCGCCTGAGGACCGCTGCACAGCTGCACAGGCGCCATGTTTGGCTGCATGTGGTGTTTCCGGCGCCACGCGGTCGGCCGCTTGGACGCTTGGCTGCTCTCCATGGACACCGTGTGGATACTTCTAGTGGCTGAGATGCTGGAGCTCCGGCTGGAAAGCTTGGTTTCATTTTAGTGCAGAGACAGAATCTTCATGGAAGACTGAAAAAGATAGAAGCTGGTTTTCAGGTCATATCTGATCCTGTTCATCAGAACCAGAATCGGACTCCCTACTTATGTTCGCGTGTTGCAAAGAAGCCCGGTTCTCATTCATAGATCCTTAACCCTGTTACCTGCACCCCCCTGGACTCCCCCAGACCCACCAGAGGACGTCCGGTACCAGACGGATGTTCTGAAGGCTGGACTGGACCCCGAGAACATCAGCCAGAACCTCGGTGAGAGGGCGACAAGTGTACGCTGAAGGTTGTTGGAGCGCAGCCACCAAGGAACCCAGTGGTACCACACTAGTCTGCAATGGGTGGAACCGGGCCTCCCTGCTGTAGAAGGACCGCCTACAGACCCATTCGGGTTTCCCAGTGAACATCCTCACCAGGATGAAGCTCAGCCTGCCATGTTTGGAGGAAGAGGAATGCCTGAATGTGATGAAGCTGACCCGTACGGTCCTGGTCTCACGTTATTCAGGCTTCTACCTTCAGGGCGGCGCCACAGAGCGCTGATGGCCAAAACGAGCCGACACAGAACCAGGTTCTGCCTCCAGGCAGGGTGTGTGATGAACTCCTGACAGTCAGGGCAGCCAGCGCCTCTGCAGCTCAGAGGAAAAGAACTAAAAAAACTAAAATTTTAAGTGAGCTGGAGTCCAAAGTCAGACTCTTTGTTTGGACCATAAGTTGGTTCTGATTCTGTCCAAACTGTCTCCTGATCTGTTATTTTTCCTAACCTGTGAAGATCTGGGCTTGTCATAAATGCAGTCCATCTATAAATGTATGCTATTAAAATCAAATATTGATGAATGTTCTAGAATAAAAATAAGCGACTTAAAGCAGATAAGTATTAATAAACAGTGAAATATCTTGGAGGTCATGGAGGGAGGGCAGAAGAAAAATGACTGTTCAAGGCTTTTGTTCCTGTTGTTTTCCATCCACCCATCAATCAGTGAGCCAAGCGAAAGGTCAACTATGGGTCCGCTCGTTCTGATCGCAGCCTAACCCAGTTTGGTTCTGAAATCACTCGTTTCTGTTTGCCGTCTTTGTGTAAGATGTCAGCAGACGTCTATTTCTGTTGGCCCACAGGGGAAGTCGGGTCACAGGGGCAATCGAACCACGCTGGCATTTAGACTCGATGGTTCTGGCGCCGGGACATCCCTAGAGACCATCAGCAGATACAATGCATGGTTCTGACAAAGGCCAGAGCAATAAATCCAGATACACCCTCTCTGATGATGTGTGCATTGTTTTTCACATCGACTCTCCAGGCTAAAGGAAACCTGAGCTGACAGCTGAGAGGATTATTAGACGTATAGTCAGAAAATCATCATAAAACTCCTTTAGCCATGATCCCAAACTAACAAAATCTCACTTTATTGGTGAACTGGCTCATTTTCTCTCCGGAGGCTGAAACGGTGCTAAATGAGAACAGTTCTGACTGAACCCGGTTCAATGTAGGTTAGTATAAATAGCTGTAAAGGAGTCTGGAGGCTTCCGGCCTAGTTAGGCGCATCTTTCTGCTGGAAGCAGGTAAAACATGCTGGCATGTGGCAACGTGGATGATCCAGTCTGACAACATGTTGCAGTCCAACAGCTCTTCTGGTTGATGAGAAATATCCGCCCATACCCTGTGAAACCATTTGGGTCGGTGCGTGGTGCAGCGGCGCCACACGTGTGGACTGCAGACTGCTGGTCCCTTGCATCAATCTCTCTCTCCATTTCCTGACTGAATGCTGGGAATGGAGGCCATTAGCTCAGTAAATAATCCAATTACAAACTAAATGTTCTACCTTTCTGCTTAAGAATTGCTATTGTTGATACTCTTAATTCAAGGCAATTGATATCATGGAAGTAATGCAATTATAAGGGGAAGGAAAACAAGATGTTCCTACAATTTACCCTAAACGTTGCTTTTAAAACTTTTCCCAGAGTTTGGATCAAACTGAAGAGGCTTCTTTGGTTCAGGTGACTTTGTTCCTTCACTTTGTTGGACCGCTGATGTTCTCTTCATCTCCAACTACCTGTGTCTGGACACTCGACCTCCAACCATTCAGAGTAGAGTAGAATAGAAAGCCTTTATTGTCATGTCCACAGCCCAAACCGCTGACCCTACTCTGTTCACTGAAGACGAGCGCTGTTAAGACAGTTTCATTTATTTATTTTTCAACCATATTAAAATAAATGAGCCTGTTTGGACACGGTCGACTTGGATCCCAGGAAATGTTGGACAAGAAGTCTCTGTAAGGGAGTTTGGACCGAACTGGATTCTGTATGATTGGATATGAATTGGACCTGTTTTTCTGGTGAAAGGCCTCGCGATGACGTATAAAGTGGTGAAATAACCAGCAATCTCTTCTGTTTCTGCTTTTATCGATAAATATACAAAGTTTAATGAGGAAGAAAAATAACATTCAAATCATAAATCCACATTACCTTTTATTCTCATGTATGGCTACTATTATTATCCCAATAACTAGTTAACTAGCTTGATGAGCTATAGAGCTAGCCAGCGCTAGCTGGCTGGGAAAACTTTGGCCTTTTTAATTTAAAGATTCAAGTGCAACCACAGAAATAAAAATGTGAAAGGGAGGGTTATTAGACAAAAATCCTGTATAGGAGTCATAATACCAACATACATATATTTCGACCAAATACTTTTTTTAATTTGCTTTCCCAGCTATGTAGCTGGCTAGCTAGCTGGCTAGCTTCATAGTTAGCCACATGGGCTACAGGCTGGCTAGTTTTGGTATTTATTGGGTAGTACCATGTTGATATTATGCATCTCATGCTTTTGGTACACACTTTTATTTCCCTTTTGTATTTTAATTGATATATTTTTATTTTATTTCACTTTGTAACCTAATTTGATCCCTTAATATTTACCAGCATGCAAACACCGAAGCATCCCCTTAAAAGTAGCTAAACATCCTCAGAACCACTTGCCAGTGTTTTAAGTTTTCACATTTTATTACTCGTTATCAGAAGAAAACACGCCACTTCAAGATTTCTCATGAAACACTTCAGGCAGCGGCTTCTCAGTTCAAGTTCTGCTTTGAGAAAGGCTGTTGCCTAATTTTCTCATCACCGTTTTTTAAATAAGAGGAACTCAAAACATGAGTCAATAAACCAAATGTGTAAATTCCCTTTCTGTGCTGCTAGTTGTTGCTGTTGAGTTTTTAATTGGAAAGACCCTGATGGCCACTTTCCCACATTTAAAGGAGTAAACTAAGCTGCTTTTAACCAGGGTGTACAGTCGGATTTCACAGGTTATTGAAACATGTTTCCAGGTCGGCTGCAGGGAAATTTAAACTATCCACATTTCCAACTAACAGCCTGTAGTCAGATCTTTGCAGGCTGCTCCACCTTTACCTGACTAACAGGTTCCAAAAGGTTGCCCAAAGACTTAAAGCATTGACTGATTTGTGTGATAAAGTCTTGCACTGTAGCTTTAATGCTCACTTTTCTACTTAATTAACCTGCCAGACCTGATGGCATTCAGCCAGACCTCAGTCTAATTGGACTTTTTTACATGTTGTTGCAGGTTGTGGTTTGAGTGATCGTTATATTCCCCAGTTTGTTGGTTAGGAGTGACGGAAATGTTAAAGCTGATGATGACGGCCTGTTTGCTGCCTGTTTCTGCTGCTCATTGTGCTGCATTGTTCTCAACTGCTCCAACAGGCCACTTAAGAAAATATTTGCGGAACATTTAGCTGCTCCCCATTCTAACAGCTGCAATCTGTCTCAAGCTTCTATTTTTACTCATGCGTGTCGTTTGAAAGAGGTCGTCGGTCAGCCTTTATCTCAGACAGCAGTGAAAGCTCTTAAACGCGGACGGCTTCTTAAAGGCAGCCGGTAATTACCAGCCAGACGTCCGCAGGGCAAACAGCTCAACCGCTTCATTGCCACTGCTTTTCTGTTACTGTGCAAAATAAGACGGATCCTCTGCTAGCTTTGGTCAAAGATCAGCAAAGAGCAGGTGGTAGAAATATAGAAGGCGTGTAGAGAGGGAGGGAAGACTTTATGACTTCACAGGAAATATCCTGAACAGTTTTATTTATTCTGTCTTATCAGGTTGACTCAGCAATGAATTGTTCTCTTTACATGATGATGTTCAGGTGTGCATGGGGCCGTAGGATAAAAGTTAGGGTTGATTTCTGCTCTAACGGCCTAAATCTGCTGACGGACTGACCTAAAGCTGGATGCGTCAGTCTGCAGAGCGCAGACCGTTGCTGCAGCGCTGCTGCTGAGGTGTGGCTGGTTGGGAGGTAGCGTTGCATAATGCTGCAAAGCCAAGCTTCACAAGGCAGCTGAAATCTATATTTATGGCCCATCATCATCACCTTTTTTAGATAATTTGGATTTAGTTCAGCTGTAATCTGAGGTTTGAGGTGATTCTTATTAGTGATGACGTGTATGAAGCAGCCTGATGTGCCTCCACAACCTTCACAGCCTCTGAGAACGTGGCAGGCCTGCAGCACCGTTGGAACGGCTGCTGTGAAGGTGGTGATGACACTCCTGCCCCATCAGAACGAGGATGAGATGTTCTCCTGCATCCTACGAAGCTGACGCTTGCTTCAGGTCAGCAGCAGAGAAGAACCTGATGATGCAGGACCTCCGTAGGAAGCAGCAGCTACCAGGATGTGCTCAGAGGTGAAATCCCCGGGGAGGAAATGAGCGTGTCACTCTGCACTCTGGGCTCTGATTGGACAGAAAACAGGAAGTCATGTGGCGGTGGGGGACAGAAATGCGTATGATTGGGCCTGTGGAGACGAAGCTGGAGCCATGAAAGGAAGTTCAAGCCATCTGTGTCATCATCACATGAGCTTTCTGTGATTACGACCTATAACTGTACAGCATTATTATTATTATGCTGTAAATTCGTCCTTACTGTACCGTCTCATTTATTGTTTTTACCCGTGTGTGAATCTACACGCTCACTCGGCTGCTGGGAGGAACCTGAATGCTAAGAAACGTGCTGCTTAACTGAAACAATGCTGTTAATTTGATCTGAAGTGAGAGAGTTTCAGATCCGCTGCAGCGCTTCCTGACACTCAGACGTTCTGTAGAGGTTCTGTAGAGGTTCTGATGTCTGTGGTTCCCCCGTTGGGTTGAATCACATCAAGGAGCAACAAGGTTTAATGTGTTTTAGCTGCAGGGTTTCATCCCGTGGTGCTGAAGGATGATTACGGCTGATAGGTTTCAGTTTAAAGCCAAAGCTGCAGCTGCTTCACGCCTCGGTTGCTCCTCAGATGCAGAGAACATAAACCTGCAGAGCCGGACTCGTTGCAGTCTGTGTTGAGCATCGATGGCATGTCTGACGGCGTGTCTGAGCTAATCGGCTGGTTGCAGCGTTGGGCGTTACAGCCACCTACCACACAGTTACAGGAAGGAAACGCTTACACACACTCGCTCTCTGAGACCTCCTTTTAAGGAAAAAAGGCCCGGCTCTTCTGGGTCTGGGTGCTGAGTGGAGCACATTTAAACCCTCTAAGCTAATTAAACTGAGCTATGTTCATGTTTTCTGTTCTGAGTTGTTTTTATGAAGGCCGAGGCTCTGACTGGTCGTGTTCAGGCTGAGAATGAACGTCCAGGACCTGAGCCTACACATCTGGGCCCGCTGGTCCCAGCTAAGCTCCTTATTTTCCTGTTTTCTCATCTGTTTTTTATCCCCTTTGTTCTCGTCCCGCTTTAGGCCGAGGCCAGGCTGGCAGCCAAGAGGGCGGCCAGGGCGGAGGCCCGGGAGATCCGCATGAAGGAGCTGGAGCGGCAGCAGAAAGAGGTATCCGAGTCATGAAGCGCCGCCGTGCACCACATTCAGCCGGGGGGGGGGGGGGGGGGGGGCTGCCAGGGTTTGGCAATAAGGACGCATTAAATTCATATTTGTGGAGAATTTTCTATAAACACGACAAGCCCAAGGTGTTAAAAAAGACACTTAGGAACACGAGTGATGAACAGGATTACAGCTCCGTGGGTCAGCATCCATCTTCCTATTGGTCCACCCAAAAGTTTTCACACCCCTGGATCCTTTTCACAACTTTTATTAGGATTTTATGTGACAGAACAACACAAAGTAGCTGAAGTAGAAGGATTTTCTTTCCAAATAAAACATAAGTGTGGTTTGCCTTTTTATTCACCTATTGATCTGAACCGTCCCATAACATCTCAGGCTGGTTCTCCTGCTGGAAGGAGAACCTCCACCCCGCCTCAGGTCTGCAGCCTCCAGCAGGTTCTCCTCCAGGATGGTTCTGGTTCAGCTCCATCTGTGAAGATTCCTGCAGGATTCGCTGTTGAGATGCGAACAGAACCGAACCAGAATGAAGGAAAGGTTCTGGTACCATGACTGT
This sequence comes from Fundulus diaphanus, assembly GCA_037039145.1. Taxonomy (NCBI): domain Eukaryota; kingdom Metazoa; phylum Chordata; class Actinopteri; order Cyprinodontiformes; family Fundulidae; genus Fundulus; species Fundulus diaphanus. The sequence goes on along the minus strand of CM073132.1, from coordinate 56,102,483 downwards.
GGACTGGATCATGTGGTTCTGTCGGAGATCCACGTTGCCGCGTTAAAGGTTCAGGTTGCATCAGGTGCTGACACCTTGTGGTCACTTTGGGAACGGCAGCCAAACGTCTGGTTTCATCATCGGCTTCATTCGGGCCGAGCCACAGAACTTTCTGGTCCGACCCGAGCTCACGGGTCCAGTTGAGTCCCGGGCCCAGCAGAGGTCCTGCTGCATGTAGACGACGTCCGATCGGTCAGGAGCGTTTAGTCCCGCCTCCTTTACCCGTAAATTACAGGTGGAAGCAGCCAGGAAAAGTCCAAGGGTCAGAGGTCAAATCACAATTCATAACATCAATATAAACCATTTCTATTTAATTTGTTGAAGTAGTCGTGTCCAACCTGTGGCCCCGGCTGTAGTTTGGCCTCCAGTAAACGGAGCTGATCCAGCAGGAACATTTTTATGACTCTTTAGGAGGGAAATCTAATGACAAACTTATATTCTATTAAATGAAAAATAGTTGGTATTACATGCTGCTGGCGGGTCGGGCCTCAAACCTCCAGCAACGTTTCACTCACTAACGGCTTGGGACTCATTCATTAAACTGGCCTAAATATAACAAGGTTCTGGTTTTAAACTAGAACCTTTATCTGGATCCACAAAAATAGAAAACTTTATTTTTATCAAGAGAACCTTTTACAGATCTACCATAATTTCTTCTTTTCTATTTAGTTAAATATAGGATCATTTAAAATGCTCCTGAGCCTGTTGAGCCCATGTTCAGTCAGAAATTAGGGCATCGTGGTGATGATGTCATCAGAGTGCTGCCGGCCTTCGTGGATGTAGAGAAGAGATGAAGGACGTTGTAAAACCTTTCAAGCTGCAGTTTCCCTGCTGATCTTCACCCTGAGCTGGTTTATGGAGGAACTGGCTGATCTGAACCTTTTGGACCTCATTCCTGGGTTAACGGCCCGTTTACTCTCAGGTTCTGCGCCTCTGATCTTCACCGTAGGGGGGAGGCTGTGCTTTTCTGGGCTCACTATTCTTAGCCTGTCGTAATCTCAGACACACAAACAGACGGCGGCGTCTCACCTGTCCAACATGGCCTCCCTCCGCCGGCCCAGATCCTTGGCTGGAGCTCGTTTCCTCGGTTAACGACCCGCTGAGGATTAAGATCCTCCAGATGTTTCTGTCCGACCGCCAGACTCTCTCCTGCTGCAGCCCTGAAGAACATGTGAGACACGCGCCAGACCAGATCTTAGTTTCTCTTCTCAGACCTTCAACATGAGTCTCAGCTCCTGCTCGTTCAAATATGAAAATATTCAGTATTAAATTAGACCTGATGAAGGTTTTCCATCTACTGCTGATCCGCTCCGTCTGAGTTCCTCCATCATGGTCCAACATCTCTACGCAGAGGGCCTTCATTCAGGTTCAGGGTCATGACCTTTGACCTTTACCCTGCTAACTGAGGCCTGCAGAGTCTGAGGTGGAGCTCCTGGTTTCATTTCTCTGAGCTTCCTGCTCTGACCTTGGGCTGAACCTGCTGGACCTCCATCCTGCTGAGATGTTCTCCTCCTGGAATAATGTTCCTCTCTGCAGGATGATGGACAGATGGTCTGGAGATGACCTTTGACCCCTCCCAGGTTGATGGACAGCAGCTGCTGCTCTGAGGTCTTTGCTGAGGCTCGTTGATCAGCAGTTTTTTTTATCGTTTTTATCATTTTTCTGGACTTGAAATTAGATTTCAATCATTTTAGTAAAGATGATCAGAGTTTGCAGCTAATTTCTGATCCGTTTTTGATAAAACTTTGACCTGATGATTGACATGAGACCGACTTTGAACATATTTATCTGGCAGTTCTCAGAATATTAATTGCGTTTGTTCATAATAGATGAGATTTCAACCTGTTTCTAGCGTCCTCGCAGCAATCAGAGCGACCAGCGTCACTAAAACAGCCGCCTCTGCGCTCTGAGGCATGTAGATCAGAGCTGAGATAGTTTAGAAATGCTAAGAATCTGCGTGAAGGTCGATCTTTAACGCTGAGCTCTCCAAACGGCTGCCAACGTTTCGTCGCAGAGACTGAAAGCTTTGCTGCAACTCGGCCGCTCTTCCTGTTGTCTGCTGGACATGTCGCTCTCTCTCCAGCGAGGCCAGCGGTCGGGACATGTTGGAGGAAACGGTTTCCTGGTCAGCAGCTTCTCAGCCTCCTGCAGGTTAAATCCTCCCTGGTTCTGAGAGGAACCGTTCTCCTGAGCGGCACCGGGCCTCGCCGGGCCTGGAAGAGGTTCTGCCTTCACCGTCAGCCGGTTCTGATCGCTGCACTATTTATACCTCACCGTCTGTTTAGTGCTTTAATAAGAAATGTCTAGTTTATGCTAAATGGCTTGTACTTGTACAGGTTCCTGCTCTATAAACTAAAAATGCAATATTTCATGAAACAAAGTAGAAAAGCTCTGAAATAAACGTTTCTCACCTTTTGGGGTCAAATATTTTTAGAAAATGTTTGTAGTCTAATCGCAGCATCACAACTTTCCTCCAAAAGTAAAATAAATGTCCTTTTTGTTAGAAACTCCGTCCCTCTGCACCGGCTCCTCAGAGTTAGGCACGGGGCCCGGCGGCTCCTGGGACCCTCTGGATGAGAGCGCAGGGCCCGATCTCTGCAGAGTCTGGACCAGCGCCGGTCGGTAATGTCAACAAACCGGACCTCCGTCCTGGATTAGCGGCCCTGGCTGAGCGCGGTGTGGCCCTTAAACCCTTTAGCCCAGTTTAAAGCAGATTAGTGGCCGTGCTGCGGCTTTATCCTGCAGCGGAGCGCCTATTGTGGCTGTGCTGGTGACTCCAGGCATGGCTCGCACAGCTCCCAGCAGCCACCTGTGGGCTTCCTGGTCTCTGAAGGAGGGCTTCAGGACGGCTGTGGCAGCGAGCGGCGCCTGCTGGGACTGAAACCTCTCCGCTTCGACGCGTTCTCGCCTGATGGCGCCTCCCGCCGACCTGTGAGGGATGCCGTCTCTCCCGGTCCCCTGACGGCGGTCCCCTGACGGCGGTCCCCTGACGGCGGTCCCCTGACGGCACCAGGACGGCCGGGCGTCGGCTGACGGGACGGGGGCTGAGGGCGGCCCTCACCGGGCGCCCCAGGGCCCCGCTCTTCAAGAAGGGAACCTCGGTGAGTTGGCAGAGACCCGGTTATGTAGGCGGTGTCGACGCGGCTCGGCTTCAGCCGCTAACGAGGAGTCCAGACACCGGCTGGAGGATAAAGAGCCAGACAGGGTTCCTCCTGGCTGTCTGGCTGGTTCTGTCCCTGAGGGGGACGGGTTGGTAGCTTAAAAACTGGAATCTGGGGAGTTTAGTCTGCAGAAAGATCTGAAGGTGACTGTTGTGAGACCAGGACCTTTTATTTTAGAACCACTTCAGAAATGACGCTGGGTTGAATTTTCACACCGACAAAGTTTCCTCCAACCAGTTTTACCGGCCAGAAACGGACCTTTCAGCTTCCTGGATGTTTTTCACACTAGAAGGAAGGAAGGAGATGCTGGAGCGAGACGGTCCTTCTGGGCCGCGGCGCCGTTGGCTGAATGGTTTCTGGACGGGCCATCTGGGCTCCCGTACGAGCAGGAGGGAGGTTGTAAATCTGGATTAAAGTTGAGGAATGCAGGGATGGGTGGGGGGTGTTTTCAGAGCTGAGGGGCGGTTCTGGAGGCCGCCGGGCCAGGTTCTGGGTTTAACTGGCTGGTTAAAGGAGTTTACAGGGAAGAGCATGATTAGCTTAATCTCCTGATCAGCAGGCTGGGTTCTGCTCTGTTGACGTTAGCCATGCTTGGCTGGAGCTCAGCTTTCAGAGAACAGCTTCTGGTTGGATCTTAGTGACCAGAACCGTATTCACACAGAACCCTCAGGCTAAAAGTAGCTCAGTGACGTCATTTTAGGAAGACTTTTAGCTTTATTCACAAAGCATCTAAAGCTGCTAAAGAAAAACTTCCAGGAGAAGAGAGGACGACTTCTAGGAGACGCAGAGTCTGAAGGAGGAAGGAGGAGGAAACGGAGAGAGCTGATTGGCTGATCCTGAACGGAGGAGGAAATGAGGACATAAACTTTTTTAACAGTCATACAACTATAATATTGACATAAGTTAAGTTTTATCATCCCCAAAGGGAGAAATGAATTAGTTTCTGTGGCCTGACGGGTTAAAGGCGGCTCTACCTAACGTCATTTTAAATAATCACGAATAAAAAGTCTAGAAATTTACAAAGACTATATTAAAGAGGTGAGAAAGTATTTTCTGTATTGCATGATGTCTGTAGACCTGAAAGGTCGTCTAGAAGTTCACTGTGTGACTTTGATCGCTGCAGCGCTTCACTTCCCAGGACGCTGCGTGAGAAATCTGCGCCGTGATCCAGGGACACGTTTACCTTTCAACACTCCTCCTCCTCCCAGAGACGGCCGCAAAGTTTTTTTATTTATCCTTTTTCTCCATTTCATGTCGGTCATTTAACCAAATCTGACGTCTTTCTACCAGCAAAACGCTGACAGGTGAGCGCGCATTAATGTCAAACACATGAGGCAGTAAACAAGAAAATCAGCAAATCGTCTTCCTCATCCATCATAGTCCAACATCGCAGCCCTAAACCAACCTGGAGAAAGGGTCAAAGGTCATCTCCACACCATCTGAGTCCATCATCCTGCAGAGAGGAAGATGATTCCCAGGAGGAGAACATCTCAGCCAGATGTTGGACCATGGTGGCATCAGGATCTCCTCTGTAGACCAACATGATCCAGCGTCAGCTCTGAGTCCATCTGACCGACAGCCGGAGCTCGGTCCAAACCGGGCCATCGACAGAACCGTGATCCCAGACACTCAGCAGCAGAATGACCTAAAAGGAGAAGGTGGCTGTCATGGCCTAGTCAAAGCCCAGACCTCACCCTAACAGACGTTCTGTGGTGGCCCCTTCAGACTCGGGCTGGACGACATGGACAAAAAAGAATATCTCGGTATTTTTAGGCTGAATGCCTAGATAAATACGATATTTAAATCAATATATTTTTCATAAAGTATTAAAGTTCGTCTCTGAATCAAAGTTTATCCTAAGGTGCATTTTTAACCAGCAGCTGTAGATAAATATGAGAAACGGCAGGAAAACCTCCTGGAAGACCTAAAAGTATCATTCTAAAGCAACATAGACCATCTGGACATAAACCATATATTCTCATCTTTTTATCTCTTTTTTAAAATCTCAGTATTTTTAAAATCTCGGTTTATTTCCCAGCCGACTTCCTCTAAAAAATGTGGATTTAGTTCCCGTTACGGTTTCGGGTCTCGTTCCCGGTTCTGCTCTAGCCAGCAGCTCCTGACTCTCTAGCTCTGGTTCTGTCAGTTGGACCCGGACCGTAGAGAACCCAGGGAGGTTCTGCCGGGTCCTGACGTTCCTGCTGCTGCTCCGCCATGTTCTCTGCTGATGACTGTCTTCCTGTCTTCCTCTCTCCTTCCTGTTGCTGCCGGGCAGATCTTTCAGGTCCAGAAGGTAGGCCCGGTTCTGGTGTTGTTACCCCCGGTTCTGTGATGATGTGAGTGGGAAAACCAGGCAGCTCGCTGACCTTTGACCTCGTCTCCTGCAGAAATATTACGGCCTGAACACCAAGTTAGACGAGCGGGCCGACAGTAAATGGGGAGACATTGAGCAGTGGATGGTACCGTTTCTGTGACCCAAACTTTGTGCACGCTTTTAACAACAGTGTGTGTGTGCTGGTGCCGGTCGGCCATGTTTGAAGGCCTGATTATCCCGTTAAGCCCTTCAGTGGAAAATATGGGATTATAACCAATCAAAGCCTGAGCATTGATGGTAATCCACTTATCTGAGCAGCAGGAGGTCCGTTTGGACCTGAACCAGCCCGACCATCTGCTCCTGTGCTGGACCTCCTGCAGCGTGTCAGCATGCCACTCATCACGTGTGCAGTTCTACTAACAGGAACCCAGGGACCCAATAACTGGGTTCTAGCCTTTAAATCGGGGGGGGGGGGGGGGGGCTGACCCGGTCCAAGTGGTCCCAGTCTGTTGGTGAGCAGCTGTGGGTGAAAAGGGGGTGTGAATAGTTTTCCACGCATGCTGTGGTGTGAGCTCACCGATGGTTCCCAGAGTCGTGTCAGCGGTTCTCCTCCAGAACCGAGGTCAGACGTGGGTTCTATCGGTCCCCTAATTAACCAGACGTTGCAGATTTGACTGACCTGAGGTCTGACGTCTCTCCTCCTCTTCCACGGTCTTCATCCCTCCTCCTCCTCCTCCTCCTCCTCTACCCATGCTCCTCTTGTCCCGGGTCCAGGAGGACAGTGAGAAGTACTCCCGTTCTTCCCGGATCCACACGGTTTGTATCCCTTTCCTCTGTTCTCCATCCTTACGCCCGCCGCTGCAACCACTGTTCCCTCCAAGAAAGTTTGTTCTGTTTGGTTGCTGCCGGTCTAGAGGGCTGGTGAACCAGGGTTCTACGATGAACCAGGGTTCCACGATGAACCAGGGTTCCACGATGAACCAGGGTTCCACGATGAACCAGGGTTCCACGATGAACCAGGGTTCTACGATGAACCAGGGTTCCACGATGAACCAGGGTTCCACGATGAACCAGGGTTCCACGATGAACCGGCTGTGGTCCTGAGCAGAACACTAACCAGCGGTCTCGCTCTCCTCACAGCTGTCGGACGACGATGAGCGGATGTCGGTGGGAAGCCGCAGCAGCGTCCGGGTCAGTATCCGTCACACTTTGCATGCGGCCCTCTGGGTTCTGCCCTGGTTCTGATCCCCAGAGCCAGACGGACCTCCTCTCTGCTTTGCTCTTCTTCATCAAATCGTGTTTGTCTTCTTCAGTCGGACCGGGACTCTGTGGGGGCGTATGGTGGAGGGGTGAGACCCTGGTGATCAGTGTGACTAACGCAGCACGTTTGGGTCCGATTGAACTAACCGCACCGTGTGTGACTCCGGCTGCCGGGTCCACCGGACGTTTACCTGAAGCCTTCAGGTCAAACCTGGACACCGGGAACGTTAGACGCTGTGAACGGTCAGACGTTGCTGACAGCAGAGCACAGGGTTGGGATGTCCACGCTGCCTGGAGACGGACACAGACGTGGACCTTCAGGAGAACCTGTGCTGTAGCTCAGGCGCCAGCTTTGGTCACATCCGGCGCTCCTCATGTTGCTTTGATGTTCATCCGTCTCTGTCGCTCCTCTGAGCCGCTGCAGCCGGCGGTGCACAGCGCCGATCGGACCCGGGACTCGACCTCTGAAGGGTCAGAGGTGGTTTAACGTGGGGCTCAGTGCAGCTGGAACCCTGAAGCAGTCTGGGAAAACGCCAGATGAAACGTTTGAAGCCGATGTGCTGCTGGTTCTGTAATCTTTGTTTCAGCCGTTTTCTGCCCATTCATCGATGTATCATAGCTGGAGGTGGAATTAAAGTCCCGTCATCCTCATGAAACCACGGTCTGGTCTGAGGAAGGCTGACCGGCTGTAGAACGGCCACCAGGGGGCGGAGGCGCTGCTGTCATGGGTGGTGCTGTCAGACTCCTGATGGACTGTGATTGGGCGGGTGATCTGGGAGACGGCTGTCTGTAAATGTGTGGGGGGGGGGGGGGGTAGAAAGGTTTGAACCAGAGGTTTTCCTTCATCTCACTCTGCAGCATGAAGGTCTTTGCTGTTTGCTGCTGTCCAGGAAACTAAAACTGAGAGCGGTGCATGGATGTGGATCTGTCAGCCTGTAGAAACACTAAAAGCAGTTTAATTACACTCTAACAGAGAGCGGCCCGTGTTCTGGTGCCGCCTGGTTCTGGTCTGCAGCGCCCGGGCTCTGCTGGACCTTCGCCGTTAGCATGTTAGCAGGAGCTAAACACGGCGGCATGCTGCATGCGTGGATGTGGCGTGATGCTGAGACGGCGTTTGTTCTTCACTCTTCTCTCCCTCCCTCAGGGCTCCTCTCTGCACAAGAAGCCGAAGAAGAAGAAGAAACATAAGCACAAAGACAGAGATGTATGTGAGGGGTCAGGGAAGCGAGCCCGAGCCGCCCGAAGCGAGATGGGCTCGTCTCATTCATGCGTTTGTTGTTCACAGAGAAACGGCTGCGATGACGATCACAGCGTGCTCTCCAGCAGGGTCAGTAGCTGCATGACGACTAACACCCAGACCCGCCCTGCAGCCCGCTGGCTGACGAGGGGCAGGCTGTGGAGATGGAGCCCAGGCTCCAGCAGCTCGTAGAACCTCCTTCAGGACCAATAACCCCCAGTAGTGGTTCTGTCCCACTCATGGTCCGCTGAATGACCAACAAGCCGTATTCACAGCCCTCCACCGCCGGGCTTCACGCTTGGGCTGAGGTCTTTGTGCTGATCTGCTGTGTCTGGGTTCCTCCACCATGGTTCTGTCCGTCATGGTTCCTCCATCACGGTTCTGTCCATCATGGTTCTGTCCGTCATGGTTCTGTCCATCATGGTCCATTATCTCTGGTCTCCTCGGTCCAGGAGTCTCCTCCTTCCTCCAGGAGCAGCTCTGCTAACCTCAGTCCTGCTGCCATCTTGGTTCTTTCTCCTTCAACCTTCAAAGCAGCCAGACTGGTTTAGTGTCATGACCTTTGACCTTTAACCTGCTACCTGAGGCCTGTAGAGTCTGAGGTGGAGCTCCTGATATTTCATGCTTATTATTGTTCTCATGAAGGATCATTTTCTGTTTCATTCACAGCTTCAGACGCTGAGTTTTGGTCCAGTGATCATCGGCTCGGTCCGATATTCATATTTTTGGTCGTCTAAAGCAAGAAAAGCCGTTTTGATCGATTCAGAGAACAATTTAAAAGCAGCTTCAGCCTTTAAACCAGCTGCTTGGTTCTGTTGAGACGTCCTGTTTGGACACATGGATCGGGTCTTGGTAGAACCAGACTTTGATACACACCTGCCTCGGGTCCAGTCCGCCATCACCGTGGTTCTGCAGCAAAGCTGCGGGTAAAAATGATGGTCTAAGATCTAGATCAGGAGAACCTTTCTGGGCCCGAGGTGCTGGTAGAGAACGCCTGCAAAGAAAAGAGGTCAGAGTCCTGCTCATCGAGCAGAGACACGATCACGGCGTCATCAGCAAACAGTTTGATGCGTCTGCTCCAACTCTGCCCTCATTACTGAAGCAAAGCGGTGAAACTGGCTGTTTTTCTTAGCTTTCCTGCCATGCGATGGTTTACAGGAATCATTTCAACTTTCAGAAGCATTTAACAAGAAATCAGGGTGTAAGGTGATTTTATTTCAGTGTTTCTGCTCTAATGTTACGCTCTCGCTATCGGTATCGCTGCTCTGTCCCGCTGCCACATGTCTGCTGCTACTCAGGATTTATTCACATTAGTTTCACTTTTAATTTAGATTACAGGGTCAAAACTACTAAAGTCTACAAATCCCACTCTCTGGGTCAAAGATGTTTTTGGATCATGGGGGTCAGAACCTTCTGATGTTCGCATGGACACACTTTCATGTGTCTACGGTGTTTTACGTTTGAGATCCAAAAGGTTAAAGAGACTCTTTGGGTCAGGAGGAGAATTCTCCCGGGAGTGGGCGTGTCTCTCTGGGCTCTGATTGGACAGAAAACAGGAAGTCCTCCAGATGTGGGAGACAGGCTGGCTGGAGGGAGAGAGAAACTCCTACGACTGGATGGAGAAACTGTTTAAATCCAAAAGGTTCTTAATATTCCACCGGGTCAGAACCATACTTAACTACTAACTCTGTGTGCTTTGGAGAACCGTTTGGTACCATAAATCGTGGCCCACTGTTCCCAGGCCAGCTGCATGTTTTCATGTTTGGACTTTTCCATCAAACCCGAAGCCCTGATGGAGCTAAAGATGGAGGTGTGAACCTGCCGCTGTGTTTCTGTCGCCTCAGAGCTCCAGACTGAGCGAAGACAGTCCGATGTCTCGCTCGTCCCGCCTGGACCTGCAGCCGGTGGGTGGTTCTGCACGGTTCTGAGCGGTTCTGCACGGTCTCCATGTTTTTGGAGCTGCTGAGGTGTGGCACGGAGAGCTGAAGGCACCTGGAGCCTCTAACCAGTCTTAACGAGCACGCAGGTTGCTGCTGACGCACGCCTAATGAAAGGGATCATGGGAAATGTTGGCCGGCTTGGTTCTGGCTTTGTTGTCAGATGCGTGTGTTTGGGTTGTGGTTCAGAGCCACAGGGCGGTTCTGAAGAGACTCCTGCAGAACCGGGATCATCATCAGACCTCCTGTCTCCTCCCTCCAGGCGTCTCATGTCTCTTCGGACCTGTACGGTCTCAGCGGACCGGTCTCCTCCAGAACCCCCGGCTTGTCCTTCAACGGTTACCAGGTCTGTATTCAGACGGCCGGTTCTGTCTGGTACCGGCCCGGCCCGGCTCCTGGATGTAACTGTCTGACATGTCTGACACGCAGAGCTCGTTGTATGAAGACGGTCTGAGTCTGTGCAGCGGGTCGCGCAGAGTCTCCGGTTCCGGCTCACATGTAAGACTGCAGAAAAGGTCCAATGTGACGGCGTGTGGCAGAATAAAGCAGATGTTCTGATGTTCTGATGTCCAGAACCCTGTCCTGTCTTCTCCCGCAGCCCCTAGAGTACAGTAGTTACCGCGGCTCCAGAGCGTCCAGCCGGGCCAGCTCGGCCCGCACCAGCCCAGTGGTGAGAGCTACCGGTGCCTGGTGGTACCGGTACCGTTTGAGTTCCTGCATGGGTTGGTCTGCTGTGTGCATGTTGGCTTAGAACCAGACAAATGATCTTCCTGAGTTTAGTTTAGCTGTAAAAAGGTCAGAAACGATGTTTGCGAGTGAAGAAATAAAAATACAGGTTCTGTAATTTCAGCTGATTGTCGACCCGCTTGGGTCCAAAAGTCCGTTTGTATAAGAGGCTGTTCAGCAGGGGGTCCAGATGGTCTGTGGGAGAGTCATGAAGGCACCTGGAGGACCTCCAGACAGGAACCCTAGCTGGACAGCCATGATCTCTGGTTCCCCAGAAGGTTCTGTAGCCAGAACCTTCATCCAGCAGCTGATGGAACCAGCTGAGGGTCTGGGTCTGGATGCTATTGGTGGTACAGCATCCAGACCCAGACCAGGACTCTGAACCTCTGGAGACTCCAGAACCAGAAGCATCATGTTCTGGTGCTGCTTCAGAACCGGGTCCGGGTCTCTGGTGAGTAGAGAAGGATGAGGCGGTGCTTGGTGGTCTCCAGGAGGCCTCCAGAACTCCAGAGACTCGGACCTCAGCTGATGAAGCTGTTAACCTGGTCAACGTTGAGCTGAGATGGTTGTTCTTCTGGAGCTGGTCCAGAAGTCCCACTGGGAGGAGAAACCCGGGCCAGACCCAGAACTCTCTGCAGGGACCATACAGATCTCCCTTATGGCCCTGGAACACCGTGGGATCCGTGTGGAGCCGGGTTTCTGGGGGAAGCATGTCCGGGTTTTCCTTGGATCTCTGCTGGATTTAAACCCTTCAGAACTCACCAGAACCCGCGGGTCTCCAAGTCCGGACCTCGACGGCCAGAGTCTGGCAGCTTTTAGATGTCTGCCTCGACTCACCTGGATCATCAGCAGGACTCAGACGCTGAGGAGGCGCCTCACCTCCTGGTCCATGGAGGCATCTAAACGGACCTGCTGGGTTTGGGCCCGGCCCGCTTCGTGGTTCTGTTTCCTTTGGTGGGTGTAGAACTGAACTCCTGGAACGTTGTAACACTTAGTCTTTGTTTGCTGTGTGAGCTGCAGCCTGTGATGCATGAATACGCTGTGAAATGAACCCAGGAACCCGGTTCTGTCCTCTGAGCGGGCAGAACCCCCCCCCTCCAGATCTACGTGGTCCGTCCAGGTGAGCCTGTGCAGCGGCACCAGCAGGTAGCAGATCCCCTCACCTACACCTGAGTGTGTGGCTCCCAGCATGCACCTTGTTGTTTCCCTCTGAAGAAGGAACCTGGCAGCAGGTTCGTCCCTGACTTCCTCCTCTGAGCGCCGGCCTTCCTGTTGTGTGTCGCCCCCTGCTGGGCGCTGCAGGAGAACTGCGGCTCTGTCGCCAGCTTCCTGAGGAGCGCCGTCAGCAGCAGCGCCCTCTCCACCACCCTGGACGATGTCTCCATCCCGGACTTCCCCCAAGTGAGTTCCTGTGAGCGGAGTCTGGCGTGCTGTGTGGACTTCCTGAGGATGGAGCTTTCTTCTTCTGTGGTCTGATGCTGATGGGACTGGCGGTGTTTTCTGTCACTAATCTGCCTGAACTGCCTGGATGGCTGTGAGGTTCTGGTCCATTCGCTGCTGAGATGACGTAGTCGCCGCCGTCTTCTTCTTCCTCTGCTTGTCCTGACTGTGGGTCCTTTGTCTCCGCAGGTGGAGGACAGAGACTACAACGAAAAGGTGAGGAACCTGATGCTCTAACGTGATTGTTCTGCTCCGTTGTTCCCTTTCAGACGTCCAGAACCGGCCTGGAACAACAGCTGTTCCGTCTTTAGAGATGTGAGCTGAATAACATCAGGAACATGACGATCAGCTGCTGTCGGGTCGGTCCAGAGCCGTGGAAACAAAGTTCTGAGCCAGTCACTCCTTGAGACATGAGACCCAAACATCTCCCATGATGCCATGGGAGATGTTTGGGTCACCAGGAAGCTCAGCAGAAGGCGGCGCCAGTGACCCGTGTCCTAATGACCCGTTCATGACCTTAGGGCCCGATTGGTGTGACGGTTCTGGGTCTATAAACCTGCTACGTCCAGCCGGGTTCTGAGGGCTTTTGGATCAGAGGTGACCCGTCCTCCAGAGGTCCAGATGGTCCAGCTGCTGGTCGTTTTGACCAATCAGCCTTTAGTTTGGGTCATTTCTATTAAGGTTCTGATCAGAACCAGCAGCACCGACCCAGTTAGATCTACTATTAAACATTACAACCTGTAAAAAGGTTAATAGGGGCGGTGCTTTGTTCACTGGGCCAGAGAAGTTCTGACCAGCTGATCCCCAGAACATCTCAGAACCATGAGAACCTGTGGCACAACGTGATGTTCCCAGATGTTCTCCATCCAGCTTCAGTCTGTAGATGTTCAGAGCTGGTGGAACCAAACCCCAGAAGCCCTGCAGCCAGAGGAGGTTCTGCAGGCTGAAGGTAGAAGTCCAGCAAGAACATCCTGGTTACATGACACCGGGTCTGATGTGCTGCAGTTCTGCCTCTAGGTGTTCTGGTGGGATCTCAGAATGTTCTTCATGGTGGTCATGCAGCACCCTCTGGGTGAAAGCGACCAGTGAAAGACGTTCCTCCTTTATTCTGGTCCCTTTCTTCGGGTCAGAACCAAAGACCAAACCTCTGAAGGCCACCAGAGAGCCAGGAGATCTGTTGGAGACACTGTAGATCTGACTGCTAGGAGGGAGAACATGAAGTTGTGAAGGCCAGCGGCTCTGACCCGACCCGTTCTCTTTCCAGGGACCTCGCGCCGCTTCAGCCCTCACAGCAGGAACCCTCACCTCTCTGGGTGGGACGTCCTCCAGGAGAGGAAGCGGAGACACGGCCTTGACCGTGGACGCCGAGACCTCCATACGAGAAATCAAGGTAAGATCCAGGTGGGATGGATGATGATTGAGGTCCAGGTGGGATGGAGATGATTAAGGTCCAGGTGGGATGGAGATGGTTGAGGTCCAGGTGGGATGGATGATGATTAAGGTCCAGGTGGGATGGAGATGGTTGAGGTCCAGGTGGGATGGAGATGGTTGAGGTCCAGGTGGGATGGAGATGATTGAGGTCCAGGTGGGATGGAGATGGTTGAGGTCCAGATGGGATGGAGATGGTTGAGGTCCAGGTGGGATGGAGATGGTTGAGGTCCAGATGGGATGGAGATGGTTGAGGTCCAGATGGGATGGATGATGATTGAGGTCCAGGTGGGATGGAGATGGTTGAGGTCCAGGTGGGATGGAGATGATTGAGGTCCAGGTGGGATGGAGATGATTGAGGTCCAGGTGGGATGGAGATGATTGAGGTCCAGATGGGATGGATGATGATTGAGGTCCAGGTGGGATGGATGATGGTTGAGGTCCAGGTGGGATGGATGATGATTGAGGTCCAGGTGGGATGGATGATGATTGAGGTCCAGGTGGGATGGAGATGGTTGAGGTCCAGATGGGATGGATGATGATTGAGGTCCAGATGGGATGGATGATGATTGAGGTCCAGGTGGGATGGAGATGGTTGAGGTCCAGATGGGATGGATGATGATTGAGGTCCAGGTGGGATGGATGATGGTTGAGGTCCAGATGGGATGGATGATGATTGAGGTCCAGGTGGGATGGATGATGGTTGAGGTCCAGGTGGGATGGATGATGATTGAGGTCCAGGTGGGATGGAGATGATTGAGGTCCAGATGGGATGGAGATGGTTGAGGTCCAGGTGGGATGGAGATGGTTGAGGTCCAGGTGGGATGGAGATGATACAGGTCCAGGTGGGATGGATGATGATTGAGGTCCAGGTGGGATGGAGATGATTGAGGTCCAGGTGGGATGGAGATGATTGAGGTCCAGGTGGGATGGAGATGATTGAGGTCCAGGTGGGATGGATGATGATTGAGGTCCAGGTGGGATGGATGATCTTCATGGTTCAGGTCCAGTTTATCTTGTGGGTTTAGTGAAAACATCTGAGCTGCGTTTCTACAGGAGGACCCTGTTTCAGGAACCAGGATGTAATCAGATTACCGAGCAGAGATGAACCCCAGAACACCGACCCGGGTTCTGATATTAAAAGGAACCATGACGGTTCTGATAATATCAGAACAGACTGCACAGACTCAGACCAGGTTCTGGAGCTTGCTGGAGGCTTTCAGGCTTTGTGTGTTTGGGTCATCTGTGGGTTTAATCTCCGCTATAACGCAGCATCTAGCTGGTCAGGACCAGAAGTTCTGGTCAGGTTCTGGTCCTGTCCAGAACTTCTGGTCCTGTCCGTCTGTAAACCCGCGTCTCAGTGGCGGGTCGTTACTCTGGTTCTGGTCCAGATGCGCCTCCTGACTAGTTTCTGCTGGAAGGTGAAGTGTTTCTGCCGGGGGAACGTGGAAGGTTCTGGGAAAGGTTCGTTAGGCCCGGTTCTGTTCCAGGTTCTGTTGCTTTAGTGGACCTCTGACTGAAGGCGGGCCTTCATGCTCTGATGGCTCTTTCTGTGCATCACGTCTCTTCCTGCTGTCCTCGCCGGCCTCTCTGCTCCACCTTCATCTCTACGCTGCTCCTCCTCTCTGCTCGCCTCCACCTCCTCCTCCTCCTCCTCCTCCGCCGGCGCCGCTCTGTCCTCCAGGAGATCCATGAACTGAAAGATCAGATTCAGGATGTGGAAGCAAAGTACCTGCAGAACCTGAGAGAAGCCAAGGTACCAGAAGGTCCACCTCCCTGAAGCTTTGCTCTGATCAGCTCAATGTTTCACATCTGCAGCTTCTGGACAAACGTTGCTTCTGCAAAACCCTTCAGGTTTGTCCAGAACCTGCTGTCAGAACCTGCTGTCAGAACCTCATCTGCATGGCTGCGTTTTCATGCACCTGATGCTTCTGCTGTCGTCGGCTCACGTTGTCCTGCTCAGTGTCTTCAGTCTCCTGTCCTCTCCTTCAGGACGCCTTGGCTGAAGCGGAGGAGAAGTACCGTAAGGCCATGGTGTCCAACGCCCAGCTGGACAACGAGAAGAACAACCTGATGTACCAGGTGGACACGCTCAAGGACTCGCTGATGGAGCTGGAGGAGCTGCTGTCCGAGTCACGGCGGGAACACGAGGAGAAGGTCAAGGTGGGTTCTGTGAAGGTTCTGTGGAGGTTCTGCTCCGTGGTCCTGGTTTTAGCGTCTCTAGCTCCGGTCTCAGCTTTGAACGTCAGACTCTGTAGCTTCTTGTCGCCGTCATTCATGAGCGGCTGACAGGAAACGGTCCAGGTTCAGATCGGACCTGCCGGAACCGGCTGGTACCGGTCGGTACCGACCCGGCTCAGTCCGGTCTCCTCTCACCGCTCTTTGTTCCTGCAGGAGGTTGAGCGGCAGAAGCACGCCTACGAAGTTCTGCAGTTCCAGTTCAGCGAGATGAAGCAGACGCTGAAGCAGAGCGAAGAGCTGCTCAACGTGAGTCCTCCTCCTTCCTCCTCCTCCTCCTCCTCCTTCCTCCCCTTCCTCTTCCTCCTCCTCTACTTCCTCCTCCTCCTCCCTCCTCCTCCTCCTCACGGCTCACATGACCTCTGGCTGAAGCTGCACGTTGGGCTGATCTCACGGTTCCTCCTCCTCTCTGCACGCAGTAACACTCACAGCTCGCCTCCTTCTGTCGCCTCCTCTTCTCCTTCAGGAGATCCGTCAGCTGCGGCTGAAGCAGGACGGCTACGGTAGAGAAATAGCCGACCTCCAGGAGACGGTGGAGTGGAAGGATAAGAAAATCGGGGTATGAGCGTAACGTGGCTAGAGCAGCTCCTTCTTTGCATGCCTTGTTTCCGTCTCTCACTGCTGTCTCGGCTCTCCTCTGCCCCCTGCTGGCCGGCTCTGCTCAGGCGTTGGAGCGGCAGAAAGAATATTCTGACGCCATCCGAACGGAGCGAGACGAGCTCAGAGAGGAGGTGGTGAAGCTGAAGGATGTTCTCAAGGTACTCGGCGTGTGCGGAGCAGCTCCGCGTCCTGCCGTGTCCTCTGCCGCTAACCTCTGGCTCCTCTGTGCAGAAACACGGAATCGTCCTGGGACCCGACCTGAGCACCAACGGGGGGGCAGGAGAGGCGCAGGTGGACGGCGCCGCTGGAGCAGAACCCGGTTCCCAGGCGGCTCCCACCGAAGGGAACAGCGTGCTCGGTAAAAGCCGCCTTCCTTCTGCTGCATGGCTCAGCGTGCAACTAGAGGAGTCTGCAGCGCTGCTCCGTTTCTGACCCCCCCCCCTTTGTTTTCTGAGCCTGAGTTCTAGTTTTTCATTCTGAAAAGCTCGGTGATCCTCTGTGGTTCTCTGGAGCCTCGCCTGTGGAGCTCCAACAGCAGAAAGTGTTTGCAGAATAACTTCACTTGTTATCTTTGGTTCCAGACGCATAAATTATGTTTATCTGAGGTTAAACCATCCAAATTGTTCCACATGTGACTTTAATAAAGTCTCAGTTTGGAGCCGCGTTCAGAGCCCTGAGGAGCTCCACAGTTTTCAACCCTCAACCAGGAACCTGCATCTGTGCTTCATTAGACAAAAACCTGCATGCGTCAGTGAAAAGGTTAAAAGTTAGGCTGGTATTAACTTAGAGAACCAGAAAAACACAGAGAATCACCGGCTTTGCCTCTTAAAGTTTATTTGAAGTAGGTTTAAGCAGTCAGTAACTTACCTGTGTGTGTAGTATTCACACCCCTAAAACTCTAAATCCCAGAATGCAATGGACCGGGTAGAGCATGACATCTATGGTGTCTATATTTGTGGAGCTATTTTCAGGCTTATTTCCAACATCTGAAGTTGAAACACGTGTAAAAAAACACATGAAAGGAACAAAGATCAAATCAGCCGAATGTTGCCAAAGAGCAGCAGAAGCAAAGTCTGCTGCTGGAATCTGACTTCACCAGTTTCAAGTCAACTCAATTTTATTTCTATAGCTCCAATTCACAACACACATCATCTCAAGGCTCTTTCCAAAGTCAGACTCCATCAGATCCTCCAGGTTGGTCAGAAAGTTTCCTCTCTAAGGAAACCCAGCAGGTTGCATCACGTCTCTCCAAGCAGCATTCACTCCTCCTGAAAGAGCGTAGAGCCACAGTGGACAGTCGTCTGCATTGTTGATGGCTTTGCAGCAATCCCTCATACTGAGCATGCATGCAGCGACAGTGGAGAGGAAAACTCCCCTTTAACAGGGAGGAGAACCTCCAGCAGAACCAGAACCAGGCTCAGTGTGAACGCTCATCTGCCTCGACCCACTGGGGCTTAGAGAAGACAGAGCAGAGACACAGAAAGCTCAGAAGCTCACATTGATCCAGGAGTACTTTCTATGTTAGATGGTGATAGAGGATGATCTGCCTCCCCTGATGATGTCACAGCTAACAGAACGCCAGACCAGGTGTACCTTCTATGAAGAGAACAATGACAGAGAACAAAAAGGTAAAAGCTAAGTCTGTGTGTAAATCTGTCCAATGAGAAGAAGGAACTCAGGATTATTGTTATCTGAGCGCTTGGACACCTAACAAACTGGAACCCCACGCAGGGATTTAGAGGCGTTACGTGACGAGCCCGGCCTACCTGTAGTTCACCATTTAGGTTCTGGTTCTGACCCGATGTGTCAGCAGGTTAGCCTGCTTTGTATCGGTGAACCTTCCTCATAGTTAGTCCATGTTTTGCTGGTGAGGGTTTAACAATAACGCAGCACATGATTGGTTAGCTTCCTCCCTAACGAGCTTCACCTCAGGTGGATGCAGGTAAGATACTGACTGCTTAGAACTCTGCTGTTGAAAAAGCCAACTATCCCTCTAAGTAACATCCTGCTGTCCCTTAGAGGCTAATAACTGGTCTGCAGACTTCCTCCTCATCATCTGAGTGATCTGTTCTCTGGCTTGAATCTGACGGTGTTGGTTTTTGGACGCGGCTGCAGCGGTGCCTCCTGCAGCGGTGCCTCCTGCAGCGGTGCCTCCTGCAGCGGTGCCTCCTGCAGCGGTGCCTCCTGCAGCGGTGCCTCCTGCAGCGGTGCCTCCTGCAGCGGTGCCTCCTGCAGCGGTGCCTCCTGCAGCGGTGCCTCCTGCAGTGTTACGCCTAGCTCTACTTTATCGTCTGAATCCAGCTCAGCGCCTCCTCTGGTCCCACCCAGGTGACGGGGAACAAAGTTCTTCACGTCGGCGTTCCTCTTCGCTTCGTTTCTCCTGCTTCTCCTGCTTCTGTCGGACATCTTGGCTCTGAGCTTCTCTTTCTTGCCCCACAATCAGTCCGGGGTTCTACCTTCTGCTGATGAAGTTGATAAATGCAGAAAGCTCTTTTTGTTGGCGTCCTGTCATCGTTTGCTCTTCATGATCTCCCAGGCGGCACAGAGGAGGCAGAGTTGAGGGCTTGCAGAGAGGAAGAGCCGGATCCAGAGCCGCAGCCACAACTTGAGGAGGACACAGAGAATCGCTGGAGTCCTGAAGCAGAAGGTCCTGCTGCTGAAACGAGGCGCGATGGACAGCCGGCAGCAGAACACGAGACGTCCTCACGCCCTGAGGAACGTGGGTTCCACATGCAGACCACTGCAGATCCCGATGGTCGTCCAGCTGCTAAAGCTAAAGCTGTAATCATTGTCAGCCGAGACGTTCAGGAGGCCCAGGCTTCTGGAGAACATCTTCCACAAAGAGGAACATCCAACAGTCCTCCTGGTTTCACCGGGACAGAAACCCAAAGGAGCGGCGCTGCAGCGCACGGCGCCGACCTTTCAGGAGGTCACGAAAGCAAACAGGAAGTCTGTGACGTTCCACAGCCTCAGGCAGCTGGTGCACCAGCAGGAGAACCGGGTCCAGGTGGGTCCAACAGCGAACCTCAGGAGGAGCCTGAGGAGCCGGAACAGGAGGAGGCTGAGGAACCGGCGGTCCGGGCCCAGACTCAGGTTTCTACAAGTTCTGGGAAGAAGAAGAAGAGGAAGAGGAAGGGCAAGAAGAAAGGAGGAGCTCCTGAACACAAAGACCAAGAACGAGGAACCGAGCCGGAACATGATTCGCTCGTATCTAATAACGGGATCACAGCAGAACGTGGTACCAGTGGGTCCGCCTCATCAAAACTGGATCCGGACAATCAAGAACCTGTAGAACCGGCTGAACCCGATGAAAAGGGTTCCCTCAGGGTCAGCCTGGAAGAACCGAACACGGATGGTGGGTCAGATGGTCCTGAGAACAGGAAGCCTGTGAGCGCCCAGATGTCAGGAGATGTTCTGGACCCAACCGGGTCGCCTCGTCTCCCAGAAACCAGAGCGGAGCTCCATGAGAACCAGGAGACCGCAGAGACCGAGCAGCTGGGGTGGGAAGGTCCAGAAAAACCCACGGAAGGTTCTTCTCACGTTGAATCCCTCAAGGACTCTGCAACTGGGTCCAAAACGGAAGAGGAAGGTTCTGAAGCATCCGGTCCTGACCCAGAAGGCGAGAGAACCGATGATCCTGGCAGAGGGTTGGCATCGAGTGAGGAGACCTCCGCAGGAGAAGACCTCTCCGCGGCCCAACAATCCAGACCGGCTCAGGCTTCAGACGACGAAGGGAACACTAGGAGCCAAGAGATGCTGGAACCAAGTGATGGTTCTCCTGAAACATCTGGTTCCGCTGGAACAAGATCAGGGTTCTTTGAGGAGCAACACCATGAAGGAACGTCTCCACAAGCAGAGGATCTGGACTCGGAGGAAGCCGCAGAAGTCACTGAAGGATTCCTCCAAGATGGACAACTCCAGGAATCTGGACCAGAGTCCGATGGCAGAGAACCTTCAGAACCTCCAGAACCCGTTCTCCTCTCATCCGAGGATCCCATCCAGCCGCTTACGTCTCCTGAAGATGCCGCCACCATCTCAGGCCTCCAAGAAGCCGACGCAGATCATGGTCCAGGTGACCGTGAGCTGGAAGAAGCTCCTGATGATGGCAGAGTGGAGCCCGCTCAGGTCAAACAGAACCAGGAAGAACCTTCAGAACCAGAGGAACCTGAACCGCTGCAGGAAGCCACAGAAAGTTCTGCTCAAGTTGAAACAATGAAGGCACCCGATGAGTGTGAAATGGGTGAAGATGTTAAAGAGGTGGCCTCCAGAACCAGTCCTGACCCAGAAGCAGACCTCCTGGCATCTGGGAAGTGTGAAGATGCTGATAAAGAGTTCAGTCAGGGAGACAACTCTCCACGAGGGTCAGAGGCTGTGGATGGAGACGAGAAGAAGTCTGAGGACAGCTTGGCGTCGCCTGGTGAAGAAGATGCTGAAGCACAGGTTCCTGCTGAGGAGTCCACAAACGGTTCTGAGATTAACGAGGAGCAATCTGCCTCCTCATCATCAAACCATGACGATGAAGATCAACCTGAAGAATCCGCAGCAGGCAGCAGCTTCAGCCTCTCCGTGAAGGAACCAGATGTTGGACCTGAGGAGGAGCCAGGCGCTGGAGAACCAGGGGCCTCTGAAGGAGATGATCCACAGATCAAACGACACCAGGATGAAGAGCTGATTGGAGCAGGAGAACCTGAAGATCCTCCTGGGCAGGGCAGCAGTGGACCGGATCTACCTCCAGCAGAAACCAGAGGGACGGATTCTGCTGCAGTGTTGCCTCCACCTCCCAAAGACCAGGAGGTGGAGTCCGCAGAGGAGGAGGGAGCTTCTCCTGAAGGTCCACATCTCAGCGAGGCTCCACCGGGTCCCGAACCCGAGGGTGAAGATTCTCCTCCACGCGTCCAGCTGGACAGCCGCGAGGAGGAGGAAGATGAAGGCCAGTCGTTTGACTTTGACGACTCGGACATGGAAGAAGCCATCAAGTCGTCTCTGTCCAGCAAAGCTGAGCAGGAGGAGGAGGAGGAGGAGGAGGAGGAGGAGGTGGAGGAAGGAGCTGAAGTTACACCAGACGAAGCCAACGGGACGCCAGCGCTTTGCCAAAGCACCGCAGAACATGGTGGGGAGACGGGTTCTGATCGGCTGGACAAAGGTTCTGGTCCTGGCCTCCAGGACGCTCTGCCTTGTGGAGACTCCAGGCCTGAAAAGGTGGGAGATGTTCCAGAGAACATGGAGCAGAAGATGTCCTCTGCAGTGGAGGAAGCGGTAGACGCCGTGGAGCTGCTCTCAGATTCACCAAAGCCTCCAGAAGGCGGCGCTGCAGCCACAGAGGAGCCGCAGGCAGGGAAAGACCCAAAGAAGAAGAAGGGCAAAGGCAAAGGGAAGGAGGACTGTAAGATGTCTTAGCAGGTGGCCGTGGTTGGTGAGCAGGCAGTCCAGAACTCAGCAGAACCGGACCGACGGGTCCACATGCAGACCAGCGCCGGCTTCAGTCTGCGAGGAGCTGGAACGTCTGGAGCCGCACCAGACGGGTCAGTCATAGACGGCGGTACCAGCACTCGATGGAGTTTGGTGGGGGTCTGAAGTCGCAGTGACTGGACGGTGGAACCAGAAGGTTCCACACCACGGTACCGTGGTACCGCGCTGTAGAACCTCCTGGCCTGAGAATCTGGTGGCAAGAACGAAATCACGGATCCATCCGGTCCACGGCGTCTCAGACCAGAAGCCCAGGTGCAGAACACCTGCTGCATCATCGGCGTGGTACTGGCCACGCCCCCTTTCTGCGAGTAAACACCATGTTTGTTTCAGAACCTTCAGAACCAAACGTGGCGGTTCTTGCTGAAGTCTCGTTAGCAGCGCCGGTCAAACTCCGCCAAGTGCTGCTAAAGCCCGTTGCAGCCTGCTGATGACATGACTGGACCGCCCGTCTTTGGTCTGCATGTGGGCCCGGTTCGGTCCGAATCTGATCAGAACCTCTGGGTGCTCTGCTGTTCCTGTCAGGAAGCGGCTGATGGCGCCCTCTGCTGGCCGCTGTCAGGACATTTAAAGCCTCGCAGCACTTTGACGTGTTCCACATGCACCGCATGTTGATCTGAACGGGACACACCAGAACCAGAACCAGGACCAACATAAACCTGAGAGGCTCCGTGCCTCTTCAGAACCATTTGTCTCTCCCTGTGTTGCACCGATGTCGTATTTCTGCACCACCGTCTCCCGTCTTTATGCCTCATTAAACGTTTTTATTGCAGTTTAACTTTTAATTGGGCTCCAGCCGGAGCAGCTTCACCACCTTTGCTCCGTCAGAGGTGGAGCAGCTTCACCACCTTTGCTCCGTCAGAGGTGGAGCAGCTTCACCACCTTTGCTCCGTCAGAGGTGGAGCAGCTTCACCACCTTTGCTCCGTCAGAGGTGGAGCAGCTTCACCACCTTTGCTCCGTCAGAGGTGGAGCAGCTTCACCACCTTTGCTCCGTCAGAGGTGGAGCAGTGTGGCGGCTCGGTCAGTTTCATGCAGCCCAGGGTGTCTGGTTGCACTAAAGCGGTTGAATTGTGCTGTAAAGTGTCTGAATGTGAATAAAGGCTCTGATGAAAGCTGATGAAGAGGCAGCGGCTCGTCTGTGAACCTGTGTGAACGTAGCTGTGCTCGGTGCTCCTCTCCACAGTCTGTGCATGCTAACCCCCCCCCACACACACACACACACACACACACTCCTCCATCACCTCCTCCTGGATGCTGCAGTGCTGCATGCGTTGGCTCCCCCTCCCACCACCTCCTTGGCTGCCCCCCCCCCCTCTGGTATGTTCACCCATTTTTCCCTTTGAAAAGCATCTTTGCTGCATTAGTTAGTTAATTTTATCCCTGGTGTTCAGCACTGGGGGAAAGTCCTGATTCATCACTCGTTTCTTTAAAGTTTCTTTCCAAGCATCTGAGCCGTCCTGCAACCCATCAGGTCCGGTTTTTATTTTTAGAGGAATCTCTGAGAATTATCCCTGGTTTGAGCGTCCAGAGGACGGATCCTGGTTCGTCCCTCTTTAGATCGGACGTCTCCAGCTCCAGTCCCTGAGCGCCGTCGTCCTGCAGCGTCGCCTCTCTGCCCCGACACCCCTGAACCGATCACGGCCTCGTTACCGGGCCTCTGCAGAACCCGATCACATCCTGAGGTCCTTCTGCCAGGGATTCAGGCGTGTTTGGCCAGAGATGCATCTAATGGCTGCAGAGCACTGGGACCCCTGATCTAGATGGTCCAGGGTTCTGGTTCTGGTTCCTCTCTGATGCTCTTTACTTTCAGCTCAGCCTCCAGGGTTTCTACACAGCTTCTAAGGATTGAGATGACCTTTGAAGATGGTTGACTTAGCAGAACCATCTCTGAGCTTCTGGGTAATTCTGAACGGCCCAATAAGGCACATTTCAGTACAAGGACGACGCAAAGTGATTTACATGATTAAAATATAGGAACAGAATAAACACAAGGTGGAATAAAATGTAGGAAAATTGAAACTAAAAACAAATATTAAAGATTTTAAAAACAGTTGGACTACAAACTTAAACTAATGATGTTTCAGTAAAACAGTTTAACTAGATCAGTGGAGCATAGGAACTAAATGCTGCTTCTCCATGTCTGGTTCTGGTTCTGGTTCTGCAGAGCAGGCTGGAGCCAGAAGACCTGAGTGGTCTGGAGGGTTGATGCCCTGATAACAAGTCTGTGATGTATTTAGGTGCTAATTCAGGGATTTATAGACTAACAGAAGGATTTTAAAGTCTATTCTCTGAGATACAAGGAGCCATGGAAGGACTTCAGAACCGGGTCCATGTTCTCTACGTTCTTAGTCTTAGTGGAAGGACTTCAGAACCGGGTCCATGTTCTCTACGTTCTTAGTCTTAGTGGAAGGACTTCAGAACCGGGTCCATGTTCTCTACGTTCTTAGTCTTAGTGAGGACTTCAGAACCGTGTCCATGTTCTCTACGTTCTTAGTCTTAGTGGAAGGACTTCAGAACCGGGTCCATGTTCACTACATTCTTAGTCTTAGTGAGGACTTCAGAACCGGGTCCGTGTTCTCTACGTTCTTAGTCTTAGTGAGGACTTCAGAACCGGGTCCATGTTCTCTACGTTCTTAGTCTTAGTGAGGACTTCAGAACCGGGTCCATGTTCTCTACGTTCTTAGTCTTAGTGAGGACTTCAGAACCGGGTCCATGTTCTCTACGTTCTTAGTCTTAGTGAGGACTTCAGAACCGGGTCCATGTTCTCTACGTTCTTAGTCTTAGTGAGGACTTCAGAACCGGGTCCATGTTCTCTACGTTCTTAGTCTTAGTGAGGACTTCAGAACCGGGTCCATGTTCTCTACGTTCTTAGTCTTAGTGAGGACTTCAGAACCGGGTCCATGTTCTCTACGTTCTTAGTCTTAGTGAGGACTTCAGAACCGGGTCCATGTTCTCTACTTTCTTAGTCTTAGTGAGGACTTCAGAACCGGGTCCATGTTCTCTACGTTCTTAGTCTTAGTGAGGACTTCAGAACCGGGTCCATGTTCTCTACGTTCTTAGTCTTAGTGGAAGGACTTCAGAACCGGGTCCATGTTCTCTACGTTCTTAGTCTTAGTGAGGACTTCAGAACCGGGTCCATGTTCTCTACGTTCTTAGTCTTAGTGAGGACTTCAGAACCGGGTCCATGTTCTCTACGTTCTTAGTCTTAGTGAGGACTTCAGAACCGGGTCCATGTTCTCTACGTTCTTAGTCTTAGTGAGGACTTCAGAACCGGGTCCATGTTCTCTACGTTCTTAGTCTTAGTGAGGACTTCAGAACCGGGTCCATGTTCTCTACGTTCTTAGTCTTAGTGAGGACTTCAGAACCGGGTCCATGTTCTCTACGTTCTTAGTCTTAGTGAGGACTTCAGAACCGGGTCCATGTTCTCTACGTTCTTAGTCTTAGTGAGGACTTCAGAACCGGGTCCATGTTCTCTACGTTCTTAGTCTTAGTGAGGACTTCAGAACCGGGTCCATGTTCTCTACGTTCTTAGTCTTAGTGAGGACTTCAGAACCGGGTCCATGTTCTCTACGTTCTTAGTCTTAGTGAGGACTTCAGAACCGGGTCCATGTTCTCTTCGTTCTTAGTCTTAGTGAGGACTTCAGAACCGGGTCCATGTTCTCTACGTTCTTAGTCTTAGTGAGGACTTCAGAACCGGGTCCATGTTCTCTATTTATAGGCAGACCTGTGAAAACACCGTTGCAGTGATCAGTTCTGAAGAGCAGCTAAAAGTCTTGGATTCCTGAATTAATGTCCCGTTTCCTCTGATCTGAGCTTAAAAACGTAGAAATGCTCCAGTTAGGTTTATTTCATAGGAAACAGAAGAAGTGCTACCAGTGGTTTTATGTAGAACAATCAAACGGTTGGCTGGTTGCAAAGGAGAGAACCTGAGGAAATGCAGACGAAGACTTCAGTGGCATTCAGGGACGACTGCTTGGAAAGAAAATGTAAAGAATTGATCGATTGCATAAAACTGAGATGGTTTCTCAGAAGTGAAGACGGGATTCACGGCGTTTGCTTTTGTCTTTTTAGAGATTCGTCTGAGGAAGCTGGTGGACGAGCGGGAGAAGATGATGGAGCAGGTTGGTCTTCTTCAGCCAGAGTCTTCTTCAGCCAGAGAGCGTACTACCAGGCCCTGCTTCTCCTTTGCAGATGAAGAAACTAAAAGCCCAGCTGGACCAGACGACCCAGAAGAACGGCACAGACGGCGGTTCCAGTCCGGACGGTGAAGTCACTGAAAACGGGAGCGACCCAAACATAATGGAGTTGCAGAGTAGGTGGAGCAGAGCTTGGGAGAGCGTCGTTCTGATGACGTCTCAGATAATCTAGGCTGTTTTCTTTGTGTTGCATCCCTCTGCAGGAGACGCCAACCGGCAAATGAATGACCTGAAGTTCAAACTGGTGAAGGCCGAACAAGAAGTGACGGCTTTAGAGCAAAACGTGAGATTGTCTGTCTGCTCGTTATGCTCGTTATGTCACACCCTTCCTTAGATTTAGTCACATTTCACGTGTCCTGAGGGGTTCTTTGGTCTGCAGGGGAACACAATCCAGGACCGTCTGGCCCATTTAAAAAAAAATCACAAATCTGATTTGTGTTCAGCCTTGTTTTATAAATAAATCCAGGGCAACCAATTCTCTTCGGAAGTTATCAGAGGAACTAGTCCACCAATGTGCAAACATGCAAAATGCCAACACTGGTGGTCCCCCTGAACGCACCGTCCCCTCTGAAGCACGGTGGAGGCAGCGTCATGCTGTGGGAAGCAGGTCAGAGTTAAAGGGGAGATGCATGGAGCTGAATCAGGACCATCCTGGAAGGAAACCTGTTAGGGGCTGCAGGAGACCTGAGACTGGGGTGGAGGTTCTCCTTCCAGCAGGAGAACCAGCCTGAACCTGCAGCCTGAGATATTATGGGATGGTTTAGATTAGAGCAGATTATTGGGTTAGAACGGCCTAGTCAAAGTCCAGACCTGAATCTGACTGAGAATCTGTAGTAAGACCTGAAAACTGATCTTCCTAGATGTTCTCCATCCAAAGTCTGTAGACACTGAAACCAGCTGGAGACAAACAAAAGCACGCCGCACTTTCCAGATATTTATTTCAAAAATGTTGTAGAAGGAATTTTAAACCCATGGATCTTTTAGATTTATCTTAAATTCTTCGTATAAAGAGGAATCTATGAGAAGCTTTAAAGCTTTTGGTTCCGAGGTGGCAAAATGAGAAAAAACGTAATAATTTTACGAGGTTCTGTCCTGCTTTGGTCTGCAGGTGACCCGACTCGAGGGCCACGTGACTCGCTACAAGTCTGCAGCGGAGAACGCAGAGAAAGTGGAGGACGAGCTGAAGGCGGAGAAACGCAAACTGCAGAGAGAGGCACGGTGTTCTGCAACTTCTCCTAACTTCAGACGGGCCTGGTTCTGAAAAGGCTTTCAGGCTAACTCTGATTTCTGTTTCTCCGTCTGACCCCACAGCTGAGAACTGCGCTGGATAAGGTCGAGGAGCTGGAGTCCAGCAACAGCCACCTGAATAAAAGGCTGGAGAAGATGAAGTCCAGCCGTGGCTTGGCTCCGACTCCGTAACGAACCCACCAGCCTCGGTCCACACGGAACCGGTTCCTCCTTCTGCTTTCCAGAACAACCCAACCTGGTTTTCACAGCATACACAACCCCACCAAGCAACGTGCCATTTTCTGTTTCCCAGTGAGACGGAGTTCTGCTCAGCGCTGGGCACAGCCAGAACAGAACCCAAAGGGTCCGGTGTGTGCAGCCGCCACCAGGACCTCTGTGTTCTGCTGCTGCACTGAAGGCGCCAGAGTTCAGAGCTGTGATCTCACTCACCGTTTCCTCATTTCCACCCAGACTAGTTTCGGTTTTCCGGCTGAACGTGAACTCAGCGCCTTCTTAGGACGAGCAACCTTCCATCACCTGCGGTTCGTTAAGGTAGCGGGTCGCCGTACTCGGCTGCCGAACCGTCCTCACCTGAGACACAGCCACACCTGCCAGCTTCTTCCTGCTTCACGTAGTCGGTCGCCGGCTGGCTCTTGTGCACGCTCGTAAAGCCGCTGAGACGGGGACACTGAGGAGGTGTCAGCAGGAGACACACTGGGGAGATGCTGTTCACTGTTTACAAAGCTTTAAAATGTTTGTAAGGACACATGAAGAACTGTAATCTTTGTGCAATAAAATATCAAAGTGATTCGTTTCTTTTCCCACTCTGTGGCGTTAGCGCATGAAGCCTGGTTACAGGTCGGTTATAAAGCAGCGTCAGATGCTGAATGTGATCACTGCTCTGCAGAAGGAGCTGAACTGAGGCAGAAACCGTGGTTCAGCTGCAACAATTAGCTAAAATGGTAGAGAAGAAATCTGATAGGGTTTAAATGTGCTGAAAGACAGAAGCTAAAGCGTGTCCTCAAGGTTTAATGCTGTAAAACTGCTTAAAATCTCATCCAGTCCCTTCAAAATCTAAAATGAATATACTTGTAGCTGATGTTTTAACCTTAGCTCAGATT
The DNA here is from genome assembly GCA_037039145.1 of Fundulus diaphanus. Classification (NCBI taxonomy): domain Eukaryota; kingdom Metazoa; phylum Chordata; class Actinopteri; order Cyprinodontiformes; family Fundulidae; genus Fundulus; species Fundulus diaphanus. The sequence goes on along the minus strand of CM073132.1, from coordinate 56,074,092 downwards.
AGCTAACTGTAGCTTCTATGACAAAGGAGGATTATGGGTAATACCACTAGCCAAACCTTAGCTAGCATGCTAACATTAGCATGTGTCACTAGTTAAGCGTTTCTTCATTAAATTAAATACCCCAATAAGACATTAAAGGTCTGAATTATGCTTCCATCAGATAAGTGGTTCAACTAAAATTAAAGTAATTTGCATGATTTAAAAGCTCTGTTAATTTTAATGGTTAGAAAAAAAGGTTAAATTCTTTAAACGTATGAAAGTTTAGGAAACTAGCAATTAATGGCAACATGCTAGCATGAAGTTTGTTGTTCTTTAGTAACAGTCTAGTGCAGCGACTGAATTTGTAAAATCAAATCTGACCGCTGAGTTTTGGTTATTTCCTTTTGTAGACACAGAATTCTGGCCCGGCTGGAGACGGCGCCACACTTTCTGGTAAAAACAAAACTGGAAATCCTTGCAAAAATTAACAGTCGATGGTTTTCACTGTTTTTTTGGGTGTTGGATATTCATCATTAGTTTAAATATTCTTTAGACATTTAGAAGTAAAATAAGGATAAACTGCTGATATAAGGTCAATTGTGGTCAATGACTGGTATCCCATTTCTTTTCACATCATAAAAATGCTTAAAAATAAAACGTGAGGAAAATTACAGTTGTCTTCAAATATGAACTGTGGTGTAAAAGTGTTTTAATTCTCTGGTCAAGTCAACTTACCTGGATGGGTAAGTGGGGACAGACGGTGGATAGAGAAAGAAGGAAAATGGACAGTTTGTTGAAAATGTTTTTGTCCCTGATCCAAAGCACTTATTTAATTGTTAATAAATTAAACCAAGGAGAGAAACTTTACCAAAAGTACACTTTGTGCCACCATAAGGCCAAAGAAACGCATGACATTCTTTGCTACGTTTAACTTCATAGACCTTTGCACACTCATCCAGGTTTGTTGGACAGACTTCTGGGCATTTGTGAGTCCGGACTGTCACAGTACGTCCGCGTCTGGACGCGCTGGACCATCCGTCGGCCGTAGAAGTCCCTGTACTCTGCTGGAAGCTCGTCCAAAGCATGCAGAGCCTTCTCCAGAGTCTGCAGAGCTCGAGTCGCAGCCACAGGGTCTTTGTTGCCGTATGGGTCTTTCTTGTCATAGCTGTCAGCAGGTAGGTGGCGCCAGAAGACATTCACACCGACTCCAAAATTCAGGGCACGGGTGTTATGGAACCACAGCGCTGAGGACAACAGGACGATGTGAGACGCCTTTTGATTAGAATAGTTTGGAGGTTTGACGTTTGCCTACCAGGGATGAAAAGCAGATCTCCAGGCTCCAGCACGCAGTCGTATCTCCTCGCTTTTACAAACTCAGGAAACCGTTCCAGATCAGGAGCATCAATATCCAGGACCTCTGACTTGTCACCTGATGGGTTCAGCCAACAAAATGAAACTTTAATATTCCACCAAACCATTTACCTCTGGGTGTAAATGGGCGGATCAGTGTTACTTCCACACATGTTTTCATTGGGTCTCACCGTTCAGATAGAGGTGTAGGGCATCCTGAGGGCTGAAGAGCACCACCCTCTTCCTTCCTGTAACCTGGGCCAGCAGGTTGTCCATCACCTTAAAGAACAACCATCAAAAACAGAAGAATCTTCCTAGAGAAACACGTTCTAAAAACATTTAAAGGACGGTTTTCAAACCAGATTGCACAATTAAAGCTGCAGTTAGATGCTAAGACGGCTAAATCAACCAGTTATGTGTCAGAACTCACGTCGTAGTGGGTCCACAACTGCAGACCACAGGAGCTGATGCGGAAAACACTGGAGAAGAACTGATCCGGCTCAAAGAACTGTGGGATGTGAAAGTCCTCAGCCAGGTCCGGGAACTGTTTGCTCAGGTCGGCAGGTTCCTGGGGAGAAAGAGCCGCCTGAAGGGACTGGACTGAAAATCTGGCTTCCCAATCATCAAAGTCTGGAAACTTTTGTTCTTAAACTCAGCTGAGTGGGACCTGAATAGCGCGTCTGGTTTAAAATGTTTTATTGTGAAATCAGCACGGCAGACAAGATCAGACGAGAACATCAGCAATTATTAGATCAGCGCTTTGGACCAATTGGGCCCATTAGGACGTGTCTGCTTTGGTCCACAGAGGAAACCCGACTCTCCAGCTCCTCGTGGGGATCTCAGGCCAGAAGGTACAGCAGGCCAGGAGGTAACCCTGAGCAAAAGCCTGACTCCTCTCCTTTACCCCCACGCTAGAGCCGGGCCAGGCTGCAGAAGAAGCTGCTGTCAGAACCTTGTGTACAGGGCCTCCTACATTTGGTCACGATGCGTATTTCATGGCCAACAGAGAGCGAGAATGTTGAGGTCGCACTAAATCCAGAACTCCTTCTCCAGGAAGCACCCAAACATCGTCATTACAGCAGGCGAAGCTCCGATCCATCACCTGCCATCACTCAACGCACCACGATCCTGGGTGGAGAGGGCTCCACCTGTTTGCAGGGGAACATTTCATGTAAAGGATGATATCGTCTACTTTCAGGGTTTTACCTTCCTGACGTCCTCTCCCAGGGATCGAAGATAGTAGCTCTCATCCTGTCAAAGCCAGGAGTTTACTCCACGGAAGGAGAATATTCCACAATAAAACGTCGACAGATTCCACTTGGACTGATTCCTACCTCACACAGGAAGAAGTCCGAGTGTTTGGTCTCAGACGCTCTTCTGATATATTCATTAAACGGCAGAGTCCTGTTAATTAAACACATCCAGCGGGTTAGAAATCTGCTTTTACAGCTAAAATAATTCACATTAAAACTCGTACGTGTGAGCTTACCTGTACACAAAGTTCTTGTGGAGAAAGTCCATCTGCGGTACTGTCGAGACATGGATCTTCACCTCCCTCTCGCCTCCTTTCATCCCAAGATATTCAACCGTCCACCTTTCCACACAGGGGCCAAGGGCCACGCCCCTCAGGACAGCCGGCGTGCGCTGGACAATGGGGAGACATCGCAAAACCCTGAATCAGAGTTTGTCCACAGCCGATTCGTGGGAATGAAATCAATTACAGTTTTTATAGATTGCTTTGACGCAGCAGTCAACTCAAAACCCACATTTTTCAAAACAGTTAACGCAGAGGCCTAAACAGTGGCAACAATGGTCAAAATGACACATTTTGTTTGCAAAAGGCTCCAACTCTGCCAACACATTTAAAATATGAACCAAAAGCTAATTTTGCCCTCAAACAACACAACCTGCATACAAATTTTTGAGCCCTTCCAATCATTCATTACACAAGGAGCAACAAAATACAAAACACCACACTCAATGTGAATCAGTGCAGCATTGCTGGTTCATTGTAGCCGCAGCTTACATGTCAGTGTCATTTGTAGTCAAATATGCCTTCTTGCAAAAAGCGGATCCAGAGTCAGATATGCTGTGATCCAAATTTTATTGATTATTCATTCTTTTTTTTTTTTACTGTAAATTGTGGCTACAAATGAAATATTCCAACAGAAAATACTAGAGCTGTCTGTCATCTAGTCTCTTCTCTCTTGACCAAAAGGCCACATGGCCTCATATTCATCACACTCAATATTTTCCCTTGCGATGCACCTATAGGGAAAATCTTCTTGCATGCCTGATCCATCCTTGACATGCCTCTGCATCTATATCATGGGCAGCAGCAGTCATTGCATTGAGCGAGGGCATCTGCTCATAGGGCAGTGATCATATACCTTCCATCTCCATGCACTGAAGAATTCCTCTATAGGAATAGATAGAGATGTATATACTGTATAGCAGCAATACCTGCTCTCCTGTCGAAAAACTCTTACAATGGATGCAACCGTGTTTCTACTGAGAACAGGTTGGACTCTTTGTCCCGCCCCTCTAAGTGAAAGACCATGATTTACCACATGATCAATCATAGTTGCCTGAATTTCATCTGTAACTTGAGCCCTTCCAGCTACACCGCCACCTCACACACGGATTCCTCTTCCTCATCATCTTCTTCCCTGACCCATCTACCTCTTACTCTGACTCTCATCTGCCTTAGACCATCCAATGTTGCAAAGAACAACACACAGCATGGCACCTTTTACATAAAGCCTGCAAACTGATTGCAAATTGAAAAGTTGTGTAAAGAAGTGTCAATCAGGTGCTTCAGTGATTTCATTCCGATCAAGAAGTTTCTAAGAGCTTGGAACATATGGTTTCTGTTTGGCTACCACAGCTAAAGCAGTGGAGTTTGGACTGCTTGAATGACATCTGCGTTACTGTTCTGCAAAAAGGCGGGGGAAATGTGTCCAACCAATGACAATGGGTTAACTTATTTGCAAGAGGTGTCTTTTGCTCTGCTGAGGTGGTGATGATGAAAACTGAGAGGTTGCCAGTTTCTTCAAACAGGTCAAAGCAATCAATAAAAACTGTAAGTGGAAATAATCAGATTAGAGTGATCATCTGAAACCATTTGCAACTTTGGTGCATTTCAGGTGAGCGCTAAAACAATGCCAGAGCAAAAAGACTTCTTCATGACCGCAGAGAAGCGACTGTTGCTGCTCATCGATCTGTGGAGAGTTATAAGGTCAAGTCCAAGCTGTCTGGAGTCCATCATTCTGCAGGATGCTTCACCCCCGATACTTGACCTCATCCACCTTTAACTCTTCTATCATCGACACTTTGCTGGCGCTGTCTTGCTGTGTGAGCATAACTCACACATCAGATCACTATGTCAGCTATAGACATCATAGTTCATGGAGACTCCTGTGTGAAGTGTCCCATACCCACCGCTACTGCTAGGGGACACGGTTATAACCCCAGTCCAAGCACACGCCTCACCACGCCTTCCACATGTCCTCCACCGCAGTCAAAGCCTCTTCTTTCTACAAAGAGTGGGCCAGCATGGAGCTCAGGGCTTCTGGAACAATGTCCTTAGACAGGTCGGAGCAAATTAAGAGATGTTTGATCAGCAAAGCAGCACGTCTGCAGAATCCCAAACGCCTCAAACCAGCTGGTGGAGGGATGACGGTCTGGGACACCAAAGCCTTCCCAGTCAAACGCAAGCCAACCGGGTCCTGAGCAGGACAGTGACCCTAAACACAGCAGCTGGTCTAGAACTGAGAAAGAAAACCATCAAGGTGTAGCAATGGTCTAGTCAAAGTCCAGACCTCAAACTGATGGAAATGCTGTAAAGACCAATAAAGACACGATAGTAACAACTGCTGCTAGGAGCTGTTTATCTGTGGGGTGTAATTAGTTTTTAAACTGAATTTTTCCACTAGTGGTCGGATGTTTCTCAGGTTCTGGAGGTTCTGGGGACATACAGCCTGTAGGTTGGTGTCCACACAGGTCTGCAGAGGCCTGGTGTAGCACTGAAAACGGTCCTCCTGCTATTTGAGGAGCAGGTTCCGCAGGTTCCGCTTACCCCGGGGTAGACCTCCTTCAGAAACACCTCCCGGTCCACTTCAGCGAAAATCGGAACCGCTACTTTTTCCTGGAGCTCCATTTAAAATCTTTCAGGAGTCTCTTTTTCTTCGCGGAAGTTACGGACTGAGAGCTTCCGCTGGTGTTACATTGTTAGTGCTCCCCACAAGTAGGGAAAATATAAAGATTAAAAAGTGAATTTCTTTTTTAATGACCTGTAAAATGTGTGTTGTGTTAGTGAAACCTGACGCTGGGTCTCAGGTATTATTTCAGCGGGTTTGTTGTTGTCTGCGCAACGTGTTTCTACCCGGAAGCAGAAGCGAAGCGGACGGGAAAGATGGTCTCCCTCCTGTTCAGGTGTTATTCTCGGCTGCCCTCGGCCGTCACGCTGACTCGGTTCGGTTTACACCAGAACCTGGGTCGGAAACCTCAGCGCTGTGTCGCCCGGACGGGTAACCTGACGGCGGGACGGTCCTACAGCTCGGAGCGGGACCAGAACCCGCCGAAGCAGAAGGTGGTGGTGGTCGGCATCCCCAACCCGTTCATCTGGTTCCGGACCCGCATCTACTACTTCCTGATCAGAACCTACTTTGACAGAGACTTCAGCATCGAGGAGTTCACGGAGGGAGCCAAGCAGGTTCTGTAGAAAGCAGAGTTTACGCTGCGCTCGGAGTTCTGGTTGGGTCACACATCTGGTTCCAGCCATACTTTCATCCATCCATCTATTCATCCATCCAACTATTCATCCATCCTTTCATTATTTCATCCATCCATCCAACAAACTATTCAATTCAATTAAATTTTAGTTATATAGCACCAAATCATGAAACATGTCATCTCAAGGCACTTTACAAAGTCAAGTTCAATCAGATTATACAGATTGGTCAAAAATGTTCCTATATAAGGAAACCAGTTGATTGCATCAAAGTCCCGACAAGCAGCATTCACTCCTGGAGAACCGTAGAGCCACAGGGAGAGTCGTCTGCATTGTTGATGGCTTTGCAGCAATCCCTCATACTGAGCAAGCATGAAGCGACAGTGGGAAGAAAAACCACCCATTAACGGGCAGGAAAACCTCCGGCAGAACCAGAACCAGGCTCAGTATGAACGGTCATCTGCCTCGACCCACTGGGGGTTAGAGAAGACAGAGCAGAGACACAGAAAGCACAGAAGCTCACATTGATCCAGTAATCTGTTCTACATTAGATGGTAATAGTGGTGATCTGCCTTCTCTGGATGATGTCACAGTTAAAAGAACGCCAGACCAGGTGTACCTACTATGAAGAGAAAATGACAGAGAACAAAAATTTAAAAGCTGAAATGACAACACGTAATGCATAATTGAAGAACAGTAGAACTCTATAGAGTGAGAAAATTAGATCCTGATGTCCTCCAGTAGCCTAAGCCTATAGCAGTAAAACTATAAAGGTAGCTCAGAGTAACATGAGCCACTCTAGTTATAAGCTTTGTCAAAAAGGAAAGTTTTAAGATTAGTCTTTAAAGTAGACGGGGTGTCTGCCTCACGGACCAAAACTGGGAGTTGGTTCCACAGGAGAGGAGCCTGATAGCTAAAGGATCTGCCTCCCATTCTACTTTTAGAGACTCTAGGAACCACCAGCAGACCTGCAGTCTGAGAGCGAAGTGCTCTGTTAGGAACATACGGGGTAATCAGAGCTCTGATATATGATGGAGCTTGATTATTAAGGGCTTTATACGTTAGAAGAAGAATTTTAAATTCTATTCTTGATTTAACAGGAAGCCAATGAAGGGAAGCTAAAATTGGAGAAATATGATCCCTCTTGTTGATTTTCATCAGAACTCTTGCTGCAGCATTTTGGATCAGCTGAAGACTTTGAACTGCATTTTGTGGACTTCCTGATAGTAAAGAATTACAATAGTCCAGCCTTGAAGTAACAAATGCATGGACTAGTTTTTCAGCATCACCCCTGGACAGAATGTTTCTAATTTTGGCGATATTCCTGAGGTGAAAAAAGGAAACTCTGGAAACCTGTTTAATATGGGATTTAAATGACATGTCTTGGTCAAAAATAACACCAAGGTTTTTTACTTTATTACCAGAGGCCAAGTTAATGCCATCCAGATTAAGTGATTGGTTAAGAAGTTTATTTTTTGAGGACTCTGGCCCAAAGATTACAACTTCTGTCTTGTCAGAATTTAAATGCAGGAAATTTAAAGTCATCCAGCTTTTGATGTCATCAAGACATGACTGCAGTTGAAGTAATTGATTGGATTCATCAGGATTTATGGATAAATATAGCTGAGTGTCATCAGCATAACAGTGGAAATTAATCCCATGCTGTCTGATAATTTTGCCAACCGGAAGCATATATATAGTAAAGAGAATTGGTCCAAGGACTGAACCCTGTGGTACTCCACAGGTGACCCTAGAGTTTGAAGAAGATTTATTATTAACATGAACAAACTGGAATCTGTCCGACAGATAAGATTTAAACCAGCCTAATGCTTTCCCCTTAATCCCTACAGTATGCTCAAGTCTTTGTAGGAGAATATTGTGATCAACTGTATCAAATGCAGCACTAAGATCTAACAGGACAAGTACAGACACAAGTCCATTATCTGAGGCCATGAGAATATCATTAGTGACCTTCACCAGAGCTGTTTCAGTGCTATGATGAGCTCTGAAGCCTGACTGAAACTCCTCAACTAGGTCATTACTTTGTAAATGTTCATAAAGTTGATTAGCAACTACTTTCTCAAGAATTTTAGATAAGAAAAGAAGATTAGATATAGGTCTGTAGTTTACTAGCTCATCTTGATCAAGAGAAGGTTTCTTAAGTAAAGGTTTAATAACAGCTACTTTAAAAGCTACTTTTAAAGACTATTCGTCCATCCTTCCATCCAACTAACTATTCATCCATCCATTTATTCACCCATCCTTTCATTATTTCATCTATTCACCCATCCATCCATCCTTTCCCTCCATCCATGTCTCCACCAGCTCCTCTCCTCCTGTTCTGGATTCTGGTCAGGACACCAAAGTTCTGGTCACCATGGGTCCACTTGTCCTCCATCAGTGCTGCGGGTTCTGCTGGTTCTGTTCTCATCTGAACTCTTGTTCCGTCCTGCAGGCCTTCTCCCACGTCTCCAGACTTCTGTCTCAGTGTCAGTTCCAAGCTCTGGAGGGGCTCGTCGCTAAAGATGTGAGTACGACGAAGCAGGAGGTCCGATCTGGTTCTACCAGTGGTTCTGCTGCAGGAGACCGGCAGAACCAGGCCGGACCTCCTGCTGGCTCCTCACGTCTCCTTCCTGCTCCCTGCAGCTGATTGGAAAGCTGGAGGAGAAGTGCGGCTCGCTGCCGTCGGACTTCCAGAAAGCTCTGTCTGCAGATCCTGATGAGATCATGTACACGACGCCGGGGGACGTGGGGATCTTCTACGACACCAACGGTGAGCCGGGTTCTCCTCACACGGTCCAGCAGTCAGAGCTAGAACCTTCTTTTACAGTTCCCAGTGACTTCAAGGCAGACCAAAGCTTCCCTACGAAACTCTGGGCCCCCGAGCCACACACTGAAATAACTCAAATAAACTTTATTTATATAGCTCCAATTAACATCACATCATCTCAAGGCTCTTTCCAAAGTCAGCAATCCCTCATACTGAGCATGCATGAAGCGACAGTGGAGAGGAAAACTCCCCTTTAACAGGGAGGAGAACCTCCAGCAGAACCAGAACCAGGCTCAGGGTGAACATCTGCCTGGATATAAAGCTGCCTTCTGAAACATCAGCTTCTCCGTATCCAGAACACATAAATAGTCGAGGTTTTTATTTCCTTTAAGCCGATGATGGTTTCTCTGTAGCTACACCTTCATGGATCCATCTGAACCCTGATGCAGATAAATTATATTCTTTGGTTACGCAAAGAAAATAACAGGAAATCCACCACTGCAGACATCCAGCTGGTCAGAAGTTCTGATGGAGTCGGATCATGTGGTGAAACTACATTTAACAAAGATCCCTGAAGAAACGGACGGTGGTGATGCTGATCAACTAAATCTGTCTGATGAAACAGCTGAACTGAGGGTTGTGGTGTTTCCCCATTCTGGGACAATAAATATAGTTTATTATCTTGTAATGATGAGCTTTGCTCAGGAATCCTTCTCGCTGGTTTCTAACAGCTTGTTGGAATCAGGCGCCACCAGGCGACTCGGTGGTTCCTCAGACCTTCACCGCGGTACGGCGCGCTGTGAAGGCCTCACCAACTATGTCATCATCAGCTTCACCAAAACAAAACGTCTGCCTGGATGATTCGACTCGGAGCTTCGGCTCGTTGGACACGTCAGTAAACTCAGAGGGGATGAAGTCCAGCAGCAGCTGGGAGGAAGGAGCTGAGGAGACGTCTGTCCCTGAAGGAGCTCTGCAGCTCTGCACCGGGTCCAGAGGACGTCCCGGGTCAGAACCGGTCCTGCTCATGAGTTTATCAGCTGCTGCTCCATCAGACCAGAGAAGATGGCTGATGCCTCCAGAGGTAAAGAAGGTCTCCAGCAGCGCCCCCTGCAGGCCAGGAGACCTCAGCCTCCTCAGCAGGCAGATTCTGCTCTGACCCGTCCTGTAGAGAACATCAGGGTTATGGGTCCAGTTCATGGTTCTGGTGAACACCCAGGTACTGAGGAGGGTCCACTATCTCCACATCAGTTCCCTGGATGTTCTCCTGAGTCAGAGAGGTGGTTCTGGACCTGAGAAGGTTCTCCTGCATTTAACCTGAGGTGGTTCTGCTGGTACCAGTCCACAAAGTTCTGGTTCCACTGTGTCTGGCAGAGTCATCGTTTAGAGCTTTTATCATAAAAAGATTCTCTCCACAGAACCAGAAAGAGTGACTCTGACCTCTGACCTCTGACCTCTCTGACTCCTGCTCCTCCATCTTTGCTCGCAGGCAGGAAGTTCGTCAGCATTCTGATGCGGTTCTGGTACCTGACGAGCGCGCGGCTCCCTGACGACGGCATGGAGGGGACCCGCGTCTTCAAGGTCGCCATCGGAGACGGAGACGGCGAGACGGAGACCAAGAGGCTGCTGACGGCGATCTACGAGTGGGTTCCTGGAGCAGAGCGCCGCGTGCCTGGAGCTCTGAGCCCAAAGTCACGTCTCTCTTTGTGTTCTGCTCCAGATTCCAGAGGGAGTTCACCAAAGGGGTTCCCCCGGACTGGACCATCACCCGCATAGAGCACTCCAAGCTTCTGGATTAGGCTCCGGTTCTGAAGCAGCCCTGACCACGAGTCCGCTCCAGTTTGAGCAGAACCGAGTGTCCTCCAGAGGAGACGGGACGCAGCTCCGGTCCAGAGGCGTCTCCTCCCACAGAACCAGCTGCCCTGAACCGGGTCTGGTACCGTGAAGCCTGCAGTCCACACTCCCAGGTTCCTCTGGAAGACGAGCGCAGAGGAAATGTGGCGGCGCTGAAGGCCCATCATGTTAGGAAATAAAACCTTTTAATCTGCTTTACTTCAGAGGAAACTTTCAACAACATGTTTTATTTCAGTTAGAACATCAGAACTTTAGGAGATTAATAAACGGATCAACTCCAATTTAACTCCAGCCTGAATCATTTCAGTTCAACACGCCGCTGTGAAAAAGTATTTGCCCCCTTCTGGATTTCTTGGCTTGTTGTCTAACAAACTAAGATCCAATAAAGGTTCCGACACGACCAGAAACACAGACGGCTGGTTCCAGTTAATCAGGGAAATACCAGCCGGAACCGAGGTCCAGAACACATTTCAGTCCAGTAATGTTCAGTACCTGCATCATGTTCAGCCTCGGTTCTGGTCAGTCCGTCCCAAACTCAGTCCAGTTCAGCCCAGATAGAACCCGAAGGAAATCAGCACAACTCGGTGAAGTCCAGTTTATTCTGGACGGCTTCATTAACGAGGTTCTTAACAATTAAACCCAACCAGCAGCTTTTTGATTTACGGTCCGTTCTAATCAGCTTCAGTTCTAACCAAGAGCTTCCTGGGGATTTCAGGTTTTAACTGAATTTGTTCCAACTCCACCCGGCTGCTCAGACAGAACTAGCTAACCTCTGATCAGATGTAATCCAGATCATGCACTGCTGACGATGATGATGGTGGTGGTGATGATGATGATGATGATGATGAAGGGACAACGCCTAACAGGCCAGAATTAACCATGAAGGCTCGCTGTGTTCCCTGCAGGCCAAAATACAATAAATATAAATACTAAACATGCAAATCAGCAGATTATTCCATCCCAAAATTAACTGGATGTTAAAGTCAGAATAAATCTGTTAAAATAAAAACACTGAAATAAAACGATAAGGCTATAAATCACAATAACAACCAATAAAAATGCAAAACGGACAAAAGAAGAAGGCGCCAGACCAGGTGACGTGTGAAAGACCAGAGATGTGCAAACATGATCATGTTAATATTAATATATTAATGTTAACATGTTAATATTAACATGTTAATATATTAATATTGCAGGGACGATGACGTCCTCCTTGCTTTTGATCCAAGATCTTTATGGTCTGTAATATTTTTGCAGCAGTTTGAGATCCAGCGTCTCCTAAATCTAGCATTTAGCTTGATATGAATTGTTTTAGTTAGATTTAGAATTAAAGCAAAGATCCTTGGGATTAAACAAAATATACAAAATCATTTTCTAAACAAAAAGCCAGCGGTAAATTTAGCCGAACAAAAAAGGACCGTTTCACGCGTGGAAAACGTCACTCGGTAGCTGCTTCCCCATTGGTCCATTTTCTGAGTTTAGTTTTCTCTGATTGGTCCAACTACCTGCTGTTTCCGTCAGCCTGAGGTGACGCATCCTTAGCGGTCCGCCGGCGGACGAGTCGGGTGAAAATGCTGAGGCGGTGGTGTGGGAGGAGTTTCGCCCATAAATGGAGCGCAAAACCTTTTTTTCCAATGGAGATGGAACAGGATCGACCAATCAGAGTGATACGAATTAGTGACGTCATTTAAGGCTGACAGTTGAAAAGAGGCAATGGCACATTTTCAGGTCATCCCAGGTCACATGCCGCCATTTTCTCACTCTACAGGTTCATGACTCCCTTCGTTATTCTGGGTAATAGTTTTATTTATTTATTTTTACCTTCTTAGAATATTCTTTGTAACATACAATTTTATTTATTTTTGGGTAATAGTTTTATGTTGGATCCAAACAGCTCGGATCACATCGACGCGGGTCACCGGGTCATCAGCTGGTTGTGAACCACGCCCGCCCTGCGGCGCGGCGGCCTCGCCGGCTGGCTAAAGGAGCGCACCCCGTGAGGCGGAGCTGTGAACTGGTTGGACCGGACTGACGGTGGCAGCCTCCGCGTTCCTTCACCGAGCAGACAGGCGGCCCGGAGATGAGCCCCGGAGCGCGGAGATGAGACGGGTGTAGGATCGGAGGGTCCGGTTCCGAGGGAGACTATGAGGCCCGCCGCGGTGGCCTTCTACGGGGCGGCGCTGGGGCTCCTGGTGGTCGGCCTGCGGGAGCTGCTGACTGGCTTCGAGGAGAACAGATGCAGCATGACCTACATGTTTGAGTACCCGGAGTACCGAGTGAGTGTTCCTCCACGGAGCAGCAGCTGAGGTCCTCACTGAGGTCCACAGCTGCTGCCGGTCCTGGCAGCTATGGTCACGTGACTCGTGTTACCTGCACGCTTTCAGGTGAAACCCTCAGCTCACCTGTCAGCGCGGGGCGGGGTCAGATTAGCGGGTTATGGAAGCAGAAGTTGGCTCTGATCCTTAAAGCTCCTCATCAGATCAGATGTTGACTGCAGAGCCAGCAGGTGAACATGGAGCTGACACCGTGAGGTTCTGCAGGTGAACATGGAGCTGACACCGTGAGGTTCTGCAGGTTCTGCAGGTGAACATGGAGCTGACACCGTGGGGGTCTGCAGGGGAACATGGAGCTGACACCGTGAGGTTCTGCAGGTGAACATGGAGCTGACACCGTGAGGTTCTGCAGGTGAACATGGAGCTGACACCGTGAGGTTCTGCAGGTGACCATGGAGCTGACACCGTGAGGTTCTGCAGGTGAACATGGAGCTGACACCGTGAGGTTCTGCAGCAGAACCAAGACCTACAGCCTGCAGAACCTGCTGGACTGGGCTGACCGCTACATGTTGCATGCACCATGATGCTCTGTGCCACATGGTGTGCATCAGGAACTCCTCAGGTTCCTGTATTTAGCCCTGCCCCGTTCTCCACAGAGGTTCTGCTGTACGGCGTGGAGCTGCGTGCCAGAGAACGGTTCTCCAGACCTGAGTCTACTGGACCAACACAGAACCTTAAGTGACGGTCCTGCTTCCATCAGGAAACACGATTATCGGCTCACACTAACGACGTGGAGCAGCTTCTGCCTCCCTCTGCAGAACCCTCACGTACCAGGGAGACAGAACCAGGGAGAACCGGCTCAGGGTGCAGCTTCAGTCCCGTGGATCCGTCTCCACTGAACAGGATGCAGGCGGTTCTGGATCAGAGCCATGCTGCCAAGTTTGGGCTTTAATGAGAACCGGGATGTGTTCCTGGTACTAAAACCTTTCTGATTTAATCTGTCTGGTTCCATCCGGTTCCTGGAGATGGTCAGTGCTCCATCCTCTGCCTGGGGAACCCAACCAGGAGCCCTGCCCTCGGTTCTGCTGCAGATCCTGCTTCTTGTCTCCAAACCTCCTGGAGGTGCTCCTGGTCCGGTTCTGAAGGTTTGGTCGGGGAGAGCAGAGGTTCTGTTTAAGAAGCTCTGGGTCTCATCTGCATGTTTTGGAGACGATGTGGTTCTGTTGGAGCCTTCGATCCGGCACTTTTAGCTGACTTTGGTGGAGTCTCCTCCTTAGTCCGAGGTCCTGGTTCTGTTCTAGAAACGGTCTGGGTCGGTACCGCCTCAGTCGGTGTGTTTTGGTCTCGTTCTTGAAGGAAAGGCAGATTTCTGCAGTAATGAGCCTGTCGTGGTGGAGAAGGTTCCGGATTCGTCTCTGTTCCAGGCTGACAGTCATGAGATGAGGTTCTGGACGGTTCCTCTGCCCAGAGGCCCGGTTCTGCCTTAGAACCGGGGCGAGGAGCTGCTGAGCTTCTCCATCGATGGTCGTCTGATCAGAGTGGACCTGGGGACCGAGCCAGGATAACTTGTTCTGGTCTCCTGTGAGGAGGCAGATCGTGGTTCTGGGCGGATCGTGGTTCTGGGCAGATCGTGGTTCTTTTACTTCAGGGTATCTCTGCGTGTTTTTCCCACGGCGGGACGATAAATCTGTCCTGACGGATGTTCTGCTGGACCAGCTGATGTCTCCGTATGCTGACGTTCTCTCTGGGTTCTTGTGCCCGCAGCGAGTGGTTCTGCCGCGGCGCGTGGCCAGACTGTACCCGGCCTACGGCCTCTACCTGTACGGCGAGGGCGTCTACGCTCAGGAGACCCGGGCGCTCAAGCTCAGCGGCGCCCCCGTGCTTTTCCTGCCCGGCAACGCGGGCAGCTACAAGCAAGGTGAGTACCGGCCGGCCCGCAGCACCGGCCCGCAGCACCGGCCCGCAGCACCGGCCCACAGCACCGGCCCGCAGCACCGGCTCGCCGCCGCCGTGCGTCACAGCTGGCGGGAGAGGCTTTCTCCTTCAGCCGTCCGGCAGCCAGGCTGGGTCAGGGTCATGACCTTTGACCTTTGACCTGCTAACTGAGGCCCGCAGAGTCTGAGGTGGAGCTCTTGGGTTTCATTTCTCTGGGCTGAAGCTGCTGGACCTCCATCCTGCTGAGATGATGGACTCAGGTGGTCTGGAGATGACCTTTGACCCCTCCCAGGGTGCAGCTGCTGCTCTGAGGTCATAGCATGCTGTCAGAGCCTATAGAAGTTTTCACATGTCAAACTGTCCATGTAAAATGTATTTATATAGCACTTTAAAACTGCACCAAAGTGCTGTACAAGAACGACAATAACACAAATTAATAAACATAGAGGATCAAAACACTACTTCAAATAAATGCCAAAGAATAAAAATGAGTTTTAATGTGGAACGGTAAATTGTTCCATAGAATAGGAGCAACAGCAGAAAAAGGCGATCTCCTTTCCTCTGAAGTCAGTAAATAATCAGTAGCAGCTGATTATTTGACCGTCTGGACACAGACTGAAATTTAAAAGGTCCCGAAGATAAGGGGGAGCTAAGCCGTTTAAAACTTTATAAGTTAATAAGAGAATCTTAAAATCTATTCGATAAAAGACGTGTAAAGAGGCCAACACAGGCCTTATATGGTCATGCTTCCTGGTTCCTGTAAGAACCGCCGTGCTGCTGCGTTCTGGATCATTAGAAGTCGATTTATTCACGCCTCTATAGAATGAAATACAGTAAACCAAGCGAGATGTAATGAAGGCTCGGATAAGTCCTTCAAAGTCCTTAAAACAAAAATAAGATTTAACTTTTCTAAAATCCGCCGGTGATTAAAAACGTGATTTAACGACAGAGCTAACTTGTTTATCTAGCTTTAAACGGCTATCAGAAGTAAAACCAAGGTTCCTAGCAGAGGTCTGACAGAACCGAGCTAAAGAACCAAGTATCAGATCTGGATTTGTAGTGTGAAGACTTTGGCCAAATAATAAAATCTGAGTTTTACTTTGATTGAGGTGAAGAAAGTTCACCTCAATCCCTTGTTAGATTAAGTTCTGCCGGGTTTAAGAAGTGATCATTTTTAAAGGCTTGTTCTATCTTCGCCCGCGGACACCATGTGACGTGTTCCTGTCGTCGTGCAGCTCGCTCTCTGGGCTCCGTGGCCCTGAGGAAGGCCGAAAACCTGGACGGAGGCGTTCACCTCAACGTCTTCACCGTGGACTTCAACGAGGAGCTGGTGGCGCTTTACGGAGGAAGTCTGCTCCGACAGACGCACTTCCTGCACGAGAGCATCAAGGCCATCCTGCGGCTCTACAAGGTCAGCAGCCCAGCCTGCTGGGTTCTATGTATTACGGTGCATACATGCAGATGTTCTGGCCTCAGAGGTTCCTCTGAGAACATTAGAGAACAACCAGGGTCACAGGAACCCAGCAGACGGGTCAGGGAGGAACTCACAAAAGATAATCTGACCTTTTAGAGAAGATCTGCAAGAAGAAAGCCAGAAGAAGTCCTGTTTGCATTTAGCCGTTTATGCAAAGCTACGGCTGCACTTCACCCAGAACACACAGGAAGCAGGTGGAGGCAGCATCATGCTGGGGGGAGCAGGTCAGAGGTGGTGGAGATGAATCAGGACCTGGTACAGGCTGCAGGAGGCCTGAGGCTGAGGTGGAGGTTCTCCTTCCAGCGGGAGAACCAGCCTGAGATGTTATGGGACGGTTCAGATCAGAGCAGATTCATAGGTTAGAGTGGCCTAGTCAAAGTCCAGACCTGAGTCTGACTGGGAATCTGTGGCAAGACTTAAAAACTGATGTTCTCAGATGTTCTCCATCCAACCTGGACCTGCTGTCGGAGGCGGTTCTTCTTCTGACCGAGCGGGCCGGGTCAAATGCACGCCACACTTTTCAGATTTTTATTCGTAATAAATCAGATGGCAATAAAACACGTTAAAGTTTGTGGTTTTCTCTGATGGGAGAAATCTGAAGCGGTCGGTGGCTTTGTGGTCCGCAGCACCTGAAGACGCCGCCTCAGAGCGTGGCGCTGGTGGGTCACTCCATGGGGGGCGTGGTGGCCCGGGCGCTCTTCACCCTGCCGCGCTTCAACCCTCACCTGGTCAGCCTCATCATCACCCAGGCGTCGCCCCACGTGGCTCCGGTTCTGGCCCTGGACCCGTACCTGCTGGGTGAGCCGAGCCCGCCGCCGGTCCGCCCCGCCCGCCGGGGCTGCGTGGCCGTAACCCTGCTTCTGCCCCCTCTGCAGATTTCTACGCCGCGGTGAGGCAGAAGTGGGTGAAGCAGGCCAACAGGCTGAGGAACGTGACGGTGCTGTCGGTCGGAGGCGGCTACCGGGACTACCAGGTCCGTTCCGGACTGACGTCCCTCCCCCGTCCCCCCGGAGACGTCAACAAGCTGTCGCTGGTGGTACGAGCGGTTTGTACGCTTTGGTCCTGAGTTCCTCTGGCTGGCTTTCGCCCGCTAAGCCTTGTGTTCTGGTCCAGGTGACGGCCGTTCCCCGGACCTGGGTCTCCACCGATCATCTCTCCATCGTCTGGTAACCAGCCGCCAGGAGCTCGCCTCTGGTGCCGCTCTGTGGCCACATGTTGAAGGCCTGCTGTCGTTTCAGGTGCAAAGAGCTGGTTCTGGCCACGGTGCGGGCGTTCTTCGACCTCGTCGACGCCGACACCAGACAGGTCTGAAACCTCTGCTCCTTGTTGTCATGGAGATCTTTGGCATGGCCGTGTCCTCACAGCTGGTCCTCAACAGTTCACAGACGACCCGGCGAGGAAACTGACCGTGCTGAACCATCACTTCATCAGACACCCCGGCAGGAAGCTGCGCGACGCCCAGGACTCAGCTGTCTCCATCTCAGGTGAGGGCTGTGGGTGGCGCCACCTTCAGGGGCGGGGCTCCACCAGGGGGGGGCCAGGGGTGGCCATGGGCCCCCCCTGGCCCCCCCCTGTCCACCAGCCAGTGTAAATTGTAGTAGCATCAGTTTAGCATTTAATCCCATCATGCACAGCCAGCAGGGCAGCCGCTCTTCCTGAGCTTCTATCGCACTTTTATTTCTATCTGCCAGTATCTACTTTCCCTTAGTAACTGTTTTGTTTTTCAGTAAATGAATAAATGTGCACCTTATTCCTAATATAATTACACAATAACAATGAATAGTTGTTCAACTCAAAATATTAACTGTTCTGTTATTGGTCTACGCACATTAGATCATTAGTAACATTAAAAATCAAAAGATATCGGTAGGCGTTTGCTTTTTTCTTTAAAATAGTTTTTCTACAGGCAGGTTTACCACAACTGTAGAATAAAATCCTGAAATTACGGCTTTTAGTTTCAGTGCCACCCCAAGAGTTTAAATGGCTCCATCTGGCCCCCATGAAAGGTTTCTGGTGGCGCCCCCTTCAGGGGAGGCGGAGCACAGCAGCTCCATAGTTTTGGCTCTGGAGACCAACTGTGAGATGGACTGTAGAATCACGCCATCCCATAATAACCATCAGGGCTGCCACCAATTATCATTTTCATGGTCGACTACTCTATAAAATATTTTTTCAATTAGTCGACTAATATATTTTTTTGTTGATCTCCATCATCACTTCAGTTGTTTGTAAAAATATTTTGACTCACCTGTTCTTGTCTGCACACCTTTCAACGGCTTTATTGCCTCTCCTTTATCAGATCAATAAATGATCCTCCATAAAATATTTTAAATATAACGGAAGTAGTTTATTTTTAATATTTCTATCAAAGTAGATTTTCTTTTTTATTACTGTTTTCAAAAAAATCTTTTAACCTTCAAGCTTTTAATGTTGCTTAATGTTTAAAAAGATTTTAAACTGTAGGCCAGTGTAAAGAGGATCCGATTAGTTCTGGTTCTGACCTTTTGGATTTCAGTGAGTTGTTGGTGTTCTGCTCCTTTCCTGATGTTTTCCAGATGTTCCTGAAGCCTGGAGTGAGGTGAACACGTTGCGTCTGTCTTACAGCACGCCGAAGGTACCAGACGTAACGACAGAACCTGGCTTCAGATCACGAAGTCGGACTGGTTCTAAAGTTCTGCTCTGCTTGACAGGAAGGACAGCTGAAGTACTTCCTGTTCGCGCTGTCAAGTCGCCGGAAAGCCTACAGTCACTTCTACTGCCGGAGCAACAACCTGGTGGGTTCTGCTCCACACCTGGAGCCACAGCTGGGCTCGCCGGGTCTGCAGAGAACTGTTGGTTCTGGTGGTTTGCCTGTTTCTGTCATCGGCTGAGCATCTCCACTTCTGGGTCTCCACCTGCCTTCCTAGAACTTATCACAGGTTCTGATGTGAGGAGCTTTCCGGTCCAAATGGATCTGTCTTTGACGGTTCTCCTGAACAGAATCCGTTGCTTTGCTCCTGCGTCTGCTGCCATGCTGTAGGAGCTCTGCCCCGGTGGCAGAACCTCTCAGTGAAGATGGTTCTGGTTCTTTGTCCAGAAGGCGGTGCAGCAGCCAATCAGACGTCAGTTTGCAGCGGGTTGCAATAGCAACCGCTGCACCGTCAATTAACGGAGAAGCTATAGAGTTAAAAACGGATCTGAAACATAACGACCCGATAAATGATGAACCAGAACCGAAGCTCAAGTTAAAACGCAGCAACTTGATAGAAACCTTAAAGGAAACGCATCAAATCCACGTTTTTAGCCCTTAAATCCAGCCGATCTTTAGGTTCTGGTCGGGTCCGATTCCCCCGGCGGTTCTGTTTTCTCTGTTCTGTTACGTCTTTGAACGGTTCTGACCCAGTAAATCCTGCAGAGCCGCTCAGCAGGATTCCTGCTGTGGTTCTGTAGCTGAAGGCGGCTGAAGCTACCCACAATTCACCACTCCGTCCCCAGGAGACTACAAACATGGCCGATCGGCTCTGAAGGCCCGCCTCTAGATTTAAAGAGACGGCACCAAAACGAGACGCAGCTCAGAACCAGGAGGAGACGGGGACACAGGGTCCAAAGCTGTATTCTGTGATGAAGTTCTGTTGGCGGTTCTGGTCTTCTGGCTTCAGTGAAGGGCGCTCAGAATGGACCCAGCGTTGACTCAGAACCAGACTTTTGATGATCTCCTCAAAGGTTTCATGGTGAGACCAGTCGGCGCTACGGGCCCAAGATCATTTGGTTCCGTCGGTGGCTTGGTTTCGGGTCCAGATGGTTACCTGGTACCGTTACAATAGTGAACTGATGAGTCTCTGCTCAGAAATCTGGAAACAACCCTCTGGTTCTGCTGCTGTTCAGAACCTCTGGTCCTGTGTTTCCGTTCAGAACCTCTGCTTCTGCTTCTGTTCAGAACCTCTGGTCCTGTGTTTCCGTTCAGAACCAGTGGTTCTGCTGCTGTTCAGAACCTCTGGTCCTGTGTGCGTTCAGAACCAGTGGTTCTGTGTCCCTGAAGCGGCGCTGCACTGATGGCTGACGTGTGTTTGGTCCCACAGGAGACGAGCAGCTGGGTGTTGGGCTGCCAGCACGCCAACGGGTCCACATGGTAACACTCGTGTTTGTCCAGAACTTTCTGACGCCTTTGGGTTTCTGTGTTCCTGGATGACGGCAGCATGTGTCCCTCTGTCCTCAGTGCGCGCGCCGTGGATCTGTCTATGGGAACGGAGCTCCTGCCGCCGTACAAGGTGACGGTCCTGAGGGAGAAAACGGGCCGGCCCGCTTTGGTCCCGCTCAGTTTGTCATAAGGGCCTGTCTTCTCTTCCAGGTTCTGGTTCTGAGTCTCAGCGACTTGTCCTCTGTCACTCATCTGGCTGTTTCTGCCTCCAACCTCAACGGCAAACAGGTGAGTGAAGCTGAGTCTGTCCTCCTGCTTCAGGTCCAGGAACCGGGCCTCTGTGGCGGTTCTGACCCGCCCTGAGGACTGAAATGCTGAAATCTCACGCTGTGGTTCTCACTTTGTCTCCGTCTCTAGTTCACGGTGGAGTGTGAGTGGCAGAGGGAAGCATCTCAGACGCTGTCCGTCTCCGTGCCTCACGTTCTGTCCTTCGGTGAGTTTTTAAACGGGCCGCCGGGCCGGACCGGACCGCGTCTCCAAAGACCGGTCCGGTTCAGGCAGGAGGAGCCCCACCGGCACCGCTTACCCACCGGCTGCTCACACTGCTGCATCCACCTGTGGAGGGAAAGTTTAGTGGAAGGAAAAAACAGCTGCAGCCTCCACTCTGTAGTTTGTTGGACCTTCAGAAGCTGTCTGCTGGGGTCTGGACCAGAACCAGAACCAGAACCTTCTTACCCGGGCTGATAGAAAGGGGCTGGACTGTTGCTCAGAGGTCCACAGTCCTCTTTCCAGATGTAAAGTTAGCATTTTGTTTGGCTGGTTTCCTGATTATCTTTAATTTCAGGAGTTAAAAACCTCTTCCAGTAAATTCGTTCATCCTCCCTGTAAACAAGAAGAAATTCATGTTTTTTGATTTAGAGATTGAGATCATGACCAGAAGCGTTAATATTATACCAATCCTGTAAAAAGTGTAAAATGTTAGAGAAAAGCCGCCGTGGATTTAAGCAGATCTTCAGCTCTAGACATAAACACTGAGACCAGGATAATTATTCCAACCGTCTCCACCTTAACGTTTAATTTACCTGGAACACAAACGCCTCGTAATAAAGTTCTGCTGGTTCCCCAGGTGTGACGGCCAGTGACGTGACGGTGAACTCCTCTGGACTCCTTCACAACATCCAGCTGCTCCACTTCCACCAGGTAACCGCCTCCGGGCCCAGCGGCCTTCTCTCCTACGCCGCGGCCGGACCCTGAACGCATCTCTGTCTCCATTCCACAAATAAAGTTAAAAAACAAAACAGCAGGACTTTTTTCTGAAGTTTGAAGACGTTTCTCTTCCCATCCAGGAAGCTTCCTCAGTTCAAATGTCTGGAGTAACGTGGAGCTCCAAGCTTTATATTTACTTAGATAACATGTAAATTAACCTGAAACAGGTCCAACCTTTGGTTTAATCTGCATGTCATCTAAGCCTTGTTGGGCTATAAAGCTTGGAGCTCCTTCTACTCCAGACATTTGAACTGAAGAAGCTTCCTGGATGGGAAGAGAAACGTCTTCAAACTTCAGAAAAAAGTCCTGCTGTTTTGTTTTTTAACTTTATTTGTGGAATGATCATGACCTGATGACTGAGGATCTTCACCAGCATCTCTGCCTCCAGGTCTACCAGGCCTTCAGGATCACCGTGGCGAGTCAGTGCCGGGGCACCAGAGGTGAGCTGCGGGCGGGGGGGCGGGGCGGCATCCCGGGGGGGCGGGGCGGCCGCTCATGTGGGCCAATCATTGACTGTGTGTGTGCAGACAGGCTGCCGAGCGCGTACCGGATGCGGGTCTCCTGGTTCCGAGAGGACTCCTTCACCACGGCCAGGTGAGCCTCCGTTAGCGCCGCCCGCCGTCAGCGTCCTGCTGCCGCCGTCTGACCCGCTGTCATCTGTCTGCCAGCACGCCGTCGGCCGCCGATATCCCAGCGATGCTCCACACCAGCCGTCCCGACAACGCCTCAGCGGTCCTGCTGCAGCTCCACACCGCCCCCAACTGCCAGTACAAGGTACGGCGCCCAGGCCCCCCCCCCCCCTTTAGCAGTGTGGGCCGGTACCAAGTCCTGTTAGAACCTGCCATCAGCAATCTGCTCTAAAATGTCCTGGTAGGCGGGTGTGCTGCCGGTAGTCAAAGTGGACCGGTACCAGCAGGTCACTAACCTCGGGAGCTTCACATCGGACCTCAGCACCGAGGTTTCTGGGCTCTTGGACTTTGATTTCCTAATGAAATCAAAGTTTACTCCCATCTGAGGTGTTTGGACCGCTGAGCAACGGTCCGGTTCTTTCTCTGCGGTCTCTGCTTCAGGAACATGACGGTTCATGTTCTGGACACCGAACGTCTTCCTTCCACTCAACTTTCCAGTGAAATGCTGCCGCAGTGACCTCTGAGGGATTCAGCGGCTGTCTTCTGGACTGACCCAGATTATCAGAACCAAATGCTAAAAATCCTCCAGTGTATAATTCTGGGTTCCACTTCTTTGATGGTAATGGGTTGAGGTGAGGACGGGCTGAGTGACGGTTCTGTTTCCTCCTGCTTCAGGTGTCGGTCAGAACTTCGTTCCCCAAGGTTCTGGGTCAGGTAAGACGAGCTTTCCTTCATCCGATCGTTTGTTGTCACTTTAACACATCAGAACCAGGAAGCGGGTTCTGCCTGGACCAGGAGTCAGAACTATCTGACCCAGAACCGGATCTGTCTTTCAGGCGCTGAGGTTCTGCGGCCCCATGGTTCCGGTCTACACCGCTGTAACCCTCCTCCTGGCCTGCGGGGGGCAGCTGTCCTCCGTCCTGACGTCGGGGAGACCTGCAGACATGATGCAGGCGGCGGGCCGCGGGCTGCAGCCTCATAAAGTCAACCTCCCTGTTTACCTGCTGCACATCCTGCTCAGGTGAGCGTCGGCGCCGCCCTCCACCTCCGCCTCGGGTTCTGGGTTCTGGGTTTCATCAGCGTTCTGCGTTCTGTCAGCTGCAGCTGCTTCCAGGACTTCCTCCCCCCGGAGGACACCATCGCGCCCACCTTGCCTGAGGGGGCGGAGTCAGCGGCGGAGTGGCCCCACCTCCTGTCTCCTCTGCTCTACGTTCTGGGGGCGGCGGTGGCGTACTGGGGCAGCGCTCTGCTCCGGGTTCTGATCCGGCTCGTCTCACTGGTGCTGGCTCCGCTGCACAGGTACCGCCTCCTATTTGGGCCCTGAAGGTGGCCCTTAAAGGCTGGTTCCGTCTTCACGGGTCGCTCTAAGTTCTGCTGTTTTCCTGCAGACCGTCTGTCTCCAGAACCTGTGGAACCCTGCGGCGCCGGACCCAGCTCCTCCTGGGTCTGGGTCTGACGATTACCGGCTGGATGTCCTGCGGCGCGCTGGCCATCCTCGCCTCCTCGCTGCTCCACCTGTACCGGGTCAGTCCCTTAGAGCCCGGTTCTGGGTTCTAGAGCCATGCTAGAAAGAAAGTGCACCCTCTCTCTGTTTAAGGGTTCTATGCACCAGGCAGAAAGAGTTCAGAACCAAACAAAATATGTTCCTCCAGCACCTGGTAGAACCTTCTCCTGCAGCTATTAGAACCTCCTCTTGTAGCTCGTAGAACCTCGTCCTGCAGCTATTAGAACCTCCTCCTGCAGCTGGTAGAACCTCCCCTTGTAGCTATTAGAACCTTCTCCAGCAGCTATTAGAACCTACTCCTGCGGCTATTAGAACCTCCGCCTGCGGCTATTAGAACCTACTCCTGCAGCTGGTAGAACCTCGCCTTGCAGCTATTGGAACCTCCTCTTGCTGCTCGTAGAACCTCCTCCTGCAGCTATTAGAACCTCCTCCAGCAGCTGGTAGAACCTCCCCTTGTAGCTATTAGAACCTCCTCTTGCAGCTATTGGAACCTCCTCTTGCTGCTCGTAGAACCTCCTCCTGCAGTTCGTAGAACCTCCTCCTGCAGCTCGTAGAACCTCCTCCTGCAGCTCGTAGAACCTCCTCCTGCAGCTCGTAGAACCTCCTCCTGCAGTTCGTAGAACCTGCTCCTGCAGCTATTAGAACCTCCTCCTGCTGCTCGTAGAACCTCCTCTTGCAGCTATTAGAACCTCCTCCTGCAGCTATTAGAACCTCCTCCTGCAGCTATTAGAACCTCCTCCTGCAGCTATTAGAACCTCCTCCTGCAGCTCGTAGAACCTCCTCCTGCAGCTATTAGAACCTCCTCCTGCAGCTATTAGAACCTCCTCCTGCAGCTATTAGAACCTCCTCCTGCAGCTATTAGAACCTCCTCCTGCAGCTATTAGAACCTCCTCCTGCAGCTATTAGAACCTCCTCCTGCAGCTATTAGAACCTCCTCTTGCAGCTATTAGAACCTCCTCCTGCAGCTCGTAGAACCTCCTCCCGCAGCTATTATAACCTCCTCTTGTAGCTATTAGAGCCTCCTCCTGCGGCTATTAGAACCTCCTCCTGCGGCTATTAGAACCTCCTCCTGCGGCTATTAGAACCTCCTCTTGTAGCTATTAGAGCCTCCTCCTGCAGCTCGTAGAACCTCCTCCCGCAGCTATTAGAACCTCCTCCCGCAGCTCGTAGAACCTCCTCCTGCAGCTCGTAGAACCTCCTCCTGCAGCTCGTAGAACCTCCTCCTGCGGCTATTAGAACCTCCTCTTGTAGCTATTAGAACCTCCTCCTGCAGCTCGTAGAACCTCCTCCTGCAGCTCGTAGAACCTCCTCCTGCGGCTGTTAGAACCTCCTCCTGCGGCTGTTAGAACCTCCTCCTGCAGCTGTTAGAACCTCCTCTTGCAGCTATTAGAACCTCCTCTTGCAGCTATTGGAACCTCCTCTTGCTGCTCGTAGAACCTCCTCCTGCAGTTCGTAGAACATCCTCCTGCAGCTATTAGAACCTCCTCCTGCTGCTCGTAGAACCTCCTCCTGCTGCTCGTAGAACCTCCTCCTGCTGCTCGTAGAACCTCCTCCTGCTGCTCGTAGAACCTCCTCTTGCAGCTATTAGAACCTCCTCCTGCAGCTATTAGAACCTCCTCCTGCAGCTCGTAGAACCTCCTCCTGCAGCTATTAGAACCTCCTCCTGCAGCTCGTAGAACCTCCTCCTGCAGCTATTAGAACCTCCTCCTGCAGCTATTAGAACCTCCTCCTGCTGCTCGTAGAACCTCCTCTTGCAGCTATTAGAACCTCCTCCTGCAGCTCGTAGAACCTCCTCTTGCAGCTATTAGAACCTCCTCCTGCAGCTCGTAGAACCTCCTCCTGCGGCTATTAGAACCTCCTCTTGTAGCTATTAGAGCCTCCTCCTGCAGCTATTAGAACCTCCTCTTGTAGCTATTAGAGCCTCCTCCTGCAGCTCGTAGAACCTCCTCCTGCAGCTCTTAGAACCTCCTCCTGCAGCTCGTAGAACCTCCTCTTGTAGCTATTAGAACCTCCTCCTGCAGCTCGTAGAACCTCCTGCAGCTCGTAGAACCTCCTCCTGCGGCTGTTAGAACCTCCTCTGGTTCTTTCTGACCCAGTCTCTCACAGGGACATGGGGAGGTTCTGGTCCGTTTCCAGCGTTGCTCCAGTTCTTGGAGAGTTCTGCTCAGCTGTCTGAAGGTCCAAACTGAAACGGTTCTAGAACCTGCTGAAGAACCGATCTGATTATGTGATCCTTGGAGCTGAACGGGGTGCACTTTCTTTCTCTCCCTCCTGCGTGGTACAGCTGGTCAGAACTTGGACCCGGCCCGTTAAAGTCCGGTTCTGCGGGTTCTGATCCTGCCGTTTCTGCCTCCAGGTCGTCAGGCTGCAGATGACGGAGAGATCTCTGAGTCACATGTTGAATCTGGTAAGACGGACCGCGGCGCCGCTCGGCTCAGACCGGGTCCAGAACCAGGCCCGGTTTTAACCAACCCTCCGGTCCACCTTGCAGGCGCCACGCAGACACAAACCCGCTGCCAACGGCGCCGTGGACGGGTCCGGGGAGCGCGGCGGCGCCGGCCTGCTGTCTGAGGGCGCCCTGCAGGAGGTGAGGGACGACCTGCAGCTGCACCTCAGCCTGGCGCCGCTCCTCCTGCTTCCTGTCACGCTCGGGGCGCCGTCCCTCATCCACTGGACCCGCGACCTGAGGTACGGCCGGTTCTGGAGGCAGGCCGGGGCGCGCGGAGAAGCATTAACCTGCTGTGGTTCTGCACAGGTTCTGCGCCCGGCTGGATCCGGACCCGTGTTGGCTTCACGCCGCGCCGCTGGTGTTCTGCTACCTGCTGCTCATCAACGGCGACACCCTGACGCTCAGCAACAGGTAGAACCTCACCTGAGCGGGACGCCATGGTCCTGTCATCCGGTCCCTCCTGGGATCAGAACCAGAATAAATAGGAGTAAAACCTGCCTCTGGTCCTCCAGAACCTGCACAGAACCTCAGGTAGAGGTGATGGATGGAGAACATTTATCACCAGAAAAGTGGATCAAACTGTAATTGTTGTAAACCTGAGGGAGCCGGTCAGAACCGGAACCAGATTGGTTGGAGAACCACGACGATCCCGGCTGGTTTGAAGGTTTTTGATGATTGGGTTCTGTTAACGACGGGCCGGTATCTCAGCTAAGTTCTGCCGGGTCCGGATCAGAACAAACGTTAGATCAGGCCCAGTTTAGCCTCTCCGCAGAACTCCAGCTCACGTTGATCCGGTCCGGACAGCAGAACCGCTTTAACCCTCCTGGTTTCTCTCTTGCAGCAGACTCCTGCCGGTCGTCACCTGCCTCCCCCTCCCATTGGCTGTCACCATGGCGACCTTCTCTTCACTTCACCTGTACCGAGTCGCCTACTTCCTGTCGGCGGCGCTGGTCCCCCTGGCCTTCTGCTGCGTCCTCTGATGCTCCGTGAGGCGCCGGGTCCCGGGTCGAGCAGAGCCATAGAAATGCTAAGCCTGGGGAACCGGCCGCTCGGCACCGGTACCGGGAGCTCTGGGTCCGGAAAGCCCGGGAAGAAACGGGAGGTTCTGTGCCCCCCGCCGGATGTCCTGACACCATGTTTGCCTTACGCCGTTTGTCCATAGCTCTGCTCTGAGGCCCGGCCCGGCCCGGCCCGGCGCCGTCCTCTCACACTGCCTGCAGCCGGGCCGGGCCTCAGAGCTGGAACTGTTTACGTCCATAGTTCCCTTCCTGCCGAGGTCCGGTTGGTGCAGAGAGGAACCCGGTGGAGGAGGAGCTTCATTCTCACGTCTTTCTTTCAGCTCTACGTTTGTTCGCACTGTGACCCGTCGACCCGGTGGTCCCGGGTCAGCAGACGCTCTAAGGCGCCGGTTCTGGCAGGTTTAGGTGAAGAACTGTCGCCGTGATTTCAGAGGAACTGTCCAAAAGGTCCAAACTGGAGCGAGCGGCGGTCCTGGACCTTGGTGGACCTCCATCAGAACCATCATGTCACCTCATTCCAGCTCAGGTGTTCACCGCGTGTTCTGGGCCTTAATGCCGATCCAGAACCGCTGGGCTCGTGGTCCCACAGGAAACATCGACGCCTGAACAGGAAGCTGCTGTTGACCTGTCAGAATAAAAGCTTCCCAGCTTTACCACCAACCTGCGCCTTTCTTATCGTTATGCTCTTAATTCCCTGGAGGCCATTCTGGATCCTGATTATGTTCTGGTCGTGCTAGTTTCTTCTCAGACCCACTCGGGTCTCCGTGAACACCTTCAGAACCGTCCCACCAGCTGTGACTGCTGCCTTATTCCTGCAACACAGAGACACTGATATAGATTTTTGTTGGTGGTTAAAACGAGCCTCAAGTTCTACAGAACCGGCGCTGCTACGTTTCAGTCGATCCGGTTCTGGTAGCGTCTGAACGCGACGTCTCTCTAAGTCCTGAAAACCAACATCTGCATCGTTTTAATCCACCTCTCGCTGGTTCTGATGGTTCTGCTGGTCCTCACTAATGCAGTTAAACCTGAAACAAGGTTCTGGTTCCGCCCAGAACCAGCAGAGACAGAACCCGATCTCATTCATTCATCGCTGGCCGTCTCGGCTCAGCCGTGCCTTGCTCCTTGGCTGCTGCCCGTCAGCCGGAACCAGCCGGTTCTGGAACCACTCGGTGCCTCAGCCGACCCGCCCGGACCACTGAGCTGGACCCGGCCGTTTCCAGCTCAGTGGGAGGACCGGATGTGTGACTTGGTGGAGCGGCGCCGGCCCGCTGCGCTGACCCGGCTGTGGTTCTGTGGTTCTGAACATCTTCGCACTGAATGTGTGGAAACTCGTCAGCTCCTCTGTGCCGTTGTAGTTTGTGGTGAGCGTGCAGCAGTAACAGCGGAGTTCTGGTTTCCAGAACCGTGACCCGGTCAGAACCACGGCGTCCAGAACCACGGCATCCAGATTAACGGAGCAGGAAGACATCTCTCCAGGCCGCGGCGCAGCGGCAGTTTGTGATTGGTTGACAGCTTCTCCTGTTTGAAGCACCGCTGACTCCGCTGGTGCTGCTGCATGGTTCTGTTGACCCGCTTTTACCCACCAGAACAACAAGGTCCGTGTTTGTTCTGTAACTCGCTGCTTGATGACCTCAGAGGCCTCGTTCAGCACTGAGAAGGCCTCAGTGAGCAGAGCGGCACCGTCTGGGTCTTTATCTGCGGCCTGAGAGGTTCTTCAGAACCCGGCGCCGGGTCTTTGTTGTGCAGAAGCTGAGCTCGGTTTGAGCTTCAACGTCAAATGATCGCAGAGCCTGTCGGCATTTCTGGGTTGGACAGAAATCTCACCTCCAGAGTTTCCAGTTTCCCTTTGGTTCTGAATCTAAAGCTCTAAGCATTTCCCCTTCCTGCCGTTATCGGACCCGTTCAGAAACCTTTCATCTAGCAGAACATGGGGAACCATCGTGGTTACCACAGTAACTCTGGTGCTGGAAGAGGTTGAGATGTCCCGATGAGAACGGGCCCGGTCCGGTTTCATTTAACTGGATTTCTTTGTTGTTCTGCAGCCCATGCATACCCAGAAAGTAGCCGGTTCTAAGTGACCCGGTGGAACAGCCCGGCGGTACCTTCCAGAGGAGCCGTGGGCTCTTGGGTCGGACGTTGAAGCTGAAATCCAGCTGCGTTCGTGTTTAATGTGCAGATGTGCCACGTAGCTGAGGACGTGTCGGGTTTGGGTCTTTGAATGTTCTGGTGGCTTTGATCCTCAGGTTTGTGTAAAAACTGGTTGATGTTTTTATATTTCTCATATTTCTAGCTGATCTAACTGTAAATGGGACTTTTGGCACAAATGTTTGAATAAAACCAAGAAAAAAATTCCTGTTTCTCTGTTTTTCTTTAGTTTCTTACACTTTTCATGCAACAATCAGCATTTTACTTCTGATCCGATTGTTTCTACAGAACCAGTTCCCAACGAAGCTCATTAGAGACGGATAAATCCTCCAATGATGTAAATATTCATTACAGTCATCAGGGTAAAGAACTGTTATTTTATTACAGTCAGAATAAAAAACAATTAATGTGAAATATTAGGTATTTGAACTCTGTTTAAAACGCAGTTCCCGGTTTAACCTGCTGGGGGCAGTATTTACCTGCCAGGTGTGAGCTGCTAACATGACCGTGAAACAGGTGAATATTTATAACTACCTCCTAACAGGTGAAGCATGTTTGTTTTTAGCTTTTTAAAGTTTAAAACTGCTTCCTGGGGCTGCAGGAGAGACGATAATTCATGTAGAAACTGCACATGTGGAGGAGAAAATGTAGGTTTAATAAAAAACTTCAATGTATTTCACAGGTTCTGACATAAGGTGACATAAGGCTCTAAGGTGGAGATTCTGTGGTTAAATCAGAAGAAAACAGTGAAACTTAAAAGCTTTAAAACCACTGCAAGGGTTAAACTGAAGCTTAAAATGCACCAACTTCTGGTTCAAACTACTTTTCTATTAATTCATTTGAAGGGAGGCTCTTATTTTGAAAGCTTTTTTTCCTGTGAGACCATTAAAATGTTTAGGGCTGGAAACAGAGTTCTGTCAGAACCACCTGCTGAAATCTCAGTTTAGTAAGTTCTGACCCAGCAGGTCTGTGAGGGCGGCCATGATGGAACAATATAAACAGGAGCCTATGCTAATGGTTGCTATGGTGATTCTCATGTTTTCTGTCAGGTAGATGGAAATAGGCTAATTTTACCAATTCAATTTATACAACATCAATTAACAACACATCATCTCAAGGCTCTTTACAAAGTCAATTCGATTCAGATGGAAATTCAATCAAATGCTTTCTATGTTAGATGGTAATAGAGGATGATCTGCCTCCCCTGATGATGTCACAGCTAACAGAACGTCAGACCAGGTGTACCTTCTATGAAGAGAAAAAGAGAGAACAAAAAGTTAAAAGATGAAATAACAACAAACAATGCAGATTGGAGAGCAGTAGGAGAACTCACCAGAGTGAGAAAAATAGACCCTGATGTCCTCCAGCAGCCTAAGCCTATAGCAGCATAACTATAAAGGTAGCTCAGGGTAACATGAGCCACTCTGACTAGAAGCTTTGTCACAAAGAAAAGTTTTAAGATTAGTCTTAAAAGTAGACGGGGTGTCTGTCTCACGGACCAAAACTGGGAGTTGGTTGCACAGGAGAGGAGCCTGATAGCTAAAGGATCTGCCTCCCATTCTACTTTGGAAGTATAAAGCTGATTTTTAGTAGACATTTTCAGCTGGACTACTGCTACCAGTACCTTCTATAGATCAGTCACTTGGCCCTGGCTTTCTGCGTTTGAGCCTGTCTCTCTCCTAAAGATGCTGATTGAAGGCGCTAATGCTGACTAACTCTCTACGTTTTCTTTAACTTAGAAAGTTCCCCTAGATCAGTGCTTCTGTGCTCTTTTTAGAGACTTTGAGACTTCGACTTTATTATCATTAAACTGCATATTTACAATACATGTTTGAGGGAAGTTTTGTTGCGAGGCTCCAGAGGAAAACCAGATGACAAAAGAAAAACATAAAAAATGTAAATATAAAAAAAGTCTCTGCTCTGTCTTCTCTAAGCCCCAGTGGGTCGAGGCAGATGAGCGTTCACACTGAGCCTGGTTCTGGTTCTGCTGGAGGTTCTCCTCCCTGTTAAAGGGGAGTTTTCCTCTCCACTGTCGCTTCATGCATGCTCAGTATGAGGGATTGCTGCAAAGCCATCAACAATGCAGACGACTGTCCACTGTGGCTCTACGCTCTTTCAGGAGGAGTGAATGCTGCTTGGAGAGACTTGATGCAACCTGCTGGGTTTCCTTAGAGAGGAAACTTTCTGACCAGTCTGACTATAAACTGAACTGGATTGTTTGATCAAGTGTTTGTCTTGTAAAGTGCCTTCAGATGATAATAGTTGGGAACCAGCGCTGGATAAGAGAACCAAATTGTTATGAATTTAGTGGATGGTCCATAAAACGCTTTGGACACATTTTACATCTACAGTAAAATAAAAATGCTGATTTAAATGTGCTTCCCTCCTTTTTGTTGAGTTCTTAGTTCAAATCCAGCACCTTGTTAGTTGAAGGCAGAGTTAATCTGCTCTTAGATGATTAGAGGAGAACGTGGAGACAGAAAGGAAAGAATAAACGCGCTGATTGGGTGGCCGTGCAGGTCCACAGGTTGCTTGAATCGCCGCCCACTCCGGTATTTTCCCCACATTAATATGCGCTGCACAGCGCTGGGAACGAGCTGACGCGGTCCCTGCGCTGACTGGGACCAAGGCAGCAGGACGCCATCCTCCGGTGAGCTGCTGCTCTCGTCTCTCTGCGCTCCGGCAGCAGTTGCTCTGCCCGGCCAGGCTGTGCGCAGCTGGGAGGACGCGGCGCGGACTGCGGCTCATCCCGGAGGGGGCGCAGGAACGGACGCGGGAGGAAGGGGAGGTGGAGGCTGGGCTTTTTCACACCTCTGGACCGAAACCGTCCCGCTACGTGACCGCAGGAGCTCCGAGCTGCGAGGGAGGGGATCCTGCTTCCACCCCGCAGCTCTGCGTCAAAGGTAAGCTGTGCACGGCGGGATGGAGGCGGCGGAGGTAGCGACGATGATGATGATGCTGATGATGATGGTGCATCTGTCACTGAAACAGCCGCAGCGCTCCGAGCTGCGCTCTCGTTTGCGGTTCTCCGCGCCGATGCGGGCTGATTTCAGCTTCATGCGTGATGGCACACAGCTGCATGCTGCATGTACAGGCGATGACGTAGGGGATTCCCACAGTAACCAGAGCCTGGCTGCACATTGGCCGCATGTCGGGCTCAGGCGTGTGCGCACAGATGGAGCAGAAACGCCTGGAGACGCGCTGTTATGTAAGGCGGTTCTGCTGACGCGGTTCGGCCGTGAGCCTGGAGCTGGGAGGGGGTTACCTTCCCGCTGAGGTCCTCCAGCAGGCCTGGGATCGGTTATCGACCTGCGGTAAGAACTCAGGAGCTCAGCCAGCATTCATTCCTACATATTAGACCCGCTCAAGAAAAGTGGAAACATGCAAACGCAGCGTTTTCAGACGTTGCCCCGACCAGAGGTGATCAGAACCTCCTCCGGGTTGTTCTGCCATGTTTCCTGCAGCTCGGTCCACATCTGTTACAGTTCGGCAGTCCCAGCAGAGCAGAAACAGGCTTTGCTTGTTCATCTGTGGGGAAATCAAACCGGTTCTGGTCATAATTTAGCTTCTTCTCTGCTTTTTTCCCTCCAACAGTGAAGCCAGACCTCTCAAAGCCTCAGATGTGAGTTTTGTAAAATGATTGAACGACTTTTAAACGCTGGAGGCCGTTAATGGAGACAGATGCTGTGTGAGATGTTGGCTTTGGTGGTTCTTTGATGGCATGGCTCCACATGCGGCCCGGTTTGGGCATCTGTGTCTGAGCGATGCTCAGGGCGGCTGCAGGCAGGCTTCACTTATTTCTGCTTTCTGTAAAACTCTCCCCTGCTGATTTCTCTCTGACCAAACTGGTTCCGGTTCTAAACAAGAACTAAAATGAAACCAAATGTCACGTTTAATGGAGATCCTGCAGCCTTGATGCCATTTTGACCCACGGAGACGTTTCTGATGGGTTCCGTCACATGTGGCTCTTCACGCAGAGGGACGGGAAGCCGCAGCCTCCAGCGAGGCTGTAGAGGCGTCTTCATCCTCCTCATCCTCCTCCAGTCCGGCAGGGACAGCTGGACCTGACTGCCAGCTCTGAAGGTGCCCGTTCAGTCAGGCTGGAAAGTGCTGCAGTCACCTCCCCCGGTTCTCCGAGGGTTCCCTCTGCTGACAGCAGCAGATCGCCGTGCAGAGCGACCCTCCACATGTTCAGACGGCTGAAACGCCTCATTTGTTCATCTGCAGGTCCTGAACAACCGTGAAAGCTCTTCAGGCAACCGGAGGTTCCCTCCCAGCAGATCAGGGGTTCTCCGGGTTCCCTGGAGGTCTTACAACGTCTGTGTCTTGTTCCTTTTTGGTTCTTGTCGCTTTTTGCTCGTTTTCACTCCAGAACCGGATCGTTTCGAGTGTGTAGAACCTCCTTCAGTCCATTCTTCTCCTCAAAATGCTTCTATTCATTTATATTTGCAGACAATTTCTCCTCGGCTCTCTGAAGGCCTGGACTTTGACTAGGCCATTGCAGCACCTTGTTTCTGATCCCTTTCAGTCATGCTGTTGTGGATCAGCTGCTGTTTGGGACCATGGTTCTGTTGATGACCCGGTTTCAGCCGTGGGACAGATGGACTCTGGTCTACAGAGGAGATCCTGGTCCCATCAGGAGCTGCTGAGGCTGGGCCAACACGGACGACTCTGCAGCACGACCTTAGGCGACCTCTGGCTCTATTTAAATGTCTTCTAAGACAAAGTAGAAATCTTCTTCTGCGTCTTACTCTTGTTTTCAGCTCATATTTTACCAGCCGACTGTTTTAATTGTATCGTTACTGTTTGTAAAATGTTTTATCAGTCAGGTCTCTCTCAGATGAGATTCAGCCTGAATAAAAAATAAAAGGACCCAGACTGTTAGGCCTCCACCACCGTGCCTGTTGATGGCATTAGATGGTTCTGTCCAGCTGGTGTCTTCCTGCCTGGATCCTCTGGTCTCCTGGTCCTTCCTCCAGGAGCAGCTCTGCTGACCTCAGTCCTGTTGCCATCTTGGTTCTCCTTCAACCTTCCAGCAGCCATACTGGGTCAGGGTCATGACCTTTAACCTTTAACCTGCTAACTGAGGCCTGTAGAGTCTGAGGTGGAGCTCCTGGTTTCATTTCTCTGAGCTTCAGGCTCTGATCTTGGGCTGAGGCTGCTGGACGTCCATCCTGAAGGCTGAAAGCTGCTGAGATGTTCTCCTCTCTGCAGGATGATGGACCTCAGACAGTCTGCAGATGACCTTTGACCCCTCCCAGGTGGATTGACAGCAGCAGATGCTGCTCTGAGCTCACTGCTGAGGTCTTTCCACCTTGGTAAAGCTTCAGAGCAGCAAACTGACCAAACTCCTGCTTTAATGGAGGAGTCTCACGCTGATGATGACCAGTCGGTCGGTTCTTCTGATCCACATCCTGAATCCAGAGGATCCGACTTCTAACCTCACTGAATGTGTAAATCTGCGGACGGCTGTAGCTCATCATGCTTCCCAGGCCTGACTGGAGCTTTTCAGCACATTGTGTGTCTCGGTGTTTCTGTCTGATGCTGACGACTCTGCACCCTGAGGCGTGTAAGCGGATATATAAACAGCCAGAAAGCTACCCCTGTGCCAGCCTCACAGAACCCGTGACAAGATGCATTTCTCCATTCTGTGGCTTAACAAGACAATTATGCCACAAAGAACGGGACCTTTTTATTGACGCCTAAAGTTCTAGATCCGTTTCAGTTCAGGGAATGTTCTCCAAATCAGACGTTCTCCTTCAGATCAGCCGCTGCAGATGTCTGCTGTCTTCCCTGCTGCTGGTTTCCTGTGGGGGAAACAAAGTAAAAGTTCCCATGAGGCCGATGCAAACATCATTTAAGGGCAAGCAGAGGGTCAGCACGGCTTCATTCAGGGCAGAAATGATGCTTGAGTTGTTTGCTTCCTGAGAATCAATCAGTAATCCAGCATCGTAACGGGAGGAAAACCTCTGGATGGCGTCCAGGATTCCTCCCCTCAGCTCGGATCTTTGGCGTTTGCTGCTTGTTTGCTATTTTTGGTCCTCCCTCTGCACGTCTGCGTTAGACGGTGGAGGACGACCTTAAGGCCGGAGGAGCTGTTACATAAGCAGCCAGAGGTTCTGCGTCTCCGGGCCTCTCCACGCTCAGAGCGGCTCGGCCACGTGAGCTGGATTTACGTACGCCTGCATCTGTGATGAAGGTTTTATTCTGCCGTAAATCCCCGTCTAGGTCTGCCTGTGTGATGAGGTCACGCTCCGGTAATCTTGTTGAGTCAGGCACGTCCAGGCTTTCCTTGACTCTGATGCATCGGATCTCATTTCAGCTTCAGGCTCGGGGAAACACAGAGATGCAGAACCCGGGTCGTGGGTTCTGTTCAGTGGCTCCAAACCACATTGATTTCATATATATTCTTTTAATTTGAAGGTTTTACGTTTCATTTGAGAGACGATAAGTGAAACCCTTTGGTTGTTGCCAGATGGTGGGATGAGAAAAATAGCCTCAGAGAATCAGAACCACAGATTTGACAGTAAATGGACCTTTAACAAGAACTGCACCAGAACACAGAACTGATCCGACTGCTTGTAGAACCGCGTTCAGCAGCAGTTCCTGTCTATCGGTCTCTTTCAGCGTCTCGCTGAGGTTTCTGCTCCCTGCTGGCCTCAGGTCTGGACTTTGACTAGGCCATTGCAACAGCTCGGGTCTTTTCTCTTTCAGACATTCTGTCGTAGATCATCTGCTGTGTTTGGGACCATTGTTCTGTCGATGACCCGCTTTGGTCCAAGCCTCAGTTTGACTCCAGAATAGAGGAAGTTCTAGTCAAATCAGTGGCTGCACGCTGCCCAGGTTCTGCAACAAGCCCAGGGCATCACCCTCCACCGCCGTGCCTCACAGCTGGTCTGAGGGTTTTTACTGCGGTCAGTTTTCCCTGCTGTGGTCCAAAGGACGTTGTTGGCAGAAGTACCGTTGTTTGTTCAGGTTCTGTGTGACATTTAAAGGCTGGAAACTGGTGGCCTGGCCTTTCTACCCACAGTCAGTTACAGTTCACTGACAAGGACCGTTGATGCCCAGTTCCCTCATTCTTAGCTTCCACTGTTGGACAGAACGCTGCTAAAGCTTTTCTGTTGCCCCAATTAACAGTCAAGTCATCAAGGTGCCAGGTGGTTTATGAGACAGCCGTTAAGTGAACAAGCCTAACCTAACCCCCACAACCTGAAGAAGAACCATTCAGCATGCTTTCTGACCGAGACACAGAGGCACGCTCATTAGTCTGACTGGGTCTAGGCCAAGGTTTAATTCAGTTCAATAAAATGTTATTTATATAGCACCAATGCACAACACGTCATCTCAAGGCTCTTTCCAAAGTCAGACTCCATCAGATCCTCCAGGTTGGTCAGAAAGTTTCCTCTCTAAGGAAACCCAGCAGGTTGCATCAAGTCTCTCCAAGCAGCATTCACTCCTCCTGAAAGAGCGTAGAGC
The DNA here is from genome assembly GCA_037039145.1 of Fundulus diaphanus. NCBI lineage: Eukaryota > Metazoa > Chordata > Actinopteri > Cyprinodontiformes > Fundulidae > Fundulus > Fundulus diaphanus. The sequence continues at coordinate 56,037,123 of CM073132.1, read as the reverse complement.
CACAGTGGACAGTCGTCTGCATTGTTGATGGCTTTGCAGCAATCCCTCATACTGAGCATGCATGAAGCGACAGTGGAGAGGAAAACTCCCCTTTAACAGGGAGGAGAACCTCCAGCAGAACCAGAACCAGGCTCAGTGTGAACGCTCATCTGCCTCGACCCACTGGGGCTTAGAGAAGACAGAGCAGAGACACAGAAAGCTCAGAAGCTCACATTGATCCAGGAGTACTTTCTATGTTAGATGGTAATAGAGGATGATCTGCCTCCCCTGATGATGTCACAGCTAACAGAACACCAGACCAGGTGTACCTTCTATGAAGAGAAAATGACAGAGAACAAAAAGTTAAAAGCTGAAACAACAACAAACAATGCAGATTGGAGAGCAGTAGGAGAACTCAGCAGAGTGAGAAATAGACCCTGATGTCCTCCAGCAGCCTAAGCCTATAGCAGCATAACTATAGAGGTAGCTCAGGGTAACATGAGCCACTCTAGTTATAAGCTTTGTCACAAAGGAAAGTTTTAAGATTAGTCTTAAAAATAGACAGGGTGTCTGCTTCACGGACCAAAACTGGGAGTTGGTTCCACAGGAGAGGAGCCTGATAGCTAAAGGATCTGCCTCCCATTCTACTTTTAGAGACTCTAGGAACCACCAGCAGACCTGCAGTCTGAGAGCGAAGTGCTCTGTTAGGAACATACGGGGTAATCAGAGCTCTGATATATGATGGAGCTTGATTATTAAGGGCTTTATATGTTTAGGTCTCCTCCGACGGTCCGGCTGGGCACCAGAGCCGCCTCAACCACACAAGAAGTACCTTCAACGTAAACCATGGAGAACCAGAGTGGACAGACCTCAAAACGCTGCTTTTGTTTTTCCATGACTACGTTGTAGCTTCCCGTCTTTCTCGTTCTCACAAACGACCAAGCCGTTCCTGCTGAGGCCGGTGTTGGCTTCGTTATGGCAGTGAGCGTCCTCGGACTCTTCATTTCTAACGAGGCCGCTCTAAAAGGTCACGTTGAGCATGTGTGGATGTTTGCGTCTGATCCGTGGCGCTGGTGTTACTTCCTGAGCTGTCTGCGCATGCTCTGCGTCTTTGCATGTTTCTTTGGCAGTGTCACAGCGCCACCAATGGGGCTGGCATTCCTACTGCAGCCTTAGAGGCCTTAGAGAAAATATACCAGGCCTACTGAGGCATGGTGGTGGGAGAGTGATGCTGTGGTCTCCTTTGGTGCTTCGGGACCAGAACTACTGACTGTAACTGATGGGGGGGGGTAGCTGCAGGTTAGCAGCTACCGGGACGGGACCGGAGTGTCCACCCAGCCGTAGACGCTACTCTCGTCTCAGATTCACATCCTTCTACTTGTAGCAGCCTTCCTCACTGAACTTCAGGTCTTGAGGTTTAGTAACGCCTCCGTTCTCTGCTCCTTTCAGGTTTCTAAACCCCGCTGAAACCAGACCGGCGACGGTCCATGAGAACCTTCAGATGTGACGGCCACATGTTCTCCACGCCTCCTCAGAGCGACGGTGCTGCCTGGTGACGGAGGAGCTCTTCCTCATCTCCTCATCTTCTCCGGTTTCATCCTCCTGCAGCTGACTGACCGGCCTTTCAGCATGAGACCTTCCCTGGCCACCGCCGTCCTACCGCCCAGGACCCGCTCCCACAACCCCCCCAACCTGCCGGTCGGGGGCCGCGAACACCTCGCCGCGCCGCGCCGCCGCAGCCCTCACCTGCGCCACACCCTCAGCCCGGAAAACCTGCGGACGCTGGCGGAGAGGGGCGGGGCGGCGGTGGACGCGGCCTCCGTTGTCAGCGGGCCCATCGGGCTGATGCGGGCCAACAGCGACACCGACCTGGTGACCTCCCAGAGCCGGTCCTCGCTCACGGCGTCCACGCTGGAGTACACGCTGAACCGGGGCCACAACCTGGTCATCTCCTGGGACATCAAGGAGGAGGTGGACGCCACCGACTGGATCGGCCTGTACCACATTGGTGAGATTGGATGTGGGAGTCTGAGAAGCTGCAGCATTTAAGGCAGAATGATGCCGCTCTACGGGTTAAATCAGGACACGGCGTCAGGCGTTTTGGTTTTTCTCAAAATAACTGAGGAAAATGTGGAGCGCCGTGTTTATTTCATCTACATCGTGTTTTGTCCAAATAATCTGACAGTTCCTGCATCACTGAGAGAAAGGTGTGAGAACAGGAGGAGTCAGTTCATCCTGGTGTGATTCAGTCATTTCATACCTGTCAGCTGCTCATTCTGCACCAATAACAGACAGAATAGTAGAAACTACACACCGCTCCATCTATATTCATTTTATTTACATCTATATTCATTTACATTATCATATCTGATAATAGTTAAGAAAAAATGGTCCTTCTTTTTCAGATTTTTTCATCATTTTTAACTTTTATTAGCAGTGCGAGTTTTTTAAACAAAAAGAATATTTCAGTAAACCATCTGACCAGAGGTTCAGTGCTGGAAAACCATCCACAGCCATTTAAATCAGAGCTTCTGGCAATTAGGGTCAGAACCTCTCTGTTGGTTCTGAAACGGCACGTATCTGCAGAACCTAAATTAATCTTCTAGGTGGTTAAAAACAGCAGATTTATGCTAAACTTGATTAGAGAAATCAAAGGTGGCCTTCATGATGCCTGAGTATAATCGTCTAACTAGTTTTGCTGTAGCTCCAACCAGCAACAGTCCAGGTCGCAGTTCTGGCCGTCATGAGCGGCGCCGTTTGGGATCTCCTGATTTACATCTCAGGTTTGGGACGAGCAGAACGAAAGGAGGAAACTGAACGTCCTCGGCCGCTTGTCCTCTTCCTGCAGAATCTTTTCTGGGAAGCTAGTTGGCTGTAAATCCCAGGGATGACTTGACCCGCCTCGTCCTCGACGCTTTCAGCTGACCCGGGTGTTTTGTTATAGGAACGCTGAGCGTATCCAGGTGGAGCCTCCAGCTGAAACCTTAGCTGCTGAGGCTGAGTCAACAGGCCTCAGGATACCATAACACACACACCATCACAAACGGCCGCTGGGCTCCCATGATGTATGATAATCCTGCTTAGAGACGGGAATTCGACAGGGGGACCACACCAAGCTGAGAGCTGAAGGAGGGTATCGGGCTCGGCCTGCCGGGCGGTTCTGTCCATGCTGCTGAAACCCGACCCAGCAGAGGGCTGTGCGTCCAGAACATCAGCCCTCCATGAGTTCTTCTCACCTCACCAAGTCCGGATGTCACCTCAGAGACGGCATCCAGGTGCAGACTCTGCACTCACCAAGGCTTCAGATATCCATTTAGTCTGCAGCGGCAAAAGTATTCACACCCCTTAAACATCATACCGCCTTACGTTCCACGTGACAGGACATTGTTTTCCATCCCTGGTCCTGAAGGCACACCGCCCTGCATGCTTTACATGTTTTCTCTGCTTTAACACAACAAATCTTTTAATTTTTTCAAATCAGAACCAGCTTCATGTGCCAGGGATGTGAACGCATGCGAGGAATCTGACTCTGGATCGTACGATGCTCACGATGCGCTGACTTATTAGATAATACAACAACACAACGATGCAGTAATAAAAAGCAAAGAGTCTGCAGCGTAGAAAAGACCCGTGAACACAAGCAGACAGGTTGAGGCAATAATGCACTGAGCCGAGAGCAAAGGAGGGATAATATAATAATATATAATAAATCATCATCATGTTCATGTCTGAGGTGGAAGTGACGTAAAGGTGCACATACACATACAAACATGCATCCACAGCGGTGAGTGCAGAGGATGCTGGAATAGATGAATATTAAATACGGTGTTATGGACATGAGGAAGGTGGATTTATATCCAGTATGTAGAACATGACAATATGAAGAGCACTGAGACAGAGAATTATAAATAACTGACAGCTGGTCACCAGTAAACAGCTGAATAGACGCAGAGTTACTGGGTCATGGATCAGGAATTCAACCTGAGACTGGGAGTCAGAGTCAGCTGTTCATCAGAGTGATGCATTGTGGGAAGAAACTGGTCCTGGGTCTGCTGGTTGTGGCGTACAGAGCTCTGTAGCGCCTCCCAGAGGGGAGAAGGTGGAACATGTGGTGGACCTGCAGTGATGGTTCTGACCCGTTTCCTGACTCTGGAGATGTGCAGGTCCAGGACGGAGGGCAGGTTGGTACCGAGGATCCGTTCTGCTGAAGGTTTCCACAGCAGACACAGAGCTGTGGAGTATGGAGATGGAGGCAGAGTGGGGGGGCTCCTGAAGTCCACCATCATCTCCACAGTTCAGAGGGCGTTCAGGTCCAGATGGTTCTGGCTGCAGCAGAGCTGTTCAGCCTCCTGTCTGCAGGCCGACTCTTCATCGCCCCGATGAGGATGATCTTTGTGTCGTCAGCAGACTTAACAGCTCGCTGGTCGTCTGGTCCCCCAACTAATAACTGTGGGAAAGGTTATTATTATCAGTCATAATAATGTGGAATAATGCTGAAAGTCTGATGCTCAACAGCTCTTCTCTGGTATAAGTTACTATAGAGGAATGACGGAAACAAAAACTGGAGGCGGCCATTCTCTGCGTCTGATTATTCTAGTTGCTTTTATGTTGTTGGTTTCACTGCTAGTTTATTAACTTACACCTGGAATCATACTGTTTGCATATCTCTGATAACAGAACTGTCAGGATAAATTCATCAATCTGTAAAAGTCATGACGTTAAATCTTCCTGTTGTTTTCGTCCTGTGATCAGTCATTCAGTTGCATTCATGGCCGTTAAATAACTCAGATTGTTATAAATCACTGTGCCTCTGCTACACCTGCAGTTTTATCCGGTTAATGACGCCGCACTGATGCTTAATTTCAAACAACCTTACTTTGTTTCCTGTTTCGCTGAATGTTTGTAACTTTGATAGAAATTAGGCAGGAAGGTCATTCCTGTGATCCCAACTTTAGACCCTTGTTCTCTGAAGCAGAAAATAAACCCGAGAAGACTATGCTGCTGGTGCCAGGCGTTCATATTGATCATAAGGCTGCCAGGACTTAATTACCTGCTGCAGGCTCTGACACCCGCTGGAGCTGCCTCTTTCCTCGACGAAGCAGACATTCAATAACGAGCAATAACCCCCCTTCCTGGGTTTGGGTCCTCATTAATCTGTGTATAAAAGTGCTACGTGCAGCGGATTCCCCCTCCGTGTTTTTAACTCAGGAGGTTTGTCCTTCTGGTTGGAGGTTACAGGGAGGCTATTTCTGGAACAAATTTCACTGATTAAAGGTAAAACTGGGCTTTGGATTGCAGAGTCTGCAGAGTAAACGTGCTGAAAGTCGCTGCCATTCCCAGTTACTGCAGCTCTGCACAATGTGGAGCTGGGAAACAGATGTCTGTGATGTAAAAATAACCTCATCTTCTGCACCTTATGGTTCTTTTCCTGCTCTTAGATGAAACCAGCCCGTCCAACGTGTGGGACTGTAAGAACAGAGGCGTCAACGGCACCCAGAAGGGCCAGATTGTCTGGAGATTAGAGCCTGGGCCTTACTTTATGGAGCGTAAGTTTCTATATTCCTTTATAAATCATAGTGAAAAACAGCTGAGCAGGAGGAAGGAATGATGTGGAGGTCCGTTTGTGCAGAGCAGGGATGGACATATAGGTTTCCTGCATATAATGATGAGGTTTGTCCTTCTCCTCCACAGCTGAGACCAAGATCTGTTTTAAGTACTACCATGGAGTGAGTGGAGCTCTGAGGGCGACGACCCCCTGCATCACTGTGAAGAATCCAGCAGTCCTGGTGTGTGTCACTTTCAGCTTTTCAGTGATTTTGCTGAATCACTTTAAGATTGAAGCATTAACCCTCAGACTGCAGCTCCACTGGGAGGAAAATGAGGCTCCGTGAGTGAAGATTACATCAGGGCACTTTTAATCAGCTGTGATTCTTGTTTTTGTTGGTATGCCACACTCTGAAATCCGCACCATCAGCGGATCTGGAAGGTGCTCGAATCCACAAACAACCAGGGAGAAAATATGGGCTTTCAGGAAAGTTTCATCTTTCTAGAGATCAGCTTCCTTCAAATCCACCTAAATATCTCCATATTTCAAATAATGATCCTTGTTTAAAACTGTGTTACGCAAACATTCATTGATTTCATGTCAATTAAATATTTACAACTTCAAGAAGAAAGCGAGAAACCACACATAGTTTATTGTGGTGTATTAGTTATTGTGTAAAAAGGTCCACATGCAGAAAGCTCCACCTCAGACTCTACAGGCCTCAAGTAGCAGGTTAAAGGTTAAAGGTCATCACCCTGACCCAGTCTGGTTCAGGGTCATGACCTCTTCTCTCCAGAACCAAGATGTCAGCAGGACTGAGGTCAGCAGAGCTGCACCTGGAGGAAGGACCAGACTTCTGGACCGAGGAGACCAGAGATGATGGACCATGATGGACAGAACCATGATGGAGGAACCATGATGGACAGAACCATGATGGAGGAACCATGGTGGACAGGACCATGATGGAGGAACCATGATGGACAGAACCATGAGGGAGGAACCATGATGGACAGAACCATGATGGACAGAACCAAGATGGACAGAACCATGATGGAGGAACCATGATGGACAGAACCATGAGGGAGGAACCATGATGGACAGAACCATGATGGACAGAACCAAGATGGACAGAACCATGATGGACAGGACCATGATGGACAGAACCATGATGGAGGAATCATGATGGAGGAACCATGGTGGACAGAACCATGATGGAGGAACCATGATGGACAGAACCATGATGGACAGAACCATGAGGGAGGAACCATGATGGACAGAACCATGATGGACAGAACCATGAGGGAGGAACCATGATGGACAGAACCATGATGGACAGAACCATGATGGAGGAACCATGATGGACAGAACCATGATGGACAGAATCATGATGGAGGAACCATGGTGGACAGAACCATGATGGAGGAACCATGATGGACAGAACCATGATGGAGGAACCATGATGGACAGAACCATGATGGACAGAACCATGATGGAGGAACCATGATGGACAGAACCATGATGGACAGAACCATGAGGGAGGAACCATGATGGACAGAACCATGATGGACAGAACCATGAGGGAGGAACCATGATGGACAGAACCATGATGGACAGAATCATGATGGAGGAACCATGGTGGACAGAACCATGATGGAGGAACCATGATGGACAGAACCATGATGGACAGAACCATGATGGAGGAACCATGATGGACAGAACCATGATGGACAGAACCATGAGGGAGGAACCATGATGGACAGAACCATGGTGGACAGAACCATGGTGGACAGAACCATGATGGAGGAACCATGATGGACAGAACCATGAGGGAGGAACCATGATGGACAGAACCAAGATGGACAGAACCATGATGGACCGGACCATGATGGACCGGACCATGATGGAGGAACCATGATGGAGGAATCATGATGGAGGAACCATGATGGAGGAACCATGGTGGACAGAACCATGGTGGACAGAACTATGATGGACAGAACCATGATGGACAGAACCATGATGGAGGAACCATGGTGGACAGAACTATGATGGACAGAACCATGATGGACAGAACCATGATGGAGGAACCATGATGGACAGAACCATGATGGAGGAACCATGATGGAGGAACCATGATGGACAGAACCATGATGGAGGAACCATGATGGACACGGTACTTTGGACTTCACAGAACGTTCCTCAGCGCACCTCAGTGTTTAACACTGGAGCCACCAATCACTCAGTGACGAGCTCACAATCAAACACGGCAGCTTGGGGTAAAGTGCCTTGCTCAGTGGCACACAAGCATGTGCTGACAGGGTGTACTTATTTTTACGGACTCTGCTGTCTGGTGTGTGACTCAGACTTAGACAAACTTTATTGTCACTCTGTACGTACAACATGACAATAAAGTTGCATACAGCGTACGACAATGTAGTGAGATTGCAATAGAAATAAAATTACAATATAGAGTGCAGCAGTGATAAGAATGTAACAGTGCAGGAGAAAAGCAGCTTTTTTTTAAGTGTGCAGAAGAATGTTCCACCATGATTATAGTGCAAAGATAATGGTGCAAAAAAGGCAATAATTTGAAACGTTCAATGTTGGCAGTGCAAAATAATAATGGTGCAAAGATGCAGTAAATGTTCAGTTGTGTACATAGTGATGTGGACTGAGCTCCATCGCTCAGACTCTGACGTCCTCTCTCTGCTGTTGCAGGTGGAGGGTCTGGCGGAGCAGGTGGGCGTTGAACATCCACGGAAACTCATCAGCTTCACTTTAACCGGTGAGACGTAGAGTATATTTAACTATAGGAGTCTTCCAGCCGTTTTAACCAGCTAATGTCGGGACACCTTCAGACTCCACCACATCGTTCTGTTCCTGCAGCTCAGCGTCTCTAGAAAGCAGGCGATACTTCCTGATGTCTAAAACACTCTGTGGATCGTTTCGTTGCAGATCTGCGGGCCACCGGCTTGAAGAAAGGCATGTTTTTCAACCCTGACCCGTATCTGAAGATGTCCATCCATCCTGGGAAGAGGAACATCTTCCCGGTCTTCAGCCATCACGGACAGGAACGCCGATCGGCCATCATCGCCAACACCACCAACCCCGTCTGGCATGGAGAGGTGATTCTTATCTTTTCTCTGCAACGTTTTTCTCTGGGTCCTTCTAACACCTTTCCTGCTTTCTAACAGAAATACACATTTGTGGCGTTGATGACGGACATCCTCTACATCGAGGTGAAAGACAAGTTCGCCAAAAGTCGTCCAATCATCAAGCGTTTCCTCGGTCAGCTGGCGATCCCTGTGCAGCGGCTCATTGAAAAGATCCCAGGGTAGGAGACAGAAACGTGGCGACTCCTTCATCTGCACATCTGTAGGCTCCATTCTATACTTACAGCTGAAGCATGAAGGCTGGTTGCTGGTAGAAGACATCTAGTCCTCACCTGGAGCCAGTTTCTAACCTTTAGTCCATCGAAGGGAGTTCTTGTTTGGAGAACACCCCCCATGCTTCCTCCCCTCTCCATCTTTAGCAGCACTCTACCTGATGTAGAACACTTGTGGTTCCTAGGAACCACCTTTCTCTGGACCTGAGATGGTCCTCACACGTAGACCCTGTCCTGAAGACGGTCCAGCAGAGACTAGACCTCCTGCAACAGCTCCAGACGTCCAGCCTTCCCCAGGAGCTGCTGGTTGTCATCACTGGGTGGTTCGGATCATCAACAGAAGAGAACCGGTCCAATCAGGTCTGCAGAGAGGACCATCAGGGCTCACCTTCCCTCCATCCAGGACCTGAACAGGTCCAGGATCAGGAAGAGAGCAGCAAACATCTCTGCAGAGCCACACATCCTGACACAGGCTTTTACCTCCTGGTGGCGCTGCAGAGCGCTGTGGCTGAAACCAGCCTCCATGGAGACAGTTTGTCTCCATCAGAGACATGATGTGTCTCTGATGGAGACATCCTGAGGAGTCAGCTACACTGCTGGCAGAGGTTAGTCTGATCCAGGACAGTTTACATGAACTCTACCAGTTCTGCAATGAGGACCGGTCAGACATCAGAATGATGGCTGAAGCTTGTTGCTGGCTCCATAAAGGGTGTGGTTCACAGGAGGCATCTCACCAAACATCCGTGGGGGTGTGTGTATTTATCTTGGCTTTCTGCACCCAGTTTTTGTCTCTAACATCAGTTCCTCGTCTGAATCCTCCCTGGTCTTCATTCCCACAACGGAGCGATGTGTTTCTCTGTGTGCAGAGTCCAGCCTGTCAGCTTCCAGCTGTGTCGGCGCTTACCCACCGAACATGTCAGCGGGCAGCTTCAGTTTAAGGTGGAGCTGACCTCCACGGGGCCTGATGGTGAACCTGCTTCTCTACATTTATCTTCCTGTAACTCCACATCGCATTGCCTTTGTCTTCATCAGCTTGTGGTCCTCTCGCCCGCTGCAGGTGCCTCTCCAGATTCAATCATCGGCATCTCTTCGCTGAACGGAGCTCCAGGGACTCCCTCCGATGATGAGGACTTGCCCCACCCTCTTCCAGGTGTGGTCTCTGCGGGCCCCTCTCCAACCACCTACCAGGGATCCCAAAGCATGTGGGAAGGCGGAGCCACAGCCTCACCGGAGAAAGACTTGCCTGTGGTGCGATCGGCCAGATTTGTAGAATCTGTGGTGGTTTCTGAGCAGTCCATCCTTCAGAGGTCCCTCAGTGAGGGCCTGGATGCCATCGAGGCCCCTAAAGGTCCCGGTGAGAGACCTCTGGGTGCTGCCTCACCGAGACTTTGCTCCAGCTTCCCGACTCACCATAGACTGAGTGACATTTTACACATCGACTCAGACGAGGACGAGGAGAGGTCTGGTATGAACGATCTGCCGCCGCTGCCTCTATCGCCGCTGCTGATGAACGGAGAACCTCCTGATGTTAGCGGCCCAGAAGAGGACGACTTGTTTCCGGAGCTCAGGCAGGAACGGCCTGAACCTGCAGCACAGGAGCAGGAGTCCGCAGGCGAAGGCATGGAGGAAGGGCCTCCGGAGGCGCCGGGCGTAGAGCCAGATCTGGACATGGACGATGTTTTGGAACCAGAAGTTTTCCTGGAGGTGGGCGAGGAGGCTCTTCTCGCTGAGAATATTACCCATGGTGCTTTGCAAGAGGGTGGAGAGGTTCCAGAACAAGACGGGGCAGCAGGTGACGATCCCACATCAGAGATGGACTCCTGCTCCATGGCAACAGCTCCTCAGACTGTTTTCTCATCTTCAGAGAGCGGTCCGACCACAATGGCCACAGCGGTGGTGAGTTCATGAGATTCATCAGAGATTTTATTGATTCCTTTCAAAGAGTCCTTCAAAAGACCATCAGAATGTATTTTTATTTGTAAGACTTCAGCCTGATGTAATTCTTGCATAACAATAACTTTCCAACATGAAACACGCGGTTAAAGAGAATATATCGGACCAGACGTGGGTCCGTATCCGCCTGGTGTGCCGTAGCAAGGTACGCAGCATTATGTAAGATGAGAGAGCTTCTTAAATGTTGCAGCGGCTCTCTGGGACACATCTCCAAGTCTTTCTTCATTGAATATCTGCAAATGATACAAACTCCATCTGTCTTTGAAGTGATTATAAGTTAGCTTGCAGGGTAAAGGCTGTGAATGTACTGCTAAAGCACAGCGTTAACCCCAACCTGAGCGGTCTCATTCCAAATACAAGAGAGCACTGAGTCCTTTTAAAATGTACTATAGTCTCACCTGTCCACAGGATTTTATTGACTCCATATAAGTAACGGTTATTGCAACAGAATATTCGGCTTTAGTGTGTTGCTGAAAATTAAAGCTTTTCGTTCTTGCAATGGGAGCTTTTCCTACACCTAGCGGCTGAGGGGGTTCCTGATCATCACAGCAGCAGATGGAGGGGTTACTCCTCAACATCAGTGGCTGTGGCTTAGACTTGGAAAAGCTTTCAAATATACTGTCACGCTTTGAGCAATGCAGACGCTCTGTCAGCACTGATGAAGATTCATTATGTGTCGAGTGGCTCTAAATTACTCATCAGTTTAGCAAACAATGATTTGATGAGGGGATTAAACTTTTATCTCCAGATCATTAAAGCTAGGTTCGCCAATTTTTCCGGAAGTTTCACCAGTCCCTTTCTGAATCGCTGCGTTAGGCCGTCTTACCGGCTCTTCCACTCCTCAGGGGGATCGCGTGGGGAAACAAGTCTGCCAGATCCTCTCAGGTCTTCTTTCTTTCTACCGAGGCCTTCCTCTTCTTCTCATAAATATGAACGAAGTTTGCTTCCTGTGACTCTCTGCCATGTTCAAAGTCTACGGCGAGAGCAACGGAGCTACAATCAACAGCTAACACCCAAGCTAACTGCTAAGCTAACTGCTAAGCTAACCAGATATATAAACACTAGAAGTGCGCAGCCAGCATGAGGAAACTAAAGGAAAGAGCACAAACACTGGTGTTACGTGAGCGCGTCACAATGAGAGGGGGGGGGGGGTGAGAACAGAAACAAAGCTATGACCAATTCCTGCCATTCGGTCCAAATGGAAGGAATTGGTCATAGTTTTCACAGGCCTGCAGCTCCCGTAAAGAATTAATTTTTAACCTCTTTCTGAATATATAATACATATATTGACGACTTTCCGGATGGAAGGACCATTTCACCCAGTATAATAAAAAATGTTGCTGAACAGGGTTACCAATTATAGCTTTAAGGGGGAAAGAAATTGAATGAGACACGTCACAGAAAAAGTAAAATTACACATCCTGAAGCAGCAGAACTGCTTTTCCCCCCTTCATCCCAAAACGCATTTACTATACAGCATGGCGTCTATCACACGGGACGTATGCACTTCATAGACATGACAGGACTTGCTGTTGCACACCATGGACTTCCCTCCTTCATGTTTAGACATATTATCAATACTCCAACATACAATACACAGGAAATGAAGAAACAGTGAGACAGCAGGATTGGGAAAGGTCATTGTTTCATCTGTCTCTACCTACGGTCATTTACTATAAGTACACAGTCTACTCAATAACTGTCTAACATGGCGGGTTACAGGTTTATAAAGTAATGTTAACTCAAACTGCTGAAAAAGGTTTAGGATTGGAGTTCCAGCACCGAAATGGCTTGATCAAAGATGGCAAAAAATCCAGTTTTATCTTGGCTTCACTCTGAAAGCGGCTGGCAGAAACACTCCTCTGTGTTTCATCAAAGTTAAGACACTACAGACTTCCGGTGACGTGTCTAGTTAGACGGATGTATCAAAACTTTGCTCTGATATCAGCCTGTATTATCCCCCAAACTTTCGTTAATTATCTCAATATTTCCAATTGGAAACACCTGGATGATGAATGGGGATAAACAAAAGAAGGGAAGGTCCGGGCTAAAGGGTCCACTATTTTAGGTAGCCAAGAAACTAGCGGTAAATCTAAAGAGGACAGTGAAGCTACTATTAGCACTACTCGCAAGGTGGTTAGTCATGGCTAAGGAGATAGATGACCTGAAAACAGAGATGAAAAAAGAGCTTAATGACATTCGAGCCACAATCAGAGAGGCCATGAAGGCTCAGCTAGGCGGACTGACCACTGAATTTAACCAAAAGATACAATCCCCCACAGCCCAGACTGAAGAAGCCACTCTGCGCTTGGATGAGGTTGAGAGACGGAGAAGAGGATTTAGCCGTTAAGGACACTTTGATTGAGCTTCTCAACACCCGCCGAGATCTACAGAATAACTTGTCCAATCTGGAGGTTCGCTCCCAGTGCAACAGTTTATGGTGTTACGTGGGGTTCTGAAGGCCCTTCGGTGATTTCCTTCGTAGAGAGCCTCATCATTACTGAGCTGGGTGAAAAGGCTCATGGCTTACATGGACGAGAGAAGAACTATACATTTTACTCTGGCCGTCATAACATTTACTCAAGGATTGATTACTTCTCAATGTTTGGTAACGAGTGGCACAGAGTAAGGTACTGTGAAATTGGCCAGAGGGACCACACTGCAAAAAGTGAACTAAAAGTAAGTAATAATTTCTTGAAATAAGTATTTTTCCTTGATTTGAGGAGCCAAATAAGACTATTTGCCAATGGAATGAGTATTTTTACCCCTAAAATAAGATAATTAGACATCCGGCACTAGAAATAAGACAATATACCGGGATGGAATAAAGAAAGAAACATCTTAGAGATTAAATACCAGAATGTTAAATAGCCTGATATTTAAGGCAGAGGTGATGGAAGACCTTCCTAGCCAATAATGATAATAGCGAGGCTAGCCCGTCAATCTTGTGGGATTAAGGTTTATCTTAGAGGCATATTTATGGCCAAAGCTGCTTCCTTGAAAAAACGAGAAACTAAGAAAACTGACTGACTTAGAGTCCGGACTCAGATCTTTGGATGCATAGCAGTAAAAAGCATCCTTTTATTTTGGCATTGATGACACCTATCAAACAAGAAATAAAAAAAAGTTCTTAGGGAAGATGTAGAGAAAAAACTAGGATTCATGAAGCAGAGGTTCTATGAGGCTGGCCCAAGAGCTGCAAAACTATCGGGATGGAGAAGTCAAAGGCAACAAGAAGACAGATCAGTTTATAAAATCAGAGACCCAAAAAAAAAAAAAAATGATGACCAAGCTGGAAGGAATTCAAAGATCATTTAGTTTATTACACATCACTGTACACCCAGCCATGTAAGTTGGAGGAAGAAAAGATTTAACAGTTTTTGAAGGCACTAGATCGTCCCTCTTTGGACAAAAATCACAATGACAATCTTACGCGTGATCACAGACCCTGAAATAAGAAGAGCAATCTGAGCACCCACGACGGGTAAATCACCAGGATACAGATGGATATCCAGCGGAGGCGTATAGACTTTAGAGAAAGTCATTGCTACCCATAATTAAAGACTGTTTTAACATCATCATGAAGGGTGGGGCCTCTCCTCCTTCCTGGAGAGAAGCCTTTATCTCTGTAATTCATAAGGAGGGAAAGGATAAATTGGACTGTAAGTCTTGTTTGCCCATTAGTGTCTTAAACATGGATTCTAAGCTGTTTGACTCAATACTAGCCAGGAGACAAACACATGACAACGTACGACGAACCATACATATATCAAGGACAAATCTGTATTGTGGAGCTTCTCAGTTTAGATGCTGAGAGGGCCTTTGGCTCAGTGAACTGACACTTTCTCTATCAGGTAATGGCCGTTTTTGCTTTTCTCAAGAATTTATGTAGTGTATTCGGGCATTATATTTGTCCCCTACTGCACGGATCAAAGTAAATGGCAGCCTGTCAAACCCAATTAAACTCCAGAGGGGATGCCCAAGTCTTTTTTGTTATTCCAGACGATCAGACATGAGAGGCGACTTGAGGGTACAATCATACGTGGTGTAGGATATAAAATGTGCCTGTACGCCGATGACATGCTCTTAACATTACAAAATCCTGGATCAGGAGTGCCTCTGTTGATGGAGACCCCAGAAATGTTTGCAGCCCTCTCAGGATGACAACTCACTCTAACCCTGAGTTAAATGGAAAGTATAAGTTTATTGGAATATGTTACATTTCAATACCAAAGGGTTTCTCTGCCAAACGAAACATCTTCTCTCTTTACCATAAAGTACAAAAGCATCAGCAGAAAAATAGATGAGGACTTCCAGTGGGACTTGCTTCCCTCGGACATTGGTGACAGGATAAGGTTGATTAAGATGATAATCCCTCCCAAACTACTGTATTTATTTACTGCCCTGCGTTGCAGGTTCTATTGACAAGTCTAGAAAACATCCAAACATGACAACAGATTTAGATGATGGACCCAACTGGGGATAGCGGTCCGAGGTGGGATACTTTCCCAGGGACAAATAGATAGCTTTCAGGATCTCTCCATAACGTTTGGACTCAACAGTCGGGATTTCTTTAATAATAATCATCTTTATTGTCATTGAAACATACATTCCAATTAAATTTGTTCTCTGCATCTTAACCCATCCCCTTGGGGAGCAGTGGGCTGCCATGTGCGGCGCCTGGGGAGCAATCTGGCGTTAAGGGTGTTGGTCAGGGACCCAGAGTGGCAGTTGAACCCAGAACCTCCAGGAGACAAGCACAATGCTCTAACCACTAGGCCACCACCACTTTAGGTACCTGCAAGTCCGCCAAAATTTTGCCAAATAAGTACAGTGTCCACAGGGACACGGCCCCTCCAGGCTAATTCAAATATTCATAGATGTGAATAAAGACAATGAAAAATGACACAGGCACATGTGAAGCGTCAGTGGGAGAGGGATCTGGAGATACCAAGGAGTGGCTCCCAGAGCTGTAAGATTTTTGTTGAAGACCTTAGTCCGCTGCTTTATCACGCCAGCTCAACAATCGGTGCTGTCCTCCATTGATTTTCCCTGCTGGAGGGGGTGGATCACTGCAGGCGGGTCAAGCTCGTATATTTTGGTCTTTTGGAAAGAAATGGCAAAGCTAATGCCCACACTGTTCAAAGTTCAAACTGATTTATCTTTTTATACATTGTTCTTAGGTGTTGCTCCAGACTATTTATGTAGCGGTGACGTGTACCTTTTTAGGATACTAGTTGCTGCTTGTGAAAAAGCCATCACCAAATGTTGGCTTATGGAAGCTCCTCCCTCACTGGCATCAGTAATAAGAACTGTAAAGAGTCCATCTCATGGAGATGATGACTTTTACTCTTCGTCTACAGCGGTGAGAGCGAACACATTTTGGAGAAAATGGGACTGCTTCATACAATCAGGGAATCTGTTTGATGTTGAGGATTCGATGTAAGGATCTTTCTGTCCTAATGTACAAAAACAACCTAAAATTTAGTTTAAAAAAGTTAGGACACTAGGAGACTTAATCTCTGCATGTAAAATATTTACTGCTGATAATCTCCTCACTGAACCCCACAAAAAATGTCAACTGTACCTTTAAGACTTAAACTAAACCTGGGTATGTATCATGCTTAGATTACTTTTCACAGAGCTCCACTTGTACTCAGCGTGTTTATGATTGATGCAAGGACAACGAAAATGGTTGTTTTCAACATATTTTATAACGCTTATTCTTCTTAAACAAGCCAAAGTGATTTAATTTAATTTCTCCCTGAGTCGGAGCCAAACACAGCAGATCAGCCTCTGACAGTTTCTCATCATGTTTCTACAACTAATTTGGTTTAAAAGGGAAAAAGTTCACCTCCTGCTGTTAAAATTCTGTTTTTCTGATGTAAAATTAGAACAATTTCCAAACTTTTCTACCTTTAATGTAAGTCGATCTACGATTGGACTAAATCAACAAATCACTTTGAGGGAAAACTGCAGTAGCTTCATTGAGCTGTCTAAGAACATGATAAATCATCTCTAAACTGTCCTCCCTGTTCAATTCAACTGAAGAACACCAACATTTTAGAAAAATGTAACAATAATAAAACCGGTTGCATAAATTTGTACATCCTGACATTAACACTTTGTTGAAGCAGCTTTTGATAGTTTCAGATTTTATTGGTAGGACTCTGTCAGCATCCCACATCTTAATATGGAGGACATCTCCGTCGTCTCAGGGACTCTCCGTCAGACTTGGTTCTGATTTCTGGCTCGGCCAGAGTCCGGAACGTTACTTTGCTTCAGGTCCTTGTTGGCTTGATCCGGACACAATGCTGCCTCCACCATGTGTCGTGTGGTTTCCTGTTGAGAACGCCAGGCTCACTGGACCTTTCAGCAGGTTCTGGTTGGGTTCTGCATGTGACAACGGCCTCCTGTATTCTCCTTATAGCTGGACGGAGGAGGAGCGTTGAAGGCAGAACCTTTGTCTTCTAAAACAAACCCAGTTCTGGTTAAAATCTCCCACAGCCTCGTGGGTGGATTTGTTCTGGTCTAATGGAACCAAAGTGGAACCTTTGGGTCAGAAATCCAGATGTTTTGGCCTGGAAACAGCCCTGTGCATCATTACAGGCGAACACGGCGGTGTCAGCATCATGCTGTGGGGTTACTTTTCTTCAAATAGAGCAGATGTCCTCAAAGTCAGAGCGATTTGGGGCAACGTTCACAGGACAGAGTGGACAGAAAGGGTCGAGTCCAAATGTTGGTGCTGGTCCAACATTGTGCTTCAACAGATTATATATAAATCTTTATTTCACCAGGCAAAACATTAAGCACAATGTTTTATTTACAATGTTAGACTGAAAGTGTTAAAACACTTTCAGTCTAACAAGCGTTTACAGACGTGCAATAAGCATCGCCTTCATCCACAAAACTATTACATGACTCCTTAAAAAGGTCCTTTAGTCTGTGTTTAAAAACAGGAAATGAAGCCAAAGTTCTGAAATGTAAAAGTTCCAGTCATCTGCAGGAGCAAAGCGAAAAGACCTGAAGCCCAAAAGAAGACGTGGTTCTATAGACTATCCAGTTTAAAAGTTGTTCCTTCTATCAGTTTGGTTGGTTTTATTGGTTATTAAAAGATGGAGTTTTATGGTCAGAATGACCCAGATCGACATTTGGTGCTGCAGTGCTCAGTTCTGGCGGTTTAAACCGGGTCAGACTGGTCCTAAAGTCAGCAGCCCGTTTAGATCACATGTTTACGTGCTTCTGTCTGTGTGCAGGAGGCAGAGGAAGGAGCAGCGACCGCCATCGACCCGGGGGGAGACGTGGAGCCAGGCCCTCCGCCGACCGCCGGACCTGGGAACGAGGAGGAGGAGGAGGAAGAGGAGGGTGCTGGAGCTGAAGCCACTGAGGCCGAAGGAGGACCTGCAGCTCCCAGCGAGGCGGAGGAGGTGGAGGAGGAGATCGGTGTGAGGAGGCTGAGCCTGCAGGCGACGGGCGGTGCTGATGAGGGACAGGAAGGGCAGAAGACGCGGGAGGAGGTGGTGGCTGTGGATGCAGAGCGCGTTACAACGGAAACAGAAAGGGAGGAAGGTATTGTGCTTTAAGCTCATCTTAGACTTTAATATTTCTGCTAACCTTATCCACAAATTCAGTCTCTGCCTCCTGTTAGACGCTCACGTTAACGGGCATCCCGTACGGTCGCTGCCGTCGGTCCGTCACGACATCCATCGGTACCAGCGTGTGGACGAGCCGCTGCCTCCCAGTGAGTGTCTGCATGTCGCTGCATGTGGGGGGGGGGGGGGGGGGGGGTAATGATCCCCGCGGTGTGTTGGGCCGTCAGATCAGACTCGTTTCAGTTAGATCAAGCTTAAAGATGAAACAGGAACTTTAACCCTTCGTTAAGGACTTCTCCACACAGGCCCCTTTGATTTAGCTATTCTTCAAAATGGGAAAGACAAGAAAACCTTTCGCCATAGTGAGGCAGATATGTGTTGATTTTTAGAAACAAAGAGAAGAAATAGCTACTAAACAGCAATAATAACAACAGAAAATCCAGTCAAACTAACAAAAACGTGACATAACTCTGCTGGAACTTTAACTGGACCGGTGAGCTTTGGGTGGATCAGACTCAGGTTGAGCTTTTCAATCAATCAATCAATCAATCAATCAATCAATCAATCAATCAATCAATCAATCAATCAATCAATCAATCAATCAATCAATCAATCAATCAATCAATCAATCAGTTGTTTCTGTCGCTGCTCTGCTTTGTCGTGTAAGTAATTGTGTGAATCTGTTGTGCTCAGCTGAAGATAAAAGCAGAAGGAATTTACTTCTCACAATGAACCAAACAGAGAGTCTTAGAGAAAAGGAATAAAAGCTGATTTCCTCTGTCAGATTCAGCGTTTTACAGTCAGGAGCCATTGAACACCTGCTTCTCATTCATTATTAACCGCCTCTCAGACTGGGAGGCTCGCATCGACAGCCACGGGAGGATCTTCTTTGTGGACCACGTGAACAGGACCACCACATGGCAGCGTCCCACCGGACCCCCCGCCCCGCAGGGCCTGACCCGCTCCAACTCCATTCAGCAGATGGAGCAGCTCAACCGCAGGTGGGCTCTGAAAACACGAAGCACCATCAGGGTTGGTTGAGCGTCAGCGTCTGGGTTGGTTGGATGACCGGCGACAGGAAAAAAAACGTTTAAAACACAAGAAAACAACAGAACTTGGTTTTTAGTACATTTAGGACATTTTTCTGGTCTTTCTGTGACTTTTTAAGGTGATAAATCTTTTAAAAATCTGATCAAGCGCTTTGTTTGTCTTTCTCTGCTCAACACAAGCGAGCTTTAATCTTTCTCCATGTTTTCAAAGCTACTAAGGACAAATGTGAATCCAGCCTGTTTGTCCTCTCCTGATGACAGATATCAGAGCATCAGGAGGACGATAACCAACAGTGATCGATCAGAGGAAACCTCCGCTGACCTCCTCCCTGAGCCAGAAGGTGAACTGATGCCTCACTCCATTTCTGGTCAGTTTTCCCTAAAAACACGGGTTTAAACGAGCAGCCGCGCAGCGTTCTGCTGGCTTCGTCCCTTCCTTGACTGGTTTGTTGAATCTGTTGCAGAGTACCGCAGAGAAAGCGCCGTCGCTCACTCCAGCGGCCGCTCACGCCTCTCCCTGCTGCTGCAGTCGCCCAGCGCCAAGTTCCTGTGCAGCCCTGACTTCTTCACCGTGCTGCATTCAAACCCTGTCAGTAGTCCTACCATTTAACCTGGTCCTTTGTTGCCACATCTGCATGCTTTGGATGTTTGCCTTCATTATCGTGAAACATTCACAGTCACCTTTAAAATAGACTCCAGCCAATCAGACGCCTCCAAACACACCAATAAGCACTTAAAACAAAAATCATCCAATCAGAAGCCTCTACATAGAGCTCTTAAAAACAAGCAATAAAACCCAGACATGCATAAAAGCCACAATAAGAGACCTTAAGATATTCCTGCAGGATAATTTCATGTTACATGATGGCTTTGGTCACCACTAGTACTAGTGACATCCAGGTATACGGTGTTTGCTGCCAACAGAACAAAAGCTTGAACCTCTGCTTAATGTACACCAACCAATCAACCAATCAATCAATCAATCAATCAATCAATCAATCAATCAAACGTGATCCGTAGATCACTTTTCATTCAGCCAACTGTAACACAAAGTGCTCTGTAAGTATTAAAGACAGAAAGACACTAAAAATTATCAAAGGTCATTATATATAAACTGAAGCCTGTTATGGAATCACTAATTGCCCCTCAGGGGTGGAAGGCTTTAATTTTTCTGTAAAATGTAAAACAATTTTCAGCAAAAATAACAATGACAGGTCATAAAGGTTAAACAGAAGCAATCCACCTATGCATTATTTTTACTGGTTTGATGTTGAGTTTAGAGCAACAACAAGAGGCCATGAAAGCTAAATTGGTTAATTAATTAGGAAACAATCATCTAAAGCTGGTGATTTTTTCTGTTGAAGTTGTGTCACTTAGAAACTGGTGGCCAGAGTGACCTGAGTTTGGAGAATCAGCCAGAAACGGCAGCGCTAAGCTAACAGCTGCTTAGAGCTGGGTTACAGCTACCAGACCTCAGGCTGAAAACACGGATTTCCCTCAGCTTAAAACATTTCTTTATAAAAGATTTCTACTCACCATTATGTGAGTCAGTTGTTCATGTGTTCACTATTTTTACAGCGGATGAATTTTTGTTGTTTTTTAAGCTACAACATCAAAACTAACTGTAAAAATGATTATTTCAGTAAAGGCAACAACTAACTGTTTAGTCTATTAACTGTAAGTAAGCAGGAATTAGCAACCAACCTGTCGCATGAATTTTGCATTGTTGATGGCTTTGCAGCAATCCCTCATACTGAGCATGCATGAAGCGACAGTGGAGAGGAAAACTCCCCTTTAACAGGGAGGAGAACCTCCAGCAGAACCAGAACCAGGCTCAGTATGAACGCTCATCTGCCTCGACCCACTGGGGCTTAGAGAAGACAGAGCAGAGACACAGAAAGCTCAGAAGCTCACATTGATCCAGGAGTACTTTCTATGTTAGATGGTGATAGAGGATGATCTGCCTCCCCTGATGATGTCACAGCTGACAGAACGAAACAATGCTAAAAGTAAATTACCCAGGTAATGCGGTATGTGCTTGATCTGCTGGCAGTTAGTAGTTTTAGATAATTTCCCTAAATCATCTCTGAGTTTTAGCTTCTCTCATTAGGAGACTACCCCAGACAGGTTCAACCGAAGTTTCTCCAGAACATGACGGTACATGGCCGATTCTGGTCGGCTTGTCTGTATTCCTGCTGAATTTTAAACGTTCGCTGTTGATTAGCGCTCTGTCAGCGCCCTGATGGGGCCCGTGGTCGGGTTCTCTGAGGAAACGGCACGTTGACCTGCTGAGTTTGCTGCCTTCCTGTCGTCTTTGTCCAGAGTGCCTATCGCATGTTTACGAGCAACACCTGCCTGAAGCACATGATCAGCAAGGTGCGCCGCGACGCTCATTACTTTGAGCGCTACCAGCACAACCGAGACCTCGTCACCTTCCTCAACATGTTCGCCAACAAGCAGCTGGAGCTCCCCCGGGGCTGGGAGATGAAGCACGACCACACTGGGAAGGTGGGTCTCTGCCGGGTTAGGGTCCCTAACTCTGATTATTACACCTGGGCTGTGTTCAGGTAGCTGTGCAGCTGATTCTGAGGTGCAGACAAACACATTTGATTAGCATGAACTAGAGTTTACTGGCTTTGATCTTCAGCCTTTCTTTGTGGATCACAACTGTCGATCAACGACCTTCATCGACCCTCGGCTGCCCCTCCAGAGCTCCCGATCCACCGGGCTTCTGGCCCATCGCCAACACCTGAGCCGCCAGCGAAGCCACAGCGCCGGAGAGGTAAGAACCCGGCTGCCAGTTCAGCCATCGTAACGCTCTCACCGCCTTTAAGATCTGATACACCGAGACCTGTAGACCCTTCAAAGATCCCATCAGTTTGCTTCTGCCATCGCCGCTCTACGTGCTAAAGAGCGCTTTATCGAGTCCTGAGGACCCTTCATTTAAAGGCCGAACCGTTCAGATCTTCAGTGAAATGAGCCCAGAATTGACAAAACCTCATTACAGGCCAATTCCTGCTCCATAAACAGACTTTCTGAAGGTCTGTCACTGTCTTCCTTCAGACTTTCACCACATTTCTACTGTTTTCACAGGAAAGCCGCCGTTTATCAGTTGATAACGATAAGGAGACCGTAGCAAACTTTCAGTCTCTGCGGCTCGTTTCTTTTATTCTCACATCTATGAAAAATCCCACAGAGATCTCAGTTTGAGACAAAACCAGAGTTTAGCTGCGATGAGGTGAATCACGGCGAGCTGCTGGCTGAAAGGTGAAAGGTGAGGATCACTGAGATCTTTGCTCCTCTAAGGACCGGCCTTAGATACTGGGAATGTTCTGGAGATAGTCGTCTATCCCCCCCCCCCCCCCAGTAATCACATGTTACTGACTGATTACTGTCAGTAACAGTAATCCTTCTGACCAGGTAAGCAAGCAGTTTGCCGCTTTCTGTGCCACAAATGTCTGCAGCATCTGCTGACCCGGTTGGCTGCTGCTCTGCTGGCCCAGAACACACGCAGAGAATCCTGGGTGTCGGGTCGGGCCCAGAACCAGGATGCCACCTGAGCTGTAGTGCCTTCTTTTGTCGCAGGTGGTGGACGACTCCCGGCAGAGCAGCCTGCCCGCCATGCCGCGCCCCTCCAGCACCTTCAGCGGCTCCAGCCGCAGCCCCTACCACGACGCGGTGCCTGTGGGTGAGTCCGCCGCCACCAGGACTCGTAGACACGCACACGGCGCTCCTCTCACTCTCATCCGTTTTCCTGCAGCCTATAATGACAAGATAGTGGCGTTCCTACGGCAGCCCAACATCTTTGACATCCTGCAGGAGCGGCAGCCTGAGTTGGCCAGGAATCACTCCCTGAAGTACGCAAGCTGCGGCCTGAAGGCAGCATTTGACCTTTAACCCTGATGCATCCTCCTCGGGTAACCCTGACGTCTGCGCGTGTTTGCAGGGAGAAGGTGCAGTTCATCCGCAGCGAGGGCGTCAACGGACTGGCCCGTCTCTCCAGTGACGCCGACCTGGTCATGCTGCTCAGGTAAGCCGCTGCGGTCTGCAGGACGCTCTGCAGAACCTGCTGAGCTCAGCATCGGTGGTTTGGTGCCAGTTCTTAAAGAGTCTCTTCCTGCAAGTCTGGAAAAGTTCATTATACTAGAGTAGCGTGATATAAGCTAATATTTCAGCTGCTGCAAATTCCCTGATCGGTCCAGCTTTGTGGGTTTTGGCAGAACAATTGTTTCTAGCTGCATTCTTAGTTTTTTAGGTAGTTTCCGTTTGCCGGACAGGACTGAGCAGTTTTCTCCACTGGATCCTCCCAGGAGCGCGTCGGCCTGAAGAATTTGGGGCATCCTCTCAATTTGTCAGATTAAAGTTTTGTAGTGTCCCCGGTCAGGAGACACAGCCGCCTTATTTCTGACCCTTTAGTGAATCTCCTGTTTAACCTGCTCTGCCCTAATATCCACCTCTCTCCTGTCTGCAGCCTGTTTGAGGAGGAAGTGATGTCATACGTGCCGCCGTTGCTCCACCCCGGTTACAGCCTGTCCTCTCCTCAGAGCTCCCCTGGTAAATCTCTGTCTGCACAGCCGGACGGATGTTTTATTGCATTCCCACCTTTTATGAAACAAAAGCAATAAAAGTTTTGATTACAGCATTTTAAAATCAAGCAGTATTGTTTGTTCAGAAAGTAATATAAAACCCAGCTAGACTTCCTGCAGACATGGCGTAAACCTCCTGCTCCGCTCTCCGTCTCTCCAAGTTCGTCTTTGGACTTTACAGAAAAGGACAACCAGACGAAAAAAAAACCGTTTTTGCAATCTGAATCAACTAATATTTATGTTTTTAGTATGAATTATAATGTTTTTTAGGTTTATTTCAATCATAGAGGATCTGTTTGGCACTTTTGGATGAAATATCTGTCAGAACAGTAAAGACTGAGTTAAGATTCAGAGACTTTTCTCTACATTTTGTTTAGTGCTGCTGTTCAAACTGCAGTTTCTAAATTTAGAAAAAAGCAAAATGCCTGAAATTTAACAGGAACAGAACCGGCTCTAAATCTGGTTTTATCCTCTAAATAAACTGCAAATAAAAACCTTTTGCAGTCGGTATCTCTGCAGAAAACCCCACAAACACCTTCCAGTGAGAATAAACGGCATAAATACACGTTATTGTTTAAGTTCAGAGGGTCCGATGTTTGTCTGCAGATCTGCTGTTAAACTGATGAGAGTCTGAACCACAGAACCAATCCAGGATTAACCTGCATCCAATACTTGATTCTCTGATTACACGACCACTCAGTCGTCTCCCAGTCATCAGAATTTCATTTGGGTTTAATCTCCTGATCATCTGCTCGTCTCGTTCTCCATCGCTCTGTCCTACCTGCCTCTGGACATTTGTTCTCTGTTTATCTCCGTCGTACTCCTCCTCCTGCCTGATTCCCTTTGTTTTTCATTTTTCAGGCACGCCTCGAGCAAACGCTCGCGCTCCAGCTCCATATAAGAGAGACTTCGAAGCTAAGCTGAGGAACTTCTACCGGAAGCTGGAGACGAAGGGTTATGGTCAGGGACCGGGGAAAGTCAAGTACGTTGGCGTGATAAACGCCCAGCGTCTTGTTATATCATATCATCCAGTTTTTTTAATTCTATAACCTGAAAACTGTTACTGACAGCAAAATAAAGTGAAATTAAGGCAGTTTTCATCAGAAATCTGATTCACTTTCAGAAAATTGGGATGAATGTTACAAAGAAAGCCGAAGGCTACCTGAGCCGTTCATTCATTCTGGAAAACAACTAAATATATTTCAGCCAACTGGGATTAGTGTGAATTATCAGAGACATAAAACCAGCTGTAAAGCAGTAAAAACGTCCCTGTTGTATTCAACGTGTAACGATGCGTTGAACTTAGCTTCCTGCAGAGTCTGATCAGCAGCTTTTACCGTGGCTGACCAGGCGAATTCCTGTCAGCAATAAAAGCCATTTATAATGTTCTGTGTACAGAGGTGGCTCACTAATTACTTCTGCTGCTAATTTATTCAGAGTTTCTGCCATTGTAGATTCAATTTAAGGCGTTATTTAGACAATATTCTATAATCCTTATAGAAAGTTAATTCATTTCCTGTGATTTGGAGCAAAAAAGGAAACAACTTTATTTTTAATAACATCGTGAACTTTGTTAGTAGATTAGATAAGTTAAATATAACTTTTGGATTTACTGGATCTTTAATTGTGATTTAATTGTGTTGCGCTTAACTTACCTTCTTTTAAAACATCTTGGGGACAGAAGTGGCCAGAATTTAAATTTTAAATTTGTTTTTCAAGCCTGACTTTGTCAAGATGATACTTTCCTGCAGGAGCCGACTTAGACGAGGTAATCAGAAGGTATTGAATAAAGTTTCCTTATTGAAAAAATAAAGAAATAAAAGACATAAAAAGTAAAAATGCTTGAATGATATTAAGCCACGTTTTAAACTTGTTACATTCTTTAAGAGCCTGCAGAACACCAGATTTCAGTAAAGTATATTTCAATTTACCTTTAAATCCAATGATAGAATAACTAAAGCTAGCTTTGACTACAAAATTACATCTTTAATTAAAAAAGCTAGCATAATGAAGATTATCATTAATAAACTTAAAAACCGAAACAATTATACCACTTTGTTAGCTTGACAGATGCAGCCTGCATATTAGAAGCTTATGAGCCTCATGTTTTAAGGTTTAAGTACATTAAATTACCGTGTGCATTATATATATATATATATATATATATATATATATATATATATATATATATATATATATATATATATATGTTTATTTATTTATATATATACACCACGGTGGTACTTTCACAAATTTAGATTGTTTCTGCCAAACTGGGTTCATCTTAAAGTGAAGCTTCTGCTCTGATCTTGAGTTCGCTGGGGGAAGTTAGCATATTTCTTCATGGACGCAAACTCAAAGGAGACGAAGGATTACTGCAACAAAACTTCCCTTCATCGCTGAGTTTTAAACTCTGCGTGTGCTTGATTTCATCTGAACGTGTCTGCAGGCTCATCATACGCAGAGACCACCTACTGGAGGACGCCTTCAACCAGATCATGTGCTACTCCCGCAAAGACCTGCAGAGGAGCAAGCTCTACGTCAGCTTTGTAGGCGAGGACGGGTGAGTAAGATGTCATATACTTTCACAGTTAGGGGTTTTAAACTCAACTTTTCTTTTAAGGGTTACTTCTCTTTTACCACTTTGTAATTTCTTTAAAAACCTTGATGATCAGAAGTGTTAAACGCTGTTATTTTCTCAACCTACTGAAACTAATTGTTTAGGAGGCTGGATCCATCTCACAGCAGCTGCATTATAATCTTTATGTTTTGCAGGCTGGACTACAGTGGACCCTCCAGAGAGTTTTTCTTCCTGGTGTCCAGAGAGCTCTTCAACCCGTACTATGGCTTGTTTGAGTACTCGGCCAACGACACGTACACGGTCCAGATCAGCCCCATGTCTGCCTTCGTAGACAACCACCATGAATGGTGAGCTTCCTGTCCACGATCTCTCCTCTGCTGACTGCTGATCACAACACTAAAGCAAAATGGTGCCCGCTGCATAGAAATGTAGAACGGCAGTCTTTGTTTCAGCAGTCGATAAACCATCAGCGGCAGTGACTGGATAGGTGGAAGCAGTGATGGACTAATTATTTTTCATCCATCCATTTTATGACCTGCTTAATACCTGATGGCGTCGTGGGGGTTGCTGGTGTCTATCTCCAGCGTTCACCGGGCAAGAGGCAGGGTACACCCTGGACAGGTCACCAGTCTGTCGCAGGGCAACACAGAGACAAACAACCATTTAGAGAAGCCAATTAACCTAACAGTCATGTTTTTGGACTGTGGGAGGAAGCC
Source organism: Fundulus diaphanus (assembly GCA_037039145.1). Lineage (NCBI taxonomy): Eukaryota > Metazoa > Chordata > Actinopteri > Cyprinodontiformes > Fundulidae > Fundulus > Fundulus diaphanus. The sequence continues at coordinate 56,009,740 of CM073132.1, read as the reverse complement.
AGAGTACCCGGAGAGAACCCACGCATGCACAGGGAGAACATGCAGACTCCATGCAAAAAATCCATGCAAGGGTTGGATTTGAACCCAGAACCTTCTTGCTGCAAGGTAACAGTGCTACCCACTGCTCCACTGTGCAGTGATTATTATATAGCACCAATTCATGAAACATGTCATCTCAAGGTTCTTTCCAAAGTCAGACTCCATCAGATCCTCCAGGTTGGTCAGAAAGTTTCCTCTCTAAGGAAACCCAGCAGGTTGCATCAAGTCTCTCCAAGCAGCATTCACTCCTCCTGAAAGAGCGTAGAGCCACAGTGGACAGTCGTCTGCATTGTTGATGGCTTTGCAGCAATCCCTCATACTGAGCATGCATGAAGCGACAGTGGAGAGGAAAACTCCCCTTTAACAGGGAGGAGAACCTCCAGCAGAACCAGAACCAGGCTCAGTGTGAACGCTCATCTGCCTCGACCCACTGGGGCTTAGAGAAGACAGAGCAGAGACACAGAAAGCTCAGAAGCTCACATTGATCCAGGAGTACTTTCTATGTTAGATGGTAATAGAGGATGATCTGCCTCCCCTGATGATGTCACAGCTAACAGAACGCCAGACCAGGTGTACCTTCTATGAAGAGAAAAATGACAGAAAAGAAAAAGGTAAAAGATGAAATAACAACAAACAATGCAGATTGGAGAGCAGTAGGAGAACTCAGCAGAGTGAGAGAAATAGATCCTGATGTCCTCCAGCAGCCTAAGCCTATAGCAGCATAACTATAGAGGTAGCTCAGGGTAACATGAGCCACTCTAGTTATAAGCTTTGTCACAAAGGAAAGTTTTAAGATTAGTCTTAAAAGTAGACGGGGTGTCTGCCTCACGGACCAAAACTGGGAGTTGGTTCCACAGGAGAGGAGCCTGATAGCTAAAGGATCTGCCTCCCATTCTACTTTTAGAGACTCTAGGAACCACCAGCAGACCTGCAGTCTGAGAGCGAAGTGCTCGGTTAGGAACATAAACATATTTTTCCTACATTATTCAGTCAGAACAAACTTGTTTTTTCAGTAAATGAGCTCCTGTTCTGGGGAATGATTAGAATCCACAGGTGTGTGTCTTTTGCTTCCCTTTTGGATCCAGGTTTCGGTTCAGCGGGCGGATACTGGGGCTGGCCCTCGTTCATCAGTACCTGCTGGACGCGTTCTTTACTCGTCCGTTTTACAAGGGTCTTCTTCGCATGTAAGTGTCTCTCTGGCTCCAGCTGAGACAGGATGCTGCTGACGTCTGGTAGCATCATCGGTCTGGTGCAGAGAATCTAAGCAGAGATTGTTAACTGTTCGCTGGACTGATGAGCACATTTTAAATAGGAGACATTAGTACACAGAAAGCAGAGAAAAACAAGAAAACTCCTTTTATAAAATGTCATGTGAATCATATTTTTCTGCTTCAATGATCTATTTTAGTGTTTTGTCTTTAAGGGAGACTTTTATATAAAAGATTGATGCTTTTTGTGCATCCAGGTCAGGATATCATCCCATTCAAGTCTGTCTACAAGAGATTTCACTGTTTGAAAAAACCTGATATTCTTAAATTGGGCTGTGTTAAAGAAAATCTCATATTAATTCCTAAAGATTGATTAATAAAACCAAAGATCGATTTAAAAAAATGCATTTTCCACTGTGAGCCTAAAGATGTGCATTACCGGCTCTCACTCCACTCCGGGAGGTGAATTTTTAATGTCCTAATTTTTAATAAAGCACCAGGTTAGTGTCCAGCTGTAGAAATCTGACTTCCTCTGTTTTCTGCCCCTCAGCATGTTTGTGAAACATCCAAGGAGAAGGTTTGGTCCTTCAGCCGCCATTAACGACCATTCCTTTATTAATTTGCTGCTGAATGTTAATATAAAACTAGTATCAACATGTTGCATAACTACACTGTCATGCAATTCAGGTAACAGCTAAAAACATGTTTTTAATACCAGCAGCAATCCAATTTAAGATCGGATAGAAAAGAATCGCTTCTAAATCTTGAGAATCTGAATCAAATTGATTCTTGAAATTTGAATCGATACCTGGTCCAACTCTTGAGTTTAAAGAATGGTCAATGGTCCCGAATTGAGCTGTTGTTCCAGAACCTCACCGCTCATAAGAGCATCTGTAACGGGTTCTGTGTCTGCAGCCCATGTGACTTAAGTGACCTGGAGTTCCTGGATGAGGAGTTCCACCAGAGCCTGCAGTGGATGAAGGACAACGACATCGAGGACATGCTGGACCTCACCTTCACCGTCAACGAGGAGGTCTTTGGACAGGTGTGTGTCTGTCTCCCGCAGACTTCCATTGCAAAGCAGACCTCCGTCCAGAGAAAGTTCCCATGTAGTGTTGCTGTCCTGCAGATCACGGAACGAGAGCTGAAGCCGGGCGGGGCGGGCATCCCCGTGTCTGAGAAGAACAAGAAGGAGTACATCGAGCGAATGGTGAAGTGGCGTATCGAGAGAGGCGTCGCTCAGCAGACTGAGAGCCTGGTCCGAGGCTTTTATGAGGTACACTGTCGGTCCTCAGAATCACATTGGGCTCCATTTTTACCACCGACTATCATTTTCTACCTTGATGCTGACACCTGCTTCTACCCCCGTTCACCATACAGGAACACGTAGGTGAAAACTTACCATTCACCTTCGGAAATCATAACGGAAGAGACATTTTTAATTTTCTTTGCAGTAGGAAAGCCATTTCTAATCTTCAGATTGTAATTAAATCTGGAACATATTTTAATAAAAATGCAACATAACTACAGGACCAAGTAAGTCCTCACAGATCACGTGCCTTCATTATTTACTCTGACGGTAGTTTTAAAGCAGCGGTACCCTAATAAGAGAGCTAGGTGGCGCCATGAGGGTGCACAGTAACTGGGTCTGCCAAAATTGGCTTTTTAAAGGCATACTATGCAACATTTTTCAGTTAATTAATGTGTTCCATACCGTTTTGGATGATTAAATGAGTCATTTCAGGTCGAATAAAGGATTTCTTGGCCGCCCTGGTGGTCTGTGGGGGAAATACCGCACTTGCAACTGCAGGAGCCCTCGGCCCGCGCCCACAGGCTCAGAATCTCGTGCATCGCGAGAGTCGGTCTTGCTTTACGGCGAGAACTGCTACCCGCCCCCAGTGAAAGGCATGCTTGGTGCTAGCGCAGTGGCGATATCTGTGCAGTTATCATGGTGGAACCAGCGAGAAAACAGAGAAAGCCCATGTTTGAGCAGGCAAGAAAGAGGAAAAGGGCTCTGGACAGAAAGAGGAGTCGTACACGGGTGAACATCGGGCAAGCTTTTTCCGAATGGCGAGAGCTAAAAGAAAGAGAAGGCTGCAAGGCTGACGCGGACCTCGCGTTTCTGCTGATGCGACTGTAAGTAACATTGTAGGGTTTCCCTCACGCTACCGCCTCGCAAACATTCCAAAAAAAAAAAAAAAAAAAACTAACTCGATATGCGCGCAAAGGTTGTCTGCCGCCCGCCTCGCCGCTCGGGGACGCAAAGCTTGTCTCCCGCCCGCTCCGCCGGTTGCGCAAAGCTTGTCTCTCTCCCTCCCGCTCCGCCGGTCGTCCGCTAAGCAAATTCCTAGGGGAAACACTGAATAGGAATGGTTTCTCTCTCTCTCTCTCTGTGCATGTTCTTACTTTCACTGTGTTAGTCATTGTTTGTACTCTCGTGTTTTCGACTTTTGTATTCGTTGCGTTCGCCTGTCTAAGCTCAAAACAACCGCGCCTGGCTTGCCGGAGAAACCAGGGAACAGCTGATTTACGACAGTGCACTTTTACTTTCGCCCTCTGGGGGGAGCCTCGCTGGAAAATCAACCCCGGTTGCATAGCATACCTTTAAAGAAAAACAGAGAAGATGGTGGTTTTCTGTCAACCATCTGACCGGATGTGCAAACAGCAACAGGCTCGTCAGGATCCTCGCTGCAGAGGTTAGCATGTACTGTATGTGAGCCTCTGCAGGCTCTGCTCCAGATCCCAGTGAGAAGCGTTACAGTAGTCCGGTCTGCAGGGGATGAAGGCATGGACCAGCTTCTCAGCGTCTGAGAGGGAGAGAACGGTGCGGCGTTTGGAAATGTTGCAGAGGTGGTTTATGTGAGATTTAATAGAGAGTTGGGGGTGGAACCAGAAAAGGTGCTGGTTCTCGTGATGATTGAAACTGATAAGGAGTGCCAACTAAGACAGAAAAACCATGACGGCCGATGATTGACCGAGGGGAAGGAGGTAAAGGATGGAGAAGAGGGGCCAAGAAGGCCCTGAGGAACACCGCGTGCCACTGTGTGTGGATTTGATGTAGAGATGGAGATGTTTGGTTTGTGAGGAATAACTGAAACCAACTGGGGGCGGTGTCCGTGTATCCAGTGACGTGGAGCTGGTTGAGTAAAATGGCCGATTGTGTCCAACGCAGCAGAAAAGTCCAGGAGGATGAGGAGGGAGGGAGAGCCAGTACCAGATGACATCAGGAGGTCGTTTGTGACTCCTCCAGTCTCTGAGCTGTGGGCAGGATGGAAACCGGACCGGAAACCTTCAGAGATCGTTTAGTTTCAGATGGTTTTGAAGGTGGATGGCAACTGATGTCTCAAGCTGAGAGGATTGGAGACGGGCCTCTAAAACAGACCACAGACTGGTCATGTGTAAAACAGACATTTATAACCGCGGTGATCAGGGGACTTAGGGCAGTGATATCATTAAAACTTTGGGATGAATCTGTGTCTAATAACCACTAAAATAAATACACCAACTACCTCTGAACTTAGCAAAGTTAGCTTTAGATGCTTTAGCTACCTTCTGAAGCTGCTAGCTAGTTAGCTTTAATAGCACTAGCTACCCTGAAATGTACTTAGTGATGGTTTTGATTCATTTCTCTCTTGTAATTTTCTCTCCTTGAAGACAAACTTCCTATAATATCCGTTTGCTTAGATGTGATGCTGTCTTGTCTTTAATAGCAGAGATGTTGGACGCGCAGGACGGCTGTTATGTGTCATGATAGCGTTAGCTTCCTGAGCGGTTAGCAGAGCTGCACCATGAACTGTTACTATTTTATATTTATTTATTATTTTTACTAATACTTCTTTTATTAGTGATTGAATATGTAGTGCCATGCAGCTGGTCCTTGTATCCAAGGAGACTAATAAAGATACTCTGACTTGATGTGTCACCATGTGTGACCTGAGCCAGCACCACACGCAGCAGCGGCTCCAGGTAGAAACACTAAAATGCTGGTATGAACCCGAGCTTCGCTGCCTTCATTACTCTGCCGGTCTCCTCTTCAGGCGACTTTGTAAACCAATGCCAAAAACGTGTTCCCTCACAGAAAGACTGGCTGGGAGGACTTTAAGCCCAAAATGTGCCCCAGTCTGTTCTAAACGAGCTCAACATTAAATGTGTGCAGGTGGTGGATGTGCGGCTGGTGTCGGTGTTTGATGCCCGGGAGCTGGAGCTGGTCATTGCAGGGACGGCAGAGATCGATCTGACCGACTGGAGGAACAACACGGAGTACAGAGGAGGTACGTGGAGCCGGGCGGCAGCAGGAGGCTGTAAACCTGCTGACACTCACCTGGATGCTGCAGCTCGTATCGATGTGGCCCCACTGATGATGATCTGTGAAACAACAATTAGATCAAATCCCTGATTCATTCGCCTGCACACACTGCAAATCAGGGAACTTCTCTGACAAACCGTGGCAACATTATTCCTAAAATCATCCATCTGTGCACATTAAGCAGCAAAGACAAATTAATGATATTTTTATTTGGGCTTGTTGTGTAAATTCCCGTTAAAGTGTCATTTCCATTATGAGCTCAGGTCTGTAGACGGTAAATGTCACGCAGAGGCCTAATCGTTTAGCAGAGATCATTTTAGGGTTCTGGTCACTGCGTCTGGGAGAACCGGGCCGCGGGTCCACCAGGTTCTGTTAATGGAGGACGGAGACAACCTTCATCCTTTTTAACATTAAACAGCAGAGACTGTTCAAGGAGGAGGAGGAGGAGGGAGGGAGGAGGAAGAGGGGGGAGGAGGGAGGGGGAGGGGAGAGGAGGGGGAGGAGGAGGAAGATGAGGACGGGGAGGAGGAGGAAGATGAGGAGCAGGAGGAGGAGAAAGAGGAAGAGGGAGGGGAAGAGGAGGAGGAAGAGGGGAGAGGAGGAGGAGGAAGAGGGGGAGGAGGAGCAGAAGGAGGAGGACAAGCAGGAGGAGGAGGGAGGAGGAAGAGGAGGGAGGAGAAAGAGGGGGAGGAGGAAGAGGGAGGGGAAGAGGAGGAGGCAGGAGGGGGAGGAGGAGGGAGGGGGGAGGGGGAGGAGGAGGAAGATGAGGACGAGCAGGAGGAGGAAGAGGAGGACGAGCAGGAGGAAGATGAGGAGCAGGACAAGGAGGAAGAGGGGGAGGAGGAGGAAGAGCCAGAGGAGGAAGAGGGGGAGGAGAAGGAAGAGGACGAGGAACAGAAGGAGGAGGAGGAGCAGGAGGAGGAAGAGAAAGAGGAGGAGGAGCAGGAGGGGGAGGACGAGGAGGAGCAGGAGGGGGATGGGGAAGAGCAGGAGGAAGAGGACTGGATGGAGGTCTGTTTTCATCATGCACCTTCATCACCTTCTTCTTCGTCTGTCTGCCCTCAGGTTACCATGACGGCCACATAGTGGTCCGCTGGTTCTGGGCCGCAGTGGAGAGATTCAACAACGAGCAGAGGCTGCGGCTGCTGCAGGTATGCGGGGGGAGCGGTGCTGCCCCCTGGTGGAGGCCGCCTCACATAACACCAGCTCCGTTCACATACAGCAGAATTAACGATGCAACCATAAATGCAACAGAAGCTGAACTTTACTGCAGCTCCCGTGGCTTTGCTAACAGCTTGAAATCTTTGAGGACTTCATAATTAAAAACAGCTTTTTTAATTTGGTCAAGCGCCATTTTTTCCAGTTTCTACCATAAAGATCCAAACTCCCAAAGATAGTGATTGAATGTTGTTATCCCTGAACCAGGTCAGTGGTTAGACTGTTATTTAAAATAAATTACTAAAAACTAATAAATCGCAGACTGATTGCAGATTATTCCCGACCACTTCTAAGATCCATGTGCCTGAAGGCCAGAGTATCTGCAAGAGTCAAAGGCTTTCCTGCTTCTTTCTGCTGCAGTTTGTGACGGGCACCTCCAGCATTCCTTATGAAGGTTTCGCTTCTTTGCGAGGAAGCAACGGACCCCGCAGATTCTGCGTGGAAAAGTGGGGAAAGATCACGTCCTTACCCCGGTGAGCTTTTGTTGCACAGCTGCTAGTCCTATTATAGCATAATCCAGTTATTACAGAGATGTGTAAAAAGTTAGGTGTCATCTGCATAGTTATTAGTTTGTTGATGATTTCTTTATGTAGTGGAGACTTTTCAGAGAGGAACGAAACATCCCAGGCTTGCATGAGGAGTTGCCTTATTTCATTTGGGTTGTACTGCATGGATTCACCGGGATTATCTGACCTCAGCCGCCTTAATGTACCTTAGCTTACATATGGAGTTTATTTCCATGCCTGTGTGCCGTTTACATCATGATGCACAGTTGTGAATTTCAGCAAAAAAAATTATATTCTTAGCAAGGCACGTTGATTTAAAGTGGTCTGAGAACGGAGCCCTGAGGAACCTCCCATGTTTGTGAAGATAAATGCCTAAAAATGTTGAATTAGACGAACAGATGGTGGGCTCCTGTGGCGACGCAGCAAAATAAGGTCACGGGTCATCAGATGATGCTGAATCTGAGCGAGATGGAGGAGCCTTGAGGAACGCACCATGTGATCTTTGAATTCCTGATTTTTTTATGACCTGATAACACAGAGGGAGGAATTTAGACGGGTTTTGTAATAAATTGCTAGATGAATGCATGAGTTTAGGAGCTGAGGTGCTGTCTACTGTTCCTCCACAGGGCTCACACCTGCTTCAACCGGCTGGACCTCCCGCCTTACCCCTCCTTCTCCATGCTCTACGAGAAGCTGGTGACGGCTGTGGAGGAAACGAGCACCTTTGGCTTGGAGTAACATCAGCTCCAGAGGAGAGAAGCATCCAGAAAAGGGATTTTCTCAGTGAAGAGAAGCAGAAACAACAATCCTCAACAGACAGCTGACCTCCGGTGGATAAAGCCCGGCTGCTTTCCTTTTTCCAGCTTCTTCATCTCTCAGCACGCCGATCTCGCTCTGATTCTCAGCCTTTCTCACATTTTGATGAGACTTTGAGAAAAGCGAACAGAGAATCTGAAGAACCTTGGAGAGGTTGTAAAGTTTCTTGTTTTCATGTGAACCTGTTCTCACTGAGCCACACGTGTGCTTTATCTCATCCAGCCTTCACCTCACAGACGGCTGCTGAACAAATCTCCAACCTTCCCTTTTCCCCTCCTGGACCTTCAAACTGTGTTCGTCCTGCTCCGGAGCCAAGGAGGTGTCGACTGCACTCACACACCCTTCACCTCGTTGCACAAACTGGACGTTTGGCCCCAGATTCCCCATCAGGCTGGAAAGATGGAGGTCGTTTTAAACGTGGGATCTTTCCACGCCTTTCTGATGACAGTCACTTCCCCTCAAGTGTGAAACCGAACTTCCTTCTAGCAGATTTGATCCGTTCCCGTTCAGAGAAGGTGTTGAACGAACGAGTCCAGATTCCCTCGGTTCTGAACACCAGAAGGTGTCCGGTGTCAATCAGTCAGAACATATTTATTTCTAAGGTTTTTATGTTTTAAACAACAACAAAAACTAACTATCTGGTCAGAGTATCCCCTCTCAGCTTGCCAGTGTTGCTTCTGTTGATTTGGCTTTGCAGACATTTCTGCACAGCTTCACAAACAGATCTGCTGCTGCGTTTGGCATCAAAGTTCTGTTGATGACCCGGTTTGGACCAGGCTTTAGGTGTTGGACAGCTGGACCCACATTTGACTCCAGAATGCTTTGTTCCACAGAGGAGACCATGGTCCAGTCAATGCCCTGTAGGCCCAGAGCAGCAAACCGACCCGACTGCTGCTCCTATGGAGGTTCTGGTCCTGCTGGTGATCACTGAATTAATGCATTTGATCTGCACTGATGACAATGTAGCTTTCATGCACTGATTCTGGATGCCAGCTACTGTCCTACACAAAAATATGTGGCGTGTGGTTGGTTTGCAGTTCAATTTTAAGATCTGAAGGGTTTTTATGAAGCTTCCCCCGATCGGAGCCACCCTGGACACTAGAGGGCGCACTTTGTTTCTGTGTGCAGGGAGGCAGCTGTTGTTCCAGTGCCTCTGAGCTTTTTGGTTTTCTGATCAGGAGTCCGACGCCTAACAGAGACATTGGCGGGGATTCAGAACGCTCGGGGGCAAACGAGGACACCAGTCCTAATTAAAGCGCTGGTCTTTGTCCAGAAGGTCAGAGAAGACGGCGGTCCCGCCTGTGGACCTCCGCTTTTAACACACAAACACATATCTGCTCATTTTCAGCCAGGGTGCATGTTAGATCACACCTCCTCTGTACAGACGCTGAGGTAGGCTCAGGATGCAGAGACACCCCCCAGGCCTCGCCCCAGTCCTCCCAGCCCAATGCATGCACGGGGCCAGCGGTCTGTCCGGTCAGCGGCTCCGTGAGCTCCGCCTGGCAGAAACCCCCAGGTGGCGTTGTGTTATAGCTCGATATTGCATGCTGAAATAGTGCAACACACTGTTCCTACTAGCTTTTGTGCATGAGGATACTTGCTATTCATTCAGACGTGTGGGTGAGGGAGCTGGTGAAGACGGGTCGCGCTGATGGTGGCGCCGGCTGGAAGCGCGGCCTTGACCTCGCTGAGACCTCCCAGCGGGTCGCTGCAGGAGTGGACAGTAACTGTGGCTCTGTGGGCGGCATGTTTCTGAAACGTCCCACATGTGCGTCTCCGTCTATCTTAGTAACGGGCTGGTTGGTTCTGGCTGAGTTCAGAACCTCGTGTGCGGTCCTGATCGTCTCTTTGTATATAAACGTACGTGTCTGTCTGTCTGTCCTGTTGTGTGTAAAAAATCTATGTTTTGCACCGATTGTACCAAAGGTTTGGGGCTTGCGAAGTCGACCATGAGGCGGGTTCTGTGTTTCGGTCCAACACATCACACCTCCGGCTCCGGCCGGGTTCTTACAGATTCGTGTCTGGGTGAACTTTTTGCATGAGAAGCTTCACGTCTTTCACCACAGTGCTGAGGAATGGCAGGACTCACAGGTAGCTGCACCGCTCATCTCTGCTAGGACATTTCCAACTGGACCCGGATCCACTTTTCAGAACTCCACTCTATGCAAGGCTCCTGTATGTTTGTCTCCATTTCACTTCAATGATTGTAATAAAAGAGAACCAACGAAAAACTTTGATAAATGACACGCCGTCTCTCATTTATCTGCTCAGTTTCTTCACTTCTTAAACGGGTTGAAATGTTCTGAAATCCGCCGCTGCTCCAAGGATCGTTACTAACTAGATACAAACAGAAGTTTTCAAGTTATGAATTTATTTAACGGGTAGAAAAAGTGATTCAGCCCGACCCACTCTGCTCTACATAGTTGTTTGAAACAGACACACTGGAGGTTTTTCCTGCTCTGGTTCATGTCGCTCCACAGCATCTCAGTCCAGTCTGAGTCTGGACTTTGACTGGACCGCTCTAACTTTTCCATCTTGTTTTTGGGTCCATTCAGAGGTGGACCTGATGATGTGCTTTGGATCAATGTTCTGCTGCAGAGCCCAAGTGAGCTTCAGCTCCTCCGGTAGCTGCGGCCGATGAGCAGAACAGTTAAAGCAAGTCGTCCAGGTCCTGCAGCCCCGCACCATCACACTACCACCACCGTGCTTCACTGTAGGTGTGATGTTCTGCTTCTGAAATGCTGGTATAGTTTAGCACCAGATGTAGCGGTTCCAAAAAGGTCCACAGAATATTTTCCCACAAGTCCTGGGGACCATCAAATGTTTTTTGGGTAAATGTGAGACAGACCTCTGGCCTTAGCTGAAGCAGTGAGGCCTGCAGAGCTTCAGATGTTCTGGGTTCTTCTGGGACCTCCTGGGTGAGTCATTGATGAGCTTTGGACCGATTTGCTGTAATTGATGGAACCAATAATCTGCCCTTTAGCAGAGAATCCTGAAGGACAAGGTCTGACCATCCGTTTGTGACCTTAAAGGGGACATGTCCAGCTAAATCCACTTTTTTAGCCCTTAAATGCATCTTGTTGTGTCCTTGGAGTCTCTAGGAGAGCAGAACAGTTGAATGGAGTCAGCAGAGATCTTTAAGTTCTGGTTGGGTCAGATTTTTTAAGCTGTTCAGTTTTCTTTGTTCTCTGTTAAGTATTTTTGAACATTTATGTCACAGTATTTGCTGCAGAGCTGCTAAACAAGGTCGTGGGCTTCCAGGTAAACACTTTTTATTTTTCAGAGTGATTTTGTAGTCCAAGCCGAGCGATGAAACTACAAGTGGATCAATCGTTGGTTGGTCATCACACCGTCCCCCAGCAGACTACAAAAATGGCCGAACGAGGTGGAGTGAAACGCTCTACAACCTGGAGGGGGCGGAGTGTGAAGAGCCTCCTTAAGATTTAAAGAGACGGCACCAAAACGAGTTGCTCTCAAATGCAACTCAGAACAGGAGCAAAGAGGGGAGCGTGGGGGTGAATTAACGGGGAATTCAGAACAAAGCGTTGCAGCTCCGCTTTAGATAGAGCACAAATGAAGGATTTGAATGTGAAAAAGAAGAAATGAAAAGCAAGATATGTCCCTTTGAGTTCTGTTATGCAGCAATATAATGGTTTAAAATGCACCTTTGAATTGCCTCAACAAAACAAAATTAACATTTCAAGTGGCCTAGTCAAAGTCTGGACTTAAATCTGATTAATATGCTATTAATAGGCTGGGAAGCCTTCTAATGGGCCTTAATTAAAGAAAGTACTGTAAAGAAGAGAAATTCCTCCACGGTGATATAAAAGACTCATTGTTGTATTTACTCAGGTTCTCTTTACCTTTATATTTAAATTTAAAGTTCTGAAACATTAAAACATGACGTAACTGCAGATAAACTGCAGACCAGCACAGTATTCCAGGGTTAAATCCCCAGCTGTCATCGTCGTCTGGAATAATACAGAAACACCTTAGAGACAAACAGGTGCTGAGTCAGCGGCCCACAGCACCGCTCCCTAAACAGTCGGCCTGTGCCAGATGGGCTGGACTTCTGCACCTCTTCCGTCGGTTGGATTATGTAACGGTGGTTAACTTCTCCTCCCAGAGAGTTGGACAAACACGCGTTCAGATATTTGCCCTGGCGCTGGAAGACATTTTCAGAGCGTTCTCTTTCTCTGAGTTCAGCAGTTTGCTCGCCTTGGTTGGAAATAAAAAAACGTCTGTGTGGTTCTTTGACCCGGCGATCTGCGCTCGGCTCATCAGACGTTCTGCCTGTGAACAGACCCACGACAACGTCTGAGGATGTTGCATCACAGTCAGAAAACGCACCAGGGAAAGCTTCAGGAGCGCGCAGCCTTTGTTCGCCCCCAAATAAAACACAAAAGCTGCTTTCCTGAGTTTTATCTGACAGCATCAGGGGCCGGATGGAGACTGGCCTCAGGGACGTTTCTTTGCTCCAAGCCTCAGAGTGGGAAATTTAACTCTGCCAAAAGTATTTGTCCCCTTACAGATGTCTTGTTTTCGGCCTGACTTTAAATAGGCCAATTCCTCCAGTATGTCTAGAACAATTCTGCAAAGCAATGCGGGTCTAAATTCCTCCACAGTGGTGTTTACTGGTGTTTACTGATGGCGCCCGTGGCTGCAGGGGGTGTACTTACTTTTTCACATAGGGCCAGGCTGGTTTGGATAGTTTAGTGATCTGAAACATTTCATGTGTGACGAAAAACAGAAGAAATCTGGAAGGATGCAAACAATTTTTCACAGTGCTGAACTTAAACAGAGATCATAACTTATTATTTAACAGAAACTAAAATAAATGGCTAAAATGAACAAAAATGTTTGGAAGATTCTCTGTGTCAAAATATAAAACAGTCAAACTATTGGATCAGTAAAGATAGTACATTAAAATGTTCCTTCATTAAAGCTTCACATTTTAAAAACATGGAATTTTTGCCTCTGTTTCTGTTTGATTAAAGATAAAAACCCATCTGAGAAACTAAACTAGAACCATGATGTCTCTTAATTCATTATTGGGAGCTAAGTTTGATCATTTTATCCTTTATAGTTCTTTTCTTTTCTTTGATGTTCGGCGCTTTGTTTCAGCCGAGGCTGGTGTTCAAGACTTGAAACTTTATCACTATTTTTATTACACTTCCAGCACAACCTTTTACCCCTATTACTGCACTCAGAATCATAAAAAAATATTTTGAGTGGCTTCAACAATCTGAATTTTGCGACAGGTTTCTGATCTGCGGTCTTTGTAAAGTTTTGCAAACAAACACCAATCTTAGCAAAGTTGGAGTTGTCACTGATTATTTAAATGAGGAGCAGAGGTGACGTCTCACAGCGCTGTTTTTAAATATATATATATAATAAAACGAATGATTCCAACTGTGTTATCACGTTATCATAAAGCATGATTAGCGCAGATATTAAGATTAACACAGCAGTCTTTGTTTGTGCTTCCAAGACAATGTAGATTTCCAAAAATCCTGCCAGCATTTCTAAACCCAGCATGTTCAGCTATGCCCAATAGAAAGGTCAGGAGGATAAAACTTGTTTTCTGTTCAGCCTTCCTGTTATCTGCTGAAGGTCTGGCGCTCTCTCACAGGCTGAATGACCTCTGACACATCTCAACATGTCATGGAAAATAGTTTTTAGCCATTTGTAAGATTTCTGCATCCAGTTATGAATCTTAGGGCTCCGTGATGAGCTGAATCTAATAAATGTAGAGAAATGTGTGAGGACTTCCTTTATAAGAGCCACCCGTCCACAAAATGCAATAGTGGCAACAAGACGTCTCCTGGCATTAAAAGAGAAAAACTTGATTTGTTCTTGAAAAACAAGTCTAATTTAATAAAAGTGGCACATTTCCAGTCCAGTTGTAACGAAGGGGACAGATTTGTGTCTTTTCCCAAAAGATTCGGATCCTGAGAAACAAACGGAATTCTCGCGGCTGTTCGAACGAAAACTGTTGGAACTTTAGACCAACCACGGCAGTGCGCATGCGCGCCGGGGCAGTGACGTGTCTGAATTGTCAAACGGGATGTAAAAATGGGCGAAAAAGGTCCGGATAAACGTACCAACCAGGTTTGCAGCCGTCGGGAGGGTTCGGCCCCCGGGATCAGCACCTAGCTCCGCAGCCGGGCGGGTCCGAGCGGGCGGAGCCGAGAGGAACCGGTTTGACTCACTTTCGGACCGGACACTCCAGGATCCGTCGAGCTAACTTAGCGACAGTTGGGCTAACGGGAGTCGGAGCGTAGCATGGTGCCGCCGGCGGATGGCAACTGACGGAACCTAAGCCGACTGGGTCAGTTCTGCTTCCTATCCGGGCCCGAACTCGCAGAACCGGAGCAGCCGAGCGGGCGGCAGGATGTCCCGGAGGCGGCTGGACAGCCGCGGCGGGCTCTCCGCCTGGCTGCTGGCCGAGAGCCAGACCCCGATCAGCCCCGAGCCGCTGGAGAGCGCCTACGAGGTGACCGGAGAGCTGGGCAGGTGAGTGGCTCCGGTACCGGGGGGTTCTGGTCTCGCTGGGCTCGGTGCTGATGGGTCTACAGATCCTAACCAGCACCTCTGATTGGATCTAAAAGTGAGTCAGAACCGGAATGGAGAATCTGTTGGGGGAACTCCAGAACCGCGTTTTAAGGTTCTGATGGACTCCAGAACCACAACACTCCGATCCGTCCAAGTGGACCCAATTAGCTTCAACTCGGTACCGTTTCCCGGCATGTTTATGACAATAAAACAATATTTAGATGTTATTCAGGGCTTAAACTGCAGCATTTAGACTTTAGTTTGTGATCAATAAACATCATCTACGGAACCGGGTCCAGATGGGTCCGAACTCAGCCAATCAGAACTTTTTGTACCCAGATCAAAGGTTTTATAAACTTTTTTTCTCTGCTGTGTTTATATCTGGCACCTTGGTTCTGGTCTAGGGGGAAAACTGCAGAACCAGAACTGTGTTGGGATCCGAACTGGACCCGGTCTGCAGGGTTTGGTGTCAGATGTGTTCCGTCCGGGTTGAACGGGTCCAACTGGACCCGACCTAATGGCAGAAACTAGAACCAAAATCTTCTCCTCACTCTTGTAGATTTTGGACCAGATCAGGAGGCTCCAGAACCGGGCCACCTTTACTCTGGTTCTGGACCCGGTGATTAAAAGCAGCAGGCTTTGGCCCGGCCCGGATCCTCTGGTAGTTTGGACTCTGGACTGGACCCGGAAACTGCTGATGGTGTCCAGAACCTTCTGAGGTGTGCCGGGCGTGATGCGTCACGCAGGTCCGTATGAGGAAGGAAGCGGGCCTCAGAAAGCAGAACTGTTCTGTTCTGATCCGGTTGCGGCTCTTGAAAAGGGGAAGCTGTGGACCTTTTCTCACCGCAGGTTCTGATCTCATACGGGTCGACCTGGCCTGGCCTCCTGTCAGAACACTCAGCAGATCTTTAGATCTTTGCTGAACCAGAACTGGGTTTTACTTCAGAACTTCCTGTAGACTGGGTTTTGGGTGGATTCTCTGCAGATTCTGTCCAAAACCGGGCCTGCTGGGTCAGGGGCCTCTGTAACCGGGTTTGTCTGGCCCGTTCGCCTCTGATGGACTGGTGACCCGGTCTGACCAGAACCTAATTCTGGTTGCAGCTGTTATTTGGGTCGGACCAGCTGCCACCAGAACCAGACATTTTTACAGTCAGATGCAGCGTTGCACATGCTGGTACCGTGAAGACGGTAGGAACCATGAACCCAGACTGGGAAGGTTCTGAGGGAAAGTTCTGATCAGTCTCAGGTTCCTTAACCCGGTCCAGATCAGTAGCAGATTGTGATCCTTTCTGTTTGGACCTTGCTGTGTTTTCACTCAGGTTCTGTTCGGTCCCCTGACCCGAACCCGGCGCTGGTGATGAGAAAGTCCGGCTGGAGGAAATCTGTCCGGTTTAAAACTTTTGCACAGAACCAAAACAACCAGAAACCTGAGAGAGGCAGGTGGTTCTGAAGCGGGTCATGGCCCGGTGTCCAGAACCACGGCTGTTCGGAACCATGACCTCCCCCGTTCTGTTGGACCAGCTGAAGCGGTTCCGTCTAATCCAGTGACGTGTTTCTGACCGTGTTCTGACCCCGCCCGGTTCTGACCCGGTCCAGTGACGTGTGTCCGGCCCGGTTCTGACCCGGTCCAGTGACGTGTCTCTGACCCGGTTCTGACCCGGTCAGTGACATGTGTCTGGCCCGGTTCTGACCCGGTCCAGTGACGTGTGTCCGGCCCGGTTCTGACCCGGCCCGGTTCTAACCCGGTCAGTGACGTGTGTCCGGCCCGGTTCTGACCCGGTCCAGTGACGTGTCTCTGACCCGGTTCTGACCCGGTCAGTGACATGTGTCCGGCCCGGTTCTGACCCGGTCCAGTGACGTGTCTCTGACCCGGTTCTGACCCGGTCAGTGACATGTGTCCGGCCCGGTTGTCTGGCCCGGTTCTGACCTGGTCCAGTGACGTGTTTCTGACCCGGTTTCTGACCCGGTCCAGTGACGTGTGTCTGGCCCGGTTCTGACTCGGTCCAGAGACGTGTGTCCGGCCCGGTTCTGACCCAGCCCGGTTCTGAACCGTTCAGTGACGTGTGTCCGGCCTGGTTCTGACCCAGCCCGGTTCTGAACCGTTCAGTGACGTGTGTCCGGCCCGGTTCTGACCCGGCCCGGTTCTGACCCGGTCAGTGACATGTGTCTGGCCCGGTTCTGACCTGGTCCAGTGACGTGTTTCTGACCCGGTCCAGTGACGTGGTTCTGACCCGGTCCAGTGACGTGTGTCCGGCCCGGTTCTGACTCGGTCCAGTGACGTGTGTCCGGCCCGGTTCTGACCCGGCCCGGTTCTGACCCGTCCAGTGACGTGTGTCCGGCCCGGTTCTGACCCGGCCCGGTTCTGACCCATTCAGTGACGTGTGTCCGGCCCGGTTCTGACCTGGTCCAGTCACGTGTTTCTGACCCGGTCCAGTGACGTGTTTCTGAACCTGTCCAGTGACGTGGTTCTGACCCGGTCCAGTGACGTGTGTCCGGCCCGGTTCTGACCCAGTCCAGTGACGTGTGTCCGGCCCGGTTCTGACCCAGTCCGGTTCTGAACCGTTCAGTGACGTGTGTCCAGCCCGGTTCTGACCCGTTCAGTGACGTGTGTCCGACCCGGTTCTGACCCGGTCCAGTGACGTGTGTCCGACCCGGTTCTGACCCGGTCCAGTGACGTGTGTCCGACCCGGTTCTGACCCGGCTCGGTTCTGACCCGTTCAGTGACGTGTGTCCGACCCGGTTCTGACCCGGTCCAGTGACGTGTGTCCGACCCGGTTCTGACCCGGCCCGGTTCTGACCCGTTCAGTGACGTGTGTCCGACCCGGTTCTGACCCGGCCCAGTTCTGACCCGTTCAGTGACGTGTGTCCGGCCCGGTTCTGACCCGTTCAGTGACGTGTGTCTGGCCCGGTTCTGACTCGGTCCAGTGACGTGGTTCTGACTCGGTCCAGTGACGTGTGTCCGACTGCCTGCAGGGGGAAGTTTGCGGTGGTGAAGCGCTGCGTGGAGAAGAACACGGGGAAGATCTTCGCCGCCAAGTTCCTGAGGAAGAGGAGGAGAGGCCGGGACTGCCGGGCCGAGGTGGTACACGAGATGGCGGTTCTGGAGACGGCCCGGCTCAGCCCGCGAGTCGTCAAGCTGTACGGCGCTCACGAGACGGACCACGACCTGGTTCTGGTGCTGGAATAGTGAGTTCTGGTCCTGGGCCCGTCCGTGTCCTTTGATCCGGCAGCGCGGTTCTGTGAGGGCCCGGCCCGTCTGTCCGGTTCCTGTAGAACCCAAACCCGGCGCAGCAGTCAGAACCACGGTGCCGACCGGCTGCGGCACAAGAACCGAAGTTTGGACCAGAGGGGTTTGGAGTTCTCCAGGTCCGGTTTCAGTTCAGGCCGGCCTTCACGGCATCAGAACGGGTCACGGTTCTGATGGTACCAGGTTCCGACCCATTAACCTCTTTTCCCGGTTCTGCAGCGCCGCAGGCGGAGAGATATTCGACCTGTGTGTGTCTGAGGAGCTGCTGCCAGAGGCCCAGATCACCCGCCTGATCCGCCAGACCCTGGAGGGAGTCCACCACCTCCACCAGAACCACTTGGTCCATTTGGACCTGAAGGTGGGTCACTCACACCACCAGAACCGGCGCGGTGCTGCCAGAGCTGATTGATTTCCTCGTTAGTGCATCAGCTAACAGTCAGTGTGATACTAACCCGGTTCGTTCAGGTTCAGGGATCAGATCTCTAGTCCAGAACCACTTTGGATCAATGTTCTGTTGGACCTCCTAACCGGGTCCAAGTAGCAGCTGGTCTGAGAAGGATCATCACATCACGAATGCATTAAATGTAAAATAAACTTTATTCCTGCAGATAAAACCCGTTGAGATTCCAGATCTTCTCCCACCTGGCAGAACCAGAACCAGAACCAGATAAACCCGTTTATCATGAATTCAGACTGAATGAAAACCCCCATGAGATGGAAATAAATGTTCCCCTGGCTCTCTGGGTTCTGCTTGGGTTCTGTTGGACCCACAGCGTGATTCTCCCACCCCGGTACCGGACCCTTTGCCCATTGATGTTCTGGTCCAGGCCCGGTCATGCTGCGGGTTTCGGTCCAGTCTGAAGCTGCTGATGGAGCAGGAACGGGTTCCACCGCAGCTCCAGCGCCTCCCAGCCTGTCCGGGCCTGTCCAGAACCTCCTGACCAGGCTTGGACCCGAGGTCCGGTTCAGGAGGTCCAACAGAACAATGATCCAGAACACGTATAAATGTGGTTCTGTTCACAGAAGCTCCGATTTAGTGCCTCAGCTGAACCGGTTTTGATGGCAGCCTGCAGCAGGTTCTGGGTGCAGTTCTTGGTTCTGAATGGAGGTTCTGACTGCGGGTTTGTTAATGTTTCCTAGAACCGGGCCCAGGAGGCTGGTACCTGCTGCCCTCGTTAACGACCCGGTTCAGACGCGCCTTTTTTAATTGTTGACAGTCTTTGTAGTTTTGAACCTTTGGACCAGAACCTGCCGTTAGTGGTTCTCTCGGGCCGCAGCGCCACAGTGAACCCTGACCTGAACCGGACCGGTTCCGGCCGTTGGGCGGCGCTGCTAATGATTGTCTCGCTGCTCCAGCCTCAGAACATTCTGCTGACCAGCCTGGCGCCGCCCGGAGACATCAAGATCGTTGACTTTGGTCTGGCGCGCCGCCTGGGAGCCGCCGGAGAGCTGCGGGAGATCCTGGGCACGCCTGAGTACGTAGGTAAGACACGGACCCGCCCGGAACCCGCAGAACCACAACCTCTGGGTCTGGTTCTGTGGGTTCCGGTTCTCTCCGAACTCCCAGCAAACGTTTCTAAAACGTTACAGGAACCGTTTTCATGCAGTTCTACAGAACTTTGAACAGCCGGTTCAAACGGACCTTATGGTACCGAAGCAGAGCTGGTAACTGTTTACTGATCTGAAAAGTGTGGCGTGCAGCTGTTCTGACCCCTCTGAGCCAGAACTCTGGGTTCTGTCTCCGCCCCAGAACCTCCAGTCAGACTGGATGGAGAACATCAGTCTTCAAGCCAGGCCTGGACTTTGACTAGGCCGTTCTGCCCTAATCTGGACCATTGCATAATATCTCAGGCTGGTCCTCCTGCTTCTCTGATCAACGCTCTCCTGGTCCAGCCTGTCAGTCCAGGTGGACGTCCATGTCCTGGTAGGTCTGCAGGTGGTCCATCCTCTCTCCAGGTCCACATGTTGATCAGAACTCTGTAGAACCTGACCCTGCTGTAAACTGGACCAGAACCTTCTAGTTCCTTGGACTCCCTGTTCTCTGGAGAACCTCTGATCCAGGTCACCTCTGGATTCATCCTGGGCGGACCTCAGGGGCACGCCACACTTTTCAGATTTTCTCTGCTTTGTGTTGAATTGACAGAAAAAGTTTGTAATGCGATTTAAAGCTGGTACCAGTACCGTTACCAGTGCCCCGGTACCGGCACCGTTACTGAGAACCGGTAACGGTACTGGCGCCGGCAGAAAGGTCACTGCAGCTTTAACTCGTGGTGATGAAATGACAGGAAATGACATCACATCTTTGCTCTTCTTCACCTTCAGCTCCAGAGGTCCTTAACTACGAGCCCATCACAACGGCGACGGACCTGTGGTGAGTTCCTGGTTCTGATAACCCGCAGTACCGTGCGGGCCCGGCTTCCTGGTTCTGTGAAACCCAACCTGGTTCTGGTAGTAGGGGAGCTGCAGTTTGGACTTAAGTTCTAAAGTCAGGGTTCACCCCGACCCGGGAAAAGGTTCTGTCTGTGAAACCGCCCGACCCGTCCAACAAAACGTCTCAACAGCAGCGGCCTAGAACCTCTCAGCTGCTGTCAATAGTATTCACACCCTAGAACGTCTCAACAGCAGCGGCCTAGAACCTCTCAGCTGCTGTTAAAAGTATTCACACCCTAGAACGTCTCAACAGCAGCGGCCTAGAACCTCTCAGCTGCTGTTAAAAGTATTCACACCCTAGAACGTCTCAACAGCAGCGGCCTAGAACCTCTCAGCTGCTGTTAAAAGTATTCACACCCTAGAACGTCTCAACAGCAGCGGCCCAGAACCTCTCAGCTGCTGTTAAAAGCTAAATGGCTGATAACGGGGAGCCTGGACCGACTCCACTGAATGGGTTCTGGGTCCGATTCCCTGCAGGAACGACCCGTTTAAGGTCCAGAACCTATAGGTTTATGGGTTTGTGTCTCCCTTCTGATCGGGCCTGAGGTTCTGCTGCTTCAGGTCGTTTAGCAGTAGGCTAATCTAATCGTGTTGTCAGACCGGTACCATCCAGGGGTTCTATACATGCTGTGGGTCAGACACTGAGGGAACCTGTAGGTTTTTCTCCTTTAATAACTGAAACCAGCATTTTAGAACCTTCTCAGCCTGATTTAAGGTTTATTTGATGATCCAGAACCAGAAGCGGGTCTGAATGCTCAGAAGCGCTGAAGTTCTGGAGCGCTGGGCAAAAAGCCCAAAGTCGGGTTAAACTGGGTCAGCCTTGGTCAAACATAAACCAGCAGTTTATCATTTAGTGTCGTCTGTGAGCTGCAGTGGGTTTACCTTTGACCCGGGCCCGGGGTTCTGGTGCTGACCCGCTGTGGTTCTCTCCCCAGGAGCGTGGGCGTCATCGCCTACATGCTGGTGACGGGCGAGTCGCCGTTCGCCGGAGACGACAAGCAGGAGACGTACCTGAACGTGTCTCAGGTCAGCGTGGACTACAGCAGGGACGCCTTCGCCAGGGTGTCCGAGCTCGCCGTGGACTTCATCAGGAAGCTGCTGGTCAAGGCGCCCGAGTGAGTCCAGAACCAGAACCAGAACCTAATCATTCACTGGGGTGTATAGAGGACTGTTTGTCCCAGCTGGACCGGTCCAGTTTAACCGGACTCCCTCCCTGCTGTTCCTCAGGCAGCGGCACCGTGGAGTCGGGTCGGTTCGGCCGGTTCTGTCAGAGGGTAATGGGTTCTACTGGACACCCCTTTCAGTTCCAGGACGACCCGGTTCTGACGTCCAGCTCACACCAGCAAACAGAACCGAGCTGGACCCAAACTGGGTGAAGGATTAAGTTCAGCCCAGCTGCTTCCCACCATTTATAAAGGGGAGGTAGGAGCCTGGTGCTGCTGACCAGAACCACCAGAACCACTGCTCAGCTGACTGGAACCACGGCTGAGCATAACCAATGGTGAGTGGTTCTGGTGGTTCTGGTCAGCTGATCACAGTGGGTGGCAGAACCTCCAGTAAAGCAGGAGGCGGGTCAGGTGTGGAACCAGGAGGCCAAGCTGAGAAACACCTGAAGGTCTTTTCTAGACGGCCTCAGCTAACAGGTCAAAGGTTAAAGGTCAAAGGTCAGGACAGCTGGACAGAGGTCCAGAACCTCCATGGTTGGAGAAACCCGAACCAGCTGATCAGCACCAGCTCCTCCTAGCGTCTGTAAGGCACGGTGGAGGAGGGCTGGTGACCCGGTCACCTAGCGGTCCGATTGGACCAGAACCTCCTCTGCAGACCACAGGGTTCTGGAGTCTGATGTGGGTCCACTCACTTATTTTAGGTTCTGATAACAACTCTGACCCGGTAGGGTTCTGCTCTGGGTGGGAATGTTGCAGCAGCTCCAGAACCAAACGGTCGGACCGCGTGGAGACGAGGTTCTTCTCTGACGGGTCGGGTTCTTGTGTTTCTGCCTGCAGGGACCGGCCCAGCGCCGCAGAGTGCCTGAGCCACCCCTGGCTGTGGCAGCAGCAGCCGTGCCTCCTGGTTCCGGAACCCGTTCCCCCCCGCGCCGCCCGGGAGAGGAGCTGCGGCGCCAAGTGGGCCGGGCCGCTGGAGGACAAGGAGAACTTCCTGGACTCGCTGCACTCGCACGGCAAGAGGTTCCGTCTGGACGAGGAGACTCCTGAGGACGTCTGAGGAAGCAGAACCGTTCTGCTTCCTGAGCTTTTACATAGTTTTAATCTTTCAGAACTTTCTAATCCGCTTCTCTGATCAGTCCTCGGACCGGACCGGACTCTGGTACCGGGCTCTGGTACCGGACTCTGGGACCAAAGCAGCTTGATCTCTTCTGCTTAACCTCTGGTGAAGGCGGCTGTCGGATCTATTCAGGAAAATCTATGCAGTTTGAATCTATGCCTTAAGTGTCCAGAACCCATCCGGGTCCACCGGGTCTCCAGCAGAACTGGGACCCAGCGCCGACCCACCATTCCTAGGAGCCGGGCGGTGCCGGCGGGCCCACGGGGCCGTAGCTCAGGGTTTTAACCAGCAGCAGACTGGTTCTGGTGTCCTAGTGGAGCAACGAGCCGGTTCTGATGGTTAGGGATGGACTGGAAGCCGGAGACTCGGATCAGCGCCGGAGCACCAAGGTTGGAGGAGGGAGGAGGTGAGGTGAGGTAAGGAGGTGAGGAGAGGAGGTGAGGAGAGGAGGTGAGGAGAGAGGAGGTGAGGGGAGGAGGTGAGGAGAGAGGAGGTGAGGGAGGAGGTAAGAAGGTGAGGAGGTGGAGAGAGGAGGTGAGGAGAGAGGAGGTGAGGGAGGAGGTGAGGAGAGAGGAAGGATGCTGAGGAGAGAGGAGGTGAGGGAGGAGGTAAGGAGGGAGGAGGTGAGGAGAGAGGAGGTGAGGAGGGAGGAGGTGAACTCTGGGCAGCTTGGCGTTTAGAGATGAGAGCAGAAAGGAGAGGAGGCCCGATCCTCCAGTACCAAACCCACCAGGCAGCCTCTGCAGGACCCTTGGTTGCTGAACCAGAACCAGAACCGGCCCGTTCTAACAGAATAGCTGCTTTCACTTGAACTGGACGTCCCCCCCCAGCGCTCCTATTGGACCGCATCCGGGTCAAACCGGCCAGAAGCACAAGAAGAGGAAGGGTGGATGTTTGTTTAGCGTTTTTATTTGTTTTTAAATGTTTGAGCGTCATAATTAAAGCAATAATCTGTAATCTGATCATCTGCTAATCTGTAGAACTGGAGATAATCTGATTAAAGGTGTAGAACCAGCATCAGGCGTGCCGCCTCTCTGCCGCCCCCTGCTGGCCCCCAGCAGCAGGGCCGCACGGCCAGGAATGCGTCAGAAGTTACATGCAGCAAAGCAGAACCATGGAGAACCGCCTCTGACCCAAAGTGTGGAACACAGAGTTCTGCACGTCCGGGTCCAGACCAGAACCTCCGCTGCAGAGCAAACATTTAAATAGAACCCGCACAGGTCTCTGCTGGAATGTTTCTGAGGATCACGGTTCTCTGCAGGTTCTAGCAGGTCGAGGCGTGTTCTGGAGCTGGGCCTCGTCAGAACCGGCTGAAATCAGGACACTAAGACCTCCATGTTTGTTTCTAGCAGGGGAGCAAAGCCTGAAGGAATGAGGAGAAGATGTGAGACGAGCTGCTACGGCACAGACAACCAGCGTATAAGAATTAATTAGGTTTGTTAACGTAAACGTTACCAGGTTATAATAATTATTATTATTTAAGTTTCTTAACGTAAACGTTACCAGGTTATAATAATTATTATTATTTAAGTTTCTTAACGTAAACGTTACCAGGTTATAATAATTATTATTTAAGTTTGTTAACGTAAACATTACCAGGTTATAATAATTATTATTTAAGTTTGTTAACGTAAACGTTATCAGGTTATATTATTTAAATACTAAAACATGAATTATCGTTTCCTAGTGAGGGTAGACGGTCCTCAGGAGCTTCCAGCAAATAAAACTCAACATTAAATCATTAAAAGTCTCGTCTCGTCGCCAGTGAGACCTAAAGCGGTGCGGCGGGTCGGCGGTACCGCCGGGCCGCCTCAGAACTCCACAATGACCCGGAAGTGGTTGTGGATGCAGGGCGGCTCCTCCTGGAAGTGCAGCTTCTTGCTGGGACAGGCGCCCAGCTCCTCCAGGGTCCGGGTGAAGAGGCCGTACTCGCGGCCCACCCAGGCCCGCGCCGGGTCGCGCACCTCGTACGGCGTGACGTGGGCGTGGACCGACACGCCGCTGGCCGCCAGCTCCCTCAGCGCCTCCTTGTCCGTCACCCAGGTCTCGCTGCCGCCCGGGTGGCCCCCGTCCAGCCAGAACATGTCGGAGATCCGATCCACGAAGGCGGCCATGCGCGGGTCGGCGCGGGCGCCGGGCAGCTCGTACACCAGCTGGTTCAGAACCACGCAGCCTTTGCTGAAGCCCACCAGGGTCAGGGAGAAGCCGGCGGGGGTGCCGCCCGCAGGCTGGAGCCGGTCCGGCAGCTTGGCCCGCTCCATGGCGTTGCTCAGCAGGGTTCTGTTGAGAAGCAGAGTTTGGACTTCAGGTTCTGAGCAAACAGCTGCAGTCTGGACTAAATCAGAACCAATTAGTGACATCCAGTTAAAAGCCAACAGGTTTTCCATCATTGCTGAGTTCTGGCTGCAGCTTCCATGGCTGCTGACTGTTGGTAAAGCAGCAGGAAAAGCTCCAGAAACGCAGTTTAGCTCCTGGTTTTATTCCTGAAGCTGCAGAAGTTTCTCTGTCTGGAGTTTATCATGATGATGATGATGATGATGATGATGATGATGGCAGGAAGATTTGATCATCTTCATCTGTCAGTCACTGGTTACAAGGAGACAGCAGGGTGTTCTGGTACTGAGATGAATGGATGATGGATGATCAGGTGACCTGCAGGTCTGGAGAACCTTCCAGACTCAGAACTGTGGCCTAGCTGCTAGCAGACGTTCTGCAGAACAGAACCTAACCTGAGTTGGGCGAAGGCTCCCCGGCCGGCGGCGTACGGCGCGTGCTCCGGCGCCCCGAACATGTTGCTGTCCACGAAGTTCTGGTAGCAGCTGAACTTGTGCAGATACATGCGTGAGGCCTTCACCACCCAGATGTTCCTGCTGGGGAAGCGCTGACCCAGGATCAGGGCCACCTGCTCCAGGCTCCAGGACAGCCAGGGCGCCGCCTCAGGCTGCAGGACCATCTGCTCCTTGAAGTTCTGCCAACGACAAAAGGCAGGAGGTTGAAGGTGCAACTCCAATAAACCCAGCTGCTCCTGCATCCCTCGCCTTAAAGCAACGGCGTTCTGGTTAGATGAATGTAGACGTCGTTCTGATTCGGCCCAAAAAAGATCAGAACGACGTCTACATTCACACACCTCTGCCAGGAGGAGCGTTTGCTCGTCCGCCATGTTTTTCCTCAGGTGCGCAGAGTGAAGGAGAGGCATTGTGGCCAAAATGGCGTCCGGACGTCGCGGTGCGTCGAGCATAAACCAGACTTTTTACAGCAGCTGATCTACATGAAACTAGATCTATAAACAGTTTCTGATGTATTAAAAACGAAGCCCCCTCTAGAAAGGCTTTAATCACAAAGGTTCTGATGGGTCAGAGATCTGAGCTCAAATCCACCATTAACATATTCCTGAGAGAGCGTAACGACCCGAAGACCTTTGACCCGTTTCATCCCTCAGAACCGTGGCGGACTGAACACAATGACCCGGTTCCTGGCGTTTACACGCTAACGTCAGCGTCAGAGCATCCCAGAGGTCAAAGGTCTCCTGGGAGAAAGCAGGACGCCGCGGGAATGTTGTCGCCGCCTGGAAAACGGCTTAACGAGCCGCTGAGGATCAGTGGTCCGGGAGAAACGCAGAGAGACTTTGAAGAAAGACGCTTTTCAACTCAAACATCTGAGATAACGACGCTGAACGTCAGCAGCACCCAGACCGGTACCGGGTCATTTGGTACCGGGTCATTTGGTACCGGGTCATTTGATACCGGGCCACATAGAGTAAATAACGGGCTTTTAATAAATGACTTAAAAGCCTCACAGTCACTGGATAGATCATGGTTTACCTTCTAGTTTTTGAGCTGGTGTTAAATTAGCTATATCTAAGGTGAACTTAGTCAGCTAATTTAACTTAAATTAACCTTATTATATTATTAGTTTAGTTTAAATGAGCAAGATTAAATTAAGTCTAAACTGGCTAAATTAAACAGCTTATTTCTGCTAAATTAAATGCATCTTATATTAGTTTAAGATACATTTAATGTAAGATAAAGTTTATTAACCTAAGATAAGCTTAAATTAGCTTAGTTTAACCTGTTTTAAGTTAGCTAGTTATTTAAGCTAAATTAAAGTTAATTTAGCTCATTTAAGCCCAGTTTAAATCATTTATGCTAAGCTAGGTTTGATTTTAACCTAATTAGAGTAAAATCTCGATTCTTTCTTACATCAACGTTAAATTCTTGTTTTTGACAAAGAAGTTGAAATCTGATTTACTGTAAAAAAGATGCGTAACTTACTGTGGATCCAGAACTTAAACAGGAGGTTTAAAACATGGCCGTCCTGTTTGTTAATTCATTAAGGCTTGATTGAAAAATGTTGTCTATTGTCAGCAATAAGAAGAGGATTCTGGGTCGACTTTTCTTTGAAAAGGGTTTAAATTAATTAATTAGAAGCAGATTTTGGTGCCGAGCAGTCATTGGGTAGATTTGGTCGTATTTACTATGAAACTAAAGAGAATGTAAAATGTTATTAAAGGAAAAGTCCGGTCAAAATCACAATTCAAACTGCTGAAAGTACTTTAAATATAAAACTATTACATACTGTTGAATAAATTATAAGTTTTTTTAATCAAGAGTAATTTTCATTTAATCATGTTTATGTGGAGGCGTCCATCTTGGTCAAGGATAGCACTGCCACCTCCCAGTTTGTGACGTCACATGGCGGGACCGGCTGCTGAGCAAGTCCCAAGGCTCTATCTGTTGTGTCACTACGCTCTATTAGCCAAGATGGCGACGGCCAGTGCTCCATAGGAAGCAGAGAGTGATGGATTAATTAGCCACAGCGATGGGAGTCATCATCATCTGATAGCCATATGGATTTTTTAGAAGAGTTTCTTGACAGCAACCAGACTTTTGGCGTATTCCAGCCGTACCAGTTTGAGCCCAGGAGACCAAAAAGTGACGATGTGAGTTGGATCTGTCTGCTGCAGCAGCCGTCTCCTTATTTTTCTGTTATTCTTCTCAGTTTGTTCTTCTTGCCGATGAATTATCTCAGTGTCAATATCAATTAAAATTAGTGCTGTCAGTTTTAACACGTTAACTTTGTTTGACCATAACGGCGCCTTTTTTAACGCGCCTTAACAGCATTATTGTTTTTCCCCCCCCACCACGCCCTCCGGACTGTGTTGTTTTTTTTCCCTCGGCTTACTTTGTTCCAAAATTGCTAGAGACTTGATTAACAGACCCGTGCTCACTGTTGAGAAGCCCACTTATTTTATGCGACTTTGGTCTTCGTTTTTCTAAAGTCGCTTGTTAATTTCACGAGTTGCGGGTTGCAGTTTTGGGCTTGTTTGAGAAAGTGAAGTGGATTGTTTCAGCTCTAAACTAAGTGACGCTGCCGCACTTCAGACACCAGCAGAAATATCCCTCCGCCTCATAACGCACTGAAGCTCATCCTGCCAAAGAACAGAGGTGAAATAAGTAATGTTTTTTCCACTTTTATCCGATGTATTGCAACATCTAACTCCCATGAACGTGAGCATTGTTGCTTCAACAATAGCTCTATGAATTTCAGTGGTGAAGTCCTCTGGAAATCCCAAAATAATTGCTGTTGATCGCAGCTGTGTAGAACGAGGGAAGTGCGGAGAACTTCCCTCAGCTCACCGCGATGTGACGTCACAGGATGTGATGTCAGGCGGCCATTACTGCCCATATTTGGGCAGTAATGGCCGCCCCCAGTATCAGTGATCGCGACGACAATTTATGTTTTTATTTCTTTACTGATTAACGCTAAATTAATTAAATCACCACAAACGTCTTAGTTATAGTTATAGCTAATGATCCACTGATTTTTCCTTGTTGACCGGACTTCTCCTTTAAAAGACGAAAACTTTATGTTGTACATTTTCAAGTGTAATATTTGAACCAGTCTGTAGTAATTTAGCCCCATTTAAAATAAGTCTCCATCTACATATTTTCCATTTGCAGCTTTTGTGGGGGGTAAAAATCCTTCTTGAATTGCAGTTAGGGGCCATGCAAAGCGGTCCAGGGGGCCAGAAGTGGCCCGTGGGCCGCATGTTGGACATCCCCGGCTTATTTTACCGGGGCAGGCCCCTAAAGTGTGGAGCCTAGCGGCGCCCCTGGAGGAGGCAGGCCCCCGGGGTTTCAGCAGGAGCCCTGACAGATAAAGAGCCAGTCTGACCTGGATGTCTCCATGGAAGAAGACGACGTGTCTGTTGTTGCTTCTCTCCCTGGTTCCGGAGCAGCTCTCTCCGTCTGACTCGGGCCGCAGCAGCAGCAGGTCGTTGACCCGGTTCGGACCGCAGCCGGAGACTCCGAGCAGCCGCTGCAGCCGCCTCCTGTGCGGGCTGTCGGGGAGCTCGCACTGAGTGGCTCCCGCCTCCGAGCTCATGTGTTCGGCCACAGTGATGAGGCTGCAGCCCGCAGCTCTGGAGGCTAGCATGGAGTCCGGAGCGGCAGCATGAGTTGACAGTTTTCTGCCCCTCTGCGCAGTCAGCGCCGTCTGGTGCTAGCTAGCGACGCGCCGAGGTCTTCCGGAAACTGAGTAAAATCAGAAATACTCCGGCAGTCAGCAAACATTACCCGCCTCACATCGACGCGGATTTTATTAATAGAAATATAATGTTACACATAGTAACAGTTAGTGACTGTTTATGGCCACGAAGCGGCGCTGTTTATCAGAGACACAGCCACCAGCTGCCCTACTTCCGCCCACAACAAAGATGCGACAAAACAGATGAGTCACTCCGACCTACTTCCGGTCACGATGTTGCTCAACCATAGAGCTTCTAGCGCTGTTTTTCCGAAAACCACCAAATAAACACAGTAAATGTACATATAACGACAAGTATATCACATCAGTGTATATATATATATATATATATATATATATATATATATATATAAAATATAAAATGAAATTTATTCATATAGCGCTAACTCACATCATCTCAAGGCTCTTTCCAAAGTCAGATTCCATCAGATCCTCCAGGTTGGTCAGAAAGTTTCCTCTCTAAGGAAGCCCAGCAGGTTGCATCAAGTCTCTCCAAGCAGCATTCACTCCTCCTGAAAGAGCGTAGAGCCACAGTGGACAGTCGTCTGCATTGTTGATGGCTTTGCAGCAATCCCTCATACTGAGCATGCATGAAGCGACAGTGGAGAGGAAAACTCCCCTTTAACAGGGAGGAGAACCTCCAGCAGAACCAGAACCAGGCTCAGTGTGAACGCTCATCTGCCTCGACCCACTGGGGCTTAGAGAAGACAGAGCAGAGACACAGAAAGCACAGAAGCTCACATTGATCCAGGAGTACTTTCTATGTTAGATGGTAATAGAGGATGATCTGCCTCCCCTGATGATGTCACAGCTAACAGAACGCCAGACCAGGTGTACCTTCTATGAAGAGAAAAATCACAGAGAACTAAAAGTTAAAAGCTGAAATAACAAACAATGCAGATTGGAGAGCAGTAGGAGAACTCAGCAGAGTGAGAGAAATAGATCTTACTAAAGGGGAGGACCTTTTTCGGTTCTATTTGCATGTTATCTAAGCCATAACAAGGCCTTTGTTGGGCAAAACTATAAAGCTTGGAGCTCCACATTACTCCAGACAATTTGAATTGAGAAAGCTTTCTGGATGGGAAGCGAAACGTCTTCAAACTTCGGAAAAAAGTCAATTGTTTTTTCATGGCTCTAGTGGCTTGGCTTTTATGAAAATAGGCTGACAGGAAAGGGGGAGAGACATGCAGCAAAGGACCACCGGTCAGATTCGAACTCAGGGAGATAGTCAACCGCATCGAGGACCAAGGGCTCCGAATATGGGTCGCGTAACCCGCTGCGCCACGAGTGCGCCCGTTTTTTTACTCTTTTTGAAATAGATCTTAGGTTGCTGGAAGACACACTGACCACTACTTTTACTCTCTCTGCTACTTTCTCCTACTACTCTCCAATTATGCATTGTCTGTGATTATTGCTGCCATTAATTATATGTTCACACTTTTTTTTCTTTTAATAGCCGCTATATCTGCCGTTTGTTTAAGCCGTGACACATTCTTGAAGGAGGGCATCAGCTGAGCTACTAATGCTAACACTTATTGTTCTATAGATGACACACTTGGCCCTGTCTCTCTTAGATGCCAATGAAGAACTTACTGATGCCAATAATTCTGTTATGTACTCTTCTTTTATCGCTTAGATTTTACTCCTGACTCAGAGCTTATCTATTAAGTTGCGAGCCTTTCCTAGATGAAGCCATTAACAGCGCTACTTCCTATAATTTTTTAGACATAGAAAGTTCTCCTAGGTTACTGATTCTGTGTATAGTCTGACTTCTCAAACCTCTAGACGGCCATCACAGATGATCGCTCCTCCTGAGCTGGGTTCTGGTTTTGCCAAGAGTTTCTTCCTATTAAAAGGGGGTCTTTCTGTCCCCCTGTTGTCACATGTTCAAGAGGAGAGATTGCTGCAAAGTCAGTGGGTCCATGAAAACAGCTGAGCTTCCCTGGACAAACAACGTTGGTATAAAAAACCTGAACTGGACTTAGTTGTTAACTAGGGTCAAATTGGAATGTAATGTAATTCTTATATATATTTTATAATTTTATTAAGTATTTAAACTCCGTAAACTTGATTACAAACAAAACTGGTTTGACTGGAGATTTAGGTTATCGAAACCACCAGAAGATGGCAGTAGAGAAACTGGAAGGTTGTACGTCTTAAAATCCAAACAAGAAGAGATAAGCAGGGAACTATCTTGGTGTGAGCTGTTTAAACTTCAGCTGATCAGGGTTTCATGTGTTCAGTCTCCCGGATCTCTGAATCTGGGTTCTGCACATGTTACTGAACTGCTCCCCTCATGTTTTCGCTCCATTCCTGCACAGATTAATCAGCCCTGTTTACTCCCGGCTGGACTTTGTACCTGTTTTGTAACTGCAGGTTCAGTTCAGGCGGGTTTGGAGCAGGAATAGTCTCCAGCAGGATAGAGAGGGTCCATTTCTTCTGCTTAAAGGTAACCTGGACTCTTACCTGCTCTCAAAAGACTGCTTGAAAGTAGCCACATTATTTAAAAAGCAAAGGCCAGTTATTTAATTTTAGAGCATTTTTTTCAGCTAAAATGCTAATGAATCAAACCCAGTTTATATCCAGAAAGCAGCCAGGATCAGGCCATAGAGACGGGCTGAGGAAGTCATTCTGCTCCTCCAGACTGAATTAAAACAGCTGAGGAGGTTCAGGTAGCCACCGTGCTTCTCTTCATCCCATCAGACCCTCATTAGATCCTAGTTTTGCTTTGCTGCATTAGAAATCCTCTGTCCTTCATCTGATTTCACCGGCCTGAATGTCTCCATGAGAAATTAACCTGCTTTTCCTTCCACAGTTGGAGGAACCCATAAAATACACTAAAAAGCAAAACAGATTTTGCTGTTTTGTTTTATGTTTTTTATTATTTTGACCACAGACTCTTTGGGCTTCGGGTGTGATGATGTCACACTCTGGATTTTGTTTTTACCTGCGCTACTTTCAGCTCCACACACCTCACCGCTGATTAACTGGTGTTTCCCTAATCTGTCGTTTCTCCTGCAGAAAACACTGGATATAAAAAGAAACACGTTTTTAACAAGTGGTAATGTAATGACGGACTATTGAAATGTTCTGGTTTTACTGTTCACGTCTCGTGCCCAGGTCATTTAATCACTTCTAATAAAGATGTTCCTGAAAATCAGCTAAACATCTCCAAAGTCTTTATTTCAACTGCAGAATCATTTACATTACATTAGATATTTACGTTATGTATAATTTACTGGTGTATTTTCTAGCATCTGCATCATTTTGTCTAACTTTTTGGCTCAAGTAAAACATCGTTAAAGCCCATAACTCTGATAGCTCTGGATTCTGGCGAATAAAAGATGAATCGTCATCAAAAAGTAAATCTCAGTTAATTTTATGTGTAATAAAATGTAATTATTGTGTAAAAGCTCAACAAACATGACATTTGTCTCATGATTAAGTTGATGTGATGGTTTCTTGTTGCAGGAACATGGCTTCCAGACGTCTGGTTGCTTGTCTTCTGAACGTTTCAGAGGCTCGCAGGAAGGACCTGGTGGAGAACGTGGCCAAGGCAGCTTTGTGCGACGCTGACGGTCGGTTCCGTCTTAAATTTGGTCTTTTTACTCATACATTTTCTCACCATCAGTGAACCACTTAGAATATTTTAAAGTGGACTTCTTAATGCTTCTCTGGAGAGTTCATGTTCTTTAGCTCCTTTTTTTGTTTGTTAAGCACCATAAATCATTCACTCACATAAAGTCTGATAAATAAAAAAAAGACTAATATTTTATCATATAAATAAAACTATTGTTGTATCTATTAGAGCTGGTTTAACAACCTGTTTGTGATTTAAAGAAAGCCTCTTCTTTTTTAGTGATGGAGGTTTTTACATGGTTTACCTTCTTGTTTTTGAGTTTGTGTTAAATTAGCTACATCTAAGTTGAATTAAGTCAGCTAATTTAAGATAAATTAACCTTATTATTATATTATTAGTTTAGTTTAAATGAGCAAGATTAAATTAAGTCTAAACTGGCTAAATTAAACTAAGCTAAGAGATACTAAATGTATCTCAAATTATCTTAAATTAGTTTAAGATGACTAATGTAAGAAAGTTTATCAAGCTAATTTAAGCTAAAGTAAGCTTAAATTAGCTTAGTTTAACCTATTTTAAATAAGATATATTAGCTAGTTGTTTAAGCTAAATTAAACAGCTATTCTAAGATAAAGTTAATTTAGATAATTTAAGACCAGTTTAAATCATTTATGCTAAACTAGGTTTGATTTTAGCCTAATTAGAATAAAATCGCGATTCTTTCTTAGATCAACGTTAAATTCTTGTTTTTGACAAAGAAGGAGAAATATTATTCAGTTCAGGTTAGTTTTCATAAAT
Organism: Fundulus diaphanus; assembly: GCA_037039145.1. Taxonomy (NCBI): domain Eukaryota; kingdom Metazoa; phylum Chordata; class Actinopteri; order Cyprinodontiformes; family Fundulidae; genus Fundulus; species Fundulus diaphanus. The sequence goes on along the minus strand of CM073132.1, from coordinate 55,976,211 downwards.
GGTGGCGATTCAGAACAAGTTTTCTCTTCAGGCAATTTACAAGACGGGTCCATTTATATACAGATACAGCCCCTGGAAAAAGTATTCACATCCTTGGTTTTTACCTATTTTGTTAAATTCCAACCTAACATTTTAATATTTTTAAATCCTATTTTCTGTGATGGATCTGCACAAAATAGTCTTAAGTTGGTGAAGAAACATGCGAAAAGAAATATCTAAGCAGAGAATTTAAAAAAAGTTAAAAACTGAAAATTAGCCTGTCCACACGTCTCCACCTCTTTAGACGTTCTGCAACCAGTTACCTTCAAAGGTCCCACAAATAGTTAAATAAAGTCCACCTGACCTGTGGAGTCTACGGGTCACATGACCTGTGAGCAGAAACCCACCTGAACGACCCCAGAGGTGCAGCAGCAGTAAGCAGGAGGCGTCACACCTTGGAGACCAAGGAGCTCCAGACACGTCAGGGTGGAGCTAGAAAACATCCAGATCTCTGATGTTCCTCTGGAGAACCATCAGGTCCATCATCCTCAGATCTGCAGCATCTGGTACCACAACAAGGCTGCCGAGACAGGGCCGCCGCCAGAGCTCCCAGACCGGGCCAGGAGGGTCAAAGGTCACCCTGAAGGAGCTGCAGAGGTCCACAGCAGAGACTGGAGGTTCTGTCCAGAGGACCAGAACCAGCCGTACGCTCCATGGAGCTGGACCTCATGGAGGAGAGGCAGGAAAAGGCAAGGCAAGTTTATTTATGAAGCACTTTTCAGCAACAAGACGATTCAAAGGGCAAAATAAGACGTTACTGGGTGTTAGAAGAGTTTGCCAAAAGGCACGTGGGCAGCTCCCGGCATGTCTGGAGGAAGGAGCTCTGGTCAGACGAGACTGAAACGGAACTTTTGGGCCACCAAGGAAACGCTGCCTGACCCGAACCCATCACCACCAGAACCCGTCCCCACAGTGGAACACGGTGGAGGCAGCATCATGCTGGGGGATGTTTCTCAGAGCAGAGAAAGTGGTCCGAGTCGAGGGAAAGATGGACGGCGCTGAATGCAGGGAGGTTCTGGAGCAGAACCGGAGTCAGTCTGCCTGTGATCTGAGACTGGGTTGGAGGTTCTGCTTCCAGCAGGACAGCGACCCAAACCAGACCTGAGCGGTTTAAATGTGTTGGAATGGCCTAGTCCAAGTCCAGACCTCAGTCCATGGAGAAGCTGCGGTCAGACGTGAAGATCTCTGTTCACCGGTGGAGAAGCTGCAGCAGTTCAGCCCCGAGGAACGGGTCAGAACCCCAGAGTCCAGATGTGGTGAGCTCCTAGACGATCCAGAGAGTCTGGCAGCTGCTCTACAAGGCACCGACCGTAGGGCGTGAATAGTTCTGCACATCTCTGTAAGTTTTCTGTTATTTTGTCCTTTTGTTGTAAAATGAATCCATCTTCAAAGTTGTCGGCAGGTTCTAGGAATTAGATGTTGGAAACTCAAACCGTCCATTTTACCTCCTGGTGAGGAGGAAACAAAACATGAAAAATGGCCACAGGGGTGTGAATACTTTTACAATTCACTAAATACAGAATCAGTTCAGTCCAGCTGTGCAGACTCTTTTATAGTCGGATCAGAACCGCCGTCCTAGATTACAGGAAGGTCTGAGATGTTGCGTCGTTGCTCCTCAGGCGTCAGACGGGAGGAGACCACGGTGCTGAACATCTTCAACGATCATGACTACAACCGCTCCGTCATCACCATCGTGGCCTCCATGGCCTCCATCAGTAAGTGGCTCGTGGAGCGCAGACCTCGGTGGGGTTGAATACTTTCAGCCTCCTTCAGGAAGCGCTTTTAACGAGCTCTCACTCACATCCAGCAGATAAACATGGGACAGCTTCAGATTTGTGTCCCGCGGTGGTTCTGTGAGTGACGTGGTTCTGGATGTGTCCCTCCAGGGGACGCGGTTCTGTCTGCGTGTCAGAAGGCCTGCGCGCTCATAGACATGTGCGTCCACAGCGGCGTCCACCCCTGCATGGGCGCCGTGGACCTCATCCCCATCTACCCGCTGGGGGAGGACGTGGGCGTGGAGGACTGTGTCCAGCAGGCTCTGGGTGAGTCTCCACCGGCTCGCTAGACGGTTCTGGACCCACCAACCGGGTCCAGAACCGTCTTAGTCTGTCTTAAACATGTATAACAAAGTCTTCAGCTGATCCAAAATGCTGCAGCAAGAGTCCTGATGAAAATCAACAAGAGGGATCATATTTCTCCAATTTTAGCTTCCCTTCATTAGCTTCCTGTTAAATCAAGAATAGAATTTAAAATTCTTCTTCTAACGTATAAAGCCCTTAATAATCAAGCTCCATCATATATCAGAGCTCTGATTACCCCGTATGTTCCTAACAGAGCACTTCGCTCTCAGACTGCAGGTCTGCTGGTGGTTCCTAGAGTCTCTAAAAGTAGAATGGGAGGCAGATCCTTTAGCTATCAGGCTCCTCTCCTGTGGAACCAACTCCCAGTTTTGGTCCGTGAGGCAGACACCCCGTCTACTTTTAAGACTAATCTTAAAACCTTCCTTTTTGACAAAGCTTATAGTTAGAGTGGCTCATGTTACCCTGAGCTACCTCTATAGTTATGCTGCTATAGGCTTAGGCTGCTGGAGGACATCAGGGTCTATTTCTCTCACTCTGCTGAGTTCTCCTACTGTTCTCCAATCTGCATTGTTTGTTGTTATTTCAGCTTTTAACTTTTTGTTCTCTGTCATTGTTCTCTTCATAGAAGGTACACCTGGTCTGACGTTCTGTTAGCTGTGACATCATCAGGGGAGGCAGATCATCCTCTATTACCATCTAACATAGAAAGTACTTCTGGATCAATGTGAGCTTCTGTGCTTTCTGTGTCTCTGCTCTGTCTTCTCTAAGCCCCAGTGGGTCGAGGCAGATGAGCGTTCACACTGAGCCTGGTTCTGGTTCTGCTGGAGGTTCTCCTCCCTGTTAAGGGGGAGTTTTCCTCTCCACTGTCGCTTCATGCATGCTCAGTATGAGGGATTGCTGCAAAGCCATCAACAATGCAGACGACTGTCCACTGTGGCTCTACGCTCTTTCAGGAGGAGTGAATGCTGCTTGGAGAGACTTGATGCAACCTGCTGGGTTTCCTTAGAGAGGAAACTTTCTGACCAACCTGGAGGATCTGATGGAGTCTGACTTTAGAAAGAGCCTTGAGATGACATGATGGGAATTGGAGCTTTATTGTAAAACCTTCAGATTAAAACCGTTAACTTCTACTGTGTGACAGAACCTCAGCTGACCTTCCAGTTCTGGATTCTCGCTCAGTGTTGTTAGAAGCTGACGGCGAACTGATTGTTCCTCCCTGGTGTTGATTAGTCTGGCGCCTCACGGCGTGGTGATAATGAGCGGCGCCTCAGCATGTGAGTTGCGCGCCTCCCGCCGTTTGCTCATCGGCGTGGTGTGATCGCAGCGTTAGACGACATACGGCGGGCCCGGCATGCCTTCCTCTCTGACCCGACAGCCTGCCATCTGGTACCGGACCCTAACGTCTCCTTCTCCGGCTCAGCTGTGGCTCACGGACTCACGGAGACGGTCCCCGGCACCAGCGCCTTCCTGTTCGGCTGGGCGGACTCCCCCTTACAGCGAGGCCTGGCCCAGAGGAGGAAGGAGATGGGCTGGTTCCGGAAGACGCCGGACCTGCAGGACCTCAGACCCGACGTTGGGCCGGCACCACAGAAACGATACGGACTCACAGGTGAGATGCAGCGCATGCGGTGAAAACTTGATCAGACCCGGCAGCTCTCTGGCCCGGTTCTGAAGAACCTGATGAGTCAGCAGCTGCTTTCTGGGTTTGTCTGACCCGGTAAGATACAGGTTGAGTCTGCTAATGCGCTGAAACAGAACCGGGAGTTTATTAAAGAGGAGCACCGTGGTGGGTCGGCTCCCTTATGACCCGAATCAGATCAGAACCACCGGATCTAATGTGGAGTGGAAACTTTAACCAAACAAAACTCAGTTTTCTGCAAGTTTTCATTTTTTCCTCGTGCTTTTACTGTCCAACAAATAAATAAGATCATTGTACTAAATAACTGAGTAGGGGGACTTAAGAAATATTAAAAGGGTTAATGTGCATAAAACTTATTTACTAGAATAAAAACCCTCCTGTCTCCCTCCTCCTCCTGATGGGCTCATCTAACCTGTGGGCTGCAGCCACCACAGAACAGCCAAATATAGATTAAATGACCTAAACCAGCAGAAGCGGTGCTAGTTAAGGGGAAAATCTAGACGCTGAGGAGTGGAGGACGTCTTGAGTTGTTCATATTTTTACTTTATTTCAGACAAATGACGATAAATCAGTGAGAATTATTCCAAGTTGGATCAAAGAACTTGGTTGTGAGTGTTGAGCTGGAGAACTGTGAACATGAATCAGTTCATTTTTAACTAGTTCTGGTTCAGCACTGTACCGGGTCCGTTAAAACATCAGAACCAAAGCAGCAGCAGCCGGTCCCGGTGGTTCTGAACCTGAACTCTGACCCTGCAGGTGTGGGAGCCGGTCCGTACGTCATGAACTGCAACGTCACCATCGACACCCAGGACATCAGCGTCGGCCGAAGCATCGCCGCCGCCCTCAGGGAGTCCACGCCGGGGGGACTTCCTGGAGTCCAGGTGTTGGCTCTGCCCCACGGGGGGGCGGTGGAGATCGCGTGTAACGTGGAGAGCGTGGCGGGCGCGCCGCCGGCCCACCTGACGGGGGAGCCGTGGCCGTCCTTCGTCGTCGACGGCCAGCCGTACTGCCACGCTCCCGCCTCCCTCATCACAGCCAGGGTGGCGGAGCTGGCGGGGCGGCGGGGGGTCGGCCTGAAGGGCACCGCCCTGGTCGGGTTCACGCCCCGGGAGTGCAGGGCCTTAGCGGAGCTGGCTCTGTCTGGAGGTATCGGTGAGTTCTGGAAGGAGCAGCGAAGGGTCCACATGTGAAAGCCGGTCAGGGGAACACCAGGAGAGGAGCTCCAGCTCTGCGGTGCTGAGCTGCTGAGCTGAAGGCGTCCCGGGAGTTTTTAGGGTTCAGTGTGACTGAAACAATCCTTAGATTCATGTTCTCCATCCCTGGAGGACAAACACTGGTTCCTGATCCAGCTCTCCAGACCTCCTTCCTCCCATCAGACGTTCCTCTGTGGCTGCTGTTTCAATCATTTTCTGTCAACAAACAGACAAGTTAATATTTACTGTAAGTTATGAAGTATTTCTAAGATCCTGGAGCTCCCAGAGCTCTCTGTGCTTCTAAGAAGTCCAGAACTTTTCCCTCTAACATAGAAAGTACTCCTGGATCAATGTGAGCTTCTGAGCTTTCTGTGTCTCTGCTCTGTCTTCTCTAAGCCCCAGTGGGTCGAGGCAGATGAGCGTTCACACTGAGCCTGGTTCTGGTTCTGCTGGAGGTTCTCCTCCCTGTTAAAGGGGAGTTTTCCTCTCCACTGTCGCTTCATGCATGCTCAGTATGAGGGATTGCTGCAAAGCCATCAACAATGCAGACGACTGTCCACTGTGGCTCTACGCTCTTTCAGGAGGAGTGAATGCTGCTTGGAGAGACTTGATGCAACCTGCTGGGTTTCCTTAGAGAGGAAACTTTCTGACCAACCTGGAGGATCTGATGGAGTCTGACTTTGGAAAGAGCCTTGAGATGATGTGTTGTTAATTGGAGCTATAGAAATAAAATTTAATTTAAATAAAACAGGTAAATCTTAGTTCTGGATGCAGTGAAAAATTATGAAATGTGAGAATTTCCAGAAAAGTTCATCATCACAGAGATTCAGAGATGATCGAGTGCAAAATATTTTGTCCGCTGGTTTCAAGTTGGTTTGATTTAATTTGCCTTCAATTAACTTTGTAATTAAACTAAAAATATTAAAAACACTCTGAGTAAAGTCTTATCTTTGGGTTTATGCACACACGGGTATTTTGCAATGTTTATTCTTTTAGATCAGTAAATGCTATAAATATTAACGTTGAACTGGTCTTGATTACATCCTGCTGAGTCGGATCGATCCAGAACGTCACAAACAGCCTTTTAACTCGGGACTCACTGAGATTTTCTGGCTTCTCACAAAAATACAACTTTAAATCAACTAGAAAATATTTATTAACGAAGCTACAGGTCTTAATAATCCCCTGAGTGAACCGACCATCATCTTTGCTTAAATACAGTAAATATCTAAACAGGTTTTTGAGGCTGGGTCCAGCTTTTAATCCCCAGAGACCAGTTTGGATTTTTTCCACCAAAACAAGATTCAAGAACCTGCAGTACGAACGGAATGACAAATAGCCGATTATGTGGAAAAGTGAGACTTTTAGCTGCTTCCGTTCACTGTGACTGTCATTTACAACAACCACTGCAGGTTAAAGTGTTCATCTGGTCAGAACCAGAGCAGAACTGCCAATGTGTTGACAGTTCATTTTAACAACAGGCAGACTGTGCTTTTAAATCTCAGTGTAGGGTGGTGGTTTGCTGGGTGTCCAAGCTGCCGCTCTGAGGCATCAGGGCCTCTTCTGCTCCTCCTCACTGAATTAATCTGACTCCAACCTGACTATCACTGCCAGAGTTTGGTGATCCACACTTTCCTGACTGCCTGCTGCTCATATTTCACACGCTTTTACATATTTCTTGTCTTCAGAAACAAATGATTCATATGATTATGAGCTACAGGTTGAAACACAAGAAAATAAGGTCTGAGGAACATGAAACAAGCCTTGAAACATCTTTAAATCAGAGAGAGCCACCAAAGTTCCATTTTTCTGTCTCTGTGCACTGACGGTCAGCTGGCTGCAGGAAAAGACGAGTAAGACAAAATAATCTGCCACACCCGGCGCCTGCGTGGTAGTGAGAGGCAGGCTGACGCTGCCATTTATGGCTGCAGACGCCCAGTTAGGTCCGGTCCAAAGTTCTGGCTGGTCCGGTGATTCTGGCCACTGTGTCAGTAACATAAAGAGCCAACTGCAGGTGACCTGGCTAACCGACCAGCTGCCCTCACTAGTCAGACCTGATGATCCCCGTCCGTGCCGAGCTCCAGTGGTACCAGCAGTACCGGTGGTACCAGCAGTACCGGCGGTACCGGCCTCAGTGCCACAAGCAGCCGTGAAATGTTCTGCATGTTCAGCCTTCTTTGGACTTGGAGGAGAACCTCATCGGTTCTTGGCACTGGATTTTTAAATAAAACGAACGCTGTCATTGTTGAGTGATTTGATGAAGAACCAGAACTTCTGGTTCTTGTTGGCAGCGATCAAAACGACGTTACTCAAAATATGAAAAGCTGTTTCTGAGTCTTTAATGTCACAGTCATCCTGGTCATAATCTTTAGCGGCTAATCTTGGATTGTTTTATTCTGTTCTGAGTGGGTTTTGACTCTTTCGCCCAGAACGGGTCATTTCCTGTTTCTGGAGCCAGTGGGACGTTTAGCGCTGATGAGATTCTTCCCGTGGTTTCCCTCCGTCAGTCTCACGGTGCGTGACTGTGGGAGAACGGCCATCTGTGTGCGGCGCAGCTATTTTTACCAGAACTCACAGTCAGAACCTCAGCGGAGCGTCAGGAGCTCTGGCAGCGTTCTGATAACAGTGACGCTCCACCAGAGACGGTTCTGCTCATTTCCACACACAGAGGTCGCTCCTCAGACACTCAGGTGAAAAGGACTTTGACTAGGCCGTTCCAACACCTTGATTCTTTTCTTTTTCAGCCGTTCTCTTGTAGATCTGCTGTTGTTTCTGTTGTCGTTCTGTAGACCCAGTTTGGACCGAGCTTCCGCTGTCAGACTGATGGGACCTGGGTTATTTTGGTCTACAGAGGAGTTCATGGTCCAATCGGTGACCGCAGGGTGTCCTGGTTCTGTTGCTGCAGACCCACATCGTCATCCCTCCTCCATGCTTCCTGGTTCTGAGGTGCTCCAGATCAGGAAATCCACAGTTCATGGTCTCAAAACCGCAACAAAACTGGAGAAAACGGACAAAACTGGAATAAAATTGGCACAAACTCAGAGTAACGTTACAACAAAAGCAGGATATTATAATTATAGAAGATATTTTCAAAACATGAGCTTCATGGTGGTTTAAACACTAATCTGGGGTCTTTCTGCATGGAGTTTGCAGGTTCTCCGTGTGCATGTGTGGATTCTCTCCGGGTACTCCGGTCCACCGTCCAAAGACATGAGTGTGAGGTGAACTGGTCTCTATTTGCTCTTAACTCTGAGTTTGTGTGCCTGGTTGTCTGTCCAGGATGGACCCCTCTGACCCCGTGACCCCTGGAGACCTCCTCCAGAACCCAGGAGGGATAGACAAGGGGTGGCTGCATTTTCAAAATAAAAGGACCAAACCTGAGCAAAGCTAGGGCCTATTAATGGGATTAAAACCAGGTTCAGTGTAAACCCAGGATTACAGCATGTTAAAATCAGAATAAGATTAAGATAAAACTATTATAAAAGCCTGCATTAATGCAAACATTAGCACAAAAACAGAATTAAACTGGTAAAAAGGAGTAAAGCAAGAATAAAACCTAATGAGGAAGAAGTAGCCATAGATAAAATGAGCGTTTAATATGCGACGTGATGTTTATCTGGGGTAGAGAGTATTTAATGGATGCTTTGCCTCTCGTTATGTAACCTCGTCATCGGATGGTTCTGGTTTTAGGCCATATGGAGATGTTTTTAGAGACGTTTTAATCTCCGGCGCTGTGGGTGCTAATCTGCTGATCCGTTTCCACAAACTGAGGTGGAATAAAAACCTCTCTGTGAAATCGATGCTGTTGGGTCATTAAGACTCCTTTCATTCTGGGTTTGGAGAGCTTGGCTCCGTCCAGCTGAGGCTCTCTTGCCTTACTTCCTCCTCCCTGGGACTTTTCTCTCTTCTGTGTGCGGATGCATGCTTCCACTCCCTGGTCGGCACCCATACACTCGCATGCTCTCAGCCTGCCAGGCCTGAGAGCATCAAGGCCTAATCTAGGTCAGAGCATTCGCCCAGAGGTATCCCATTTTCCACAGACGAACAAATGCATGCATGGTTGTTAAATGTGCAGAAGTCACGTGTTTTTGACATGTAAAATTCAACCTCATCTACATTTCTCAGTGTAAATGATGCAAAGACAACAAATTTTGTGAGGAAGTGATTAGATTTCCGTTGTATGACGTCTGTGACTCAGCCTAATTGCTTGTATGATGGTCTCATGGATGTGATTTTCCTGACTGAGTTCATGTCTCATAGCTGATAATTAAATCAGCAATCCCTTGGGGAGCTGAGCCGCATCCCTAAGATGACGGCTGCAGGAATCTAGGTTGCAGCGCTGCTGCAGCGGCCTCTGACGTGAATTAGCCCAGTGTCATACAGCAGCTTATTTCTTCTCCTCAGCCTTCTATAAATACTCCACATCTCTCTGTTCTCTCTCTCCTCTCCCCCTCCCCCCGTCAATGTTTGTCTGTTTTCCCCCTACAAACCCTCCCACGTCTTCCCTTCTCCCTCCCTGCTCCCGTCCTGCAATGTGCAGAAATGTGCAGCTCATCTCGCCGCAATGAAGCAAAAAGGGAGCCGGTCCGGTCCTGCAGAGTGTTTGGGAGCGACCAGGGTTTGTTTCTGCGTCCTGTCGTTGCTGCATCCCTGCAGGGCAGCACAGTGAGAACATGCTTGTTTTTTTGGGCTGAATTTACAATTTGCTCTTCCTTGTTTCATGGAAATTACTCAGACTGGTCACCACCTAGACATCTGCCTGTGCATTTGATTTAAAACCAGCAGAATCTGGAGTTAAAAACCAGATTTCATCTTTAAAAGCGCTGCTGAGCCCAGTGTGCCAGCGCCGTGCCGCCTGACCTATCAGTGTGAGGAGCAAGCGTGCCACCTATGAAGTCAGCAGCCCCCAACCCCCACCCTGAACACATGTTCAGCATCCTCTGGGCAAAGGCTGAGCCACAGCTGAGAATCAGCGTAGGAGAGAGGGAGCAGTGGAGTGGAAGTATGGCTGAGCATCAGAAAAAGACAGAAATAGAGCGATAAAGGAGTGAATCGGAGGCAGAGGGGGGAGGAGAGGAGGCAGGGTTTCACTGAGGCGCTGCTGCTGCTGCTGCTGCTGCTGCTGACTGACAGAGAAGCCTGCCGTCAGGTCTGGACCTCAGAACCGTGTGGATTTGGTCTCATCTCTGCCTCGGTGGAATTTGTCACATCTGGATCCACGAACGGCTGCAGACGGAGGACGAGGATGCGGCTGGATGCTCGGATGCGTGCAACCACGATGCCTCCTGCCGCTCTGACCCACATCGCGGAGTCGTGGCTCTTCGGGTTGTCTGCCAGAGTGATGCAGACGGCGAACCTCTGCAGAGAGCTGTCAGTCTGCTGACTCTGCTGGCCTCTGTCTCCGTGGACACGCGCAGGTAAGGATGCTCGCAGCCCGGCTTTCTGTCCCTTCAGCTGATATCTTGTGATTTCTGTGGCGCGGCGCTGAATTAGGGAGCCGGATGCCATATTGAAGGCAAGCTTCATGCAGCACTGGCATCCATATGCATTATATATGACCAGGGAAATGTCAGGTCCGGCAACAAGTAACCGGGCTTCCTCCACAGTACCTGGAAAGTGGGTTGAGATGGCACAGTCAGCGGAGAGCCGATCAATAATTTAAGGTTCCTGAAAGCATTTATCTTCAGTCTGCCATGGTTTCAAACTAAAAGCATCAGGCTGTTCCTCCGCTGGGTCAGAGTGCCGTTCAGACTGGGTCAGCATCCCGGGTCTTCAGAACTTTATGGATCTCTGCATCCCCCCACCACCCGGATGGTTAGGCAAATCTAACATGTCGACTCCTGAAGATGTGCTTCCATCACAAGCAGACCTTTGATTTATTTATGTATAAAACTAAGAACCTTAAGCACTGAAATCTGTGGGAAATACCAGATACCAGTGCAGATGCTCTGGCAGCAGTGTAGATGTGCAAACTGGGTCAGAACCTGAAGGGATAGTTCAGTTTTTGAAGTGAGCTTGTGAGGAGTACTTATGAGTCGGCAGTATCTTACCTGACAGCTTGTTGGAGCGGGACCCAAAGAACAGGCCCGGCCAGTTTGCCCTGCCGGGCCTTATGGGTGGAGCTGCAGTTCATACGATCCTGGTATCTGAATTTAAATATGCCGACCCAGAACACGTTCACTTAAACATTTGGTGTCACTGTTGTTTTGTCCGGGTTGTAAATGCCAATCTGAAATAATCGCACTGGTTTGGTCTGTCACAACACTACACATAGAAACGTCTGTCTTGTTCCTTTCAAACACTGGAATAGCTCTGAAGAAGGTGAGGAAGGCGATGCTATAGGTGCTCACTCTGCCGACGGACCGCTGGTTCTGTAACATCAACATTAACCAAATCCAGTAACATTAGCATAACGTTAGCATTAGCATAATGTTAGCATTAGCACAATGTTAGCATTAGTATAATGTTTAGCGTTAGCATAATGGTTAGCATTAGCAAACATTTAACTTACCTGTCCAGAAGGAAAACGCCTTCTGAGCCCCTTTGCTTCCTTAAATCGACACCAAGGCTCAAAAGTTTGAACCTCGTTTTGCTTCTTTTTTGGTCCGCATTAATCTGAGAAATGTAACGTTGAGAAGCAGCCATTTCTCAGCGCTATCCGTCAAATGTATAAAACAATTATTTCTACATTGCATATTTATTGTTCAGTAAAATTAATACTTTTAATCTGCCCCACTCTAGATGTTCTGTGGAAGTTGTAGTTAAGTGAGCTTTAAAGGTGCATAGTACACGTTTTGAAGTTAAATATAATTTATTTTCTTTACCATACATGCCCTTATCATTGCCCAATGTGTAAAATGAGTTTTCCTCTATTTACAGCAGTTATAACTGGATAGTCAGTTTATGAGAGTCTGATTCAGACCAAACCTTTGCTCATGGGCGTGAGGCGCCGTGCGCTGTCCTTCCCCTGCCACTTTGTTGAGTCTCCGCCGTAAACGATGCATCATAATAATAATGATCGTGCATTTTATTTGTAATGCACTTTACATGTAAAAAAACCCCTCAAAGTGCTACAAGTGAGATTCTCAGCCAGATAAAAACATTAATGTAAAATACATATATATATATATATAAATAGTGCAACAACATTATTGTGTAAAGTTAAAACTCATAAGCATCAGCGAGAGAACACGGGTTAACTTCAATATTTATACCTTTCTTACCTCAGAAGACGTCGCGCCTCTAAACAAAAGACCCGCACAGTCGCAGCAGAAGATGCTTTTCCTCATTTCCCATGCAGGCTAGTGTCATTTCACCCTGTCACCACCGGGGGCAGACTTGTGCAGAAATCCTGGAACTTACGCTATGCTCCTTTAAACTAATAGCATCCAGCATTGCTTTGGTTCAGCTTTGCTCTAAATGTAAAGACATTTTAAATATAAAAATATACAATTTGGTGGAAAATTTTATTTTTGTTAAATTGTGTTTTAAATTGTTTTTACAAAAAGGCTGAACTAGTGCAAATACAGGTCCTGGGTGGAGGGAAGGTCAGCCCTGATGATCCTCTCTGCAGACCTGATTGGTCTTTGCAGTTTGGACCGGTCCGGTTCTGTGGATGATCCAAACCACCCAGTGATGGAGGAACACAGAACAGACTGGATGGTGGGTAGAAGACGACCAGCAGCTCCTGGGGCAGATTGGACCTCTTCAGCTGCTGGAGGAGGTCTGTTCTTCAGAACAGGGTCTATGTGTGAGAACCAGCTCAGGTCCAGATGGTGGTTCCTGGGGATTGATTTCAGTGAGTTAGTCTGAGCCGCAAATAGTCGCAGCTACAGCACCAGCTGCTCCTCTGAGGTCATTGCTGATGTCTTTGCGCCCCGGTGGGGTGTAAATCCACACCTCCATGCCCCCAACACTCAACCTAACAAGGTTCAGGTGGTCAGGGCAGGTGATGAGCAGCACCTTCTTCACTAAGGGTGTACTTAGTTTTTCACACATTTGGCTTCATCTTTGTTTGGTAAAGGATGACGTGAGGAACATTTTCAGGCCTTCTAGTTAGGTTTAAATATTTTTAGAAGTTTGTAAAAACAGCAAATACCTGAAAGTGAGGGTGCACTAATCTTTTTACCCAGCCTGTATCAGGCCAGTTGGAAAGAGTCTCGCTGCCACTGGCGCCCAGAATGGATCCAGCGGATGTGGTACAGAATAAATTCTGCTGCAGGACGGGTCTGTGGCAGGTTCTGGAGCAGACGTCCCTGCTGCTTCTGCGGATCGGACCGGTGTTCTGTTAACACGACGCCAGGTTGATGCTGCCGATGTTCTCTTCTAATGTTGTTTTTATCCAGTTTGTTCAGGTTTTATGTCCCGTTTTATCCTGGTTTATCCATATTTAAGTAATAAAAGCGTCATGGTTTATGGGTTGTGTGTGTTTGGATCACTCTGGGTTGTTTGGTTCTCATTTCGTTTCTTTATATTGAGATTCTGTCTGTGGTTCTGGTGTGTTGGTTTAGATGCATATTTAGTCTTTGGGTCAGTCAGAACCGTTTCTGTGTTTTCCTTCTCAGTCGTCCTCCCAGTAGGTGACAGCTGGACCTCCTCGGCACATTCTGCCGTTGTTCACGGTCCGGTCCATGTCGGTTTCCCCGTGTCGCTTCATTGCTCCAGTCAGATGTTCTTCAGTTCCTTTCCTGCCTCTTCCCCACGTTGCAGGTTCTGCCACTAAACATCTCCACCTGCATCTTCAGTCGCACGTCTTCTGCATTTGTCCTCCGACGTTCTCCTAGAACCGTTTTTATTTAGCTGCAGCTTTAGAGCCACAGACTGTTTGTCCTCCGGAGCCGACAGGGTGGAGATGTTGGACCATGATGGACAGAACCATGATGGACAGAACCATGATGGACAGAACCATGATGGACAGAACCATGATGGAGGAACCATGATGGACAGAACCATGATGGAGGAACCATGATGGACAGAACCATGATGGACAGAACCATGATGGATGAACCATGATGGACAAAACCATGATGGACAGAACCATGATGGAGGAACCATGATGGACAGAACCATGATGGACAGAACCATGATGGAGGAACCATGATGGAGGAACCATGATGGAGGAACCATGATGGACAGAACCATGATGGACAGAACCATGATGGAGGAACCATGATGGACAGAACCATGATGGAGGAACCATGATGGACAGAACCATGATGGAGGAACCATGATGGAGGAACCATGATGGACAGAACCATGATGGAGGAACCATGATGGACAGAACCATGATGGAGGAACCATGATGGACAGAACCATGATAGACAGAGCCATGAAGGACAGAACCATGATGGAGGAACCATGATGGAGGAACCATGATGGAGGAACCATGATGGACAAAACCATGATGGAGGAACCATGATGGACAGAACCATGATGGACAGAGCCATGAAGGACAGAACCATGATGGAGGAACCATGATGGAGGAACCATGATGGACAGAACTATGATGGAGGAACCATGATGGACAGAACCATTATGGAGGAACCATGATGGAGGAACCATGATGGACAGAACCATGATGGACAGAGCCATGAAGGACAGAACCATGATGGAGGAACCATGATGGACAGAACCATGATGGAGGAACCATGATGGACAGAACCATGACGGAGGAACCATGATGGACAGAACCATGACGGACAGAACCATGATGGACAGAACCATGATGGAGGAACCATGATGGAGGAACTATGACGGAGGAACCATGATGGACAGAACCATGATGGACAGAACCATGATGGAGGAACCATGATGGACAGAACCATGACGGACAGAACCATTGTGGACAGAACCATGATGGACAGAACCATGATGGACAGAACCATGACGGACAGAACCATGATGGACAGAACCATGATGGAGGAACCATGATGGACAGAACCATGATGGACAGAACCATGATGGAGGAACCATGATGGACAGAACCATGATGGAGGAACCATGATGGACAGAACCATGATGGAGGAACCATGATGGACAGAACCAAGATGGAGGAACCATGATGGAGGAACCATGATGGACAGAACCATGATGGAGGAACCATGATGGAGGAACCATGATGGAGGAACCATGATGGACAGAACCATGATGGAGGAACCATGATGGAGGAACCATGATGGACAGAACCATGATGGACAGAACCATGATGGAGGAACCATGATGGACAGAACCATGATGGACAGAACCATGATGGACAGAACCATGATGGAGGAACCATGATGGACAGAACCATGATGGACAGAACCATGATGGAGGAACCATGATGGACAGAACCATGATGGACAGAACCATGATGGAGGAACCATGATGGAGGAACCATGATGGACAGAACCATGATGGAGGAACCATGATGGAGGAACCATGGTGGACAGAACCATGATGGAGGAACCATGATGGACAGAACCATGATGGAGGAACCATGATGGAGGAACCATGGTGGACAGAACCATGATGGAGGAACCATGATGGTCAGAACCATGATGGACAGAACCATGATGGACAGAACCATGATGGACAGAACCATGATGGAGGAACCATGATGGAGGAACCAGACAGAGCAGATCAGCACTGCCAGGCACGGTGTTGGAGCTCGTTTCCCATCTTTTGTTGAGATGAAAACTGTTTGTGAGAAGAACCGAGATCTTTAAAAATCCCTACGTGATCAGGGTTCTGGTACCAGAACTGACCTGAGACTGTGGGATCAGAACCGACACCACTGTGTGCACGACGAGCGCATCTCTGTTTCAAACATCAAACTGAAGCGGTCCAAAGTGGTGCAGCCGGTTCCGTCCACATGGTCTCTGTTCTCCGGGTTCTGGCCTTTTACACCTTATTTATTGTTCTGGGTTTTGGCTACAAGGCAACGTGCAGTTTTAAAGGATTTCCTCATTAGAGACACATGCAGTTTATTTACTGCTGCATTAAATGCACATGAAAGCAGCTGCTGGGCTCCTCCGTCCAGATCTGCTGAGCTGGGTCGTCCTCCAAAGAACTACAGAATACAGTCCGTAGCCCTGCAGCAGAGCTCCCAGCTGACGCGTCTGCAGCAGCATCAGCCTGATTGGTGTGAACATCAGAGTCAGAACCGAGGCAGCGTCAGAACCGGGGCAGCGTCAGAACCGGGGCAGCGTCAGAACCGGGGCAGCGTCAGAACCGAGGCAGCGTCAGCCGCGCAGAGAGCAGCTTTGAGCCAGAAATATCTCGCTGACTATTTATGGAACAAAGGAGGTGACGGACGCATAAAATTTCCATCTTTTCAAGATCAATTAAAATCCCCCAAAGTCGAGGCTGAAAAAGACGACGATGAGTTTCAGCTCAAATCCTGTTTTTATTCTCAGTTCGTTTGATTCTGATTATTAGAATAAAGTTCCGTTTCTAACGTGCAGCGTAGCTGAAAACACGTCGTTATATGAAGGAAGTGATAAATCTTGGGGCGGCTCTGACACCATTTCAACCTTAGATCAGGTGAGGACGGCTCCTCCTGGGGTCTCCAGAGGACCAGGACGTGACTTCCTGGGTACTCTGTTGTTTCCCGTCTGGGTTCATCAGCAGCTCAGCGTCACATCCTGAGACCGTATGAAGAGCTTTTTATGGACCGTGGTTCTAAAACCCTCTGATTACTATGAGGACGGGCCAGCGGTGCCGGCTGTGAATCTTAGCTTTAATCATTTATTAGGAGCAATTTATGAGCTGGAATATTTATTAAAACATAAACTAGGAGCACAAGTTTAAATTTATTGTGGATTCTCTCTCATTCACAGAGGGTCAGATGTTTACATACACCCGGTAGTGTCTGGTTGTCTCCTAACAAGTTGCATCTGGATCCATCAACTAGCTTCTGGCGCCATTCTGGCTGATATACATGGAAGTTGGTCGGATGTTCTGAAAGACCCACCCTGACTCCTCCAGACATCGTTGTCGGGTCGGTCTTCGACTCGTTTGGCCCGTCCGTGTGGGCAGCTGCAGGTTTCGGTCCAGCTGAAATTAGTCGTTTCTGGCTTCACTGGCGCTCCGGGTCATGCTGGTTCTTGACCATCCTAACCAGTTTGGCTCCATCTGAGGGTCGGTTTGGGTCAGATTGTTGAAACCTGGACACAGTTTGGTGTTTCCAAGATCGAAAAGTGATGGAGCATCGTTGAAGCAGTTTAAATGAAGTCCAGCAGTTCTGCCAAGCAGAGCGGTCCGACATCAGCCAGAATGACGCTTGTTGCATTTAACCAGACATTTAACCAACTAGCAGTGGGGTGTATGCATATATCTGAGCCTTCATGTATCATTTTGGACCTGGTTGAATTAAAGAAAATCCAGAATAAGATAAAGCTTTTCCTCCTAATTCCTGTTTTTAAAACCGTGTAAAAAACGGTTTGAATAAATGAGCTTCTAAGAAGGCCAGAACTTTTCCATCTAACATAGAAAGTACTCCTGGATCAATGTGAGCTTCTGTGCTTTCTCTGTCTCTGCTCTGTCTTCTCTAAGCCCCAGTGGGTCGAGGCAGATGAGCGTTCACACTGAGCCTGGTTCTGGTTCTGCTGGAGGTTCTCCTCCCTGTTAAAGGGGAGTTTTCCTCTCCACTGTCGCTTCATGCATGCTCAGTATTGCTGCAAAGCCATCAACAATGCAGACGACTGTCCACTGTGGCTCTACGCTCTTTCAGGAGGAGTGAATGCTGCTTGGAGAGACTTGATGCAACCTGCTGGGTTTCCTTAGAGAGGAAACTTTCTGACCAACCTGGAGGATCTGATGGAGTCTGACTTTGGAAAGAGAATTGAAATGATATGATGTGAATTGGTGCTATATAAATAAAATTGAATTGAATGAAAAGCCCCCAAATGACCACGACGCTCCTGCTTCAGTCATGCAGGAATGTCTGGTGTGTTGAGTCCAGCAGCCTGGACACGTCCTCCAGAGACGTCCTGCTTCCAGCTGCACGCTGCTGTCATGAGACAGGCTGCTGGTGAGTGTATCAGCAGGATGTGATCTGAGGCACAAATATGTGTTCGTTAAACACCCAGAGGGAGCGGGCCTCTGAGGTTCTGCTCTTATTCATCCAGCATCAACGCCATTGGCTGAACTGCTGCCTTGATTACAGCAAATTACCCTCCCACCCATCCAGAGGAAGACACTTAATTACACTATTTACACCGCAGAGCGTCCCTCGCTGACAGAGCTCAGAGTAAACAGGCGCTGCACGTTTCTCCCTTCATAGCCGAAAACAAATTAAATGTGAAACAGCCGGAAGCAAGCGGTCATTCACAAGATTTAAAGTGAAAGCTCCCCCGCTGAGGGAGGGATCTGTCCTAACAGGCAGGTAGACCCGCTTCACGCTGCTCCGTTACATCTGCAGCACGGACGGTTCCTGACATGAACTCAGATGAGCAGTTTGGTCAGAGAAAGGGTTTTAAAGTCTTAAAGCTCTTTGTGATGAATTCATCTGCATGTGATGACGAAAATGTAAAAGTACCGGTCTTTGTGCACAAAAAGACGGTCCAAGCTGGAACGTTAGTAAAAGACAGAATTTCTTCCACGGCTAAAGGTTTCTCATGCTGTTGCTACAACTGGAAGCGTGGATGGACAGATTTAACTGTCAGTGTTTGAAATAAGCTGAGCGTGTTGCAGGCTGAGGGAGTCTGATCGGCCTGCAGGGACCGTCTGCAGAGCAGTGAGTGTGAAACGGGACAAAGTTTTCTGTTGGAGAGAAGCTGCTCTATAACAACCAGAAGAAGTTTCTGACACAGTCAGCATGGCTAAACTGGCCTTCAAAAGCTCCCTGCTGAGGTTTTCTGTTCGTTTTTTACATGTCTGTACTATAGGAGGAAGGCATCGACTTCTCTTATTCAGTTCAGTTCAGTTTATTTAGATTGCCCCAACTTACAACACGTCATCTCAAGGCTATGGTGGAGGTTCAAGGTCAGGGGACTGCCACTGAAAAAACCTCGTGACCCCAATGCTTAATCCTGGTCTCTGGAACATCTAATAAAAGCTTATTTAAAGGGGACGTGTCCTGAAAATTCCACTTTTTTATCCCTTAAATAACCCTGTTGGGTCCTTGGAGTCTCTAGCAGAGCAGAAAGGTTGAATGTTGTCTCTCCAGGAGCTGAGTAGATATCTTTAGGTTCTGGTTGGCTCATATTTTTCAGCCCGTTCAGTTTTCTCTGTTCTCTACATTTTTGACCAATCTGTATAATCTGACCCAATCTGTATAATATGATTGAACTTAACTTTGTAAAGTGCCTTGAGATGACATGTTTCATGAATTGGCGCTATATAAATAAAATTGAATTGAATTGAATTGAACTCTATTATGTTTTTTTGAACAATTACGTCCCAGTATTTGCTGCAGAGCTGCTAAACAAGGACTTCCTGCTAGTCTCACGAATCTGCCATTTTTATTTCTTGCAGCGATTTCGTGTTCCAAGCTGAAGGAAGCTGAAGCTACAAGTGGATCAGAGAGAATGTTTGGTTGTGGGATGTATTAACCCACACTAAACATAGTTCTCATGGGATGTCACAAATCTCTCACTAACCGCCATGTTGGTAGGCAGAATTGCTTTAGATACGGCTGAGCAAGTCTGACTACCCAGGAGTATTTATTTTATTTTTAATAAACTTGCAATGATTGTTTCACGTTGGGTGAAAGGATGTTCCAACCACGATGGTTTGGCTAAGCGCCGTTTTCACTACATCATAAAAGTCAGAAAACACGAAGGAGCGCAAACGGAGGAGTTGAGATCTGAACGTCGGCAACTCTGGCTTGGAAACATCGATCACAAGGATCAGTCATCGAAAACGGCAAGAATCTCCTCCGATCACTTTTATTCCGGTTAAAAAAACAACAAGAAATTCAATCCTTTTGTTGAATAATGTCAATGTTTACCTGCATCTGTGCTGGAACTATTCTGCTCTGCACGTCTCTGCTGTGGTTACCTTAGCCATGCTATGCTAAACCTCCACATGGTAAACACTCGCTCTGCCTGCATAGAATTTGGACATCCTTTAGAAAACCGTTAAAACACTGATTTTATGAATCCTCAGATTTCAGGCTGCAAAGTTCCTCCATTGTGTAGTCACTGTTCGAGTTCACTAAGTAATTAACAAAGTCATAGAAAATATCGGAGGCAGTTGGTCTGCGTCGTCTGACATTTTTCCATTCTCTGCCTCATTCGGGTCGATCAGGACAGCCGTGATTTTGTGGATGTATTGTTCTCTTGCACATTGGTCAACAGTATCGATATACTTTCTTTCTGTTTGTCTGGAAGCCATGACAATAGTGGTTGCCTAGCATTGGCTAGCATTGCTAAGGATTGCCTAACATTGGCTAGCATTGCTAAGGATTGCCTAGCATTGCTTAGCGTTTCCTAGCATTCAATTAAATTCAATTCAATCTCTGCACAAAAATGGCTCCTTAAGTCCACACCAACGTTCCTCTCAGTCCAGGATGAGAACATCTTCACCCTGACACACAGAGTGAGATGATGTTGTTCTTGTGTGCTGGACCATCCGTTTCCCCGAGGACACAACGTTCCTGCGTTGGCGCAGTAACGTTGTCATCTCGAGGCACTTTACAAAGTCAAAATCAGTCAGATTATACAGATTGGTCAAAAATGTATATATATATGCCTTGAGATGACATGTTTCATGATTTGGCGCTATATAAATAAAATTGAATTGAATTGAATTGAATATATATATATATATATATATATAAGGGAACCAGTTGATTGCTTCAAAGTCCCGACAAGCAGCATTCACTCCTGGAGAAGCGTAGAGCTACAGGGAGAGTCGTCTGCATTGTCCATGGCTTTGCAGCAATCCTTCATACTGAGCATGCATAAAGCGACAGTGGAAAGAAAAACCACCCATTATTTAGCATTGGCTAGCATTGCTTAGCATTGCCTAACATTGGCTAGCATTGCTAAGGATTGCCTAGCATTGCTTAGCGTTTCCTAGCATTGCTTAGCATTGGCTAGCATTGGCTAGTGTTGTGCCATCTAGCCATGGGCAAAAATCAAATTGAATTGGGAACAACATGTAACCTGAGGAGAAATGAAATTGGGTTGTAAGCAAAGAAGTTTCGCACATCCACGCAGAGACAGCCTCTCTCAGCAGGGTGCCCTGCTATGAAGCCAGACTCCACCTCACTTTTTTTCATCTTCTTGCCGATGGACTCTCAAGGAGAGGGTCTGCCCTGGGGGACCAGCCAGCATGCGGGCTCAAAAGACTCACAAGCTGGGTAAAATGTGCTTTCTGTAAAACTCATTTCCCGTCGCTTCAATGGAGCGATAAAGGGGGGAATTCTCGTTGTCCTCCCTGACTGGCATCGGAGATTAACCAAATCAGCAGGAAAGCTGACACAAGACGGCATGGAGCGGTCTCCTTTCCTCACCAGGCCAAGCTGAGACGAGGGGACTCAACTGCATATAGGCCTCGGGGCGGCCTGTTCCGACCACGTTTCGGCTAGCTCAGAGCCGCATGCCCACTGCTGAAATAACCAACGTTTCCTTGGAGTACTGCTTTGGATACCCAAAGTGAACTGAACTCACAAAGAGGCGCCGACAGGTTTGGCAGAGAAGTAAACAGGGAAAGTTAAATGGTTTATTTAGAACGGTTTACTTAATGCATTTTCACAGTGTTTTTGAACACATGGAGCTAACCGACGTAGCTTCCACTAGCTTCTTCGAACCATGCCATTGCTGATGTGATTCGAGTGTGTTTTTATGGTTATAACAAACGTTATCTCCACAAGAGTTTCATACATTGATGCGATATTGATGTTTGTTTTATCCGGCCCATTACGACCAGAATAAAGCCAAAGATTTTTAAAATTATTGCCGAATGTCCACTAGCATAAATGCTATTAGCTTCCGGTAACTACTGCTTTCCCGGATATACAACTACAGTTCGTTTCAAACATGAGGTTTGTTTCGCTCCACCATCATTCGATAGTGCTAGGAGCATTATTACCGCATTATTATGGAATGTTAATGTCGATTTAAAGATGTTTTGTATAACTTTAGGAGTAACCTATTTTAGGGACCGAATGCTACAGTGACCCCTAGCATCCCGGAGGTATAATCGCATTAATAAAATCGAGCGTTCTAGAAGTTTACTGATGTTTACTGAGAAAATCATTCTTTAAAATTTTATTTCATCAAATAATGTTTTGTTTAACTCAGGATTTGCATTGTGAATGGGTTGAAATACATACCAAATGTTGTTCTGAATTAGTTAAGCTAATTTAAGCTCATTCCATGTTCTTTAAGATGAACTTTGGTTCTTTAACTCAGATCTGCAGTGAACCAGGATTCACTGAATCATTCTGATGATGATCATCCATTTTTATTTTGTCTTTTGTTTCTTTTGTGTGTACATAGTTCCTTAGCTTAGCTTCTTTTATCTCAATTTTGCTTAGTAGTTTAGTTCAGTTTCACTAGCCTAGTAGAAAGGATTTGATGATTGAAATATGGTGTTAACTCAGATAAACTTAGACTTAGACTTAGACAACTTTATTGACATTTTGTATGTACAGAGTGCATACAGAACGAAATTTCGTTGCATACAGCTTACGACAGTGTAATGAGATTGCAGTTAGAATAAACAGCATTATATAGTGACGTTCTCTGGATATTCATTTTATTTCTGTTAATAAATTCTTGAACTTGAAGTTGTCGCTCCTTATTCTATGTGTGTGCAGAGTTTGCTGTTAAAACATCGTCAGAGCTCGAATCATCCTTTTCAACTATTGTCCTGATATCAGCTGTTTGGGCTGATAGTCACCGGACAATACCTAACAGACAGAGGGTTATTTATTAAACATTAAATAACTTTAAAACAGTGTGTAATTGCACAACACTAGCATTGTTTAGCGTTGCTTAGCATTGGTTAGCATTGCCTAGCATTGCTTAGGGTTGCATAGCGTTTCGCTTGGTTACCAACATGGCAGTCTAGGGACGTGGACCACTTCTGTTTCAGATGCGTAAATGCTATGTGTTCGAAACAACATCCTCCAGCAGACTACAAAAATGGCCGATCGGGGTGAAGTGGAACGCTCTTTGACCTGGAGGGGGCGTGGTGTGAAATTCCTCCTCTAGTTTTAAGGAGACGGCACCAGAACGAGTTGCTCTCAGACACACCTCAGAACTAACCTGACTCCGCCAGATGTATTTCGCTCCGCCTAGCTCCACTCACATACATCTGGGACACCGCCGATAGAGAATGATTTCTCCAACCAATTTTATTGTCCAGCCAATCAGGACGCAGGGCTGGAGTTTCATATATGTGACGTAGTGGAGACGCGACCATGACGTGAGACTGTTTTGATAGCAATGGCGGCTCGTCGAGGAAGCAAGCGTTAACATTGATGCTGCTATTTCTTCCGTGTTGTCCAATCTACCTAATATTGTTTCATTAAAAGAACATCAGAGAACGCCTCTGAAGGCTTTTGTTGGTGGAAACCATGTTTTCGCCCTTCTCCCGACCGGATTTGGCAAGTTTTGTTTTCCGGGGCCAGCGGACGTGCAGACGCGGACGCGCCCCGGAGCGGTTAGCGGTTAGCGCTAACTATGTTAGGAGGCCTTTAGTCCTCAACGCGGTCGGCCCGGAATCGACTCCGACCCGCGGCGCTTTGCCGCCTGTCTTCCCCCCTCTTCCTGTCAGCTCACTGTCAATAAAACGCATGCCACTAGAGCCGCAAACACATTATTATTATTATTATTTATTTTTTTCCTGCGTCGCTATCATTAGCGTCACGGGTTAGCTTCGGTGTGAGTGGTTGAAATAGCACGTCAATAAAGATGACAGACAAGTGGCTTATCCAATCATATGCAAGAATTTTTGATAAGGCCCAGCCTTCTGTAAATGCAATTCCTATGGCGGTGTCCCAGATGTATGTGAGTGGAGCTAGGCGGAGCGATATGCAGCTGGCGGAGTCAGGTTACCTCAGAACAGGTGTAAAAGAGGGAATGTGGGGGTAAATTAACAGGGAATTCAGACCAAAGCACTGCAGTTCCACTTTAGATAGAGCACAACTGAATGATTATGAAGCAATAACAAATGTGCAATTCTATTTAATACACTGTGCAATAATCCTGAAAGAAGTGACTTCTGCTGCTATTACCACCTGAATATATGTCAATACATATATAAGTCACCGTGAATGTATAAGACATCCTCTGCCTTATTTCTAGTTTTATATTTTTATTCTTATTTTTCTTATTTACCTTTTTTTGATCCACTGTATAAACGAGGACACACTGTATATAACTGATGCACCTTTTCCTACTTTTGGCACCTTCTTCTGATTATGATTACTGAGCCGTTGTGACAAGTGAATTTCTTCACTGTGAGATCAATAAAGCCTATCTTATCTTATCTTATCTTATCTTATCTTATCTTATTTAAACGTGAAAAGGAAGGACTTAAAATCATGATATGTCCCTTTTAAAACACAAACATTTTCATGAGATGTCAGAAAGTTTTTACTGAGGTGCTTTCCTTCCAGTCTAACGTGTTGTTTCATAGAGACTGGTTGGGCGTCTTCAGTGCTTGTTTGTTAATCTGTTGGTTTGTTGGTGAAATGAAAGGAAACGGCTCAGATCTGATGTGTCTGTAGCTTCCTCAGCACCTGAAGCTGCTCTCTGATCTGTTTGGTTTTATAATGAATTTTATTTTATGCTGTATGACCTTTCAAAGCATTTATATTGTATAATATAAGGTTTAAATCAGGCCCTGGTTCTGTTATGTGGGTTCTCTGGGCCATCTTTAATATCTGCACTGTAAAATGTCTTGAACTCCTCCTTGATAACAAAACCGGCCTCTGTTGGTCAACATTGTTCGCCGGGGCCCAAAGAACTGCATGTCACTGCAGCAACATTGATGAAGTGTAAGAAAAGAGGCCCTTCAGTGCAAACAGCCCATAATGATGATCGTCTACTGTTGGCCCCTGTGTCCACTGTGGGGTTTTTATTGTTTAACCAAACATAAACTTGTTCTTTTATCACATCAGCAAACACTCACAGAGGGTCGATATGTGGAACATCAGCATCTATGGAGCTTCCTACTGACACTGGAACCACTGTACAGGGAGTACAGTAGGTGCTTCTTTACTGTAGTATTTCATTTTAAAATAAAATCTTTCTTTGATTGAGTTGACTTTGTAAAGTCCCTTCAGATGACGTGTCGTGAAATGGCACTATATAAATAAAATGTAATAAAATCTTTAAACAGTTATATAAACTTTAGGAAATAAACTGAGACCCTTATTTTCTAAATAAATAAATCTGAGTGGCTTTCAAACCCCAAAACACGTCAAGGCAAAGACCGGGTCACCCCAAAAGATCCGTCCCCCCGGCGCCAACGCAGGAACGTTGTGTCCTCGGGGAAACGGATGGTCCAGCACACAAGAACAACATCATGTCACTCTGTGTGTCAGGGTGAAGATGTTCTCATCCTGGACTGAGAGGAACGTTGGTGTGGACTTAAGGAGCCATTTTTGTGCAGAGAAACAGAGCACTAACGGCTGCTTGGTAGGCTGATGGTCCTCTTTTGCATGTGAACGACCAGTTCTGATTGGCTCTGTTAAACCCGTTGATCCACTGAAGGTTCTGCTGTTAAGGCTCAGGTTACCTCCAGCTCTACAGACTGAAACGTTGCAACAAAGAACCGCCCAGAGGACCTATCCAATTTATTATTCTATTAACCTTAAAAAACGTTTTTTTTATTACTTTTAAAGACTGCTAATCCTCAATACCACTGCATTATAACTGTAGCACTTAATTTTTAAAATGAAATTAAATAAAATCTATAAACAAGATAATAATAATAATAAAATAAATGTACTTGTAGCATCTAATTATAAATTATTCAAATAAAACACTAATTATCCTACTATTTTAAATAAAAATCAAGCTAATTTTACAACTACAAATGTGTAGTCTTTTATCTACTTTTTAAGATTTTTTTTAAATTACAGTGACTTTGTTCCTGTAAAAGTGAAGATAAAACACATAAGTGTGTGACTATACATTAAAATGACATTAGATTTTAATGTATAGTCTTATAAAACATGTTTAACTGTAGTTCAGTTATTTTTCTCTCACATAATTCTCTTAACTCATGTCTCTGTATGTTGAGAGTTAAAAATCTATGATTTCTATAAAACTGAAGCAACATGAGCGTCAGGCCAAAAGCTCAGGTGTAAAAATGGTCGAAGAGCGCCATCTGCTGGCCATCTGTTCCAAAACACATTCAGTACTTGACCTACTGGTAATTCAGCTTTAAAACTTATCACTTTGTCTTGAGAAAATGAACAAACAGTCAAACCAATGCTTGGATTTAATTTTTGTGCCAACTTTTGCATTTTAAGGAATAAAAAGTCCCCGTCCAGCGGTGCGGAGCAGAAACCGTCTCCTGTTGGTAGCAGGGCTTCATGGACCTCCTGGAGGAGCTCCTGGAGTCATTTAGCTGATTCTGCCCCTCCTGGGAAGGTTCTCCTCTGTTCCTTCATCCCTCCACGTGTGGATAATGGTTCTCCTGTGGTTCCCTGGACTCTCAGAGCGGTAGAAATGGCTTCATAGCCCTTTCCAGACTGATAGATGCTTTTTGTTTTTGCTCAGGTTTTCTCTGACTGATATCATCTGTGCAATGATCTGAAATGTTCAGGTGTGATAAAAGTGGTGACTGAATGGTACCAAACCTCTGGTTCTGTGTGTTGGTTCTGAGGAAAGACCCGCTTTCATCAACAGTCAGATGTGGGGCCCAACAGCCATTTAAAATGTGCACAATTCAAGAGAGAAACTATAAAAACACGAATCTTCAGCGTTGTTATGGGTTCAGATTTCCTCTGGATTCTGGAACAGCAGGAATTACTGTGTCCAGCTGCTGCTGTATTTTTATTCCACCTTTATTCATACAGGTGCATCTCCCCACCTGTGAGCTTCTAAGGTCAACGCGCTGCTGCATCTATAAAAGCTGCTCCGTTTATGAACACTGCTGGACGTCAGGAAGACACCGGCTGGTGCTTAGAAACCAGATTATAATCTGCGTAACACCAGTTTCTGTTCATAGAGCTGAAACCAGATATTTACATCAACTGTATAAACACATTTCTCACAGTCTGACATTAAATCAAAGTAACTTCCTGTTCTAGATCAGCTGTGATTAACTGAATTTTATCAATTTGTTAAATGTAAGAATACGATTTTGCCTTAAAACCAAAAGTTTCCATCCATCTCCTCAGTGTTTGGTAGAATCACCTTTAATTCAACTCAATTTTATTTCTATAGCGCCAATTCATGAAACACGTCATCTCAAGGCACTTTCCAGATTATACAGATTGGACTCGGGTCTGACTCGGGTCAGAGGTTCTGGTTCTCCTCTCTATAGCTGCTGGGTTTTTGTCCCGCTCCTCCTGACAGAACCGGTGTAACTGGGTCGGGTCACACAGGTCCAGCTCTGACCTGTAAGCTCCTCTGAGGTCAGGACTTTGTGATGGAGCTCCAGAACATGGAGTCTGTGGTCCTTCAGCCTCTCTGGAGCTGACCTGGAGGTCTGCTGAGGGACGTTGTCCATCAGGAAGACCCATCTGTGTCCAAGCTGGGACTTCCTGATGTGTCCAGATGTTGCTTCAACATGATGATCTTCCCTCATGATGCCGTCTGCTCTGTGAACCAGTCCCTCCTGCAGCAAAGAGCCCCCAGCATCATGCTGCCACCTCCGTGCTTCACTCACCATGATCTTTAAAACGACGCGTGTAAAAACAGGGCAGCATTTTAATTTCCATGTCCTGCTGAGAATGAAACACTTATTGACCCGCCCACCCACGACTGAGGGGAACCGCTGCAGAGCCTCGTTAGAAACGGCCTCGTACCTTTTCAGAGCTCAACAGCACGCTGCAGCAACACCGGCTTTGAAAGAGGCCTTTGACATTTTGATTAAATGCCTCCTATATAGAGACAGTGTGTGTAATATTATAAAGGACTGCAACATTTGACATATTTCAAGCCTCAAACTGGCAGTTTGTGTGAGCAGGACACAGTCAGCCTCAGCTGCACTAGATGCTTCTGGGAGATCCCAGAGATTGATCGTAATGTTGCTCTTCAGCAACAGACGGCAACAGGATATCGCTTTATTCAACAGTAATACTTTGGGATCTTTCTATGCATTTCTTAACATTGTACTGAAAGGGAAAAAAAGCATTTACTAACAAACGGAGCAAAAATAACATGGAAAAGAGAAAAGAGTGTGATCATTTAATCGGGGAACCTTTACTTGTAAAGCGTTTTAACAACTCCAGCGCTTCACACCACAGTCAGTCATTCACAAACATAATGATGCATAATGAACTCTGTATGAACACTATATTCATGTGATATTGCCTGTGTTACATGTATATTAGGCACATCTGGATTAAAACTTTTTTTCCACAGAAATTAACAACTTTAACCTTTACAGCAAACGAGAATCTGTGGATGGAATGGATAATTTTGAGCTGAATTCCTATTTCTTTTAAATTATCATCTTTTAAATCCGTTTTAAATCATAAAATCTTCAGTCAAATATATTATTGTATATGGATGCTACAAAATGTAAACATTATTTTGCCTATTTTCTTTCTTATGTTCACTTTTTGAATAATTGACTTTATGATGCTGTAAAGATTTATTAAGGGGGAAAACAATAAATAAGGCTTGCTTATGAGCAGAAGATTTGCCTTTAAATGAAAGTGGCATTATTAATATTTTAAAGAGAAATCCTGTTTCCTGTCTTCATTCTCCAGGCTGGGTTTAAACAGTAACAGGCTGCAGCCAGCAGGGGGCAGTGGTGAACTATGAGAAAAATATAGGGTTCTGTCTGCAAAGGTCTGAAAAGCTTAGATTTAAACATATAAATCTAATTTAGTTAGATATTCTACAGCTAGTCCACTTAATATTCCATAAATAAAAATATCCTAGATTTTTTCTGCCCGAGGTCAATGGAGGATGGCACAACATGAATGTTGCTAAGAAAAATAAAAAAGTTTGATTTTATTATCCATTGGAATATAGTAATTTTTATGTTTTTGCAATTCTAACAGGAATTATTTCCCATCTTAATTTGGCTTTATCCATTTAAACACTCACTGTACCATATTCACATGAGACACTTTGGACAAAAGCTAATTTATCAGTGAGGTTCATGGTGATTAACTTTCACTGTCATGGTGCGTCAGAACACTCAAATGAAGCATAATTACTCCTTTCAGTAATTCAGTCTCTGTTTTATTTTCCATGGTGTTAAAAATGCCTTCTATTTATATTCTGCTGCTCGTACTTACAAATAAAATCTGGAACATCTGGAAACATCCAAGAGTCGTACACGCAGGGCTCAGATTTATTATAATCTTTCAATCAGCTGTAATTAAATAAAAGCCAGTTTAATGTAGTTTGGAGTGGAGAAATCATATTCTGTGTTGTAGGTTAGTGTTGATGAATTATGATTAAAGTTTGTCAAAGCTGCTCATTCATTCATTTTCTCACTCATTCTACATTTAAATCTGCTTGTTTACAGTATGGATTAGTGGCGTTCTGGGATCATTGACTGAAGCTTGCAGAACCAGAACCAGGCTCAGTGTGAACGCTCATCTGCCTCGACCCACTGGGGCTTAGAGAAGACAGAGCAGAGACACAGAAAGCTCAGAAGCTCACATTGATCCAGGAGTACTTTCTACGTTAGATGGTAATAGAGGATGATCTGCCTCCCCTGATGATGTCACAGCTAACAGAACGTCAGACCAGGTGTACCTTCTATGGAGAGAAAGATGACAGAGAACAAATAGTTAAAAGCTGAAATAACAACAAACAATGCAGATTGGAGAGCAGTAGGAGAACTCAGCAGAGTGAGAAAAATAGACCCTGATGTCCTCCAGCAGCCTAAGCCTATAGCAGCATAACTATAGAGGTAGCTCAGGGTAACATGAGCCACTCTGACTAGAAGCTTTGTCAAAAAGGGGGGCCCCTGGGACCACTTCAGCGGGGCTGGCTGCCGGTGGAGCACACGGGCTCGCCCCCGCGGCTCCTGGGGGCTTCGGCATTGCGGTGGCTGGGGGATTTCCTCGGGGTCGTCTCTCCTCTTTCCTTGGGGGGGGGTTGCAGATTTCCTGTGTTGGCCCCTCTTGGGCGCCCTGCTTTGGGGGCCCCTTTGGGAGTCCGGGGTTATGGGTCCCCTGGCGCCTGCCTCGGTGCTTGGGGAAGGCGGGCCTTTGGTTCTTCACAACCACTATTGAGCAATTTCTTTCTGGATACATTTCACATACTCAAGTGCACTCTCACAAACACCCACAGGTGCTGGGTTCCAGGTTCTAAGTGTTCACTTATATACAGAAAGCCCGTAATTTATTTATTTATTTATTTTCACTTTTTTTCTCAGGTATCACTTTACGCATGTCAGCTTGGATAATGGTACATGTGATTTAGCAGTGGCGTCAAGGTGTTACTCTATTGTATCTGTTACACCAGGTCTGTTGGTTGTGCTGTTCTTTTTAAATCTCTCTTTCCAGGTGATGAAGCAGACGGAAGATGTTTTATCATTCTCTCCCTTTTATCTCTTCTTTCTTTGACCTCTTCTCTTTATTTTTTTCTCTCCTACTTTCCCATTGTAGTGTCCACATAATTTGAAATTCTCCCCGCAGGAATCACAATAAAAGTATTTACATGCACAAATCAAGCGGAGCACTACGGCGAAAGCTGATTGCTCCACTTGTGAAAGCAAAATCTGTCGAGCTCTATTTGGCATTAAGACATCAATTCTTATTGCCAAATTGCTAGACAGGACACTGGGAAAGAAAAAAAAAAAAAGAAGGAAAGTTTTAAGATTAGTCTTAAAAGTAGACGGGGTGTCTGCCTCACAGACCAAAACTGGGAGTTGGTTCCACAGGAGAGGAGCCTGATAGCTAAAGGATCTGCCTCCCATTCTACTTTTAGAGACTCTAGGAACCACCAGCAGACCTGCAGTCTGAGAGCAAAGTGCTCTGTTAGGAACATACGGGGTAATCAGAGCTCTGATATATGATGGAGCTTGATTATTAAGGGCTTTATACGTTAGAAGAAGAATTTTAAATTCTATTCTTGATTTAACAGGAAGCCAATGAAGGGAAGCTAAAATTGGAGAAATATGATCCCTCTTGTTGATTTTCATCAGAACTCTTGCTGAAGTGTTTTAGATACAGTTTGATAGACAGAAATTATGTCTCAAACAGGTATTATCTCAAAACACATAAAAATGCAATTTACTAAATAAAAAACGTTTTTTTCCTTTTTTGAAGACAAACTTCAGTTGCATTAAATATTAAACTTTTTAGGAGTTTTTAATTAATTTATATTATTAATTTAATTAATATTCATTATACTACTGACCGCAGGTACAGACCAAACAGCGGGGGGCGCTGTTGCCACATTTAGAAGAATTTAGAAGGTCTGCAAGGCTGTTGTTGCGCCCCTGCAGTACCTTCACGCCCCCCTAGGGGACGCACTTCACTATTTGAGAAGCACTGCCTTAGATTATGTTATTTTAGCCAATATTATTTTAGCTCAGATTGTATTGGTTTATCTTCTTTTCGTAGCTTAGCTTAATTTTGCTTATCTTATTTTAGCATGAAGCCGGTACACATTGAATTTATAAAAAAGAACCACACGTTTTTTTATTTCTTTATATATGAACAAAACAGAAGGCTTTTAGGTCAGTTGTCTGGGGCAAACTTGCATTAATGTCAAAATGTGTTTTATTATGTCCTAAGCCGACGTCTGCCTCAACGGGAATTTCACCAATTAAGAAAAGATTCTTAATTCCTGATTCTTAACATTTTAATTATTTGCTAAATTTAACATACAATAGATAATCATATCAACTATGATCCCTCTGGGCCTGTGCTGCGTCACATCTTTAATGTTTATTTTCCCTCAGTTTCAACTGCAGATGTTTTATGAACCTCGATATATTAATTTTTTTCCTTTCCTCACATATAGTCAAATAACTAGCCGTGGTCTAAAGAACATGTTTTAAAACTCTTTGAAAAGATTTCCTCGGCTAAAAATGTTCACATAAAGTTCTTGTTTTCGCATGCATTCCCTCCAGAACAGTGAACAGATGTACAGAATCCCTGAAATCTTCCCCGGGATTTTCTTTTGCAAGATTAACAGCAAACTAACTGTTTATTTTTCTGCCCTACAGCAACACCGTCAAGTCGGATCCAGAATAATAATCCCCAGCCGGTGAAGGATCTGAGCGCTGAGAGAAAGGGAGGGTGCCGCCTGAGCCGGGTGAACAGCAGATGGTGACACTGCAGCAGCACTTCTCCAGGTACCGTCGTCAGCATCCAGGACTTTAACCTGTCTGTGTGCAAATGTTTGTTCTGACCGTCATGAAGCCACACTTTCTATTTACTGTAAAAACTAAGTGCACCCTAACTGCCTTCTTTTTCTTTTTATTAGCTTATCTTCTTAGGGTGTATTTAATTTGTTGCTTTAATTGTGGTTGAATAAATAAAGACTTTACCTAAATCACATTTTGAAAAAACAAAAACAAATGTTTTCATAATTGACTCAAAGCTGCAAACCTCAGCATGGACTGATAGATTTCATCTGGCTGACGGATAAAATCTGAAAGGCGACTTTCGCTGCAGCTGATGTGTGTCGTCCATCAATATTAGGAAAGTGGCGTATTTGCACATCCTGCAACCTGCAAGCCTTCTGCTCCGGTTAAAAGCTGTAGAATAGATCACAACTGAGGAACTCTTAGAATCATCCTTCTGGAAATATCTCTTTAAAATATATGGAAATAACAGGTTAGTCAAACACCAGCAGAACGGTAATAGAACCCTCCGCCATTTATTAATGGTGTCGTACTGGTTCTGTTTCCACTGAAGTGGGGAAACGGGTCACTGAGCTACTTACGGGGAACTCGGGCTTTCATTCATGCGTTGTTGCACATCGTGATTGTGAGTCAGGCTGTGGAGAGCGCAGCCTGAAGCAAAATGTCACAAAGCTGCAGCAAAATAAAAGAACGTTCCTTCCAATAAATCCAAATGTGTGAACAGAGTCTGTAGACGTGGTTCCTACAAACTTTGGCATTTGTTGGCTTTAAACCTGTGGGACTGTAAAAGACTGATAGGTGGCGCTCTTCCTGTCTCCTGGCCTTGGGGGTGTTGTTTTGCTTCTGAACACTTCCTGGTCCATTTTATGCAGCCGACTGACAGCTAGCAGCAGCAGGTGGGGGAGGGGGATGTTACTTTGTGCTTCAGACAAGCGGCAAAAATCCCTTTGCAGGTTTTATCTTCTCATGAAAAGAGATTTAAACTTCAGGAACAAAGATTAGTGCTTTTGAAACAAACATTTAAAAAATGAATCTGTTTCCACACGAGAATGATTTGGCATAATTTTAGCGTCATCTTTCTGCACCTGAGCACTTCCTTACCGTTATGTCTAAAAACAATGTGGGAAAAACCCATTTGTCCTTCTGAAAGAAAGCATTAAACTGTTTTTTAAGGTTTCCATTGAATTTCATTTCCCAGTGGTTGGAAACACTGCATGCTCTGTGGGTGTCACCCTGGGAATTGAACCTTTCAGCTGCTGACCTTTGAGCAACGCAGGACAACATCTACTGTAGCGTTCCGGCTAGAGTTCAGTATTTTCATCTTCCTCCGTCTGACCCGCCGTTTTCATTTTGATGAGG
This sequence comes from Fundulus diaphanus, assembly GCA_037039145.1. NCBI lineage: Eukaryota > Metazoa > Chordata > Actinopteri > Cyprinodontiformes > Fundulidae > Fundulus > Fundulus diaphanus. Next base: position 55,942,501 of record CM073132.1, on the reverse strand, counting down.
TTTTGTTTCCGGTCAGCGGCGCCAAGTCGGGCCGCATCACCAGCGGCGCGCTCCCCGTCAGAGGCGAGGGCTCATTGCCGCTGCGCACGCTTCACAGACGGGAAACAGCTGCTTTAACGTGGCAGCAGGAAAATGTCACTGGCTGTGACATTAAGAGGAAAAGGGTCAATGTTGAGGCCTGAGAGTGAAAACCAGCTGCTCTGATATGTGCGTCCAGCTGCAGACCGTTTCACACCCAGACTCAGGTTGAAGCTGAAATGCTGCTTTGGAAATAAATCTAAATTTATGGAGCTTCAACTGTGAACCAGCAGTGCTGCCTTCTCTGCTGAAAGTGGATGTTCTGGCAAAAGTAGCATTGTTTCCTAATGGATCATGAAATGATAATAGAAAGAGTTGATTTTCAGACTTTGCTGACTGGACGGTGCTCCACGAGGCTCTAATTGGTCGTTAGTGAAAGCAAACAGGACAGTCAGGTTGGCAGTTTTGCTGTTTAAACTTCCAATGAAGAAAAATCTGATTCAGTGTGACTCTGGTAGCAAATAGAAACATCTTCCAACCCCCACCTGTTGCTGTCTGCTTCTGTCATCTACAGCGCCTTGCTAAAGTATTCACCCCCTTGGCTTTTTGCCTATTTTGTTGCTTTCCAATCCGTACTTAACATGTTTTTTCATCTTATATTATGGGATGGATTTGCACAAAACAGTTTAAGTTGGCGAAGCGAAATGAGAAACATAAATTTGCATGCGCATATACTGTATATCCACCTCCATTGCTATGAAGTTGTGGTTCAACCGATTACCTTCAAAAGTCCCGTAATTAGTGAAATGAAGTTTCTACCGCCATGACGTTGTTCCTGAAGAAGTGGTGCAGCACTAAGCAGGCCGGGCCAGGAGAGGCAGCCCAGAGGTCAAAGGTCACCCTGAAGGATCTGCCCGTAGGAGCGCAGTAAGCCGTTACTGCTGATCCAGAGCCATCACAGCTGGAGTGTCAGCAGACGGTGGCTCTACAAAGTGCCGACTTTAGGGAGGTGGATAGTTAAGCACGCTGAAGTTTTCTGTTGTTTAGTCCTGTTTGTGTGCTTGGAGACATGCTTCGTGAATAAAAAGTTGCAAACTGTCCATTTTAATTCCAGGTTGGGGGAAAACCACCAACATTTACTAAATGTACCACTTTTTGTTTTAAAATGTCACAACAAGCTGTTCAGGACCTGGAGATGGTTTCCTCTGTTCATCGTTAACTGTAGCTGAGAAGCTTTGAGGTTTGCTTCATCCTGCATCAGAATCACAACAGAACATCTAAAGAACCTGTTTGACTGGTCAGAAGAGCTGGAGACGAGCCGCAGTAGAACCGTCCTACATCACACAAGGGGCTCCGGCCTCCAGGGAGGCTTAGCTGGAGCACTTCATCCAGATCTTCACCTCCAGCTCCTTCTGGTCCACAGCCGACCAGAACACCCTCGTTACTGCAGTTATTGCTCTGCTTGGTCGCTCCATTTAGCCTTCACTCCTTCACACCTTTAATCTGTCTACACGTCGTTCTCTCTCTCTTTCTGGGTATCTGTGCGTCAGAACATCTACAAATAGATCTGACATGTCGTATGATTATAACCATGGTGATTTTCAGGCTGTCAGAATGAGATCAGGAGGTGTGAAGATCTTCTGTTGAACAGGATCGGTTTCATTTCCCCTCGGTTCTACAGCTTTGATGCCAATTATCAAACATTTCTGCACCCAGAGGACTGGAAGCGTTGCACGGTTCTTCAGGTGGCGGTGCTCTCTCTCCTTACCGTCTGCAGTCCCAAAAACATCATAAACATCATAAACCACCATAAACCATCAAGTTAATGGAGACTTTATTCTGTGAAGGACCTGCAGGCAGCAGCGGAGCTTTAACTGTCAGGATTCCCGATTAAGACACGAGTCAGGTACCATTTCCAAACCAACAGAATACAGGATCATGGGGAGTTAAGCTGAAACGGTTCTTATATGAGAGAAGATACAGTTTAGGGTCCAGTTCTGTATTAATGTTCTAACCTCATAAACTAGCTCAGCTAATCTACCTGCAGATTTGTGTTTCTGCATTTCGGCCCAACAAAAACGAAAAGTGGACAAATTGCTCGCTTCGGCAGAAGCAACCCAGAGACACATGGAGAGGCATCAGAAACATCTCAGACCACCAGCACAGCAACCAGCAGCTGAACGATGACCGGCTCTCCCTGACACCTTAAACAGCTTCTTTGACTCTCCAAGCTGCAGGGAGCCTGAACATCTCCCCCAGCCAGAGGAGCACCATCAGCCTCTCCTCCTGCAGCTCCACCAGGTGACCTCCTCCCTGAAGAAGGTCAACACCAACCAGGCTGCAGGTCCAGACATGGTGTCAATCCGGACGCTTCAATCATGAGCTGACCAGCTTTCGATGCTCTTCATGGACTTCAGCATCAGCACGGTGCTCCCACACATGCTGGCTCTGAAGCTCCACAGCATGGATTCTCCACATCTCTCTGCTCCTGGATCAGTGACTTCCTCACCAACAGACCCAGGTGGTGAGGATGGGGAACATCTGCTCCACTGATCCTCAGGAGCACCACAGGACTGTGTCCTCAGTCCAGCTCTCTTCACACTTTTCAACCCGGACTGTCCTGCTGCCCCCCCAACAGACACAGTGGAGAAGTTTGTGGACGACTCCACTGTAGTGGGTCATCTCCACCAATGATGAGTCCCACTACAGGGATGAGGTCAGCAATCTGGCCCAGTGGAGCTCCAGGAACAACCTGATCCTGAACACCAGTCAGACCAAGGAGGTGATGATAGACTACAGGAGGTCCAGGAGGACTGAACACGCTCCTCTCTACATACAGGGGGAGGTGGTGGAGGTGTGGACAGCATCAGGTTCCTGGACATTCACATCTCCTCTGACCTCCTGGACTATGAACACCTCCACCTGGTGAAGAAGGCCCAACAACGACTCTTCTTCCTCAGGAACCTAAAAAGGTCGGGACTTTGCACTAAACTGCTCATAAACTTCTACAGAGCCACCATAGAAAGCTTTTTAGCATGACAGGGAGGTCTGGGAGCTGCACAGGAGAGGAAGGACCTAGCACGGTGGTGAGGTCAGCCCAGGGGATTGTGGGATGCCGTCTACCAGGTCTAGACACGGTTTATGCTACAAGAGTCCAGACGTGTTGCCACAGATCCCACTTCCATCAGAACAATGTTCTGTTTGACCCACTTCCACCAGGGAAATGATTCAGGAACATTAAATCTAAACTAACAGACTTAAAAACAGCTTCTTTCCCAGAGCTGTGAGGCTAGCGCCCCCTGCTGGCAGTCAGTGAACCAGCAGCCCTGTTCATGGTTACATGTTTACAACACACTGCTGGTTCTGATCCAATCTGTCTTTTTTCTTTTACTTGAACATTTACATTTTATCAGATGCTAACGACTGATTGCATGTCGCTTTTCAGCTTCTCAGTAAGTGTTGTGTGGTACATTAGACTAGAACATTTTATTTTTATCTGAGGATGCCTTATTATCTATTAACAATTCTGATAAGTCTTTCTCTTTTGCTGTACAGCTTAACTTTAAATGTAGCGTTTTCTTTTGATAAGGTGTTTTTGCATTTCTGAGGGTCTCCTCTATGAATGCTCGTTCTTCGTCTCTCCCTCTGTGTGTTAAGTGTGAACCCTGAGCCGTGTCTCACCAAAATGTCATTATGGCTGCTTCTTGATTCATGATGTGATCTCTCTTTCGTGTGCCAGTACGCCTGCTGGAGGGGAGGTAATGCTCTAGAGTCCAATGAGGTGTCTTAATCTGTCCAAGCGTCCACATCAACTCCCACTCAGACTGCTGAGTTGCCGCACATTGACTACAGAGTTGAAGAAACATCTAATAAAGCATCCGGGACCTTTCCAAATCAACCGGTGTGTTTTATTTCCTGTTTTTCAGCATGGAGGAGACTGTGCGATCCCTTCTACAGAACCAGGACCCGCTGGAAGGACCCAAAGTGGACCCACTGGACTTAATGAAGGCATATAAGGTACAGCGGCAGCTGAACCGAGGGTTGTCTGTTACATGTCAGATTTTATACTGGACCCTTTATAACTGTGAAGACCACAGAGAAAGATAAAAGCTGAGGATGTTTGTGAGTCCATCCTACTCAGCTTTGATGTTGCTCATTAGTAATGTGGGCGTGGCTAATGTGTGCATATCGTTAAAACTAATTAAACACCAAATATACAAACAAACCTCATCATTAGTGGATATGAGGTGCATCTCCTCATATTAATGACTCGCATTCAGCTGCAGAAACTGAATGTTTGTAGTTGGACGTGATGAAGCTCTGAATAACGTGCTCTTCATGCTGGACAGCATGGAGCTCTAATGCTGAGCTCTGATAAAGAGTCTTTAAAGGGATCGTTCTGCTCTTTGGACGTTGGGCTGTGTGGGGTAGTTACGAGCAATCAGTGTTTTACAGGCAGCAGTCTGCAGTCAGAGAGATCCAAGTTCAGGGGATCAGAGAGGGATCTAGCTCGTGTTGTTGTGGTCCAAACACAACATCAGCTGTAATGGACCCCTGGGACTCTGAATTCTGGTTCTTCTGGTTAAATTTCCATCACACATGCATTTGAGTATAAAGGTTAAGATGATCTGCAATCCATCCAGCTGCATTGACTGATACAGTAAAATGTGTCATTTGTTCAAATATTTAGTTAAATCTGTAATTTTTATGTTTTAAAGCCCCAGTGTGTGAAATTCTCACATTGGAGCACCATCTAGTGGTGCGCTGATGAATTATAAACAACCTCACCATTAAGCATGTAATAATTACTACGGAAGCCGTGGAGAGTCATAAACGTGACAATGTCAACATGTCCTCCATGTATTAGCTGCTGCTAATAGCTATAAGCTACGGTCATCGTGTGAAACGGTTTTTGGTTCTGTTGCTAAGTCCGCTTATTTTTTGCGACTTTGTTTTTTTCTGAAGTCGCTTGTAAATTCTGTCAGTTGCCATTTTTTGGAGCTCGTTTCTGAATGTGCCGTCGCTGATTTGGGCTCTAAAACTATGTACACAGTTATAAAGAGAGCTGCTCCTGCTGCTGCAGTACAGACAGTGAACGCCCCCCCCCCCCCCCCCCACACACACACACACACAGAGAAAAAACCGAGCCGTCTCTGCTGCCAGGAGGACTGCTAGACCACGTCTGCCCTGTTTCTGACATAAAGCCAAAATAAACTTCAGTTATGTTGAATTTACTTAGCTGTCCAGCAGAAAGCTGCAAACTCTGCATCAGGTTTAAATCCCCGCTCCCTCATGAATTATCTCCACCTGGTAATAGTAGCTGCGCTGATATAGACTCTCGTTGTCTCTGGTTATTAATACTTTTTCTTTCCTTGGTTACTTTCTCTTCTCGCTGGGCAGAGATTATGGATGGTCCTCCATTTCAACAGAAAACAGCAAATAGATGATCTACGGTCGTCTTTGCTTGTTTATATTCCTCCTCCACCGACAGAAGGTCTTCATGTAGAAAACAGATGAGGAAAACGCGTCTGGCTGACAAGTTTGTCCACTTTCTGCTGCTGTAATCAGAATTAGTGACGCACCATTGTGCCTCCCAGTGGTGCACCACCACCTATATATTTATAAACTACTAATTCTAAGTCATGAGAACGCTTTAATTTTTGATGTGATGTCATTAGACTTTTGCCCGACTAACAAAGGAAATCCCTGCGTAGCTTCTTTACATGATAGATTAAAGTTCATCAACTTTGTTTCACTTGTTTTTTTACATGCTTTAAAATAAAATGAACAATATTTCAAAATATTACATTTATTTCTGCAAGATAATTTTTAAAAAGCAGCATATTGCTTTAGAGAAAAGGGAGCTCTGATTTAGTGTTATGTGCTGGTTTGTTTAATCTGTCATTTATTTATTAAAACTATGCAGGAGCTTCTCTGTGATTGGTAATTTTCTACGTTAAAGGCCTAGAGGCGACGTCACACTGTGTGAGTGAGTGAAAACAAACTCAGCATTACACGGTGCAGTTAGACAGGAATCTAACAATTCAACAATTAGATTTGATCTTTTGAACCATTCTTAGGCCAATTTGTTTGTATATCACATTAGTGACAATTGAAAATGCTGAATCGTCTTGAAGCATCTTATATTAACGTTAAACATGATTAGCATCGCTAACTGTGAACATCAGCCTCTGTGTGTATTTCCTGTTGAGTTAGTAGACTCCTGCCTGAGCTGTGAGAAATCCTAACGGCTGGTTCTGATCTAGGACGTAGCTGAGCATGCAGCCCATATCTTTGTACGTCGGTTCTTCCCACGGTCCCTAAACACGGGTCGGACTGAGTGCTTATGTTTCTCTGTCCCATCTCTGAGCTGGACTGACGATCTTTATCGGGAGAACTGCATATGAATTGAATCATAACGTCCTCTCTGTGCTTTCTTCTGTTTTGTTAATAAGGTTCTACTGGCAGTTTTCCTGGAGCCCAACAGATCAAAGTTCTGCTTCTGTGCTTGTTTCTCCAGGATAAACTGCTGGAGGAGATGTGGAAGCAGCAGGACAGTCTGGAGGCTCCCACAGCCTCAGCGGCGGAGACGCCGTTCTCCCCGGAGGCCGGCGGCGGGTCAGAGGACGACCCAAAGGACGCCAATCCTCTGCTTGAGCGCCTTCGAGCACTGGAGGTAAACCGGGTGGACACGGTCCACTTCTGCCCGTCCTCCAGCACTTTGCTGGTTCCTCATAAATCCCTGAAATGCAAAACTGATCCAGGCAGTTAAACAAAGCGAAGGACAATGGTTTTAAAGGTTTTAAACTTTATCTGATCACGGTGCAGTAAAGCTGAAAAATACAATCCTGTCTCTGCAGCTTTCTAGCAGAGACCTCAAGGTTCAGCGCTAAAACCGACTGCTTCCTGTTTTCATCCACCTTGATCCCACAGCATGATGCTGCCACCACCGTGTTAAACTGTAGACACGCTGTCCTCTGACCCGTTTCTGTCCCACGGTCTCATCAGTTTCAGAGACGTGTCCAGATTTCTGGACTTATTGTTCCTTTATGTATTATTAGATTTCCACAGATTCATTTGTTTTCTGTGGTTATTGTCACTGTATCCGCAGTAAAAGTCTCATTTTAACGGGCCGTGCAGAGGGAAAAATACTGCAGGAGTTTAATATCATCAGGGCTTTCGCTCATTCTCCTCAGCTGGAGGTCCAGCTTCAGATTTAAACTTTTTCCTTTAGCTGAAAAAAATCATTTATTTTCTGTTTTCACTCAGGTTCTCTTTGTCTGGTATTAAAATCCGTTTGATGATGTGGAACATGTAAACGGGACAGACCTCAGAGACGTGTAGAAGCATGTAGCACGAAAATAAAGAGAAAACAAGCAGAAGGGTTTTAATTAAATCAACAGAACAGCAAACAGGCTGCAGTTATTTTCCTTCTTCGCTGATTAAAACGGCCCGGCCGACATCAGATGCTCAGCGTGGCGTTCCTGCATCCGAGTCATTAACAGCAGAGAGGATTGGTCATACTTCACTCTTATTTAATTATCTCTGGGTTTCTTTCTGTGGTTCTGCAGAACCAGTCCGTCATCACTGATGGTCCTTCACCGTTAAGTGCTTTAAATTACAGCCGCTACCTTGTTTGCTGTAATCTATAATTCTGGCTCCATGTTGTAGCTTTCACCCTGCTGCCTCTTCATGGCGGCTGCCCTTGTTTTTATTCACGCTGTTAATTAAACTCTAATACCGAGCTGTTCAATTAAGAGGTCCTTTGAGGTTGAAGTGGATTTTTTCTATATGATTTACTGTAAAATAATATTATCTTTGAGCCTGATGTGTTTAATGGGGAGGAGATTTATTCCTATTTATCCAGCGCTGGTTCCCAACAGGCACCGGTACCACTTTAAAACAATCAAAGCAAAAGCTGTTTATTTGAATCAATTTGAATTCTTATCTTAGAGAAAATGGGACTTATTGACTCATGATTTATTTAAAGTAAATGTTTTTTCATGCATTATTTTCTGTTTTTCAAACTCATTAAACTGAAAGACACTAAGATTCAAATGTTTTTGCTTTTCTGCAACTTCTTCGTGTTATAAAACTGTGTAGAAACCCATGCAGTCAAAGAGAAACTAGCCCTACAGTGTCTCTTGGTTCTGGTTCTAAAGGGTTCTATAGTAGCTGTCTGTCTGTTTAACATGTTACAAAGTATGCTCTCACCTCCATGAAGCATGTCTGGCGCTTCTGGTGCGCTCCCACTCTGAATAGTGAAGGTGTATGAGGATCAGTGGTGTGGAGATCACTGTTTTTCTGGGTCATGGCAACGTGGGTCGATCTTAAAGGATTGCATAATTACCAGCTTAATTAAAAGCGGGGAAGCTATCAGTTTCAAACTGAGATTCCAAGCCTTCGGCATCCCGAGGGGAGTGGAGCACCGGCACAGTGTCGGGTGAGATTATTGGATATTATTGAGTCGTAGCTTAGTTGTAGTTGTGTTGGTTGTGCTGCAGTGTTGCAGGGATGCAGCATGCAGCATATTCTGGACTTACACTGCAAAAAGGAAACATAAGTAAAGTAAGTAAAGTTTTCTTGAAATTAGTGTATTTGTCCTTGATTTGACCATCTTATTTCAAGTGCAGTAAATCCAATTATCTTATTTTAGGGGTGAAAATACCCATTCCATTGGCAGATAAGATTATTTACCGGCTCAAATCAAGGACAAATACACCCATTTCAAGAAAATTTTACTTACTTTTTATCCCCTTTTTGCAGTGTGTCCAACGGCAGACTGGGTGAGCCGTGCATGCTGCTGCGGGTAAATGAGGAGGAAGGCAGCGTAGGAACGTCATGACCTCTGAGACGAGTGTACAAACCCAGACAATAGCTTCGTACGGCTGTTACTTATCATACAAAGAGGATTCCTCCTGGGAATAATCTTCCTCTCTGCAGGATGATGGACTTCAGACGGTTTGGAGATGACCTTTGAACCCTTCCCAGGTTGATGGGCAGCAGCTGCTGCTCTGAGGGCATTGCTGATGTCTTTCTATCTTGGTCTTATGGCTCCAGAGCCCCAAACCTTCATAGAGATGCTCAAACTGATGATGATCAGTCAATCAGTGCATCGGATCAGCAGCACATGACTGTTTTTCCCTCTTATATCCAAGGGAAGCAGCAGGGTGTACTTAGTTTTGCTTTAATAAATAAGTCTAGTGTGAAATCTATTGTTTTTAAACTTAAGTTTAGACTTAAATAATTTTAGGATCCGATGAAGACCAGGTAGTTCTTTATTTTATTTTATTTTGCCCTGCTGGATAAACTGTGAAACTGACAGCTTTTTTTATCATTGTATTAAAACAGAATTAAAATATGAATAACGTAGAAAAGAAGAAATTGTGAAATAACTCTGAGATAAAAACATAGGTTTAATCTTTGGATCAGCAGAGGTTCTATCAACCTCATCCAGCTAAACAGGTCCAGCATCTTCTCAGTGTCAGAAGGTTTATTAATCAGCTGCAGGTGCCAGATTGTTCACACATGATCAAATTGATGGATTATTCTTTCATTTAAGACCATTTATTGTGTTTCTTAATCTGCTGTTCTGAGGAGTCGCCTGCAGCAAGGCGGTCGAGTCAGGAGGCTCCAGATTTATTGGATTAATCATTTTGGAGAAAAGCCGCCGCAAGACTCTTAGAAAATGTCCCCTGCCAGGCCAGCCCTTTTGTCTGTAATTGAATTTTACCTTCTCTGAGTGAGTTTGTTTCCCTGAAATTTAGAGCATCACTTGTTAAAAGACAAATTTCTACAGAAATGAATCTAGAAATGTGGAGAAAAGTGCTGCTGGGGGAAAACCTTTGTTTTCAAGCTGTCCGTGTGATTAAATGTCTCTTCATCTGAAGGAAACTGCAAGAGAGGTTTGCCACAGTACTTTTATTTTCTGCAGGGACTACATGTTACGTCATGTGGATGTTCTGTGTTGACTGTGTGCCGTGTTCTGGTGATTTAATGACGGTAATTGGTGCTGATTAGCTCATGTACTTCTGCAGGCGGAGAACTCGGCTCTGTCCATGGAAAACGACAACCAGAGGAAGCAGTACGAACGCTGTCTGGATGAGGTGAGTGCTTCAGAGACGCCTCCAAGGCAAAGGAAATGTTGCTTAAAGATGATCCACGTACGTCTCAACACTTTAGTGTCCAGGGTCAGAGGTCACCATCAGAAACAGGTCCCAGAAAAAAACATGAAAACTGGAACAGAAATGACAATTTCAGAAATTGAAAACCACCCTTCTGATGCAGACTTTATTTGAAGGTAGTACTTTCTGGTACTTTCAAGGAAGCTACTTTCCCAGAACCTGCAGGGTAAAGGAAGGCACGTCAGAGCATTCAGGAACATCTGCATCCCTTCAGGTTTGGAGAAGCTGTGATTTTTAGGAAGGAATCCTGCAAGCTGCGAAACCTTTCAGTTTTTGAAATAATACCTGGGAACTTCTTGAGAAGATATTCCCCTTCATTTAACAAAAAAGCAAGTGTCAGAAAACTAAGCTGCAAGAAATGGAAAACTATCCTGTAAGCTTGAGGAAAGTCCTGGGAAAGTTTCTAGTGTTTCCAGGAAAACTGCACTGTAAGTACAAATAAAATAAACTTTAAACTTCAGGAAATCACCTGTTCATACATGAGAAAATGCTCCATAATTTCAGAAAACTGCTGATTTTAAAAATCTCAGGAAAATACGGACTGTGACCGAACATTTTGACAGTGGCGAGTACAGTTGCGATAATACAAAAATAGATAATTGTGGTGCCAACTCATTATCGCATTATCATTTAAATTAAATTTAGAAATTGTTTGCAATCCTCGAGGGACATTTAATAAGAATGTGTAAAATAGAAAAACGTGTTTCTTCTACACAACAGTGGTGAAGCCGATCTTTATTTATGCTTTTCTAGTCAAAAATAGTTCACTTTCAATATATATCACTGATGCTACAACAATAAGTAACCCTAAACATCATGATTTATTTCATGTTTATTAAAGAATTATAACAGAAGGGAAAAGTGGCCTTCAGAAACACTCAGCGCTGTGTTCCAGGCTTCCAGCAGTGTTGCCAGGTCCACTTATCAGCAACTTTGGGGTTGTTCATTTATACTGTTTACACGGTAGGCGTAATAAAGCTGGTTGCTTGTTTCTCTCACAGTAACTGGCAACACTGGACTTGCTTCTCTCGCTTCCACTGTTGTGTAAAAGTTGCATTTTAAAAGTAATTTATCCTGAATTAAAACAGCTATTACCTCAAACATGCAGCGCTGCACACGTTTGTCATGTACCTTGTGTGTGCATGCAGAAACTTTTGTCTAAAAACGTGTGACACAGACTAACAGTCGTTTGTTAGCGGTTAGCTGCTAGCGTTAGCTTCCTCAAATTTCCGTATTTATCATTTGCATAACGGCTGCCAAGCTAATATTTTTGTTTGCGGATTATGAGTTTGAGAAGCTAACTTTTTGGTTAGCTGTACCAATTGCTGCATTTTGACTTGCTGTAAAATGAACTTTAAATGTTACTGGATTTTTGCTCAGTGTCGTTCCTTTAGAAGAACACAGAAATGATATTTGAGGGATGAACTCATCGGGTGACGTTAAAGTCCACGGAGAGGATGAACATCTCCACTCTGTGCGGTTTAAAGGAATATTATTTTTATCTGCAGCCCTCAGCTACAGGCCTGTTTCAGCCAGGGTGAATTGACCCCACTGAGGACAGAGATTTCAGAATTTCTCATGTGATAATTTGTCTCGTTTGCTGAGAATCATCCTAAAAAGTCGACATCAGATGATCTGAAGCAAAGAGGTGGAGAAGAATCCTGTTGGAGCACAAAAAACGATCATTCTACGTCCTATTGCTGCAGAAATACAAATGAGCTGGCTTTCTTCTAATTAGATCAAGAAACAAAGAATATTCAGAGTTCAAAGAAAAGTTCTCATTAATACTATATGTTCACATATTTGATTGTTTTTAACCATCGAACTGAGAATAAAGCTTGGAATGCAGTCACTGGAGGCAGCTGCTGTGCTGGTTACCTCGAGGTTGGTGCTGTGATGCAACACGCTGTCAGTTTGGGCTCATCATATCTTTGAAATCCTTATTATTGGTGTTTGTGTCGGGTCAAAGCGCCGGAGCTTCTTCTCAAATAATCTTGACTCCCCAGATCTGTTGTATTGACCTCTATGTGTCTCTTCTAGGTGGCGAACCAGGTGGTGCAGGCCCTCCTCACACAGAAGGTTTGTTTCTGCAGCAGTAGCTCAGTCTGCAGCTTCAGTGGTCAGAGACAGCTGGGTGGGCTAGGAGGTGGGGGGGGGGGTGTAAAAGGGCAAAAAATCCCAAATAAAAATGTTTATTCAGGAAGATAAAAGGAAAGTCATCAGGTATGAAAGCTGTTGTGTTCACTGCAACGCAGCAAGACTGCACATGATGGCAGAAACCCAGAAAACTTTATTAACATGTAAAACGTGTAAAAGTATTCACGCCCCTCTAACTTTCTTTTCTCCTATATCGCCACATAACCACAGCTTTAAATGTTGTGGTTAAGAGAAACCAAAATGATGCATGAAAAAAATCTTAAAAGTGTGGCGTGTCTTTATATTCAACCCGCTTTACTCTGATTTCTCTAAATAAAATCCACGGAAAGCTTCAGAAATCCCCTCATCAGAACCTGAGTCTAACTGCAGATGTTCTGGTTCTGGCCTCAGAGGTTCTCCAGAGAACATCCAGCACCATGGAGACCAAGGAACCCAGCAGACGGGTCAGGGAGGAAGTTCTGGTCCAGTTTACAGCAGGGTCAGGTTCTACAGAACCTCCCAGAGTTCTGATCATCATGTGGACCTGGAGAGAGGATGGGCCACCTGCAGACCTACCAGGACATGGACGTCCACCTGGACTGACAGGCTGGACCAGGAGAGCATTGATCAGAGAAGCAGGAGGACCATGGTGGCTCTGGAGGAGCTGCAGAGACCCACAGCTCAGGAGGGGGAATTCACCCACAGGACAAATATTAGTGGTGCAATTCCAGCCTTCATGGAAGAAGAAAACCAGAAGTAGCCATGCAGGAGACACGGCAAACATGGAAGAAAGTGTTCTGATCAGAGCAAACCAAGGTTAATGCTGAACAAAACCAACCCTCCCCACTGTTGAACATGGTGGTGGCAGTATCATGCTGTGGGGATCCTTTTCTTCATCAGGGACAGAGGAGCTGGTCAGTGGTGATGGGAAGATGGAGCAGAACCAGGACCATCCTGGAGGAAGACCTGTTAGAAGCTGCAGGAGACCTGAGACTGAGGTGGAGGTTCTCCTTCCAGCAGAAGAACCAGTCTGAACATGCAGCCAGAGACATTATGGGATGGTTTAGATCAAAGCAGGTTCAGGGGTTAGAATGGCCTAGTCAAAGTCCAGACCTGAATACAATTAAGAGTCTGTGACTGCATTTGAACTGATGTTTCCAGAAGTTCTCCACCCATCTGACTGAGCCGGAGATGTTTTTGACTTGGTGTAGTCGCTGATTTTTCAGGAACCCAGAAGGTTCTCTGGGACTGATCCATCCCTGTTGTACTTGGTCCTGTAGGGAACATAGCTGAGTGCTAATCCAGTATGAAGGGGTTCTGACAGATAAAACATTTGTTTTTAGAAGAAAAGGCTGGTGGAACAGTGAAGAACATCTAAAATGGGATCTGTTGAAGAAGCATCTCAGTCATTGCTCCATTTGTTGTTCTTTGCAGGACTTGAAAGAGGAATGTGTGAAGCTGCGGACCCGTGTGTTTGACCTGGAGCAGCAGAACCGAATACTGAGCGTCCTGTTTCAACAACGTGTCAAAATGTCCACCTCTCCCGTCTCCCAGGTAGGAACTCACTGTTCTGTGGACGCTAAGGAACTTTCAAGGCTGCTTGAATTTTACATCAGCAGCGCTGCGCCTGCAAACTCAGGCATCGCTCACAGCAGCACAGAGATAGCCGTGTTTCCTAATTAGCTAACCATCATAGCAATGCGTTTTCTCACTCTTTAGGGCTTTAAACCAGCATTTATTATGGCGTTCGCATACAAAACAAAACCTCCTCACAAACTGTTCATCGCCGACCAAACAAGACAAAACTGTGGAGGAATTTTTGGGTTTTCCAGATGAGAATTGACATGCAAACAGAACTAAAAATGGTTAAGGTTGTTAAAGGGGAAGTCCGGTCAACAAGGAAAAATCAGGGTATCATTAGCTATAACTAAAACTAATACATTTGTGGTTATTTAATGAACTTATCTTTAATCAATAAGAAAATAAAAACATAAATTGTCGTCTGAATCACTGTGTATGGGGGCTGACATGACTGCCCAAATATGGGCAGTAAGGGGCGTTTGACATCACATCCTGCGACGTGGAAGAGCGGAAGCGGCGACAGCATTTCTCTCCGCTTTCCATGCAAAGTCAATAGGAGCCGTTCTACACAGCTGCGATCATCAATAATTATTTCGGATTTCCAGAGGACTTCACCGCTGACATTCCCAAGAGCTATTGCTAAAGCAACAATGCCCACGTGCATGGCCATCGGATGTTCCAACACAACTGGTAAAAGAGGAAAAAACATTGCTTATTTCAACACAGTCACTTCAGCGATCTCTCCTCCGCTGTGTGTGTGTGTGTGTGTGTGTGTGTGTGTGTGTGTGTGTGTGCGCGCGCGCTCAGCTGCAGCGCCGGTGCAAAGCCGTGCTCAGCCCAGCATGTGCTGGAATGCTCTTATATTTTAATACTTATACTATAATAATCAGCTAACTTAAGTCACTTCAGCGATCTCTCCTCCGCTGTGTGTGTGTGTGTGTGCGCGCTCTGCTGCAGCGCCGGCGAAGCCGTGCTGCGCGGAGCGCGCACACACACACACACACGCGTGTATAGATATATACTGTAGGACCCGACTGAGTTTGATCTTGGAAAATAGTGCGCCGTGACAAACAGAGCGTTGAAACTTGCTCAACAGCGGGTCCGCCGAGTGACGTCAAAAAATGGGAGGTGACAGCACTATTCTTGACCAAGATGGATTCCTCCACATAAACATGATTAAATGAGAATTATTATTAATTAAAAAAACTTATAATTTTTTGCACAGTATGTAGTAGTTTTATATTTAAAGTACTTTCAGCAGTTTGAATTCTGATTTTGACCGGACTTCTCCTTTAAAAAGAAAAATACAACCTAGTGGATATTTTCTGTAAGGATGGATGGATACATTTTCTTCTTACTAACCCAGAGGTGTGAAACAACTCAAAGATTTCCCGGGTGTTGGGATGCTGCCAGCAGCCTTGTTTCCTGACATGTTCCTCTGTTTCCGCTCAGGAACCACCACTTTCAGCCCACAGTCTACGTTTAACGTTGAGCCGGTCGGGTTACGAGGAGACTGGACCGGGACACAAGTGGGCGTGGCTACTGTTTGGTTACACATCTGTGAAAGTGAACGGTGCCTCACCCTTTACCCTTCTCGTGAAAGAAAAATGATAATCTGCAGGATCTCTGAGTGTCTAGGGGAGTAATGGCCGAGCTGACTGCGTTGGGTCGGTGCAGCGGGTCTGGGCGCTCCAGCATGTCAGCATTGCTGAGCTCCAGCGTTCTATCCCCAAATGTTCTCCTCCTCAGAACCCTCTGAGTTTGGCTCCTCTGCTTTGGGTCTGAGATTCTGCAGCTGTGGTGCAGTGGCTCTTAGATCAGTCTGATGTTGTGGTTTAGACATTTTGTCCTGACCCTACTCTTCTATCACAGCACCAGTAAAAGTGTCAAAATAAGCAATTTATTGTCACATTATTGTCTCAATACGAATGTTTAAATATGGCAATAAGGCTTCTGGTTGTAAATGAGTCCAGAGAAGGAAACATTAGGAGAGTTGATGCAAGTCTGATGAAATCTGAGCCCAGCAGCATCTTTAGAGCATATTAAGAAGCAACGTTTTTACTTTGTTGGTTCTGTTCCCCTGAATGTAGAGTCAGGAGCCACAGCTTTGCAGCTGAAGGAGGCGGTTTCAGTCCGCAGGCCTCTAACTCTATGGCTGCGTCATAGTTTAGCAGATAACTCAGAGAAATATGGATAAACTACTGGAATGGAAAATTTGTTTCTGACTGCGAGATACGCTTGTTAGGTTTGTTAATCACTCTGACAGCACACCTGTTCCCGTAAGGCTGACTGACTCCGAGTTAGATTGGAGCGGCTCGCTGTGAATGAAGAAATTACAGAGTGGAGGCAGAGTGAGACCTTTTTGTTTTGCCTGCTTGTTTGCAGTTTTTGCCTCTTGTTTAAAGATTGCAGAGAAGTTAGAGCCAAGTGAGCACAAAGACTGCATGAACAAACAGCTTGGCGCAGATAGTTGCTCTGTCTGAGGAACAGCTTTACTGTGGCTTTCTTATTTAAATGCCTCCAAGCAGAAATAAATCAATATAAAATGTTGTTTTATGAACTCTGTGTTGAACAGTATCTGACTTTTTGCAGTTAAAATATTTTGATACTTTTAAACTTTCCTCTATTAATACCTGAGTAGACCTGGTAGTAGGCGGATCCTCTGACTATGACAGGGTGTATGGTAACAAACTACATGGAAATGCAGGAAACCCCTGTGGTCTCCTCAGATTATACTGCGGTATACAGTGTTGGGCCGTCTCACCTGAAAAGGCTGACAGACTACACCTCCCAGCATTCATTATGGCTCTGACGCAACACACTGAAGCTTCATGAGACGTTTGATGAAGGCAGGACACACAAGACAACTCAAGAAGTATGTTTTGTCTACCCTCTCTTCAACCTCTGAAGGAACTTAAAGCTTTCGAAATTTTTCTCTGGGCGACGTTGAGGACCAATCTCTCGAGGGTCCTCATCAGGTGCGAGGTCAGTGCTACTCTGGTCCTTCAGATCTGCGGTCCTCGGCACTCATCTCTAAGCTCATGTTGAACATGTATCCCATGATGCCACACAGCTGATCTGCACAACTTCTCAGGAGCCCGGAGCTGAAGACATCTGGACTTGCAGCCGTTCGCTCCACAGCTCGTTCCTCACCTGAAGTGTTGACAGGGTCAGGATAGTGGTGAGGGCTGTTGAAGGGTGTCCTCTGAAGTGGAGGCGGTGGGTAATAGCTGAGAGTTGCAACATCCCACCTCTTCACTGCGTCTCACTGCTGGTTTCCGGTGTACAAGGGGCTTATATACAGGCTGGAGATGAACCAGGTTGTGATCTGAGCGCCCCAGGAGATGGAGAGGTGATGGGCTGTATGCCTCCTTGGTGTTGGCTATAATACAACATGCCATAGGTCCAGAGTTTGGTTGTCTTTGGTGCAGCAGAGAACATACTGGGTGAAGGGGGGCAGGGAGACAGGATATAAATCCCCGGAGATCAGGGACAGGACCTGGAGGTGCTGCGTTTGGAGTCTGGTGGTCCCGGTATGGAGAACGTTGCAGCATTGGCAGATGGGAAATGGTAATCTCCTGTACTGGTATAGTGCTTTATCAAGTCCCAGGGACCCCAAAGCGCTTCACATCAGAACAACCAACTATGCATTTTGACTGAATAAGATGTATTTTCTTCCTGAATGTCTGTCTCCTGTGGACTTTTTGGTTTTGTTTCTCTTTTTTATTTAGCTTTGTGTGACTATAAGTATGTTTTTGCCTTGTCACCCGGTTAATAATTAGCTTTTTTTTGGTTTTCCTCCTTGTGTTATTTCCTGTTTTTGAGGCTTTGCTGCCTTGTTTCTGTTTTTAATAAAAACGAAGCTCAGTAAGTATACTTTTCCGAAAAAATAACTTATGTGCTGGAGGATCAGCTGTGCTTTAATCTGCACTTAATTCTCTGTTTAATGTTCTCTGAGTGAGACCCGCTCCAAACCCAAATATTTAAAGAAAAATAAGAAAACAAGCCCCTCCTGTGGGAAGGATTGTAAAGCTTTTACAGAAAATTGGGAGTTGAAACACAACCTTAAATAGAACAATAAAACCCAAAGGTAATGGCAGCTTGATGCTGATTAGTTTAGTTGCCTACATTTTGAAACACTCCTCAAACATAGTGATTGATCAAAATAACTGCAGCCATGCGTAGCTATTAAATTACAGAGATAATTCTTATTTCAAAATGTTTAAACACCATAAAAAGACACAACTGTAGTCCTCCGATCTGTCCTTGACTTTCAGCGCCGTCCCACTCTGACTGGAGGTTTTTGTTAAACTGTTTGGCTTTTGTCAAATCTCCGATAGCCCTCAGCATGCTGACTGTAATTAGCTCCCAGATTAATCTGCACCGGCGTGCTCAAATGTGGCCTCCTCCCGCAGAATAAAGGCAAGTAGTCAAATAATAGGTGAATATCAGCGAAAGGACCCAAGCACTGCAGTCCCCAGCTCCCTCATGCAATTACTTTCTATTCACATTAATTATTGCTAACAGATGACTCTAATGACTTTGAGAGGAAGCTGACCATGACAGCTTTCCAAACGATCAATGCTGCTTTAAATGGGGTCACAACACTTGACACTTTTGGCTCTCTGTGGTTGGAAATGCTGCTCATACATGCTGCATTTTAACAGGTCTGTAAAGAAGGCTTCCTACTGTACACAAACACACAGGTCTAAAAATCAAGCAGCGCATTTTAATTTATAAACCTGCGCTAATAATTACACCTTTTTCACTTATTCATTCATGCATCTAATGTATCTGAATTGACTACAATCGACAGATTTACAGACTAAATCATCTAAACAGCTATTTGATAAGTAAGATCCAACGCAGAGGCAGAAAATCATGCAGCTAAAATCCTCAAAACACAATAAAAAAGATATTAGAATGGTTTCAAATTATTTAAAACACACACAGACTGGTCTAACCGATGTTTAATGAAAATTAATTTTCTCCTTAAAGGGGCCTCGTCACATATTTTGATCATAAAAGAAAATGTTATATACGGCAAGCGTTCGTCCCGATAGTGTTCACTTATTCCTTTTTGGGAGGCTCCAGGCGACCCTCTCACCAACGACATCCTCCACCTCATCCTGGGGGATCCCAAGGCGTCCCAGACCTGATATATCGTCCCTCCAGTGAGTTCTGGTCTTCCCCGGGGTCTCCTCCCAGTGGGACGTACCTGGAAAGCCCCCAGGAAGCATCTTTTATTAAAAAAGTGTGCAAAAATTATCTATTTTAGACTGTTTGCTTTAGGGAAAATGACAGCACGCTCCGACTATCATAGTGACTTGTGCTGAGTTTAAAATGGCTAAACTGCAATCCTGGGAGACCCGGTAGAGACTGAGCTCTCAGTGGGTCCTCACAGAGTCGTTTTAAGGGGTCCAAACCCATAGAGGACAGTAAACGAGCCATGCGTCCTGCAGTCTACACCTGAAAATAACCAGAGTATTCCCTGGAAGCCAGGTACATGCTCTTCTACGTCCCACCAACAGGGGACGCTGTGGCCAAGGCAACACATTGGCACCACAGGTGTGGGATTTTCCCTTCGGGGAAAATCATATCAACTCTCAACCGTCCGCATTCCTTCATGAGGAAACTCAAAGGCCATTTGCAAAGACCAGTGCAGGTTGAAAACTAAAGGCAACAGTGGCTTTTGTAACTTTACTGCCAGGCTATAGCAAACGTCTTTGGACAGAAACAACTTTCTCAAGTATTTATTTTTATTGACGTTGATCAACATCAAACATTTCTGGACATTTCTGACGTGCTGAACCTACAAAGCTCACTGTACAATTTGAACTATTGCATCTATGTCGTTGTGGTCTTTTTGGTAAAGGCATGGAGAGGGACATGGACCGGACTTAAAGTATTTCTTACCAAGTCAACCCAAAACATCAACGGCAACCATTGAACTGTTGAATCCCTGGTTGGTCCCGGCTCATTTTGTTTTTCTCGAACGATGCGAGGATCTTCATCTTGTGCTGTGATGCAGAAAATATCAACTGCAGACACAGTTCAGTAGCTGTTACTGGCACAGAAAAGTCATTATTATGAAATGTTTCTCTAATAAACCTCCTGAATGACCATTGCTCACCTGCAAGACCTTCAAGACGGAAAGATATATTTTAAAACTGGAGGCTTCTGACTAGTGGAGTGGAAAATGTCCTTCTGGTCCTCAGTGTTTAGATTAAAAGAGACAGATAGAAGACGCCATATTGATTTTCGCTAAACCCTGACAGACAAATAGAGAGCTGAGGGGCATTCTCACTGTCTGTTTTATGCTTCAAGTCTGTTCAATGAAACATCACAAAAAGGTGAACAAACCACAAGTTCACAGCAGATTTAATGCAGCCATGATGGCTCTCATTTCACTAAATCATAGAATGTATAAATGTGTTTCACTGTGACTGGCACATCAGTTATAATGATCTTTAATAATAACTTTTACTGCCTCCCTGTTTTTATGTTGGCTTGGGTTTTTGGATAATCAAAGGTTCTGGCTCTGTGTGTTCTGTGATTCCCCGTGCGTGATAACTTGTGAAATATTTTTCAGGAGGTTCAAAGAAATGGAAAAGCCAAAAGTATTCCTGCAGGAAGATGGCCCAGCCTGCTGAGCCTCACATGCCCACGGAGCAGTGGCAGCGGCAGTAGCAGCGAGCTGTCAATCTCCAGCGCTTGCAGCGAATACTCCAGTGGGTCTCACACTTGGGCAGACGGACGCGGGTTCTCCAAGCAGGTACGTTTTTATTACTTCTAAAGCAACTAAAAGTTAACACATGGTTAACTTTTAACGGTTTAACGTTGTTTTGCTTTAAGCTGTTCTTCTTTTGCATCATCAACCTAAAGCATAAAGACCAATTAAGTAATTGTCCATGTCTCCGCAGTGTGCCTCCAGCCGCGACAAGCGCATGAGCACAGGCTCAGTATCTAGCAATCATTCAGTGTTCATTGAGCAAACTGACTTGGGATGGAAAGAGGGCCATATTCTGAAAGGCCTAAAGCATCTTCAGATGAACAAACCCAAGGAGGCAACCTCAGCTGCAGCTCTGCCACACTGCAAAGACTGTATGACCTCCAATGAGGGCATATATTCTTCTGGTGTCAAGTCCCGCCAACAAGCGTCTCCAGTTAAGAAAACTCCAACAAGTAAGCCTTTCAAAGCTGAAGCACAGGCTTCCATTCTGGACTTTGATGATCCAGATGAGGAGTCACCTAAATTACCTAAGAGAGACTCTGATGACCAAGAGACAAAAGAACACCTTCATTTGGACACGCTGGAGGTTTCTGGGGATGACGACAAAGCTTCTCAAGACGACTCGATTCTTCCAGCTAACTCTGGTCTTTTCCCTTCACCCGACTTTGACAACTTCCTATTTCTAGATGGTCCCACAGTCAAACCTGGTGTGAGCCCAACAGATAGCCTTACAAAGTCTGAAGGAATCAACCAGAACTCAGCAGACAAGCACAGGTCATCAGTGGGAAAGATCAGCGATAGAAACAATAACCAGGAACGTTCCACTGATCGTAAATCCAGGCTTGACTGTAACCAAAGGCAACAAGGCAGACGTCCTCTCAAAGAGCCAGAAGCAGAGGCGAATGATGTAAGCTCATCAGTTCAGCACTCTGCAACAAGAGCCCTGAGCTGCATGAATGAAGCCAGACAGCGGAGCTCCTCAATGGAAGTGCCTCATTGCAGAGACCAGGCAAATCGAGCAGATCAGGAAAGCAGCGACTGGACCAGCTCAGAATCTCCCCAGAGGAAACCAAAACCTCAGTTTTGTGACTCAGCAAGGAAGGCTTTTATTCTGAGAAGCAAGAGTGCAGATGGAGGCCAAGAGCAACTCAAGCATACCCACTCTCCTCTACATCAAAAGCTTATCAAGGGTCAAAGGCCCAAAGCACAGGCAAACCCAAATCCTGCAGGGCATAGCGCTCCAAGCAAAAGGGCAAACCCGCACGGTTCGAGCAAGTGTACATTACCTAAAACTGAAAAAGATCAAAATGTTTCAGCGTCAGTAGGCTCCAAGTCCCTTGAGTGTGTGCAACAGCTGTCCCCACTTGCATCTCCTGTAAAACAGTCAAAGATTCTTAAGTCACCAGGCATCAAGGACAGCCTAAAGAGTCCAACAAAACCGCCCGCCAGAGTCTCCAGCAATGAATCTGTTGAAGAGAGCATCTATGACAACCTGCCCTGTTCACCGAGGAAACAGAGACGCCAAGAACATCGCTGTGATACGTTCAGTTCAGAGCGAAGGTCTCCATCGCCACCACTACCACCAGGTCGAAGCACTTCTCTTCTCCTTAGAACTGGGTCCGAGAACGCAACCAAAGACCAAAAAATGGCAAGTCAGACTAAGAGTTCAACCACTGGCAAGCCGTCATCAGCTGTGGCCAAGACAAATACAGATTTTAGTTCAGTTTTAGAGACTCAACAATCCAACGTCATGAAAGAAAATCAACACACTGACCTGCAGACGACAGATGTCCCAGTCAAAACCCACATTACCAATGCGTCAAAGATTCCTTGTGGCGCCGTTCAAGAGTCCCAAGGCCCAGATTCAGTTCAGCTGGGTAGACTCACCACATGCTACAATGAGAATGGACCTCCAGTTATATCAACCAGTCAGAACATCCTACAAAGATCCCAACAGAGTATAAGTGAGCCTAAACTTTCCGAAGTCTTGCCCACTGCTTTCTCTAACGTTTACTACCATGGGCTTCCCAGCAATCCCCAGACTTCTGCCTCGAATGGAGTAAAAAGGACCCTTCCTGTGAATGCTAAATCTCAGGAGGCAATCTCTGGACAGAACACCAGTACCTTCCTGATTTTTGGGAGTCAGAGTACAGAAGACGCAAACGGCCTTAAGACCTTTCAAACGTTCAGATGTGATCCCCAGGTGATGCATGAATATGGTGCACGGGAGAAGTCCTGCAAGAAGATTGAGACCCGCTGCAACTCCCTGGATTCTGAGCCTCTCCAGCCCGTTGCGTCCGACACCACTGGGATGTTAGATTGGGGATTCGATGAGCAAGGTTGGCTGTTTAAACGCTCCGTGTCGGTGTCGACCCGACCTCTTCTCAAGCCAGTGATGGGCATGAACGGAGCTAAGGCTCGTAGTCAGAGCTTTGGTGCACGCTACATGGACAGACCAAGCTTCAACAGATCTGGAAAGGTCCGAACCCAGATCAAAACCCATTCAGGGAGCTCACTGAATTCTCTTGGGGATGTCCTTCCAGGTAGCATGAGCTGCTCCAGTAGCTACCACTTTCCAATGAATAGATCCCTTTTGAACAACTTTTTGATTGAGGAAGGATTGACGGGTCCCTCACATCTGGGTTCCTCCAGTGAAAGACTCCAAAGTCTAAAGCTCCAGCGGGAGCAGGCTAGGCGCCTTCAGATCGAGCAGCAGTTTTCAAGCGCCTTTGGAGAGCCAGTCTCCGAGGAACCCGAGAGACAAAGCACTATAAC
The DNA here is from genome assembly GCA_037039145.1 of Fundulus diaphanus. Lineage (NCBI taxonomy): Eukaryota > Metazoa > Chordata > Actinopteri > Cyprinodontiformes > Fundulidae > Fundulus > Fundulus diaphanus. Next base: position 55,919,074 of record CM073132.1, on the reverse strand, counting down.
CACCATCGAGGAGAAAGTGATGCTTGGAATTGAGGAGAACTTGCACAAGTCACAGGAACATGAGAAAACCAATGAAGTAAAGCAAAAGTCTGGCTCAAGCATCGCAAGTTGGTTTGGTTTTCGCAAGAGCAAGCTTCCTGCTCCAAGCAGCAAAAAGACGGATCCACCAAAAGTGAAAGAAGAAAAGCGGGAACAAAAGATTACGTCTCTGCTGGGAGGGAAGAGCACAAAGTCAGACAAGAAGAAAGACAGACGGAAAAGTGATGGAAAAGAGTGGTAAGTGGTTAAAACCAAGTCTGGTTCTCTTACACAATATCAGCTGTATTCACATTTCTTCTCGAGTCGAGCCATATTTTCTTTGACATGTCCAGACATATTTCATAGAGGACCACAGACAGATTGTGATAGCTGAGTAATTCATCTGCTGATTCAGCCTTGGCAGCTGGAGTCACTATCACAGGACCACAAATCGATTTTCTTTCAGCTCGGTGGCAATGAGAGAGTCCCATGATGCAGTGCGGGCTTGCATCTCAATGCCCTGCCCAGGGATGACCCTCAGTGAGATCCAAGGACATGCCAACATCACCGGGGACCCTCAGGTAAACCATGGAGAGATCCTACTGGGCTCTTTCACCTTTTAGAGGAAAATCACACAAGCTGAACCATTAAGACCGCTTCACTGAAATAATCAAAGGAGAAAGAGCTAAATTATGAGCCGCTGATGCCAAATCATGAGCGTAATCTGACAGCGATGGGTTGCTTCAGGTGTTGCTGTAGGAACATGTTTAAGTGGGAAAGTAATTTACCATAAACATGTGGCTGCATAAATGTTTCTGGACACATAGTTGCAGGACTTATCTGCCAGCTTAGAAGGCCGACTTGTAACGAGGCCGAGGGTCACAGCGAGGCCCGTCTCTGAATCTTTTACTGAAAACGCTGCCCAAGAATCTCCTGAATGTTCATGCAGGAACCAACGAAGGTTGAAGATGGCAGAAAATAACAGAAACATAATCTTTTTCACACATTTCGATTTTTCTACAAAGCTACAGAAAACAAGCCAAACTGTAAAAGTGTTGATTTATACAACCATGAAAGAACGTTTTGGTTGCTCATCATTTTAATTTCTACGGAAATGCAGATGATGAACCGAAGACCTGATGGTGAAAACGGATCCATCGTGAAGAGCCCCAGCCAGGATGCAGTAATAGGTCAGATACTTCTGTTCTCTGCTGGATCGGGTACCAGATAAAGTCCTAAACAGCTTAAAACACCTTAAAGAAGCATGATAATGAGTTGGCTTTAAGCTAGTGGTTGCTCTTTGTAAGCATCCAGCATTAAGGTTTTGTCTGTGCTTACCATTTTACAGTTTGCAGACAGAAGTGAAGACCAAATATGACAGACGTGTGTAAGTCATGAAATATGATGAATACGCTAAAATCAGTCAAACAAACTGCAAAATGCTGAGTTCTGTCAGTTTGTGCTTCTTCTCCATCACATCTATGTGTTCATTCGATCCGTTCCGGCTCTGCGTTTACACCGAGACATTAAGAACCATCTCCCCACAAGCCTCCACCATTCAGACTTTGCTCCAGCAAGAACATTTTCTACCTGGTTTAACTTCCATCTTCACACTTTCATGCACTAAAACCTGCATATAAAGGCTCATTCCGTATAATTAAGAAACTCCGTCATCTGGAGAGGCTTGCAGTGCCTCGCAGACGTAGTCAAGTCCATGAGCTTTTATCTACATTGTGTCACTTTACAACCACAAATGTGATTGCATTATATTGGGGTTTTATATGGAAGACCAACAAAAAGAAGCACAAAACTGTGAAGTGAAAGGAAAAATTAAGCAGGACTCTATTCTTTGTAGAACAACCTTTAGGTCCAGTTAGCACGCCAATGCTTTTGGTTACTGCTCCGTTAGCTCCGCACATTGAGTCTGAGAGCATCCGTTTTCAAGTCTTCTAACAGATTCTCAGTTGATTTCAGCTCTGAACTTTGACTAGGCCATTCCAACCCGTGAGTCTGCTTTGATCTAAACCAAGGGTCTTCAGGCTTTTTTAGTCCAAGACCCCCTTGATTAAAGGACGGCATCATGAGGGGAAAAAGCACGTAGAGATTCTGAAGCAATACCTCTAGACATCAGTACGCAGGTTAAAACCCGGCACAAGCGACGGCTCACTGACCCTGAGCAGATCCCCGAATAGATAAAAAAAAGTGGGTTTGGGTCATCAAAGTCAATTTTAAAGTAATTTTTTTGTCAAGCATTGATTTCCATCATATAGAAACCTTAAGGAGGGGGTGGGAGTTCAGATCTGAGCAGGATCTGAATACAAAGCTGGCAGATACAAACCCTGAAAGACTTGCAGCTGGAACTGCAGCAAAAGGTGGTTTCACAAAGTGTTGACTCAGGGGGGTGAATACTTTTGTGTAATGCGCTTTTCAGTTTATTTGGAAGAAAAAAAAGAAATCATGTATGATTTTTTTTCTACTGAACTTGTGTTCGTCCTTCACATAGAATTCCAACAAAATACATACTATGTTTGTGGTTGTAATGTAACAACAGGTGGAAAAGCCACTGTGTATATATATATATATATATATATATATATATATATGATGATACTGTTAAAGTTGTACCTTTTTTTATTGTTGCTGCTGGAAGTCCCATGCACATGCAGAACACTGGTGTCATTTCAACCTGTCGCCACAGGGGGCAGACTTGTGCAGAACCCTGGAACTTACCCTATGCTCCTTTAAAGCATCACACAACGTGAGAGGGAGTGAAAACAAAATGGCTGTAAAACTTTGTTCGCCCTGTCTTTAATGACGGCTTGGTGGTGAAGTGGAAATTGCTGCTTGTTAAAGTTTTCTGGTGGAACAGGTAGAGGAGCAGCGACACGTTTAGCTGGAATCTCACTGGCTAGGTGCGGTAAATATCCAACATGTTTGATACGCACAGACGGCCGACCTCCAGGGTTAATCACCTCATTAAAATTTCAGCTCGGCACCAGCTAAGCACGATCAGCCGAGTCGCTTCAGAGAAAATTAACTTCCAGCTCTGAGATGACTTCACCACCCATTTGTGGGAAAAACATCAGCAGGGCAAAAAAAGCAACTGAGAGAGAAATATTTAGACTGAAATTTACCTTAAATTATCCAATTATTTCTCTCATATTTATTCATCGTGGTGTATTTAAGGACTCCAACCAGGAGGGAGTCATACCTGCTCTGGGTTTCAAGACTTTTCTGGACCTGGTCATTATTTAGTAAACAAAGATGACACTAGAGCTAAAAGATCAATCAGTGAAAAAGTAAGTGCACCCAGCAGCTTGTGGAAACGCTTCACAAAGCCATTAGAACATTTTGATTCTTTTTGGACCTCCATCCCAGTGGACTTTTGAACAAATCATTTTACAACCTGATACTGAACAGCTAATTTTTAATGTTCTCATAAGTGAAATAGAAGAATTGCAAGAGTGGGCTCTTTGGTTTTACCGTTCCTCTGGCATCATTATCGCCTCGGCGCTGTTCTGTGAGATCCAGCTAGAATTGATCAGGTTTAGTACAGTATAGATCGCTCCGAGGAACCAAACATCCTCCCCATCCATATTGGAGGCGTTTTGAAGCCAAGCAACTACCTGCGTCTGTCGTTCTGCCTTTCCGGGGAAGATTACGTGACAGGAATTGCTTTTGACACGCAGCCTGCAACCACGCGATCAATAACGCCTCCTGTCTGTGTCTCAAGAGGACAATTATCTGTCAGTGTCCTCGTTTTATTTTGACTAAACCAGTTGAGAGTACTCACATAAAGAACCCTGTTATTTAAAGTGCTCAGAATGGAAATAAAAACAGAAAATGAGCTTTTAGGCACCTTGAGGATGAAAGCTCTCGTGTGCTTGTCTGAGTGAACAGAAAGCAGCCGTGTCCTGGGCTCCGGTGTTGGTACCAGAAAGGTTTCCACCTCCAGGCTGCAGAAGAAAACATGACAACAGCCTGAGGAAATCTCTTCATGTTGCAGACTGGAAGCATGCTGGCTGGTTTTTCTGGGTGTCTGCCATGTGCTTAATTATTTGTTTTGCTGGAAAACAGCAGTGTGAAGTCGTTTATACGAAATGATCACGCAAGAAAGTTAAAGCTCAGCTGTTTTTAACACCTGGTCAAAGGTCCTCATTCCTCTCTCAATATTTTCTTTCATCGCAGACTAAATTTCATGTAACATTTTAATATGATCCAGATCAATAGTTTTACAGCCGTTTGGAAAGATCAGAAATAAAATGCGCTCAGGTGCATTTAGACTTCACACCATTATGTGCATTTCATATTTGCTTTGCAGACGGTGCATGATAAAACTCACCCAACAACATCTTTGAAGCAAAGCTGTGCTTCAAGTGGGCTTGAAATGTGTTGTAGGAGTGGTGCTGTGTCGTAGTACCAACATGTAATTGGTTCATTTTTGGATTTTGTTGCCATTTTGTGATTCACCTTTAAAGAAGAGGCAATGTTAGAGAAAAACAAGGAGTCAGAATTTGAAAAGCAAAGATCTCTTCCTAAAAAAAAGCGGTTTCTCTTCCTAAATCACAGCCTCATTTCCTCTTTCTGCCATGAGTCAATCAGATTTCATTTGCACATTGAAGCCACCTTGTATTGATTTTGCTCTTAGACACAAAGTTAGAAGCAGCAGATAAACATTCCTCTTAACGAACCAGTTAATTACCTCATTCATAAGCTGTGTACATGTTGAAAAGTTAGTTTAGCATCACTTCAGCCATGGTCACCATGTTGTCTCATTCCTGTTATGATCCCTTCCTTCTGCCCACCCTGAGCCACTGCAGCTGTCCTCCTTGTGCCACAGGCTCGGGCTGCAAGATGCGGACGTTGGACAGTGGAATCGGGACTATTCCCCTCCCAGAATCCTGTTCCTTCTTCTCCTCCATCCTCAACTTCCTACCCAAATCCTCGTCAACCCCCGAGCAGTCCCTCAGTCCCCCCAGTGTTCCCGGTTCCTCCAGTGAAGACGTGTCCCCTTCTCCATTACCCCGATGGAGGGTTCCTTCCAGCTTGAAGGACAGCAGCCACGCAGGAGTGCCGAGCTCGCTGTCCGACTCCTCCATGATCCATATCCCGTCAGTGCCTTTCCCCACTGTGGCCTTCCTCCAGCCCATCCAGCCCTCGTCTGAACCCATTATGACCCCAGCCAGTGTGTGTGACACCCAGAGCAGGCTGCCCAGACCGCCCAGAGGTAAAGCAACTTTCAGCAGAGCCTTTAACATGCAACAGGTGGTGGTTCCATGAAGTGTATCACCTTCAACCCCGAGGCCGTGTGAAGAACACCTGCAGTTCACACCTGGCAGATATGATGGGCTGTGTTGACTGACAATATTGGCAGAATGTTGCTAAATAATTAAGATAAATGTTAAGCTAATGCTACCTTTAGCTACATGTTAAGGCTGATATATTATAAGGCTAAATTATTACCTAGATATTTGGGCTAGCATTAACTAATAGGCCAACGCTGCTTGAGCAATGTTACATGTTAATAATAAACGTAGCTAATTTCCATCTAGTTTTAGCTTGAGCCAAATTTTAGCAATACCTTTATCTTTAGATGCATTATAAAACTACATTTTTGAGCTATAATGTTATCCTTCAGATAAATGATTCGGCTAAATATTTGAGATAATTATAGATTGAGGTTAACAATTATTACTGTAATGTTTTATCTATAACTTGAACTTAATACTAGCGTCCATAATATAATTATGTTAAATAATTCAGCTAATATTTTGTTCAGCTAAAGTAGTAATCTAATGTTAACTCGTGTTAAATGAATGACAGAAATGTTGAAGGTACTTTTATCAAAAGGTTTTAGATGTCAAGTTAAGCTAAATGACTTGGAGAAATTGTTGTTGTAGTATGTCTCAGCTAAAGCTATCTTAAACTAAATTATTAAGTTTATTAGTTTATTTTAAAGATTAGGCTTAACATTTTGTCTATTTCATCATTAACTAAACGAGTAAGCCAAATTTTCTGAGCTAATCGTTTCTTAACTCCTTTTTAGAGTGCCTCTGCCTACTTCTGGCTTTAACTCTGCCTGTTGACAGGGTCGCCTGATCTGACTGACAGTCTCCAGCCCAAACGCAACGAAAAACGCAACGAAAAACCCACCCAACTAAAAAAACTAATTAATTAATTAAATAATAATAAAAAAACCAGGCCAAATCTCAACCTCTCTTGATGAACTGCCTGTTGATGCATTCTCTACGCATACCAAGGGTCACATTAAGCTAACTTTGCCACCATCTAGTGGGCAGAATGTGAATGACAGCTGGATTGGATTTCACAGGGTGATGCTGAGGCAGAAAGTATGTTGTAATTTAATCTCAAAGCATCGCTTGGTTATGGCTTCATCCATAAAATAATCAACATTCCTTAGACTGGACAATGTATTTACTATTATGACCTGTTATGCCTAATTTCAATCATACCTATTATTATTTATTTTATGTACTATAATCAAATTAACAGTTTCTACTTAAGAAAAAAAAAAGTCTAAAAAATATTTTTTTGTCAAGAGCAATAATATCTTTTGCATACAATCTAAAAGCGGGACATCCATAAGTAAGCTATGGACTGAGGTAATGCTAAATGTAGCTTATTGTCTTAATCTTAACCTGAAACCCCATAGGAACACACTAAAACGCGTCAACTTTTACTTTGGATTTTAGTCCGTAAATTAATGCCAGAACTAGAAGTTCAGAATCTTTTTTCACATTATAAGATAGATCAGACTGTTGCTGGGAGTTCTTTGTGATTAAAGCACTTAAATGTGTCACTGATGTGTCTCCCTGAGTGTGACAACTAACACGACAACTCTCTGGTTGTTTTAAATCCCAAATTATAATGTTTCAATATGAAGAACTGTGGAAACTCAACGTCTTTGACTCAGTGGTTTTAATCAGCTTCACTTTATGTGTTTTCCTAGGTGGGACGGAACCAAAGAAGCTGACCCACATCAAACCCAAAACACGAGCCACCACAAACCAACCCAAAGTCCAGACAAGACTTCAGCTTGCTAACTGTAAGATTTTCTTATACTCATTCATTCACAGAATCACACACATTTTGGCAGATAAAACAGGTATTTATATAGGTTTTTTATATATTATTCATGTTTATAGTGTTATGGTGTTGAAAAATTCGGACCGGCAGCTCGTTTATCCTTGGGATGATTGTGTAATCTGCTTCCTGGGGCCCGGTGTGATACGGTCTATCGCAGCCCGTTCTGCAGCGGCAGACATTTAGCTGGTGGCAATAATAAAACTTTCTCCGTGTAAAAATATCTAAGCTGCCTGAAAACTAAACTGTGCTTAAAAAAAGCCATTCCCATTAAATTTCCATCTTCACAGCGCAGAGGCGAACTTAACGGCCGCAGGCAGCTCAACACTTGACTGACACTAGCTTCCCAAACATTACTTCTATCCGACTGCAGTACATTAACGCCGGCATTCCTGCTGTGTCCCGGCGGTGTGATCGCAGCATGAAGGCCTTAAATACGCCGCTGCGTTGCAAAGGTATCCCCAGGTCGCCATCTAAACGAGCAGTTCATTAGGATTAACAAAGAAGTCACAGTTTGAAGATCAACCCTCCCTGTTAAGGACTGACCTGCTCCTACACCGACCGTAAGGACAAATCATTCATGATGGAAACGATTTTAAAGTCCACAGAACCTCAGGTGAACGAAACACTTCTCAGTGCACAAAGTTATTATTATGGGGGGAAATTATGGCAAAACGTGTAAGAATTTAGGTGCGTTCAATGACCCAGGAGCATGAACCTCCTTCAGCAGCTCGTAGAGCCAGTAATCGTTTATAAACGGTGGTAACGGGTTACACGTCTAGCTTTTCATGGTCTCTGTCTCTTTAAGGGGCCTCTGCTTTTTACAGAACTGTGTGTTTACCGTCGCTATCTCCGTCTTTTCACCCTGGCTGGACAAACAACATTTTTCTTTGCATAATTCTTGGTCAGACTTCGACTGAAAATGATGCAACTTCTTTCCGACGCAAAGCAAAACATGATGATGTAATTTCATCGTGACGCAACATCACAAATTATTCACGCACACAAATTAAATCGAGCACCACTTTTTGGAACCGAGCTGATCCAAATATGTTGGGAACCTTAAGTGTGGAACGGTTCTATCATTCAGACCAGTCTGTAAGATGATTACTTTTCTACTGTATGTTTTTTTTTATATATTGAATTATATTGGATGAACTGCATGTGTTACTTTCTTGTAGCAGTTGTTTAAGCTCTTCCCTCCGTTCTCCATCTTTTATTCCAGAGCGTGTCAACCTGAACTGGAATCATCTCCTCACCTCACGCAGACGATCGCTGCAGGAACACTTTGGCGTGTCGGCGTATCAGGATGGCGCCCACAGATCAGGACAAAGCGGACTTCCTCCAGCTGGCCTCAGTGAAACGCTGAGATACAGAACCGCATTTCAGGTCTGCTCTCAAACCCACTGGCTGCCATTCTGGAGGTCTGCGCCTTTTTGGATTCGGCTGTGAAACTAAAACTCTGCTCCAAACGGCATCTCGTTCACCCGCTCATCGTATTGTCTTCGTTATATTGAGGACGACGTAGCAGATAGAGGTAGCCAGGTGTTTTTGAACAGCTGTTCACCAGGTATGACTGTATAATGTCACATAAATAACCGACAGCAGGATCCACCGGGGGAACAATCTAAAATGTGGAGGGAAATTAGCTGTTTTTGCTAAAAAAACAAACAAAAAAAGAACAAAAACAAGCTGCAACTCATATCGTCTTCATATCACTGAGATTAAATATAATCACATTAATCAGCTGTTATCCTTTTTCTTTGTACTGAATCCACTCACCACAAAGCTAACTGCAGGTAAAACAATGTCACATCCTTCAAAAAACCTCTGAATATTAGCAATGAAAAGCTAATTAATAAACCATGCAACTGTTTCAAACGTACGGTGAAGATGCAGCCTGTGAAGTAGGAGCTCACATCTCTGATGTATGTCACCTCAACTTAAAGTTTTACCTGTCCTAAAACCAGCGGTGATCAGCCTAACCATCGTTAGCATGCAAGCTAATGACTGCTTTTCACCATTTTAGCCATTTCAGCACCAAAGGAGCTGGTTTTCTAACAGATCTTGTGTTTATTTATGTTTATTGTGATACAACCTGTCAGAAGCGCAAAGGAACCATTTTTTCCTGCAGCTATCATTTTAATGTTAAAAACATTTCTTATAACATATCAGAGCAATAACCTGTTTAAATCATGCAAAAGGTTGATAAAGAGACAAACAAAATTCTTTAAAGCAATTACTCTGTTAATGCATTTTCTGTCTCTAAATTCTCAAAATATAAATAATTACTCCTGGTCATTAGCATTAAAATGCTAATGTTAGAATCGGTTAATCTTTTTTTCTGTGCTCCCCATATTTTCTCTTTCATATTTGATTGCAGATAATTTTTTGTTGTATTTGAAACTGCAGCATGTCGTGACAGTGAAGCACATTGATCAGCGTCTTTTGCTGCTTTTAAATAAGATACAAAATTTAGCTTTTGAGATTAGCATGCTAACAATAGCATCAGCACATATTAAAAGCTATCATTTATTTTGATAAAAAAATTATAGAAGCAAATGTTCACCCTAGTCAAAGAATAAAATGTATAAATTATTTATAATGCATAAATTTAAATTAAGCAACGTCACCTTAACATTTTGCTGTTTACAAAAGATTTATATTAGCATAAAAAGTTACAGAAAGGTGACAGTAACTTTTTCTGCTCCTCTCATCCAAATTCAAACAGCTTTTTCTTTAACTAAAAAGAACTTATATATATTTTCAAAACAAGAATTTTAAAAACATTAATTTAATATGAATATATCTGCACATCTTCACTCATGCTTTGTGTAGTTAGTCAACCACAGAAAATGGTAGCAGTTGCCACTATTAACTTCAGGTGTGCATGAAGCGGTAACTGAAGGAAAACAGTAAAACTGGTCAAACTAGCCTCAGGAGAATCTGGAGCTTTTCTCTGAGTCTCTTTATTTATTGTTCTGGGTTGTCTTATTAAACTTCTACAGGTTAGTACTTGAGACTTAAACAAAGCATCCAGTTTAAGCACGGCACATATTATAGAGGTTAATGTTGCATTAAGTAATGTTACCTGAAAGATTATTGAAGCTGCTCTGTTGTGAAATTCTCAGCTGTCAGTATCCTACTTACGTTACACCGTTCAGGTTTTTCCACAGTCTTGCTAACCTTCAAATTTCTGCCATCTTAAACAAAATTAGCCTTAAGACTGTTGTTGTGTTTCTCCCAAATACTATTTAACAAACCTCTAAAACAGGGGGTCCAAAGTGAGGCCCGGGGGCCATTTACAGCCCCTGGACTGATCCTGTGTGGTCCCCCAACTGCAATTCAATAATTATTTGGTCCAAAAGCTCAGGTAGTTGATCCAGATGGATCCTTTTTACATTTAGTCAGAGCAAAATTATTACAGACAAAGTAAAATCTTCTTGCAATTGAACATATTGGGTACAAAAAAAAGTATTAATCTTTTAATTACCACATCTTTTGCATTCTTTTTATATTCATAGTTAATAGAACGCCATCTGTCCAATGACTTTTACTCAAAAGTAGGCTTTGGTTCACAAAAATCTGCCTTTAACTCTTTTATTGTACAGCAAGCGTTTTCAAAGATAGACTGACCCAAATCCTGTTCTTAATGCAGAGAATAGACAAAAATTAGATAAAAAAACTGAGATAGTCACTCAGTTAACAAAATAATTTGTAAACTGGATGACCATGTTGTAATAAGACAAATTTGCTTTAAAGTTACGTATCAGCAGCGACTTATGCATCCCTTTCCTTCCCTTTGTAGAGCAGGATAAAAAAGCTGTATACAATCTGGGGTAATTCCATTTTTTGCTTAAAATGTGTGGGGGGGGGGGGGTTGGCCCTTGAGTACTTTTGACTTATACTTTTTTATTTGTTGTCAAGAACTGATGACACAAAACGGATTTTTATTCATTTTACTGTTCTAAATCAACTTATTAAAAATGTGACTGCAGCTAAAACAATACCATATCCTTCAAAAACATTTGCAATATCACCAGTTACAGAATGTACAGAAAAATCCTGCACATATTTATTATAAATATTACAAATATTTATCACCCTCTGATAGAAAAACCACCACCCAGGGCACCAGGCTACCAGGGGGGAACTAGAACCTGGTACTTTGGTTTTACACCGGTTCCTTCAGGAAGAACCAGCCTGGTTCCTGAAAAAGGTTCCTGGTTCTAACACGGAACAGAGTTTCACATAAACAGCCTTGACATGTTGGACAGCAGAGCTGTTTTAAGCTGGCAGAAGTCCACTTTAGAACTGGTTCTCCTATGAACAGCAGTTATTCAAAGTTGATCAGACACTTCGGAGGTAAGATGCTGTCTCCTCACATTGGCTGCACAGAACCCCTCTTCCGTCCCTGACCTTAATGCAGGTTTAAAGATTTGCAGGCAGACCTTCGTAATGGTGCCGGCTCGGTGTAGGACGACGGAGTCACGCCCATTTCCTCTTTCCGTCTGTGTCTCAACATTAAATGTTTGTTCAAAGATGTGAATCATGAATAAAGAGGAAGGTCTGATCTGAAATCAACTTTCTAAGACATTTCTAAACGTTCTAACATCAGGACTAAAAGGTTGGATATGAATATGTAGCTCCTGGACGCCATGCCTGAGCTACCTGACAGAGGTAATGTGAATATTTAGGTGTGTTTAAAGCTTTCTTTTGCCACAGTGTTTAGCTCTACTTGCATGAATTCACCTTTGTGTTTCTTCAAACCCCAGAACTGCAACATCCTGACATCCATCACTTGAATCTTTCTGTTAAATATTCCAGAGACATTTCAGAGAATCTGTCACTGATTTGTGCGTCGCGCTCCCAAACTGAATCCGCTGGAGAAATGCATTTTCACCTTGTGTCCACAGTGATGACATCAGGAGGACGGGTTCTGCATGAAACCTTTGCTAGGAAGTACACCGTGGCAGCAAAGTCTTACTTGCTCAGGGAAAAGAACCGTTTATTGTCTCTGATAGATGCCGTGGATTTGTTGGGCTGTTCAGACTGAGCCAGTAACCATCTCCGTTCAGATCCTCTATCTTCCGTTTGATGGTTGGATGCAGCGCTGCTTATGTTCTTGTTTCTGGAATAATGACGTTTTGATGTTTCTTCTGTCTGTTTTACTGCTGATCATGTGTAGATACGGTACTCTCCAAACACCTTCACAGAAAACGAATGCAACTGAATCTACATATCAGAATATAGCCATATCCTGTTGGACTACAGTGGTGGACGTTTACACACGCGCAGCACTGTAGCGTTGCACGCTTTCATCTGATTGTCGTACTGCTTTTACCTTTCAGCTCCAGTAGCTCACTTGCTGCATGTTTATACTGTTTGTTGAAGGTAATTTTTCAAATATCTGCAGCCTGCAGCTGTTTTTACTGCAGGAAAGGTTCTGATCCAGTTCCCCATTTCTTTGTGTTTTCAGTCCCAGCAGCCAGATTTTCTTGTGGTCTTTAAAAGTGATCTTGGCCAACGGTTCTCCAGACTTTCTGAAGGATTTTTAAGGTTTTTCGTGTTACTTTGGATGCATTTTATCTGTTTTCTGTATAGGTCCAACATAAATCACTCGGACATGAAAACCCGAGGGCTGAATCGGCGCTATGCTGAAAAATAAGAGACGACTTAGCAAAGAACCGGCTTTGAATCGGATCTTTAGGCAACAAGTTGACTCCTGTTGGTGGAGTATCTGCCGTCCCTCTCAGGCAAACGAATTAACAGGAACATCTGTAGACAAAATTAAAACGGCTGCCGCTAATCACTTTTTGAATTAATTTATTGATTCATTTTCTTTTTTTTTACTTTCACATTTTTCACACCCCAAAATTTAAGATTTTCACAATTAAGTTCCAGAATAGACAAAAAGGCCTGACAGCAACTCAAAGAGAAAACTATTTTAATGTATTCATATCTTCATAAACTTATAAATAACTTGTAATTATTAACTGCATAAGTTTGTCTGGTTAAAATTTGATTTATATCTATTTTAACGTCACACAGGTTGATGAGATTAAAATAGGATGCAGAGAATCTGATTTAGCAGCTGAAAACGGTCTGCATTAACAAACACAGCGACAGTTTATCAAACGTTCATCTCAATCTTAAACGTTAAAACATCGGAAAACAGAGCAGAGAGAAATAATTGAAATAAAAACTGCTAAAAAGAGCTGATCGGTGCTTCAGGCTTCTGTTTAGCTAACAGCTAAAGGCTTTCTGATGGGCCGGTTCCACTGCTAAACCGGGCCGTTTGCAGAGATAAGGAGCTGATTGGGCGTTTAAACTCTTTGCTCTCAGACATTTACTGGGTGAAGTGATTTCAGAAGCAGTTCGGTTCTGCCTCTCTGGCTCTGGGAAACCAAACAGACGTCTACGAGGAGGGACGGAGCAGACCGGACCTCCTGAGGAGGCTTCAGTCCTTCAGTGTTTGCAGGGAGATGCTGCAGATCTTCTAGAAGTCTGTTGTAGAAACACCGATCTCCTCTGCCATCATCAGTTGGGGCAGCAGCATCAGAACCAGTGACTTAAAAAGCTCGAGAAGCTGATAAACAGGCTGGTTCTGTTCTGGGGACTCCTCTAGAACCTCTGGAGATGATTTTACTAAGAAAGACTCTTCATAAACTGAAGAGCATTACAGAAAAGCCTGAGCATCCTCTTCATCAGACGTACAGCAACAGAGTCTTCCTCAGAGCCGCTGTAGCCCAGACCTCTGCAGGAGATCCTTCCTGCCTGCAGCGTCTGCAGCAGCTCCTTTAACCAGGAGATTTTATTTCAGCTGGGATTCATATATTTTTAATCCAGCAGGCTCTGCTGTAATAGAACCTGCTGATGTTCGGCTGGTTTAGGAGGAAAATGGATCAGGATCAGAATTAGTTTTCATCAAAAACAGCAGCAGGGTTTACAGATGCTCCTCTAAAACTAACTCATGTCCACTTCTACACACGATGAACGGCCTCTGAGGGCCCGGCGCGTCCTGCCAGGCGGGACCAAGCAGATGGATCACCACTGTGGAGATAAAGTCCTCTTGTCTGGAGATCCGGTTTGCAGTCAGATCTTTGCTAATCTGCCCGTCAGGTGCAACGTGACTGCAAACGACTAATAAAGCACTCAGAGAAAGTCTGGGGAAGCAAAGTTCAGTTTTATTTGTGTTTGCTGGGAAATCTAAATTAACGGGGATCGGATCAGGACTTTTAAAAAGTGAAATAAGTGAAATATAGAACCTGTAGCATACGTGTGAGAGGGGAGGGTCAGGGAGCAGGTCTGATCCGGGCGGATGGAGCGTCTCTCTTCAGCGGGTCGTATTTTTCTAACATTTACTCTAACGTCTTTGTAACTCAGCACTGATGAGTGTTTTGAACATTTATTGCACAAACTGTCTCTCTCTGTTGCTGTGCTTTTGTTTTTTCTGAATCCAATAATTGATGTTCTCGTGTGACGGTCACCGTAGCAAACTCAGAGTCGTCTCTGACTGGTAATCTCTGTACAATGTCCAAAAATAAACTATTTCAGTACTTCCACCTGACTGTGGTGAGATTATTTGGCTGTAAAATGAGCCTGAAGGCGTGTTTGCCAGTCAGGAGGATCCAGAAGCAGCTGCATAACTTCCTCCTCTCATTCCCACTGAAACAGCTTCCTGAACACCAGCAAAGAAACAAGGGTCATAAACCAGTTTTCATCATTTAAAGACACTTTATTTAGTCTGTTTTGTCTCAGAAGGAGAACAAAAAGTCATTTTCTACATCTGGGAGGATATGAGGACTAGACTTCTGGGGGTCGTCTAAAACAAACTAAGTCATGAAGGTTCTGTCAAACCACGTCTTTTTATGCTTCATGTGGAGGAAAACCTAATAAAATCTGCCTTGGGTTTGCATTTCTAAAACTAATACTTTCCCAAACGTAACAGAGACCGTTTACAGACCTTAACGAGCTGCAAGGAAAATCACGTCATCAATGTTGAGGAAGAAAAATAAGAGAAGCTCCATTAATTTGTTGCAGTTTTTCTGACGTTTCTGACACCATGAATCCTTCATGAATCACAGAGTATCGGACTCCAGTCCTCCAGAACCGGGTCTTCTGCGACCTGAGTGTCCCAGCTCAGTGTAAGAGCTGAATGCAGTCAGGTTCTACAGAACTCTGCTGGTCAGCTGATCTTACGGTTCCCAGGTTCTGAAGAGACTCGTCAGGACCAGGGCTGGACACCTCTGGAGTCCGATCAGCTGTGCAGGATCCAGACTGGTCTGGATCCAGTTTCTTTCTGATTGAGCTTCTGGTTGGAAGCTCTTTGATGGATGGACAGACGCATCATTAGTCTGGACTCCAGATGGACCGTGCTCACTTCCTCTCCTCATTTGGTTCCTCAGGAGCATTTCTGAAAGCTCACACGTTGGTGGGAAACGATCGGCTGAAGCTGAAGGACAGGAGGCGACTCCAGTCGCACTTAAACAGCAACAATGACCTCAGACCCGACTTCTACGTTCCCCCTAAAGACTTCAGACTGGACTCGGAGACGTGACTCTTAGAACCAGTTTTTATCTGATGTGATGAAGAGGGAACGGCATCAGCCGGTGCGTACCCTACATGAGTGAAATGAGATCAGGTCTGCAGGAAACTGACTGAAGAGAAACAGCAATTCAATTCTTTTATATAGCGCCAATTCATGAAACATGTCATCTCGAGGCACTTTACAAAGTCAAATTAAATCATATTATACAGATTGGTCAAAAACTTCCTATATAAGGAAACCAGTTGATTGCATCAAAGTCCCGACAAGCAGCATTCACTCCTGGAGAAGCGTAGAGCTACAGGGAGAGTCGTCTGCATTGTACATGGCTTTGCTGCAATCCCTCATACTGAGCAAGCATGAAGCGACAGTGGGAAGAAAAACTCCCCATTAACGGGAAGGAAAGCACAGTCTGGAAAATGAAAACCTGAGTGTCTGAATGTCTCAGACCTCCTGCTTCGGTTTGTTCTCTGAACCTGAAACTTTGTCTTCTGACAAATCCAGAGGCTCCAGCACAGAACCTGAAGGTCCAGGTGCTCCTTGTCGGTCGGGTCTAACAGATATTCCTGTGTTGTCCTTCTATTCACTCTGTCTGGAGTCAAAGCGTCCTGGTTTACGGACATCCAGATGTTCTCCTGACGGGATCTCCAGCAGCTGGTCATAAAGTCACATTTCACCTTTTTAGAAGAAAATCAGCAAAGAAAACCATTTCTTGGCCTGAAACTTCTTTCTTTATCCTCACATCATCAGAGCTTGAACTGAATTTTACGGAAAGTAAAGCTAAAGTTTTACTTAACAGCTTTTCTCGACACCATCTATATGTTACATGTTGACTCAAGATGGGTTCCTCCCTGATGTTTAGCAGCTTTTTTAAGGAAAAGAACAAAGACAATAAAATGGGGGGAAAGTCCCAAGAAACCCCTTCAGAGAAGACAGAGGAAGAGATCCGGGTTAAAGGTTCTGGACTGTGCTGCCGTATTAATTGTACTGTAAAAAAATAATTTGCAGAAATGTATCTGGTGTTTTTGTACAAACTCTGTTTAAAAATACGATTCAATTCAATTCAATTCAATTCAATTCAATTTTATTTATATAGCGCCAAATCATGAAACATGTCATCTCAAGGCACTTTACAAAATCAAGTTCAATCATATTATACAGATTGGGTCAGATTATACAGATTGGTCAAAATGTCCTATATAAGGAAACCAGTTGATTGCATCAAAGTCTCGACAAGCAGCATTCACTCCTGGGGAACCGTAGAGCCACAGGGAGAGTCGTCTGCATTGTACATGGCTTTGCTGCAATCCCTCATACTGAGCAAGCATGAAGCGACAGTGGGAAGAAAAACCACCCATTAACGGGGAAAAAAAACCTCCGGCAGAACCGGGCTCAGTATGAACGGTCATCTGCCTCGACCGACTGGGGTTACAGAAGACAGAGCAGAGACACAACAAGAGAGACAAAAAAGCACAGAAGCACACATTGATCTAGTAATCTGTTCTACATTAGATGGTAGTAACGGGTGAGCCGTCTTCTCTGGATGATGTCAAAGTTAACAGAACGCCAGACCAGGTGTACCTACTATGAAGAAAAAGAGAGAGAGCAAAAAGTTAAAAGCTGAAATGACGACAGTCATTTCAATGTAATACAATGCAAACTGGAGAACCGTAGAATGAAGAACAGTAGAAATCAGTAGAGTGAGAAAATTAGGCCCTGATGTCCTCCAGCAGCCTAAGCCTATAGCAGCATAACTATAGAGGTAGCTCAGGGTAACATGAGCCACTCTAACTATAAGCTTTGTCAAAAAGGAAAGTTTTAAGATTAGTCTTAAAAATAGATAGGGTGTCTGCCTCACGGACCAAAACTGGGAGTTGGTTCCACAGGAGAGGAGCCTGATAGCTAAAGGATCTGCCTCCCATTCTACTTTTAGAGACTCTAGGAACCACCAGCAGACCAGCAGTCTGAGAGCGAAGTGCTCTGTTAGGAACATACGGAGTAATCAGAGCTCTGATATATGATGGAGCTTGATTATTAAGGGCTTTATACGTTAGAAGAAGAATTTTAAATTCTATTCTTGATTTAACAGGAAGCCAATGAAGGGAAGCTAAAATTGGAGAAATATGATCCCTCTTGTTGATTTTCATCAGAACTCTTGCCGCAGCATTTTGGATCAGCTGAAGACTTCGAACTGCATTTTGTGGACTTCCTGATAGTAAAGAATTACAATAGTCCAGCCTTGAAGTAACAAATGCATGCACTAGTTTTTCAGCATCACCCCTGGACAGAATGTTTCTAATTTTGGCGATATTCCGGAGGTGAAAAAAGGAAACTCTGGAAACCTGTTTAATATGGGATTTAAATGACATGTCTTGGTCAAAAATAACACCAAGATTTTTTACTTTATTACCAGAGGCCAAGTTAATGCCATCCAGATTCAGTGATTGATTAAGAAGTTTATTTTTTGAGGACTCTGGCCCAAAGATTACAACTTCTGTCTTGTCAGAATTTAAATGCAGGAAATTTAAAGTCATCCAGCTTTTGATGTCATCAAGACATGACTGCAGTCGAAGTAACTGATTGGATTCATCAGGATTTATGGATAAATATAGCTGAGTGTCATCAGCATAACAGTGGAAATTAATCCCATGCTGTCTGATAATTTTGCCAACCGGAAGCATATATATAGTAAAGAGAATTGGTCCAAGGACTGAACCCTGTGGTACTCCACAGGTGACCCTAGAGTTTGAAGAAGATTTATTATTAACATGAACAAACTGGAATCTGTCCGACAGATAAGATTTAAACCAGCCTAATGCTTTCCCCTTAATCCCTACAGTATGCTCAAGTCTTTGTAGGAGAATATTGTGATCAACTGTGTCAAATGCAGCACTGAGATCTAACAGGACAAGTACAGACACAAGTCCATTATCTGAGGCCATGAGAATATCATTGGTGACCTTCACCAGAGCTGTTTCAGTGCTATGATGAGCTCTAAAGCCTGACTGAAACTCCTCAAGTAGGTCATTACTTTGTAAATGTTCACAAAGTTGATTAGCAACTACTTTCTCAAGAATTTTAGATAAGAAAAGAAGATTAGATATAGGTCTGTAGTTTACTAGCTCATCTTGATCAAGAGAAGGTTTCTTAAGTAAAGGTTTAATAACAGCTACTTTAAAAGCCTTTGGTACATATCCATTTACTAAGGATAGATTAATCATGTCTAAAATAGGACCACTGATCAGAGGGAATACCTCCTTAAACAACTTGGTTGGGATTGGGTCTAACATACAGGTAGAAGATTTAGATGAAGCTAAAATTTTAGATAGCTCAGAAAGCTCTACTGCTTTTAAACAGTTCAGACACTGCGCAGGTCCTAAGGATTCCTCCAATGCTGCCTCACTTACTGAGGACGAGGTAATCATGTTTGGGAGGATGCCAATTATTTTATTTTTAATGGAATCAATTTTATTTATGAAGAATCCCATAAAATCATTACTGCTAAGAGCTAAGGGGATGGCTGGATCAACAGAGCTGTGGCTCTGGGTAAGTTTGGCAACTGTATTGAAGAGAAATCTAGGATTATTCTTATTCTCCTCAATTAATGATGAAAAATATGCTGCTCTAACTCTGCGAAGGGTCTTGTTATACAACAATAGACTGTCCCTCCAGATTAGGTAGGATTCCTCTTGGTGTGTAGAGCGCCATTTTCTCTCCAATTTCCTAACATTGTGCTTCAAGGAATGCAGCTCTGAATTAAACCAAGGAGCCAGCTTCCTGTGAATAATCACCTTCTTTTTCAAGGGAGCTACATTGTCTAATGCAGAACGCAATGACAAAGTCATACCGTTTACAAAGACATCTATTTGTGAATTGGAAGAAACAACATTGCTGCCATCTACAGGGCATTTCTGCAATACGGAGGATATTAAAAAGGGGACAGACTCTTTAAGTTTTGATACAGCATTATCCGATAAAGATCTACTATAATGGAACCCTCTTTTGGGGGTGGAGAACTCCGTTAGATTAAACTCAAATGTTATTAAAAAATGATCAGATAGGACAGGGAAGGCACGATTAAATCTTTGATTTCCTCAGTTTCTGTTTCTGCAGTTTGAGAGCTTTGCTCCTAAACTTCCCTGTTTGCTGGTTAATTAATGTCCAGAATGACGAGTTCTGGACACGTCCCCATTCAGGGACACCCTGGGGCAGGCCCAGAACCGGCCCAGAACCGGCCCAGAACCGGCCCCTCTGGCCTGGGGAGGCTGTCGGGTTTTCCAGCAGGAGATGGAGACTGCTGATGGGGGAAGGAAGTCCGGGGTTTCCTTCTGGACCTTAATTAAGCAGAAGATGGACAGATGGTTTGAAGCTTGAGGAGATGTGTGGACTGGACTCGCTTCATTAGCTAACAGCAGTGTGTAAACGGAGCAGAACATCAGCAGGAACAGGACCTTTGATCCTCTGGATCAGGCAAACACGCAGCTTCTCAGTCAGATTTAGGTGTTTAGAGTTGGAGACACGATTTTACCCCTGATTCCAGAACCAGAGAACTCCATTAGACCCGAACCGACGTCAGACTCAGTCAAACTAAGAGGCTAGTGACCAAACTGCAGCATTAAGGCAGAGGTTCTCCATTAAGGGAGAGGTTCTCCAGAATTGCAAATCTGGAGAACCGCTGCCTTAATGTTGGAACGTGAATCCTGCAGCTGTCACACGGATCAGTAGACAGATTTAAAATGAATCGTGTGAAAACAGGATAAACTTCTCCTCTGAGCTCATAATCCGCTGCTTTGGGTGGAAAATACTGACTAATTTACTGCTAAAACACCTTTAGAATAAAGGAAAAAAATTACAACCCCCCCCCCCCCCCCACACACACACACACACACACACACTGTCAATCATCTGAGAGCTTCAGCAGCTGCTCATCATGCCTTTTATCCCCACAACTCTCCTTACCTCCCCTGCAGATTTAATTTCAGCTGCTGTAAATCTGCTCATTGATTAAAACACAAACGCTGATTTAGACTTCGACCAAAGCGGGTGACTCATATTGTTTAATTGTGTCTTAATGTGTAATTATCTGAGTTCCAATTAAGCCGATTAGAGCCGTAAATCACAAACAACTTCTCCTGCAGCCCTTGGATGCATCACAGACTCGCCGCTCCTTCCACTAATTAAAAGGAGTTGAGTCTGGATGGAAACTGCAGCCGTTTTTACACCGACTGCAGGGAGCTGTAAACAGGGACGTGGTTTGACCCGTCTCTCATCTCACTTCACCTTCATCATCATCAAAATGTTCCTGGGTTGGTGGAAGATCTTCTTGGAGGACATTTTTGTCCACCTCCACATGGACGACTTGTTCTGGAGTAGAAGCAATTCAACACATGGACTGGATAAGGATGCTTCACTGTTGGCTCTACTCTGTACCCGCGGTGCCCCCCAGCTTTTCTTCCTCCGATGTCTGAAACAATCAGAAGGAGAATTAAAGAGAGAAAGTAGTTCCTCCAGTCTATCCCAGTCTTGTCCTTCCTGGGATATTTACCTGATGATTATCTGCCTGCTCTCTGGTCCGGTCTGACCTTCATTTCTGTGCTGATAAAAGACGCTCCTTGGCTGCCTTCCTACACATTTAACCACATGCCAGGCTATGAGCACGGCAGCACTCACACGTGTCATATTTACCAGGCACGGATCAATGCAGATGCAACACAAACGTTGCAGCAATTCTTCATATTTTCAGAATGTCCCACCGCACCGTGCAGAGGGTTCACTCACCTCAGGATGCTGGACGCTTGAAACTGAAACCTAAACCGCTCTAGTCAAGGTGTTTAATGACATCCATATAAATACAGACTGTGGAAGAACCTCAGTGCTGGTTCTGATGGACCTCTGAACCACAGTTCTGGTTCTGTTGGACCTCAGTGCAGCATTGATACTGTCGATCACTCCATTCTGTTAGAACGCCTGGAGAACTGGGTCGGCCTCTCTGCTACAGCTCTCCACTGGTTTAAATCCTACTTAAAGGACTTTTAGTGCCAGCAGGTAACTTTACATCAAAGATGACAAAAATCACATGTGGGGTTCCCCAAGGTTCCATCCTGGGTTCCTCCTGTTCAATATCTACATGCTCCTCTAGCTCAGATCCTAAAAACATCATCAGCTACCATCACTATGCAGACGACACACAGCTCTACATCACCATGTCACCAGGTGACTATAAACCAGTTCAGGCACTGAGGAAATAGAAGAAATCAATGCAGGATGAGACAAAATGTTCTTTAACTGAATAAAAACTGAAGTAATAATTTCTGGACCAATAGAGGAGAGATCCAGAGTTAGCTCACAGCTTCAGCTGCTTCAGCCAGGAACCACTGATCAGGCCTGAAACCTGGTAGTAGTGATGGACTCAGACCTGAACCTCCATCTAAAGACAAAGTGGACCTTCTAGAACCTGGAGAACATTTCCAGGATTAAAGGACTGATGTCTCAGCAAGATCTGGATCAGGACCCGGTTCTGAAGTCCTCACTAAGACTAAGAACGTAGAGAACATGGACCCGGTTCTGAAGTCCTCACTAAGACTAAGAACGTAGAGAACATGGACCCGGTTCTGAAGTCCTCACTAAGACTAAGAACGTAGAGAACATGGACCCGGTTCTGAAGTCCTCACTGAGACTAAGAACATAGAGAACATGGACCCGGTTCTGAAGTCCTCACTAAGACTAAGAACATAGAGAACATGGACCCGGTTCTGAAGTCCTCACTAAGACTAAGAACGTAGAGAACATGGACCCGGTTCTGAAGTCCTCACTAAGACTAAGAACGTAGAGAACATGGACCCGGTTCTGAAGTCCTTCCACTAAGACTAAGAACGTAGAGAACATGGACCCGGTTCTGAAGTCCTCACTGAGACAAAGAACGTAGAGAACATGGACCCGGTTCTGAAGTCCTCACTAAGACTAAGAACGTAGAGAACATGGACCCGGTTCTGAAGTCCTCACTAAGACTAAGAACGTAGAGAACATGGACCCGGTTCTGAAGTCCTCACTAAGACTGAGAACGTAGAGAACATGGACCCGGTTCTGAAGTCCTCACTAAGACTAAGAACGTAGAGAACATGGACCCGGTTCTGAAGTCCTCACTAAGACTAAGAACATAGAGAACATGGACCCGGTTCTGAAGTCCTCACTAAGACTAAGAACGTAGAGAACATGGACCCGGTTCTGAAGTCCTCACTAAGACTAAGAACGTAGAGAACATGGACCCGGTTCTAAAGTCCTTCCACTAATACTAAGAACGTAGAGAACATGGACCCGGTTCTAAAGTCCTTCCACTAAGACTAAGAACGTAGAGAACATGGACCCGGTTCTGAAGTCCTCACTAAGACTAAGAACGTAGAGAACATGGACCCGGTTCTGAAGTCCTTACTAAGACTAAGAACGTAGAGAACATGGACCCGGTTCTGAAGTCCTTCCACTAAGACTAAGAACGTAGAGAACATGGACCCGGTTCTGAAGTCCTCACTAAGACTAAGAACGTAGAGAACATGGACCCGTTTCTGAAGTCCTCACTAAGACTAAGAACGTAGAGAACATGGACCCGGTTCTGAAGTCCTCACTGAGACTAAGAACGTAGGGAACATGGACCCGGTTCTGAAGTCCTCACTAAGACTGAGAACGTAGAGAACATGGACCCGGTTCTGAAGTCCTTCCACTAAGACTAAGAACGTAGAGAACATGGATCCTGTTCTGAAGTCCTCACTAAGACTAAGAACGTAGAGAACATGGACCCGGTTCTGAAGTCCTCACTAAGACTAAGAACGTAGAGAACATGGACCCGGTTCTGAAGTCCTTCCACTAAGACTAAGAACGTAGAGAACATGGATCCTGTTCTGAAGTCCTCACTAAGACTAAGAACGTAGAGAACATGGACCCGGTTCTGAAGTCCTCACTAAGACTAAGAACGTAGAGAACATGGACCCGGTTCTGAAGTCCTCACTAAGACTAAGAACGTAGAGAACATGGACCCGGTTCTGAAGTCCTTCCACTAAGACTAAGAACGTAGAGAACATGGATCCTGTTCTGAAGTCCTTCCACTAAGACTAAGAAGGTAGAGAACATGGACCCGGTTCTGAAGTCCTCACTAAGACTAAGAACGTAGAGAAGATGGACCCGGTTCTGAAGTCCTCACTAAGACTAAGAACGTAGAGAACATGGACCCGGTTCTGAAGTCCTTCCACTAAGACTAAGAACATAGAGAACATGGACCCGGTTCTGAGGTCCTCACTAAGACTAAGAACGTAGAGAACATGGACCCGGTTCTGAAGTCCTCACTAAGACTAAGAACGTAGAGAACATGGACCCGGTTCTGAAGTCCTTCCACTGGCTCCCTGGATCTCAGAGAATAGACTTTAAAATCCTTCTGTTAGTCTATAAATCCCTGAATTAGCACATAAATACATCACAGACTTGTTATCAGGGCATCAACCCTCCAGACCACTCAGGTCTTCTGGCTCCAGCCTGCTCTGCAGAACCAGAACCAGAACCGGACATGGAGAAGCAGCATTTAGTTCCTATGCTCCACTGATCTGGAACAAACTTCCAGAAAACTGAAAAAGTGCTGAAAGCCTGAGTTCCTTTAAATCAAGATTAAAAACATATTTGTTTAGGATTTTAACTGTTCTAGTTAAACTGTTTTACTGAAATATAATTAGTCTACTTTGTAGTCCAACTGTTTTTACTTGTTTGCTTTTAATTTTTATTTTCCCATGTTCTATTTTGTTTCTGCATTTTATTCGTGCTTGCTTTTATTCTGTTTTATTTTCCTCTATTTTAATCATGTAAAGCACTTTGCATTGTCTCTGTACTGAAATGTGCTAAATATAAATTTCCCTTGCATTATGAACCAGTTCAAGCTCTGAGGAAATAGAAGAAATCAATGCATGGATGAGACAAAATGTTCTTTAATTGAATAAAAACAAAACTGAAGTAATAATTTTTGGACCAATAGAGAAGAGATCCAGAGTTAGCTCACAGCTTCAGCTGCTTCAGCTAGGAACCACTGATCAGGCCTGAAACCTGGGAGTAGTGATGGACTCAGACCTGAACCTCCATCTAAAGACAAAGTGGACCTTCTAGAACCTGGAGAACATTTCCAGGATTAAAGGACTGATGTCTCAGCAGGATCTAGAGAAACTAATCCATGTTTATCTTTAGTAGAACTGATCACTGCAACGGTGTTTTCACAGGTCTGCCTAAAAAGTGGATGGATGAATGGACGAACAGATGGATGGAGGGAGGGAGGGAGGGAAGGATGGATGGATGAATAAATCAGACTGAATTGAAAAAGATGGAGAGCTACTGCATGCGCTGAAATGAAATGACTTAGCTGCTCAGGCCGCCCCTCTGGGTCATGGCGCCCAGGTGAAGAGCCATGCTGTCCTCCATCATTAACCGTTTCTGGATGCAGTAAAATTATGGAATAATCTGCATCCAGAAATAAAATGTCATCTACATCTTGTTATGGTAACACATATTAACTTTTTATAAGTTTGGTCATTTCTGCAAACAGTTGTTTCCGGTTTAGAAGCATTCTTATTTAGGTTTGGTTATAACAGCATTATGGTTCTGGTGGGTTCGGCTGGGTCAGCTGTTCCTGGTTCTACTTGGTTCTGAATTTAAAGGGACGGTTTAGTTTTTTTGAGTTCTGATTGATTTTTGTGTCCAGAACCACTGAAATTAACAATGATCAGAAAATAAAAGTGTTTGTCAATGAAAGTAAAAACCATAAAGGGTTTGATCACGTGACGCAAGAGGCGGCCGTGCACGCGCATGCCCGTGCGCATGCCCGTGCACCAGCAGCGGGACTCGGAGCGGCTGCAGGAGGAAGACGCAGGAGCGCAGCATCTCTCCGAGTCTCCGGCTGGAAGGATGCGGTTCTGGACCTTCTCCGCGCTGCTGCTGTCCCTCTGCGGCTCAGGTACGGAACCACCGCCTCCATTCCCGACACGTCCCGGCATTCCCAAACTTCCCAGCGCGACAGATCGGGGTTTGGGTTTTCATTCCCAGGTAACAGCTCCGCTTGGAGGAATCACCTGTGAAGGTGAGCAGGTTTGTTGGGTTTTAGCTCCTGGCGGGGGCGGATCTCTCAGATTGGACCCACTCTGATAAAAGTGGCTCTTCTCCAACCTGTATGTCGCCTGAATGTCGGCGGCGCTGCGCTCTGAGCGCAACAACCGCTCCAGGTGAGTTTGACCAGACAGAAAATCAGCCACTCTGCTTTTAATGATGTTCAAGGTGGAAAAATCTGCAGATGCTTTAATATTTACAGGTCCTGAACTATGAGAGAACAAAAACAAGTTAAAGATGGAAAACTATTCTTATTAGTAAGCATAATAGTAGCTTATTAATAATAATATGAAAACGGCTTTAATAATTGCTTTAGGGTTCTTTTAGACGCTGTCAGGAAATCAATGACGTGGATTCACAGCAGAGATGAAACATGTTTGTCACTCAGTGAGAGACAGAAGTGGTGGAGACGCATGAAGCTAGAGCTTCTCTCCTCTTTGGGGAATCCATCTGGCACGAAGAGCTCCAGGAGATGCATTTGTTGGAAGAATCGTCCCGTTTCTTGGTTCCAGCAGTACCGCCACCTTTCTCAGGTGACCGGTCCATTTCCCGGACCCTCCTCTTCCTCAGCCAGGCCGTTGGAACGAGGTTTTCCTTCGTCTTGGGAAAGATGCATGGACGTCCTTGGAGAAGCTGTGGCCCTGAAGGCAGCAGATGTCGCTCTAAAATCTCTGCTGGACCCTTCAGCACCGGTCCTGCCATCACAGAGGAGGAAACAATCCGAGCCCAAAGCATGACGCAACCATCTCCAAGCTGCAGGGACCGGTCGCTGACAACATCTGGAGAACGGGTCTGTCTGGTCCACGTTCCTGGTGGCTCCTGGTCCACCCCAGAAGGTCTCTGAGTCCTGCTGCAGTCGGTGACTGTAGCTGCTCTGTAGAGCCAGGCAGAGGTTCTCCAAACTTAATCCCTGCACCGCGAGGTTCTGTCAGCGGCAGACGGATGAGGGTCATTGATGCAGAACTGTCTGAAGGACCGGGGGTTAGGAAATTCCTCCCTGAGGTGTTTAAAGCTGTTAGATGCAGAAACAGACGTGTTAGTGAAATAAAGCAAAGATGATGACATGAACCCGCGTAGAAAAGAAAATAATAATCATCTTTATCTGTGTTTGCAACATGCATCCCAATGAAATTCATCCTCGGCATCTGAGCCGTCCCTCAGGGAGCAGCCGGCTGCCTCTGGGCGGCACCCAGGGAATATTCTGGGGCTGTGGGATTCAAACCCACAACCTTGCAATCTCTCCAGAACGCGGCAGCTTTGTGGGGTGAGACGGTCTTGTAGATGGAGGGTCCTTGGAGGAGAAGGTGTCTGGTGTTCAGAGCAGTGAGAAATGAGAAAGAATAGTTGTTGGGTTTTTTCTGGACTCAACAGGAAGGTAAAAATCTGATGGTTCCTTTGATTCTTGGCTCAGCTGCAGGATTTCAGACAAATGTTTAATTACCTGATCATAATAAAGACACTTTCCAGTTTTTCTCTCACTGAAGACATATAAAACAGAAGCCGTTGTGTCCGCCCTGAACGTCAGGAGTAGAAGGACTTCAGTGAATCTCGATGCGGTTCATGGAGCAGAAAGTATTCACACCCTTTCACTTTCTCCACATTTTGTTACGCTACTCGCAGCTGAGTTCCCACCGGTGTTTAGCCCATAGTGAAAAACATGTTGTCAGACATTTCTGTAACTGGATAAAGAACGTGAACCTTTAAGGTGCAGAGTTGTGACCCTAAACAGTCTTGATTGGAGTCCAGTCTTGGTAAATCCCGTCGTTTCAAGATTATTTGGATTTTAACACACTTCTCTAAATCAGGCTGACAGAACCGAAAGCAAGCAAGGAGTTCAATTCAATACAATTTTATTTCTATAGCACCAATTAACATCACATCATCAAGGCTCTTTCCAAAGTCAGACTCCATCAGATCCTCCAGGTTGGTCAGAAAGTTTCCTCTCTAAGGAAACCCAGCAGGTTGCATCAAGTCTCTCCAAGCAGCATTCACTCCTCCTGAAAGAGCGTAGAGCCACAGTGGACAGTCGTCTGCATTGTTGATGGCTTTGCAGCAATCCCTCATACTGAGCATGCATGAAGCGACAGTGGAGAGGAAAACTCCCCTTTAACAGGGAGGAGAACCTCCAGCAGAACCAGAACCAGGCTCAGTGTGAACGCTCATCTGCCTCGACCCACTGGGGCTTAGAGAAGACAGAGCAGAGACACAGAAAGCTCAGAAGCTCACATTGATCCAGGAGGACTTTCTATGTTATATGGTAATAGAGGATGATCTGCCTCCCCTGATGATGTCACAGCTAACAGAACGCCAGACCAGGTGTACCTTCTATGAAGAGAAAAATGACAGAGAACAAAAAGTTAAAAGCTGAAATAACAACAAACAAAGCAGATTGGAGAGCAGTAGGAGAACTCAGCAGAGTGAGAGAAATAGACCCTGATGTCCTCCAGCAGCCTAAGCCTATAGCAGCATAACTATAGAGGTAGCTCAGGGTAACATGAGCCACTCTGACTAGAAGCTTTGTCACAAAGGAAAGTTTTAAGATTAGTCTTAAAAGTAGACGGGGTGTCTGCCTCACGGACCAAAACTGGGAGTTGGTTCCACAGGAGAGGAGCCTGATAGCTAAAGGATCTGCCTCCCATTCTACTTTTAGAGACTCTAGGAACCACCAGCAGACCTGCAGTCTATCCAGACATGTTTTCACTTTCTCAGAGCGATGTCCTCAGATGTGTAATCTGTTGGTTCTGGGTCCGGGTTCTGTCTGTTGCTAAGCTTGTTAGTGATCATTCACCTGTAATCCTTTACCCACAGCCAGATTTGGAGTTCTGGTGGTATTGAAATGTTCCTCGCAGCGGTCGAGTCGATGTTCCGGTCCAAACAGGGACTTCAGAGCGTGTTTCTGTCTGTGCGCTGCAGGACTGGCCCTCCAGATCCAGTGCTACCAGTGTGAGATGACGCAGGACTGCGCCACGCCCGACTTCGTCGTCAACTGCACGGTGAATGTGCAGGACATGTGCCAGAAGGAGGTTCTGGTGAAGGACGACGGTGAGTCAGATCTCTCAGTTTGGGTCATTTGCAGGTTTTTGGGCTCAATAAATCACTTACTGGGAACCTTTCCAAAGGATTATCGTTTAATTAGACATATTTTGGCCAGGAAACCCTCTGCTGTGTACCAGCGGTAGAATCTAAAGTGACACGAGTAGAAGCAGGGTTCTGTTTGGTTCTGTTTGGTTCTGTAAGGGGATCGCTGACTCGTCGTTTGGAGGAAAACTTCACAGCTCTCTAACGTATGTCTTGTTTTCTCAGAGACTCTTTTCTAGCAAATGATAAATCCATGTTTTGGTGATCCGTCAGGATGAGAGTCAGGTGGGACGCTCCAGCAGAACCACCAGCCCCCGACTAGCAGAACCAGTGGGACCCGGGCCCTGGTCCCACTGGTTCTGCTGTCTGGGGAGGGAGGCATATGATTGGCCCAAAGTTGGTTCTGAAGGATAACACCCCCCAACCACACAGCCAAGGTCACGGCTCAGGTGGGACGCTCCCTCTGGGTCCTAACTGGACCTCTCAAGCGGAGGAGTTCTAGGTGCTGGTGTCACAAGCGACGGGTGAAATGGAGCAGAGTTAACGATGTCGTGCAGTCTCAGGAGAGAGAGGTCCGACTGAAGCTCTCAGCGGCACCACTGCTGTCAGGAGGTCCACGCCTCAACCAGAAGGACTGGACCTCAGACTGGAGACAGCTGATGTCTGGAGAACGTTGAGAAGACTCAGTGATGGACGGCAGCGGCCCAGACGGCACCAGGACGGTTCTCAAAGACGGGACTGACCAGCTGCACCGCTGTCTGGGCCTGGAGAGTCGAGAGGAGAGGATCATCAGGACAGAGCTTCCCTCCATCCAGACGCTGCTGCAGATGCTGCCTGACCAGGAATCAGACCACCATAAAGACTGCCCCCCCCCCCCCCACCCCCACCCCCACCACCGTCTCCCTGCTGGCTGCAGCTTCAGCTGCTTCAGCTGCAGAACAACCAGATTCCTCCACAGCTTCATTCCTCACATCATCACCCTGATAATCAGATTAAAATAAGCAGATTTAGTGGCTCCTAATATGTTGTAGCACTGAGCAGCGTTTTGTTATTTAAAGGGAATAAGAAAGGCTTTCAATTAAAATCTGCAGGAGATGCCATGAGGACTCGTCATCGGACCAGTTCCATCATTTTCAAAAATATGTAATAAATCTCTCATTTTAAATCTTTAATAATGTCTTTTGATTACAAAATGTAATAAACTATTACAGGGTTTGATTTAGTATTTTATGTAGTGATCACAACATCAGCAAATATTAAGAAACAGTTTTGGATGAAATGAATATTAGCGAATGACAAATGTTTGTTGTTTGGGTTTATTAAGAGTCTCTCCATGAACAAAACAGGAGCTTCATAGATGCAACTTTTCCAAGAAAGCCAGAGGATGAGGTGGAAACAGTGAAATAAATGTATCTCCCCGTGGCTGGATGGTCCCTCTGGGTTTCATGTTTAGAAGAACCCAAAGCAGAAAGACACTAACACGTCGTTTCATGTCAGCCTGATCAGCGAGGACTGAGCAGGTCTGCTTTCAGAAACGTCTGTTTGGGTCGTAAATGTTGCAGAACCGTGGCTTAACCAGCAGCTTCTAATGTTTGTACATAAACTTCTATAGAAAAGTGTCTTTTATTGGCAGAAATGGTCACGTCTGAGTGCATCAGAGGGGGCTCCCAGCCACTTTTGCCCATTTTGTGGACTAAATTGCAGCGGTTGGTGATGGAAGCGTGTCTTTCTGTTCCGGCTTGTTATAACCCAGACACCAGAGGACACTTGTCCTGCGAGCCTCCCCCAGTAAACACTGGAGTGCCTCTTTTTATTCCCTGCTTGAGGAGCAAACTCAATAACGTCCTGTCTGTGTGAAGCAGCCCACAATGGCCTCAACAGCTCCTTAATAAGAAAATTTCTGCCTGAACGCTCATGAACACCCCGCCTGTGTCATCATGACTGCGGCGCTGCTTGAAGGAGAGGACGGCCAAGCTGGAAAATAGCCTCAGACACATTCATAACAGCTGAAGTCACATAAATAAAAATCAGTCTGGCTCCGTGATTCACGCCGAGTGCTCTTGTCTTAAGATCGCTTCAAAGAGCCAAGCAGCTCCACAGAGCCTCCAGACGCAGAGGTCCAGGATTGCATCCGTAAGCTGATCCGGCGATGCTGTCCTGATCTGAACGTAAAGCCACCAGCAGGAGAGACGCCATCAGAGCGCTTCGCTCTGGGGTCTCCATCTGCTGAGAGGAGGCTCATCATTCCCCTCTGGTTATGTCTAATGTCATTATAAAAGATGATTTTCCCCTCCTCCACCACCACCACTGTCCAGCATGAAGCCGTGAGGTTGCCTCCTACCCTAAAGGAGCCGTCTGCGCACCAACAGCTGACATCTAGTGCATCACATCAAGTCACCAACATTTAGTCAAACTTTCTAGAGATATAAGTACATTTGTGTTAATTAACTGTGGACAAATGTCATCTATTGTCCATTAGACACACAGTTCTTCTCCCTTTGCTCTTCTGTCCCACATTGGAGCCGGTTTCTTCGGATCCCGGCTCCCATCCACAAAGTTTCCAACCAAGCCGGGTCGTCAGGTCATGTTTGGCAGCAAACCTCTGACCCACATGAGAGAAACTCTGAGGAGACAACGATCAACGATCAACAGATTTATTGCAATACTAAGTGGATGTTTGGGTCCGGGGGGGTACCAGAGGATGGACCGGGGTTCCCTGTGAGGATAAGGCTGAGAGACGAGAGGAATGAACACCCGGGTCAGAGAGAATAACCCCAGCAGACCTGGAGATGCTCCTCACCCTGTTCTTTCTCCTGTTTCTCTGTCATCAGCTCCGGAGGTCATAATGTTTTGCCTGGTTGTTGCCTGGTTCATAGATGTCAGAATAGTAATGATTCAGAAGAGACCGACCCGCCGGAGAGCAGCAGCAGATTGATTCGCTCCTCATCCGTCATTCAGCAGGTTGTTACCCCGACTGTTTCTGACAAAAACAGCCAAATCCAACTTTGTTGCACTAAATGCATGAAAAGTTCGATTTCAAAAAGCTGCTGAAAGCCTTTTTCCTTTCAAGTTCAGATCCCCAAGATGAAAGAATGGATGCAATTTATCCCCAATTACCTCCATCAGCCATGTGTTGGCTCTGCCGCGCTCTCAGCCTGTAATCATCTCATTACAGACCTCATGCCTCTGTCTCCTCTTCTCTCAGGGATTCACTACAGGAAGTCCTGCGCCTCCTCAGGGGCCTGCCTCATCGCCTCCTCCGGCTACCAGCAGTTCTGCACCGGCAGGCTGCACTCCGTGTGCATCACCTGCTGCAACACGCCGCTGTGCAACGGCCCGAGGCAGAAGAGGCGGACCTCGCAGTCCTCGGGCGCCGCCTCGGTCACGCTGCAGCTCCCCCTGGTCCCCGCCTGCCTCCTGCTCCTCCTGCTCCTCCTGCTGGACTCCATCCTCTGCTGACCAGGCTGGACGCCACGCTGCAGAGACTGAGTCTGGAAACACCGCCCTGAAGTCTGTGTTTTCACACGTGTGGCGTGTTTTTACCTGTGATCCTGCGCGTCAGCATCGGTTCATTTCACGTGTGAAGGTCACGGCGCTGACCCCCCCCCCCCACCCCCCAGAGGGGCCTGCTGGGTTGTGGAAGAGGACAACTGTGGATTTAACCAGGATTCCCTCATCCCTGTTAGTTTTGTTGATGCACACAATAAAATCACAGCAGGAAAGAACAAAAATATAGTTTAATGTTAGAAAAGATCCTATTTTTAACTCAAATTCATCATTTCTGCTGCATGACTTTAATCAGCATGGTGGGAGAACAGCTCGCTGATTAAAAGGGGGGCTGCAATAAATAAATGAGAGACAAAGTTGTTCCAGATTACAGTTAAACATTCTGACCAACAGCTTAGATTTCACTGTAATTAAAGGTGCTTTTCACATATTATTATTATTATTATAACGCCTTTTCTGCTGAATCTTTTCTGAGTGTCGCCCCTCAGCTGCTTCCCAAAGGGGGGGGGGGGGTTCCCCACCCAGGGCTGCTCCTCAGCAAGCCTCCACTTCATCAGGTGTCTCTGATTCCTTTTACCCAAACCGACACCACAAGGATGGGCTCCGGTCTCTGGGTGTAGATAGAGGCTAAATAGATAAATAGTACATAGAGGAAACGTTTCTGCCACCTGCTACAGTTGCACTGCTCTCTGCACCACCACTAGGCGGCGGTAAAGTGCCAACATCCATCCTGGTTTTCGCGGCTGGCGACGTCTGTCAAAAAAAACTCAAACCGTTTTTTTATTCTTTAGAAAACCTAAATTTTATGATATCAAACTACATAAAAAAACATCCAAACAGACATCTAAGTAGTTTTTAAAGCTCTTAGTTTAAGGTTTGCACCTACAGGAAAGCTCAATGGGTTCATTAACTCATTTTAATATCAGACAAGGATAAGAATAAACACAAAAGACCGGTTTCTAATGTGGACTCTATGTATTAAGGGGATAAACTATCCAAAGCAACCTGGCCCGGTCTAAAATCATAAACTCATCATCGACTCATCCAGGAGGAACCAGAAGAACCCAGAACCACATCTGAAGCTCTGCAGGCCTGAGTAAGGTCAGAGGTCAGGATTCAACAATAAGAAAGAGAGACTGGACAAAAATCGCCTCCATGGGAGAGATCCAAGACCAGAACCACCGCTGACCCAAAGGAAAAACACCTGTGGATCAGGTGAACAAGGAGATTCTTACCTGCTCAGGTGAACAAGGAGAAGCAGCAGCATCACTCTTTTCATCAAGCAGCAATCTAAACCTAAAGCAAAAGCTTCAAGTTGGATCAAAACCATGTTGAAAAGTGCCAGAACATTCTTGTTTTTTATGTTCCTCCGATGTTTCATGGAGGAGATGTTACGGGTTTGCTCTGGGAGAGAATCAGTCTGGGGGAGAACAGGAAGGTTTGTTAGCAAAGTACTGAAATATTCACGTTTATAAACTGGTTCTGAGTGGGTGACATCATGACTCTCTGATCTGAACATGAATTATAAACACTAGGATTTCATAAAACTCCTAAAATATGTCCAAAAACCTGCTGATTCAGGTAAAGTCCAGCTTCTCATCAGCGGCTTAAACTTTTAAAGATGTGTCTGTGAAGTAAAAACCCGTTATTGTCTAAAAATGTATGATTATTATTATTCATTATTATTGTTCTTTCCTGTTTTGTTTTTTTGCAAATGTTTAAAAATGTATGTGGTGTACTGCCGCCAACGACTCAATTATTCTGCAGATTTTAATTTCTTTGTCGGTTTTTGGATGTCAAGAGAAACTAGTTATCAGGCAGCTTCTGTTTTAGGGGAAAATGTCTCTTTATGTTCAGATAAAGTGCAGCGGCGTTTGGGTTCATGCAGGAGGACTGAAGTAAAAGCAGGAATTACTGGGAGCATCTGACTTCCATCGGCTCAGAAAGGCGAAGCCTCAAACCTTTGAGCTCTTCTCCGTTTTTGTGTTTTTGATTTCTGCTCAACTTCATGTTTCTGTACTGGTCCGTAAAATATTTCCGTCCAAACGCTCCGAGACCCGTTTATCCTTTGAGCGCCAATAAATCCATCCTACAGCTGAATGTGCTGCTTTTGTTCACAGACTCGTTTAAATCGATGACTTTTCATAGATTTAGAGTTCACATAATGTGGCTTCAGGCATCAACTCAGAGAGACTAAAAAAAGATATCATCTTTCTGGCTGGAGTTCCTGTAGAGAACATGAATCGCCATGCAGAAAGACCCCAGGCCGGGATTCAAACCCAGGACCTCCGTGCCACTCCCTGCAGCTAAAGTCACCAACGAGGGATCAGATTTCTGCTGAATACCTTTAGGAAAAACCTGGAATATTTAAGGACGCATCAGCTCCCAAAGGGAAACCGAGCCCCAGCAGAGACACTCAGGTGTTGCTGATCCGTCTGCTAACGATGACAGATCAGTGGAAGTCAGGAAGATTAGGTGGAAGTTCAATAAAAGCCTCAGAGAGACAGAAGGTCCTGCAGTTACAGCTTCTGGTCCACGGCGATGGAAACCTGTGACAGACGGAGCGTCCATCAGGAACAAACCACCGCTGATCAGACTTCATTCTGCTCATGGTTTAGGTGAGGAGGCTGAAGGAGGAGGAGAATAAAGTCCGTCTGCCATCATGAAGTCAAATCTTTAAAGCTTTTTTATTTTATCACCCATCAGACCTGTTTCAGGTTCAGGGACTTTTCTGCTGCCAAAGGTGATGCAGGAAGAAAATAAACCAGAGAGGGAAGAAGAGAAGCTACCAGACTAGGCGTAACATTATGACCACTAGCATGGCTCTGTGCTTTATGGCCAAACAGAAATCTGGTGGTTTGTTCCCATGTGACTTTGCAGACCTCTGTCCTGCTGACTGCTCCTGTTTATCCAGGTTTTAAATACATTAGGAGACCAAACTTCGCTCTTTTGTCTTTCTTTATACCAAGCTGACTGTTTGGGCTTCAGACGCTGCGCCTGTTGACGTGTTCGCTGGTGAGGCGGCACCGCAGCACCTGCAGGAACACCTTCCTGAATATCTGCAGGACAGGTTGTAGAGGAAGGGGTCGAGGACGGAGCTCAGGTAGAAGAAGGTGGAGGGTCACGTAGCTCCAGAAGAAGGAGAGAGTCCAGTGAGACTTTGGTACGGCGGCCATGTTGGACCCGGTCGGTGCAGGACGGTGATCCCAGACACGCTAACTTAGTTAGATTGTGACTCCTGAACTGATTTAACTTCCTAAAGCTGCAGCTGCATGCTTGGTGTCTCAAAGCTGAGACGGTCATTGCTGCCTCTGCCTGGTTCTGCTTGTGAACCAGAGGTCTAAAACATTCAATAAATGTCCCTTAGCATCTTTAAAAGACAGTTTCACATCAATGGATGTTTGACAAAGACTATTTAAGCCAACAATCAGAACGCTGCCATGTTGTTGTGGTCCGTCATTAGTCTGCTGTTTATCTGGATCCCTGCAGGGCTGTTGATGGAAACGACTCTGAGACTAAACAGCCGCTCAACAAGTGCAAATTATCAGCCTTCCTGCTGAGCAGCACCAATGAAAACACATTTATTCATGAGACTGGGTCCCAGACATGCCGGGGGAATTATCCGCTTTAGAGGGCTTCGACACAACGAGGCGTCGATGCAAATCATCGAACCTGCTGGCTGTCAGAGGCTGAAAGGATCAGAATCAGGTACAAATCTGCAGAAAAACTACCCAATGGTCCTTGAAGCAGATCAAGAAGCTGCTATCGCTGCTCCCCGTGTTAAAGAACAAAGAGACGGTGACATTTCCTCAGGTGAAACCAGTTTAAAGGCCACTTAATGAAACTTTTATTCCAGAACTGGCTTCCTGTCACCTAATAACACCAGATATTGGTGAGGCTACTGGTTCTGCAGACAAGGAACAACAAAGCTTTGAGAATAAAGTTTTCACTCGTCTGGATGAGCAGATTTTTCAGCTTTTCATCCAAAATGATGCACAAAGCAGGTTGATAGTGACAGACACCCACCTCTGATGTGACCTTTGACCTCCAGAGGTCTCTCTGTCAGATCCCTTCCACTGATGGACGGTTGTTCAGTCAGATTTGGTTTGATCAGATCGGATTACGTCATATTTTACGAGTTAAGTGGCCCAAACTGAGATCAAAACCACAATCAAAAGCTTTTCATAAACCCACAAAGAAAAATAAACTGACAATTGATGGATGGATGGATGGTTGGATGGATGGATGGTTGGATGGATGGAGATGAACCAAGGAGGAACAGATCTGAGCGTTTTTACGGACGGATCGCCAACGTCCTCCGGGACAGAAGCAAGTTCCATTCAGCAGCAGTTTAACTGTTAACTGATTTAGTGTCGAGGAAACATTTCCTAAAGAACTCAGACACAGAGTTTCTGATTATGAACAGGCAGAGTGTTGTTATCCTCTCTTTATAAACTTATAAATTGCCTCCAGCAGCTTCTGAGACCAAAAAGCTGTTTCCTTGCTGCTGCAGACTTCCTGACAGCCCACCTCTGCACAGAGGAGCTTTATGTGGGCCCAGAACGTCCTGATCATTAAACAATAAATTATTAAATTAAGTGTAGGTGGTGGGGTTGGGCCAGGCTGGGCCAGGCGTGCCCACAGGCAGCGCTGATGCAGATGAGGCTGGGTGGGGGTCTCCATGCAGGATTACTCCATGTGTGAAATGGAAACGCTGAGGGCAGGAAGGACTCTGAGTCTACGTTCATGTTGTAAAACACATCCTAAGAACAGAAACATTTTAAATATCATTCCCACCAGCAGGCTTTCAGCGTCCCACCTGCAAACTAACTTCAAAATACTGCAGCTCCTGCTTCAAAATGAAAAATTTCTGCAACTTTTAACCAGATGTTATTATTAGCAACAAGATTAATTTGTGTAGATTTTAGGCAGATTTGGTTGTTTTTGTTTAAACTTTATTCCTTTTCCTCCTTTCTCATAGGATCTAATAAGCAGTTAATCTGTTCTGCCTGATTAAATGAAGGATAAATAAAGTAAAACGAAAAAGGTTCAGTGTCGTTAATTATTTATCCAACCAGTGACTGTGGATCAGAGGGTTACTAAACTTCCTTTGTTTCAGCTGTTGTTCCTTTATTTGTTAATCAGTATTGAATAAATATGACTTGATCAATAATAAAACTGATTTCTGATATTAGTGATGGATAGAAATGTAATTTTCTTACATTTTTTTGGTGTTGATCTCGAATAATAGACGGACGTCCAGAAATGTAACAACTAGGGATGAAAACCTGTGAAACTGTGCAGATTAATGAAAGTTGCAGCTCCAGGTGGATTGATAGGATTCAACAGAAAATGCCAACGGTTCTTCGGTTGATCGTCTCTAACGTTTGAGTGGATCTTCCTGCATCTCCAGAGAACGGCTGCAGGCATCGTGCAGCCAGATGATGCCGAGCTGTTATGGAGCTGCCGGGGCTTCGCCTCGTGCACAGACACCAGTTCCTGCAGCCTTCAGCAGCGCCGGGCTTTCAGAACCACAGGAGCAGCTCTAATGTGTGTAAACACAGCGCCTGTGTGGGGCCCGGGGCCGATGTGACTCCAGCCTAATAGCTGGATGGAAAGATCAGCCTCAGAGCATGCGGTTGCCTAGCAGAGCCACTCGTCTCATCACTGCAGCTCGGTTTCTTGGCCAAATGGCTTTTAAACAAAGCAAACAAGAGCTGAAGAAAACATCTAAGAGGAAAAACAGCTTTAAATCGGTTTCTCCTAGCAGGACAGTGTTGTTGGCCACGTCATGGCTGCAGTTTGACAAATATAGGAAGGATACTGCAGCCGTACGATAACATAACACGTTAGCAGGGTGCTGATGCACAGCTTCTTTCACTCTCATCTGATAAACGTATAGAAAATATCGGAAATATTTGTTTTCACCATTATTATCTTACAGAACCAAGCAACTGGAGCGCTGGGAACTAGCAGGGAGAGAGAAAGATCTGGTGGGAAGGAGAGGAACCAGAGAAGCTTTTAACTACTGGGAGGTTTGATGAGAAGCAGGAGGGACGAATCGGGGGAATGTTGAGCATCTGGGAGGAAGCAAAGGGACGGATAAACCCAGCAGGAACACAGATGGATCTACTAACCAGAGAAAAAAGGACACAGCAGAACACATGAAAGAAGTAGGAATCCAGAAACAAGAGAAGCAAATGATGCAGAAAGAGCTCAGCAAGAAATAACCAACCTAAAATAATCCTGTTATAAAAACAAGAGAGAAACAAAATGAGTGTCTGTAGACCATGACTTCCTCTTTCTCTGGGGTATAAATATGATGTAACGCAGAAATATATTTCTTTTAGTCATTCTTCAAAATGGGAAAGACCAGAAAATGCCATTAAGGAAAGGCAGGTGTGCGTTTGATCTTCATCCAATTGGAGATGTCTCTGCTGGACGCCAATTAAGTCTCCATGGCAACCATTAAGGTTCACGCCGAACTCAAACGAGGCGGACGTACCGCGCTGATCGCCTGACGTTGGTCGCTTGACATTTCGTCTCTCTTCAAACAATCCGCGCTGACATGGCAGCCATTTCAACGGCGTCCCAGAGACGCAGCGGTTCAGCGAGTACCTCCACCTGGATCTGCGTCTGGATGGCGGTCGCTTCCGTCTGTCCAGGGCCCAGGATGAGGAGCCGCTGCCCTGCATCAGGGGGCCGATGCCTCCGGGACACGAACTACAGCCGTCCTCAGTCAGTAAACCCATTAATGCTCAGTAGAAATACGGCTTAATTGTTCTGTCTAGATATGTAACATATAAAAAAGTGTTTTGCACTTAAATAAACGGACGAGGATCCTTTAAGTGACGCAAATTGACAGAAAAGTTCAAAGTGTCGAAGTCTGTCCGCCCAGTTCGCGTCGCTCACTTCGCCGCTGGTTAATTTGCTCCTGAACGCACCTTTACATCAGGAGAACTTGTGAATTCCTCGCTCCATTCGCGCTCAGTGTGAACGCACCTTGCAGCTTTCCTGCAGCGAACACTGCTGGCAACCTGGATGACGACATGGAAAAGCATCTGATGGCCGCTGTGAGGAACCGTGGAGGAGCCGTGATGCTGTGGGCCGGCTTCTCTTCCAAAGCTCCAGGGAAGCTTCTTGGAGCGCCGAGGCCAGAAAGCTGAAAACGTCACTGGTTCTGATGAGCCCGACCCACACAGAGAGCAGAATCCGCCTCGGTCCATGAGCGTCTCGGTCCCCAGACCCACGTCCTGCAGCAACGCTGTGAAAGCAGCCTGGTGAAACGTTCCAGCAGAATGGAGGTCGTGTCCTGAGGAAGAGCAGGCAGCAGCCGATAAGGACGTTAGAAAGCATCAGCCAGCATCATTTCCTTCTGCACAGCATGAATGCACTCAGGTAAAGGTTGGATTGTTCAGTTTCTTGTCAGCGTGACATTATGGCCGATGCTACAATGAGCATTTTCTACTGAACAACAGGTTGATTTTAAACATTTACACCTCGTTCCGTCACAGGCCTGATCATTCATGGGAGGATGAGTCAGTTGTGGCCTTTAAAACCTGCAGGAAGGTCGAAGCGTCATGGTGGGTTTTTAACAAAGAAAACATGTCTGACCAGTGAGAAACGGCCGTTCCTGTGAAAACCTCCCATCCTCTCATCGTGTGTGAGAAGATCGTTCCACCAAGCTTTGCACTTATTCATCCTGAATAGGATGTTTCTGTTCCCACACGAAGGCTGGCTTCATGCTGCCGTCCTTCTGCACGAAGCTTCAGTCTGAATCCGTGACTCCTGCCTGAATTATGCGTTAAACTCGTCTGTCGGGGGTTTAAAAGCCTGCAGAGTTTCTAAAAGCATTGCTTACAGGAGCTCAGCGTGTCGTAGCTGCTGGCCAACATGGCTGCTTTTATTATCTGTGGTAATTCCCTGTTCCAGGCGGCAGGCTGAGGAGCTAATGGCAGGATCCTCCTTTAAGATGACTCTTTTCTCTCTGCTTCCACCTGTCACTGTGGCTCATTGATCCCAGGCTGAGCGCTGGCGTGGAAAATTGCCACTGAGTCAGCACAGATCAGCAATATCCCTGCAGAGGAGTCTGTGTGCAGCTCAGGTTGGGAAGCTGCATGGTGCATCTTTGAAGGCTCGCATGTTGCTGATAAATCTTGATTATTCGTATCAGTTTGCTGAGCAGCCTGAGTCAGAACAGAACCGCTGGTCCTCTGCAAGAAGAAAACAACGAGAGCGACTAATCAGACCCCAGTGAAAGCTGATTATTGGAACAATTAAGCATCTGTCTTTGCAGTAACTTGTGTTTAAATCAAGCTTCTCTAGAGGAGGAAACAGGCGAAGCTTCAAATGAAAATTACTTCTGAAAAGAAAATGTTGTTTTTCTTTTATGTGTAGAAATACATTGACCTGCCAAAGTTTTAATATTGCTTAAACCTCCACGTTTGATCACTTTTTAACACAACTTTTAGTGTATTTTATTAGGATTTTATGTTATAGATCAACTGAAAGTGGTGTATGTGTGCATTTATATTCAAAGAAGAGTGTTGCTTCAATTTAAAAACAGAATCCTGAGTCAGTTGTGATTAACCACATTGATTTTATCAGTTTCATGAGCCGCTCCCAGGCAGGATCAATGCCAGATCATGCTCAGCCTGGAGGTGTGATGATCTGGGCCCGCTTTGCTTCTTTAGGACCTGGACGACTTGCTTTAATCGACAGAACCATGAATTCTTCTTTCTAGCAGAGAATCCTGAAGGAGAAGGTCCATCCATCAGTTTGTGACCTTGAGATCAAGGATCTGCTGCAGGACAATGATCCACCTGAACTGCTAAAAGGGCCTAGTCAAAGTCTGGATTGAGACGCTGCGTCATGTCTTTCAAGGGGCCAATCCTGCTGGAAACCCTCCAACAAGTCTGGATCTATTCAACAAAGCGGAGCGGGTCCAATTCCTCCACAGTGATGATGAAGACTCAGAACCAGAACCAGGAACACGTGAAGAACAGCCAGGGTTAGGGTGTGATTACTTTTTACATTACACCCGGTAGGCCTGGATGAATTCATCTCTTGTAAATGAAACCATTATTTGAAAAATTATTATTTTTTGTATTTACTGATGTAATCTCAGATACTTTAGTTTAAATTTATTATTAACTTTACTTTGATCTGAAACGTTTGATTGGATAAAGTGGCAAAAACAGAGGAAATCTGTGAGGGGTGAAAACTTTTTTCAGAGAAGTGTCTCTTGGAAAGTAAGTCAAATGTGTCCCTAAGTGTTTGACAGAAAGTAAAAGTAAAGGATAAAATCAGTGTGAGTCCAGCACCAAGCAGAGTAAATAAGGCCGGCTCATCGATCGGCCGTCCGGCGGATAACAAGCAGCCGTGGAGGAAGACAAACCTCATCAAATCCACTGAAAACGTCCCTGAAAGCCTGAAGAACTGCTGCTGATTCACAGCCACAGAGAGTTTAAAACAGCTTTTCCAGGTTCCCCGCTCAGCACAAGAGATGAATATTAATCCGTTCTGTCTGCCAGGTAATTGGGTTTAACTACCAGGCTCATTTAGATAACGCCTGGCAGACGTCAGGCAATTTAAAGAAGGATAAAAAAGCCAAATGACTTTAAGATGTCGGATTATTCTCTGGATTCAAGAGTAAACTGGCAAAAATACTCAACAAAAGGTCGATTAAGCCCTGGAACATCTCCTCTGAATTAATGGCGTCCTGTCCATGAAAAGTCGCTGATGAGGGAAGGATTTGTCTCACACCGCCTGTTGAAGTGAAGGAAAACTGAAGGTCCTTCGCTGTTAAATCGTCATCACAGCGTCTGTAAGTCCCAGACAAATATTATTCATGGTAGAAATAATCCAATCGCCCTGCAGGAGATTTTCTGAATGAGGGATCTGAGTGTGTTGACAGAGCGTCACCTTCATGTGCCGAGGGGCAAACATGAAGCAGCCTTCAGAGGTCTTCTTCTGGGCTTGTCCTCCTTCACAAAGGCCCTTCTACGTTGTTCTTTGGACTTTGGCTGTGCAGGAGGTCTACGGAGCTAAAGCAGCGACATTGAAAAGAGATTTGGTATTGTAAAATTAGACACTGTAAAATCAAATGTTGTAATTATATAGGAAATTTTTGACCAATCTGTATAATATGATTGATTTTGACTTTGTAAAGTGTCATGAATGACATGTTTATGAATTGGCGCTATATAAATAAAATTGAATTGAATTGAATTAAAATCAAACATTTTTAGAAAGTAAAAATTTATGATGATATTCTCATTTTATGCTGCAGCTTTTTTTTAAATGAGAGTCGTTTTGATTGTCACTGCAGAGTTGCCGTCGGGGGCGGGGCTAAACTGAAGGCCCCTTCATGGACCCTCCGTTTTTCCAGTACTCCTCATCATCTACCTTTAGTGAACTTATGAAAAGCTCCAGGTGAAGTACCGCTGCTCGACCACAAGAAAGGGAATAATTTTCATTAAAATTATCTTCATTAGCTTATACAGCAATGATTGTAGAGACATGGAGCTGAACCAGTGACAGCAGGTAGATGATGAGGAGTACTGGAAAAACGGAGGATCCATGTCTCTCTCCCCGTTCAGGACTTACAAGCTTCTGCGTTACATTAACGCACAGTTTACTGAGTGTATGTAGCTTCTGTATATATATCCTTTTTATTTTACTGTATTTTTATTTTCTGTCTGCACCATCAACACCAAGTCAAAGTCCTTGTAAGTGCAAACCTTACAAGGACTCATTTCGAGAAGATTTTACTTATTTTAATTCACTTTTTGCAGTGTATATTATATTATATGCTAAATAAAAGATGTGTACAACATAAACCAATAATCAGAGTTTAATTTTCAAGGTTAACACGTGTCTATATACATTATATTTCATCACATCACAGCTGGAGATTCCATTGTTTTCTTTGATTTAAAACTTTGCCGTTACACTGTTACGCTCTTTATGATGACCAAAGGCTTCTGATCCACATGGATGTGGGATTCCTTACAGCTCCTTAGCGCCGGTAAGGAACGTCGCGAGGCTCCTAGGCTAAAGGAGGTAAGAGAGGAAGCATCCAGGCTCCTTTCCTGCCTCCTTCCTCGCTGACTGCTCTATTCAGACACTCTGATCATGGAGACCCTGATGGACTTCTGCTCTGGCTGAAGAGTCCTGACCCAGAAGTCATTTGGAGCGGCAAGGAGACGGGAAAACCTACAATTAATGGAGAACCTGGACGTGTGGAGATGACGACCATGACAGGAGGTTACATCAGAAAGGTTTTAAATACCTCATCGTGGTGATGAAGGGTGAATATTCAGTGGTTAGAATCAGTTTAGAAAACGCCAACATTTATACAGATTTCAGCTTCCTGACCTTTGTGTGGCTGGGCTGTGGAGCTCCATGGAGGTTCTCACGCCTTTCAACTAGAAGCTGGCTGTTTTAGGGGAAAAAAGATGCGAACGCCACACGATGTGTCACT
Source organism: Fundulus diaphanus (assembly GCA_037039145.1). Classification (NCBI taxonomy): domain Eukaryota; kingdom Metazoa; phylum Chordata; class Actinopteri; order Cyprinodontiformes; family Fundulidae; genus Fundulus; species Fundulus diaphanus. The sequence continues at coordinate 55,875,206 of CM073132.1, read as the reverse complement.
ACCAAAAAAACATTCCGGCGGGGCGCACCAAGTAAAGCTGCAGTAGACCTCTGAACCTTCCTCCAGCGGTGGACTACACTTATCCTCCTAATCACAACAAAGATGATTTATGGAGGGACACACCAAGCCTGCAGATGTGTTTATTACAGAGGAAATGACCCTGAACTGCGTCTGAGAGCAGATAATGTTGCTGACGCTCCTCATGAAGGACTCCTGTTATCGGCTCAGAGTTTGCTTTGGCACCAGAGGCAGAAACCATCAAGCCAGGCTGTTATTATCAGAGGGCAGAAGCCTTTTACTGCTGCGTGTTTATGGCTGGTTAGAAAATAATTCATTAATTGAGGTGGTGGTTACAGTTCAAACACCGTCATGACCTAAGAGGGGAAAAATGTTGACGGTCACTGAACAGACAGAGGTTACCAGAGTCCCAGATTTATTTGACTGTTCCAGCTTTGTTCTGGTTTCTATTTTCTCATTTTTGGAAGTTTTTGGTCGGGCAGTTCACCAGGAGCCTCTCAGGGGTCCGTTGCCCCCCAGAAAACCAAGAAGAGATCTGAGCGGGCTTCGTATCAATCCCACAAAACAATACCCCAAGCTTGGAACATCTCCCAGAGCTCCAATGGTAGATCTGGAGGAACTGCAGAGATCCAGAGCTCAGGTGGGACAATCTGTCTGCAGGACAGCTGTTGGCTCCAGGAATCTGACAAGGAGGCCATTGTTGGAGGAAGAAGTTTACCGTTTTCTGCTATCCGTGTAGGAGACACTAATCTGAGGGGACTGAAGCTGAACATTTTGGCCAATATGTAAAATGCTACATGTGAAGTGAAACTATCACCCTGAACGCACCATTCCCACAGTGAAGCACGGTGGAGGCAGCATCAGGCTGAGGGAACCAGGTCAGAGCTGCTGGAGATGAATCAGGAGCATCCTGCAGGAGAACCTGAGACTGAGGTGGAGGTCCTCCTTCCAGCAGGAGAACCAGCCAGAGATATTATGGGATGGTTTAGATGAGAGCAGATTCATGGGTTAGAATGGCCTAGTCAAAGTCCAGACCTGAATCCAACAGAGAATCGGTGAAAACTGATGTTCCTGCATCTTCTCCATCCAGTCTGGCTGAGCTGGAGATGTTCTACCAAGAAGAAAAAAGTCTGCAGACGTTCAGAGCTGCAGGAGACAGAACCAGAAGACCTGCAGCCAGAGGAGGTTCTACAGAGTTCTAGCTCAGCAGAGATGGATTAAAATGATCCGTTTTCTTTCTGCTTCACTGCTAATAAAATGCATGGAAGCTTGTGAAAGCATGTTCAAAGTGTGGAAGGTTTAAGGGTGTGAATACTTGTGCCAGGCCCTGTCTATGCAGCATGCCTGGCCCACATTATTTCAGCATGATTGTTACGGTGCAGGAACCCTCCAAAGAAGCAGGAACGCTCCGTCTTCAGGTAAAATGCTGCTGGGGAACACCTGCGGATCATCTCCCAACCTTTAATCAGGAGAAACGAAGGTCTCCATGTCGGACCGCTCTGCATCCCGCCGGAGGGTTAAAGCGGTCCAGACCTCCTTCCTGGTTCTGCTGCCTGCAGCGACGCTCGCAGGAACATCCCAGATAACAGAACCCTCTTCAAGAGACAAACAGCTTCTTTTTCACGGGTTTAGATGTCTGATGATGGACATCTTCTCTTCTTTAAGCTCCACTAATGCTGCCTCGTTCTGGATATTTATTTAAATCCAGCTTTAAAGCTTCCGGTCGATGTTTTTGAAGAGATTTCTCCTACATGCTGTGAATTTCACCAGGTGTTTTCTTTTTAACGTTAACAGACTCGTTTCTTGGTCATTTTTGAGCAAACTGCCAGACGTGGGGCTTCATTCACCCGGACCTTTCTATGATTTCTTAAATGGACACAAAAACACAAAATAATGCAGGTGAATTAAAAACCAGCTTATAAATTATGCATCGCTTTGCCAGAAGTGTTGGGTTGCCACTAAGAATCATTGAATTCAGGTTTTTCAGTCACTTCCATGTCCTCAGGTGTATAAAACCCCAAACCTGCTTCTACTAACCGGGGCGCTGTGAGGAGCTCAGTGAACTCCACACGCTACCATGACAGGATGCTGGTAGTGCAAGAAGTCCAGTAGAGAAATGTCCTCCCTGCTAAATATCCCCCAGATGATGCTGAGGTCTCCAACTCATTGCAGACGTCCAAACTTCCCGTGCCCTTCAGATTACCTCAGAACCAGGAGTAGAACTTTGTGGAACGGGTTTTCAACATCAGCGGACTTCAAAGTGTCGGAGGATCGTTCTCTGGAGTGATGAAGCATGCCACTCCGTCTGGTAGTGGGTCTGAACGCCTAAGAACTATAAAGTTCTTGCACACTTGGGTTCTGCAGATCCGAAGAACACCAGTTTAGCCAAGAGGAAAGTGGAGTGGCCTAGTTAAAGTCCAGGCTGAAATCCACCTGAGATGACGCAGCATGAACTGAAACACACCCTTCATGTGGGAAAACCTTCCAGCGTGGCTGAATTCTGGGTCATCGTGTGAGAACAGCTTGTTCTGTTTGTCTTTGTCTGAGATGATCTGAACCTCTGCAGAGACAATAAAAGCAGAAGAAATCTTTGAGGGGTGAATTCTTTTTCACAGCTCTGCTTGTATTGTAAAGCACCCTGAGAGAATGTTTGTTTAGGGTTAGCTTTATTAATAATAAATAATAAAGCTATTATAACTAATAGCTTTATTATGATGAGACCCATCAACATCAGTCTGATGAGCCCCAGATGTTCATGGAGTTCAGGGGGGAGAAAGTCACGAGTCCAGATGACAGAAAGAACAGAAACCGACTCTTAAAGGAGACGAACCGTACCGCCACCAAACTAATTTACTCGACTACTCCGTATATTTATCAATTATGAATTATTAAAGGTCATTAATAATATAGATGTTATTAGCAATTCTTAATAATATGATAATTATACCAATGATGAACCATTATTGTCTGAATTTTATTCGTATTTAGGCTTTTTTCAGCATCCAAAGAAGGATTTAAACCTTCAATTTTCTCATCATAAAATTTTTAATCAAATTCTATTTTGAATTTATGATTTCTTTTAAAGTAAATATCAGAAAAGTTATTGGAGCAAATAAAGTACACCTTTATTTCAGTCTTTGTGGTCAAATGACATGGTTCTACCCGATTCTGAAACGATTTAAATCTAAATCTTTAGATCTTTAACTGTAAAAACACAACAAATTCCATGTTGTCGTTATTTATTAAAAACAGACGGAACCAAAAAGCTTCTGGGAAAACTAAGTACAGCCTGTGGTCCAGCAGTCTGACCTCATCAGTCCTTCACATTGATGCGTTCTGGTCGGCTCTTCAGTTCACTGAGGGTTCTGCACAGCGTGTCAGTCAAGTTGAGGCCTGGACTTTGACTAGGCCATTGCAGCAGCTTCCCCTTTTCAGCCACTCTGCTGTGGACTACCTGCTGTGTTTGGGATCATGGTTTGGACTCACATCAGATCCTAGAATACTTTGGTCTACAGAGGAGATCCTGGTCCTCTCTGAGGCTGCAGCCCCGATCATTACTCCTTCCTCACCGTGCTTCGCAGCCGGTTGGAGGTTCTGGGGCCGATTTGCTGGGCTCTGGTTTTTCCAGCTGAACTTCCAGAGGTTTGAGATCTGTTCGACACGACCTCTGCAGACCCCAGTCGCATCGGCTGCTTTAGTATTTACCCCTTTCTCTTTTCCAGACGCAGTCCGACTTTAATGTTCAACACAGACGTTGGTTTTCAGAAACTTTCAAAGGTTTTAAACATCGGGCAGAACCCTGCTGTCACCATTACAGTAGCTGTACAACGCTTTGCACCTTTCAGCTCTAACTTTCATGCCAAACTGACGGTTCGGGTTCAGGAGACCCGAGGTAAATCGGTTTCAGCCAGTCTTCCCAGTACAGAACCTTAAATTTCTGTCTCTGATGGTTCATCGGTTCTCAAACCTGGCTCCTCAGTCAGAGTGACGGTCATCTGAGGCTGGGGCGCCACCCCAGAGTCGGCCTGAAACGTTGTGAAGGTGTGTGGAGGTTTCTCCTGGACCGTGGTTCTGCTCGGCCTGCCGTGACGCAGCGACTTCATCAGCAGCGGCCGCAGGGAGCGGGCGGACGAGGCGGGGGACGGCCGCACGGTGCGCCTGTTGACGTGTTCGATGGTGAGGCGGCACCGCAGCACCTGCAGGAACACCTTCCTGAACTGTCTGGAGGACAGGTTGTAGAGGAAGGGGTTGAGGACGGAGCTCAGGTAGAAGAAGGTGTCGGCCACCAGGTGGAGGGTCACGTAGCTCCAGAAGAAGGAGAGAGTCCAGTCGGACTTCGGTACGGCGGCCATCATGAGACGACGGATCTGGTTGGGAAGCCAGCAGAGCATCAGGGATCCCACGATGAGACCTGGAGATGTCAGAAAGCCAGAGGTTAGAAAGAGGAGAGACGATGGAACCACCAACCCACCGGGCGGGCCAGAACCAGACCCACGGTGCTGGGATGTGACCCAAGCCTCCACATGAAGGGGGGCCGTAGCACCTCCAGGCCCCCAGAGGTCACCTCCACCTGATCTGTTCCTGGGTGTTGGCTGTCGGTACAATGGACCTGCAGCTCTAGATGAACTCTCCTTCTCTGCTTCTTGATTTCATAATCTTTACAAATATAGATTAACTTATTGATTATTGGGGGGGGTAGCAACATTATTTCCAGATCTGGGAGGTCCAGAACCCCAGTTGTTGTTGTCTTCAGGCCGGTTCGAGCAGACTTCCCCGCATCAGAGCAGCCGAAGGTCAGAACCACGGGTCCAGAGACCCAGTCCATCTATTGAGGGTTGACGCACCGTTCCAAAGCAAGCTGTTTGGTTTCTGATAGGGTTCAAAGGTCGTCTCCCCCCCCCCCTCGTTCTGTTCCCCAGGCTCTTCCCTCACATTCAAGGCGGGTTTCATATTTCAGACGACAGAACCTTTGGTGAAGTCGGCCGTTTGATCAGCCGGTGCTGATTCACTCCAAGTCCAAAGTCCTCCTCAAGTTGACGCCATAGTCTCTGTTATCTTTTGTTTCTATGCTTAATTATTAGGTTAAAACGAATAAGGGAGATCAGCTGCTAAAAGGTTAATTCTGGAATCTGTTAGCAACTCCAAAATAATAACTGTTTCAATTAAAAAGTGATGTTTTACCCTTAAAACTGATATTTCTCTCATGTTTAAACCACTTTTATTCCCCGTTAAATGATGCAATAAGATCGCTGATAATAAAACAGATTGATAAACTGATAGTAATGCTCTCCCTCTGGATGCATCAAGAGTGTGCTTACTTTTTCACACAGCTTTTTTTTACTATTTTGGCTTCATCTCTGTTAGATTAGGACGTGTTTAACTTGTGATTATGTTCTGATGTTAGATTTAAATGATTTTACAACCAGGAATTTTTTTTTGCCTAGATTCATAAAACCCCAGAATTGAAGGAGTTTTGTTTTGTTATTGTTTTTTTGCCATAAATGTGTTATTTGTTCATAATAATGAATTGCATCACGCCATGTTGTGAAAAAATATTATAACCTGTAACAAATATGTGTTAATTTTTCTTCTTCAGCTTTTTATTTGCTGGTCAAAACTATCCTAAGTCAACATTACAGCTAAAACATAAATAAATGTGTTTATTAAATAATAGTGGCTCAGTAAATAAAATATATGAGACGGATATTCTCTGTTTTTAATTGCTCAAAGTCCAATCAGGATTAACTGTTGTTTTAAGGTCCAGCCCGTTAGTGGCGGCTGAGCCGGACTCTGCGGGCCGGACCAGGAGCCTCAAAGTACCAGTCAGCTGTAAAGCTTCATTATCCGCTGTCCAGTCAGTTCACGGTCTGTGATGAGGCTTAAAAAGGTTTTATGATAATCGTGCATACGCTCCAGTTTTTAATTTGGATGTAATAAATGTTGAGATATTAAAAAGTGAATCAGGAGTCGAATGTCTGCCATAAACTACACTCAATATCTGTCTTCATCAATATTTATACATGCATCAATATTCAAGTGTTGGTTATTAGAGTATGGAGACGAGGCGGGGGGGGGGGGGGGTCTGGACGACCCACACGGGTGAAAGATCAGCCCTGTTTAGAGGAGGGACCCGGCGGCTGATTAGAAATCAGCGAACTTGGCCCCAAACTGTGCGCCTCCTCCCAGGTGAGGCTCCACGCCGCCTCAGCGTAGCTGGAGGGAGGAAACGTCCAATAAAGCAGAAAACAGCCACGAAGTTCACATCAAAGCAGAAGTTTACAGGTTTTGGTCGGACTAAACGGAGCAGCATGGAGGCGATGGAGCGGCTCTGCTTCTCCGCAGCGTTTCTGAACAGAAACACAACACAGGTTCTGTTTCCTGCACCTGTTGTTCATCTCTAAGGCCCCTGAAATGTGAGCAGAGGCTTCAGATCCATTCAGGAAGACAGAAGATTCAGACCTAAAGTCTCTTCGTCTGAACGGTCACAACCGGACCGGAAGCTTCCTAATGTGAGCGCTGCAATACAACGTCTAAACATTTCATTAATGATTTCATTAATGGATTCATTAAGATTCGGCTGTTTGACAATGGAGAGAATTGATCATTCATTAATGACCCAATGATAATTATATAATATTAACAGGAAAGTTTCTACTTAGTTTTGTTGGTCTTTTATGTTTATTTATACGAGAAGGAAGAGGTTCTGTTATCTTGTCTGTTCTCAGGTTCCTTTTTTTCACAACTATTTCAAATTAAACACTAAAAAAAAACATTTTATGTGTTTTTTTTTCCCAACAAATCCTCCAGTATAAATATTTGTATAATTTTGAGGGGATTTAAAAATGTCACCATCACAAAACTAAGATTTTCGAGCATAAATAAAACTTTTACTGGGCAGATTGTTCCTTGTGATATACACGGTGCACCTGAACCCCTAAGATGTGACCTTTCACCCCTAGGAGCGTTTTTTCAACAGAAAATGGTGTTTTCTCTTTGCACGCGGCAGTACGACACAGAAAACGTCGCCTGTAGTTGGGATTTTGACCGGGAAGGTCAGAGGTCACGCAGCAGCCCAGTATCCAACATGGCTGCTGCAGCGTTAGCCACTTTATCATCAGTGCGTCAGTCAGAGATCCACACAGCCGCCAAACAACCTGGGCCAGAACTGCCGGCCTGCTTTCTGAAACGCGTCTGGTACCTCTGAACAAGCCAAGAGGCCGTGGGTCGGAACCGCTCCGAGGACCAGGCTGGTTCTGATGTTACCATAATTACCACATGGCGACAATAACACATAATCTGATGAGACAGACATATTTCCATACATATTTTTTAAATTACCATTTGAATTTTTATTACCGCTTCAGTAGAATTATTTTAATATCTTTTTTTTTTGCTCAATTATAATTGCAGATTAGATTTTAGTGACAACATTTCCAGTAAATGTAATTCTTTATTTTGAAAGTTTCCTCCAATCATCTGACGAAGTGTCAGTTTTTGTGTTGATTTACCATAAACCTTGTGGATCTCGTCCAGTTCTGAAGGCCGACTGATTGTAACACCAAATATTCATATTCATTTAATGTCATTCTTTTTTATTATAAGCGAACGAACATGATTTATTCAACTGTAAATCTGAGGTCATTAATGCTATGGCTGAGTTACTATGATGACGAGCTCCAGGATATTACCTAAATTTACAGCCTTTTAATCAATGACACCGTTACTTTATTTCTAAACTGTAGTTTAGATGCTACCAATTTATTTATGCAGCTTTCTTGTTTTATGCAGCGTTTTGCGCTGAAAGTGTAATTCATATCATGTTTTCATTGTTTTTGGGAGCCCAGAGGCTGTGGATGCTTGACTTTGGTCCCTGAATGCGTCGCTTTGTTTCCTGTTTTCCTTTCAGAACATCGGCAGCAGAGCATGCCGACATCTGCTTACATCTCCTCGTCCGTCTCTTCTGTGATCCTGGCTGAGGCCCAGCCGACCAAGACAAAGCCGCTGCTCACAGGAGTCCTCCTTCTCGTCCACATCGCTGCTCACAGCCTCTTTATCCTGCAGATTCTCTCATTAATATTTTATCTGAGCTGGCAAACTCTTGGAAGTCACTGAACACCTGACTGCCTCGGAAAAATATTCCGTCTTTGTTGGATCTTTTATCTTTGTTTAATCCTCAGAGGGCTTCACGGCTTAGTCTGAAACTTTGTCATGTTCCTTCCGGACCTCACATTCTGACAGTATTATCTGAGCTGGTGTCTGGAAAGCATCTGACCCACACGGCCAGAACAACTGGAGCGGTTTGGGCCAGACTCCTTGCACCAGAGACGGGGAGGGATATGATTTAGCAGGGATGACAGCAGACCCAGGATCCGTTAGATGGTCCCGGTGGGTTTTCACGGGCGTTACTTTGTAGGTTATCATGAGGCGTGTCTGCTTCATTCTTCATCATATTCTTTATAATCTGTGCATATAGCTCCCATATTTATATTTATATTTAGACACAACATTTTATAGTCCCTTACTATTACTTTTTGCTTGTACATACACTTGTAAATAAATATTTATATCCTGTACAGCACTTCTGGATAGATGCAAACCACATTTCGTTGCTTTGTACTTGTGACAGTGCAATGACAATAAAGTTGAATTCTATTCTATTCTATTCACCATGCAACATCCTATATAGTACAGATGTTCATGGAGGACCATTGTGTTGTTCTCCAAACACCATAAAATCCAAGCCGTACATCTGCCCATGAGGACTCTTAGCATCACCATGAGCCTCTCCATGCTGACCCAACAGCCGGTACCAGCTGGACTACGGGTTGCCATGCGTAGGACGCTGTTACCACCAGACCAGAAACAGGTGAGCTTGGAGAGGAGACGCAGCCTGGAGGGATGGGTTTACGCATCGGCTGTCCTGAAAGGTGAGGATCAGGGTGGTGGAGAGACCCAGCGGTGTTCCTTACATGGTACAGATGGTTTAAGGGTATCACTTTGATACGGGTCAGGTTTTGGGTTTGCATGTGAAGCTAATAGGGACCCTAACAGCCACAAGTATATGCAAGACATGCAAGGAAATGACAGTACCCATATTTCCTGAACTCACTTTAATCATTTCCCTACTGGCAGAAAGTTAGTTAAGCAGTTAGGAAGCACACACCATACCGTTATGACTTAGCCGACCGTTCACATCGATAATAATCTGCATCTTAAATCGACAACTTACCAAGAAAAATGATTGTTTGCTTCCGTGCCGTCTTCACCACTTCACTTTGGTGCTTGGCGGGCCTCTGAGTGCCGTTGATCCCCCGATCCACGGAGCCCAAAGGTTTCTTCAGCACCAAGATCATGGCGCGGCACATGAAGGCCACAGAGGTCAGCACAATCAAGTAGAGGACGAAAGCGCCAAAGATGCTCGCTCTGTACATCACCCAGTGCTCCCTCAGGTTGGTGCAGAAGGCCAGGTTCTGGACCGGTTTGTCCTCTCGGGTCGGTATGTGCCCCTGGGTTCCGGTGGCGATCAGCAACGGCAAGGCGACGAGCATGGACACCACCCAGGCAAAGGTGATGAGAGCCGAGGTCCGTCTGCCACCCAGGGCTTTGTAGCGGAAGGGGTGGCAGATGGCGACGTAGCGCTCGAAGCTGAGCGTGGCCACGTTGAGGATGGTGGCGTAGCTGCAAGCTTCAAACAGGAAGTTGTAGATCTTACAGGACACGTTCCCCGACGCGGACCCGAAGGGGAACCAGATGGCGCTGTAGAGCTCCACGGGCATGCCGATGAGGAGCACCAGCAGGTCGGAGCTGGCCAGGCTGACCATGTGGTCGGTGACGTTCTTCTGCAGGTAGCCGTTACGCTTCAGCACCTGAGCCGCTCTGATGGTCACCGAATTACCCACGATGCCCGTGACCAGCATCAGGCTGTACAGCACCGTCATGAAGACCTTGACAGAGCCGGTGGGTTCCAGCTTCCTCCAGTCTATCGTCCTGTTGGTGGCGTTGGCCTCGGCCATGACAGCGGGGTGGGCAGCCGAGATTTGTTCCAGGTACTGATTGGCTTATCAGCTCCACCGTCCTGAACGGAGCCCGGAGCAAGAGGCAAGAGTTCAGAGCAGCAGATTAAGGCCAAGACGACTGTTTGTTTAAAACAGAACCCGAAGTTTATCCGAGCTGGAAACACAGAGCTCAAAAACAACAGCCGAGGTTTTTCTTTCCTTCACTTTCTGCTCTTCAAACTCTGTGAATCAGAACCTATTCCAGGGTTCTGGACAGAACCGTGACGTCTCCCAGGTTCCTCTGAAATCCGAGGGCTCATTCTGCTGGGTTTCAGCTCAGCGAGAGCCAAGGGTTGGCCCACATTTACCTCACACCAGGTTCCTCCTCCCTGCCTGGAGGGCTGGGCCGTTAAACATTAAACAGGCAGCGCTCTCCTGTCTTATCAGCATTAATGCGCCTCCTGTTTACATCAACTTTTATCAGGAATCCCAAATAAGAGAGAAGTCTCTGTTAATGAGCTGTGTGAGATTCATACTTTTGGTATTTCTGGGGAGGTGGTTTACATTCCTTCAACCTTTAAATACCTGACATGGACAGTCATGCTGGGCAAATCCTGAATAACACTGAATAACAATCTTGAGTTTTGTTTGTCGCATTTTAGTTTTTTCACTTTCTGGGATCGTTACAACTGAATTTAATGTGAGCTTGTAGCTTTTAATTTTAGGTTAATGCAAAAAAATAAAATAATAATCAGACCTAAAAACAAAAGAGACCAAATCTGCTGCTTTACACAAAATATGAGCATGTTGAATAATTCATCGTACTCTGAACGCAGTTTCTTAGGTTCCTTAATAAAACACGGACCGTTAAGTAATCATCACATTTATGATGGACGTCAGGACCGAATTTTAAAATACCGTCACACCCAGCAGACTGTGGCTCAGTCACAACTTGGCTAACGGTTATTAGCAGCACAACCAGATAATGTTTTTTTTTCTGCTATGCATCCAAAAAGCAAAATAACATCTTCTCAGATGGATAATGTACATTATGTGTGGCTGATTTCATGATATAGGAAATATATTCAGTTCAGTTACCAATTCGCAACACCTTATCTGAAGGCACGTTACAAAAAACTTAAAATCAGGCTAATCGTACAGATTCCAAGTCTCACACATTCATTCTGGTTGATCCCATCAAACCATTCAGTCCAGTTTATCTCCAGGTTGGTCAGAAAGTTTCCTCTCTAAGGAAACCCAGCAGGTTGCATCAAGTCTCTCCAAGCAGCATTCACTCCTCCTGAAAGAGCGTAGAGCCACAGTGGACAGTCGTCTGCATTGTTGATGGCTTTGCAGCAATCCCTCATACTGAGCATGCATGAAGCGACAGTGGAGAGGAAATGTGTTCAATCTAAGAACTGAATTAAAAAAGGAGTAACGGACACAGATGAAGCCCGGGTTTACAACAGGTCCACATTTATTCAGGATGGATGGAAATATAAAAGTATAAACACTCCCATTAGCAGAGGTAGCAGGAAGATTGAGTCTAAAGCTAAAGTTTAAAATTAGGATGAAAGCTCCTGTATTATTTTAGCTGTTATAAAGTCACCAGGACATCAGCCAAAGCCTTTTTCTGTTAGAAATATACTTTATCTTTCACTTGAGTCCAGTTAAATCAGTTTAGGTTAAAATATCGTGCCGTAATTGTAACTGTGCATCAAGCCGAGTAGTTCTGTATTTTCAGTCATATTTATCAAATAAGAAACAAGAATTGTTTTCTGTAACGCTATCCACAGCCTGCGCAGCAGGGAGCTCTGCTGCCTTGCAGCAAGAAGGTCCTGGGTTGAAATCCCAGCCTGGGGTCTGTCTGCTGGTTCTCCCTGAGCGGGTGATGGTTCTCTCGGGAACGGTTCATGGCTGTCACCCTCAGAACTTCAGAAGATGGTTGTTTGTGAGGAGTCCTGAAGCAGCTACTGTTCTGTGAGTTCTGCAGCTGCTCTGGTTTGAGAAGCAAACGCAGGAGTTCAAGGAGGCCAAGATGGAGGACCTTTGGTTGGCCTCATGGAAGTCGCAGCAAAGCGTGACTTGGAAGAGTCCCAGGCCTAAAGCCGCACTTTACGGTTAGATCTGAAGACTCTGGATGTCGTTGGTCATGGAGAACCAGGTGGAGGCCTGTGGAGCGGCAGATCCAGTGGGTGGATCCGGTTTTTAAAGGAGAAGTCGTCCCAACAAGCAGCCTCACCGGTAAAGTTCGCTCCACCCGGACCCCGGAGGCCGGGTTGAGCCTGGAAGCTTATCTCCTGGAGTCTCAGCAGATGCTGTTTGAGTCATAAAGTCAGAGATTCCCACCATGACTGAGCGATTGAGGGGAGAGCGAAACAACGTGGCTTCAAACCGACTCTCTGGGCGGGACCGCTCAAAGGTGGCTGTGCTTTCCCAGCAATGAGACGGCGTACACGTCTGGTTCATTTATTACCCTGTAGCAGCTGAACTGTGCTCTGAACCAGGCTGATAATCAGATCGAAGCAGAAGACAAATATTCAAGTGGACGGCAGGTTTGGATGATAAAGGACAGAAGCTGATAACAGCAGAGCCAGGCCTCCCACACATGATCACCAACTTTACACTCATCCCAGAGGCATGCTGTGAAATGTTACATGCAGAAAACAACATTTTCCTTCAACTTTGCAGGCAAATCTTTCAGTTAAACACTTAAATTGATGCTGACAGCTGCTGTCAGCCTCCATCAATTAGAGCGGCCGGCTCCACGAGGCCAGATGTTCCCCGTCAGAAGTGAAGGAAATAAAATCCAGCGTTTGTTCCACCACTCACTCCTCTCCTCTCACGTTATTTACCTCCCATTGTAATCACAGCCTGGGGCATCATGATTGCCTTATCTCTGGAAAAAGTCCCATCATGGCTGAAGAAACTCTTTTTGTCCGTCGTGATTCATTAATCCAAGGTCAGGTCCCTCCTAAGGTCCCTTCTGCGTAGATTTGCTGCAAATTCACAAAACTTTGGTGTTATTCAACTTTCCGTCGCAGGTTTGCTGATGCTTATCTCCATTAGGAGGGAGGGAGGGTCCTTCAAGGGGCAACACAGACAAACCCACCAAAGCTGCTCCACACTTTATACAGAAATACGTCATTATTTTCCACCTGATTTATAATCATCATGAAACGACGGAGCGTAAAAAGCCACCAGCGCTCAAAGCTTTCAACCGCTAATTAAAACACATTTCACTCTGAATTTTACAAAGATATGTTTTAATAGTGCACTGAAGTATGAAAACAGTTTTGAAAAATAAAATTATTAAAGAGTTGGTTGATAAAGGAGAGATTATCATCACGGCTTCTTAAGCCATTCTTATACATATATAAACGTTGTACAACATCCTCATTAATGACGAGACAAAGAACCTGAGAAAGAAAAACCCTACCCATGATTTCACAAGCACCATTGACAAAAGATAAAACATTAATGTTCGTTGTGGAAACAAAGTTCTTTAAAAACGTTTCTCAGCTGAAATCACGACAGAGGCAAAAAAAAAAAAAAACAGAAAGTGCAACGAAGAAAACAGCTTTAAGAGCGCCGCCTCGTCTGCTTCATCCGACCGGTTAATCACGAGGGCAATAAAATCTGACGTTTAGCGGGACGAGGGGAGAACGCTGTCTGTGTTTCCACGAAGAGAGAAATCCCAGCGAGGAGCCGCCTGCTGCGCTCTCACTGCAAATCTGCTTCCATTAATGCCACACCGACGCTGCGTCCGGCGTTTAAAGTAAACACGCCCGTGTGTAACAGGGCGAAGCGTCACGTAGCTCCCAGCAGAAGGCAGAGGAGGCCAGATGTGGCCAGATGTGGGGAGCCGGACCTCCGGATCATTTCCTAAATGGTGGAGCAGCTGATTTATGTCTTCTTTAACGGAGCTTTACATCCCCTATGAGTTCTTAAAGGATGACCCCCCCCCCCCCAAAGTGCTTCACACGACTGAGGAATTAGTGTTATGGTAAAGATCAGCGTACCGTCGTCATTCAGCTCCGTCTGATGTTACGCTGTAACGCTGCAGATTTGGTCATTTTGTGCACAACTTTCCTCAACCAGGCATCAGTTTGTCTTCTGCAACAGTTTAAATAAATTGTCTATAACCCACTCTTGTTCCAGCACCGCTGGCTCAGCGTTACCGTGGGATGATCTGGGGTCAGAATAAACAGAAGATCTCAGGTAAAAAATTAACTAAACCTGAGATTTATCTCCATAAGTGGTGAAAAACACCAAACATAAAAAAAAAAAAAACTGATGCGCAGGTAAAAGATGGAATTAGACACAAAACGGAGGTACGAATCAGCAAAGGAGCAAACTGATCAGAATCAACATCCCTGTTGCCTAAAAACTCGTCTTTCCACAGAAAAATCAGAACTGAATGTCCGTCTGAGCACAATGAAGAATATCAGAGGAAGAGGAATAAATTAGTCCAAATGGAGGCACTGGGGCTGGTTTAATGTTCATGAAAGCTTCCAGATTGTCGGCTCAGCGGGCTCCACTCCGGACACCTTGGAAGAGAAGAGAAACATGACAGGAAAGGCCTGAAGGGTCCAGAAACATCCGTGTGTCTCCAACGATTTCATTTTCTAGTCCAAACGTCAGACAAATTATCACCGTTGGCTAAATGTGAGGAAAAACAGGTCAAAGGATCAGGAAGAATTTAGCTTTTCCAGCCTGAACTCCGTTTTTCTTTAAGGCTTCATGTGACGTTGGGAGTAAAATTCATTTATAAAATCAGTACTAAAACAAACCTGGGCACATTATTTTAATCAGCATTATTTCAGATCCCAAGTGGTTGCTGTCATTTCCTCCAAGCTGAGAACAAAGTGAGCGTCGGCCGTTCCTGACCAGAACCAGGTCGGCTTTTCTGAACCCGCTGCTTTATTTAAATGTCTCCGTTTTACATTTATGTTGAGGATGCACCGATACGAACATTTAGGCTGATACTGAAATGTAATATTAAAGCTGCTTTGGTCGACAACCACTATTATACACGAGTCCCTTCAGCAGCTCCTCATTCACTTAGTCGCTCTCTGGTCAGAGGATGGGAAATAAAATCCTCCAGGTGAGCCGTGAAACCAGGTGAGCGCGGCTCCAGACTGGAGGAAAGTGTCGCCCCTGTCGTTTTAACAGTGCTGTATAAATAAAATGATAAACGTCTAAACGGTAAAATAAAATCTAAACTACGACTTTGAACCTGAGCTTTGACCTGAATCCCCGACTCAGCATGATTTCTGCAGGTGGAGACAAGCAGCTTTAGTTTTCACATAAGCAGGAAACATTTAAACACAATATTAAGAGAAAAAACGTTTTGTTTCTGGTCCGTCAACAGGTCAGACTAGGATTCCTGGGCTTATTTCTTTTTGCTAAACGTCAGAATAATAAAAGAATTTTCTCTATTACTTTCTTAATAATAGATTTTAAAAGATTAAAAACATGTCCTTAGTTCTAGGACGTGGCTTTTAACCCGAACTCAGAGGTTCTGGTTCTCCTCTCTATAGCTGCTGGGTCTTTGTCCCGCTCCTCCTGACAGAACCGGTGTAACTGGGTCGGGTCACACAGGTCCAGCTCTGACCTGTAATCTCCTCTCAGGTCAGGACTTTGTGATGGAGCTCCAGAACATGGACTCTGTGAACCAGTCCCTCCTGCAGCAAAGAGCCCCCAGCATCATGCTGCCACCTCCGTGCTTCACTCACCACGATCTTCCCTCATGATGCCGTCTGCTGGGCTTCTTCAGACACCAGGAATAAATAAACTGGACCTGACCGCCTGACTTCATAACTCGGATCCAGCTGAGAAGAACCTGGACCCGTCTGCAGGATTAGGCTGAACTGAACATTTCTGTATGTAACCTATGACGTTTGTTGGGAGTTGACCAACATAATTAAATTAAATTAAAGATGCTGTTCCTCAGATTTACGGGTTTTAATGGAGTTTATCCTCTCAGCCTGGGTTAGCCGGGTATGAAGACCACCATGGAGGTCAGAGCCGCTCACCTTCAGGACGGAGCTTCACTCGTGAGGGGAAACCGTGTGTAGAGGAATGAGGCTTTCACACTGCTCACTGCGGTCTGCCATTCTGTGGAGAAGAAGCAGGATGTCAATCATCATCTTCACCGCGACAAACAGCGTTATTAAAAATCACCGACGTGGAGCCCGAGGTTTGCAGCATCCCTGCTGCATGGAGGCGAGTCAGTGAAGCATGGAGGAGTGATTACCGCCTGAACTTAGCGAGGCTCTGAGTCCATTAACGGCGCCGCAGGAACAGACTAAGTGTGTCACTTTGATTTCCAGATCTTTAATAGGCAGCGCCAGGAAACCCACTTTTTATTTTGACACCTAAAAAGCTTGAACTTTCAAAGAAAGAGCCCATTTGAGGGAACTTTAACAGTTTATCCACAGCTCACTTTCTGCTCAGACGTTAATGGGCTTTCATCCAGACGTCTCACAAATAACGGCTGCGTTCCTGCAACAATGGACGCAGGTTTTTTACCCATTAAGGACGTGGCGCGGCTTTCATGCCTTCTGCAGCCGCGCCACCAATACCTGAAAGGTGGCGGTGAAGGAAATGACCTCCGCACTGACGGAGTGGAGCCATCAGGCCGGAAAGACTGGAAAAGGTTCTTTTCATCTGGAAAACAGAACCGTTAATCGTAGAAGAAGCCGTGTCAGCTTTATCTATGAAGCAAACAGCTCCTGACCACAGGCTGCACAAAAGGAATTTAAATAAATTAACTAAATGTTAATGCTTTAAAAGTAGAAATAAAATACCAGGATAAAAAGAAACTACAACATGAGAATAAATGAACAGCTTCTATCGGGTCAAAAGCCAAAGAGAAGAGCAGATTTAAAATGTCTGTAGAGTTTTTATTTTGCAGAGGGAGCGGTTCATAATGTGGGAGCATTCAGTCCTCCTCCTGTTTTAGGGCCACATAACCTGAGCATCATCTGCACAGCAATGAAACCCAACCTGAAGGTGCAGGAGATACAGGGACAATAGCAGGGGTCCAAGAACCGAGCCCTGCAGGACCCCCGATGATGAGAAGTCCTCTCAGCCAGATCTGAACCACTCCAGTGACCCAGGAAGTCCAACGCTGGTCAGAACCTTCTGGTCCGCTGTTAGAGCGATCCACCGTTAGCTGGACATGAGGGCCTAAATAGGTTGTAATTTTCCTACTAGCTTAAAAGTTGCTGTTTGAGGTACGTAAAAACTCATTTACTTCATCCTTTCTTATATTTTTTACCCATTTCTTTCTCCTGTGCAATGCATGCTGGGTTAATGACGCGGCTACCTGACTGGAGCCATCAGAGTTGTTTATCGTACGGAGTTTGGTTTAAATTTAGACAATGCCACACGGTGTCGCTGTTGGCTGAAATTTAAAAACAGAAAACTACAGAAATGATGAGGTGAGTCTTCATCGATCCCCGCATGAAAAAAAAAAAAGAGCTGTTGGAAAAAGACAACTTCTGAATGACCCACATTCTTCTGTCCAGAAGACTTTGAGTCATCTGTATAATCTGACCCAATCTGAATAATCTGATTGAATTTAATTTTGGAAAGAGCCTTGAGATGACATGCTTCATGAATTGGTGCTAAATAAATAAAATTTAAATGAATTTGTACGAACAAAACTGACACCCTGACACTGGACTCAGAGCATTACTTCCCAGATTAGACAGTTTCTACGAGCGGTACGTGTCTTTAATTAATAATAATAATAATAATAATAATAATAATAATAATAATAATAATAATAATAATAATAATATTATTAATTTCAATGCGCTCCGGTTCAAACTTAAAACGTTTAACGTTGCTCATTGACGTTTTTTTGCTGGACGGGCCTAGTATACGTAATTTACCCAGAATGCTTTGCAGTGCAAACGTCCGTGTGACAATATTTTACTTACATTTTTAAAAACTAAAAAATTTACTGTATTTTTACTGTATTATTACATCTAAAAGAGATATTTTTCAAATAAAGTCCATTGTTACAACTAATCGTGAATCCCTTTAAATCTAACAGAACCAGGATTTCATGGTTTCCAGAATCTGTTAGTAGGACAAAGTCATCAGAAACCCTCAACGACGCTGTGAAGAAGTTTAAAGCCAGACTGAAAAACTTCAAGCACCTCATTTCCTCCCGAAAGGCTTTTCTCCAAAATCTTTAAGAAAAAGGGAAGCTTTGAATTGGACCAAAAGATTGAACCACACCTGAGGCCAGGCTGCTGTTGAGAACAGCCAGAACAAATGGACCGAGAACAGAACCTCGAGGTGGACCGGCATCCGCAGGAGAAGCTGAGGCCTGCAGATGATGGATCCCAGAGTTTATAAAACAAGACGGTTAGGTTAACCCGTCTCTCTAAACCGCCCCTAGAGCGTGAGTGTGATGGACCGGTGACCTGTCCAAGATGGACGCCGCCTCTCGCCCGATACCTACAGCAGAGAGGCGGCAGCATCCCTGCAAGGATAAGCAGGTGTAGACGATGGAGGTCGGTAATTTCAGCATTTGCTGTGAAATTAATGGCAGATCAGATCAGAGAAGATGGATTTAAACGTTTTAACCCAGCGGTGGTTTACCTGTGAATGCGATGTTTCCTGAAGATAAAAGTGTAGAGCCTCCTCAGCCCCACCAGGACCGGGTCCCAGTTGTTGTAGTGACACAAGAGCGTGGCGATGAAGAAGGAGAGGAAGACGGGAACGGCTCCGGCAAAGAACAGCCAAGAGAAACGCACCTAGAGAGAAACGCTCCGTTCAGAACCGACACCAGAGGAACCAGAGTTCTTTCTGCCGAGGACAGAGATTTACCTTCTGCAGACAGATGTCTGCCAAAATGGAGAGTGGGATGGTGAGGCTCAAAGCCAGAGTCCCGATGAGAGACGAGGTGAGAAAACAGCCCCTGAGGGCAGAAGACGCAGCGAGCCGTTACACATCATCACATCAAAGCCAAACAAGCGGGATAAACTACAGCCGCGCCGCTCACCACAGCCACAGGAACTCAGACAGAACCGTCCCGATCAGGCCGTTTATCAGGATGTAGGTCCACACCAGCTGGCTGGGGAGCTCGAAGGCCTCGAAGCCGGTGTAGTGGAGCAGGAGGAAGCCGGGCCAGAGCAGCAGCAGGTTGAACAGACCCACGAACCCTGAGGACAGCGACAGCGGCAGCTAGACAACGTTCATGAAGGAACCCACAGTTTGGGGATTTAAACCTTAAGGTTAGCAAACATGTACGTTATGAGAGACTGGCAGGCCCGCTGAGGTCTGGTCCTAACCCTTAATGCTTTTATTTCCACCAGTAAAGAAATAAAAGAGACTCCAGCCTGGGTACAGGGGCCTTAAGTTATTTGATTATTAAAGGTTTTAGTTTCTGATGGATTTCTGACGTTCTTTTAAAGCTTTTCTTTGGACTTTGTCTCCTTTTTCAAGGTAATTCCCAGAGAGCTGAAAACTCGGCCTGCAGCAGATGATAAACGGATTTCTGTGGTTCTGGTCCAGGTTCTGGATGAAGCCGTTTCCTGAACACACTGAAGGACGGTGCTGGTCGTTCCTAAACATTCCCCGGCTCTCAGGACGGCTCAGAAAGTGAAGCGCCTCACCAAAGAACATGGGGATGTCGAGCTTATCCTCGCGGTCCACTCTCCTCTTGATCAGAACGATGTAGACGGCGTAGAGCATCGCCCCCGCCAGAGACCACAGGGAGCCTGCAGAGAAGTTTCACAGTCAGCCGAATGCCTCCGGCAGCGAGGACAAAGTCAGACGGAGGAATAGAGCCGTTACCTGCCACTCCCTTCTCATCGGGGCTCTCCATGCTGGACAGACTCACCAGAGCGACGCCTCCCATGCTGGAAGACAACCAGCCGACACACGTTACCCCGCCGGCTTCAGAGGCACCGGCTGCCGGTCACTAAGCCGGCCGACGGCGTTTCTGACAGCGTTACGCCGTTTGGAGGTTCGGCTTCAACCCGACGCTCAAAACCTTCAACATGAGCTCAGTATTCACTGCAAAAAGGGAACTAAAGGTAAAAGTTTCTTGAAATTAGCGTATTTTCCCTTGATTTGAGCAGCTAAATAAGACCATTTGCCACTGGAATGAGTATTTAACCCCTACAATAAGATAATTAGATATCCTGCACTTGAAAAGATGATGGAGATGAACTGTTGTTGTTTAAGTGCAAACATCTTATTCCTTTGGCAAATAATTCCATTTAGCTGCTCAAATCAAGGTAAAATACACTCATTTCAAGAAGATTTTACTTACTTTTAGTTCCCTTTTTGCAGCGTACGACCCCAGCTGGTCAGAAAGATGCAGTCAGAGACCTAAAGCTGGACTCAGGCTTCAGTTTTCTGCTTACCTCAGAGCCACGGCTAACAGCTTGGAGAGCGTGAAGCGGTCGCTGCTGTTGCTGGGGAAGATGGCGGCCAAGACGAGCGTGAAGAGGCCTGAGGAGGAAGCACCACAGTTCAGTCAGCGAGCTGCGGACCGACACCAGAACCTCTGAGCGCAGCTTCAGCGCCGCAGGCGGAGGAGGCGGCAGATCACCTGAGGTGGAGGACAGGATGTTGACGATGGCGACCTGCGTGTCCGACAGAGCTTCCTGGTAAGACAGGTTGGCCAGGAACCACTGCAAGACAAACGCTACATCTGACCCACAGCGGCTCCAGTTCTAGAGCCGGTCCTGAACGGGTTCTACATGAGATCCAGTTTGGGTTCCCACAGCCAGGGAAGCGACCCAGACCCGTTCTGACCGTGTTGTGTTGGGAAGAGGGAGATTTAGGGCCTTAAAGTGACTAAATCTGTTGATTTGGAGATTTATCTGTTTCCTATTATTAATTATCCATACAGCCATATTCTGCAGCACACGTTCTCAGGCAATAAATTATGGTTCTGATGACACTCGTTTGTCAGATTAAAAAAAAAAAACGTAGAAATTAACCTTTAACAAGGTATTAAACACACTTTTCATCAAGTCCACATTTCTCTATTTAATATGTTTTATTGGTCTGATGTTCATTGGCTGTAAACAGAAAATCATCATAAATAAACAAACTGTGGTAATTAATCTATTTAATGTTTCACTTGGTGATGAAAAATTAATTACAGTAACTCAACAATATTAAATCTATTAAATTACTGTAGAACCTTTATGTTCTGCTCCTAACCTCTGAAGAGCAATTTAAATACAGTATCTGATTTATTAGAGTCCTCAGCATCTTTATGCTTTTGCACAATTTCTTTAACATTTCCCAAATAAGTTTTTGTTTTACTTTGACAGGGTTTATACAGGAATGAGTAACCCCAATTTAATTCCAGCTGCTGCTGTGCTGGTTGCGGTAGCTAACGCGGACATGACTGCGTTGGTTACAGAAAAGTAACTTGACATTGTTAGCTGTTGTCTGCCCCTTGCAGCTGATCTGTGTCTGTCTGCAGTGGTGTAGTGGTCCCTGGAGAAGTGGGTATACTCTCAATGTTTGCCCTTTTAGACGCAGCTCAGAAAAATGCTGTTTTAGAAACAATGACATGTAACACTGCTCTATTTAGTTTACCCAAAAATCCATCACTAGGGTTTACTCATTTTAGCCTAAAATATTTAGCCTAAAACATTTAGATTACAATATTTCCTTGAACTACTACGTGAGCTGTGAAAATACTGTTGTCTTTTTTTCAAAGATTTTATCCAGCTTCTGGCAGGTAATGTAAAATGTTCTTTGGTTTATATTGAAGGAATTCCTACACTACATCCAGAATCAACATTTCATTACTTTACTGTAAATAGTAAATGGACTGAACTTATATAGCGCTTTTCCAGTCATGCTGACCACCCAAAGCGCTGTTTTTCAATATAGACGTAGATGATAAGGCATATGGAAAGTCCTAAATTGAATGATAAAGATAATCTATAGAAAGAAATAAAGTTAATAACGAGGAGAACATCAAAACTCAAATCTCTTTGTATTTGCAAATGAGGAATTGTCAAATATACCAGTTGAAACACCCAAACAACTGTTGATCCTGTTGATTTAGACACCCTGACAATGAATGTTTAGCCCCTCGATTTTAAAATGGACAGTGATTTTAAACTTGACAGTCAAAAAGGACCTCAGTTAAGTCATTTTTATCATTTAAGGAACAAAGCAAAGGTAAAACCTATTCTTTCAAGGCAGAAATATGGAAACACTACTCTAAGCCTTCATTTCATCATGGCTGGATTAGTGTAATTCTCTTTATCTCTGAATCGGTCAGTCCTCACTCAAACGTCTGCAGCTGGTTCAAACGCTGCTGCACACCTTTTAATGGAAAAACATAAATAAAGCACATTACCCAATCCTGGCCTCCCTTCACTGGCTGCCTGTTTATCTTAGAGTTCAGTTTAGAGAACTTCTGTTTGTTTTTAATGATTTAAACATCTTATTATTATTGTTGTTTTAAACTGTTGATTATTTACTCAAGTCATTTTATTAGATGTTATTTTGTTTTACCTCGTGTTAAAGTGCTCTTTAAATAATGATGACAATGATGATGATTATGATCACCAGAAACGTTTGCATCATCACCCAGAAGCTGGAAAGAAAAGAGACAAAAAGATTTTTCACACCTCACTTAGTAACTCAAGGAATTATTTTAAACTAAATATTTTAGGCTAAAATATTAAACTGTTTATTGGTTGTTGTTTTTTCCTCCCACCGTTATGTTTAGTAATTTCTGCCAAAAGCTCCAGCATTTTCATTTAATCCATCTGAATGCAGTATTTGCAAGCCCTACTCTGACTGGATGGAAAGAAACCTGTCTGTGATTGGCTGGTGAGGTGGACAGTTTTTTTGTTTTTTTGAAGACAGTTTTTGAAGTCAAGAGCGCAGAATCCCACGAGCCGCGCACAGCTGGTGTTATGCGTGGAAGCAGCAGGTCACGGGCAGACACGGAACCGAAGGCGAGCAAAGTGGATTGAGAAGAGTTTATCAGTTTTGAGCGCGTGACGTTTAAACGCTGCATACCTGTCTCACTGCGCGCTCAAACAAAAGACACAAATACCGCTCCAGAAGTTGGTATACGTAATTCTGACTGAAAAATAAGTGGGTATGCGGCGTATACCCTAGACTACACTGTGAGACCATGAAGCATTGACACCCATTGTGCAAAGCTTAATTTTTTTTTTTACAAACACGGCAAAATTGTTCGTCATCTTTACCGTCGACAGGCTGCAGCCATGTCCCGAATTCCTCGTTTTCCATCCGCTTTTGTTCAAATTAGCATTTTCCCCATTCTCTACCTCGTTCTCCGCCTCGAGTCCCTTTTCCGAACATTTTAAAAACATACGGCTTTACGATCAACCGGAAGCAGTTCCGCGCACAACGCGGAATCAGTTATATCTGATATATCTGACGAAACTGTTTTTATGACCGTATTTTTTTAGAAAAAAAAATAAGCAATTTTTAATGCCACAGATAACCACATTTAATGACTTTTAATGCCAATTAAGGCCTTAATTTAAAAGAAATTCATTTAATGACTTTTAATGACTTTTAATGCCCAGCGGAAACCCTGTTTGATTTAACAAATTATTACTGTAAAAACCACTTTTACATTTTACACATTTTCAAGTAAATTTCACCCAGAACAAAAAAATAATTCCCATCTGTAAAAACTACTAACTTGTATATGTATAAATATAACCGATGTACATAATGAACAGTTTAGGACCAAATGCGGATCCCTGTGGGACACCGTGTTTGGTTAGAGACCCACAGACCTCATTAAATGAGTGAAACCCAGTTCATAAGTTCAGATAATGACAGAGATGGTGACGTGTATTCAGTCCATGTCAGGCGGTATTAAAACAAACAGAAAAACACTCATTAAAGCATCTTTCAGTGTTGATTGGAGCCGTTAGACACCAAAGTTTTCACAGCGACAGACATTTTACACCACAAATTAGGCTGATTGAACTACACAAACATTGCTAATGCATAAAATAATGGATTATGGTCGTCATAAGGTGACAAGCATAACTGTATATCATCAGCATATAATAAGCGTTTAGATCTTATATAAATGGCCTCAGAATGGAGCCCTGAGGAACTCCACAGATAACTTTGTTTGCTCAGATCTATGATTACCAAATGAATCAATGCTAAAGGCCGTAAGACAAAATAAAACACATTTGTTCTGGTAAAGCACATTTTAAAAACACAACCTGTTACATCAATGCACTGCTGAGACGAAAACAGCTCAAACCAACACAAATAATAAAACATAACGAATGATAAAAGCAAAACGCAGTTCAGAGACTGTAGTAAAAGAATCTTAATGAAATACAACAGCATTCAATTAAATGGGAGATTTCAAGGTATTTATTAGTGAAGAACAACCCCCATAAAAATATTAATAAAGATCATTTGAAAAGATTAGCGTACAGTCTGGCTGCTTGGACAATAAACAGGAGGACGGCTGGCAGAAAGCAGCAGATTATTACTCACCACAAAGCAGAAGAAGAAGCTGATTTTGGCCACGTCGGTGATGCTCAGCTTCCCCACCGTACGCAGCAAGGCCTCATGGTCCCTGGCTGCTGGGTAGGACATGCGGGACAGCTTGGCCTCCAGGGCCTGGGTGGACGGCAGCTGACGCACCTCCATGATGTTACTGAAACGGACCCGCTGCTTCTTGGAGGCTGGACGTCAGAGCGGAGAGGATGTGTGGATGAGGTAAAAACATTCATTCATTCAAAAGGAGCAAAACAAGATAGACGCCAATATAACGCTGTGACTCACGTTGTGCTGCAGAAATAATATGAGAGAGAAACAGATTGAGGCTAATTAACAACGCCTTCCTCCCACAGTCCACAAACATGACTGCTCTGGGTTCTCAGTGTTTGTCTGAGAAGAACTCGCCGACCGCTGGAGACGGGCACCGGCCCCCATGACCCTGCAGGGCCAAGCTGGTAAAGGGGGGGGGGGGGGGGGGGGGGGCTGGGGAAAGGTGTTAAATGTCTCAGCCTCTCATCTTTCAACTGTTCTTTGAGACTCGCAGTTATTCATTTGTCTGACTTCATCAGTTTCTGCCGTCGTCGTGGATTAATTTGGTCCGCTCTCCCTCACTAAGTGGTTTCCGTTCATTTATCCGCCATGTTTGGTTTTCTCCTGACATGGACTCAACTTTTATGTCCGCTCCTCCATCCCTAGCCGCCACATTCACCCACTCTCCCTCACACGTGTGACAAGCAGCAGCTGGATTCAAACCCACAACCTTCCAATCACAAGGCGTCTACTCAACCCAATGTCCAACGGTTCTGTTCTGGTCCAGCATCTCTGGTCTCCTGGTCCTTCCTCCAGGAGCAGCTCTGCTGACCTCAGTCCTGCTGCCATCTTGGTTCTGGAGAGAAGAGGCTTTCTCCTTCAACCCTTCCAGCAGCCAGACTGGTTCGGGGTCATGACCTTTGACCCTTAACCTGCTAACTGAGGCCTGCAGAGTCTGAGGTGGAGCTCCTGGTTTCATTTCTCTGAGCTTCAGGTTCTGACCTTGGCCTGAAGCTGCTGGACGTCCATCCTGAAGGCTGAAAGCTGCTGAGATGTTCTCCTCTCTGCAGGATGATGGACTCTGGTCTGGAGATGACCTTTGACCCTTTCCCCCGTGGATGAGCAGCAGTTGCTGCTCTGAGGTCATTGCTGATGTCTTTCCATCTTGGTGTTGTGATTAGACACCTGCATGCTTCAGTAAACTGCCAGATCTGCTATTTTATTTATAAAGCACTTTAAAACAACAGCAGCTGTGACAAAGTGCTGTACGGACAATAATCAATAAACATTTAAAATGAAAAAAACAAAACATTACAAAAGAAATATAATAAGGAATAAGAGCAAAAGTTTCAACGTGTTTTTAAACGCCAAGGAATAAAAATGAAGGCGAGTTTTAAAACTCACTGACGAGTTAATCAGAGCATTTCATCAACAGCACCAGGCTGCTGCAAACTATTTAATACATTTTTAGAGAATCAACGACCTCAACGTTTTTGCAGCTTCATGTGAAAATAAAAACCAGATTTGTACTCACAGGATTCACAGTCTGCAGTCAAACAGTCGTATGGGTCCGTTGCTGCGTCCTGGAACTTGACCGGGACGTACAGAGGCTCGCTCTGCAGAACCACAAACAGAGACGCAGCCGTTACAGAGCTCCTGCTACCCTGAGCACATGCTCCTCTGCAGGGGGGCTACATACCAAGCAGTTGTTCACAGTGCTGTCAGTGGTGCAGGGCGCGAAGTAGGCCTCCGCATCAGCAAACTGCAGAACAACACAGCATCAACTGCCTGAAGCACAACAGCAGCCAAGATCCTGACTTTGATGCTAAAACCCCAAAGCATCACTCCTTTCTTCAAACCGCTGCTTCACAACTAGGATCTTGACCCGTTGGTTCATTTTAAACATCCAAAACAAGTTTAAATAAGCAACTTCAGAGCGTTGTGGCTCCTTTTCAGGTTTGTTGAAGTTAAATAACAGAAGAAAGTCGCTTGTGTGATCGTTTGTTTTGCATAAGCTCAACGTGTGAGAGGAAAGGGACTCACGAAGGCAGACTGGCGACGTTTCAGCGTGCCGCTGCACTGCTGCCTCCAGGGCCGCCACAGCAGGAAGCCCAGCAGGTACAGAACGAACATGGAGGTCTTGGTGAACGTGCTGAAGAAGGGTTTGTTGTACTCCTGTCGCTTAAAGATGTACTACGGAGCAGGTTAAGCAAAAATACAAGTTATTGGTGGGTTCTGGGTTTTAATTTGTAATAAAACGTGTCAATGAAGAGTAGAGCTGCAATAAAAAAAAAGATCCTTTTTTAAACAGCTAGGCTACAGGTCACTGTTCTGGGGCTCTGGACCTGACCTGGACTAACCTATGGACACCAGCAGGGAGAACATGTTGGTCTCCCTGCTGGTGGCCAAACTTTTTAACATTTGTCTGGATGAACAAGTCATATCAGGTTTTAACACCTAAAGCGTGTTGGTTTTTGTTTTGTTGTCAGCCAACACTGCAGCTCGTGCTGCTGGGATCCACCAGGAGAGGAGAAGGCGAGCCCCGTACCGTGGTGAGCTCAGACGAGGCCACCCAGATGACGTCCACCAGCAGCAGGATGGCCACTCCCAGGGCCATGCGCCTGCGCTGGGACGCAGAGCTGCCCTGGGAGCTCATCCGGTTCATGACGAACACCCACTCCATCAGGATGCTGAGAGCACACAGAGCGAGTCCAGTTACACTTTGTTTTACGGCCATTTTATGAGACGGACCAACACAGGAAGTGATTTACAGAGAAATTAATCACAGCTTTCATCATTTTTACGAACAAAAATCTGTTCGGCACCCCGAGTCAGAACTCTGTAGAATCTGGTCTGGCTGCAGGTCTTCTGGGTTCTGTCTCCAGCAGCTCTGGACGTCTGCAGACTCAAATTCTTCTTCGTGAAACCTCTCCAGCTTAGGTTGGATGGAGAGCATCAGTCTAAAGTCTTGCCACAGAATTGGCATCAAGAGTTTGATGGAGGTCTGGACTTTGACTAGGCCAGGGTTTCCTCCACAGGTTCAACTCACCACGGCGGAGACTGATTTCACCTAACGAGTCACGGTGCTGTATGTAATGTGGAACAATGGCGCCGGCTTCCCCACCAGATCCTCCACAGACGCCCCGGCTCGGCGAGTATCACCACCTGCAGCAGCGCATGGATGACGGTCGCTTCCAGCGGCTCTTCCGTCTGTCCAGGACCCAGGATGAGGAGCTGCTGCCCGCGTCGGGGCCAGCGGCTCTCCCTCCGGGACACAAACTACAGGCGCCTTCGATCAGCAAACTAATCGTTGCCAGTAGAATTAAGGCCTAATTGTCTAAATGTGACACATAAAAACATTTGGGTGCCTAAATAAATGGACAAAGAGCACCCTTAATGGCACACAAACTGACAGAAAAGTTAAGATTTTTTAACTTATTGGCAGTTTGGGAATCGCCTCATTCGTGTCGCTGACTCTTAATTCGCTCCTGAAGGCGCCTTTACATCTGGAAAACATGTAGATCTCTCGCTCCTAACCCTAACCCAAAACACACAGCTGTCCTGTGGACAGATCCTCCCTCCTGAGCTGCTGGTCTCTGCAGCTCCTCCAGAGCCACCATGGTCCTCCTGCTTCTCTGATCAATGCTCTCCTGGTTTAGCCTGTCAGTCCAGGTGGACGTCCATGTCCTGGTAGGTCTGCAGGTGGTCCATCCTCTCTCCAGGTCCACATGATGATCAGAGCTCTGGGAGGTTCTGTAGAACCTGACCTGCTGTAAACTGGACCAGAACCTTCTAGTTCCTTGGTCTCTATGGTGCTGTTTGTTCTCTAATGAACATTAGAGTCCAGCTGCAGATTAAACCACAGCTGGACTCTGGTTACTGGCTGAGGCTGCTGGGTTGCAGCGGACGTTAATTAGGCTTAATGGGATAAACGGAGCTGAATTCAAACCCGTTCTACGCTTTTATTTACAATATAAAAAAGTTAATCATGCATCATTTTCTTTGACTCACAATAAACAACACTGAGGTTGTTAAGAACCACAAATACACACAAACCGTCTGAAGTTAAGGTTAAACTCGATTCAAAGACAAAGTTTTAGTCGCAGTTTAGCTTATCTGTTTATCAAGCTAAGCGCTAATAAGCTCGGTTAAAATATTCGCCTAAAAGCGCCATAAAATGAATCGTTCTTACCTGAAGGTGAAACCTCGTCATTTAAATTGAGACATTATCTAACTGTCACTTCCCACAGAGCCGCAGTATCACCGAAATCTCTGCTTTTATCAGGAAACTGCTGCTTGTAAACATTAGCGTTTCCTGATCGCTTCCTCATTGGCTAATAACGACACTTCTTCTTCTTCTCTTTTAATGGTGGTTGGCAAGCAAGGTTTCTGGTGCATTACCGCCACCAACCGGAACACATCGTGGACAAGCATTATTAAACTACATATTTATTTATAATCTATTTGTAATATATATATATATATATATATATATATATATATATATATATATATATATATATATATATATATATATATATATATATATATATATATTAAATCATATGGCTATAAAATCTTGATAACCATTAATATTTGTGGTTATAACTCAAAACGAAAAAACTCACAACTTCAGTCTCTGATCTAACTGATAATCTAAATAAATTTCCCAATGCAATTATCATTATAGGAGGGGATTTTAATATAATATTTGCATGAATGATTAAAGAAAAGTGTTTGAATCTTGAGCTCAAGGTGCCCATTTGTCCAGTTGGTTATCTGAGACACAATTTAAAGGATGAATGGAGAGAAACATTTTCACTGGACTCCACTTTCACCTGGAGTAATAACGATGGGTCTAAACAGTCTCGTATTAATTATTGGTTAGTGTCTGATTGCCTAAAAGCCAATAACATAATTGTCAATATTCTTCATACTCAGCTCACACATCATAAAGCAATATATATTTAAGTAAATCTGACAGCCATTCACAGAATAGGAAAGCCTAAACAATTCATTACTTAAATTAGACCCAGTACAACAACAAAAAAATCTCCCAAATAATCTCCTTTTTTTTCTTTGTTTTTGCAAAGCTAACAGTGAAAGCAAATATTGTGTCACCTGGGAACAATTTTAATTTGAGATTGATATATTTCAAAGACAATATGGTTCTGATTTTAAAGAAGTCTAAGAAAGTGGAGGAAAATAATATCTTCAGTGAAATTATGATGTCCTCCAAAAAAAGTCCCTTAAACTTATAAAATTATGATAAAATAAATGTAGCCACTTCACAAAATAAACTGGATTAAATTTACAAATATAGGCCAGAACGAGCCTTTGTAAAATCAAGATTAAAATGGTTGGAAGAGGGTGAGAGTAACTCCTCTTATTTCAATTAGAAAAGCATTGTGTAAAAAGACATACATTAATTTTTATTCTAATTGTTTTCTACATTAGAACTCAAAATGTGTCACCTAACCGTTTCTGAACAGAGGCAAACAAATTCTCCTATTAACAGTTATACAGGATATTTCTGTATTTCAGTTCATTTTGAATTAAGCTTTATTTGCAGCCTTTGAGTTTAAAATAGATCCAGACAAATAACAGAAAAGGTATATAAAACGATAGTAATATAAAACATAAATAAATAAGTGTATGTAAAACCACAATACAAAGATGTAGGTTTGATCTCACGTTAACTGACTGAAAAGGGAAAATATTAATTCCCTCGTTCATTCAGACTTGCATCTTCACGCCGCTCCAGTAGGAGGCGCTGCAGCTCCAGTAGGAGGCGCTGCAGCTCCAGTAGGAGCCGCTGCAGCTCCATCACGTTACTTTGCAGCCAAAAACCTAAAAAAGCCGAAGAAGAACTGCAGCTAGCAGTCCGCGCTGACAGTTGTTTTTTGTTGTAATAATTGATTGAATGAGGTAAATACTCTTGTAAGGAATCTCTTTCCTGCCGGCGGGTTAAAGTAATTATCTTAACCCGAAAACAGAAATAAAACGGTATGTTGTTTATAAACTGTGACAATAAAGTTTAAACTGAACCGGTTAGCATAGCATGGCGGCTAACAGTTCGGGGTGAAGCTAATAGTTTTACTGAAAGATTTTAAATACTAATGTTAAATCTCTTTTGATCAACATGTTAAATTGTTATTATGACGCAGTTTGGGGACCGTTTGCTGTGAGTTTGTTATCGGCTGCATTTGTGTGTCAGTCAGCCCAGATTTTAGCCGGTTTGAGGCTGATGCATTTTAACCTGTGTTCCAGGATCTTTCAACGCTATGTTCTTCACGCAGTGAACCTTTCTGAGAGGCACCATGGAGCGTCCTTCCAAGGAGGGGAAGCCCCCCTCTGTTATCGACATCACCACCAGCGAAAGGGTAATTATTCAGCTGAATAAGGAACCAAAGGATCAGAGGTCTGGTGAAACTGGAGGCTGATCATTCAGCAGTTTGTAGAGGAAATACATCAGATTAGTTTTTTAAATTTAAGGAATCTTTGGTTCATATGGAAACTTGTTGATTTGAAGCATTTAAATGTGACATAACATCTTTAAGGGGGGAAATAGTTTTTCACAGTACATGAATGCATACATAGGCTTTTATTGGACACCCAGGACAGCTGGAGTGAGTAGTTGTTGCATTGGAAAGCTTTATTTTATACACAAAGGAAGGATGGGACTGAGGATGCTGTCAGGAGGTGGACTAAGCCTTTGATTCTGCTCTCCAGGTCCATCACCGTCACTCAGGTCTCGGTTTTAATTAAAAAGCTGCCGGGCAGCAGGGTGCCGCGGGGCCGAGATCTGGCATTCAGTTGTTGGCTCTTGGGTTTAGAAGCCTCTGCCTTGTTGCGTGGAGGAGTGGGACAGCCCAGATGGACTGGCGGGCCCAGGTTGGTGGTCCAAAGCTCTTAGAAAGAGGACCAGAGAGTGTTGCAACACTGCCTGGGAAGGCTTGCTCTGGGCTGTCAAAGCTTGGATTCAGGTGTGGCTTTGGGCCTGGCGCTGGCCTGGTGGGGTTCATGGAAGCTTGGTTTGTTTAATAGACCAGGGGGTCAGGAGACATGATAGTGACCTTAAGAAGCATCCACTGTCAGGGCTGTGTCCAACACATAAATGTGAGGCGCGCCATCCTCTAGATGTTGCTTGGAGTCAAGCTGCTGCTTCTCCTCTTTAAAGGAGGAGTCTGGGGTGGTTGCTCTGATAATGATGCCTCCCTTTGGAGGTTTTCTGGGATCCTGGATCAAACCTGAAACTCTGCAGGGACTTTATATCACTTCTGGTCTGGGAAGGCCTGCTAAATGTTGCTTAGAAGATGGGATTTAGTCTGGTTGTCCTTCAAGGTGGAAGGATTGATGGAAGGTGTTCAACTTGAACATTATGTCCTGGTTTGTGGCAATAAGGACTCTTGATTGTTGGAAGAAAGAAAGAAGCCTCGTAGAGAGGCTGATCTTTATGCAACAGCAGCTGCTGCAGATGTGATAAATGAAGCTGTTTGGTGAGTAAAACTATTTAAAAATCTCAGGTTCTCTCCTTCAGAAACCAGAGAAATGGTATCTGCTGGTGGACTGAAGCCTGAAACTTCTGGTTGGAACGATCTGATCAGCAGCTAGTCGCGTTTTTTACTGACACAAACTTTGGCCTCTTTCAGGTTGTGGAGCTTCTGAATCAAGCGGCTCTGATTCCCACGGATGAAAAGCTTAATGTTCTCAAACAGGTTTGTTGCCTCATTTCCCAACACGAAGATTACCATTAAATCTGTTTTAAAACATATAAATCACGCTTGATTTGATGTTTGTGTAAATGTGAAGTATTATTTTATTAAAAAGTATTTTTTGGGAGCTGGATCAGAAACTCACTGGGATCGGACTTAGAAGCTGGAATAAAACCGATTCTGTGAATTTCTATCAGGTTCAAGAGCTCATCATCAACAAGGAGCCTTCTCTTCTTGACAACTTTTTGGATGTAAGTAGAAAATAAATAATCAGATGTTTTACACAGTGATGCTATTTAGAACTCCAATAACTTTTATAATTATCGTCACAATAAAGTCTTTTTCAGTTTTATTATTCTATCACCTTTACCGCCGCTGTGTGAAACGCCTTCAAATAAAAGAAGCTTTTATAGCTGCAGCAACGTAACCTGACAGTGAACTGTTGTTTAAAATAGAAATATAGATTTAAATTCTGTTTTAGTCACATTTTTATTATAGTGATTGTGGTTCTACCTGAATTCATGTTTCCCTGCCAAATAAAGATTGTTAGCCTGAGATTCTCAAGTTCTGAGTTTGTTTTATATTAAACACGAGTGGAAATCGTTGCTGATCTATTTTTCTGTCAAACTTTATCTGTTTAATGTTTTAAATCTTAATATTTGCCAACTTTTGTGTTGTTTTTGCTCCTCAGGAGATCATCGCCTTCCAGACGGACCGGTCCATTGAAGTGAGGAAGTTTGTGATCGGCTTTATAGAGGAAGCATGGTGAGCTGTCAGGAATCTGTTCCCGTCGTAAACCTGCAGGTTGTACAGCTGCAGAACGTCTCCTGTCTTTTGTTCAGCAAACGGGACAACGAGCTCCTCCTCAGGCTGATCGCCAACCTCAACATGTTGCTGAAGGACGAGAGCGTAAACGTGGTGAAGAAGGCCATCCTCACCCTCACCCAGGTGTACAAAGTTGCGCTGCAGGTAGGTTGACGCCGTCGGGCGCTGGAACGGGTCGTGCCGTCATTTCCCTGATTCTGATGGCGTTGCTTCCTGCCTTCAGTGGCTGGTCCGCTCCAAAACGGTGTCGGAGATGCAGGAGGCGTGCTGGGACCTGGTCACACAGATGACCGGGGACGTGTTGACCATGCTGGACTCTGAGAACGACGGCATTCGTACCCACGCCATCAAGTTCACAGAGTCCCTGATCATCACGCTGTCGCCACGGATGCCGGAGTCCGACGTCCCTAAGAGACAGGAAGGAGACATCAGCCTGGACAAAGTCCCCAGAGACCACCCCTACATTCGCTACGGTACCCCGGGGCCTGGCCCAGAGGAAGTCACGAGGCGTTTAAAATGCTTCTGGTCAGTTTCTAAAGGCGCTCTGCCCTGTGCTGGATCTTCACAGACACCCTGTGTGAGGAGGGGAAGACCGCCCTGGAGAAGCTGCTGAAGTTCATGGTCCACCCGGCCATTTCCAGCATCAACCTGACCACCGCCCTGGGCTCTCTGGCCACCATCGCCCGCCAGAGGCCAATGTTCATGTCTGAAGTGGTGCAAGCCTACGAGACGCTGCACGGTGAGAGTTAACAGCAGGAAACCTCCTAATCCAGCCCTGGGAGTTTTATTATCTCCTACCAGGCAGTTTGGCTGGTGCTGAAACCCTTTAAACTGCTTCAAAGCAGCTCAAGGCTTGTGCACGGATTATTGGTTGATTGATTGATTTGTCTGTTTTTTTGCAGCAAACCTCCCTCCAACTCTGGCCAAGTCTCAGGTGAGCAGCGTCCGGAAGAACCTGAAGCTGCACTTGGTGGCGGTGCTCAAGCATCCCTGCAGCCTGGAGTTCCAGGTTCAGATCAGCACTCTGCTGCTGGATCTGGGGATGCCGCAGACCGAGATAACCCGATACACTCCGGCGCCGCGGGAGCAGCGCAAGCGGCCTCGCTATGACCAGTCCACCGAGGGCAAGAAGGTCAAGCTGGGTGAGCCGTGGCGAACGTTCAGGAATCCTGGCGTGACGTTTTACTCCCATACTTTCTCCAGTTAATGTTTCGCTGTCCTGCCCTCAGAGCCGGCGCTCATTGAGGACGACGAGGACAAAGAGGAACCGGCCCCCCTCGCCGCCCCAAAGCCAGCTGCCGTTCCAGCTGCTCAGTCCGCCATCGACCTCACGGCTGACTTCCTGCGCCCGCTGCTGACACCCGAGAACGTAGCCAACCTGGTGGGGAGGCGCCATCGTTTATCTGTCGGCTTCACCCCCGACCCTTCCTGCCTTCTAACCCCTCCCCCCGGATGTCTGTCTCCCTGCTCAGGTGCTCATCAGCATGGTGTACCTGCCTGACGTCATGCCCGCATCCTTCCAGGCCACGTACACACCTGTGGAGTCAGCCGGCACCGACGCCCAGATCAAACATCTGGCCCGGCTGATGGCGACCCAGATGACTGCAGCGGGCATCGGCCCAGGTCAGAGACTCTAAACGTGTCGTGATGTTTGCAGACGACTTTTGTCTGAGTTAGAGGGATGCAGGTGGAACAGTGCAGGCAGTGAAGGTGGAGACGGATGTCAGGCTGAGACCTGCTGCGCAATATGGAGGCGGTGGTGCCACCAGAGAGACAGACGGCACAGGATTAATAGATGTGCTGACAGGAGGAGGAAGAAGGTTATGGAAGGAGGCAGATGATCCACCATGGAGACCTCTGATGGGATTTTTCTGCAATTAGGGGCTGGTTATCTAAAAAATCCTGCTTCTTAACGCTGATCAGACACATTTAATGGTCATCAGACCTTAAAAATTTCACTATGTGTCCCAAAATTTCACTTAGAAGATCTGTATGTCATGAAATGTAGGGACAAGGTAAAGAAGTTGGGAGTGTGGATTGACCCGGTTCTCTCCTTTGAGTCTCACATTGAAGAGGTCAGAAGGAGTTTTACCATCCGAGGAACATCACCACCATCAGTGTTTATCTTTATGAAGCGTAGAGGCTCTTATGCATTTGTATCTTTATGCATTGATTACTTTAATGCTCTCCTGCTGCTCGCATCTTGACCAAAACAGGGAAATACGAGCCCGCCCCCCCGATACTGACACCCTTCACTGGTCGCCTCGTCAGGATGGAGCTGATTTTTAGAGCTTGCTGCTCACCTACAAGGCTCTAAATGGTCTGACGCCTTCTTATCTATCTGACATTTTGCACCTGTACGCTCCACCTCGTGCTCTTTGAGGGTCTTTTAACAAAGTCTTTTTTTTCCTCTCTTCCCGTCTCTGTGGAACAATTGGCAGGTTTGTTCTGTGGAGGCTTTTAAAGCCAAGATAAAGACTCACTGGGTCACTTTATGTTATGCTGCCTAATTCAATGCCTAAACTATATTGTTTTAATACTGGTGTTTCCTTTAGTTCTTATGTTCTTACCTGTTTTATTTCTTTTAAAGACGTTTTACTATCGTTATCCTCTATTGTTCAGCACTTTATGAATAAGTTATTATTATTATTTCAGCTTTGGCTTTTAACCCGAACTCAGAGGTTCTGGTTCTCCTCTCTATAGCTGCTGGGTTTTTGTCCCGCTCCTCCTGACAGAACCGGTGTAACTGGGTCGGGTCACACAGGTCCAGCTCTGACCTGTAATCTCCTCTCAGGTCAGGACTTTGTGATGGAGCTCCAGAACATGGACTCTGTGGTCCTTCAGCCTCTCTGGAGCTGACCTGGAGGTCTGCTGAGGGACGTTGTCCATCAGGAAGACCCATCTGTGTCCAAGCTGGGACTTCCTGATGTGTCCAGATGTTGCTTCAACATGATGATCTTCCCTCATGATGCCGTCTGCTCTGTGAACCAGTCCCTCCTGCAGCAAAGAGCCCCCAGCATCATGCTGCCACCTCCCTGCTTTGTCTTTATTATTGATTCTGGGGCTGATCCACACGTTTCACAGCAGAACCCAGAGAACCTGAACCGTGTGATGGCCGGAGGTTCCCATGATGCTTGTACCTGCAGATAAAAACTAGAACAGATGATGCTGGAGCCGAGGATGAACCCGACTGGTGGAGGTCTGTGGTTCTGTTCCTGATATCGGCGCTGAATTCTTCCAGGCGTTGCCTTCAACGCGAACATAACTCAGGTCTGGTAAATGAACCAATCAGAAGCCAGCAAAGCCATGACATCATCATCATCATCATCATCTGGGCTTTCCCAAATAGCCTAAAGGTTTAGAAATCCTCATTGTGGCATTCAGCAAATAGAGAGAATGTTGTAAGTCCTGATCAGAACCGCACCGTGAGCAGTGAAGGTCCCGGGTCTCTTCTGAGCTGTATGGAAACATCTGGTTCCAGCTGTGGGTTTCAGAAAGCTGTGTTTGCCCCTCAGGTCTGGAGCAGTGCAGGGCGAGGGAGGACGAAGCGGGCAGAGAGGAGCAGATGGAGGACGACTCGGCGGCCAAAGACGTTCTGATCAAGCGCAAGCTGTCGTCCATGATGGGCCAGGCCATCTCCGTGGTGGGGGGCTACGGCGAGAAGCCGCCCACCGCAGAGGCTCCAGCAGTCAAGAGGCTCCCTGAGCCCATCCTGCCCTCCGCACAGGCCAAGTGAGCACCGCCGCCAGACCCGCAGCTCGTGGCGCCAGGTTCTGCTCACCGTCCGGGCTTCTCTTCTCCCGCAGGGCGCCGGGGGCCGTGGGCAGGAAGAAGGTGTTCCGCCTGGCAGACGCCGTCCAGCCGCTGTCCGACTCCCAGATCGGCGTCTTGTCCTCCAAGGCGGTGAGGAGGATTCTCCACTCAGAGAAGGCGATCACGCAGAGCGGGATGTCCCACGTAAGCAGCCAGAATCCGGGTTTATTCTGTCAGGACGGTCCAGGTGGGAGTCCTGGAAAATATTTTCTCCCGTCTGGATAATTAAAGATGGAAGAAAACTGTTTTCAAACCTTATCCTGTTATCTGAAGGACTAAATCCTAATTTCTTTGTTTTCAGAATCAGACATACTTTAATAATAAAGAATCAGATTTTATTCAAGGATAAAGCCCAATGTTATAGATTTAACAGTAAAATATTATAATAATAATAATAAACTGGTGCCTTTTACCACACGGCTGCTTTAGAAATTGACCTCACGGTTTATTGTACAGATAATAAAAACCATTTATTTGATTAAAATGCTCAATTAAATATAAACGCTGTGGTTAACGTTCAAAATTAATCATTTATATTATAAATAGGCCTGAATCATCAGGGGGAAATATTATTAAAATGCAGATAAACTAAAGCATTTAACTCATAATCATGTAAACTAACTTTCAGCTGATTTGTATTATGTATATGAGCGTTTCTGATTTAAATCAGATGTCTTTAAATATTAAGATTTTCTCCTGAATTAAGCTTAAGGCAGTAAAATAATTAGTCGCTGCAGGAAGTCAGCACATGAGCACATAGACGCTCAGAGGTGTCAAACTCGTGGCCCGCGGGCTGAATCCGGCCCCTCGAGGCATTTTTAGGCCCTCCAGAGCCTAAAAAGGCACATCATATCATAAAGTAAATGGTAAATGGTAAATGGACTGAACTTATATAGCGCTTTTCCAGTCATGCTGACCACCCAAAGCGCTGTACACTATAGCCACATTCACCCAGTCGCTCTCACTAACGCGCACACATTTATACACCGAGACGCAGCTCGGTAGGCAATTTGGGGTTAAGTGCCTTGCCCAGGGGCACATCGACATGTGGCAAGGGGAAGCTGGAATCAAACCCACAATCTTCTGATTGCCAGACGACTACTCAACCCATCAAGCCACAGTCGCCCCAAGTGGAGGCATATCTCCTTTTAAAGTGCATAAATGGGCTAAAACTGGTAACCTGACAACAGCCAGCTGCATGTCGCTCCGCCTAGCTCCACTCACATACATCTGGGACACCGCCCATAGAGAGTGATTTCTCCAACTAAATTTATGGTCTGGCCAATCAGGACGCAGGGCTGGAGTTTCATAGATGTGACGTAGTGGAGACGCGACCATGACGTGAGACTGTTTTGATAGCAATGGCGGCTCGTCGAGGAAGCAAGCGTTAGCATTGATGCTGCTATTTCTACCATGTTGTCCAATCTACCTAATATTGTTTCATTAAAAGAACATCAGAGAACGGCTCTGAAGGCTTTTGTTGGTGGAAACGATGTTTTCGCCCTTCTCCCGACCGGATTTGGCAAGTTTTGTTTTCCGGGGCGCGTCCGCGTCTGCAGCGGACGTGCCGACGCGCCCCGGAGCGGTTAGCGGTTAGCGCTAACCATGTTAGGAGGCCTTTAGTCCTCAACGTGGTCGGCCCGGAATCGACTCTGACCCGCGGCGCTTTGCCGCCTGTCTTCCCCCCTCTTCCTGTCAGCTCACTGTCAATAAAACGCATGCCACTAGAGCCGCAAACACATTATTATTATTTTTTTATTTTTTTTCCTGCGTCGCTATCATTAGCGTCACGGGTTAGCTTCGGTGTGAGTGGTTGAAATAGCACGTCAATAAAGATGACAGACAAGTGGCTTATCCAATCATATGCAAGAATTTTTGATAAGGCCCAGCCTTCTGTAAATGCAATTCCTATGGCGGAGTCCCAGATGTATGTGAGTGGAGCTAGGTGGAGCGACATACAGCTGGCTGTTGTCAGGTTATAAAACTGGGCCTCCTGTAGTGAATGTTAATTTTTTTAACTGTGTAGTAACAGTGTCCTGCCACTAGGTGTCAGTTTTCCCACAACACATTAAAACAACCCAGAAATGTCCAGAAAGAAAAGAAGTGATGCAGAATGATGAGTTTAAAGGGTAACTCATCCCAATAAAACTTTATTTACAGATAAACTGTATAAAATGGGCCTAAGGTGCTACTTTTATGTTACTCTGCATTTTTTATACTTATGTGAACTGAAATGAAATCAGAAGTCTCATCTATACAGGAGCAACCGGCCCTTTAAATGACTTCATGGCCAGAGTGGCCCCACATAGCTTAGTAGAATATATATATATATATATATATATATATATATATATATACACACACTTTTCCCCTGTGGAGGAGGTGTGAGGTGCGGTTCTCTAAACGGTGACCCGGTGCTGCAGGTGCGGGTGAAGCTCCTCTCCAGGCTGGTGACCCAGTTTGAGGGGGTGATGAAGGAGGACGTCCTGGAGTTCGTCCTGGAGGACATCAGGACCAGGAGCGAGCTGGCTTTCTCCCTCCTCTACCAGGAGTACAACACCTACCTGAGCCAGCTGCCGGCGGGGCTGCTGGACAGCTACGACCACTGCCTCTACACGCTGCTGTCAGGCCTGCAGGAGAAGCCTGAGCAGCGGGACGGGTCAGTCCCCTCTCCTCCTGGTCTCCTTCCCTCCTTCCTTTTCACTCGCTTCCTGCTTCCTGACATTCCCTGTCTCTGGGTTTCCTACTTAAGCCCTTCCTTCACGCATCCTACCTCCATTCCTACCTTCTATCCTCTGTTCCTCCTTTTTCTCCTCTCCTATCTCCTCTACTGTCTCCTCTCCTATCTCCTCTCCTGTCTCCTCCCTTGTCTCCTCTCCTCCCCTGTCTCCTCCCCTGTCTCCTCTCCTGTCTCCTCCCCTGTCTCCTCTCCTGTCTCCTCTCCTGTCTCCTCTCCTATCTCCTCTCCTGTCTCCTCCCTTGTCTCCTCTCCTCCCCTGTCTCCTCCCCTGTCTCCTCTCCTGTCTCCTCTCCTGTCTCCTCTCCTGTCTCCTCCCCTGTCTCCTCCCCTGTCTCCTCTCCTGTCTCCTCCCTTGTCTCCTCTCCTCCCCTCCCCTGTCTCCTCTCCTGTCTCCTCCCTTGTCTCCTCTCCTGTCTCCTCTGGATCAAACCAGCAGCTCTCTCCTCCTCCAGGCTCTTCACCAAGCTGGTTCTGGAGGCTCCCATCATCACCGAGTCGGCGCTGGAGGTGATCCGGCGGTACTGTGAGGACGAGGTGAGACGGCGTGTCCTCGTCCTCCAGGACGTCCCTCTGAGCCTCCTGCTGACCTGGTGTCTCTGTTTCAGTCGCGCGTTTATCTGGGCATGACGACGCTGAAGGAGCTGATCATCAAGAGGCCGTCCAGGCAGTTCCAGTACCTCCACGTCCTTCTGGACCTCAGCTCCCACGACAAGGAGAAGGTGAAGCTGCAGAGACAAACGTCCACAGGGGGACAGTTTGACATTTATGTCACAACCAGAACCAGCGACACACTGGTGGAGAGGAAGGAGTCCAGGTTTTCAAAATGCTTTAAAAATAAAATCAGACGTTCATTTCTAATCAGCGCCTGAATAAACCCAGAGCAACAGATAGAACAACTGCAGAGGTTCTGGTTCTGTTCCTCTGAGGTTCTCCAGAGAACATCCAGCATCATGGAGACCAGGGAACCCAGCAGACGGGTCAGGGAGGAGGTTCTGGTCCAGTTTCCAGCAGGTCAGGTTCTACAGAACCTCCCAGAG
Source organism: Fundulus diaphanus (assembly GCA_037039145.1). Lineage (NCBI taxonomy): Eukaryota > Metazoa > Chordata > Actinopteri > Cyprinodontiformes > Fundulidae > Fundulus > Fundulus diaphanus. Next base: position 55,834,513 of record CM073132.1, on the reverse strand, counting down.
TTCTGATCATCATCTGGACCTGGAGAGAGGATGGACCACCTGCAGACCTACCAGGACATGGACGTCCACCTGGACTGACAGGCTGGACCAGGAGAGCATTGATCAGTGAAGCTGGAGGACCATGGTGGCTCTGGAGGAGCTGCAGAGATCTACTGCTCAGGTGGGAGATGATGGAGCTGAATCAGGACCATCCTGGAGGAGAAACTGGTAGACCTGCAGGAGACCTGGGTGGAAGTTCTCCTTCCAGCAGAAGAAACTGCAGCCTGAGATTTTATGGGATGGATTAGATCAGAGCAGAGTCATGGGTCAGAACGGCCTAGTCAAAGTCCAGACTGAGTACTAATGAGAATCTGTGGCAAAGCTTGAAAACGAACGTTCTCAGATGTTCTCCATCCAGTCTGAAGATGTTAAAACCAGAGCAGACCTGCTGCTGGACCCACAGGCAGAAGAAGTTCTGCAGAGTTCTGACCCAGGGACGGGCTGAATACAGATGCACACCGCACTTTTCAGATTTTTACACTTATGCTCTACTTTGTCTTGCTTAAGATCCCCACAAATCAAAGTTTTGTGGTTGGAACAAAATGTGGAAAAGTTTTAGGGGTGTGTATACTTTGTTACGACTCTGGTCATAATTAAGGCTTTTTCTCTATAACCTCCCGAGTTTATCCTTTTTAAATGATTGAAGACGGATGCGTTGCTGAAGGTTTCTATTAAAACGTCTTTAAAAGTGTAAATTCTCTGTAAACTTTCCTCCTTAAAACGGAGCAAATCTCTTTCCTGTCTCCCTGCGGCGGGTTCCAGGTGCGCAGCACGGCGCTGGCCTTCCTGAAGCGCATGTACGAGAAGGACCACCTCCGGGACTACATCGAGAAGTTCGCCCTGAACTACCTGCAGCTGCTGGTCCACCCCAACCCGCCGTCTCTGCTCTTCGGCGCCGACAAGGACACAGGTTCTCACGCTTCACCAGCCAATCAGCAGCCGCGCCGTTAGGGCGTGGCAGAAATGACGTCAACAGCCATTTTTAGGGGATATTTTCATAGAAAAGCAATGAAATGACGAATCCATAAAAGCGGATTTCATCAGCCGTCCATGTGGGGAGCCGCTAACTCGCCTGCAGCCGGTCGGCGATGCTGATTGGCTGCAGAGCGACGTAAACGAGGCGAAGCACTGTTTTCAAATTCAGATTTTTTTGGAGTAAATTCTAGAAATCAGGAGAAAACGGCTTGAACTGCTCAACCTTCCTTGATCGGGTTAAAAAGAAAGAAATATTCAGAAAGCCTCGTTTATCTGGGCTGAAAACCAAATAATCGATCATGACGGGAGATTTTTACACCAAGAATTATTCAAAGTAGAAAGTCTGACGTTCGATGAATTTCCATAAAACGACCGCAGAAGTTTTTACTTCTTCATTCAGAAAAAAACAACGATAAACGCAGAGGTGTGTTGGTTCTGTTAGGTTCTCAGAACCAGGTTCTGAGATGGTGGAGAACTCCTGCTGCTGCTGTTTAGAGAACAGGAGGAACTGATGAGTTCATGAGTTAATCAGAACCAGAGCTCAGATCAGATTATGGATCCTAAAGCACCTCTAGACCAGAATATAATCTCATTCTGATAATCATTTGTTTATTAGGCTTTAAGTTTTAATTTGCTGAGTGAAGGTACTGAATGGGAGAGAGCAGCAGGACTCTGAACTAACTTTTCATGAATCTTTACTGTTGTTGTGTAACAATGATTAAATGTTGGTGAGACACTCAGAATAAGAGGCAGAGCTGAATTAAAAACAGAAAAATGAGACACAATCATCCCTAAAGAACTCCGTTAAAATGAAGAAATAAAAAGGATTAAATCTCTAACATCCTTTGGACCCTTTGAAGAAACATTAGAGAAACTGTAGAATAAACGTCGCTGGAGGTAAAACAGGACAAATGAGCTGCTGGTTTATCTGACTGTCACAAGTTTCTGCTCTGGTTGCTTCGTTATTCCCAATTATCTCCCCTAGATGCACAAAGCTGGGGTTTGACCTTTGACCCCCCAGTTTTACAGCTTCGCTTCTTTGTGTTAAATCCTGTTCATAACATCGACTATTAAATGATTGACTTATGACGATCTAGACAACATAAACTTCTTTATTAGAAACTTACTTATTACCCAATATTATGGTAACAGAACACCTTTCTGTGAGCTCGTTAGCTCTGTCTAAAGAAGTGGAAATGAGCCTTTTTCTGTCCTATTACTGGATAATCTGAGCAGTGGTTAGTTGCAGCTTCTTAGACGTCTGCTGTCTGCTCTGATCTCAGAGGTGGCGGCTCCATGGACGGAGGAGACGGTGAGACAGTGTCTCTTCCTCTACCTGTCCCTGCTTCCTCTCAACCACCGGCTGGTCCACGAGCTCGCCTCCGTCTACACCGAGGCCATCGCCGACATCAAGCGCAGTGTGCTGCGCGCCATCGAGCAGCCGGTGAGTTCGCCTCGTGTTCGCCGCCGTCTGGCACCGGCACGCGGTTCTGGTCAGAGGTTCCTGTCCGCCCAACGCTGGCATGAAGGCTACGTTCATTTAATTCATTAACCAGTCGTTTTATTAGGGGTGCACTGATCTCATCTCCCTCTGCAATGGTCTGAAAATCAACGGCCGAAACTTTGATTATATAAGTTTTTAATGTTTAACGTTTTTCAGGATGAGTTTTAAATGTTGAGGTTTCTTCTAACAGCTGACGGCGTCGGTTGTTACATAAATCAGAATCGGCTTTTTAAAGATCGGCCAGGCGGCGGCAGTCGGTGCACCGCGGGTGTTGGACCCGTTTTAGGCTGCGGTGATCGGACACAGAGCCGGTACCGGATCAGCCGGATGGGATTCTAACGGTACCGGCGTGTGTTTGGGTTCCTGCAGATCCGCGGCATGGGGATGAACTCCCCCGAGCTGCTGCTGCTGGTGGAGAACTGCCCCAAAGGAGCCGAGACCCTGGTGACCCGCTGCCTGCACATCCTGACCGATAAAGGTAGACGACCTCGGACCCGCAGCTCCGTACGTGGTTCTGGTAGATGTTCTGGTTCTGATGCGACTCTGTCCTCCGTTCAGTGCCGCCGTCGCCGGAGCTGGTGGAACGAGTGCGGGACCTGTACCACAAACGCGTCCCAGACGTGCGTTTCCTCATCCCCGTCATCAATGGCCTGGAGAAGGTGCGGTTCTGGAGGAGGTTCTGGGTTCTTCTCCCGTTCTCTCGGGTCTAACCGTGGTTCTGGTTCTCTCCCCTCAGAACGAGGTCGTCCAGGCGCTGCCAAAGCTCATCAAGCTCAACCCGATTGTTGTGAAGGAGGTCTTCAACCGCCTGCTGGGGACGCAGCACAGTAGGGCTCCACCGGGGGGCGCCGCTCACCCGCTTCTGCCTCTCACACCGCACATGTTCTGGTTCTGTAACAGCCAGGGCCGCAGCGGTCCACGCATTGGGTCCGCTACGGCCCTGCCGGGTCGGTACCGGACCGGTCCAGCCTTGTTTTCTACAGGTTCTGTGTAGAACCAGAACTTTCTGTCTGCGTTGTTCAGCAGCCATAAGGTCAAAGCTGCACTGAGCCAGATTTCACTGGTTCTGGTCCGAATGGGTCCCTGTAGGACCCCACCTCGGCAGGTGTTCCCAGCTCGTGATGCGTTCAGGTACAGCTGGGACTCCAGGCTGTCTGAGCATCACAAATATGGACCCAGTCAGAACATCAGCGCCGGTCCGAGTTCTGGACCTTCGGTTTAACTCGAGGCGGACCGGAAACGTACCGGCCCGTGATTTCTGTGCCGTTCCAGCCCTACCAGCCCATGTACTGATGAGTGGACGGGTCGGTTCTGACCCGGCGGGCCTGTGTGTGTTGCAGGTGAGGGCAGCTCGTCGGTGTCTCCTCTGACTCCAGGAGACCTCCTCATCGCGCTGCACAACATCGACTCCTCCAAGTGCGACATGAAGTCCATCATCAAAGGTCCGTGTCCAGAGAACCTCAGACGGTTCTGAAGCCTCAAGGTTCTGCTGGGGCAACGAGTCAGGCCCACCAGAAGCTCCTCCTTCCTCCCTTGTCTCCTTTCCTACCTTGTCTCCTTTACTTCATTGTCTCCTTTCTTTCCTACCATGTCTCCTCCTTTCCTTCATTGTCTCCTTTCCTCCCTCGGTTTACGCAGAAAGGTCTGTTCCTTTTCCCTCAGAGGAGACGCCCGTCTGTGTTTAACTCGGTCTAAACTCAGACGGGCGTCTCTGATGGTTTAGATCCACGTTCTTCACCTTCTAACAAACTGAGACGGTTCTGGTTCTGGTTCTGGTTCCTGCTGCTGGAGGACGGCTGGACTCTACCAGCCGTCCTCCAGCAGCAGGAAAACCGTTCTTTAAAGGTATACTATGCAACCGGGGTTGATTTTCCAGCGAGGCGCCCCCCAGAGGGCGAAAGTAAAAGTGCACTGTCGTAAAGATGCTCAGCTGTTCTCCTGGTTTCTCCGTCAAGCCAGGCGCGGTTGTTTTGAGCTTAAGCCGGGCGTACACTGTACGAGTTTTTCAGTCGTGGTACTTATATACATCTCAAACTGAGACGGAACCGCGGGGTTTAAAAGTTCACCGCTCACCATCTGTGTTCTCACACTGTACGTCGTGCCCCGGTGGGTGACAGGGACCCAGACCAGGGGGTCAAGACCGGCTCGGGTGAGGGTGAGGCCCACGGGAGGCACTGGGCGTCGGGGGGGAACGGAGGGGAGGGAGGAAAGACGAGACGCCCCGGCGGCCGCGCGGCACGGCAGACACCCCCCCCCCCCCCGCGAGCGGAGGCGTACGGAAACAGATCGCCAGCTCGTCGTGCGGACCGGAACGCTTGCCCTCCCCAACCCCCCCGCGGGTCCCGGGCCGGGCGGAGGTCGCTTCGGGGACGCCCGCTCCCCTCCCTCCCCTGGCGGGGACGGAGATGAGGGGAGGGCGCCCCCTCGTAGCTCTGCTTGAACAGCAGGATGCGCTCACGAAAACCTCACGACGGCCGACTGAATTTCAAACAGTGTAAGCCCGGCTTACAGCAGACAGGCGAACGCAACGAAAAGTCGAAAAAACGGCAGTACAAACAATGACTAACAGTGAAAGTATGAACATGCACACAGAGAGAGAGAGAAACCATTCCAATGTTACTTACAATCGCATCAGCAGAAACGCGAGGTCCGCGTCAGCCTTGCAGCCTTCTCTTTCTTTTAGCTCTCGCCATTCGGAAAAAGCTTGCCCGATGTTCACCCGTGTACGACTCCTCTCTCTGTCCACAGCCCTTTTCCTCTTTCTTGCCTGCTCCGACATGGGCTTTCACTGTTTTATCGTTGGTTCCGCCATGATAACTGCACAGATATCGCCACTGCGCTATCACTGAGCATGCCTTTCACTGGGGGCGTATAGCAGTTCTCGCCGTAAAGCAAGACCGACTCTCGCGATCTTGCACGAGATTCTGAGCCTGTGGGCGCGGGCCGAGGGCTCCTGCAGCTGCAAGTGCGGTATTTCCCCCACAGACCACCAGGGCGGCCAAGAAATCCTTTGTTCAACCTGAAATGACTCATTTAATCATCCAAAACGGTATGGAACATATTAATTAACTGAAAAATGTTGCATAGTGTGCCTTTAAATATCAGGCTATGTAACATTCTGGTATTTAATCTGGTATTTAATCTTTAACCTTTAAGTAACAAAAAGGACTAAAAATAGTTTAACAGGTAAAAAATGGTTTAAAAGGTTAAAAATAGTTTAAAAGGCAAGGCAAATTTATTTATATAGCACATTTCAGTACAGAGACAATGCAAAGTGCTTTACATGATTAAAATATAGGAATAAAAGCAAGTAGGAATAGAATGTAGAAACAAAAAAAAAAGTAATTTTAAAACAGTTTAACCTGAACATTCAAAGGCAATTTTAAACAAATGTGTTTTAATCTTGATTTAAAGGAACTCAGGCTTTCAGCACTTTTACAGTTTTCTGGAAGTTTGTTCTAAATGCTGCTTCTCCATGTCTGGTTCTGGTTCTAGGTATGCAGAGCAGGCTGGAGCCAGAAGACCTGAGTGGTTTTAAAAGGTTAAAAATGGTTTAAAAGGTTAAATTGTTTAAAAGGTTAAAAATTGTTTAAAAGGTTAAAAAAAAAATTAAAAGGACTAAAAATAGTTTCAAAGGTTAAAAGTTTTCTGCATCAGAGACGCAGCTGTGAACGTTTTAAAGTCATGAGACGATCCAGGAGCTCAGTGCTGACACCTGGTGGCGGGGAGGCTAGCTCCCTCAGCCAATCAGAGGTTGGGTCCAGGGTTCTGACGGCTCTGTTCCTCCGCCTGCAGCCACCAACCTGTGCTTCGGGGAGAAGAACGTCTACACCTCGGAGGTTCTGGCGGTGGTGATGCAGCAGCTGATGGAGCAGAGCCCGCTGCCCATGCTGCTGATGCGCACCGTCATCCAGTCCCTCACCATGTACCCGCGGCTGGGCGGCTTCGTCATGAACATCCTGTCGCGCCTCATCGTCAAGCAGGTGCTCCGCCGGCTCCGCCCGCCGGGTTCCGGTTCCGTCCGTCTTCCTGTGGCTAACGGCGTCCTGTCCCGCAGGTGTGGAAGTACCCCAAGGTGTGGGAGGGCTTCGTCAAGTGCTGCCAGCGCACCAAGCCGCAGTCCTACAGCGTGCTGCTGCAGCTGCCGCCGCCGCAGCTCGCCAGCGTCTTCGAGCGCTGCCCGGAGATGAGGGCGCCGCTGCTGCAGCACGTCCTCGCCTTCACGCCGCACCAGGTCAGAACCGGCCCGTTTGCCCCGGCGCCTCAGCGCCGCCATTCTGACCCTCCTCCTGCCCTCTGTCTCCTACAGCAAGCGCACATCCCCGCCTCCGTCATGGCCGTCCTGGAAGCCAACAAGAAGCCGGAACCGAAGCCCGCCGACCCGGTACCGGTACCGGTACCGGAGGAGGAGGTGAGCCGCTTCTTCTCCTCTGTGTTGAGTAGAAAGTCTCCTTCTGGTCTTTCTGGGTTTCACCGATTTCCTCTGACCCAGTCGGAACCGGCTCCCGCTGCCGAAGAACCTCCTGTCGTGGAGTCCGCAGAACCGGAACCACCGCTCCAGCCGGAACCGGTTCTTCTGAAGGACGAGGAGGAACCCATGGAGCAGGAGGAGGCCGGCCAGCCGGTTCTGGATGAAACCCTGGAAAGCGTCTCCCAGGTGGGTCCGAGCGTTCAGCGAGGTTCTGCAGATGTTCTGTTCAGCGCCTCACGGTGCTTTAAAGCGGACCCAACACCGGCCGGTGCTGTGTGAAGGTCCGATTAGAACCCGTGTGCAGTAACACCTCCGTGAGCGTCACCTTCACTGTGATGAGACGTCGATTCAGAACCAGAACCTCAGAATCACTTCAGAATTTTATTCAAAGTTTGAGCTTTTTCAGGCTGGAACGATCAGAATCTTCGTTTACTTCTAGAACCCGGTCCAGAACTTTGCTGCAGGTTTCCTCAGGTCCACACAGGCTCAGACATATACATACAGGCCAATACAAGCACCTGACGCTGAAAACGGACCAGAACCAGGACCTCTGGTTAGTGGCCGTGGTCGACACGGTAGCTGCTCTGCTGGGTTCGTCCCTGATTGGACTGACCGGCGATCAGAACCGAGCAGAACTGGGAGGAAGCATTTCTGAGGCGCTGCCGTTCAGACAGAACCAAACTGAGATCAAGGAAACGGGTCGGGATGTTCAGGAACAACCCAGGAACCACGGCTGCACCGGTTCCTCCGTCCTCAGGGAAACCAGTAGAACCATCTGAGAAGGTTCTGAGCGGGAAGGAGGGTCCGGATCCGGCCCAAACCTGGAGGAACATTTGATGGTCAGACCAGAGGAAGACAGAACCAGCAGCAGTATGTATATATCTGAGCCTGTGTAGTTGGGTCAGAGAAAGTTCTGTTCGTGGTGGTGGTTCTGTCTGATCGTTCCACCCTGGAAACCCAGAAAAGGTTCTGGCTAAAGTCTGGGGAACTTTTCTGCAGGACGGCTTGTCACAGGACGCAGAGGAACCGACACCGCGTCCAGAACCGGACCAGGAGCCCATGGAGGATTCTCAGCCCGAACCCTCGGATCAGCCGGAGTCGCCCAAAGAACCCGACCCAAACCCGGCGGCACCAGAAGCTGGAAGCGGGTCAGAGGATGTGGAGTAGATGAACATTTCTCTCCTTTATCCCAGAGTTCTGGTTCTGGTTCTTGTTGTTTTTTTCTTGTTGATTCTTAGAAAATGGGAGGAAATAAAATGAAGTCGTTGGTTGATCAGAAGTTCTGTTTCATCTTTCCTGTCTGGTCTGAGGTCCAACACGGACGGTTCTGACTGTAGAAGGTTCTGATCAAACTGCTGAGCTTAATGTCTTTATTTCGTCTGGGTTTACTTTCATCGACCCGCGGTCCAGTTCACTGCTGCCTTCAGGTTGGTCACGGGTCGGCGGTTCTGAATCGACCCGGTTAGATGTTCTGCTTCTAAAGGTGGCAGATTGAAGAGGGCCTGGAGCGGCTAATCAGGAGGACCGGGACATTTCCTGGTGGGCCGACCCGGTAGAACGGACCGCCGCCGCCTCTGGCAGCTCTTCTTCTTCTTCTTCTTTGTGACGCACCCTGACGTAACGTCGGCTCCTCGGTCGGTGGAGCAGAGAAAGCTCAGAGGAAAACTGAGACGCTGCTAAATGTGCAAAAGTTAGAAGCTGGTTCAATAAAATGATTTTGCTGTTTGAAACGTGAAATAAAGACGATGAAAGTTGTGAGGAAAGGTGCTGAATGTTGTCCCTACGAGTTAATTACCAAGTCAGTGACTTTTGTGACCTAGTGGTGCATAATGTAACGTTATAAGTAGGGCTGGGTGTCAGCTAGGACGATTCAATACGATATGATTCTAAATATAGTTCAGCTTGATTTGATTTGACTCCAATATCGATATTTATTACTTTCAAATTAATGCTCAAAGTAATTCAATCAACAAAACCAGCCAAATATTATATTTATGTTCAATTTATTGAACTCTGATATATTAACAGGAACATAAAGTTTATTTGGTTCAATGCATTAACGTTTCAGCACCAGGATGTTTGTGTTCCAGTCAGGATCCGATCCACAGGTGAGGCTCAGAACGTGGATGGAACCACCAAGAAGAACTGCTTCCACCCTCTGCTAAACATGTAGAGCAGGAACGCTTTAACATAAAAAGAGGAACATTAGATGCCATTATTCTGAGATGGATTTATACATCTAAAGAATTAAACGGGCTTGTTTTTATTTCACTTGAATCATTTATACAGACTTTACACAGCCAGAAATGGCGCCAAGGTACTTTACAAAAAAACAATAAAAATATACAGGGAAAAACAATGCAAAGAACCATCAGAACTGGTAAAGAACCCGGGCTTCTGGTTGTTGCTAATAAATGAGTTCCAAGGTTTGAACGTCCTGGATCGGTGGTGGAGTGCAGACCCAGAAGGTGCTGGTTCCAGAGTCCGGATGCTGCCCCTAAGAAGCTCCATCACCCCAGTTTTTGGACCCGGACGGACCGGTCCTTGGTATGAAATTAAAAAAAAAACGGATCCAAAGAACTTCAGTCTGAAATATTAATATGGAAAATCTACAGTTAAGCTCAGCTGGGTGTTCTGGACCTAGTAATAAAGTCTTAAACGGTTCGGGTCGAAGAATTGGTTCTGGTCCTCCAGCAGGGGCGGCATAGACATATGTCTACGCTCTGAACCATCATTGCCATAGACCCCGCATTGACTGTCGCGGCGCAGGAATTACGGCCGCCATCTTGGGGCGGTCGACCTGCTACCCTAACCTGCTGATTCAAGCTGAACACACTAATGATGCCTCAGCACTGTGCGGCGTATTTTTGTTTAAATCGACTGACTATGGACGTCAGGGCTCGAGGGATAACTTTTCACAAGTAAGATTAAAAAATATTGTTTATATTAGAATGTGATTTTTCTAATATTAGGTAGAGAGATACAGGTCTACATGTCCAAGTTTTTGTGACTTAGTCTCTCCAAAATTGCATCTGCTCCGTGAAGGCATCAGAGCTTTAGACACTGGTGAATTATATATATATAATTCGCTAATGTCAAAGTTCTGATGCCTTCACAGAGCAGCTACAATATAGATAGATTTTTTTTGTTATGGCCTGGCTCCTGTAACCTGACAACAGCCAGCTGTATGTTGCTCCGCCTAGCTCCACTCACATACATCTGGGACACCGCCGGTAGAAAGTGATTTCTCCAACCAAAGTTATGGTCTGGCCAATCAGGACGCAGGGCTGGAGTTTCATAGATGTGACGTAGTGGAGACGCGACCATGACGTGAGACTGTTTTGATAGCAATGGCGGCTCGTCGAGGAAGCAAGCGTTAACATTGATGCTGCTATTTCTTCCGTGTTGTCCAATCTACCTAATATTGTTTCATTAAAAGAACATCAGAGAACGCCTCTGAAGTAGTGATGGCGAGATGAAGCCTCATGAGGCATTGAACCACTCAGCCAACTGGTTCGAGAAAAGGTTCATTTCTTGATGGTTCATGTGCACACAGCACCACCTACTGGCAAGTTGTATAATCACAGCCAGCTGTATCTTAACACGTGTGATGCATTAATTTTTGTCTATTATGGCTCTTAGGAATGACTTCACAGAAGGTGTAGGACGAAATCATTTGTCTACATAAATTTTGTAAACACATGTGTACAATAAAATATTGTTTGAATGTATTCTCTGTGTGTAATTATTCCCAAAATAGGAGTGTCATGTGATATGGCATGTTGTGTAATAATGTTTGTCCATTGTTCTTTTCTTTTTTTTCTTTTGCTGTTACTTGTGTTTAATGTGGACAATTTACCAAAATAAATAAAGTGATTGATTGATTGATTGATTGATGTTTTTCTGTGACTCTACAAAAATGGCATAGCCTTAATCAGGCAGAGGACAGTGAAAGTGCTTATGGAACTAGGGAGGGGTAATGAATAGGCTGATGCTTGTGTAACTTGGATGATTTCATGCATTTTTATTAAGAAACAACAATTTTTCCACAGTTTTTGGTTTCAAACGATTTCTCTTTTTTGACACTACTTCTCCAGCCTTTGAAAAGACACGCTCACATGGCACAGATGATGCCGGGGTGCATAAATAAATAAGTGCAAGTTTGTACAGATTGGGGTACAGTGACCGATGATTAGCCCAGTACTCCAGGGGGTTCTCCAGCCTGCTTATGTTCGCCTCTGAGAGGTAGCGCTGGACCTCTACGGTGGCATCTGCTGAGACATTTGGAGTCCTCTTTGCCTCCATGACACTAGTGTCCAATCTTTGCCATAGTCTGCTACCTAAATGGAAACCACAGGTCAGGTTAGTAAGTGTTTTAATAGGAATAAGTAATCTCAAAATGTAATACAAAAGATTACCTCCAGTGAATTCTTGAGAGGTGGAAGCCTGGGGAATCTCGTGAGTGTTCTCTTCTAGGTTCCGTCGGATGACGGTGGCACACTCTGAAGTCAAGCGCTTCACTGCTTCAGCAGCTTTTGTATTGCTGAAAAACGCTATAACTTTAAATCGTGGATCCAGGAGTGTAGCCAGCGACAAGATGCTCTTGACTGGAGCATGTGCAGCTTCTCCCTGAGATGTCTGATGAGCTGCTCTCCTATTTGCACTGCTTCTGCAGGTGCCGACTTGGTGTCCTCCTCCTGAAGGGCTTTCTCTATCATCTTCAGGAGGGGGATAACTTTTGATGCTGACACGTGTTGTTCTGCCGAGAGCTCCATGGTGGCGTCATAGAAAGGAGAGAGTAAAGAAAGGCACGCTACAACAATATCAAACTCACTGGCAGTGAAAAAGGGAATGTCAGTTTGTAATCCAGCCAATGCCGCTCCTACTGGCTCCCTCAACTCCACCAGACGGTGCAGCATCAAGTAGGTGCTGTTCCATCTTGTTTCCACCTCCTGCATCAGCTTGGTTGCTTGCATGCCCAGCTGAAGCTGCACTTGTGTAAGCTTCTCCTTTAAAGATACAGAAGAGTAGGCCATTAAGTCACTGCAGTAGGAGTACAGACAAACTATTAACATTATATATTGGAATAAAATAAAAGAGGATACCTTAGCAGTGGTGCTGCTTCTAAAGTAGCCAACCAGCTTCCTTGCTTTGGCCCGGAGGCCAGAGAGCGCAGGTTGGTGGTCAAGCGCCCTCTTCACAATAAGATTGAGGGTGTGAGCAACACAAATGTGGTGGCGAAGCTTCAGGTCTCTCACGCATGCCACCATATTAGGAGCACCATCGGTGACCATGCATGTCACCTTGCCTGAGATTCCCCATTCCTCCATCAGGGAGGCTTTCACACAAGCAATATTTTCAGCAGTGTCAGACTGGGGGAATGCCTGCACTCCCAACAACACCGAGCTCAGCTTTTCATTCTCCTCCACAAAGTGGCATGTCACTGCCAGGTAGGCATCCATGTTGATGGATGTCCACATATCTGATGTAAGGCTAACAGCAGCCACCTTCTCTACTTTAGCCTTAGCGTGCTCCTTAGCAGACTCATATTTGGCCTCCACCATGGCCTTCAGAGCCTAAAGGAAGAGATTATATATATATATATATATACATACATACATACATACATACATACATACATACATACATACATACATACATACATTTAAATATATATATTGCTGAATTGTGACACATACAATATTGTAGTCATTCGTTTCATGTATGGACCCACACATACCTGCCTTGTAGGGAGAACATAATTGGGATCCAGCTTAGACACAAATGTCTTGAATCCAACGTCATCCACAATAGTGAAAGGCTGGGTATCCTTCACTATCATGGAGACTAGAGCTTCATCCAGCTCTGCTTTTCTGGTGGCTGGTTAAAAGGGAATACATACAGTGTCTGTTACCTATCTTTATTTGCACAACAAGCACACATCAGCATGCAAAAATTGTGAAAGTGTGTTTTTAATATAGTAATGAAATACCTTGGCTGGGTGAAGCTCCAGTTTCATCCCTATTCTCATGCAAGGCACGGTAGTGCCTTAGCATGGATGAGGTGTTATTATTGTACCCCAACTCCTTGGAGCACAATAAACACCTCACCTTTACACAAAATAAGAAACAGTGAAAAATACAGTTCCTCATAAGCAAACCTAATGCATCTGCAAATGTTCAGTTCACCTTACCTTGTTAGGGCTTATCAAATCAAAATGTTCCCACATAGGGGACATTCTCCTCTTTCTCGCCTGCTCCATCCTACTCCTATCCTGTCCCCGCACTCCTAAATCTCCTATGTATCTCTTTCCTAAACTCTCCAAACACCAAACTAACTTTCTCAAACTAAATAACCACTATCCAAACTCTACTATCCAAACTATCCAAACTCTATCCACTCTCTCAACTGACCGCAACTCTCCTACAACAACCCACATTTTGAATGGAGCTTGTGGACTTTTTAAAGCCGTCAAACCCCGCGCAACAATCTGAGCCACTTCCCGAAGCAGTCACGTGGTACAGCCGGCCAGCGAGGCTTCGGACGTCATCTTTTTCGGCTCCTCCCCCAAATGAAGCAAGCCTCGATACGCGCATTGCGGAAACGCCCCCTCCATTACTCGACACACGCCTCGAAGCCTCAGCACATAACGTAACATCACTACTCTGAAGGCTTTTGTTGGTGGAAACGATGTTTTCGCCCTTCTCTCGACCGGATTTGCCAAGTTTTGTTTTCCGGGACCAGCGGACGTGCCGACGCGGACGCGCCCCGGAGCGGTTAGCGGTTAGCGCTAACTATGTTAGGAGGCCTTTAGTCCTCAACGTGGTCGGCCCGGAATCGACTCCGACCCGCGGCGCTTTGCCGCCTGTCTTCCCCCCTCTTCCTGTCAGCTCACTGTCAATAAAACCCATGCCACTAGAGCCGCAAACACATTATTATTATTATTATTTTTTTCCTGCGTCGCTATCATCAGCGTCACGGGTTAGCTTCGGTGTGAGTGGTTGAAATAGCACGTCAATAAAGATGACAGACAAGTGGCTTATCCAATCATATGCAAGGATTTTTGATAAGGCCCAGCCTTCAGTAAAGGCAATTCCTATGGAGGTGTCCCAGATGTATGTGAGTGGAGCTAGGCGGAACGACATACAGCTGGCTGTTGTCAGGTTATGGCTCCTGGACCATAGCAAATCAAAGGGAAGCCCCGCATGGGATAACTTAAAATGGGATTTATTTAACAAAAATCATAACTGGTTGGAGAGGAGAGGGAAAGAGAGAAGTAGGTGGCAGAGAGAGAGAAAGAATGAGCTGAGCTCCTCCGAGCTGGTCTGATCTGAGCTGCTCCCACCTGGGTTTGATCATCTGGTGTTTGCGCTGTCTCTTTATATATGTCTATGATCATTGCTAGCTGGGCTGACAGGAAGTGGGCGGGGCTTTAAACTGATCTAGATGGAAGCAGCTCCGTTCACTCCGTTCATAACTGATGGAGAAAATATACAAAGCCGATCTCCAAAAAACATCAAAGAAGCTAATTCTATAATATTCAACTTTATATGGAGGAACAAAACGCATTATGTTAAAAAATATCACAACTGGTTAAAGATTATAAAAAAGCAGGTTTGAAAGCACTAGATTTTGAATCACTGGTAGGAGTTTTAAAAATAAATTGGATAAAAGCTTTTATGTGACAGACAGAATCCATCTGGTTTCATATCCCCAAAAATATTTTTAAGAAAGTCAGAGGGTTGGATTTGGTGCTGAAATGTGATTATGAAATTAGGAAGCTTCCTCTGAAATTATCTGAATTCCATAAACAGATACTATTGGAAGATGACCTTTTCCCTTAATTTTACCCCGCATGGCTCTACATTGGAATTGTAGAACTATAATGATAAACAGGAAAACCATATTTAAATACGTTTGGCTTGATAAAAATGAAACAACCATTTTATCGCGAAAGATTTTAAATGTAAAACCTTTCATGATAAGACTGGAATGACAAGAAATGTAATAATTAATGATTCAGGGGACAAAGGAAAATATTTCAGATGTTTAAAAGGACCAATTCCACCAAAAGTAAAAGAAGTACAATATAAAATTATGAATAGTTGTTACCCAACAGTAGAAACTCTTAAGAAAAGATTTGGATTCTGAGTTTTTTGCCTTGAAGAACCTGAAACTATTTAACTATTTGTGTCAGTTTTGGCAGAACCTGAATATTTGGTTGAGTACCAAAATAGAAAATAAATCAAATATTAACATACAAGAATGACTTTGTGAAGGATTTATCTGACATGGTCAATATTATCATAATTATAGGAAGATATCATATACATGTATCTAAATGGAAACAGTTAAAAACCTTCATTAATATGTTTTAAAAGCAAACTCAAAGTCTTCTATTCCTCCTTGTCTTTGTTAACCGACAAATATGAACTTATACAAAAACATTGTAGTGACATGTCACAATTTCTGGTGCTTTGACTCGACAAAATATTAAAGTTAACATGATGCAAGAAATTGTCTCATTGCTGAAATAGGTCTGTCTCTGTTAAGTACTTTTGGAGATTGGTTTTGTATGCTTCCACTGGTTTTAATGTACATGCCTGTTAACTCATTCATTTATTTTCTTGTGCCTTGCACAAGTTAAGTTGATCTCCTGTATGTAACTTTTTTTATTTCTCTTTTTTGTAAGAATGCAAACTGAAGATTCCTATGTGAACATGTAAGTAATGTTCTGATAAAAAAAATAAAAATAAAAAATTATATATATATATATATATATATATATATATATATATATATATATATATATATATATATATATATATATATATATATATTACATCACAAAGCTGGAATTGACTTTAACAGGATGTGCTGCAAAACCCAAGAGTAACTACTTTCGAGCTCAGATGGAAACTGAAATAACCAAGAAAATGATCATAGTCATTACTATTTTTTTAAACAAAGTCAAAATATACAATTAATGCAAATATAATTAATTCTATATTCAAAAAAGTATTCTGTATTTAGTCCCAATATTAACGAATTACTGACACATTTTAACAAGTATTTCATAAGTTATTTATGTATTTGACTCTCCATAAGAATCAGGAAATACTGGAGCAGCAGTTTATATTTCATGTCAAAATGTAGGACTGAAGAAAAGAGCTACAGTTTTATGGTAGAATTAGTATCAATACTGATGTAGTTTAAAGTGGGTTGAAATCAGAATGATATAATTTATCATTTCTATGTAAAAATATGTAGCTGCTTCTGATAGTATTGCAGCCTGGGGTATAAGTTATACAGAAAGACGAATAATAATAAGACTGAAAAATAGGAGAAAAAAAAGGAAAAACTGTAAACTAAAATAATTACACTTTAATGGGTTAAACCTAAATCACGTGAAGTAAGTGGCAAACATAAATCAGGACGATGATAAACTGAAGTCTGCATGAAACAGCAAATTATACTTTTATGTATTTGCATTATCATATAAATCAGAAAGAATATAGTTAAAAGTAGCAATAAATAAAATAGAATAAATAAAGAATTATAATATCTAATTTACAATTAAAATATTTTTGAAAGTGATGTAAGTAAAATAAAAGGTCAAATCAAGTTATTTTTGTTAAACACAAATCAAACACAGATAATTTCATTTACTGCTAATAAGTTACTGACTTAGTTTAAGCATTATTGGTGTTTTTCCCCCTGATTTCATGTCCACATTCCAGTCCAGTATGTGGTGGTAATGCACTATTATAGTTGGTTTATCGCTAATAACGTTTTATATTCATTTAAAGAAATTGAGTGAAATTCCCAAATTAATTTAAATGTATCATAATTAGGTAAAATGAATATTTATTCAAAGGATGCAAAGTACAACCACAGTATGCTATTGCAGAAAAAATGGTTATGTATGTATTTTCATAACTTTTTAAATTTTAAATGTCAAATACTCATGTAGTTCTTTACTAGAAGGGTGTCCATCAGTAACCTTTAATGGTTATTTATAATATAGAAACATAATAACACAAAAAATGTAATAAAAGAAAAAAGTGGGTAACAATTCTCTTCCACCCTTTTCTTGTATTATATTTATTTTCACACTAAATACATATAATTTCAAATTAAATAAAAATAATAATAGCTGTTAACATGTGTACGTATAATTTAAAACGAGCAAAGTTGTGAATTAAAAAAAACATAAAAACAGCTGCCACAGAGAGTCGAGTCCTAGTTCAGGATAAAGAGCCGTTCAAAAGAGTCGGATCGGTCACGAACGTCACATCACTGGTAGGCGGAGACTGTGATTTGCCGCCTAATTAAGGCACCTGGTGGAGTCTCAGGCTGCAGTGACAGGAGGACGCAGGTCGCTGCTTACTCTCCGGTAAGTTTTATTTCTGATACGCTGTTCTAGGTTGTTTATTTCCCCCCTGATGTAGTTATGAAGCCATTTCTTATGTCTAAACAGCGCAGCAGACAAGGAACGGCCCGACGATGGACACTGAGAGGATCTCTGCAATCAAGGTGACTGATCATCAAAGGTAGGTGAGACAACTGATGGAGCGGCGGACCAAGACGCCTAAAGGTAGGAGCTGCTGCGGGTGATGATGATGATGAAGAAGGTCATAGTGTTTGGCTGCTGTTGTGATGCTCCGCTGAGAGTCGATGAGCTAAATGGTGAAAGAAATATGCCTGCCAAGGCTTGTGGTTGTATGTGGGTGTGTCTTTTTTTTTTTTTTTTTTTTTTTTTTTTTAATAAATAAACTTTAAACACAGTTAGCACAAACCGTGCAACTCTGTAGAGGCAGATTTCAAAATGGAAATACAAAGTAATGTTGATTATAGAGGAATAAATTATAATAAACAAGGAGATTCATATGTTAGGATTGATAGACATCGGTGGGCAGTTCCATTAATATTTCAGTCAGGTATTCATATGATTAGATACATTTCAGAGATTACAAATTTAACTCGATTTCAGATAAAAAAACAAAGTTAAGCTGGGGATCTCCGTACTCGTGTATGAATAAAGAATTTTGCCAAACAAAATCTTAGGTTACAACAGAGTTCTATTGTTTGTTTTTCAGTAACACTCCAAAAGTTACCATATTTCTAGAAATAGATTCAAGAAGTGCAATTTTTGATTTGATCCACATTTCTAAGCAATTCATGGCTGCCAAGGCTTTGAATCTAGTTAAAAGTTGTTCGACTGATCATCAAAGGTAGGTGAGACGACTGATGGAGCGGCGGACCAAGACACCTAAAGGTAGGAGCTGCTGCGGGTGACGATTGCTGATGAAGGCCAAAGCGTTTGGCTGCTGTTGTGCTGGGAAGTTTTGATGCTCCGCCGAGAGTCGATGTGCTAAATGGTGGGAAACAAATATGGCTGCCAAGGGTTTGGTGAATCTAGTTAAAAGCTGTTCAACTGATCATCAAAGGTAGGTGAGACAACAAGACGCCTAAAGGTAGGAGCTGCTGCGGGTGACGATTGCTGATGGTGCTTGCTGATGAAGGCCAAAGCGTTTGGCTGCTGTTGTGCTGGGAAGTTGTGATTCTCTGCTGCGAGCCGATGAGCTGAGAAGCATTGTGCTGTGGTGAAAATCCTTCTCTTTGTGGTTTGCTGCACTGTTTGTGAAGCATCTGCTGTGGCCGTTGTGATCTGCTGAGGGTTTGATGGAACCAGCATGTTGTTGGAAAATGAACATGCATAACATAACATGAAGGTTAAAAATCAATGGTGGGAAACAAAGATGCCAAGACTTAAAATGCTGCAGGAAGAAGGTTCTCCTCAGAAAGTCAATCAGAAGCTTGGTGAATATCACTAATTAAACTCAACTAAAATATTTATTATTAAAGTCATAATTGTACACAGCAAAAATGCCAGTGTTAAAATCTTAGGTGTAGTATTAATTAAATAGTGTGGGTGTTGTATTAATACACAGCATTAAAATAACATTGCTAGTGTAAGTCGTGACATATTTACGTTGTTGGACTGGAGTGTTAACTGGTTGTTTAATTTAAGCCTCGCCCTCACGTAACCCAATTTTTATTTAATTTTTTTGGTCGAAGGAGACGCCATCTTTTCTAATACGGAGCAACAGTGAGGACAAATGTATTTGCAAAAGGTAAGAAATGCCCAGACATGAACAGCATTTCAATAAAAATCTGCTTTTAATTGACAAATTTGATAAAAGTATTTATTTATTTTTTTTACTTTTAACGGAAAGTTCAGCAAACTAAAGATCCCGCCTCTGCTAAAATTTAACCGTCGGGTAAATTAGAATTTTAATGTTGTTTTTACCCCATATTCAAAGTGTCTGTATGTATAGCCTAAAATGGTGTATTTAAAAAAAGCTGGCATTGCACACTGCTAACGTTCGGCTAGACTACCAGCTAAGTTCTGTAAAAAGTCACCTGCTAGCAGAGCGGGACACTAGCTCTGCTCAGCTAGGACTGCAGCTAGCTTGGATTGAGTTTACACAGCGGTCTTCTGAGGCAACGTTTTCTTTAAGTAATACTTTTATTTTTTCATATTTTTGTAACGTGTACATGTCTTTAAAGTCCAAGCTTAGCTTTCACCCTTTTTGTGTTGAAAGAAATGCTGGTGCAAGTGGAATATAAGGGAGTCCAGAAATGGGTTCCAGTGACAGATGACTATTACTTCAAATTCATTCAAGAAGGTGAGTTTATTGCTAATTTTGTAGGTTTGGCAACCATCATTATGTAAGCTCCTCTGGAGTCGATGTTGATATATTTGAACTGCTGAGGTCTTCAACAGAATCTTTCAAAGTGGTTACTGAGCACACAGGTGAGGGGGGGGGGGGGAATTTAAACATTGAATGTTCCTCCCAGTGCATTTTTCTGTAATATATAAATTAGGGCTGGGCGGTATGGCAACATTTTCATATGACTGTTTTTCTATTATCAATATCGGTTTCATGGTATTTATGGTATCAAAGATGCCCTTGGGTTAAAATAAGGTATTAAATTTTAAAGATGACCATCAGTATTTAAATCAAAAGAACTTTTGTAATACATATGCTTAATATTTAGATTGAAATTGAATCTAAATATTTGATGAATGTAAAGTACTTCAGGGGAGTCACTGAGCTGTGACACCTTCCTTCCTGCAGGAGGCATCGCTGAGCTACTGCTGCTGATAACTCCATGTTCTCCTTCTACAGACAAACTACTGGATCCTGTCTTTCAGAGTTTTTAACCCTACTTCTCTTCTAGACAGAGCTACCTGCTGACCATGTGTTACATCTAACAGTTTCTTCTCCTTTTCATCCTTTTAGAATCAGCTCAGTTCATCTTTTTCTTTCATAGATAAAGCCGCCGAAGGAGCTACTGCTGCAATTAACTCTTTTTTTTCTCTTACAATGAATAAACAGAAATGTGTCAGATGTGGAAAGCGGAGCAAGTGCATCACATAAACCAGCGTCAAGAGGAAAACCATCAGCTTCTACTTCTGTAAATCTAAACTTTGAATGTGATGACAATAATAAAAATGTTGAAGAGAAAAAGAATAAGGAGAAACATGACAGTGAAACTGAAAGATGTGGAAAAATGTTCTCATCCGGCATAAATGTCCCAAGGACCTCTGTATCCAAGAAACACATGTGATGTTTTGATGGACAGATGGCATCCAATCACATCTCGTGAATTTATGACTGCAACTAATTACTGGATGACATGAGGACACCAAAGAAAACGAGGACATTACTGGTAAAACCATGAGCCTATACCAAAAAAATGAAATCCACTGAATGGCCATCGGAACAAGTTTGTTTCAGAGGAGCAAAACATGCAGAGGAGATTTTCTGCTCTCCCTCTTGGTGGAGGCAGTCGCATTTCCTCCTCCTGCCCCCCCCCCCACCTGCTGTCCCTGCCTCTGCTGTGTCTTGTCTTTCTGAGCTCTCTTCATATCACCTGAACTCTGGAAACTATGGATCTGGTCAGCTGGTCTCTCTCAATTGATAACATTTTTTGCCGGGTAAAGGGGACCCGTCCTGTCCTGATGGGACACACGTAGTAGGATACACCCTAGACTCCTGGAAAAAGGTGGAGGTTGATGTGTCTTTCGTTTGTCAGTCGAGGACGTTGAAGACGTATACATGTTTGGATTCATGCTACTAGGATTTCTTCTATTTGGATTCAGAGGATTTCTGATGTATCAGCATCTTCAGAGGATGTCGGTGGCAATGATGGCCTTCATCAGGCGGCCGGCAGCTTAAGATGCGATCACTAAGGCTGTGAACAAGCAGAACCGTAAGCTGGATGTGGTGGTTGAACTCAGAGGAGAGATGGGATATATCTGGATGTGAAACGTGGAAAAAGCCCACCAAATTTGGAATATTGGATTCGCCACATGGAGCCAGCGACAAAAGACTGAAAGCTGAGGAAATATGCAGCTTGCTTCTCAAAACAAAAAGTGTATTTGGATTTAGGCTTCCCCACTTATCTAAACTCCCCTGGATGTTATGGTGAGATGACAACCAACTACCCCCCCCCCCCCCCCCCCCCCTCTTTCTGTGGACACCTGTGGGTGCGTTAAGAACTGTGGCGCCGGTTGATAAAAACTTTCCATCATATGAAGGACAATGGCCTCTGGACGGCGTTCGTGGACAAACTGCACACTCACAGCTGACACCCATAATCTACATGGACTTAGACTGCGACACCAAAAGGCCTCCAATGTAAACCCTCTGCTGAGGTTTTCTGATGTCTCAAACTGTATCCTGGAAAAGGACAAAATGTGAAATATCCCTTTGTTTCCTCTCCCTCCCCAAACATGGCTCCTATCTTTCCAGAGTTAAAGGCAGCGCCCTGTGGAAACAGCTTCAGGACTGCGCCTGACCTTCACCCCCCAAATGTTTGTGATGGACGGTTGTACTGGAACTGGAATTTCGATTACAATGCAAATTGTAGTTGTCAGTAAAGATTGCTCGAGATTTGGTAATGGACTGGAGGTTCCACATGCTGACAGCAACAACTTTCTCATTGCCTTCAGGTAAAGACAGATGGAAACATTCTTCAGGATTATAGCCTTTTCCTTAAAGGGTGTGCTGATGCAACAAAGGAAGTACGCTACCTGGATGAGCTGCTTGGGGCAGGATATCACATTAAAGATTTGGTGATGGATAATGAAGTTTTAGGTATGAGCTCATGGTGGATGTATGGATTAAGAAGAAATGGAGATGCCAACCTTAAATTATTGTCAAGATGAAGACTTGGAAGTCACCAGATGGAAGGAAACTAGTGAGGAATGTGGACAGAAACATGTTGGGAATGGGAGTTGACTCTAAACCCAAAAGCAGGAACAGTGGTTTGCTAATTCCTGTAGCCGCTCTTCAACCAATGAGTCTCAAATACTGGAGTAAAAGGAAACTGGTAACAAAGGTACATGGTGGCTGTTCTCTGAATGGTTTTCGGTCTCTGATCAAGTAGGTGAATGTGATCTATTATAAACGTCACTGGAAGAAAGATGACGTGAAGGGCTAAAAAAAAAAAAAAAAAAAAAAAAAAAAAAAAAAAAAGGCTTTAAAAAAAGGCCAACAAACTAAAAAAAAAGGCTTTAAAAAAAGGCCAACAAACTAAAAAAAAAGGCTTTAAAAAAAGGCCAACAAACTAAAAAAAAGGCTTTATAAAAAAAGGCCAACAAACTCAAAAAAAGGCTTTAAAAAAAGGCCAACAAACTCAAAAAAAGGCTTTTAAAAAAAAGGCCAACAAACTCAAAAAAAAGGCTTTTAAAAAAAAGGCCAACAAACTCAAAAAAAAGGCTTTTAAAAAAAAAAGGCCAACAAACTCAAAAAAAAGGCCAACAAACTCAAAAAAAAGGCTTTTAAAAAAAAGGCCAACAAACTCAAAAAAAAGGCTTTTAAAAAAAAAAGGCCAACAAACTCAAAAAAAAGGCTTTTAAAAAAAAAGGCCAACAAACTCAAAAAAAAGGCTTTAAAAAAAAAAGGCCAACAAACTCAAAAAAAGGCTTTAAAAAAAAAAGGCCAACAAACTCAAAAAAAAGGCTTTTAAAAAAAAAAGGCCAACAAACTCAAAAAAAGGCTTTTAAAAAAAAAAGGCCAACAAACTCAAAAAAAGGCTTTTAAAAAAAAAAGGCCAACAAACTCAAAAAAAAGGCTTTTAAAAAAAAAGGCCAACAAACTCAAAAAAAAGGCTTTTAAAAAAAAAGGCCAAACAAACTAAAAAAAAAGGCTTTTAAAAAAAAAGGGCCAACAAACTCAAAAAAAAGGCTTTTAAAAAAAAAAGGGCCAACAAACTCAAAAAAAAGGCTTTTAAAAAAAAAGGGCCACAAACTCAAAAAAAAGGCTTTTAAAAAAAAAGGGCAACAAACTCAAAAAAAAGGCTTTTAAAAAAAAAAGGGCAACAAACTCAAAAAAAAGGCTTTTAAAAAAAAAAGGCCAACAAACTCAAAAAAAAGGCTTTTAAAAAAAAAAGGCCAACAAACTCAAAAAAAAGGCTTTTAAAAAAAAAAAGGCCAACAAACTCAAAAAGGCTTTTAAAAAAAAAAAGGCCAACAAACTCAAAAAAAGGCTTTTAAAAAAAAAGGCCAACAAACTCAAAAAAAAGGCTTTTAAAAAAAAAAGGCCAACAAACTCAAAAAAAAGGCTTTTAAAAAAAAAAGGCCAAACTCAAAAAAAAGGCTTTTAAAAAAAAAAGGCCAAACTCAAAAAAAAGGCTTTTAAAAAAAAAAGGCCACCATTTTCATTGTCTTTATTTTTATCAATTTCTTTTAATGGACACTAAGAGGATCTCTGCAATCAAGCTGTTGGACTGATCTTCAAAGGTAGGAGAGACAACAAGACGTCTAAAGGTAGGAGCCGCTGCTGATGAAGGCTGAAGCTTTCTCTCTCTGACAGTCGATGAGCTGAGAAGATTCTGCTGTGGTCAAAATCCTTCTTTGTGGTTTGCTGCGCTGTCACAAACAGTGCAGCTTTAAAAAAAAAAAACACTCACCAACCAAAAAGGGCTTTAAAACAACCACACAATATATAAAAGTGGTAAGTTTATGAAACCAAAAAAAATTAAAACTTAAATTTTCCCCTCCGTGGGCTGCCACCTTACCGTGGTGGAGGGGTTTGAGTGTCCCTTTGGTCCTAGGAGCTATGCTGTCAGAGGCTTTATATCTGTCATAAGGTCTCCATGGCAAAGAGGTCCTAGGTGAGGGATCAGACTAAGAGCAGCCCAAAACCATTAAACACAAAGACTGAGGGAAACGAAGGCAGATTTTAGACTTTTTTTTTTTTTTTTTTTTTTTTAAAGGGAGAAATTAACCCAAACCTACACCCAGGCCTGGTTACTGCTTATCAAGACGTCACCTGAACAGGACCTGCCTGCCAAGGAGAGGAATGGGGCAAACTCTGCTCACACCATTGCTGTAGCAACGTTAGAAATGTGGAAGTCTCTCAAGAGGCTTTAACCTCAAACTCTTTGTGGAGAGCAAAAAGAACTAAGAACAGATTCTTTTCTCTAAATCCTCTGAAGATGGCAGATTTAGAGGCTGGTGAACTAAATGGTGTTTCCGTAAAACTTCACTGATCAGCTGGTTTATGGATTAAAAACACGTTGATGTGAGGCTATTTGCAGCAGATGGAGCTCTGTGAAACTAACACCTGTGTGTTCATTTACTGTCCTGTACCTGCAGGAAACCTGCTGAGGGCCGCCCCGTCCACATGTCGCTGCTGAGCAACTAAATCGTTGGTGAAGATGTTTGTCAAACATTAATCTGCTTTCTTCTATGGTATGCTCAGAGGTTCTGGCTCAGGATGCTGATCTGAGTTAAAGAGCAGAATGGTTCTGTAACAGTGATTTCCTTTTCTGTGTGCTCTGATGGCGACAACCTATGAGAGAATGTCCAGTTTTTCTTTTTTAGGCAGATGCTGATTATTTTGACATTAGGCAAACCGATACCTGATATGTGGGGTCAGAGCAGGAGAGATTTATTTCAGTTATCTAGGGAGGGTTTGCATCTAGGTTTGTCCTTTTTCTGCAGCGCCTCCTGCTGCTCGCTTAGATCCGCCTCGTTCAGCCCTGCAGAAGATGCTCAAAGCTGACAGGACAGTTTAGTTATGCGATTATACCTGTTTGATTATGACGATTATCAGTTATAATTACAGCTGCACAATATAGAAAAAGCATATAGATAAAATTGAAATTGTATTGATCGATAATTATCAACAAATTCAAAACATAATTTAAGTGCAACCTTGGCTATTTTATGCTGTTTAGCGACCTAATTTTAGGTCGGTGGGAGTATTTAAGTGGAAAGCTGCCAGAACAACTCCAGAGTGTTAACCTAGTGTGGTACGCCTCAGTTGGCCACTGTCTGACAGCTTTTTCGCGTCACTAACAAAGTGCCTCCTGTGTCCCACAGTACCTCAAACTTCAGATCCGAAAAGCGAACCCACCTTTAAAATCTAACTGTCTTTTTGCCCTAGAACCTGACGCCCCTTCATCTCCTGAGTAGCCTGACTTCCCATCGTCTCCCGTCGTTGATGTCACATCTAACAGAACGCCAGACCAGGTGCACCTTCTATGAAGAGAACAAAGTTAAAAGTTGAAATGACGACAAACAATGCAAAACTGGAGAGCAGTAGGAGAACTCAGCAGAGTGAGAGAAATAGACCCTGATGTCCTCCAGCAGCCTAAGCCTATAGCAGCATAACTATAAAGGTAGCTCAGAGTAACATGAGCCACTCTGACTAGAAGCTTTGTCAAAAAGGAAAGTTTTAAGATTAGTCTTAAAAGTAGACGGGGTGTCTGCTTCACGGACCAAAACTGGGATTGGTTCCACAGGAGAGGAGCCTGATAGCTAAAGGATCTGCCTCCCATTCTACTTTTAGAGACTCTAGGAACCACCAGCAGACCTGCAGTCTGAGAGCGAAGTGCTCTGTTAGGAACATACGGGGTAATCAGAGCTCTGATATATGATGGAGCTTGATTATTAAGGGCTTTATACGTTAGAAGAATTTTAAATTCTATTCTTGATTTAACAGGAAGCCAATGAAGGGAAGCTAAAATTGGAGAAATATGATCCCTCTTGTTGATTTTCATCAGAACTCTTGCTGCAGCATTTTGGATCAGCTGAAGGCTTTGAATTGCATTTTGTGGACTTCCTGATAGTAAAGAATTACAATAGTCCAGCCTTGAAGTAACAAATGCATGGACTAGTTTGTCAGCATCACTCCTGGACAGAATGTTTCTAATTTTGGCGATATTCCTGAGGTGAAAAAAGGAAACTCTGGAAACCTGTTTAATATGGGATTTAAATGACATGTCTTGGTCAAAAATAACACCAAGATTTTTTACTTTATTACCAGAGGCCAAGTTAATGCCATCCAGATTAAGTGATTGGTTAAGAAGTTTATTTTTTGAGGACTCTGGTCCAAAGATTACAACTTCTGTCTTGTCAGAATTTAAATGCAGGAAATTTAAAGTCATCCAGATTTTGATGTCATCAAGACATGACTGCAGTTGAAGTAATTGATTGGATTCATCAGGATTTATGGATAAATATATCCATCATTCTCCATGACTTCTGCGAACGTCACTGTCAACGGCCAAACTCTCCGTCCTTCACCATCAAAATACGGAACGAGTCTATTTTCTGCTCCGGTCCGCTCCGTCTGACTCCAGCCAGAGAGAAATGGCCCAACATTTTCTATGAAAATTCTTATAAAATGGAGAAGTGTGGGTTGAAAGGTCTTATTTACGTAAGCTAAAAAAACAATTAAATTTTAAATGCATGTAGGTTTTGGCATCCAATGTCTGGCCAGACGTTAAAGTAACACCAGGGTTGTGCATGGTGAGGAAAGGTATCTGCTGCTGCGCCTACACAGCTCTTTAGTTTAGAGGCGTCATGTGTTCTGAGATAACCAATGAAAACGGAGACTAAACAAAGCAGCCAGGTGAGCGAGAGCACAGCGTGTCCCAGGGAACCGAACCCTGATCGCCTCTCATGAACTAATGACGGCTGTGGAAACTGCAGTGAATGGAGGAAAACTGTCAGGCCTGTATGAGAAACGATTGGGGGGGGGGGGCTGCTAACTTGCTCAAAGCTTATTTAATAAAACATACAACATTAAGAATGGATAGCAAACAATGTAGAATTAGGGCTGCGCAAGTTAACGCGTTAATTTCGCGTTAATTCATTAGACTATTAACGGCGATATTTACTTTATCGCGCATTAACGCATGTTGCTCACATGCTTTTATTTTGTGAAGGTCTGTTGCTGCGGTGTAGGGGTTTGAATCAGAACAGTAGGTGGCGATAATGCGCCAATAACCTCGCTGTCAGCCAAGCCTCGGATTCAAAGAGGAAGAAAGGTGCTGGCCGGAAAAAAAAAAAGCTGACATGGGGAAGGCGGTGTTTCCCGCAGGAATTTGCTTAGTCGAGGCGGTGAGTTGGCGGCCGGAACAAGTTTTGTGCGGAGCGGAGCGGGGTCTGCATCGACGCCGTCAGTGAAGTCGCTTCCCGTTTCAAAGTATCCATGTGTTTTTGCCTGTTTTTTCCCTGCCATTCACTATATGCACGCGAGAAAGCAACAACAAAAAACCGCTTGTTAACGTCAAATAAACATGCAAGCATTTCAGTTTAAAGTTCTTCCAGCAACGAATATGACAGAAACAAGTTAGTTGTAACCACTGCCAAGTTAAACGTTGGTATTGAACATAAAATGGTAATGCTGCTCCCTGCGGTTACCTCAGAAATTGCCTGTTTTTGGTAGATTTTTTCACCATAAAGAGAATTCCCTGTCAGTGGCAATAAGCTTTAATTTATTATTATTGCTATTTTTTGTTTTACATGTTTAAGTTGAGCTTTACACTAAATATGTGTTACTGATAAGTGCTACAAATGTTACAACACTTTTGTTCATATGGCAGCAGAACATTAAAATAAAAGTGCTCTTTATACTACTTTTGAATTCATTCTTGGAGTTTGTAAATACAATGCAATTAATCATGATTAATCAGGCAAATTATGCGATTAATCGATTAAATATTTTAATTGTTGCCCAGCCCTAGTTTTAATATTTTTATCATGAATAGTTAATTTCATTGGATATTGGGTCTTACATTAACTTTTTTTTCAATAAATTTTACCGTCCATGCTTAATGTTTTAAAAGCAAGCAATATCTGCATTAATAATTAATACCGCTATTAAAATCTGATATCAGGTGAACATTGTTTAGCAAATGCTGTCTGCTGAAAAACCCTTCCCTCTGTACTGCTCTACTGCTGCAGGAGTTATGGAAGGGTCAGCAAACCAGCGCCCCCTAGAGTTACAATCAGGTAGATCAAAATGGTTTAACATTTTTTTGCAATATAAGTAGCTCTAAATAAATGTTTTCCTTTATAATTGCAGCAATGTTTCCTTTCTGGAGTCTGATGCGCTTCAGTTCCCCATAAGGCTTCATCAAAAGATGTTGCTTGTTTGGTTTGAAGTTTGGTGCACTTAATTGGGATTGGGCTTTGTGAAACGGCTAAAGCCAAGACACATTGATCACTCTGTGAAATAGGCCTCAGATTCCTGTGCAGGAAAAATAGTGTAGTGTTAGTAGCACTCTGCCATGTTAAAGGAGCTATAAGTAATAATGACACTTGGTTAAAATCCAAACGACATGTAAACAATGCCTTTCATGGAGACCAACAGTCCATTGTTGCTGTGAAACTCCACTAAATTGTTACTTACACCTGACAGGTATATGATGTATTCTGTTCTAGTTCTGGTCCGCTTCTCTTACTAGCTTCCATATTTGCAGTCTGCTGCTCTTTTGCCAAAATAAAATATCAAAGGCTGTGCTCTGTTTTGGGAACTCTGGGAACTCTCATACGATTGGTTCAGGAACCAGGAAGTAAACACGGGCTACATTCTGAACAGATGTAGTTCTGGAGTCCGTTCTTCGTACGTCGCTAACTCAGTTAGCAGGATTTCATTGTTGACGATTTGGCATGATCTTGGATCGTTTGGTTCTTCGAAAGACATCCTGCACTTGTTGTCATAGCAACATGTGCGCCAGCTTAAGCCTGCTCGAGAGCAGGCTTATTTCATGTAAACAAGATTAGATCACGGCTGTATAAGCGGAGGAGATAGGGAAGTCTGCCGTAGCCATGTCCATTTTTACGACTGCAACCTGTTGCGGAAGGTGCAAGAATAATTTCAGAGTTTTTCGAATTAATCGCGTATTGCGCAATAGACAGGATCCTTTAGCGCAGCGCGACAGTAGAGAGATTTTCTTGGTGGCTGTTATAAACAGACAAACACATCATTTAACAGTGGCTTTTAAAGAGGAAAAAGTGGTGTTGGAGCCATAAATCTAAAATATTTAAGTTATTTGTATGATGGTTTGCTTTTTATTTTTATCCTATTCAGTAAGATTTGTTCGGGCCATTTTATTGTCAAGTTTAGTTTACTTTGAAAGGCTTGCTTCCTGTCGAGCCGTATATTGTATTAGAAAAAACTATGGATGGATTATCTAGACACGGAGCAATACAGTTTTGCCGTGTAAACTGTGGATGACTTGGAAAAGGAATATTTTCATTTTTTATGGATAAAGTTTTTTTTTTGTTAAAATTCCCAGTTTGCACATGTCCTTTACTTCCCGTGTCTAAGGAATGACACTGAAATTTGGATCTCTTGACATAACAAGTGCCTTTTTTAAATAAAGTATAATAATTAAAGGCTACCATTTTGTAGAATATTCTTGTATTTCACTTTTACTTGTCCCCATGTTCTAGTGGGTCCCGTGGAGGCTCTGACATAAAAGAACAAAGTAAATATGAGATTATTAAAATGCAAAAATTCATACTGTAGAAAGTGATAGAAACATCTACCATGGACAGTATTTACGCATTAATTTGTCTGCTGCTTTTTGCCAGCCCTCTCTCCTGGCTTTAACAGATTTTGAGGTGTTTTAATTAATGACTCAAATTCGGCATAACCTTCCAAGCTCTTGTTCTGCTTGGGAGAAAAACTGTGGGCGTTCTTTGGCCATGCTGAACAGCCAATAGCAGCGTTGCTGATCAATGTTTCTACTATCGATACATTTCCCCTTTTAAACAAACGCATGAACGCACAGTTATCTCAGATAACTCAATCCAGTGATACTAATCCTAAACAACAGGTGTGTTCGAAGAACCCAATTAGCCGGATCATGATTAGCCGGATGAAATCATCTTGGATGTCTCATTTGATCTCGGATGTTTTAAGCAACGTACGAAGAACGGACCCCTGGACCGTACCTCTAGGTTTGAAAGGAGAAAAATTTGACTGACATTGTTGATTGGAGAGGATTGTTTCTAGGGAATGTTACTTCCATCCCAGGTGAGAAATGAGAATGATTTAGGTTGATTTTACAGTAAATATCTTACTTATAGCTTCTTTAGCTTGTCTACAATTGTCTCTGGATCTAACCTTTACCATGGTTGTTCCATTGTCAAGATATACTTGATCATAATGCATGTAACGTGTTTCAGTGTTGCATGCTGACATTAAAGAAGAGGTCCCTGAAGAACAGAATCCTGATGTGGACCAGCTGGAGCTGCTTTACATGAAGGAGGAAGGTGAAAGAATCTGTGGCAGCCAGAAAGGAGAGCAAGATAATTTGAAGGAGACTGAAGATACCAGGTTTCCATCAACTGTTAATATGAAGATGATGAAGAGAAACCTCCATTCTCTAACTATAATGAACAGCGAACAGAAGTCAGAGATTGTACAACCAGCACTTCAGCTGACTGTATAAAAGTGAACAATAAAGACGGTGACTCAAATGTGGATTCAATGAAAAAAGTTCACTTTAAAATCCATGCAGGAGAGAAACCTTTTGTTTGTGATATAGTAAAAGGTTGTCCAGCCAAGAAAATTTAAAAGCACACACAAGAATCCACACAGGGGACAAACCCTTTGGGTGTGATTTATGTGGGAGATGTTATTCCTTGAAGTCACATTTAAAAAGGCACATGATAATCCACACAGGTGAAAAATCTTTTGGGAAACCTTTTGGTTGTGATATATGTGGAAGGATATTTTCCACAAAGCCCTATTTAAAAACGAACATGAGAATCCACACTGGAGAAAAACCCTTTGATTGTGATGCATGTGGTAAAAAAAGTTGCTGACAAGTCATTATGTAAACAAAGGAGAATCCACACAGGAGAGAAACCTTTTGAATGTGATGCTTGTGGGAAAAGATTTGCCTTTACGAAAAGTTTAAAAAGACACATGGAAACCCACACAAGAGAAAACCCCTTTGGTTGTGATACTTGTGGTAAAAGATTTTCCCTTAAGTGTCGTTTTGTTTGTTAACAACCCACACAGGAGAGAAACGTTTTGATTGTGATACATGTGGGAAACGATTTTCCACAAAGTCACATTTAAACAAGCACATGAGAATCCATACAGGAGAGAAACCGTTTGGTTGTGTTTTATGTGGGAGAAGATTTTCCAGAAAGTTACTTTTCAAAACACACACGATAAGCCACACAAGAGAGCAACCCTTCGGTTGTGATGCATGTAGTAAAAGATTTACCAACAAGACAGCCTTAAATAGTCATATGAGATCTCACACAAAAGAGAAGCCCTTTGGTTGTAATGTATGTGGTAAAAGATGTTCCTCAATGTCAGAAATGAGCAAACAGGAGAGAAACCCTGTAGTTGTGATACTTGTGGTAAAAGATATATCTCAAATTCAGACTTAAATAAACACATGAAAATGCACATTGGAGAGAAAGCTTTTGTTTGTGATGCTTGTGGAAAAAGATTTAACCTCAAGAGTAATTTAAAACAACACACGGTGATCCACACAGGAGAAAAACCCATTGGTTTTGATACATGTGGTCAAAGATTTTCCTCTAGGTCACATTTAAACAAACACTAAATCAATGTGTGCTTCTGTGCTTTTTGTCTGTCTTGTTGTGTCTCTGCTCTGTCTTCTGTAACCCCCAGTCGGTCGAGGCAGATGACCGTTCATACTGAGCCCGGTTCTGGTTCTGCTAGAGGTTTTTCCTTCCCGCTAACGGGTGTTTTTTCTTTCCACTGTCGCTTCATGCTTGCTCAGTATGAGGGATTGCAGCAAAGCCATGTACAATGCAGACGACTCTCCCTGTGGCTCTACGCTTCTCCAGGAGTGAATGCTGCTTGTCGGGACTTTGATGCAATCAACTGGTTTTTCCTTATATAGGAACATTTTTTGACCAATCTATATAATCTGACCCAATCTGTATAATATGATTGAACCTAACTTGTAAAGTGCCTTGAGATGACATGTTTCATGAATTGGCGCTATATTAATAAAATTGAATTGAATTGAAAAGAATCCACACAGGCGAGAAAGCTTTTGGTTGTGATATTTGTGGTAAAAGATTTGAAAGCTTTTGCTTGTGATTTATGTGGGAGAAGATTTTCCACTAAGGCGCATTTCAAAATACACATGAGAACCCACACAGGAGAGAAATCCTTTGGCTGTGATGCATGTAAAGATTTACCAACAAGTCAGCTTTAACTAGTCATATGAGATCTCACACAAAAGAGAAGCCCTTTGGTTGTACCATATGTGGTAAAAGATGTTCCTCAATGTCGGAAATTACCACACACATTAGAATTCACACGAGAGAGAAACCCTTTGGCTGTGATGCATGTGGTCAAAGATTTTCCACAGGAGAAAAAGCTTTTGGTTGTGGTTTTTGTGGTAAAAGATTTTCCCAAAAGTCAAATTTAAAAACGCACACAAGAATCCATACAGGTGACAAACCCTTTGGCTGTTCTACATGTGGAAAAAGATTTTTCACCAATGCATATCTTAAAAGACCCATCGGAATCCACTCTGACGAGAAACCCTTTGGGTGTGATGCTTGTGGTAAAAGATTTTTCTGAAAGTATGAATTAAATCGACACATGAAAATACACATTGGAAAGAACCTTTTGGTTGGAGGCAGCAGAGATTATAAAGTGTAAAAGCAGCTAGGAGGAAGGCCTTATGGAGGTACTCTATTGATCATGTGGGTTGCAGTAGTCTGTTGCTGAAAGAGCTCTCCACTTCCATGAGCATGAGGTGTAGACAGGGCTCTGACTAGTAAATACTTTGAGACTTTTAACTCTACTCTTTGAGCAATGGGTAGTCCATTCCGTTCTGTTTCTGGGTAGAAAAGGTCGCATTTCCCTCCTGCTCCTGCTGCCCGCCCCTTCCCCCCTCCCTGCTTCTGCTGTGTCTTGTCTTTCTGTGCTCTCTGTTCATATCGTCTGAACTCTGGAAACTATGGATCTGGTCAGCTGGTCTCTCAATGCTATTGATCGAATTTTTTCGTAGGCAGGGAAAAGGGGACCCGTCCTGTCCTGACGGGACACACTTTGTGGGATACACCCTAGATTCTTGGAACAGGTGGAAAATGGTGTGCTTTTCAATTTTGTCAGTTGAGGACGTTGAAGACGTATACATGTTTGGATTCATGATACTCAGATTTCTTCTATTTGGATTCAGAGGATTTCTGTTGTACCAACAACTTCAGAGGATGTCTGTAGCAAACATGGCCATGATCAGGCTGCTGGCTGCATATGGTGCGATCACTAAGGCCGTGAACGAGCAGAACCGTAAGTTGGACGAGCAGAGCCGCAAGCTAGATGCAATGGAAAGCAGGCTGGCTACGGTGGTTGAACTCAGAGGAGAGATGGGATAAAATCTGGATGTGAAAACGTGGAAAAAAGCCCAACAAATTTGGAATATTGGATTAGTGATGTGGAGCCAGCGACAAAGGACTCTATAACTGACGGAAAGTTGGTGCAGCTTCTTCTCATCACAAATTGTGTATTTGGATTATGCCTCCCCTATCAATAAAACTCCCCTGGATGTCATGGCGAGAGGGCACAGAACTGCTTCCCCTGCTCCCTCCTCTCCCGCGGACATCTGTGGATGCTTTCAGAACTGTGGTGCCGGTTGATAAACTTTCCATCATATTAAGGACAAACACAACATTCACTCACACACACACACAACATGAACTTACATGCGACAAGTCTCCAATGTAAACCTTCTGCTTAAATGTTGTCTTGTTATATGTGCTTTTCTCGTGCTGAGGTTTTTTGATATCTCAAACTGCGTCCTAGTTAAAGGTATACTATGCAACCGGGGTTGATTTTCCAGCGAGGCTCCCCCCAGAGGGTGAAAGTAAAAGTGAACTGTCGTAAAGATGCTCAGCTGTTCTGGTTTCTCCGTCAAGACAGGCGCGGTTGTTTTGAGCTTAGCAGACAGGTGAACGCAACGAAAAGTGGAAAAAACGGCAGTACAAACAATGACTAACACAGTGAAGGTATGAACATCAAGCTTCCCGCAGCGCTATCTTGGCGAGGCGGCTGCCGCCGCCGCCTCGCCAAGCCGCGGCTGCCGCCGCCGCTGCCTCGCCAAGCCGCCGCCGCCGCCTCGGCAATTTTATTATTATTATTTTTTTTTTTTTTTTATGTTGGCGAGACGCTACCGCCGCCGCCTAGCCAAGCCGCAGCCGCCGCCTCGCCAAGCCGCAGCCGCGGCCGCCACCTCGCCGCGGCCGCCGCGGTAGCGTCTCGCCAACATAAAAAAAAAAAAAAAAATAATAATAATAATAATAAAACTCGATATTCTTGCATGTTTATTTGACGTTAACACGCGGTTCTTTGTTGTTGCTTTCGCGCGTGCATATAGTGAATGGCAGGGCAAAAACACATAAAGGTTTTGGCCGTAAAGCGAGACTTCTGTGTGCGCGAGCCGAGGGCTCTTGCATTGCAAGTGCGGTATTTCCCCCACAGACCCCCAGGGCGGCCGAGAAAACCTTTGTTCGACCTGAAATGACTCATTTAATCATCCAAAACGGTATGGAACACATTAATTAACTGAAAAATGTTGCATAGTATGCCTTTAAGGATAAAGTGTGAAATATTCCTTTTTTCCTCTCCCTCCCCAAATGTGGCTCCTATATTTCCACAGAGTTAAAGGCAGAGCCCTATGGAAACCGCGTCAGGCGGTTGGCAGCAAGGCCTCAGTCAAATCGTTCCCCCGGAATGTTTGATGTAGGGCTGGGCGATATAGAAAAAAAGCTTATCGATAAAAAAAAATGCATATTGATCGATATCGATAATTATTGAAAATATTTAAAACCATATTTTATGTGCAGCTCTGCCTGGACATTTTATGATATTGCTAAATTATTTAATTTTAATAAAGAACACAAACACAGAATTCCAATTAAATCTTTATTTAACCAACTTTTTTAACCATAACAGCATTTTTTAAAAAGAAAAATAACTTAAGAGACCTGAGTTATGTTATTAAATAAAGACTTTATTATTAAATAAAGACCTAAATAAATATACCAAATAAATAAATAAATAAAATAGCCTATTTAGATGGGAATACACTAGTTACTTCTCAGGTTTCATAATTGAGAGGATGACGCAGGTCCGAGGTTGTGGCGTGTAAGGACACAGGCTGCAGCTCATTTTGCACTGATTCACGGCACTCGTTGCACAATTTAGGGAGCGCTGTTAGAGAAAAAACTTGCGTCCCGGAACTTTATATCGCGGACTTTATACCTCGCGGAGTAGCGAGTAGTTGTTTGAAGCCAGGTTTTTTTAACTGCAACAACAGCAGCATGTCCGCGGTGTCGCGCGGAGCTGCACAGCCCGCGCAGCAGCGCGTGCGGAGTGAGCGGCTTACGTGATGAAACAAGTTGGTTACGTTACCAGACTTTGTTTTTACCGGTTCCTTGCCAGTTTTACAAATCACTGGTTTATTTCTGTCAGGCTGGCGAACTAGTAAAACCCCGTTTTGGGACCGCTTCCTCCGCCGCTCCTTGCTGCGACATATTCACATGCTCTGTTGTGGTTTGAGAGGGCGGGGCTTTGTGACGACGTGCCTGGGTCCGCGATTACGATTGGTCAAGAGGAAGTAGTGAACTAATATGATAGGCCGGAAGGAAGGAAAACTGTTTCTATCGAACTATTATCGACCCTATTTTTTCCTATCGCGCCACACGTCTATCGATCGATATATATTGTTATTGAATTATCGTCCAGCCCTAGTTTGATGTATGTGATGGATGGTTGTACTGGAACTGTAATTTCCCTTTGGGATTATTAAAGTATTTCTGATTCTGATCTAAGGACCTTAGAATGGGATTAATATGATGATCGTACTTTGTTTTTCTAAGGATTGTAGAAGTAAGTAAGTAAAGTAAGTCCTGTAAAAACAGCATTACAATAGTCGAGTAGATGATAAAAGCAACCGCAGCATTAGAAGTTGCACATATTTTAATTGAATTTTCTTAATAAAGCTAAAAAAATGTTTTTTTAAGAATCTATTGGAAACCAAAAACAGTTGAAAAACTCTTCAAAATAAAACACAGCCAGCCATATAGACCAGTTCATTGTTATTGTTTTGATCCGGGTTTTTCGCGCATGCGCGCCGGACTGGTAGGCAAAAGGCGAACGCAAACAAAGGAAACGACGAGTTCTCTTCTTCTTTAGATAACGTATCACAAGATCGTTATAAGACTAAGTTGATGGTTGATGGTATCAGATTGCCAGATCCATAAAGCAAAAGCCTGAAGGGATGGAGCGAGTCTGTGAAATGCTGCCAAGTGTTCCGTATGGCAACATATACAGCTGCCTTATAAACACGGCAGGCAGTACACACGAGAGAGCATGGAAGCATGAAACCACTGGACGGCTACAATTATTTTATATCGGGACATAGACACCAGCAACCCCCGCGACCCCATGAGGGATTAAGCGGGTCAGAAAATGGATGGATGGATGTTCAGACATGTTTGTGTAACATCAGAAAGCAGAGTCGGACACAGAAAGCGCCTCAGCAGAGAGGAAGACCCACCACTGGTAGGTTAAAAAAACATTGTTCACTAAGGATTATTTTGGTGTTTTTGTCTTATTAATACTTTTCACAGACTCCTGCCAGAGGGTTTGCATACATTGTAAATGTACGTATATTATTACGAAACAAACGTTTACGTCTTGACTTAAGTATATATCCTAATTTTTTATTTATATAATTATTTAAGTAGAACAATGACTAGTGCAAAATTAAGTTGTATTTACCGGAGATGAAGTGTAGACTGCAAATTCTGTCGTGGTATGATGGATCCCACAGTCGATTGGGAGTGTCTGCCTGCGCTCTTTTCATTGAAATTATCAATTTCTTTCTTCTTTCTTTGTCCTTCGGTAAACGAAAGAAACATACATCCGGCGATTTGGAATGCCTCTGTGTGCAACCGGGAGCACAAGTCGTAGGCATTGTTTAGATTTCAAAAATAAACTAAAAGTGCGCTCTAATTCACCCGTTTTGTCACGGTAGTAGACTGTTTTTGCCTACCAGCGGGACCCGGATGTAGCTCGTGACGACACGCGTGAATTCCAAAAAAAGTAAAAAAACAAAGCAACTGGACTTGTTTTCCGTAGTTGAAGACGTTTCTCTTCCTCTCCAGGAAGCTTTCTCAATTCAAAAAGTCTGGAGTAATGTGGAGTAACCAGCTTTATACTACAACCCAACAAAGGCCTGTAACGGCTTAGATAACATGCAGATTCAACAGAAACAGGTCCACCCCTTAGTAATGGGCGGTCGTTAAAGCCATTAAGGCAGCAGATTGAACCGAAACTGGTCCACTCCTCTGTAACGAGGAGTCGTTAGGGTTGTTATTGGCCTGGCTTAAAGGAACAATGTTTTGATCACCTGTATGAGGGTGAGAGTTGAGGTGATGATTGGCTGGAATTAATCCTATAACTGGATTGTAAATTTTTGAGAGTTGGAACCTAAGGCCTCCTCCTCTGTTTAAGGTTGGTTTTTCTCTCTTAACGTAGATGGCTTCCTTCACACCCCTTTCAAACCATCTGTCTTCTTTGTCCAAAATGTGGACATGTTGGTCCTCACAGAGTGTCCTTTGTCCTTAAGGTGTAGGTGGACAGCAGAGTCTTGTCCTGAGGAGGTAGCTCTCCTGTGTTGCGCCATGCGTCTGTGGAGAGGTTGTTTGGTTTCTCCAATATAAAGATCAGAACATTCCTCACTGACTGAACTGCAGACACCACTCCGCTCATCTGAGGTTTGGGGGTTTTGTCCTTGGGATGCTCCAGCCTCTGTCTGAGGCTCCTGTTTGCTTTGAAATGTTCTGGGATTTTGTGTTTGGAGAAAATCTTCTTGAGTTTTTCAGAGACTCCAGCAACATATGGGATGACGATGTTTTTGCATTTATTCTTCTCACCATTATGTTCTGCAGCGGGTCTTTTGGATTTTCTTGCTGATTTGACAAAAGCCCAGTTAGGGTAGCCACAGGTTTGGAGAGCATCTCTGATGTGTTTCTGTTCCTTGTGCTTCCCTTCTGTTTTAGTAGGACATGCTCGGCCCGGTGTTGTAAGGTTCTGATGACAGAAAGTTTGTGCTCCAGTGGGTGGTGTGAGTCAAAAAGAAGATATTGGTCTGTGTGAGTGGGTTTCTGTTAGGTTTAAACACCAAACATCTTATTCAGCAACCTGCACAAAGAAGACACAGAGAATTAGTTAAATTTATCTTGCAAGGAGAGTGCTCGGAGACTGCTCAGTTACAATCCTCCAAACCACTCTGAAGCAGTCTCCGCTCGCCAGGCTTTTTATTGAAAATTGGAACGCCCTAGTTACACAGGATTTCAACTGCTGGGGGTAGGGAAACAA
The DNA here is from genome assembly GCA_037039145.1 of Fundulus diaphanus. Classification (NCBI taxonomy): domain Eukaryota; kingdom Metazoa; phylum Chordata; class Actinopteri; order Cyprinodontiformes; family Fundulidae; genus Fundulus; species Fundulus diaphanus. Next base: position 55,795,815 of record CM073132.1, on the reverse strand, counting down.
ACCAGTTGAAATCCGTTAGGCAGAAAAACAATACACAACAACATCATTCAGGGTCATGGAGTAACTTCTTCTTTATCTTCCACAGGCAGCTGTAAGATACAATTGGGTGCAATTGCAACTGTTTGCATGCCTGTGATCTGAATCATCAGTATACAAAGAGAAATAACACTTCAGTAATAAGTATAATATAATGTTGTATAGGCAATGAGATATTATAAGTGAAACATAATAAAACTAGAATATAGATTAAAAGTAGAATAACTATAATAAATCCAACATTACCCTCCTGTTTATTCACTTTAAGCTATGTTTCATCCTTTATTGGTCTCTTCTTGTCAGATTTTCAACCAGAAATTCATTCACAACTTAAAGGTTACACTCAGAGGTCGTCACAGTCGTCGGGATCAGGATACAGGTCTGGAAAATTAAGAGATGTCTCTTCGTCTTCGTTTTCAGAATCAGCTGGTGATTTTTCAGTTACAAGCAGCGCATACATTTCCTCTTTTACGGGCTGTATGGCTGTTGTTATCACTCTAGTGCACAATGCTCTTATACACGGGATACAGCAACATCCACATAAGGTCAGAATAGCTGCAAACACAGCAATAGACATTAAAATTGATACCATTAACTGTTTGTATTTTCCAAACATTTCTCCAAAGCCATCCCACATAGATGTATCAACTCCAGAATGGTCTTTCATTTTGCTGTTTAAGGAACGGAGGCCTTCTAGGGCCTTAGTCAAGCTGCCATCTGCCGCAGTGTTATTTGGAATAAAGGTACAACACTGTTCTCCAAAGATGGCACAGACACCTCCTTTTTCTGCTAGGAGCATATCAACAGCAATTCTGTTCTGGAAAGCCATTATAGAGGTAGCTGACAGTTGTTCATGGATGGCTGCAAAACCTTGTTCTGTTTTATTACTTAATCTCTTAACGTTATAATGGATGTAGTTGATCCTGTCTACGTTTTTAATTATAGTGCACCACCAACAAAAAAAAGATTCAAATCCTGCTGCAATCTGATTTACGATTTTGTACTCATCTGGAACTCCGCGGGGAACTCCTATGCTATCAATATAAGTTGGATCGTCCTCACTCCAACCTTGTACTGCTCTCTTGTTTCTTTTTTGCCAAGTGTGTGGAAAAACACTTTTCACCACGGTCAATAATTCCCGTACTGTAAATGGAGTTATAGAAACTGGCAAAATCAATGTCACAGATGCACAAAGGCCAATGGTGTTATAAGGGAGTTTGTCAAACAATCTATTATCACCACACCACCACCAGATGTCACTACGTGCTACAGGTTTGAAAGTTATGTTTACTGAAAGTATTTCTGTACACTGGGTCTCATTTAACTTTCCTAATTTTTTGCCTGATCCAGTTCTATTTACACATGTGAAGTTACCTGGAGCCACATGTTTTGAAAACAGCGGTTTTCCTTTATCTTCAGTAGTTAGAGGGTAAATAGTGTCCCAGAATGTACAGCTTCCAGAAGGCACTGTGTTATTCATTATTTCAGTCAGACATTCAGGAGTCATTGTTGCTGGTACAACCTGTAGCAAGGGTCTGGGACCCATACAAACTAAACAACCTGTGGATACAGTATGAGCAGCTTGTTCCACCATTAAAAGCCAATTATTGCTTTTTCCGGACATTCCTGTGGTAATTTTGAACCAATCATCTGCAGTAGGATCTACATATATGTGTGGAGTTATTGGAGAGACAGTTTTTTGTCCTGAAGTAACTTCAGGCATCATTATTGTTGTCAGGTTTGGGCAGAAAAACAAGGTAATGCACGGATCTGTCTGGTGAGGGTGCCAAATACACAGGGCTAAACCATGACAGGGAGGATCTTTAAATTTTCTGAAACTGGCTGGTTTTCCAAAAGGTTTATGGGTGGTATTTATCGTCAGGAAAATAGTATTACTGGCATCAGTTAGTTTCACCTTTCCTTTCCACTGTCTGGCAATGTTACTCGTACCATATGTGTTTTGTCTCCACATATGATCTGTTGTCTCAAACACATTTTCCCAATTGTGCCCTATCTGTTTCATTCCTGTGCCATCTAAATACCATTTGTAACCTTTCCAATCAGAAGCTTTGTAACCTCCTATCTTGAATTGGTCTTTATTAAAACTAATCACAGTCCGGATCTTATTATTCTGATAACAAAAATATAGCTCTTCAGTTCTTTTGTCATCTTTCGACTCTTTACATGGATTTTGTAATAGTTTCATAATTTGGGAAGGTTTAGGATTGTAGTGGCCCACTCTTCTTGGTTCTCTGGCTTTTTTAGTTCCATGAGGAATTTGAGCTTCCCATAGCCAAATAACTACTGTTGCCACGGTTAGGATGGCTATCCCCAACCACACAAGTCTTTTCCCTTTTTCAGTTAGCATTCTGTTTGCAGATTGAAATCCTTCCTAAAGACCCCTCGGCAGAGGTGTGGACAATCTTCACCGATTTGAGACGATTGTATACTAGAAATACAACCCCCTTTGTACAACGGACTTACTCTGAGGGTCGTTGAAGAATTACAATACTACAACAGATACCACAAAGCAACCACTAGGAGGCAGACTAATACAGTCAAATTGAATGCAATAATGGAAATTGTGACCTTAGTCATGTTTAATGATTCTTTTGCAATGTGTTAAGTGAATCCACGTGCTCCGCTCTGCAATCTTTACAGCAGTTCCAGTGGTCAGCAAAACCTGGAAAGGTCCTTCCCACTTAGGTGAATGCCAATGTTTCTTCTTTATGCTTTTTATCAGAACCCAGTCCCCTGGTTCAAAGTGGAGACACAGAGGTTGTAACACTGTCAGTTTGTTCTGTCACTTGTTTCTGTTTTTCCAGCATTTTTCTCATATAATCTGCTAGAGTGCTGTCATCGTCAGTTTCCCATTTGTTCTCAAAATAGGGCAGTCTATTTGGTTTACCAAACACCATTTCATAGGGTGTCAGGCCATTTGTGCTAGTAATGTTTATGTGCAGTTTAACAAGGTCTAGGCACTGAGTCCACGGCCTTCCTGTTTCTTCCATGCACTTTCTTAGTCTGTTCTTTATTGTTCCGTTAGTTCTCTCAATGGTTTGCACATATCAGACATGATCTACAAATTTTATTTATTTTTTTAATTCTGCAGCTTGGGCAGAGTAGTGCTGTGGCAAAGAAAAAGCCCTTAGCAGTTTATCAGCAGTAACTACAGAGTAGCCAGTTCTTGTTTTGCCTTTGTCATCCTTTTTGGATGAGCCATCTACAAACAATGTTTCTCCCTCAGTCAGGGGAACGTCCTTCAGATCAGCCCTGCTTTTGGCTGTCTGTTCGGCTAAAACTTGACAGTCATGATGCTCGCCATCAGTCTGTGTGGGGAGTCCCAGTCAAATTAAGAACCACTGCTGGGGTGTTAAGGGAGAATGTTTTATAACTCCATCTTCCAAGTAAGAAATTAGTAAAGAAAATAAAGTTACATCTGGCATGTGGAACGTTCAAGCATCACTTTCAATATAATTTGCAGCAGAAGAGGGCACACAATCATGTGTGCCTTTAGTCAAATTATCTAATTTAGCTAGACGTAGGGCTGATAAAATCTATCTAATCAACCGGGTTGTACTTTTACCAAACAGCTTTAAGTTCCATTTTAACTTTAAACTTTTGTTTCTGCTAACTGGTGATTCGTAGACCTACATTTAGCAGAAGTTGTTAGTGAGCTAATTCCTGCTTTCCTTAGATCAACCAAATTTAAGTCTAGTGTATTATATTCAAACTAGGGCTTTCAAACTATTAAAATTTTAATCTCAATTAATCTCGTATTCTATCTTTTTATTTCTGAAAGTATAAAAGCTCATTTGGGAATTTTAATATGCACTTTTGCAATAAACCACACTAGTTAAAATTATGCTTACACAAACACAGATATAAGTTTTATTATTCATTTATTATTTACTCTCTTTCTCAAACACATATTCCTGAGCGGTCCCTTAGTTTATCAAATGCAGAGACAGCAAGTCTGCCTCTAGAGGGGAGGGCCGCGCCCTGAGCAGCAGGCGGGACATATCAACTATCAGTGACCAATCCTTGGCTGTTTTCAGCGATGTTGGGGCTGTAGGTGTAGTAACAGATGACGCGCATAGTTGATGGGTGTTTCTAATAATGTGTTGTTCCTGGGGGTGTCACCAGGAACCGGTAATTCTCCGCCCAACACATTCAGATGTTTACATCATGGTCAGGTTTGTTTATCATATCTATTGTCCTGCTTTAGGTCAAACTGTCCCCCCGAGGTTCGCCTCAGCTCAGTGTGAAAAGTCTCCCCTACACATATTCCATCCAGCTCCACTTCTCCCATATAATCTCCCCATCTGCTGTTTGCCAAGTTAATAAAGTTATAACATTACAATCTAAAAAAGACCCTACTCTATTTTTACAGCTGTAATGAATCCATTGTCAAATACAAGCTTCGTGCATTAATAGTGTAACTGAATACTTTGCCCACGGCTCTGGTTAACTGTACTCCATAATTAGGCACCCAAATAACACAAAACAAAAACCTTTATCCCCAGTTTCAATCATTTGTAACAATCCTGAGATATATTTATTGAAGTTATGTTAATATCTACATGTTTAAATTTAATTTGGGCTGGACAAACTTCTATATTATTAATTCTTAAGTCTCTTTTTTTTTCTTACAACCGTTTAGTTAAACCTTTTCTGTTTAATGGAAGTCTCCAAAGTGCATTTGTTTTGAATGCTGCAGACATTCAGCGCAAATAAACACTTTTTGAAACCGTGGTTTTCTAGGATTTTAATCTGGATTATTTTCCAAAAACGAACAGAGTTTTCACACCAATAACACATACAACAAGACAATTAGATGAACAAAACACACACACATTTCTTTCCTTTTAACAGTATTTTTCACTGATCATGTTTGAAAAGTTTAGATTGCCGAAATATATTTTGCCGAAATATTATGCTTATTGGTCAATGCGCCTCTGTCACTTCACCGGGAGGTTTAGCTGGCAAAATTGCCCCGCACCGCCGTAACCGCTCAATTTACCGGCTGTCCGGCGCCTCGCCTCCGCAGACACAAGGTTCAACATCTCGCCACTCGCCTGTCACCTTTTATCTCATTACGTTTCACGGTTTTTAGTCATTTTCCCCCACTAGCCGAGAGAATCATCTTATCCGGTCCGTTACTAAAATGATTCCCCCGCGAAACGCTGCGCTTCTATAGTTCCGTTTTTTTTTTTTATGCAACTAACGTGACTAACTGCTGATTGCACTCAGAACGCTTTGCTGCGCCAAAAAAAAGCCACAAATACATCGATCTGTCATCCCATTGATATCCATGCTGCACAATTCTATTTATTTTCACTAATATCCTTATCAAATGCACCGTACATCTCTTACGCAGACTTACACACAAAAACCCATTTGCGCACAGACATCAATCTCCGCGGATCCAAACAGTCTCTCCCCCACTCACTCAAACAAAATGATCTAATTTCCACAGACACAATATGTTGTACAAGACAGACAGACAGCTGGCGCGTAGTGTTCTGCGGGACGTCTCTCTCTTTTTTTATATACGAAACCTCCTTGTTCTAAACAACTCCCAGAGTGTTGCTCTGTATTTCCCCTTTAGATTTCCCGATTTATTAATGATAGCTTCCTGGAATTTTAGCTATTTTCTGTTTGTTAAGTCACCTCTTAAACCTGAATTGTATTATTTTACCCATGTAGTTCATTTATGCCAGAAGTGGATAGTTTGCCATTGAAGTTGTACTTTTTTATCCAATAACATAAGGGTACAATTGCTGCTTTATCTTCTTTCTCAACAACTTTCCAATCTTTATATGTAAGTTCTTCAAGCAGCTCGCGTTTTCGTTTACTTTGTCCCTTTCCCATTTTGGTGAATGTTTGGACCCAGTGGGTTGCAACACCTGCTGTGTTCTAACACTGGGTTTATTTAGACAAGATGACGATTAATAACTGTTTGTGGTAAAACTCACTTCAACCTTCAAGGTGGAGTTTTCTTGCCTACATGCATCCACAAAAGCTCGTCATATTTGTTCTTGCCTGTTTTGGTATGAAATAAAATACCTAGTGGTATTTGTATTTCCTCACACACACACAGTCACACTTTTGAGCTCTTACTTTTAATCTAACACAGAGGACGCCGCCGTCCTTCACAGAATTTAACTAGTTAGTTTAAACTAGAGGAGTCTGTCCTCCTGCGGACTTTAACTGTTTAGATTTCCTTTTTTATCTCTTACTTGATAGTGCCTAGGATTGTCAAGGTTTTATCGTATTTCTCAGAAATGTTCACTCATTCCTTTTTAACGAAAATTCTACTCACAATTCTCTGTGTCCCTGGAATTCTTCAACCTTCGGATCCCAGCCCGCAAGGGAGGGACCAGTCCCGGAAAGGGTCTTAGTGCTGTGGCCACAGACTTGCTGGAATCTCACTTACCTGCTGGGATCGTTAGGTATGTTGAAATCCGGCTCGAAGGACCATTTAATGTTAGGTTTAAACACCAAACATCTTATTCAGCAACCTGCACAAAGAAGACACAGAGAATCAGTTAAGTTTATCTTGCAAGGAGAGTGCTCGGAGACTGCTCAGTTACAATCCTCCAAACCACTCTGAAGCAGTCTCCGCTCGCCAGGCTTTTTATTGAAAATTGGAACGCCCTAGTTACACAGGATTCCAACTGCTGGGGGTAGGGAAACAAACCAGTTGAAATCCGTTAGGCAGAAAAACAATACACAACAACATCATTCAGGGTCATGGAGTAACTTCTTCTTTATCTTCCACAGGCAGCTGTAAGATACAATTGGGTGCAATTGCAACTGTTTGCATGCCTGTGATCTGAATCATCAGTATACAAGGAGAAATAACACTTCAGTAATAAGTATAATATAATGTTGTATAGGCAATGAGATATTATAAGTGAAACATAATAAAACTAGATTAAAAGTACTATATAGATTAAAAGTAGAATAACTATAATAAATCCAACAGTTTCCTATATACTTCAATGTTGAGGTTTCCATCTCCTTCTATGTTCACCAAACAGTCCAGAAAAGGTAGCTTGTTGTCGTTGGCATCCTCTCTGGTAAACTTGATGTTGTTGTCCACCAGGTTGATGTGTCTTGTGAAAGCTTCCACTTCTTTTAACTGGATTTTGACAAGGTGTCGTCCACATATCTAAACCAGTGGCTTGGTGGTGGTCCTCTGAAGGTTCCCAAAGCTCTCTTTTCCATTTCTTCCATGTAAAGATTGGCTACAATTGGTGACACTGGAGATCCCATGGCACAACCATGCTTCTGTCTGTAAAAATAAGCGCTGAACTTGAAATAAGTTGTAGAAAGACAAAGGTCCAGTAGGGTACAGATCTGGTCTGGAGTGAAATTAGTTCACATATATCATTATTCCTTCTCCCTAGTATAAATACAAACTCATTCAAGTAGGTGTGAAAGATTCTTAGTCTAGTCAAAAACGACCTCTTCCCCTCTGCTTCTTTCTCCATAATTTCTCATTTTTACAGATTTAAAAGTGTGGTTTGTGATGAATTAATCTTTAAAATACATAATATAAAACCAAATTCTATTTAACAATTTGGTTCTTTTTAAAAATCTTATAATAATTTGTATCTGTTTGCTTCCTAAATTTATTTGTAATATATCTGTTATATTAAACGTTTTATCATAAAGTAATAAATCAGATATTTTCCAGGTGATGTTTTTGGTTTTCCTGAGTGTACACAGTTTAATTTTACTTTAGTAAAAGGTTAATTTATTAAACTTTTTATATCTTAATCATTCATCATTAAATCTTTGTGTTTCAGTTTTGTGTCTTCCCTACCCTTCTTACTTGAACTATGAATTTTACTAAATATTTTAGCTAATATTTCAGCTTTTCCTTTATCTTCTATTATAATTTTGATAACTCTTTTTAATATAGGATATCCATATTCTTTTTAATAGCATTTATACTTTTAATAGTTTGACAAACTGACAAAATTTGGCATTCTTTTCTTATTCCTATGTTTATTCTTATGTTTCTGCCATTTAATTTAACTCCAGTTATGATTTTAACGGGATAGTGATCAGCGTCCCACTCACAGTTACTCGCCAAAGAATTTGACACAGATGTTAAATAATTCACGGACTCTGCTCCTGTTTTATTAATTCTTGCTCCTCTTCCATCATTAATACATACACATTTTTTTCATTTCTATCAGTTCTTCAATAATTTGTAAATTTTTATCATTGTATTTTACTCACAACGTACTGTTAGCGTTAAAATCCCCTAATCTTATTACTTTCCCTTCCAAATAAAAACTCTTACAATAATGTTTTACATGGGTTATAAAAATGTATTATGTTACATTTACCTTCTTTTCCACACATTTCCACCACTCTATATTCCAAACCTTTTCGTAATATTTGATACTTTATTCCCTCCTTTATAAATGTAGCCTATATATATAGAGAGAGAGAAAGAATGAGCTGAGCTCCTCCGAGCTGGTCTGATCTGAGCTGCTCCCAGCTCAGCTGGGGTTGATCTGGCTTGCTATATATATATATATATATATATATATATATATAGTTATGGCCCAAGGCCTTTCCTCTGAGTCCCTGTGTAGAGCTTCTAATTGGTGCTGATTGGAAGTGGGGGCAGCTGGCCAGATCAACCCCAGCTGGGAGGAGCTCAGCTCATTCTTTCTCTCTCTGCCACCTACTTCTCTCTTTCCCTCTCCTCTCCAACCAGTTATGATTTTTGTTAAATAAATACATATCTATCGATAGATATGTATTGCAGCTGCTCTGTGAAGGCATCAGAGCTTTGTTAGACATTAGCAAATATATATATATATATATATATATATATATATATATATATATATATATATATATATATATATATATATATATATATATATATATACATATATATATATACATACATACATACATACATACATGTAAAAGCCAGTAAATTAGAATATTTTGAAAAACTTGATTTATTTCAGTAATTGCATTCAAAAGGTGTAACTTGTACATTATATTTATTCATTGCACACAGACTGATGCATTCAAATGTTTATTTAATTTAATTTTGATGATTTGAAGTGGCAACAAATGAAAATCCAAAATTCCGTGTGTCACAAAATTAGAATATTGTGTAAGGGTTAAATTTTGAAGACACCTGGTGCCACAAACTAATCAGCTGATTAACTCAAAACACCTGCAAAGGGCTTTAAATGGTCTCTCAGTCCAGTTCTGAAGCCTACACAAACATGGGGAAGACTTCAGATTTGACAGCTGTCCAAAAGGCGACCATCGACACATTGCACAAGGAGGGAAAGACACAAAAGGTTATTGCTGAAGAGGCTGGCTGTTCTCAGAGCTCTGTGTCCAAACACATTAATAGAGAGGCAAAGGGAAGGAAAAACTGGTCAGAAAAAGTGTACAAGCGATAGGGATCACCGCGCCCTAGTCAAGATTATGAAAAAAAACCCATTCAAAAATGTGGGGGAGATTCACAAGGAGTGGACAGCTGCTGGAGTCAGAGCTTCAAGATCCACCACCAAGAGACGCTTGAAAGACATGGGTTTCAACTGCCGCATACCTCGTGTCAAGCCACTGTTGACCAAGAAACAGCGCGAAAAGCGTCTCATCTGGGCTAAGGAAAAAAAGAGCTGGACTGCTGCTGAGTGGTCCAAAGTCATGTTTTCTGACCAAAGCAAATTTTGCATTTCCTTTGGAAATCGAGGTCCCAGAGTCTGGAGGAAGACAGGAGAGGCCCAGGATCCACGTTGCCTGAAGTCTAGTGTAAAGTTTCCACCATCAGTGATGGTTTGGGGTGCCATGTCATCTGCTGGTGTCGGTCCACTCTGTTTCCTGAGATCCAGGGTCAACGCAGCCGTCTACCAGCAAGTTTTAGAGCACTTCATGCTTCCTGCTGCTGACCTGCTCTATGGAGATGGAGATTTCAGGTTCCAACAGGACTTGGCGCCTGCACACAGCGCAAAATCTACCCGTGCCTGGTTTACGGACCATGGTATTTCTGTTCTAAATTGGCCAGCCAACTCCCCTGACCTTAGCCCCATAGAAAATCTGTGGGGTATTGTGAAAAGGAAGATGCAGAATGCCAGACCCAACAACGCAGAAGAGTTGAAGGCCACTATCAGAGCAACCTGGGCTCTCATAACACCTGAGCAGTGCCAGAAACTCATCGACTCCATGCCACGCCGCATTAATGCAGTAATTGAGGCAAAAGGAGCTCCAACCAAGTATTGAGTATTGTACATGCTCATATTTTTCATTTTCATACTTTTCAGTTGGCCAACATTTCTAAAAAAATCCCTTTTTTGTATTAGCCTTAAGTAATATTCTAATTTTGTGACACACGGAATTTTGGATTTTCATTTGTTGCCACTTCAAATCATCAAAATTAAATGAAATAAACATTTGAATGCATCAGTCTGTGTGCAATGAATAAATATAATGTACAAGTTACACCTTTTGAATGCAATTACTGAAATAAATCAAGTTTTTCAAAATATTCTAATTTACTGGCTTTTACCTGTGTATATATATATATATATATATATATATATATATATATATATATATATTATTCACCAATGTCTAAAGCTCTGATGCCCTCACGGAGTACAGTAGATGCAATTTTGGAGAGACTAAGTCACAAAAACTTGGACATGTAGACCTGTATCTCTCTAATATTAAAAAAATCACATTCTAATATAAACAATATCTTTTAATCTTAATTGTGAAAAGTTATCCCTCGAGCCCTGACGTTAATAGTCCGTCGATTTAAACAAAAATATGCCGCACAGTGCTGAGGCATCATTAGTGTGTTCAGCTTGAATCAGCAGGTTAGTGTAGCAGGTCGACCGCCCCAAGATGGCGGCCGTAATTCCTGCGCAGCGACAGTCAATACGGGGTCTACTCTTATATTATGTCTATGGGGGGTGGTAGAAGAAGAGTTGGTTCTGGTCCTCCAGCAGGGGGCGGTAGAGGTCGGAGGAGCTCCTTCCAAACTTCCAGTGAAACCCAAACAAGAGTGGGAACTTTGACCCAGTTAAGGTGGACTCGGTACCAGAACCCTGACCCAGATCGGATCAGAACAGTCCCGGGTCAGAGTTCTAAATGAAAGCCGTGATTCTCGCCGCCGGGTACGGAACCAGGCTGCAGAGGGATGTTTCCGCTGATCGCAGCGGCAGGTTCGCTCACCTGGTGGGGGTTCCGAAGCCGCTGCTGCCGGTGGGTCGGTTCCCGCTGATAACCCACTGGGTCCGGGCTCTGAACCGGTCCGGAACCGTGGACGGGATCTATGTGGTGGTAGGACCCCCCCCCCCCAAAAAAAACCTCGTATGTTATTAAAGAAGAAGTCCGGTCAAAATCAGAATTCAAACTGCTGAAAAAAAACTGTTTTAGACGCAGGACAACTTGATTCCGAACCTGATTAGAACCGAACCGAACTTCCTGTAGTGATAGATTCCTGGAGATAAATTAGTTTGAGGATTAAAAAGAATCCAAACCACAAGCTGATTTACCACCTCTAGATGACCTTTGACCCATATCGGTTTATTAACCCGACTAGAATCTACCCGAACTGGACCTTTCGGGTTCTGTTAGACCCAGTTTGTGAAACTTTTATTCAGGTGATAAAACGGAAAAAGGCGATTTTAGCACAAAGGGTCCAGAACTACAAAGCCCAGACAACTCAAACCTGGACAGGAAGTCCACCTGTCACAGCAACCAGAACCAGAACCAAGCTGCCAGGTTCTGCGGTCTATGCTGTCCCGTCTACATGCAGATAAAAGCTCAGGTGACTGGAGCGCAGGACGTTTTAATAACGCTTTAATCGAGTCCGGAACAAGAATCCAGAGACTCTGGATCAGGATTTTAGTTGCTTTTGTGGAGAACAGAACTGAACAGAACCAGAACCTAAAGACGAGGTCCAGAAGGAGGAGAGGAACCAGGGAACCAAAGTCCACTTTTAAAAGTGATTTTATTCTTTAGGTGCCGAGTTCTAGATAAAGAGGAAAGAATAATAGTGTCTCTTATCAGGAGTTCTGGAGAACCTTTGATGGTTCCTCTGAGTTCTGGAGAACCTTTAAGAATCTTCTTCTGTCCGCCTGCAGACCAACGCGCTCCACCAGGCTGCGTTCCTGCGATGGGCCGAGCAGTTCCCAGAGGTCCAGGTTCTCAGTGACCAGACCAGAACCAACGAGGTAAGTACCTCCACCAGCCCGTAAATGAACGTCAGGAACCCGAGAACGGTTCCACTGACCCAAACTCACGTCCGTCCCAGGAGCGCCTCGGCGCCGTCGCCTGCCTGCAGCTCGCCGTCAAGCACTTCAACATCCAGGACCACGCCGTCGTCATCGGGGGGTGAGGTTCTGCTCTTAACTGGACCTCAAAGCGGGTCTCAGAGGGACTTCAGGCTGGGTTCTGCGTGTTTCTGCAGAGACACGCTGTTCAGGGAGGACTTCAGCCTCAGCGCCGTGGCACAGAAGCTCTCCGGGCTGCAGGCGAGCAGCGAGGACGGCTGCCTGGTGCTGTCCTACCAGTGCGGGGACCAAGGTGAGCCGCAGGACTCCCAGCAGGTCCGGCTCGGTGCCGGCCGACTAACGGACCCCGTGTTCTCCGCAGAGACCCAGAAGTACGGGATCCTGGAGGTGGACCGCGACCTCCGCGTCCTCCGCATGAAGGAGAAACCTGAGCCGACAGAGACCGAGTCCAGGAGAGCCGTGAGTCCTTCAGAGAAAGAACTTTAGTCTCACGGCCACGTGGGACGGTTCTGGTCCACTCCTCCTTCCAGGGTTCTGCTCAGCTCCCTGAAGGTCCCACCATTTAAATCAGGTAGAGGTCTGGACCACTATTTAAATCAGGTAGAGGTCTGGACTTTGACTAGACCACCAGCCTCCCTCCAGGTGCTTCACGTTTGGTTTTGGGTTTTCTCCCTCCTGAGCTGTGGGTCTCTGCAGCTCCTCCAGAGCCTCCATGGTCCTCCTGCTTCTCTGATCAATGCTCTCCTGGTCCAGCCTGTCAGTCCAGGTGGACGTCCATGTCCTGGTAGGTCTGCAGGTGGTCCATCCTCTCTCCAGGTCCACATGATGATCAGAGCTCTGGGAGGTTCTGTAGAACCTGACCCTGCTGTAAACTGGACCAGAACCTTCTAGTTCCTTGGTCTCCATGTTGCTGGATGTTCTCTGAAGAACCTCAGAGGAACAGAACCAGAACCGTCTGTCACATCCTAGTAACTTAAAGTTTGTGGGTTAAAGGACCAGAGCAAAGGTTCTGGACGCTGATCCAGAACCGTGTCTCATAACGTGGTTGTGGAGGGAATTTTGTTCCATTATTGTTGCAAAGAACACGTTTTTGTAAATTTGAAAAAAAAAATGCAATCTAGAAATTAAACTTTGAAAAAGTTCTTAATCAAAAAAGGTTTTGAAAGTTACTTTGTGTTTTCTCAACATTTGTTTTTTAAAACGTTTACATTTTTTATTTAATTTTTTCAAAAGAAAATCACTTTCGGATTTTATATATTCAGATTTATTTATTTAACTCTTTTTCAGATTGATTTTTACAGATTGCATTCCTTTCTAATTGCATTTTAATCATACTCGCTTCACTTTTTGCTCATGACGCGCATTGACCAATAGAAACGTTGCTAACGTCCGTGCTGACCAATAGAAATGCGCCTTCGGTCCTCACGCCAGACGAAGGCCCGCCCCCAGAAGTGAAGAGGACGTGATCTGAAAACCGTGATTTGAAAAGAGAAATTTGAAAATTTTTTATTTAAAACAAAAGGTGAAAAAAAATTACGTTTCTTTTCCCTTAAAAAATAAATAAATAATAAAAATAAAATCTGATAAAATACAAAAGTTACTTTAAAAATCTTTTTTTGATTAAGAGATTTTTCAAAGTTTAATTTCTGGTTTGCATTTTTTTTTCCAATTGCAAAACAAATTCTTTGCAGCAATAATGGAACAAAATTCACTCCATACACAAACTTTAGAAACAACATTATTTGATGCACGTCGAGAAGTGAAGAGAATCCAATCTGGAAAACCCCAAAAAACAATTATAATTTGAATTTATTGTAAACATTTATAAAATAAATCAGAGAAAAAAGCAAAGTTGCTCTCAAACCTAGTTTTTATTGAGAACCTTGTCAAAGTTTTGTTTGTGGATTCATTTTAAACATTAATGGAGCTAAATGGTCTCGGTGGGAGAACCGTTCTTTTAATCTGGCGGCTAACGGCGGTTTCCTTTCAGTGTCCGTGTTTCTACGCGTTCTCCAAGGGAACCCTTCCTCTGCTGGACTCCTTCCTGCAGGAGAAGAAGGTAGAACCCCAACATTTCACACTCAGGCTTCTGGGTTCCTACAAAGATTCTGGTTCTGAACGTCTTTCCCTCATCAGGACGCTCCGCTTGAGGAAAAGGACGCTCCGGGGAACTTCCTGTCTTGGCTCATTCACAGGTAACGGAGAGCCAGGTTCTAGTGAAGCGGTTCCTGAGCCTCTGGGTCGGTTCTGACCGTTCTGTCTCCGTCAGGAAACCCGTCTACGTCCACGAGGTCTCTGGCCGCTTCGACGTGGGGAACCTGCAGGCCTACCTGGAGTGTGAGCGGTACTTCAGGGAGAACCTTGAGGAGGAGACGTCTTACATGGTTTAGAAGAACCAGAACCAGCCTGACCCGAAACGTTCCATCAGATCCTAAACGCTTCACCCTGTGAGGAGCCGCCCGCACCGATCAGAGGCCTTCTCACGCCTGTCCTCCATCTTAGCGACGCGCGAGCCGAACTGCATGGCCCGCTTGGGCAGCGCCGCCGATTGGCCGAGGCCCAGCCGCCTCGCCGCCGACCTCAGCAGGAGCTTGTCGCCGGCGCCGCGGGGCAGAGACAGGTCCGCCTTGACCCAGACGGGCAGCGAGTTCAGGTAGCTCACCACGTCCTCGTCCAGGTAGGGGAACCTGCGGACAAACAGGACAGGCGTCGCTTTCACTACAGCTACAGGTCCAAAGTCTGGCTGAGGCGCTCCGACCAGAACCCGTCTGGACCACAGAGACCCACAGCAGTTTCACCGCCAGAGTAAAACGTCTCCAGGGGTTAAATTCTTAATAATCCTGTTAAATGAAGCCGAGCGGCTCGGGTCTGCTGGTTCCGCTTTGATTTTCTCCGTGGCCCAGACGGTGAATATTGTTTATGTTGTGTTAATTTACAAATTTGTTAATAAAGGATGAAAAAAAAACCACGTTGATTATTTAAAAGATAAAAATGGATTAAAAACGTCTTAAAATGGATGCTGCTGCTAATTTCTCCTGCCGTCGGGTTGATGGGGAGGAAAAATCTTAACCCATATTTGCCAATGGGTTAAGATTTTTGCACTTAAGAGAACAAGAACAATTCAGCTCATTTCAAGTGCAGGATGTCTGATTGTCTTATTTTAGGGGTAAAATACTCATTCTACTGACAAATAGTCTCATTTAGCTGCTGAAATCAAGGAAAAAAATGACACATTTTTAGAAAATTTTACTTTTAGTTCCCTTTTTGCAGTGCGCCTCCACGTCCACAGCTCTCTATCATCTCTGTCAGGAGGACAGACTAGCTGGACTACACTGCCCTGTTTCTACCATAAGGCCAAAATAAACTTTTCTATAGAATTAACTTACCAGGTTTATTGTTGCTAGCGCGTACTCCAGACTGCCTCACATGAATGCACTTCTAGTTTAGACATTACAGTCAGGCAGTCTGGTAGACAGCTCAGGGTCCACATTTTAACATTATTCTGAAGAAAACATTAATTATTTCTCCTCCTGGTGAACCTCAAGCTGCCCGGATGTTGAAATCATTTGGTAGAAATAATAAATCTGAGTCCAGGAGGTGAAACCGGCTCTCCACCAGAACCAGTGGAGGTGATTCAGGGAGGGCGACCCGTACCTGGCTTCCTTCCCGTGGTCTCCGATCACTCGGTCATCCCGGCCCAAGTTCCTGGAGGATATCCTGCCCAGCTCCATGCGCAGCTCCTGGAGGAGGCCTTCAGGGCCGGACGCCTTGAATCGGACTCTGTGGCGGGAGTAACCGGCCAGCTGCTCGTCCGCTCCGATCCCCGTCAGGATCACCTGCAGGGCAGCAACACGATCAGCAGAGACACAGCAGCAGCGTCCTGGTGCACCCGTCACTGGCCTCTTCCTTCAGACCGTTTGGGTCTTAAAAAGGTTCTAATCCCTCAGGGGCCCGGGGCCCGGCCTGCTTTAGCTGTGCCCCTGCATCGCCTCCCATCTGCCGCTAAGCGCTGCACTAACCTGGTCCATCGTTGCAGCAGAGAAGCACCTAAAACACGTCCTGAGGACCCGGGCCCGTTTCCTGACAGACCACACAACTGGAGGCATCAGTATCTTAAAGGGGACACGTCATGCTTTTTAGTGCCTTCCTTTCCACATTGAAATCCTTCAGTTGTCCTTAGAAAGTTTAGCTGCAGCGTTTTGGTCTGAATCCCTCATTAATTCACCTCCATGTTTCATTCCTGTTCTGAGGAGCGTCAGAGAGCGACTCGTTTCCGTCTCTTTAAATCTAACGGAGCCGCTTTAAACCCCGCCCCCTCCTGGTCACAGAGCGTTCGGCCATTTTTGTAGTCTGCTGGTGGACGGTGTGATGAACAACCGGTGAATTATCCACTCGTAGCTGTGGCCAGAAGAAACAAAGATGGCAGACGGCCACGAGCTTCTCTGCTCAGACTTAATGGTTCAAACAAGGCGACAGAGAAAACGGAACAAACTTAAAAATCTGACCCAAAATCAACCTAAAGATCTCCACGCAGCTCCTGGACCGACTACATCCACATGTTCTGCTCTCCTAAGGTCCGGTTCCACCAGGACGATGATTCTGATTTAGATCTCACATCCACACCAGTTATTAAAGCCTCCTTCCTGAGCAGATAGCCGTCTGTGATTAAAGGAGCGGGAATAAAAACCAGAATCTGCAGATCGAGCCTCAAAGAAACAAAAAAATGGGTATTTGCTGCATCGCTGCTTTAAAACATTAAATAAAGTGGTGGTTCAGGACGGCGCCTGAAGCCTGAGCCTCACCCTGGCGGAGGAGGTGAAGGCTCTGGGGCCGCCGTCCTCCATGACGACGCCCGCTCCTCTGGCGGCGAACCACACGGCGCAGCCGATGCTGTCGTCCAGCACCGTGTCCAGAGGATGCACCAGGTGACGGATGCGCTCCCGCCGCATCTTCTGCAGCTCCTCCTGCGACACGTTGATCTCCACAAAGTTCCAGCGCCTGTAAGGACTCAGGCGCCGCAGCTCCTCCAGGCCGGCTCGCCCCGTCAGTCGGTCCGGAACGCCGAAGGCGTCGAACGCCTGGGCGGCGGCCGGGTCGGCGCCACCGTCCGCGGTCTCCTTCTGCTTCTTGGCAGATCTGCTGCGGTTCTTCGGCTCCTGGAGCTTGAAGGCCACGTTCAGCAGGTCTATGGGCTGCTGGGGGGGAACGTGGCGGTCCGCCAAGACGGCCAGGACCATGGAGTCGATCCCTCCTGAGAAAAGCAGAGCGACGCTCGCAGAACCGTCACAGACTTGCTGCGTTCTGACGGGCGGAGGCAGAACCCGCCTCCTCACCGCCTCACTGAGGACGCCGAGCAGAAGCTCCTCCTCTTCCGGCCGCCGCTTTCCTGCCAGCAGCTCCTCCAGGTCCCGGGCGGATGAACGGGGTTCTGGCTGCGGCGCCGCCCCGCCTGACGGAGCAGGAAGGGAGACGTTTAGAGGACAAACCGGGGCGGGCAGAACCGGGCCGGCGGGGTTCCTGACCACACTGCAGGCGCTGGGAAGAGACTCCAGAGCGGCCGTGGGACTGTCGGCGCCATCCCAGGGGAACACCTCCAGGGAGACGGAACCGGTCCGTCCAAACTCCTTCAGGTCCACCCGGAACACGCCGGCTGCCGGAACCTCCTCCCAGGTCCCGTCGGACCCGGACGTCTGAGCTGCCACCGAGGTCAGAGTCAGCGTTCCCGCAGCAAACCTCCACAGCAAGCTCCGCCGGCCGAAGAAGTCTCTGCCGAACCAGAGGAGGTCCTCGGCCCTCTGGTGGTAGACCAGCGCCCAGGGCCCGCGGGCCGCCGCCAGCACCTCCGCAGCGCTTCTGCAGGACTCCAGCTTCTGGGAGACCACAGCCGCGTCGTTCTCCTGCGGGTCCACCGCCACGCCCCCGAAGACCTCCCCGTTCCACATCAACACGTTCCCGGCGCCGTCCTGAAGCGGCTGAGGGGTGAGGAGGCCCCTCATGTGGAGAACGTGGGCGCAGAACACGCACCGGTACCCGGAGTCTATCCCTGTAGCCGTGACGACCCGGCCGCAGTCGGGTCCTCTCCTCCGCAGATGTTCCCGGATCTGCTCGTCCCGCTCGGACGGAGCCGCAGACGGACTCAGCAGACAGAAGATGCCGCACATGGCGCCGGAGATGTCAGAGGTCCTGCAGCTCCTTCTTCATGTAGTCCAGGTCCTCTGCAGATAGACGGCACCGTCAGCGTCAGGAAGACAGCAGAGCTCGACCACAAATCACCCGTCTTACTCACTTTTACAGGAGCTCAGGGTCTGGTTTCTGTCCGCCAGGAAGAAGATGTTGCTGTTCCTCTGCTGGACGTAAACTTTCTGTGGGAAATAAAAAGAAAAACGAGCTTCAGCACAAACTGGAAAACACGTTTATTATCATTATGATTATCATTATTATTATGATTATGATTAGAGACGTCAGCCCGGTTCTGAAGACATTTAACATCTAAGCAAGCTGGAACCAGGACTACAGAAGCTTGACCTTTGACCTTCAGTATGCCTTCAATAATGCATTTCTTTAAATCTGTCACTTTTAGAGCAGCTTCCAGTTAGAAGAACAACAACATTTAGACTAGGACCGAACTGTTACACATCTCAGTAACTTTAGATTATTTAACACCGATAGCAGAATCTTCCAAACCCAGTGTGTGATTAGTGAAAACTCATTTTAATGCTGACCCCTGCACGAGATTTTAACCCTGATTTTATCTAAATGTTTCTGGATCAACAGAGACGTGTTGATGTGAACTAAACTCACTCTGGTTTTCTTCAGATTGGAGAGCTCGTCCACAATAATCTTCTGCTCCTTCACCTAAAACATGGAACCACAGTTAACAACAGGTCCTACAAAAGCCATCTAAAGTGTTTATGCTGCTCTCTGTTAGCATGCTAGCCGGCACGAAACTGCTTCTAACGGACCTTTGTGCTAAGTTCCTCCTTCAACGCTGAATATTCGCTCACGTTGTCGCTGTTGTCTGAGTTTCTCGAAGACATTTTGTCCAAAAAAGCCGAAGACAAAGCCAATTTGAAGAAGCTAACGCCAGGCTAGCCCCCAGTAAGACACCACAGACACGAAGCTAGCAGCCGCATGGCTAGCAGGTTCAGCGCCGGGTTTAGGCCCCGCCCCCATTACGCATTTCCGCTTTCATGCAAGTATGTAGATTATACTGGCGCTGCCTACTGGAGCTGACGTTTCAGCGCGGCCGCCATCTTGGATAGGTCTCTCCCACGACCCCAGTGAATTTATTTATACCAAGGAAGCTGTTTGACCAACTAAACTAAATCATAACTCTTTAAACTTTTGCCCAATATTCACACGGTTTGGTTTGTTAGAAAGGTCAGCGATGTGGTTATGATACAGGACGCTGTTATACATGAAAAAACACGTTTTAATGCTTAAATGCGTTGTTTAAACAACGTATATCATAAATTTACGCTCTTGTGTTAATTTATAAATAGGTGATTTCATACTGAAATACTTTGTTTTATACTATTTAACAAAAACAGACATGTGATTTGACATATTAAATATGTAAATAAATACGTGCTTTAATGATGAAATACTTTGTTTTATGCTCTTAAACAAAGAGACACGTGGTGTTACAAATTAATAAAAGTATAAATTCATACATTTTATATTTTAATAAAGAAACAAGTTGGATTGTTCATTTAAATTTATTTCACTCTCACATGTACAATCCTGAACCCTCTTCACACACAAACAATAATTTCTAGTTTCAGTAGTTATCCCCTGTTATTGTAACCGTTAGCTGCAGAAAATTGGGGCAAAGTGGCTCCCTCTGCGTTTACTCCCGTTTGCTCCTTGACCCATCCAATATGGCGGCGTAATGAGACTTCTACGTATTGAATGTCTATGTTCATGTCGCTGAAGCGTCACAAGGCGAAGTCACCGCCATATTGCGATAGGCAACACACGCGGAAAGCTGTGCGGTGTAGACCAGCGGCTGTCTGCGGCGGAGGGATACACACCGGACCAGCTGCGTCACGGTTCAGTCCAGTTTGGTTTAATCGAGATAAATATGGCGACACATCGAAGAACTCCAACCAACTCTTTCCATGAAAGGTGCGGAGTTTGTGCTCCAAACCGCCAGGGGGCGATTAATCCAACTGGATATCAACCGCTCAAGTGAAGAAGCAGCAGGTCGGAAATGCGCATGTGCAAGCGGAAGTTTACATGGCAGGTGAGTTAACAAGGACGCGAGTTTTTGTGATTTAAATAAAAGTACGGCGAAGAATCAGAGGAAAAGGACTCCTGTGCGGGCAGCGGTTCGGTAGCATGGCCTGTCTGAGTCCGGTTCTGTGTGGCAGAACCAGGCTGGTCAGGTACCTTCCCGGGATCAACGTGCTGGTTCACAGCATGGCTGCGCACAGGTCCGAGTCTGCAGCGGCACCCTGCGCGGTAAAGAGCTCCGGTCCGGCCAGATTCAGACCAACTGGATCTGACCAGAACCTCTTGGACCTTCACCTTCACCTGTCTGACCCAGCGGGAACACAGCGCCCTCTGGAGGGAGAAGGAGAGCACTACAGGCTCCCAGCCTTCCGGATAACCGGGGAGCTGCCAGGAGAAGATGGGTCCCAGGAGGTTCCTCCTCCTCCTCAGCTTTCCGGCTCTGACTCCAGGGTGGAGTGCGCCGTGCTCTCCTGCCCGGAGTCTCTCAGGAAAGATTTCCTCTCCATGTTCCCCGAGGCTCCCTCCTCTGACATGATGATCATCACGGTGACCCAGAGGACCCAGAATGACATGACCTCATGGAGCGCTGCTGTGGAGCAGGAGAGGGAGCAGCTGCTGGAGAGGTTCGTCCAGGGAGCCAAGGAGATCTGCCTGGCCCTGCAGGTCGCAGGCTTCTGGGCTGACTTCATCGAGCCTTCCTCTGGCCTGGCCTTCTTCGGCTCCTACACCAACAACACGCTGTTTGAGACGGATGAGCGATACGCTCAGCTGGGCTTCCACCTGGAGGACCTGGGCTGCTGCAGGGCGATCCGGCACCGCCTCTGGGGAACGCACGTCTTTGTCGGCTCCATCTTCACCAGCGCCCCGTCCAGAGCCTTCGTCCTGGAGAAGCTCCAAAGCATCTAAACACCGTCGCAGACAGAACTGATTCCTTTCTCTTTTTGACTTTAGAAATGTCACAGAAATATGTGAAATCTAAGAAAAGTGAAATAAATGTTTGCTTTAAGAGAAAGTGGGGGGGAAAAAACTTGATTTGCTCAATCCACCAGTTTTGTTCACTGTTTCTAAGGTGTTCTGTGATTTATTGAGGATGGAGGTCAAAAAGTGTCAGAATTCAATAAATAAGCTATTACTTAAATGTGTCCTTAATTATTAAAATTGTTAGGAAGAACACACAGTTAAAGAAATTAATATTCTTTTAAAATGTGGTTTACAGAGAGCGTTTATTCTCATTAGCCTTCCCTATCAGACAGTGGGCGGAGCTAACAGCTCTAATTAATAAGACTAGTCTAAACTTGCTGTGGATTTTAACAGATTAGATGTTAAGAGTTTGTCTGATCAGACTCTTTCCTACTTGAAATTACCTAATAGTGTCTTTTCACTGAGAAACCTTAATAATGTGACTTCCAGTGTTTATAAAATCTTTACATTTTTAAAAACAAATTCAATCCATTTTGAAAAGGTATAAAAGTTGTTCAAAATAAATCATTATTACAATTAATAGTCCCATCCCCAGTTATTCTTAAGCCTTTAACTTGACCAGAGAGTCGGGGAAAATTTAATTTTCTATGACTGGTTCAAAAGGGATACACATAAATGTGCCTTTGTCACATTTGTCTTAGCTAAAACAACTAAACTAAAACATTTGATGTTGTCTAGAATATTATTCCCTGAGTTTTGTCTGTCAGGACGTTAGAACCTGGATCCGCGGCTCATCCCAGCCTCAACTCTGCTGGGTTCCAGTGAAAATTTAGAACGCTGCTTGAATTTGTTAATTGTTCTGCAAACAGAATAAGTTTTTAAGGCCGGTTCACACGGCAGGACGATTAGCCAATTCTTAGGAAAACAAACTGATAAGAAGTTTCTTAGAAAGAGAGAGAGAGTTAAGGGAACCTATTCAAAAAGTGGTACTCTACTAAAGGTCATGAAACCAATTAAACAAAACAGTTTATACTATAATTTCTACTGTTTTATTTCTGTATTTTTACCAACAAAAGCTACATTGGGTTTAGAAGTTGGATGGGGCGAGATATTTTTGACTTTTTTTTAAACGTCAACCACCCGTTTAACTGAGAAATTCAGATCACTGAGAAGAACTTTAGCAGTTCCTAAGTATGACGGAGAAAAGGAACATTAGTTTACAGGATGTGACGAGTCGGTGGTGTAACCTGGTGGA
This sequence comes from Fundulus diaphanus, assembly GCA_037039145.1. NCBI lineage: Eukaryota > Metazoa > Chordata > Actinopteri > Cyprinodontiformes > Fundulidae > Fundulus > Fundulus diaphanus. The sequence continues at coordinate 55,773,072 of CM073132.1, read as the reverse complement.
CTCACGTCTCGGCTCAGCTCTCCTCAGGTCCTTCATTCTTATCTTTTTCAGTCGTTCTGTTAAAGATCTGCTGCTGTGTTTGGGACACGGTTCTGTTGATGACCCAGTTGGGGCAGAACTGCAGCTGTTGGACAGACGGACTCATGTTTGACTCTAGAACGCTTTGGTCTTCAGAGGAGGTCCTGGTCCAGTCCGTGACTGCAAGGTCCCAGGTGGCCCTGGCTGCAGAACACAGCCTGGCAGGTTTACTTGTTGCACATTTCAGTAACAAGACAATTCAAAGAGCTGAACATGAACAGAACACGAGAAAATAAATACAGAAAGCACATTGCAGTGGAATAGTAGCAGCAGGTCAGGATATAACAGGTTGGACTATAAACTTCAGCATTAACATCTAAAGGCAGCTCTAACCAAATAGGTTTTTAACCGGGATTTAAAGGCTTTCAGCACCTTTTCAGTCTAATGGGAGTTTGGTTCCTATGCTCCTCTTATCTGGAACAAACGCTGCTTCTCCATGTTTGGTTCTGGTTCTGGGTATGCAGAGTAGAGTGGAGCCAGAAGCCCAAACCATCAGTCTACCACCACCATGCTGACTGTTGGTATCAGCTGAACGTGTTTAGATGCTGTTTGCTTTCGTCAAAACATGATTCTAACCATTAAGGCCAAAAATCTCATTGTTCCAGAAGGTTGAGCTTCCCTCAGATGCAGCTTTGAAACGATGAGAGTCTTTCTCCTTCATCCAAGCAGCCGTGCTTGTTGAGTGTTTTTCTAAACATCATGACCCGCTTTGAGTTAAGCTCCAACAACTGGTTCAGCTTTTGGGAAAATACACTAGTTGTAGCTTTTGTTTAACTTCTTTTAGATGATATTGCCGCTTTGGGCCCTAGATGTGGCCAGACTAGCACCTCCAGCGCTGGAAGACCAGCCCCAGCTCCTGTTATCCACCCAGAACACAGGGCCTGAAAGCAGCGGGGCTCCTCTGCGTCCTTCAGCCTGTTTTCCTGGTGACTCCTGTGTTGACTCGCCTGCAGTGGGTCAAACACCGGGCTGAACCGGCCCGTCTGGTGCGCTGCCCGCGCAGCTGCAGAGCGCTATTGATCGGAAACAGCTGTCAGATGTTTGCTGTCTCGTGTCCCTGGATGAAGGGCCGTCATTTTGGGAAAGGTGGCCACGTCGTCACAGCCAGACAGTGACCTTTGATGTTTATTGTTCTGCGCTGGAGTCGGTAGGCACATATCAAAGTCTTAGGGCCCAGATGTCCACAGAGACAAAGAGACCGCAGCGCTGCTGCGTTTTAAAACGGGTGAAGGTGATCATAACCACCGGCACAGACCTTTGGGGACCTCGGAGGGCCGGTTTGAGGGCCGGTTTGAGCTCGGCTTTGGTAAACGGTCAAAGAGCTCGGCTCTGAAACACCTCACGGCTCTATGGCAACAGCCGGAAAAAGCTTGGCTCACACATGAAGAATAGATGGAAAATTGCTGATATCCTCCACCTGGATCTGTCCTTTATCTGCGGAGCGTGAGCGTGAGGCCGCAGGAGGACAGTCATTCTCATATTTTTATCCAGCGGAGATAAATTTAGCCCTGGTAAACACAGCTTGTTGTGCAGCAAACGCAGGCGGACAGACCTGCAGCTGAAAATAACAGAGCAGCCGTCTGACCGCTGATGACAGCTAGCTGAGCCCGGCGGGCTGACACACCGGCCCACTAATCTGTTTGCACGGCCTCGGTCTGTGTGCAGGCTTCCACGGGGCTCACGGCTCTGTTTGGGCCCTGAATAGATCACAAAGACACTCATGAGCCTATTGTTGTCTCTGCGCTGAAAATACCTGCGTGTGCTGCTCAGAGCTGCCGGTTGTGCTCCCTCATGCCATGAGACAGCACCCAGAGGTCCGTCCGCCTGGCTTTTATCCACAAGATCCTTATCATCATTTACAGCCGCCGCATGTGGGCCCAGCACCAACTCTAGGTTTGCTCATTTACAATACAACTTTATTTATAAAGCACTTTAGAGACAACACTGTTGAACAAAGTGCTGTACACCCATAAAAGCGATTAAAATACCCTTACCACCTATAGCAAGAGAAATACAATAAAACTATCACCAATTAACAGAATATCAGGCTAATAAAACTAATAAAATAAAAACAACTTCTCAAACTGAGTTAAAAGCCAAGGAGAAAAAACTGACGCCTTTAATTTGTCATGGCGAGTCTGAATTGGAGAGTTTCTGTAAAATCGTGCAGATAGGAGGAACCTTAAGAAAACCAACTTCAGACTCTAAAATAGATGTTCAACGTTTAAAAACGGTCCTTTCTTCTACTAAAATAACAAACCCAGTGTCGCCTTGAACCATAATCAACAGTTTAGCAGATAACCGTGAAGTTAAGCTCCCTGTTAGGGCAATTTGCCAAAATACACAATTTATCTCCGTTTATTTAGTTGAATCAGGGCACAATCCTAAAGATAACAGTTTGCCACATCAGGAAAACGTCTTTGGGTCCAGGGTGATTTCATAAAGCTGGAAACCCAGGATTTCTCTGCATGGGATGCAGTTTTCCTTTAAAAACACATTGAAACTGGACAAAAGGAAGTATAAGGTCTTTAAAAAATGATCTCCAATAGGAGCAGAAAAGCAAATGCAGTTTAAAGACCTGACCTGACAGATGCTTCAGCTGGTGCCCCAGCGCTTTAGGGAGCTGGGTGTTTGTGTCTCTCCTGAGGCCGCAGGGGTTGGTGGTTCAAAACTCAGTCTGAGCAAGACCCCGGACCCCAGATTGCTCCCCGTGGGTCACATGCAGAGACACGTTTCTCCTCTGTGAGGCTAGAAAGGAAAATCTGTCTCTACCATCGGCCGTCGGTCACATTTTCAGCTCATAGGTGTTTGGGAATCACTTTGTGGGAGATCAAAATCCCAACTTTGGAGTTTCTGCATGGAGTCGATGAAAGATGTGGGAAAAAGTTCTTCCTCTCCGGTTCTGGACCAACCGGACCGGAATTAGTGAGAAATCAGAAAAAGTCCAAAGAAAAACTTTGAAACAGATTCAGAAACCCCGGAGAGCCGGTGAGAGGAGACCATGAAGAAACTGGAGCTGAGTCGTGATTTCCTTTTAGTTTTTGACCGACAGCTCTGGATAGGCGGCCACTTTATTAGGTACACCCAGCTGGTAGCGGGTTTGGACCCATCGTCCTGCCTGATTTCTTGGTGCCAAAGATTCAACGGGGCGGCCGAAACGTTCCTGAGAGGCTCTGGTCCGTATTGACGTGATGACAGATTTATGGGCTGAACCTCCAGGCTGAGAACCTCCTCTGGACTGAGATGTGCTGAATGTGGAGCCTTCAGAAGGAACCGGTGTCAGACTTTTCAGTTCTGTTTTTTTTTACTTTTGGACTCCTGCATCATGGGACATTGTTATTATTGCTGAGTCAGGTTTCAAGTGTCTCTCTGCAGCTCCAGTATTGCCTTTATTGTTCATCTCTGGTTCTGAACCGGACTGACATGAGGAGTAGCATGACCTGAACTACTGCATTCACAGCCACGACTTCTTTCTGTGTCTCTGCAGGGAGTTTTTTTTATCTTAGCTGTCTGGTAATCTGATGTTGAAAAATCGCCCTGAACTTTCTGCACGTAGAGTTCTTGGTGAACCTGGAGCCCTGACCCCCCCTCAGGGCTTTCAGGACAGAACAGGTATTACCTTCAGTCGGACCAGGGGCCCAGAGCACTAAGCACAGTTCTCTGTTGTTTATAAGTAAGCAGGAAACCACCGGCTTTAGTTGTGCTGCAGCAAATAAAAACTTTGCACATTGCAGGACAATAAGAACACTTTTGGATGCATGAAGTTTCCAGAATGCACCATTTCGTCATTTAGAGTTAAACTCTTTAGAAGTTTGAACTCTTGTTTGTTATTCTGAGGGAAATGTTGCACTGTTGTTGCTGAGTTTAGCCGTAAATCTGCAGACGAAAGACAAAGAGAATGTGGAGGCCGCACCTCCTCGCTTGTTTGTGCCCGAGGGAGAACTGAAACAAGCCAGAGAGCATTTTTTTTGTTGCTTTCACAACATGACAGGGATGGCCTGTCAAAGAGACGGGATCAGCCTGGAAGGTTTGTGAGTTTTAGCTTTAAAACAACATCAGCATACAGGTAAGTCAGAAACCTGTTCCTGAACACGTGGAAACCACAGAGAAGCAGCAACACAATGCTGCCCAGGGTTTGTGGGCATTATTCACCCCTGACTATCCAAAATCACCTCCTTGAACAATAGAGACGGTTTCATCTTGGACAAAAAACAGCAGGAGTCCCTTTCAGCTGATGGGATCCATGTGATCCGTCTGTCCTTGTGTCCTCACAGTGTTTATTACTTTAATGGTTCAGGAGCAGCTCTCCTGCTGCAGCGTGTAATTACACCTCTGATTCGCTCCTGTTGACAAACGGCCCATAAATGCAAGTCATCCGAATGTGAGCTTTACGTGCATTTTCCCCTCTTTCACCCCCTGCTGCGGGTTTCTCAGTAAACAGCTTCACCTGAAAGTTTAAAAATGTGCAGCTTCTTATCAGAGAGAAGGTTGAAATACACTACATAATTGAAATAATACGGCAGGACATTTAAAATATATGTAACTGGGATTTGTGATGGTGAGCCTGTGAAAACTCTGGCTAGATTCATTTGAATGTAATTCAATTATTTTTCTATTACATGTTTAAAGTTGGAATTTATTTTATTTGTATTTTTCTTTTTTTAATTTTATACAATTTTTTTCATTGGATTTATTTCAGTTACTTCTCTAATACGTTGGTTAATTAAATTATCCCAAAATGCAGCTTCATGAATATTAATTATCTTTGTCGTCTTACAGAATAAATCCTATGAAACACGAGACCACTGTTACAAAAGGCAGACCGTGATGATGTTTGTGGGCTACCAGCGGATCATCCTGACAGTTAAAGTCCTTTTAAAAAGGACAGTTCTGCTCCTCTAACTCACAAAAGGAACATTTTTATCCTGGTACAGAAACAAATCTGTAGTCTCTCCAATGAAAGGCCCCCAAATCCGACTCAGGCCCAGAAATCGTCTTGATGCTCTGAGACGACGCTTCGTTAATTATTGGCACCTTCCTTTTGAGAAACGGAGCCACCTCTTTAAACTTTAAGCTCCATCTGAGCCTCTCTATGTTTTCTGAATGAAACTCTAGACTTCCTGCCTGCAGGAGCCTCCAACCTGCAGTAACGGGCTTTGATTTTCCTGCTCCATGTTTACCGGATCACCTTTTCTTTCTCCGCCGTGCTCCACCTTCACCTCTGTGAGGCTCATAAACCTCTGACCCCGCTGAGAAACATCAGGATGACAAGCAAAGGTTGCAGGATTAATGCAGACTTACTGTGATCTATATGAATAGTTTATATTTGAATATTAATTGAGGTAGAGTTATGGTTATACAATGTTTATTTTTGCCAAAAAAAACTTGTTAATGCACTGGATTAACAAGTTAAGACAAAAGAACAAATTAGCCGTGGTAAACATGCCTGTGGATTTATTTCATTCGACAGGTTGAATAGTCAAATAAACGACAAATGCTTTAAGGTTCTGGGCAGAAAAAGAACACAAAATACACAAAAAACATTTATGAGATAAGTAAAGAAAACCTTAATTTGGATTAATATTCTTTTTACATTTAAAATAAAGTCCAGAAGCAGTTTGTTTGTCTTATTTTTTATATTTTGCATTTTCTTCTAAAAGTTGTGTTTTTCTGTACATAACTGACAGGATCAGGATAAATAAGTAAAGACCAAAGAAGCAACAAAGATGAAGGTAAAGTTGCTGACAGTCTTCCTGCTTCGTTCTTCCGTAATGCAACAGGTCCCCCATCGATTCACAAACACACAAAAACAGTCTTTGCAAAGTTTTTGTAAAGATTTATATTTTTCTTTCCCCAAAAAAAGAACTTTATAAGGGTTTTTTGCAAAAATTGTCTTACTGTGAACCAGTGCTTGGTAATATTACCTGTAAAGTCAAATCAAACCTGTGCATACTGTAGATTTTACCTGTAACCTGCAGCCCTGACTATAAAGAAATAGATTACAGAAATTCTGACTCTCAAATACAAATGAAAGAATGGAAACAGACAATTTCACCAGCTGGTGGTGCTGTAACCTCTTTACCTTCACAGCTTTGGTTGTTTCGTACGGCGGACCTCGTTGTACAGCCTCAAAATTTGGTCTTCGTCAGGCTCAGTTAAGTCATCATGCTTCTCCATTCTTCCTACTTCAGAAGCATCCACTACCAGAAAGAAATGTCCACTTGCTGCCTGATTCAGTAAATCTGTGGGTTTCCTGAAGGAAAAAGCTTAATTTAAGTCTTTGAAAGGGTTCCAAATGCTTAACGAGATCCTGCTGCATCGTTTAAAACCAGTCTGGATCGGTTCGGGACCATGTTTCTTTCGGAGCGCCCCGATGTGTCCAGGTTTCAACCATCTAGCTGCTGATTTGAGGAGCAGCTGAAGAACTGCATACATATTACACCAGTACTGCTTGTGGTAAAACATCCCCACAGTATGATGCTGCCATCATCGTGCTGGACAGTTTGTAGGTTTTAGCCTCGCCTCCCAAACTTCTCACTGTAACTGAACCGCTCCGTCTGGTCTGGCCATGAAGATATTCTCCAGAGCCAGGGTTTAGGCCTCGTCCACATAAGCTGCTGTAAATTATAGCTCAGCTTTATTTTGGAGCAGGGGGTCCTCTCTGGTGAAACTGACTCGTGACAATGTGGACAATGACGCTGGTGTTCCAGCACTTCCTGGGATCCTGGGTTGTTCCTGAACATCCTAACCAGTTGACGTCTACCTGAGGGAGGGCAGTCTATGCCCCATCCTCCAGTAGATGTCATCATAAAGCTGTAATCTATTTACTCACTTCATGATTGAAAGATGCATAGATCAGTTAAACATGTGGCTATTCACTTAATTATAAAAGGCCATCTTGGAACATGTACTTCTAGCATGGTTACTCTGGCCAATAATCCTTCATTTATCCACTTTGGGACTGATTTTGACAGAGATTGGCTGCATAGTGTCATCTGAAGTAAAATCTCATCAAGCATGAAAAGAAAATGACTAAAACTAAGGTGTCTGTCTTTTATGGATTTAAATAATGTAACAAATAAAGGATTTACCTGTTTGTTAAAGGGCTGATGAGATGCACACTGGGCCAATAAGTAGTTTTTTATTCCAAGTTTCCTTATGTTTCACCTAACCTGACTCTCGCCAGATGTATTTCGCTCCGCCTAGCTCCACTCACATCCATCTGGGACTGATCCATAGGAATTGCCTTTATTGAAGGCTGGGCCTTATCAAAAATTCTTGCATATGATTGGATAAGCCACTTGTCTGTCATCTTTATAGACGTGCTATTTCAACCACTCACACCGAAGCTAACCCGTGACGCTGTGAGAGCGACGCAGGAAAAAACAAAACTTTTTTGTTTTAATGTGTTTGGGGCTCTAGTGGCACGTGTTTTATTGACAGTGAGCTGACAGGAAGAGGGGGGAAGACAGGCGGCAAAGCGCCGCGGGTCGGAGTCGATCCCGGGCCGACCACGTTGAGGACTAAAGGCCTCCTAATATGGTTCGCGCTAACCGCTAACCACTAACCGCGGTAAAAAACAAAACTTGCCAATCCGGTCGGGACAAGGGCGAAAACATCGTTTCCACCAACAAAAGCCTTCAGAGCCGTTCTCTGATGTTCTTTTAATGAAACAATATTAGGTAGATTGGACAACACGGAAGAAATAGCAGCATCAATGCTAACGCTTGCTTCCTCGATGCGAGCCGCCATTGTTGTTGGAATCTCAGGGTCGCTTCTCCACTACGTCACATCCATGAAACTCCCGTCCTGCGTCCTGATTGGCCAGACCATAAAATTGGTTGGAGAAATCACTCTCTATGGGAGAGGTCCCAGATGGATGTGAGTGAAGCTAGGCGGAGCGACATACATCTGGCTAGGATCAGGGTATGTTTCACCAGCTCTGGTGTCAAATTGAATTTTGAGGTCAAGGTGGTCAAACCTTTAACTTTCCATGTCAGGGTTCTGGTGGACTTGTCTGCTCATATATTTTGTCTCGACTTGACTGGAGGTAAAGTGATTTATTTTCCAGGGGTGTGGACTTTGACTTGATGACTTGACTCAAGTCAGATTTGGTGACTTGACCAAGACTTACTACTTGACTTGGACTTGAAATCACTTGATTACCTCATTTAAATCAAAAATTGGGTCAAGGAGCCAATCCCTGCTGCAAGCAGAGTCAGGTCCCCCCTTAACAAGTCACCCGTCCACTGGAGGTCTGAACCGCTAACCTAACCTAACCTAACCGCAGAGCTAACCGGATGCATAAACACTAGAAGTGCACATAAGCAGCCAGCAAGAGGAAACTAACAAGGAACGAGCAGACACACTGGCGTTACGTGACCGTGTCAGGATGATTGGCATGTGGGACAACCAATAGATAAGGTGATACCCCCAGAACCCGAGGGACAGAGGAGAGCAGGACCAAAACTTTGACCAGAGCAGGGATTGGTCAGTTTTTACAGGCCTGCAGCTCCCACAGAGATTTAATTTTTTTAACTTCCTTTTTATGAATAGATGATGTATTAACTGGTGTCAGGATGGAAGGATGATTTTACCAGTATAACAGAAACTGTTCCTGAACAGAATTACCAACTGTAGCTTTAACATGTGATTTAGGAAGTAAATACTGTGTTTGATTTGTTTACTAAATAACAAAAAGACATCCTGGGAAATATATTTCCATTCCTGGTTACTGGTTAATCTATAACTGGACTTTTTTTTTTTTTAAATCAAAGCTCAAAACTTTTCTTCTTTTTTTTAATACTTAAAACTGGCACCTCGGTTCCCTTGTAGGATTTATTTTGTTTAATTGATCTTGTTGTAATGTTTGTTTGTTTGTTTTTTTTTTGCTTTTTTCCATCTCCATGTGTGTTTTTGTTGTCATGTCTTGATTTTTTAAAGCAGTTTGGTCGCCGTTATTGTGACGGGACTGATAATTTATCCGTTATCGGGCTTATTTTGACAGCGACCGGCTCGTTTTAGAGGTAAACATGTTGATAATGGAGCCGTAGGCTGTAAAAAAAAGTCACCAAGCCTGAACAGAAACCGACTAAACCGGTTTTCTCTGTCTTCTGATCCACTAACACCGCTTCGGCGAAGATGTGGTCCGCCATCTTTTTTTCCCCCTTTTTTCCATTAAAGCTGGCTTTATGAGCGCGTGCGGTGGACGCGCGCTCATGTAAATTAGGCAAGGTCACGTGACAGCGTGGGTATAAAGCGACGGGACGTAAACAGAGCAGCAGAGGCGAGCGGAGCAACGGTCGGAGCAGCGGTTCTGTCCCCGGTCTGTTCTGGGTCCAACCCGTCCGGTACCACATAAGGTCATTTCTTTCCAACTTCAGCTACAGTGTTGGCTAAGTTCGGAAGGGAGAAACGGGGAGAAACGTCGCGTTTTCTTTAGTTGTTATTTTTCGTCTCTTGCTGCCGACGGTTGAATGCAGAGATAGCCGAGGGTCGACCTCCTTTATCAGCACAAAAGAAGGAAAAATAAGCCCTAAAGACGCTTTAAAATGGAAACTACTGCGCCCAAGAAGAAGACATGCACCGGTGAGATATAATGCATGTCATGTCACGGTAATAACTAATAATAAAAGCTGTATAATTAGTTTTGATAATATGAAATGATCTTTGCAGAATCCATCCGGGATTTCTTCACCTCGGCTAAGTTTCTTATTTACATGAGCCATGCCCTGTCAACATGGGTGAGTACAGCTGAAACACGGCCACTCCAGGGAATATTATTGTCTGCATTTATGCAACAATATAACTGCATTTAGAACTAAATAAATGTGGTTAGGCTCACAGGAAGCACAGATCTGCTCTCATTGTTCATGCAGTCTGGAAAAAGGTTGAATTTATTTCTTATTATATTATCAAAAAAAAACTCTCTAAAATAAAGGTCTATCAATCTGTTTGTAGATTACCTTAATTTACCTTAAAATTGCAATTTAAGTTTTGGTCTAACAGCTTCGTGTCTTTCTTTGTCTTTTATAAAGAAGAAAAAACAATCAAGCTGTTGGACCAAAAAAATACTTTTTTGTCCTTTAGAGCCTCTGGGATCTGCGTTAGGAACGTTTGCTCCTGGGTCGGTTCTGGTTTAGATGTCAAACAAAAAATGAAGCTCCTGTTGTTTTGCATTTTGTCCCAAACATAAATGCACCGCAGAAGCAACTAAAGAATCTGTGCTCAGTGTAGGTGAACCGTTCAGATCTGATAACTTTATGGCTCGTTGTCAGGTAACGATTCCTTTAGTCGCCGTAAAGAGCAGGAGAAAAACTCTTTATATCCTGATAAACTGGACTTTAGCTTGAACTTATAGTTTTAAGATGTGTGAAGCAGGCTTTTAATGGTAGAAATGTGTTTCATGTAAATGTAAAGATAAATAGATAAAACTGATGTAGGAAGTTGAGCTTGTGGGAATGTTTGGAGTTTGAAAGGATTTGTTGTAACGGGAGTGACTGAAACCCTTCCAGGGGGACCGGATGTGGAACTTTGCTGTGGCCGTGTTCCTGGTGGAGCTCTACGGGAACAGCCTGCTCCTCACGGCCGTGTACGGGCTGGTGGTGGCCGGCTCCGTGCTCCTGCTGGGGGCCAACATCGGCAACTGGGTGGACAGGAACCCCAGACTGAAAGGTAAAGCAGCAGCGGCTGATCTGGCTCCTGGGGGGATGGGCTGTCAGCGCACAGCCCCCCCGCCTCTGCTCGGCAGCCAAAGGCAGCGCTGTGAAGGGAATGGGTCAGAGTGGTGTCCCTGATGCTGACCCCGGTGTCTCCACAGTGGCCCAGACCTCGCTGCTGGTCCAGAACAGCTGTGTCATCGTGTGCGGCGTCCTCCTCATGCTGGTGTTCCACTTCAAGGGACAACTGGTGGAGCTCTACGATGGATGGATTCTGGTAAGAGTCCCAAAGCCAGCGTTGCTTCAGGCTGCTTCGACGAGCTCGCCATGCTGCAGCACTCTGACCTCAGGGTTTAAACTCCACTGATACAAACTCCCACATCAATAGGATTTATGGCTGCCTGAACACCTCCAGCTCAAACTTATGATCTCACAATTAAACGGAGCTAAAACATAGACGCAGCCGTGTCGCCCGTCCTGAGCGCTGCACCGTTTGGACCTGGTCCCGGTCGGAGCTGCAGGACTGCAGACTCAGCAGCCGGCCTGCTGAAACAAAGGCGGCCTGTCCGTCTGCCGGCTGAGGGGGGGAGAGGGTTGTGGAGCGCCAGCTGGTGTGGGGCCGTCTGTGGAGGTGGAGAAAGCGGAGTGAAACTGGAGATAGAGCGGCTGGTCGAAGGCTGTCCAGTCAGCAGGTTGTTCATGTGACTCGGAGCCGGGAGGAAAATCCTCCTCCTTATCCGGGCCTGCTGAGGGATTTCTGCTGCTGTGCCGATCAGACGGAGCTGATGTGGAAACGTGTTTTACAGCATGTCAGAATGTGCCGTTTAGGTCGTTAAGCACCTTTATTATGTCGTAATCACTCCAGCTGACCTGTGAAATTCTGCTGCTGCAAAAAGCTAATTATTTACAGACTGTTATAGATTCCTTTCCAAAAACAAGGCATCGATTCTGTTCAGTTCACAAACCCCACCTGGAGAGCAGAGCTTAGAGATTAGTTAGAAAAGGAAATATTTTTTCTAAAATATTTGCTTTTAATGCAGGGCTTTTAGTTCCTGAACAAGATTTTATTTTAGAGTACAGAAGATGCATAAAGAAGTGAATAATAATCAATAGAGATAAGAGACAGATTTTGTGGAAAGACTGGTCGATAATTTCCTCTGCAGGTGAAAAATCCACATTTGGATGTTTCAATCGTTCAAATGTTAACAACTAACACAGGAAGTAGCTTCAGCTTCATCCTCCCAACCCGGACGTCCTTCTGGGCTTCAGCGCTTCCAGGCTTAGAGAACAGAAAAGCTTTTGCTTCTACTCCCATCTTCCATTTCCTCCACTAGAGCTGCTAAATATAGTCACTATACCAAGTGTCTGATATTTTAAGAGACGTACATATACACTCTGGTTGAAAATGATATTTTTTAGCGGTGCACTGAATTTCCAGTCTCCTTTGAGGTCCGAGTCGCTGATCCGAGTTTAACGAGATTTAAACCACGTGTGTCTAAACTGCCACTGATCTGTGTTCAGCTCAAAGGGCATGAAAACCTGCTGTTGCTCGATGAACTCATTCAGGTTTGTTGCGTTCAATGAATGGGGAAAAAATCCGATATTTCAGTATTTATCCTGATTACTGACCAGAGCCCAACAAGCAAAACATTCTCCGTATCCGACCTTTGGCAGGTCAGCGTGTGCGTCTCTCATCCATTTGGCCAATTAGACGGACTTTCACCGGCGTCAACGTCCACCAAGGATCTAGGCTCTAGTGGCCGAGATCCTACAGCTCAAACTGCTGGAAAGCAGAGAGAAGAGGGAGAAAGATCTGCGTTAAGCATCAAGAAATATGAGCTGAACTGCATGTTTTCCTAATACGCTGCAGCCTTAGCTTAGCGTACTAGACGTAGCGGAGGTCGGATTACTTTCCCGAGGCAGAGAGGAGAGAGAAGGATCTGATTTGGACATAATTTGGTCCAAACGTAGAACTTTACAGAGGCAATGCAGGGACCGTCGGAGTCCAGACGTCACAGCGGCCCGTGTTGGTACCAGTGGACATGAGACGGCGCTGCTGCTGTCATCCTGCTCACTGCTGCAGAGAGAACATCTTCCAGAACATGCAGATGTTCTAGATGTTTCTGCGCTTCAGTGAACGGGTTGGATCAGAGCACCATGGTTCTCCTCCTGCTCTTTACATGTTCCTGGAGGCGTCAGGAGGAGTTCCCTGGCTGCAGGTCTGGAAAATGTCCTCAGAGTGATGCAGCCTGGAGGCTTGTGGCTGTCAGCGTTTGTCCCTCTGTGAAACTTACTCTGAAACATCTTCTCCTTCCAGACCACCTGCTACATTCTGGTCATCTCCATCGCCAACATCGCCAACCTGGCCAGCACGGCCACCTCCATCACCATCCAGCGGGACTGGGTGGTGGTGGTGGCGGGTCCGGACAGCAGCACGCTGGCAGGTGGGTGTTTCCGCGTCACCTTCAGATGTAGCTTCAGATGGCGCCTTATCTTCTGAGGAGGAGACTTTGGACCCAGCTGCTGACTCGCTCTCATTTTCTACCGTTTATATCCCTGCTGCTTCCAGCTGGTCGCTCTAAGCTTTTTAAGAGATTTGCTGCCGCTGAGCCGTGAACCCGCTGACCTCCACAGAAGTGGCGTCACGGTGAAATGTTCCACCAGGAGAGTGACGAACTGACCTGAACGTGTTTCCTCTCGCAGACATGAACGCCACGGTGCGGATCATCGACCAGCTCACCAACATCCTGGCTCCTATGCTGGTCGGCCAGATCATGGCCTTCGGCTCCCACTTCATCGGCTGCGGCTTCATCTCCGGCTGGAACCTGTGCTCCATGTGCGTGGAGTACGCCCTGCTGTGGAAGGTGTACCAGAAGACGCCGGCTCTGGCTGTGAAGGCCGGACAGAAGGAGCAGCAGGAGCTCAAACAGCTCAGCCCCCAGAGAGGTAACGCCCACCGCCTCCCGCTCCTTTACTCCATTTTCAGAAGACCTCACAGTTTGAGACAGTGAATGCAACCTAAGATGTTTGGGAGAACCTCAGAAAACTATGGATCGAGCAGCTTTCAAAGACGACATGAAACTCCAGATTATTCATCCAGATGCTTGTAGAGAGCTGTGAAGGGAATCTTTCTAAATCTCTCTCGTTCTGACAGATTGTGAGAACGGCCAGAGCCCTGAAGAGTCGTCTCAGCCGCTGATGAACGAGGCCTCGGCGCCCAACGCCTCGGCCTCTCCCAAAGCGCCGGGCTGCTGCGAACAGGTGAGCAGGCCGCTGCAGACCTTCAAGGCCGGCTGGGTGGCCTACTACAACCAGAACATCTTCCTGGCCGGCATGTCCCTGGCCTTCCTCTACATGACCGTTCTGGGCTTCGACTGCATCACCACGGGCTACGCCTACACCCAGGGCCTCAACGGCTCCATCCTCAGCCTGCTCATGGGGGCCTCCGCCATCGCCGGCATCTGCGGCACCGTCGCCTTCACCTGGGTCCGCAAGAAGTGCGGCCTGATTCGGACGGGCTTCATCTCGGGCACGGCCCAGCTCTGCTGCCTCATGCTGTGCGTCGCCTCCGTCTTTGCTCCCGGAAGCCCCTTCGACCTGAGCGTCTCGCCCTTCCAGGACCTCTACACCCACCTGATGGGGGAGCAGGTCCTGCCGGAGGCCGAGCACAGCCTCCTCGACGCGCTGGCCGGGAACGCCACCACGGCTCCACCGGCCCTGGAGATGCCGCCCCTTCAGTCCTACATGTCTGTCAGCCTGCTGTTTGCTGGCGTCATCGCTGCAAGAGTTGGTGAGTGGCTTCCTGTGTCCCAACAGTACCACCTTAGTCCTGGTCCCTTCTCCACTTCCTCCTGTTCAGAAGCACCAGCTCCCAACATGTCATCTCTTAACTCAGTCAGTTCTATCATCTCATCCAGACCGGTGGGTTAAAGTCTTCTAAGGAAACCCAGCAGGTTGCATCGACTGTTTGACTGACAGCATTCACTGCTGAGCAGCCAAACTTTCCTTCAATCTTCATCAGAGTTTGTCTTTGGTCTCTGGCAGCTGCTTCTCAGTCTGGTCCTTCTGCCTGATTGTGGGGTCATTAGTTCACAGGATGAACTTAAAAAATTAGCAAACCCACCAAAAAAGCAGCCAGAGTCCAAAGAACTTCAGATTTATTGTTTTTAGTTTCATTTTAGAATTAAGAAGAAGGTCTTACTCTTTGGATGGCAAATATGAAGCAAAGGGGGCAAACTGTAGGTGAAAGATAGACATTGTGGAGCCAAAATCCAAACAGACACTGATGTTCTTTAGGAAATGAGAAGCGACTGGATCTGTGTGTGTGCTGCGTTGGCACCTTCACTTCCTTTCATAATAAAAGTCTATGGACACGACTTCCTGACGTGACTCCAGCAGGAACACTGATTACAAGGTTACGTGTCTCCTCCGGATGCCAGAGCCATATCTGCAACCTTTGATGCCAATAATGCTCCTTATTCCAGAAACAGAGTCAGACGTTGTGTTTAATGGGCTTTAAAGGCAGATTAGGGCTAACGGTTGGTCCTTGTTTCTGTCCCACAGGCCTGTGGTCCTTTGACCTGACCGTGACCCAGCTCATCCAGGAAAATGTGATCGAGTCGGAGCGAGGCGTGATCAACGGCGTCCAGAACTCCATGAACTACCTCCTAGACCTGCTGCACTTCATCATGGTGATCCTGGCCCCCAACCCGGAGGCCTTCGGCCTGCTCGTCATCATCTCCGTGTCCTTCGTGGCCATGGGTCACGTGATGTACTTCCGATTCGCCTTCAAGAGCCTGGGCAGCCGCCTCTTCCTGTGCTGCTCGCCGGAGCAAAAGGTGGAGACGGACGACAGTCCCTCACTTCCCACCACCGTGTAGAAACCCCAACACAGAGACTCTGTCCGGGTCTCAGCCTGACCCTGCCATGCAACTATTTATCCAACTAACGCAAACGCTTGTAGCTGTTAGGATCCTGATGCTCCCCACGGTCATTAGCGCAGCAGCAGGGGAAGTAGACGGATCATAGTCTCAGAAAACTAACCGGTAGCGTAACTTTAGATAAGACGGGGCCCTCCAACAGCCTCTGTCTGCGCTTATTAACACAGTCAGTAGTCTCGTCCAGGATCCGTCTCCTCCTGGCTTTAATGGACTCCATTAAAGAACCGGGGCCTTTCGGTACCTGTGAGGTCTTCTCCCGTTTGCCCGGATCGAGTCGGGAGAAGACGGTTAGGGAAGCAGGCGACGGGGCCCGGTGGTGCTGCGTCTCCTCGCCAGTCGGGGAGGACGCCTCGCATTTAACCAAACATCACTGGTCTCGTTAATGGCGAAAAGGGTCTAACTATTTATTCACATCGTGCAGACGCCGGTTTTTGTACAAACTTTAACAGCAGTATTGTGTTTTCTTGCTCGTGCCAAACAAACAAGAACTCATGCACCGCAATAACAGCTCCTAGTTACCAAAGTCTGTGCATCGGGGTGTGACAGGAAGTGAGGGAAACCCGTTCTCTGTCTGAAGCAGCAGTACAACCCGAGTTGGTGTGAAGATTCCTTATTGAGATTATAGAGGAAGACAATCCTCTTCCCAGGTAGTTTAATGTTTAACTTGTTTAGAATGATTTCTGTTGTGATTGTCGTTACTCAGGCACTTTACGTGATTGACATCTGTCATTCCACCCAGCTAATCACCGGCCACTCGATCAGTTTTAGCTTCTCTTTTCTTTGCACAAGGTCGAAGCCCCGCCCTCTAACCGCCCACAGTCACGGGAGGTGGTGGAAAACACAGACAAGGCACATATTCTAACACTTATACAGCACATGTTCACCAGGAGGAACCGCACCGCTGTGGTTCACCGTGGAAGGTCTCAGTTATCCGGCCAGAGAGTTTCATTCCTGTTGCTGGGAGGTTTAAGCTTTAAGTCAAACTTTGTTTGGTGCTGGAAAATCCTTAAACAGGTGCAGGACTTTGTTGGAAAGGGTCTTCAGCAAGAGAACTCTGGACTTTCTGGAGATGGTTCTGATCTTTGGCTGCTTGATCACTTGTTCTCAGTCTAGTTTCTGTTCTCCATTACAATGAGGTCAGTGCCAGCATGTATGTGTCCAACTTATAGTCCTGTGGCAGAGCTAATTTCCTTCCTCAGTCGGCTTCTTGGGAGAAGAAATAGGAAAGAAGCAGCCTAAGTCCAAGGAACAACTTTGACAGAGCCTCAGAAAGAACCTTTAGGAGTTCTGAAAACCCGGAGAAGCTGCAGGAAGTCTGGAGATCTATTGCTTGAGACCAGTTTAGAAGAGTCTGGTTCTCTGGGGGGAAAATCTGAAGAATTTGGGAGTTTTTTAGGTAAAACTCAGACTTGGGCAGAATAATCCGGATCATCTGTGGTTTTGGGACAAAACGAGTCGATATAAGCTACTGACCAGATCAAGTCGATTGAATATTTGAATCCCAAAGGTGACTCTTATCTCTCTGAATAGTTTTATTCACTTTACTTAATGTTATAACACTTTATAGCTCTGCTGTGAGTACTAAATGTAGCTTTATCTGCTGCCTTTCTCCGTCTGAGCGCCTCACCAGACCCTGCCTCAACAGCTGATCAACGCACATGTCCACAGCCTCAGAACGGCGCCGGGCTTCAGTCCTTGGACTCGGCCCGGAAACCGAGCGGACAGAGCCGGACTGAGGGAGTCTCCGGTCCAAGTCACTTTCTAATGTAACCTCTCAGCGAGTCCCATCCAAGAAAATCACAGACGGCCATTAACTCGTTAGTAGCATTACAACATAGACGTGCTTTAATGTAGACAAATATAAAGGGTGTGAACTGTTGTCTTTGTTTTTTTTAAGTGTTTTTATATCTTGTAACGTTTCTGTGGTAATCTGTGCTTTTATTGCATTTCTTTTGAATACCCCCCCCCCCCCCCCCACTCTAATCTGATGACCTCTTTCTTTACATAATATGTGTGTGTAAATAAACGTACAGTATTGTAGTTTTCTAGTTAAGAGCGTGAAATCATAAAGAAATCAGGTTTGTTTCTATGTAAAAAATCACACTCCAGTGGATGATGAGGATGTGGTTCTGCATGAGGTTCTGAAATAAAGAACAGCATTAAAAATGGACCGTGTGTTGGGTCTTCAGTATCAAAAGTGACTTCTTTGTGTGATGTATTTGCTTATTCTTAGCCAATTCCGATAAGTATTTCATAAATAGAGAACAATACATGATGTTAAGAATTTTTTTTTTGGGATATAGTCTCTAAGATGCTTGCTATTTTATAAACACATTGAATAAATACTATGCATCGCAAAGCCTTTTCCACTTGACTAGAAGGTCCGGGCTAGGCCTAGCGTTAGCCTAACGTTAGCTTAGCGTCAGCGCAGATTTTGTGTTTGAAAAACTTTATTAGCAAAAATGCAGACAATCAAGTAAACAAGGAACAGAGAACATCTCTACAAACAGCAGCCATTTATAATATATTTATAAACAATGAATTACGATGATTTAGGACAACCAACTTCCGGTGTGCACTTCCTACAGTCATTTCAAATATGGCGGCCGGTGCCCTGTGACTTTTTTTTTTTACTTTATTTCTAACCGGTACACCATGTAGTAACAAACGGTAACATCACTATACATTAGGTAAGAACATCTTTGGATGTATGTCACACCTCATAACAGAGAAATCGGCCCGATATTTTCAGTTTTCAAAAAAATTATAACCAAAAAATAAAATCTCTTGACATCAATACAAATTTTCACAAAACAAGATACTGACTATCCGAGCCCAGGTATTAATGTATCCATTAATCAAAATATAACCAAGAGAAGAATAATGATATGAAATTAAAATATTTTAACAAATAAAATAAAAACTTAAAGCAAAATAATAGTGTAGAGAAATAAATAAAATGAATTAGATTATATGCAGAGATAAGATAAAGGGGGCATTAGTTCAAATTGCAAATTTGCGAAAAATTTTAAATTCATTTTTAAGAGCATTCCATGTTGGGGGGATTTAGTGACTCTGCTTTTGTGTATATGGAACTTAATAAAAATTATAATGCTATTAACTAAGAATTCTGATTTTTTTCACCACCATACCAAATCTTATGACGTCATAAGATTTAATTACTGTTAAAATCTATATTCATGGACTCACAATGAAATCACTCTTGTAGTTTGCCACAATCTCTAATCTTCTCGCAACGAAAGAGCAAGTGCTCTGTTGAGTCTTCTTTATTACATAAATAACATTTTTACACTTCAAATTTAAATTTAGGTCTGATAAATTCATTAGAGGGATAAATTTTGTTTATGATTTTAAAATTAATTTCTTTATTTTTAGGCGGAATTTAAGAAGTTTTGTTTCTATGGACCTGATTTTACATTTAGTATATTTGTACAAAAGAAAGGATTTCTTTATAGGGCCTGGAAACATCAAACTGACCATATATAGTCAGCTGTGGAGGTGGTCAGCAGCACCAAGTTCCTGGGGGTGCACATCACGGACAACCTCACCTGGTCTGTGAACACCACGTCACTGGTGAAGAGGGCACAGAAACGACTGTACTCTCAGTTACCACTGTCGATTTCTCCTGCACTGTTTACATTGTTTACACTTCAATGGTTTACTAGGAAATCACTGCTGCACCTTTTCCTGTAATTCACTGCTATTTACTGTAACTTTTCAAGCTGTATGCACTCTGTGCATACAAAATGACAAATAAAGTTGTCTAAGTCTAGTCTTAAAAAAAGTTTTTGCATTTTTTGTGCAAAATACTTAGACCAACCAGTGTTAAATTTTTTTTAATGGGGGTAGAGGTATATTGTCTATATTATTTCTAACTGAATTAATTAGTGTTATGGGAATGTTTCTAATTATTTTTTTGTATGAGCCAAAAGAACAATTTAAGTATATATAGCTTCTGTCGATCATCAGATGCTTGATTGACCAAATGTTTATGTTTTCCCATTCATCCATAAACATAGACTTTCTTATTTTTAAGATGACTATTATTCCATAAAGCCACATTGTGTGGATTGAAGTTGGGCTTAAATAACATTTTGCATTTTCCAGAAAAGCAGAACCTGTTTATGAACCAGAGAGTTTTATCGGAAGTTTAGAAATTTCAAAGTCTCACTTCAATAAGAATTCTGTACCACCAAATTTATTAAACACTAAAGAAGGTAATGCAAACCATATATCTTTGTAAATTCTCAAAGATTGAAGCCATTTAATTTTTAAAATATTAATTATTTCGAAGTCAATTGGTTTTATTCTGCCTTCGTCAAAGTCTTTTACTGAATCACTCTTTCTGATATAGTGTTGTTTCCGTCTCCAGATGAAGTCAAATTTAATTTATTGTCTTTATAATTTTCAGAGGGACGACTTGTGAGTATGCAGGATGAATGATTCTAGATGTAGATTCTGTTTTTATTAATAATGATCTACCCATTAAAGATGTCACTTTGAAGCCAGCTTTTTCATTTATTTTTGGATTTTTCTGTTGCTTTTTCTACATTGTTTTTGACCCTTGCTTCTGAATCTTTTGATCCCTAAATATTTGGCGTCTTCTTTGACAGGGATGTTTGATATTGATGTATATGGGCAGCCGTGGACACTAACGACTTCACCTTTTTCCAAATTCAAGTGTAAGCCTGAAGCCTGAGAAAAGAAGTCTGTTTGTAATGCAACAGGGATTTGCTCTGTTATTAAGGAACGAGGTTGTCTCGTCTGCTAATTGGCTAACAACCAGTTTCTGTCCATTTATATCTAACACGTGAGTTTTTCATGCAGAATAACGTTTCTGCAACCGTAAGGAATAAGAGAGGTGAAAGGCTACAGCCGGTCTTGTTCCTCTGCTTGTCTTAAATCGGGTACAGGTGCCCGAGTGTAACCTGAGAACATTATTTAGGAATTTATCACCAAATTTTGAAGTTTTTAAATGTGTCGACAGAATCAAAAGCCTTACAGAAATCCGACAACAGAACAAACCCATCGCCTTCATGAAGGTCCTCTTGTCTTTCCTTGCTTGGTCTGAACCGAGAAGCATCCTTCCCATGAAACAAGAACCACTTGTTCTGATCTGCAGGGTTAAAAATACCCATTCCTTACAAACCAAGTTAATAACTTGAGATGTTTATGACAAGAACTAGTGATTAAAGATAGTTTTGTTTGGAGGTTTAATGCAGCGGTTGATACAGCTGAGAAGAACCTGGACTGGGAAAATGCTGAGTCACTCGTCATCATGGTGACTCGGGTAAGTGAGACGGATGCAGCATTTTAAATCAGACACTTGAGACGGCTTAGGCCTCAGAAAGTCACTGGACCAAAAACTGGGTCACAGGAGACAAAGGAGTCGTGACCGGCAGAAGCTTTGGAATATTAGGTGTGTGCAGAGGTCTAGAAGATACGGTGGGTTCAAGAGACCATTCATTAAAGGTTTTTTAGAGAAAAATTCTAATTTACAACAGAAAGGGAGTGAATTAGATTACATTCAGGACTCGTCTCCACCAGCGCTGCCACATATTGGGGGGCGTGTGTTGACCTAGTGGTTAGAGCAGCTTGCACTCAGAGAAGGATGCAAGTACCCGGTTCGATCCCCACTGCCTGCACTCTGGGTCCCTGATATAGACCCTTAACCCCAGACTGCTCCCCAGGCGCCGCACATGGCAGCCCACTGCTCCCCGAGGGGATGGGTTAAAAGCAGAAGTGAATTTCTCCATTGTGAGATCAATAAAGTTCAATTATTATTCTCTGTGGAATCTGCACATCCCATAACATCTCTGGGTGCATGTTTTTTCATGTTAAAATCATTCACGTCACATGTTTTGAGTTTTTGTGATGGACCAGAACAAAGCAGCACATAAAGGAGAAGAACATATTATGGGCTGTGTTGGATACGCCTCCCTGAGAGAACTTTATTCATTAGACCAAATCATAGAGATGAACGTGCTTTGATCTCAACCTTTCCAGCTCCGGCTGCATGTTCAGGAGAGTCGTCCTGCTGGAAGTGAACCTTCACCCTCTGACAGCTTTTCTTCCAGATGGTCCTGGATTTAGCTCCATCCATCTCCCCATAAGCCCTGACCTGCTGACCTGAAGTAAATCACCCCCACAGCATGATGCTGCCACTGCCATGCTTCCCTCTGGGCTGTGTTCACAGTGAAGAGCAGGACCCGTTTGCCTAAGCAGGATTTTCCATGCCGGCCAAAAAGGTCTTCACTGGTCTGACCAGAGCATCTTCTTCCACCGTCTCTGTAGTGGATCACAGGCCAGCAGACACTACAAACAGGATTTATGGCTTTTATTCCAGCAGTTGCTTTCTTTCAACCACTCCTTTGCTTAGAGGCCAGATTTGGTCATCCTCTGGACAGATGGTCCCTCCTGAGCTGTGGGTCTCTGCAGCTCCTCCAGAGCCACCATGGTCCTCCTGCTTCTCTGATCAATGCTCTCCTGGTCCAGCCTGTCAGTCCAGGTGGACGTCCATGTCCTGGTGGGTCTGCAGGTGGTCCATCCTCTCTCCAGGTCCACATGATGATCAGAACTCTGGGAGGTTCTGTAGAACCTGACCTGCTGTAAACTGGACCAGAACTTCCTCCCTGACCCGTCTGCTGGGTTCCTTGGTCTCCATGGTGCTGGATGTTCTCTGGAGAACCTCTGAGGCCAGAAGCAGAGCAGCTGATTGGGCGACTCCTGAAGACGTTCTGCTGCGCTGGGTTCCCTTTAGGGGTCTCAGAGTAAAGGGGCCTGATAACCTGCTCTCCACAACTTTCAGGTATTTCTTTGTAAAAATGTTGAAGACCATCTAGTGTGTCTGGCAGATGAAATCCCATCCAGCTCTCTGGGGTTTGCAGACGTTAATCTCTGCACAGATCTCTGGATCAGGACATTTTGGTAACAACCAAGGAATCAGACTCTGGTTTCAGGCGCTTTACATTTAGCAGAAATATTTACGGCACCAAGCCTTTCCAGGGCGTGAAGAACGACGACATCATCGGCAGGATGGAGAGCTGCTGGTCAGAGCAACAGGCCACGCTTCAGTGAGCTTCTCTGGACGTTCTCCAATCCTCCAAGCCCGAGTAGTTCAGGGTCATGACCTTTAACCTCCAGCTGAGGCCTGTAGAAGCACACAGTCATGCCATCTAGCTCTGCAGAAACTAAGAGGAACTGTTTGTGCTGTTGAACATCAGGGACGATGACTCAGGACCTTCATCGCGCTGAAGGCGATACTCGCTGACGGAGGTGAAAGTCCAACGCCTGCAGGCAGATAAGTGTTAGCGCAGGAGATGTTCCTGTTTATGAGCGACGGTTCAGCAAATATGAGCAGTCATGAAAAACAAGGATCTGAGAAATGAAATGTCACGTTTCCTGTTTACCTCCCAGTCAGGCTGCTGATGGGAAAGGCCGGGCGGCGGCACACAGAAACACCTTCAGGCGGCTTTTATCTGCTCAGCTTTGTCTGAGCTAAAGTGGAAAAGCCTTGGAAGCTTCTTGCACACAGATCCAGAGCGCGTCTGGACTCTGAACTGAAGCTTTCTGCAGAAACATTAGAAGATATTTGGTTGAAATGAAACCAGGACAACGGAGTGAGGAGCTGGTCTTGAGTAAAAATGGGGAACATCTGGGGACGGTGTTTGGAGTCGGAGCTACAGATGTTCTGGGGCTGGAGTCCATGTCGCTGAAATCTCAGGGGAAAGAATGACCTCAGAGTTCTGACTCCCATCTCTGGACACCAGATCCGGATGGTGACCATCAGAACCAGAGCTTCCTCCCTGGGGTTCCTCTGGTCCTTCCTGGTCTCCAGAGTTTCTCAGGAGACCAGGAACCTGCTGAGGAGGCTTTGTTTCTCCTCTGGTCAGGAAACGTCTCTGAATCCCCTGAACTGAAGCAGCAGCGTCCCGCTGGTCCGTCTGGGTCTGGTACCTGTGACCCAAAGGGTGGAGAACCACAGTGATGACCCAGGAACCAGCCGGATCTTCTGTTCCATTCACTGCCTCTCAACCTAAAGATCAGCCGTGTTTACCTGCCAACATTCTGTTAATGAGGGACGTTCTCCGCTGGTGGAGCAGCGTTACGATCCTTACATCATAAAACCAAGAAACACCCCGATGAGGTTCTACAGCACGACCCGGTTTAATCACCACCAGCTGCAGGAAAAGCTAACGGACGATGAAAAGAACTGAAGAACCGAGGCAGGAAGGGAAGAAATGTGCTACCATGAGAACAAAGCCTGATCTAATGCAGGAAGCTCTGCTGCTTTCAGAGCAGAGCAGGAACGGGTCGATCAGAGGTTCCTGCGGTGTGACGACCCGTCGGTACCGCAGAACTTACAGAAAAACGGTCCGCTCGCTTAATCGTGGGTTTCTAAGTCATTCCGGCCTGTGGCGCCGCTCCTCCAGTTCCTACAGGACCTTAGCACAGCGCAACTGATCGTTGTTTGAAAGGAAGGGAAAAGTGGGAGCAGCGTTCTTTCAGCCAGCTGACCAGCAGTGCCCAGCAACAGGTGGGGGAGGGGCAGGTCCACTTTACAGCATGAGAAGTCCGGTCAGTCCGGCACTAAACGGGACTTTATGGAAGAGGCCAGGAGGAGACCCAGCAAACATGGAGGGAGGAGCTCTGGTTCCTGTGGACCCACAGAACCTCTGGTCCGGTCCGCCAGTGTCTCCTAACGAGCTCTCACAGCCAGATGAACCTGTCCACTGCATCAGAGGTTCTGGTAGCGGTTCTCCACATCTCAGCCCCATCAAGCTTCTGCTGCCGTTATGGAAACAGCAGAACCTCAGAGGTCCAAATGATCCCTGGAGCGCTGGTTCCCCACCAGCTCAGCGGGTCATAATGTTCTGGCTGATCAGAAACTAAACACAACTTTTATTTTTCATTTTTATTATTTCCAGGTGTCGTAAAAATAAAAACGTTGGTTCTGTGAAAAGTTACATTGGCAAACAAGCTGGTGGAAACCTGCAGAACCGTCAGAACCAAGGCGGTTAAAATGTGCCAGACGGAACCGGTCCAACAGGACAGATGGTTCTGCAGTTCTTCAGAACGTTAAGAACTGCAGAACCGGGTCAGAAAGTCATGATTCTGACTGGAGAACCGCTCCAAGTCGTTCGGGTTCTGCTGTGTCCAGAAATCAGTCCTGTAACCAGTTGCTTCTCCTTCCTGACTGGTTTGACCCAGAACCAGCCCAGTTAACTGGACTACCAGAACCATCTTCAGGAGTCCAGGAGGCATGCGAGCCAGCTGTGGTCCAGTTTCCTCACCCTCCTCAGTTCCCTAACCTGGGTTCTGGTCAGGCCCGGGGCGGCGCCCTCCATCTGGGCCCCGCCCGACGGCGCCTCCTCCGGTCTCGTGCCTCTGGCTCCCGTTTCCTCATCAGAACCTTCTTCTTCTTCTTTCTCGCTCTCCATTTCCTGGTCTGCGGGTCGGGTTTCCTCCCTGAAGTGGAACCAGAGAACACGAGGAGCGCAGTTAGCATGACTCAGCGACTTTTAAACAGATAAACAACACATGGCTGCTGAGTCACATGCAGGTCCTCAACCTCACCGACCCGATCCAGTTCTACCAGAACCTGCATGTCCTTTATCTGCTGCAGCACAACCTGTTTGTTCTGAGCCGTTCTACTGATCCAGAACGTTAATTTTCCTTCAAGGCGGCTAAACTTTCCTTCACTTCTCTAAAAGTTCCTCCTCAGCCGTTCTCTGGGCCTTTCCCATCTTTTGCAGAACAGAACCTGAACTTTAGCAAAGAATCAGCTGTAAACCAATCAGTTTGTTTGTTCCCCGCATTCAGACCCAGTTTATTCCCATTTTCATCGCATCAATAAAAATAAAAAAAGGTGAAACTGGAGCCCAGCGGGATCAAACTTGGCAGGAAGGTACCGGACCGATCTGGATTTGTTGTGAAATGACGCTTTCTAAATAAACTGGGTTGGATTGATCACACACTGCAAATAGGGAACTAAAAGTACGGAAAACTTTCTTGAAATGAGCATTTTTCCTTCATTTGAGCAGCTGAATAAGACTATTTGCCAATGAAATCAGTATTTTTACGCCTAAAATAAGATAATTATACATCCTGCTGGTGAAATAAGATGATGGACATGAGTTCTTATTTCAAGTGCAAAAATCTTATTTTATAGTAATTTAGCTGCTCAAACCATGAAAAAAATACTCATTTCAAGTAATTTTTTTTTTACATAGTTTTAGTTCCTTTTTTTGCAGTGCAGACACATTTTAGCTCAGATCCAGATTTCCTGCATGGAGCAGAGGACAGCGCTGCGCTGTGGATGATAGCAGTCCGCCTAATCGCTGCTGAAACAGGCGGCGGCGGTTTGCACTGACCTGTCGTCAGTGACGGAGATGAGCAGAGACTCCAGGAAGGCGGAGCAGAGGAAGGAGGTGGCGGGGAGGACGTGGGCCGGGGTCTGCAGGAGCTGCAACAGAAACCAGCCGCGTTAAACCGACCCGTTCACGCCGCTTCAGGTGCAAAGCAGAGCGGCGGAGCTCCGCACCTCCCTGACCGCTGCCGAGCTCTGAGGCAGAGCGGGTCTCCCGGCGGACGGGCCGCCCGCCGGCGCCTCGGCTCCGGCCCGTTGGTGTTTCCCCAGCAACAGGTAGAAGGGCGTCATGGCGACGCCGCCGTCAATCACGAGCTGGGAAGGAGAGAACAAGTCAGACAACAAGCCCTGCAGACTCATCTAAACGGCCTCATTTCCTCACGACTCCGTCATAAAACACGTCTTCAGCTGGTTTAACGATGCTGTAGCCGAGCTCTCTGCTGCAGCACCTACCCCCCCCCCCAACACCTCGTCTCCAGAGAGACTTGATATGAGGGGAACAGCTGGCTGGTTTTATTTTTAACCACATTTTCATCATTTATCATGCAAAGTTGAGCCGGTCCCCAGAGCCTCATCTACAGCCCTGATCACCTGTCCAGGTGGAGCTCACCTGTTTGCTTGAGGCCAGCAGACTTTCCTCCTCTGCTTTGGTGGTGAACGTCAGCAGGTCCTGCACAGGAGAGTCAACAACAGACGCCTTTAATCGTTTAAAAGAATAAAAACCCTCCAGAGGCTTCATCCAGGCAGGATTTCCTGAAGTCTCCAACGTAAGAGCAAAGCGCAGGACGCAGGTTCTCCCTCAGCTCGTTATCTTCACAGGTAAACAGTTTAGTGGGGGGGAGGCGGCCTTTACCATCTGCGGCGTCAGGAAGTAGAGCCGCGAGCGGTTCAGCCACTGGCTGCTCTCCTCGCAGCTCTCCAGCATCACCTCCCTCGGGGCGAAGACGGCACGGGTCACCCACCCTGGGCACACGGCCTTCTGGGAAAACAGCGGCAGAGGCTCGCTGGGCTTGAAGACAAACACTGGAAAACACGGAGAAGACCGAGACTCAGAGACGCTTCTCCTTCCACTGCGTAGAATCTGAGGCCCCATGGGAGACGTGGGCTGATATCAACACCATGTTTTTATTGCTGCTGTGGCTGATAACATATTTCCCCTGCATCACGGTCACATGACCCCCCCCCCCCTTAACGACCAGATGGAAATAAACATCAGCCCCGTTTTACTTATCGGACCGATACGTTAAAAAGGACCAATGTAAAGGTTTAGTTTCTCCAGGAGGAATAATAATAATAATAATAATAAGTTGACTGAGCAATCAGAAATGTTAAAACAGCCGTTTTTCGTTAACCGACCAATCAGGCGGCAGCACCTCAGCCTGACCACAGGAAGCAGCTAAACGTGCCGCTGTGATCATGGGAGGTCTGACTAAACGTGTCTAGGCAGCGCTGCGGCTGGACGGCGGTGGGAAGCGACGCAGCGACGGTCTGATGAAGCCACAGAGAGCTGCACCATCAGAGGGTCGCAGCTCCGCCTGCATCGCCGAGCAGCCGCCGCTGAAGGAAGGCCGAGCGTTCGGACGTACGGTCGGCGGATCCGTCCTGGTGGCAGAAGGCGGCCATGTTCTCAGAGAGCGGGTCGGCGAGCAGCAGGCTGACCTCCATGGACGTGCTCCACTCCACTGCAGGACAGAAAGGAGAAACGGGTTCAGGTCGGACATGAAGCTGCACCTCACTGACCCCAGCGAAGGGTAAATACTGTAATAAGATTAAAGCCTTTATAAAAACCCTCTCCTCCAAAATTATCCCTAAAACTGGATCACCTGACGGCAGTTTGGAGGAGACGCCACTTCTCTTTAGTTTAAAGACGCACTGCTGACTGCTTTGGCTCAATTAATCGTTTTTAAACGTTGTAGAGGGATAAGATGTGCGTTCTCGTTAGAGTTTAAAGGTCAGAGTCACACAGAGAGGCAGCTTACAGGAGCAGGTGAGGAGGTTCCAGCAGCAGAGCAGCTTGTTGGTGGTTCCCAGCAGATACTTGGAGCAGCTCAGACGGCCAAAGCAGAGATCCCTGATGGAGCAAAGAGACGTGGTTTAAGCGTCGGAGCGGATCAACAGGAGCAAACAGAGGAACCTGCAGAGCTCTGCTGCAAGACAACCATTTCAGGAGGACCAGATGTGAGCATGAAGCTGTTCTGGAGCTGCAGAGAAAACTGAAGGCCGACTTTTCATGGAGCAGAAAACAAACCCATGTGCTGCACATGAAGCCTGAAGAGCAAGTTCAACCTGAACACAACCAAACATAAGCTCCGCCCACCACCATCCTGCAGGCTGTAGAACCTCCATCAGCAGCATTAAACTCTCAGCGGAGGTCAAAAACATCTTTTCGGGGTCATGACCTTTGACCTTTAACCTGCTACCTGAGGCCTGTAGAGCCTGAGGTGGAGCTCCTGGTTTCATTTCTCTGAGCTTCCAGGTCTGACCTTGGGCTGAACCTGCTGGACGTCCATCCTGGAAGCTGCTGAGATGTTCTCCTCTACAGGATGATGGACCTCAGGTGGTCTGGAGATGACCTTTGACCTTCTCCAGGTCTATGAGGAGCAGCAGTTGCTGCTCTGAGGGCATTGCTGATGTCTTTCCATGCTGGTAAAGCTTCAACACGCCTGAGACCAAACTCCTGCTGGTAAGGAGGCGACCAGTTAACTGGTGCTTCTGCGCTGATGATGGCGTTACTGTTTATACGATCTTCTCCTGAATCTTTATGGAAAACCCGAGGGTGAGAACTCTGGTCTAATCCGTGTCAGCAGCTCTCAGGCCGAGGCGCCGGCGTTAACGTCTGTGGTTGCGTATAAAGTTTGCAGAGACCTGACCTCCTGGTCTATAGGCGGCGGTTATATAAGAGAGGCGCCGCACAGCTGTAACAACAGCTGAGCTTCAGGTCTTCCGCCTGAAGCCTTGCCTCTAAAGCCAGACTTCACAGAAAGCCGGCTCATCTGAGGAGCTGCGGGCGATTCAGACGGCCCACCTGACTCACCTCATGTTTAGGAACGTTTCCAAACCGCCGACGTTCATGTGGTCAGAGCAGCTGAAGGAAAACGTTCGCCCTGTTCCTTCTGTTGAAGTTGCTAAAAAGCTGAATCCGGATTATTTCTGAGAAGCTGAGCAGCAGTAGTCTGGTGTCCTCGCTGACCCCAGAGCTCCGTGTGAGCGCAGAAATCGCTGCCAACAGGAGGAAAGACGCTGCCAGAGTTTCTGTTCGCTGAGCTCACAACGAGGGCCTGTTCTGCTGGAGGAAACTGGTTTTAAACACCAACACACCCAGAGCCAAAACCCTGAACTCAGAGTCAAACGTTCACGTTACTTTCCACAAAGAATTAAATTTAGATATTTTAGGTCTGTGCATGTGAGTGAAATGTTCACAGCTCAGACGTTTTTCTCTCCAAACACATTTAGGCCGTTTTTATCCAAGATGTTCGGGTCTAGCCAGAGAAAAAAGGTCCATGACGCATCGTGCTGCAGCACTTTCTAATATAATTCACATTAAACTTAAATCAGACATTTACTGGGATGACTATGAAGAGGATCCGTGCAGGTGGGAGGAGCAGAAGGCTGCAGTCCGGTTTCAGAGCAGCCAAGATGGATAAGATCCAGATTGGCGATGCACCTGATGAAACTGAGTGTGCTAGCATCATGCTAGCTGCAACATGTTAGCTCATCTACAGAAACATCACAGCTGGGTTTCTTAGGTAGGAAAGACAACTTTGCACACCAGAACGTCGATGCACCAGGAACCACACACACCTCCAAATTGCGCCCAGACTCCGCTTTGCTGGTTGCTAGGAGACCAAAGGAAGTCCTGAGATTTTCAGGCTGTTCTTCTCATACTTTGTTCACTATCGCTGTTCTCCAGTTTTGCATTACTTGTTGTTATTGCAGCCTTTAACTTTCTGTTCTCTCTCTTTTTCTTCATAGAAGGTACACCTGGTCTGACGTTCTGTTAACTGTGACATCATCCAGGGAGGACAGATCATCCGCTATTACCATCTAATGTAGAACAGATTACTGGATCAATGTGAGCTTCTGTGCTTTCTGTGTCTCTGCTCTGTCTTCTGTAACCCCCAGTGGGTCGAGGCAGATGACCGTTCATACTGAGCCTGGTTCTGGTTCTGCTGGAGGTTTTCCTTCCCGCTAATGGGTGGTTTTTCTTCCCACTGTCGCTTCATGCTTGCTCAGTATGAGGGATTGCTGCAAAGCCATGTACAATGCAGACGACTCTCCCTGTGTCTCTACGGTTCTCCAGGAGTGAATGCTGCTTGACGGGACTTTGATACAATCAACTGGTTCCCTTATATAGGACATTTTTGACCAATCTGGATAATCTGATTGATTTTGACTTTGTAAAGTGCCTCGAGATGACATGTTTCATGAATTTGCGCTATATTAATAAAATGGAATTGAACTGATTCAGGAGTGTTGGAGCAGGGACACGTCTAAAAGCTGCAGGACCTCGAGGATGGAGCCTGTGGTTTATCACTCGTCTCCTTCATCTATTACAAAGCCTCCAACTCCCCCTGAGACCTTCAGCATCCAGGCTCTGTTAACGGTGTCAGGTCTGGGTTTGTGGATCACCCTGACATGGAAACCTGAGTTCATCACAGCCCAGGGTTCTCACCAGCGCATGCGAGCGGCAGTGACTGGCAGTTTTGTAAGATCTGTTACGCAGTGGAATTACTTCACCGGCACCGATGGGACAGAGACCTGCTGTATTTAGTTTAAAAGGTGGACTCCCTAGCTTCCAATGATACCAACCCTGTGGATGTGGAGAGAAGCATTTTTCTGAGACACTCAGCCATGTTTAAAATGCTGTAAAAGCAGAAGTATTTGTGAATAAAAACCAGGGGCTTGCTTTATGAACATTAAAGCCTCCTTAGAGGTATTTAAGAACGGAAAAAATTTCTGACCCTTTAAAACCTGATAAAATAGGCGTGGTTCAGCTGGGCCCGAAATCGGCCCCAACTGGGTTAACTAGTTAAAAGTTGAATAACTTGTGTTGTAAACTTTTTTCCATTTAGATTTTTTCCATTTTGACTTGATTTTGGCCTGACTAAAAAATAAAAGTCTCCGTCTGCATTAACCACCTGTGCTAGGGGCCAAATCATTCTTGCATTGCAGTTGGGGGCCACACCAAATCAGTCCAGAGGCCTGAAATGGCCCCCGGACCACATTTGGCTGAAGGCAGTAACTCAAATGAATGGAAGGCAACGCAAAATACGGCCAGACGTGTCTCTGTGTTGCTGTTCGTGCTGCCGAGTCAGGACCACTTTTTATATCTTACCGACTAAGTGAGGACATTTTCCTGGGCTTCATTTTTTTTACTAGGGGTTAATATTAGTAATTGGATGTGAATTGAGTTCAGATTAGGGCAGTGCTTCTTAAATAGAGGCCTGCGCCTCCTAGGGGGACGTTAAGGTATTACGTGGAGGCAAGAACAGTCTTGTGTTTTTTGTCCAGAAAATAAAGGCCTTCTAAATGTGACAATAGCACCCCCTGCTGTTTGGTCTGTAGATGAATAATACTAATAAACTCCTAAAAAAGTATAAAACTTAACCTAACTGATGTTCATCTTTAGTATTATTGGGTTTATATTATTACTGAATTATTGATGAGGAGGTTAAAACCAACATGTCGTCTTTCCAGAGAGAACAAATTTTTGACGGCAGGCACGAGTCGGGCTAAAAACCTTTTATACTGACGTTGATATTTAATTACAAAACTGTGGCAATGTTGAAAAATGTGAGTTAGAAAGCAACGTCACATAATGTAGGGAACTGTTATAAATTTTAAAAGAGATTGTGGGTAATCTTCAGAGCGACGGCTTTCATGCATTAAAACAGAAAACAAAGTTACATTTCTGACCCATTCTGTTGGCATGCGGTGGGGGGGGGGGTTAGGGTCAGGCATGTACTGTGAGGGTCAGTTTCGGGTCAGGCCCCTGAAACCAGCGAGCCATGGCTGAGGGCCTACCTGACGTCTCCCGGCGGCTGCGACAGCGTTGCCAGGAGCTCCCAGGACGCGGGGCTCCAGACGGTCACCACCTCCTGGAAGCTGACGGCCAGCAGAGAGCCGTCGGCCGAGAAGCTGCAGCACCCAGGCACCAGGCCGTGATAGGCTCCCACAAAGTCACATGACCAGGAAGCTCCTTCGTCTGCAGAGATCAGGAGACAACAGCACAGGCGGATTACTGTGAGATCGGCGTTAATCCTGGGTTAGATGGTAAGAACTCGGGTCGGCACCGGGTCGGGTCCAGATGAACGACAACATGACAGAGAGGCAAACGTTCAGAGGAAGGTGGAAAAAAAATGTACAGAGCTTCCTGGTTGGGTCAGCGCCAGGCCAGCAGAGTCGTGTGATGACGGATCCGGACCACCAGAGAAGATCCAGGAACCGATCCAGGAGTTCTCTCACCGTCTGTGTGGGCCGGCGGCGCCGCCAGCCGCCAAGCTTTGAAGTGTCCGTCTCCGCTGCTGGAGACCAGCACGGCGGTCCGGCTGCCGGCCGCCGGGTCGAAGCACATGGCGGTAATCCGGGCCTCGTGGGGCGCCGCGATGGTCGTGTTCAGCACGAAACTGGAGTGGAAGGAGATCAAGAGCAGCAGCAACGTTACGGCCACGGTTCTGTTCAACCCAGACGATCATCGGAGCGGACGGGCCCGCTGGAGCAGAACCGTACCTCTGGGTGTGGTCGTCAAACGCCCACAGCTTGAGGTTGACCTCCACCTCCGCAGCTTTCTGCTTCCTTTCCTCCACGGTGGCCAGCCAGCTGCCAGAACCGTCGAACGCCGCCCCGACCACCTGGAACTGGTCCAGACCCGACTGGTGGATGAACTCCTGCTGCACGATGTCCAGCTGCGGGAGAGACGGCAGGTTCAGGACCGGCGCCGGAACCACAGCGGGGCCCGGCCCGGCCCGGCTCCACACTCACGTTGAACAGAAGTTTGTCTCTCTGCAGGGAATAAAACTGCAGGTGACCCGGTTTCCCGTTCAGCACCAGCGCTTTGCTGCGTGGGTCCACCATCAGGTCCGTTTGGACTTCCTCACCTGCAGGGGGACGGACGAACACAGCGGCGCTGTTAACAGGACCACGGCTGACAGAACTCAGAACCAGAACATCACACCTGCAGTCAGACACAGTGGTAGTAGTGAGATGGTCCGGGCTGCTTTGGTTCTTCAGAACCCGGACAGCTTGCTCTAATTGGGCCATAGCTCCTACAGGCCAGGGGTTGCCGGGTCCAGTCCTCCAGAGCTGCTATCGGGCCGTTTTAAGCCCAACGACCGCAGCGCCTCATCAGCATCATTCGGTTCTGCTGAGGCCCGGTACCGACACCTCCGTTAGATTCAAGCGCTTTTAGCAGGGATGGAGGACTGGACCAGAACCTCTACAGGCAGAGCCTCCGACTGGAAAGGAGGAATGTTGAGAAACTTTGGTTCTGGTTTCACCGATAAGGAAAAACCTTTCAGCACCGTATTAATGTCAGGACTGCGTGACTTTATTCACATTAAACTACGACTTTATTCTGCTAATTTCTCCAAATACACTCAGATTAAATCCTGTTTCTAAGAGACATTTTACTGTCTTATTTAACTGAGTTTTAATCACTTTAGTTTTTGTTGTCTCATCAGTCGGGTCTCCTAATGACAATATCTGAACATTTAAAAGGTTAAATCATTTTATAAATGGCCACAGAAAGTGTAGAAATGAAAGTTTAAGCACATTTTAATGAACTCACCTGTGACCAGACCCTGAATGATGGACGACACTTTCACACAACTCTGGATTATTGTGATTTCTAAACGAGAGAAACAGGAAAAACATTTTAAAAGGTTCAGCCGAGGAGAAACACTTTAATATTTCTGTTAATATTTCCCCAAAAACACAGAATGGACCCAACAGAACCTCCTGAACAGGGTCAAAGAAAGACCACCCTCCTGCAGTTCTTGGGTTTTTAGAAACTATATAAACTGGTTCTGGACGAAGACCGAGACTTCTGGGTTGACGCCGTCCGGACAGATGAGACCGGACATATTGGACCAGAATATTCTAGAGTCAGAAGTGAGTCCAACCGGGTCAGCAACAGAACCAGGATCCCAAACACAGAACGGCTGAAAAAGAAGCCAGCTGCTGCAGTGGTCTAGTCAAAGTCCAGGACCCAGCCTGTTTGACCGTGGGGTGACTTAGTTCTTCCACAGCTATGAACTTATGGAACCCGGTGAAAGGTTCTGATCCGCTTAAACATGTTCTGACCCGTCTAAGAGGTTCTGATCCGTTTAAGAGGTTCTGATCAGTATAAGGCTACGTTCACACTGCAGGCCTTGATGCTCAATTCCGATTTCTTTGTGAAATCTGATTTTTTTGCGTGTCCGTTCACATTTCCAAATATATGCGACTTGTATGTGATCTCTGTGTGAACTGCATTCATGCACCTAAGTGTCCCGCATGTGCTGTAGAGGACGCGATGACGTCACACATAGCAAGCGTGCTCAGTGTTTGCGGAAGTAAACATGGTAATGCTGCAGCGTATCTTACGTTCTTTAAGTTCTTCTCCAGCCGGAGCCAGCACATTACCGCCGCAAGCTTTTTAAGAAGATCGAAACCAAAGAGCCAAATTTTTGGCAATGGCGTTTTGTGGGGCAGTAACGTCCGTACAGAGAAACGTGTGGGTGCGGAGTCGAAGCCAGGAATGGTGGGATAGCGAGGTGAGCGGCTTTACTGATACGGATTTCATTCACAATTTTTGAATGACAAAGGCGTCTGAACGGATCTCTTTAGCGCTCTCACGTAAAAACACACATCTTCGGCGGGCTATAGCAGCGAGTAAACGCGTTGCCGTGGGGCTGTATTGACTTGCAACAGGTGCTTGTTACCGTATCAATAATATGTATCAGTGACGTGGAGGTCGGATGAATGCGACCTGGCCGCACAGACACAGGTCGCATTTGAAAAAATCAGATCTGTGTCGTTCAGACTGTCATAAAAAGATCAGATCCAGGTCACATATGGGCAAAAAAATCTGAATTGGGTCACTTCAGGCTGCAGTGTGAACGTAGCCTAAGAGGTTCTGATCCGTTTAGCGGCTCCTCACTGTTGTCGCTGTGGGACGTGCAGAACAGCGACCCGTCCGGCGAGACGGCGATGTGCGTGATGGCGGCGCCGAGGCGAGGCAGGAAGTCCCGCTGGCTCTCCTGCTCGTATCTCCACTGGACCAGAACCGACTCCAGGCCGCCGCTCAGCAGGTTGGACCCTGAGCAGCGAGGACAACACGCATTCAGAGCAAAGGAAGCAGAGGGAACCGGGCCGGTACCAGAACCCGAGATACCTTCAGGCGTGAAGCGGAGGGAGGCGACGGCGCCGTGGTGCCAGTGCAGCGTGGAGTAGGTGTACTCCTTCCTGTGGCTGAAGTTCCTCCTGCAGGGAGGACACCAACGTTCAGCCGGAGCTCAGAACCGCCTGGGTGCGACTGAAGGAGAGCAGGGCCCGGCTCCTCGGCCCGAACTCCATCAGAACCGCTTCGTGGGGACTCACCACATCCGGATTTTACCGTCTTCGTGCCCCGTGGCCACGCAGTCGTCTGTGGGGTGGCAGGCGACGCAGGTCAGCGTGTTCCTGCCTCCGTTCCTGTTCTCGTCCTTCAGGGAGAACCTGCCACCAACAAGAACCACCGTTAGAGAACCGGGTGCTGGCAGGAGAACCCGGCGTCTGGAACCGCCGCTTCGCTGCCGCAGGAGAACAAAGAGGGGAACCTGTGGGACTTCCTCTTCTTGAAGAAGTAGATCTCCAGCTGCGAGCCGTTGGCCGAGGCCAGATATTCTCCCTGTGGAGACGAGAAGAAGAAGAGCAGATCAGACCGGATCAGACCGGATCGGAACGCTAACGGAGGCCGAACAGGACGGCGAGGCAGAGGCGCGTACCGCTCTGCCGAAGGCGACGGCCGCCGGGTTGGCGCTGACGTCGCCGAGCACCGCCGACATCTCCGTGGTCTCCACCAGCTGGTCGACGCAGGCAGGAAGATGGACGGCCACCAGCTGGAAGGCGTCTGGACACAGAGGAGACATCAGCTGGTTGGGCTGCAGCCAATCAGAGCGCGGCTCTACCCAGAGTGACGCTGCGTTTCCACTTGTAAAGCACGCAGCTAAGTTTCACTTTTTACCATTTTCTGCTCAAAGCGCCGTTTGATAACCGTGTGTTTGTGATGTTTTAATAAAAAAATGATTTAAAATGACAGAATTTCTTCTAGAAGGTAAAAATCTCAAATATATTGATGATGCTTGAAACGTGCGGCTCAGGCTGAAGTGGGTCTAAGACTGAAATGTTTCAAGTGTTTAAACTATCAACATAAATGTTTTCTGGGGTTTGGGAGGAAGTGGATTTTCTTTGAGACAAAAGTTTTAGGATTTTAAAGAACATCTTATGAGCAAAATCTGACAAACAGGCTTGACTGATTTTTGCTGTTGAACATCATTCTGCATCACTTCTTCTGGACATTTCTGGGTTGTTTTAATGTGTTGAGGGGAAACTGACATCTAGTGGCAGGATGCTGTTACTACACAGTTAAAAAAATAAACATTCACTACAGGAGGCTCAGTTTTAGCCACTTTATACACTTTAAAAGGATTTATGCCTCTACTTTATGACATGATGTGCCTTTTTAGGCTCTGGAGGGCTGGATTCAGCCTGCAGGCCTTGGGTTTCACACGCGCTTTAAGACAATAAAAATGGAAATAATGTCTGATAATTTGAAATTAAGTCTAAATATCCTCTGAAAAAGATGTCCAACCGTCACTAGTTGACTGAGAGTGACAAAGCTGACAAGGTCCAGAGAGAAAAACCCAAACCGTCTTCAGCAAGAAACACCGATCACAGGAAAACCAAGACTCACCTGAATAAAACCAAACCTACCGGATCTGTTATCTCGCTGTGAGGCCGTAACAATAAAGACGACCCCATCATGGCTGGCAGAGGCAAAGATGGAGAAGATGGGATATCCGATGACGTACGTCTGAAAGAGGGAGCAGAACCGGTTAATATACCAACCGGGTCTGTTAGAAACCTTCTCCTGTACCCAGACAGGAGGTTAAACAGGATGAAGGAGGATTTCTCACCTTTATGAGAATGCCGTCTGTGAAGTCCCAAAGTCTGACAGTGCCATCTGCTGAGCAGGAGTAGACCTGCAACGCACACACAGCTTTAACCACATAAAGGCTCACCTTTGATTAAAGAGACGTCAGCGGGGAACCTGTGAGCTACAGAATAAAACATCAGCGGCCTTCAGGCCTCCATCCCAACAAACCCAGAAAATAACCAACATCCTTGTCATTCGTTCCACACTCAGATGTCTGGTTTGCAGCTAATTAAGACCCTAAATCCAGTTTTTATCTTTCCACTGAAGAATAGAAACACGTTTGCTTTTCATGAGACTTAAACTTTCAGTAAGTCTGAACATATTAGGGTTTTTTATGACAGGCATAATGAAGAAAAAACTTAAATTACTCCCAAACCTTCGGCCTGTAGGCTAAATGAAGGCAGAACTGATCTGATTCTAATGATATCTGAAATGTTTCTATGAATTCTGATGCTGTGGACAGTTTTTAAAAGCTTGTGTCTCACCTTCTCAGCGTGGCTATTTACCAACACATTACCCGGGGACTCTTTCCTGTGACAGCAGCTCTTCTCACGGTAACAAACTTATTTTATGCTACATTAAACCTGAAGTTAGTTAGCCACGGGCAACCACCGGCACACCGGGGGCTCTGGCTGTTTACCTGCAGGTGGTTGGAGGGTCTGAGCAGCACGCCGGTCACCAGGTCCGTGTGTCCCCGCAGCTCCTGGACGCACTCCTCGGTCACGGTGCTGAACACCTTCACGTTGTGCCCGGAGGCGCAGAGGAGGAACCTGCGGACACAGAGTCACAACTGTGGGCTTCATCTCAACAGCAGCGGCAGCTTTTACAGACGCAGAGGTGTAGCGTTAGCGTTAGCTGCTGAGATTCGGATATCCGCTGCCCCGGAAACAACAGCCGGACCTCTGACGTTAGCTTCATAAACCGGAGTCTCACGGCTCACCAACCTGGAGTCGGAGCTGATAACCGGCTCCCTGAACGTTATTTTACTGCCTCCCTGGCGAACCACGCGGATTTCAGCCTGTTCCACCATGTTTTCATACCGGCTGACGTCACATCCGCCTGGTACCGCTACAGAAAACAGCCAGCCAGGACCTTACCGCCTCCTGGTGAGGGGACGTGGTACTGCAGATGAAACGTTCAGGACGTCATGGACGTCGCCATATTGGAAAGGTCGTATGGACACATTCTGAGGTCTAAAACGAGCAAGTAAGTAAAGTTTATTTGTTAACGAGTATAAAAATAAACACGTGTGCCAGAACCGATCCAACTGGATCCTAGCAGCTTTATTTTAACTATTAATTAATTTTTAATAGTATATTAAACCCACAACAGCTACAAATATTGGATTATTAGGGGGTTTTCATCATTTATTTATGCCGTTCTTTTTCTAGTATGGAAGTCTTTTTTTCCAATGAATTTAGAAAAAACGGAATTGGGAGCACACGTTTGGATTTATTGTGGATTATTATTATTATTATTATTATTATTATTATTATTATTATTATTAGTATTCACCTAATTCTTTTTATCAGTTTGTGTTTAAGACTTTCATGTTCTTCTTCTGTATATGATACATGTGCCCACGCCTTTCTGTTTTTAACCGCGTCTCTCTCCTGGACGAAGCCACTGAAGGAACTGTTCTGCTGCCTAGAACTGTAAATATACTCAGTTTTTTTCATCCCGCAGATTTTATTAGTGTCCCATTAAAGTTAATCTATTTAGCTGTAATTCTCTGGTAGGTTCCTCCTCTTATTAACTCTTTACTGTTTCTTTAAATAGAAAGTACTCCTGGAACAATGCTGTGTTCTCTGTCTTCTCAAAACCACAGTCGGTCGCTGCAGATTGCCGCTCACACTGAGCCTGGATCTGCTACAGGTTTTGTCCTGTTAAAAGGGAGTTGTTTCCTTCCACTGTTCCCATATACCTGCTTACTATGAGAGATTGCTGTAAAATTAACGAGAAAG
Source organism: Fundulus diaphanus (assembly GCA_037039145.1). Taxonomy (NCBI): domain Eukaryota; kingdom Metazoa; phylum Chordata; class Actinopteri; order Cyprinodontiformes; family Fundulidae; genus Fundulus; species Fundulus diaphanus. The sequence continues at coordinate 55,733,866 of CM073132.1, read as the reverse complement.
CAACTGTCTACTGTCGACTTGCTACATGCTAATTCAGGAGAGTCTGTACAGTAATGACACCAATGTTTATGTGGAGGAATGGAGATGAGTAGACAATGGGTGGATACTGCACAACTTCTTTTTTGGGACATTAAAAAATGTTTACTTAGGCTGTAGGTTGGGACTATATATCAAATTCACGTACAATAATGTTGTGCCCTTCTTGTATTTTCCTCCATAATGAAGATATGTTAAACCTTAGATGTGATTAAAGACGAATCATTGAAAGGATAAAGGAGCAGATGGAAGCTCATTATCTGTGTCAGGCAATGAACCACTTTCTCCACTGGGTGTCAACAAAACAGTTTAAATTAGTGACAGACTGGATCACGGCAGCAGAACTGGGAAAATAGAAACATATATAAACTGATTGATCGGATTAAATGTACCATTTTCCATTCAACAATTTTTACAACGTGCTTTAACAAGCAGCTCACCATGAACTCCAGCATCTATCAGGTGTTGGATGAAAATATGAGACCATCTGTTAAAAATTAAAGCTGACGCATAACTGGACCCTTAAATACCACAGTGACCCAAAACATGCCAGTAAATCCACCAAGGACTGGTTCAGAATCAAGAAATGGAAAGTTATTGAGTGGTCTAGTCAAAGCCCAGACCTTTATCTCATTGAGATGTTGTTGGATGTGTTGAAAGGGCAAAAAAAAAACTCAAACATCTCACAGGTGACAGTGAAGGGTGGAGCAAAATTTTCTCAGACTTGTGTCAGCAATATCAACAATGTATTTTGAACACCTGAGGTCAACTCATACCTGGACAGGTACATATCACTGGGTGATGCTGGTATTGCTCCTGATGTTAACCTGTAATAAACTGTATGACGTAAAGTTCAATAAAGGACTGAAGAATTTATTAAAATGTGTCACAAACAACACTGAAAATGTGGGTTTCTGTTTTTCTATTGTTTGATTCAGACTTTAAACGGCCTGTATGACGGAAAATCTACTTTTATGAGTAATTAACTGTGTTATGATGCTATTATTTCATAACAATCGGGCCCAAAGTGGAGTTCTGGTTGATTCATGCATGTCTGAGTGATCCTTATGAATTCAGGTCTCTGAGCAGCAGCACGCCCCCCCCCCCCCCCCCCCCCCCCCCCACCCCCACCCCCACCCGCCGTCCTGGAAAACGAGCGCCCATGACGGTTCTACGTAGAGCAGTCATTACCGCCCCCCTCCAGGAAGTACCTACTTTGACCTGGTACCTAATTAGTACCAGAAAAAACTTTTCACAATAAATGAATACTCTGTAGTGTCAAAGGCAATATTTCATCATATTTATGCCGATAGTTGATTTGGAAAGATTAAAAAGCCTGATATAGAGCCTTTAAATGGAGGAGAAGGTGGAAAAACAGACGACCGTATTCCCACAGCATGATTCCTCCTGATATAGCCTACAATGCCTGATATGTTACAGGTCCTCGGTTGTCGGAGTGAAGTGGCTGCTGATGAGCCTGTCACACTGAAAAACATCCATTTAAGCTGAGAATAGAAATATTCCCACAATGCTTTCATGATAAAAGATGTTTCTACAACGGCTGAAAATCAGAGGGAAAGACCGGAGTCAGGGATGACCCGCGGTGGGTAGATGGCCCAAAGATTGTAATCCAGTAAAAGTAGAAAGGTACGTTGCAGTAAAACTACTCCTAGATGTACCTGTTTCTGAGTAAATGTTTGAGTTACTACCACCTCTGGGATGAGCTAGTTTTTAGGTTTTCTGAATGCAATTAAATGATAATTAATGTTAATGTAATGTTTTTCTCTCTGTCTTTGGATAGGGTTCTTGGTTTTCTTGGTTAATAAATGAGGGAATTAAACCTTACTGTTAAATAGTGAGCTGTTGTTATTCTGTCCAAGTTGAAACAGTTAAAGGAAATAAACCGGATTGAATGTGAGTCAGAGTGAAAGGTGTGCTTGCTGTCTGTTCGTTGCTTGGATGGCGGGGGTTGGGGTGGTTTCCTGCTGATCTGCGGCAGCCAGTAAATGAGCTCTCTTCCTGAACTCAGCACTCTGTAAAACTGAAAGTCCCTGACAGAAGCAGGCGCACATGGTGACAGGGACTGACGGGAAAACAGTCCTCTGACGCCTCCAGTAACGGCTGAAGAGAAGCACATCCAGCTTTGTAAAGGAACCCTCCCAGAACCTGGACTTTCTGCCCCAACGCAGAGTTTGGAGAGTCTCTTGGTCTGGAAATACAAGCAGAATGAGCCAGTGGAAGCAGATTCAGCAGCTGGAGATGAGGCTCCTGGAGCAGGTGGACTACCTGTACGATGACAACTTCCCCATGGACATCCGACAGGGCCTGGCTGGCTGGATCGAGTCCCAGGACTGGTGAGTCCGGCTCGGTGTGCGTGGATGGGCGTCCTTCATGCTCCGCATTCTGCTGCACATTCTGCATTTAAACAAACATCTGCTTTTTGCCACTTGGAAGCAGTAATATTATCTTTATTATTTTTATTGTTGAGATTTTTCAGAAGGACATTTCAGAGAATTTTTCAGTTTTAATAAATCTGAGTTATTTCAATATATAAATAAAAAGTCTCAGTTCATCCTTCATGTTTATTAATACTTTATTTCCATCCACCGTCACTTTCCAGGCTAATTTTAGAGTTATTCTTGGGCTTGGAGCTTGGCAGTGGTTCTGTTCCAGTTGTTTAGGTAGTCCTTGTGCCTGACCACAGCAGCAGCTTAAGAAAAAATAAAGAAACTGAACAGGTCCAAGATAGAAAATAAATAAATGAATAAAATAGTTTGACCTCTATATTGTTTTGGCTGCTAATAAAAAAATTAACGATGTGGAATAATAAAAACAGTAACTGGGGAAAACAGAAAGCTGAAATTAGTGTTTTTGCTTTGAGAACATTTAAATCTAGATTACAACAACTAGAGCTAAAGGTCTTGTAATCTTAGATTGTTTGCAGTCACGTGATTCCTGGTGAATCCTGGCTGAAATGTTATCAGCTGGAGATCAGCCAAGCTTAACCTGCTGCTGCTGCTGCTGTCGCTGTTTAAAAGATCCCAGTTCTCCAGACACAGTAAGAGATATTTTACAGAAACCTGAAAAATATTTGAGACGCCTCCTACTTGTTTGAACCTTTGAGTTTTTCCCACTTGTTTATATCCTCCTTTCTCTTCATTTGTTGAGCCACTTAACCCTGAGGTATAAATGATTCCCTGGCCTATTAATCACATGGCAGACACGTCGTTCAGACTGAGAAGATTCAGATGCTTTAAGCACGGCTGTTCAGACCTGGGAGTAAAACCTGTGGTGAGGCCTCATGAATGGGCTCTGAATGCAAATACACAACGAGCAACGTCACACAGTTAGCTGTCAACAGCAGCTCAGCTGATGTTTCTGGAAAACAATTCAATTCAATTAAATGTTATTTCTATAGCTCCAATTCACATCACATCATCTCAAGGCTCTTTACAAAGTCAGCTTCCATCAGATCCTCCAGGTTGGTCAGAAAGTTTCCTCTCTAAGGAAACCCAGCAGGTTGCATCAAGTCTCTCCAAGCAGCATTCACTCCTCCTGAAAGAGCGTAGAGCCACAGTGGACAGTCGTCTGCATTGTTGATGGCTTTGCAGCAATCCCTCATACTGAGCATGCATGAAGCGACAGTGGAGAGGAAAACTCCCCTTTAACAGGGAGGAGAACCTCCAGCAGAACCAGAACCAGGCTCAGTGTGAACGCTCATCTGCCTCGACCCACTGGGGCTTAGAGAAGACAGAGCAGAGACACAGAAAGCTCAGAAGCTCACATTGATCCAGGAGTACTTTCTATGTTAGATGGTAATAGAGGATGATCTGCCTCCCCTGATGATGTCACAGCTAACAGAACGCCAGACCAGGTGTACCTTCTATGAAGAGAAAAATCACAGAGAACAAAAAGTTAAAAGCTGAAATAACAACAAACAATGCAGATTGGAGAGCAGTAGGAGAACTCAGCAGAGTGAGAGAAATAGGCAATGTTAAAAAGATGCCTTTCTTATAAATACATTGTGAAAATGATACATTGTTCAAAAGATACACTGGTAAAACGATACATTTTTAAAAAGTTACATCGTTAAAAAGATACATTTAAATATATATTGAAAAAGAGACACTGTTAAACAGATACATTAAAAAATACATTGTTAAAAAGATACATAGTTAACCAGATACGATCTTACAAAGAAACAATGTCAACAACATCCAACTGTGGCTCAGTGGTAAATATTTGTCTTGATTCAGAACCTTGTGTGTTCAGTTCCAGCTACTGCTTCCCAGCAGCTTAGGAAAAAGACACAGTCAGAAAATACTGCTAATAATTTGTATTTTGTGTGTATTTCAAATAGAAAACACATATTCTCAGATAAGAGAAAAATAAAAATCAACCGATTCAGGCCGTCAGCATTGATTTCCACAACTGTCTTGGACCAGATCTGATCACCATGTATATAATTAAATAACGTGAAAAAACATTTACATTATATAAAGCTAAATCCAACTTTCACTTCAATTATTCTGCAATTGGGGATATTTTTAGGACATTTGCTTTGAGTTTGTTTTGTTGATAATTTAATGAAATATATTTTTCTAAATGTAATAAAAGAGCACAGAAACATCCCAGTTTGTGTGTTGCCTGACAGATTTTCATTAATATTCCTATAAAGCAAATCCTTTATTGTATGAAGTCTGACAGCAGAAGCTTTGCGTCTGCCCACATCTTTGGAGACTCGTTGAAAAGCAGAACACACTGATTTTAATACCATATTGGTATATCTCTACTTCTATTTTTATTGGGTTTTAGGAACTAATTATCTCATCAAAATAAAGTAAAGCAGGCAAAACAAGATGATTATTTGGTTTACTGGGATGGTAGTTTGATTACTTCCTGAAGCTTTTGTTTACAACCTCCTCCACATCATTTCCTGTCTGTTCACCACAGGTAGAGGGTAATGGGCCTCAGCAACTACCATAAAACATTTAAACTGTGATATTTAGTTTTTTTCTTTATCTCAAGTCAAATGTTCACTCGTATAATAATGTAATATTCAACTGAAAAACAAAAAAACGTGCGCACCCTTGCGCTAATACCTTGCTGAAGGCTTCAGTCTTCGTTAATTTAACTACAGGGAATCTGATCAACCAAAAGATTCAGCTCTGCAAGTTTGACTGGATCTTTCTGATATTTATCTATTTTTTGTCTTTCGGCTAAAGCCATAGTAGACAGTTTACAAAGGAACAAAATAATCTCTTTAGGAACAGGTATCAACCAGAAAAAGGGTGTAAAACATTTCGCAGCCTCATATATAGACCCATTCAATAAATGAGAATATTATTGAAAAGTAACTCCATCAATAAATGAAACACATGTAGATTATTTACACACAGATGGATGTTTTCAAGCTTTTATATCCGGTAATTATGATGATTTTCTGTTTACAGCTAAAGAAAATACAACATTTAAGATTAGAAAATTACATCAGACCAATAAAATAAATGTTTAATTCAGTAATGTGGGTTTGTTGACAAGTATGTTTATTACCTGCCTAAAGGTTGTAATTTTTGAAAAGGTCCTTTTAATCTGGCAAACTGGTCCCATGAGAACACACTTTAATTTATTGACTGTATACATCGTGGACAGATAAAGCTAATTAGAGACAATATGGAACAGCAGAGACATGACAAAAAATAAGCATTTCTTCAAAGTTGATGAAAATAGGAGACATAAACGTATCATGGAGGCTGCTGAGAGAAAGACGGGAAAACCGATGGAGCTGCAGAAGTTTCCTGGTTGGTTTACTGGTTTTGACAACAATCTCCTGTATTCACCATTTCTCTGAACTAAGGAGTATAGTTAAAAATAACCCTTTTAACACACCATACCAACTTTATGAAGCCCTTCAAAACAACCACAGCTGAAACAAAGCACATAACTGCAAACTAAAAACGTGGCCCAAACACTATCATCTCTGTTTCCTTTTCATTACAAATTTTAAATGTAAGGCCACCCAAACAATCCAAACAAAGTGTGCGTTGACTGAAAACCTATCCTGCTTTAGCGGCAGATACATAGCAGTGTAACGTAATACTTTCTTCAGACATTTCATGAAGGCTGGCATAAAAACTGCACACCAGAGGTAGAAGAGCATCCCCACAGTGAAACGTGTAATTATACCTCGGATTTTTGTCAAGGTGAAAACATCTTGAATAGTTCCAGGTAGCAGTCAGTTTAGGTTTAAAACTTTCCAGTAAAAATGAAGATTTTAATGGAAGAGGCAGAATCCAGAACTGAATCTTATAGGAAATCTGTGGTGTGGCCTAAGAGGATTGTATGTCATTAAGTGTATTTTCCTCAAAAACTCCTTTAAAGGGGACATATCATGCTTTCAATACCTTCCTGTTCACATTGAAATCATTCAGTTGTGGTCTATTTAAAGTGGAACTCAGCTTTGGTCTGAGTTCCTTGTTATTTTTGCCTCACAGCTCCTCCCTCACCCTGTTCTAAGCTGCGTCTGAGAACACCTCGTTCTGGTGCCGTCTCTTTAAATCTAAAGGAGGCTCTTCCAACCCTGCTCCCCTCCAGGTCACAGAGCGTTCCACTCCACTCCGTTTTTGTTGTCTGCTGGGGGACGGTGTGATGAACAACCGCACATTTACACGTATCCATTTGTAGCTTTGCCATCCATTAGCTTGGACTACAAACCCTGCGAGAAATAAAAATAGTGGATTTGCAAAATCAGTTGGCTGGGAAATCATGACCTTGTTTTGCAGCTCTGCAGCAAATACTGTGACGTAATTGTAAAAAAAAAAAGAAAAAAGCACAGAGACAATTGAAATATGAGCCAACTAGGATATAAAGATATCTACGTAGCTCCTGGACAGACTACATTCAACTTTTCTGCTCTCATAGAGACTCCAAGTAAACAATAACATGTATTTCAAGGTTAAAAAGTGGATTTTGCATGATCTGTCCCCTTTAAAACAAAAATGACAAATTCATTGGACCACAGAATTGGTGAAAGTGGCAAACCAGTCAAAGATTTAAGCTGAGCCGCTTAAATTGTGGTTTATTGGGCCTCTAAACTCAACCAGGGGACAGCTACTCTTGAACTAACTTAGAGCAGTGAAACTAAAGCCCACTCCCCCCAGTGACGTCAGAGTTCATGGTTTATTCCACCAGCAGGTTAGTCTGCTCCACCCTCTTTCTCCTTCAGCAGGTGTGAGTGACAAACACAGATATCTTTACATCATCTTTTTATCATGTCATAACGATGTAAACAACCAGTGTGCTTCATTTAGCATGGTGAAATGTCGTTGTGTTGAATTCTAAACAAACAGATTACATTTATCTGCAACCTAATTCAGGTGAACACCAAAAACCCAAGATAAAATTGCAATGGGAAAGTTTGAAATAATAGTCCTAAATAAGATGAAATAAAAACTGAAGAGATTACCCAGACTTCCTGGTGTGTGGCTGTGCAAACAGCCATCAAAAGTATTAGTTTAAGGCTCCACTTCTAACGTATTTGTTTGTTTTTTTGTTTAAATTAATAAGATCATTTTCACAACATACAGTGTGAAAAACTGTTGTGAAATTATTTCCTGATCTCATATTTTTGGCACAGAAACTTGGCAAAGAGAAAGAGTGGCATGAGTGGATACAGTTAGTACCCATGGATACTGATTAACTTTCATTCGTCTTCTCTCCAGAGCAGAACTCCACCTGCTCTCACTACAGATCACAATGTCATCTGCAAACATAGTCTACAGGGTCTCATGCTGACCTTGTCTGTCAGCTGCTTTTCTTTGGCAAACAAGACAGGCCTTGGAGCTGAACTTTCTTCTGATCACTCCACCATATTGAACCCCATCAGTCAGCCGTACTCCCACACACCTCACCACTGTCTCACTGTTACTGCATCACCCTAACGTACTTCTGTGCCACGCCCAGTCATGCCATACAGCTGTGAGGCACCAGAACAGGCAGGAAATCAAAAATTCAAACCAGACAATGTTGCATTTAATGGGTTTATTTACAAAAACCAGACAGTCTGAATGCAAGCTGCAGATGTCAGGCAGGATGGCAGAGGCTTGGTCCGGGTCAGAGGGACTGGGTTGGGTCACATACAGGTGGTCAGAACAGAGATGGGAGACACAATCCAGGGGCTAGGTAAGGCTTGTTAGTCACGGTACAATCCAGGTCCAGAAGCTTGATAGATGTCCAATAAGAGCAAGGCAAGGAAGGAAAATCCTAGGAATGTTTAATGTGCTCTTGACAAGGCAAACAGGCATGCAGGAATGCTGAAGATCTACCTGGATGTTTCAGTAATCTGGCGCTGTCCTGCTGTCAGCTGTGATCTTAGGAGCCAGAAACAGGTGTGTGGAATCTGAGCTGATTGGGACGAGGCAGGCTGGCAGGTGCGGCGAATAAGGCTTGATGACAACGAGCAGAACGCAGATAGCAGACAAGCCGGAACCATAACAGAATTTATGGCCAAGTTTATTTCCTTGGTCAAATTATTTTCTCTCACCCCAAAGACTTGAACTTCTTCTCACCCTTTCTGGATTGAAGTGATCCCACAGTACTGACATCAGATAGTAGTGATGACCTTTGTCAGTTAGAAGTTGGATGTTTGAGGCTCTGATGTCAGGGTACAGTCGCTCCCATATGTCAAATGTCCAACAACATTTAAGTCACCTCACAAAATATCTTTATCATTTAAAGTTTCTGTTATGCATTATGGAAATCATGTTCCTCTTCTTGATATTTTCTGAAATAAGGCTCTGCTTGTTGTTCAGGGATTCTGCTGTCAACGACGAGCCAATGGCTTCGGTTATGTTCACCAACCTGCAGACCCAGCTGGAGAAGGTCCGAATGCAGGAGCAGAACTTCCTGCAAAGACACAATATGAAAATTATTCAGCAACAGCTACAGGTAAAATTTACAAACGATGCCTACTTCAGTTTTGTGTTTTTACATTTGAGAGCTGAACTTTCCCTACAAACCCTGGAGTTTCAGTTATCTGTTGTTTTTCAGGAACATCACGCTTTTGGTTCCTTTGCACTTCTTGTCCTTCCAGTTTTTATGCTTTTTTCTTTTCATATTTGTTAAGATCACCGTGCATATACTGAAGAAAGTATATAATTTACAACAAGGTTCTGTTATTCAAGTCCAAACTTCACATGAACTAGTTTGTTCAGAATAAAAAGGAGTATCTGACCCCTATAAATTGTAATTTTAGCAACAACTGGTCACCACCAAGATTGAAGTAAAAAGAAACAAAATTCAAATTCAGCTCGAGAACTAGAGAAGCAGGCCTTGCACAATGTCCCATTTTTGATTTATTTCATTAACAAAGAGCAACCTAAATGAATAAATCAAAATTAGCATTTAAAATAATATTTCAGATTACTAATAAAAATTCTGAAGTATTTTTAGGAATAAAATGGGCTTCATGTTTTTTTTTTTAATCCAGGCTAATAAAATCAGTGTAGGAGCCAGGGAAAATTGACTGAGGATTTAAAAATAAAAATTATAGAGAACTCAAATAAAATAATGAGAACTTTAGCTTGCTAATGTTTACAGCTAATTATTGTGTAATTTTCAAACTGTTAAAATTGCTCATGCTCATGCACATTTATTTTCCCAATGTCTTAATCATAGTATAAAAAAGCAAAAGAAGTAAAGGTATTATAAATTAAAATCGATTAATAATGTCTAAAAAGGTTTAACAAAGAAATGTTCAGCTCACCATCTACATATCACAATTGCATTTATCAATTTTTGACAAATTTTGTCTTTGTAATCCCAATTTTTTTACTTGATATTCTGATTTTAAGTAGCAAAGTATTGTTGGACATAAAAAATCACAGTAAAAATTTAATATTTATGCATAAAGTAACCATGTATTCTCTGAAGTTAGCAAAAGTGTAAAAACAAATGTAATAAAGATCACATGATGCTCACCAACCAAGAGATATTCTGGAACAAAACTTACTTTAAATATAACATCAGAATATACAGTAAATGTACCAATTTGTGTTGAGGATTGAAATATAAAACTGGCATAATTTTCATCTTGCCCAACAATGTGAGTTACATAGATGTGACTAATTGGGGGAAATTATATCTGATGTTGACCCTAATGTCTATGCCATTTGTAAACACATATGCATAGAAAGCTTATTTTCCACTCTAATTGTCAATCTATGAGCTACACGAGAGGCGTTATGAGTAAAAAATGTGAAACAGTAAACTTTAAATCCAACATGACAGACTTAAAGGTGAGGCTAATTTATTGGGTCCATCTTTTTCATGCTGCCCAGTTATAATTGTTTTATCACAAGCAAAATTTCATGCTTTCTTCACAAAGTTAACAATTTGGCTGAAAATCTGACCTTAGCTGCTAAAGTTATTTGTCAAAAAGGCCATTTTTGATCTACACTCTATGGCCACTTTATTAGGTACGCCTGTTTTGTTGCTTGTTAACATGTGAAACCTTGAACCAGATGAGCTACAGCGACAGAAGATGACACCAAATGCCACTTCTGTCAGCTAAGAACATCAATCTGAGGTTACAATTTACTCAGATCCACCAAAACTGGATGATAGCAGTTTGGACAAACGCTCCCTGGTCCTAAGAGTCTTGTTTCAGCTGCATTAGAAACAACACGGCTGCAGAGATCCATCCTGCCTTCTTTTAATGGTTCAGGCTAGAGGCCATGGTGTCATGATGTAGGGGGTATTTTCTTTGCAAACTTCAGGGTCCTTTGGTACCCGCTTAGCATCCTTTAAACCCCACAGTCTACCCGAGCATGTTGCTGACCATCTCCATCCGGTTATGACCACGGTGGACCCATGAGGGCTGCTTAGAGCAGGAGAAGGCTCCACGCCCCAAAGCTCAGATCATCTCACACTGAACATAATGATGTTTCAGTACTTCAGGGTCCCACAGGCACCAGATCTCAGTCCAGCAGTTCAGCTCTGGGACGTGGTGGAACAGGAGATTCCCGCCTTAGATGGTCAGCCGACAAAATCTGCAAAAACTGTGTGAAGCTTTCATGTCAATATGGACCAGAATCTCTGATCTGCCGTGAAGAATTAATGCAATTCTGTGAGTAAAAGGGAGTCTAACCCATTATTAGCAAGGTGTGTGTAATAAAGTGGCAGTGAGTGTAGAAAGACCACTGGAAGAAAGAAGGAGCAAAGAAAAAGTCTCTGATTAAATTTTAGCATGTTGTCGATGATTACAAAGGAAAGAAGGAGATGCTGAAAGTGTCCAATGGAAGGATTTTTATGCATTTCTTTATCTACAAAACTTTCCTTTTTGATATCATTTAGTTTCCCAACCCATGAATAATTCTGTCTGGATTCACATTAGTCTCTGTTATCGTCTACAGGAAAATGTCTCTCTTTACTTTCGTAAGCATCACTATGAAACATTTAATCACACGTACAGAAACCAATTTATTCCTGTTGAAATCTTCCTGCACTTTGTGAGCAGTAACACAAGACCTCTGCCATTAAAACTGAAAAAAGTTGATGCGGTTCAGAGCGGAGGACAAACACGTGCCTGATCCTGTCAACACTTGGTTTTAAAACATTAAGCAGAAGTAGCTGGATGGTGTTTGGTGAGAAGGAAGTAAAATCTAGTTCATGTTCACTTTAAATGAGCTTTAAATGTGTGGCTAGTTTCTTGTTCTAATATTGTTGCATCAGGAAATGTTTTTGCCCTTAAACCCAACCATCCAATCAAGAGAACACGCTGTAAATATCCATCTGAATGCAGATGTGCATAGATCAGATTTTATTCCCCTGTTTCAGGTTATTTCATGCTGAGAATGCAGTTTGGTTGAGGAGTTCTGCAGGATGTTTGGTTGAAGATGCACACGTCAGTAACATGAGCACATATATCTTGTTCTTGAAAAGATATTCACCTTTGCAGAACGAGGCTCACACCGCTGTTTCCGCTCTTATGTGAATGTTTGTGTCAAAGTAAACATGTCAGAGAGGAAGCATAGACTCCTGAGCAGTACTCACTGGTGTTTGTGGTTTACTGCTGCTGTTATGTGTCTCTCTAGATCCATGCAACACATGAGAAGTACATAAACGGAGACTTTGAGTCGTATTTTTGCTTACACTTTAATTCTGTCTTGTTTAAAATTATCTCTGTTGCTCTTGCCAAGAGTTGCATCCGTTACATTAATAGCACAGCAGCGAGAGGTAAAAACCAGAAGCGAAAAGGGAAGTAAACTTGTGATTTGTAGATGCTGGAAGCACGAAAACAAACTAAACCTGAGCTCATCGGTGGCAACGATCTCTCTCCTGAAAGTGTAGGTGTGCATCTGATCCTTTGACTTTCCACTAACGTCTGTGATGAAGTCTTAGTCACTCCTGTGGGTGAGGGGAAATTTTCCTCTCCCCTCAAAGAAAGTTTCTGTGCTTTTCTGAATGGGCAGATGCACAGACCAACACCACGCTCGGAGTTGTAAATGTCAAGCAAAAGCATTGTTATAGCGGTGAGAATACCGCTGTGGGAAAGTCTGTGGCTGCTAAATATGTGCTAATTCTTTTTTTTTTTGTCTCTTGATTATTTATGGAGCTTATTTGAAGAAACAATAAAATTTTAGTAATTGAAGAATCTAAAGTGTGCAGGACACTAAAAACCTTGTATATAGAAATACCTTTATTGTCCAACAATGGGGAAATTTGGGCGTAACCGTGGCAAAACATGTAAACAGAATAAACCAGATTTACGGACTAGATTAAGCAGTATGAACACAAAAGCTATTTTAGAGTTAAGTTGTAAAGCAGAAGGAAATTAACTTATCAGAAAGGAAACAAATACTGACATTTATTAATAGATAGTACAGCATATTCAGGTAGAAAAGCATATGTTGCATAAAATATTTTGCAACATATGCATTTTAATATATATTAAAATATTGTTAAGAATGCTGCTGGAGAACACAATATTCAGCTGGACACAGAGCTTCGTTTTTTAAAATTGTTTATTGCAGAATGTGAATAATGGCAGATGAGGCCGGCAGTAATGGGCAGGAGACCAGAGGATGCAGGTGGGGTAGATGGCAGAACCAATGCTGAACAGGAGTGGCAGACCGTGACAGACTTGATGCAACCTGCTGGGTTTCCTTGGAGAGGAAACTTTCTGACCAACCTGGAGGATCTGATGGAATCTGACTTTGGAAAGAGACTTGAGATGATGTGATGTAAATTGACGCTATAGAAATAAAATTTGAATTGAACTGAGTAGAGTGAGCATCAAACTGCTTGAGGGGGAAATAAGTTTGTCAGTCGTCAGCATATAGATGGAATGTAATCACATATTTCAGACAAAAATGTGCCTAAGGCAAAAGGTACCGGCAGAAAAGAAGTGGTCCAACAATAGAGCCTGGTGGTACCCCCCATGGTAGGTCAGCACAGGATGAGGTAGACTCACCAATCTTCCCACAAGGACTTCTATCAGAGAGGTAGGACCTCATCCACTGCAGAGCTGACCCACTAATACCAACCCATGTCTCCAGCCGTGAAATCAGGAAATCATGGTCTACTGTGTCCAAGGCAGTACGTGGTCTCCATATCTGCTAAAATGTTATTTAAAACACTTGACAGAGCTAATTCTGTACTGTGAAATTATTTAAAACTTAAATATTTCTTACATTTTATGCTTATTTTACACAAAGCAAATGTGGAGACAGGTCTGAAATTGGAGTTGTGCCCAGGTTTGTTTAGCAATGGATGAAGAGCTGCATGCTTAAAGCCTTTTGGTACCTGGTCCACACAGAAAGAGCCCAAGCTGGGATTTGAACTATGCACCCTCTTGCTGCAAGGCACCAGTGCTACCAACTGCTCCACTGGGCAGCCCTGCTTTAACACCATTTATCCTGTTAAACTGGAAGTTTGTACTTACAGTGAAATTTCTTACTGTAACATTGTTTAGAACTAAGTATGTTCTTGTAAGAATCTGAGAAAATGTGGGCCTACAGTAAATGTAATTTAACCAATATTTTGGTTAAGTGGAGGGAAATGGATGCATGAAGGTGTTCTGCCATCTTAGTGGTGGGTGAACATGTCCAACCGGAAGCTTAAAGTGCTTAAACTAATCCTGAATGCAATCCTTATAGTAAAACAGAAAAAGCTCATTGTGCCTTTTCTTGGGAAAACTGTTTCCTAGTTATTAGGAAGTTCATTATTCCTGCTTTCCCAGATGAGTCTGGAGCAATGGCATTATCAGTGTCCCTGCTCCAATAAACCAGATTTATATGGTTAGATAACCTCATCAGCTGGTTTGTGCACACTGTTCACGTTTTGCTCTAACTTTTTATCTTATTTTTGTCTTTTTATTGCTCTCTCAACCCAATTTCCTGTCAGCTTACTGTCAAATAAGGGCCACTCCTGTGAAAAAAGAAGCGGGGATCCCCTGCATTCTTAAAACTTATTTTTGTGGACTTATGGCAGCAGAAATAGGCCTTTGTGTCACATCAAATTCTCCCTAAGAGAATTTGATGAATTATTAGGGTTTGCAGCTGTGATTTGGTTTAAAATAATCTAGCATTTTACCCCCACTGAATAAATGTGCAGAAAGTAAAGGCTGTATCTTTCTAAAATATTCAGCATCACATTAAGGTACTTTAAAAGAAAGATTTATTCATAGGCTTTTTGCATCTTTACCAGCTGTAAAGAGCTCTGTATATTACAAGTTAAATAGATCAATGATAAAGAACGGTATCAGTTTCAAGCTGCTGTTGTGGTCGTATGAGAAAAGTGTTAAATATGACCCATGTGACAGTGAGGCTGAGGTGTCCACCATACTGTATTTTCTCACGCTGAGCTCTTGTTATTGGTCACGTACAGCTAGCATGTGGGCAATCTAACAATAAAGAAGCAGTTTTTATTTCAGGAGAAGGAAGAGAACATGCTACATTTTAGCACCCATCGCCATATTAGTTTACATCAGGATATTTCACCGTCATGCAGAATTACAGGCCATTTGAGGAAGAGATGCCCGGATCGGATGTCTGCTTCGATATGGACTAATTAGCCGGATCGGATATCGGCTGATTGATGGCGATCCAACGTTACGATCATTCATTCATTTCTTTTTTTATTAATATCATACACAGCAATACAGTTACGGCAATCTAGTCACTTTTATTCTATGTTTGCAACGGCGGTAACGCAGAGCATGCAGAGCAGCCAGCGGTGAGCAAACACAGAGCAACACGGAGCAAGTGCCGGACCGAGCCGAGTCTGCTACTTGGAAACTTTTCAATCTTGATGCGCCAACAAGTACGATTACAACATGCAGCGTCTGCATTGCATAAGTTACGGGTGGTGGGGGTGATAAGGTTGGAAAATTCAAAACCACAAACTTAAATAAGCACCTTCAGAAGCACCATGCTAAATAACATGCTGAACTTCTTTTAACAATCTTTATTTCAAGCCTGATAACTTCACTCACATGGCTAGGTACACGGTTTATTCATTCAACAGTGGCATCGGATCGGTATCGGGTATCGGCCGATACGCTTAGCCCAGGTATCGTATCAGACTGGTTCAGAAAAAACTGGATCGGTGCATCTCTAATTTGAACAGAGGAACTCAGTGAACTGGAGGCGGGTGAGAATACCAACCATGGACATCCTGTAAAGGTCAAAAGTCTTACAATGATTGCTGACTGCAGACATGCTTTGATAAATATAGAAATTTAAAGCATACAATTTAAAAATCTTTTAAAAAAAAATTCTAATAAATGTGAGCTGTGTCCTCCTGTCATTACATTTAGATAATTTACTATTTACAACAAAAAATAAAATAGCTTTTGTTGCAGTTTTAGTGTTTAAAAGTAAACATTGTAAATGATTGGTATATTAAAGGTCATACTTTGTGGTTTGAAAAAAGTTTAAATCTGTTAAGAATTTCTTTACTTAACGTTTTAGAAGTTTTCCATCTGTGATTTTGTTTTTTAAAAATCAGGCCCTAAATTGAACCAATTAAATGTGGCAAATAACTGGAGCTGCAGGCTTGTAAGCAATTATATCATTCTTTTAAAGATTTAATTTCTTGCCCTATGATTATCCAGCTCTCACTGACTTATCATAATTAGTCTGCAAAAAAATAAGAAAAGAAATTTAAATGCATGATATGCGCTTGTAACTCATCTGCTCTGTTTTTGTCTTTAGCCATATAAAGAGTATTTCATAATAACAAAAATAACCAAATTATCAAAGCAGCTGGTCTCAGTCACATGTTTTTGTGAGTAAAAAATCTGAAATATTCACATTAATGTGATCCATATTTTCTTTTAACCCTTTTTTATCCATCTGTCGGCTTTTTGTTTCTGCTATTGCGCTAAAAAACTTTCATATCAAATAAATGCCAAATACTGAAAGCTGGAGTTGTCTTGGAAAATGGCACAGAAGCACACTCTTACTACATTCTTTTGACATATCTCTTTCCCTATAATCTTTTTCCTATAAGAGAGTTTAACACTGCTATGTTCCTCTTAAATAAAATATTCTGTTTAGGCACATTATATGACACAATCTTCAACCATGCAAATCAAGGACACCATCTGTACTGTTACTGTTGGCCAATAGTGGTCTGAAAGAGAGAAGTTATTGCATGCTGTGGCAGCTGGTCTGCTTCCTGTTCCACCCACAAACAATAAAATTAGAGTGCACAAAAAGTCAGTTTAATCTATTACTTTTAATGGCTAGGACGTCAGTCTTCGGGTCATTTTTTTAATGCTTTTTTATTTTTCACGTGTCTTGTCTGTCAGTGTAGCATTAAGAATTGCTGTCTTAATGCCAAAGAGAGACCAACAGATTTTAGTTTCACAAGCGGAGCCTTACTTCTTTCACTATAGTGCTCTGCTTGATGTAAATATGAAAATTTTTTATTAGATATTGTTTTTGGGATTATTTCTAGGTCTGTAGACACAGAAATGAAAACGTAAAAGAGAAAGAAAGGAAGAGCAAAAGATGAGGCATGATAAAAGGGAGAAAATGTGACAAAAATAGAGGAGAGGAAAAAGAGAGAGAGATATAACATCCTCTGAGTCTGCTTCTACACCTGCAGAGAGAGATATAAAGAACAGCAGAACCAGCTGATAAAGTATCACAGGTACAAACAACACCTTGATACCATCACTGAAGAATAAACAGGATTATTTAATACGACATGTAGAAAGTGACAGCTGAAGATAATAACAGGGGTTCTCTGTATGGAAGTGAGTCTGTAGCACCTGGATCCACCTGTAGGAGTTTGTGAGAGTGAACCTGTGTCTGTGAGGTTTATCCATGAGAAAAATGCTCAGCAGTGATTCTGAGGAGCCAAACGGTTTGTTCTAACTTAAAAATACTGTTTTTGTGTTTGAATGTGGCTCCAGAGGAAATACACGACCAACCCTACGGCCGTGGCCAGAGTGATCTCCACCTGCCTCAGGGAGGAGCGGCGGATCCTGTCCAGCACCTGCACACAGGAACAGGTTTGTCTCAACGTCTTCCCAGAAGGGAAAGTCCCTCTACTTCTTCTTTACCACTGCTGCTGGTGAATCAGGGCGACCAGGAAAGAAGACGTTGCTTACCCGCCCAACCGTTTCGCTTCATTCCTAACAAACTGGGTCAGAAACCAAGAGCTTTTAGCTCCGAGTAAATGTTGCAATAACCAGAAATTAACCTGAAACTAGAAACTCACTCAAAAATCCCCTAATATGGAACCATTAACTTTAAACTTTATCACATATTTTAGAGGTTTAGAAGCCCATGTCATGTAAATGTATTCATTAAAGAAATAATTTAAGGTTGTTATACAGTATAGAGTATAGATTCAAAGGTAATGCGTCTTTGGTTTGAAACATTTTACAATTGACTGGTTTTCTGGGTCGTGCACAATGATAGAAAAATTCATTTCCATGTCAGTTAGAGACAAAGTTAGAGACAAAGCCAAAAACCAACAAAGCAAGCCCCATCACAGAAAGTTACCCAACAAGGGTGCAAAACATGGCGGCAGTGAATGGAAGCAGCTGAAAATCTCACTTTTCTACAAATAATCATTCTCTTTTAATTCATGATGGTTTAAAATAAGTGCTCTACAGAATAAAAAGAGCATTCTGAGGACCACATCTGCTTTACCGCTGAAACTACTAGTCATTCTTTGGTTTGTTCCCGAACAACATGTTATTGTGCCATAAAAAGTCACTTCAAGCTAATGCTGGTGGATTGTAGAAGTTAAAAACAGGGATATAAAATCAGAGCGCTGCTGCAGTCAAACACTCTCTCCTTCATTCAGCTCAGACACTGTGGGAAAAACAAGTTGTTGTGGCTAAAACCAAGCTTGAGGAAAGTTTGTAAAAAGCTGGCGTTGCTTTAGTTTAATAAAGTGATCCATGGACATCGGCAGAACATACTGGCAGAGGACCGATAGAAAAGAAAAACTATTGCAGGATATTTGGGATACTCAGAAGTACTAACTCTGTCCTATACTGTGTTGTTAATAAGAAACTGATCATATTCCTGTTACATGGTCTGTTTTATCTACACAACCATCCAGTTTCTAGCATTCTGTACGGTCTACCATGTGTTCTGGTGTAGGCCTGCTCAATATTAGGAAAAATGTGCTGTGCAATAACAATATGACAGCAAACACAGACTCAAGACAATGAGCAGTTTATCCAACTACTTAAACAAAATGGCGGTCATCTGCACTTTTGGCAATAAAACAACGTATTTGTTGGTTCTTCATCACTCTGCCCCCCTCTTTATCTTTTGAAACGTTTTATGCTGCCTTAAAAGGGACAAAATCAAATTTTAGCCCTAAGTGAGGCAGTGAAAGAGGCTGCTTCCTCTTATTTCAGTAATCCTATAAGTCACAGCAAGGATATTCCTAGGGTGTTATTGACAGCATCAATAGTATAATGTCTCCTCCGCCTCAGAATGCTATCGCTTTCTGATGATGACTGCAGCATATTTCTTAATCATCTTCTGAACAAGGTAATGGTTTTGACATCTAAGATCCCCCTGAGTTTCCCCTGCTCTCCAGAGACTTCACCTCCTTCTGTCTTGTCTGGCTGAAGCAACAAGTGGATAACTCATCAGTTCATCACACCGTCCCCCAGCAGACTACAAAAATGGCCGAACGGCGAGGGAGTGGAACGCTCCGTGACCTGGAGGGGGGCGGGGCAGGAAGTGCCTCTTTTAGATTTAAAGAGACGGCACCAAAACGAGTTGTTCTCAGACAAACCTCTGAACAGGGGTAAAACGGGGGAACGAGGGGGTAAATTAACGAGGAATTCAGTTTATATAGACCACAACTGAATGATTTCAATGTGAAAAGCAGTATATGTCCCTTTTAAATTACTAGTGTCACCAAATATATCACAGAGCCTGAATGGCGGCTGAGTATTTAGCAATCATTTATTACAGTTCAGGCAGTTTAACATTTATATTGTGATAACAAATATTTGACGTGTTGTGCAGCCTTACGCTGAAGTTATTCCTCTTTTTATTGTAACCTCCTCAGATCAGTGGGTGTTTGGCCTTGACAGACTTTCGTTATGTGAGAAAATTTTCAAAAGATTACTTTACTGCTTTGAAAAACAGGGAATAGCCTGATTCTGGTGTGTTTTTACTAGTTTTAACAAAACTTACAGTTTTTTTGGCACCAGAGAACTGAAGAAATACCAAATATTAGTGAAGATAACTCAACATTTTGAACAGGGGGCGCTGGAGCAATCGTTGCAGAACTCTGTGGCCTTTGAAAGACAGAAGAACATGGACAACAGAGTGGGGATCATCAGAAACAGTGTCCAGGTAAAAAGTTTGTTTAAGACATGTACAGGCTGGGAGTATTTTATATTTGATTAATCGATATGAAATGTTTGTCTGTAGCTGATGGACCAAGCTGTGAAAAACATTGAGGACATGCAGGATGATTTTGATTTCTTCTACAAGACGTTGCAGTCACGAGGTGAGCACCGGTCTGAACTGCAGTCACAGTGATTAAATATGATTTAGTCTTTTAACCTGTACCCACAGCTGAATCAAAACCTCAGGACCAGAAAACCATGTATATTTATGCCATGCAATTATTTTCAGAATCAACAGATAGAACCTCTGACATGATAAAACAGGGAATAACAAGACTACAGGAAATGCTCAACAGGCTTGACTTTAAAAGGAAGGTATGCAGAGCAAGGGCAAAGAATATTCACAGATAAAGTCTCATTGTGCTATCTGAATAAAATAAAACTGTTTATATTCTCCGTTCTTCCATTCCCTTTTAGGAGATTTTGTCCAAAATGGATGTGGTAATCAAAGAGATCGACGACCTGATGACCTCTCAGCTCAGACCTGAGCTGCAGGACTGGAAACGCAGGCAGCAGATCGCCGCCATCGGTGGTCCCATGCTTACTGGGCTGGAGCAGCTGCAAAGTTGGTAATGAGCTTCAAAAACTACAGCTGCTAGTAATAACTTTAAGCAACAAGCCAATACGATGGACATGGTTGGACACATAGGCTACCTGAACACTGGTTTAACAAATAAATTAGAGCTTCCAAAGGCAGTCAAAATAAATTTTTCAAAAACATCCAAGAGGCCTACCAATAACAGACTGTCACAAGTAATTATATTATTCTCTTTTATTCTTTAAACAAAAGAATATCAAGGACAACATTGTCTAATAGCTATAGTATCTGAAATAAATGACTCAACACTTCATCCCTCAATGCTGTGTGTTTGCAGTGTGAACCATAAATAGAATAAAATACTAAAAGTTAGCCCCCCAAAATCCATCTTAAAGAGACATAACCTTGAATCTCTAATTTAAATAAAAGCCATTGGAAAGTTTGTATAAACAAACCAAATTACTGGAAAATCAGTTTAACGCAACATTTGAAAACTCAGCGTATCATTTTAAACAACAGTCTTAAAAGTCTTTCTTCTATTTTTCTTTTATTGCTTTTAAAGTCTGGGTTCTCTTAAAACAAATCGGTTCACAAATATTACCTTCTTTCTTTTTTGTTTAGTAATGTTATTTGTTGGTGGTATGGTGAGCAGATTTAGGATTTATTAGAAATTTCAAGTTTTTTCTTAATTTTTCTTAATTCTAAGTGAAAATACATTATAACAAACCATGTTTTTTTAGTACATTTAACAACGTAAATGCACTAACAAAATAATTCATGTACAAGTTTACCAGCCTCCTACTGACTATGCTGGATTGTTAGCATGTTAGCATCAAGTTCAAATGTTTTTATTGTCATTCCCATAAATTTAAAGTAAAATATTTAAATGAATCTGTGTTTATCTTAGACAGAACCAGTACAAAAACAAAATGTTGTGAAGATATACCGGTTTAGCACCCACAAGTTACATGTGGCTATGCTAGGTAGCCATTTGCTAGCTTGATGAGTAGTTTTAACTTTTAATTACATTAATTTCAATAGTTTTTAATTATTTTTCATTCTCTGCAAATAAAACAAATACATTAAAACAAAACATTTTCTTGGCAAAACTATAACACTGAATGGTTTTACATGAAAATGAGTCCCTTATTTAAAAATACATTGAACGGACCTGCTTGAGCTACAATAATAGACCCAGAAAACATATTTTATATGTGACTTCAAGGATACCATTAGTGTTTTTTAAGTGATTTTTGCATGTTGGACCGTTGGCATTCTGCAGCCGTGGTGCATCAAACTCACATCTGCTCTCACTGTTGTCGGGTAAAACTGTTGTCTAGCTGATCGTCTCGACCTTCTCCTCTCTCAGGTTCACTCTGACAGCACAGAGCCTCTTCCAGATCAAACGGCAGCTGGACAAACTGGGGGAGCTGGTCGTCAAAGTTACTTACGAGAGTGACCCGATACCGCTACAGAAACCTCAGATGGAGGAGCGCGTTAAATACCTCATCTACCATCTCATCAAGAGGTATTCCAGAGACAAAGCGTGGCGAATCTTTACCATAACGTTCCAGTAGATGCCATGGGGAGCAGGGCTTTTCTCTCCCTGCAGACATCCGTAACACCGACACCAGTTCAATCTAAACTCTAAACCCAGCTGTTCAAAAGTGCATTGCCGGTTCACTGTAATTTTCATTGTTTGTTTTATCTTTACTGTCCTGCTTGTTCTGTGCAGTGTCTTTGAGTGTTCTGAAAGGTGCTTTTAAATAAAATGTATTATTATTATTATTATTATAACCCCATTTAGCTGGACTCCCTAAGGCTAATTGAGTGGAAGAAGACAAATTAACACCTAAACTCTGCTGATGTTTGGTGACATAATGCAAACATTACAAAGCAAGAAGGGATTCACGGAAGTTGCTTTTATTTATTTATTCTTTTTTTTTTCCTTTGCAGACAGAAAAGCAACAATCCGTGAAAATTATATTATAAAGTTGAGATTGCGCTTAAACCGTCTGCCATTTAAAGTTAAAGATACATTTAAGTATTTTTAATATTTCCTGTAAGTTCTGCAACATCTGGTTTGATTTTAGCTCCTTCGTGGTGGAGAAGCAGCCCTGCATGCCCACACATCCACAGAAACCTCTCATCATCAAGACCGGAGTACAATTCACCACCAAAGTCAGGTATCTGAGCTCTTCCCTGCAAATCCCCAAACAGTTTCCTTTATTTTACGTATATTCATTAGAAAGTAAAGATTTAATCCTTTTACTTCCCGATTTCCTGCAGACTTTTGGTCAAACTTCCTGAAGTGGATTATCAGCTAAAAGTGAAAACAACATTTGACAAGTAAGAAAACAATGTGTGTTCAGTTCAGCATTTATACATTAGTTTAATCTGAGGACTAATGTGCATGTTTTTGTCTCCGTAGGGACCTTCCCCCTGGCAGAGTGTGAGTACTAACCATGTGCTGCTGTTTCAGACTGTAGCAGAAGAAAATGACAGATTTACAGGTGGTGGTCATATAATTAGAATACAGATTCCTTTATTTAACCAGGTAAAAAAAATCATTGAGATTAAAACCTCTTTTCCAAGACTGACCTGGCCAAGACGGCAGCTCTAATACACATTTGAATATACAACACACAGTAAGATTATCAGTTTACAAAGTGCAGTGACAACATCCAGTCATGCTTTGTACTGTCATTTATAAAAGATTTATGTTCCCCCAGAGATAAAATAGTTTTCAATTTCCAGTGCTTTTGTGCATCGTTCCAGGTCGATGGGGCAGAGAATTATAAAGCCTTTTTTCCCAGTTCAGTTCTGACGGGATCTGCATCAGGATGAAGTCCTGAGAACGCCGGTCATATCGGTTAAAGTTTCTACACCTATGCAGACATAAATATGTAGGTAGAAGTCCAACAATAGATTTGTAGATAAGTCAGGCAGTGGGAGAGCCTATGAGCATACAGAGATGGAGATAGTGCAATTATAAGGAGCAATGATGTACACCATGGCTGCATCAAGTGACAAAAAGTAATGCACAGTGATAAACAGCATCCAATTTCTTTAAAAACTGACCTATGCAGGTTTACATAGTCCAACAAAGGTAAAAAAGTAGAACGGATCAAATGTTTTCTCACTTTATTTCTAAAAAAGAAACCCAAATTCAACTATTAAATGAGTTTCTGGATGTGTGCAGTTTAAAAGACAGATTCTCTTCAATTACAATACATAGATATTTATAGGATGTGACCATTTGGGTTTCGGCCCCATGCACAGTTGACAGCCTGCGAAGGTTAGAAGGAAACTGTTTACCATTAGAAACAAGCATGGACTTTCCTTAATCTGCATTAAGCACTAACGTGAGTTAACCGGGACTGAACGGTGACAAAAACTGACTGTAACAGCTCCAGTGATTTTGAAGCTGATTAGAGAGACCAGTTTTGTGAAATGCGTTCAACAGGTCTATAAAAAGCGCTGCGCAGTATTTACAACCATCTAGTATTTCTGTGATACCGTCGACCACTTTAACAGCAGCGGTTATCGTACTGTGCTGTTTACCAAAACCAGACTGATCTATCATGAAAAATGTATTTTTATTCAGTAATTCCATTCAAAAAAGGTAACTTGTGCACTATAATAACTCATTACAAACAGACTGATGTATTTCAAGTGTTTATTTAAATTCTGATGATTATAACTGACAACTAATGAAATTACCCAAATCCTGTATCTCAGAAAATTAGAACGTTGTGAAAAGGTCCAGTACTGAAGACGCCTGGTGCCACGCTCTAATCAGCTAATTAACTAATTAACTCCTACAAAGGCCTTTAAATGGTCTCAGTCCGGTTCTGTAGGCGACGCCGTCATGGGGAAGACTGCTGACCTGACAGTTGTCCAGAAGACGACCACGGACACCTGGACAAGGAGGACAAGACACAAAGGTCATTGCTGAAGAGACTGGCTGTTCAGAGCTCTGTGTTCAAGCACGTTAATAGAGAGGCGAAGGAAAAGAAGTGGTAAAAAAAGTGTCCCGACAGCAGGGATGACCGCACCCTGGAGAGGATTGTGAAACAAAACCCATCAGAAATGAGGGGAGATTCACAGAGAGGACTGCAGCTGGATCAGAGCTTCCAGAACCACCAAGACCTGGTTCAGCCGTGGCTTCCCTGGCGTCTGGAACAAGAGTCAGAAGCGCCTCATCTGGGCTAAAGACTAAAAGGACTGGATGCTGCTGAGTCGTCCACAGTTCTGTTCCCTGATTAAAGTCAATTTAGCATTTTCTTTAGAAATCAAGGTCCCAGAGTCTGGAGGGAGAGAGGAGAGGCACAGAATCCATGTTTCCTGAGGTCCAGTGGAAGATTTCCACAGTCAGTGATGGTTTGGGAGCCATGTCGTCTGCTGGTGTTGGTCCACTGAGGTCAAAGGTCAAAGCAGCCGTCTACCAGGAAGTTGTAGAGCCCTTCATGCTCCCTGCTGCTGACCAACTTTATGGAGATGCAGATTTCAGTTTCCAACAGGACTTGGCACCTGCACACAGCACTAAAGCTCCCAGTACCTGGTTTAAGGACCATGGTACACCTGTTCTTAAAGGGCCAGCACACTCACCTGACCTCAACCCCATAGAAAATCTCTGGGGTTGAAGAGGAAGGTACGATACACCAGACCTAACAATGCAGAAGAGCTGAAGGCCTCAATCAGAGCAACCTGGGCTCTCATCACACCTGAGCAGCGCCTCAGACTGATGGACTCCATGCCACACCGCATGGCTGCAGTGATCCAGGGAAAAGGAGCCCCAGCTAAGCACTGAGAGCTGCACATGATCCTAGTTTTGATGTTCATATTTTCAGTTGGCCATCATTTCTGGAAAAACTTTTTAATGTATTGGTCTTAAGTAATAATCAAATTTTCTGAGATCCTGAATTTGGGTTTTTCATTAGTTGTCAGTTATAATCAACAAAATTAAAAGTGTAACTTGTACCTCTTTTTTAGCCGTTCAGATGTCAAAAAAAGAGTTTGTTTTACTGATGGCAAGATGTCTTTATTTTTCTTTGCACAGTCTTTACAGGCTCATGATGCCGCCGTCTTACAGCTTGTTACGACGTCACCGTCTTTACAGCTTCACATGACACTTACGCCACCATCGAACTGAAATACAACATAAACTTATAGTAACAGTAAGACAGTAAACAAAGAAAGTTATATTAACATACAAAAAAACACATACCTCGCTGGCTGACCCAGGCATAGAAGTAGAAATGAACAAACAGACATCTTCAGTTTCCTTCTTTGCTGCTGCTCCACAGCACAGCTTCCCTGCTTATAACCCGTGTTGCCGACACATAATTAGCACCTCAGTCACAGCTGTGCAAGTATCACAGGTGTGCAGGTAGAGCTAATTAGTCTCGGCAAACTCCTTTTTGGTTTTTCAAAATAAGGGTCTGTCTTAGTGAGAAATCTACATAATGCAAAATAAAATACACAAACTTCCGTTCTGGCAGTAAAAAAAAAGAAACAAACACCTTAAATATATCAGTCTGTGTATAATGAATCAATATAATATACAAGTTTCACTTTTTGAATGGAATTACTGGGTAAAAAAAAATGATATTCTAATTATATGACCAGCAGCTGTATATTCATCTATGTGATTGTGACAGCAGGTGATCAGACAGGCATTGGTGCTTAAAACGCATTAAAAAACAAGACTGGAGAGCTTTTGCGGAAATGGTGTTGTTCAGTTTTGTAATAATAGATAAATATGTTCTGTTACTTTAAAACTCTTTTTTATTATATCTAAAAGGCCATCTATGAAATTTTAAAATGCATCATTCTAGAGAAGCAGGAGTTCTGGCAGTTTGCTGCTCCGGAGCATACAGGCGTAGCTTAACACAACAACAGGGTGAAAAGACATCAGCAGTGACCTCAGAGCAGCAACTACTGCTGTCCATCAACCTGGGAGGGGTCAAAGGTCATCTCCAGACCGTCTGAGTCCATCATCCTGCAGGAGGAGACCATCTCAGCAGCTTCCAGCCTTCCAGGATGGAGGTCCAGCAGGTTCAGACCAAGGTCAGAACCTGAAGCTCAGAGAAATGAAACCAGGAGCTCCACCTCAGACTCTACAGGCCTCAGGTAGCAGGTCAAAGGTTAAAGGTCATAACAGGCCAACTGAAACAAAAATCGTATTTACTCTAAAAGTACGATGGCAGCAAGGCTTGGCTTTGTAAAATGGCGCGCCAAAGAATCACAAGAGCTCTGGGACAAAGTCCTTTGGACAGTCAAGACCAGAGCAGAGATGTTTGTCCATAATGGACAGAGAAATGTTGAACAAAAGCAAACAAAACAGATCAGGACAAACACCTCATACCAACCGTCAGGCACAGTGGTGGAAGAGGGATGGTTTGGGCTCGTTATGGAGCCATGGGACCTGGCCACCTTGCAGCCACCGAGTGGACCATGATGGTTACTGTAGAGCAGGGGTGTCAAACTCATTTTGGTTGAGGGGCCGCATACACCTTAATCTGATCTCAAGAGGGCCACACGAGTAAACTCATTGCAAGATTAAATAGAACTAATAAATGTGGAATTGTTGTTGATTTTTATATTAAGTTAATTTCACTTTTACACAATATATTATGAATAATCTCAGCGTTTGTAAGAAAAGTATGTGCAATTTCAACAATACTTTTACACAGTTGAACATTTACTTGTGCATTATGCATAAGAACTGATCACAGTGATTATACAATGTTGAAAAACATTTATTCACATTTTTTGGAACTTAAAAACACTGTCCTGCATGATAAAATACATCAAACAGATAAAAATTAAGAAATGATTTGAATTTTTCCACACCTGAAGCTTAATCTGTTAATTAAAACACAATATAGGAACTGCATATTTTCAATTAAACAAAGTACATGTTTTTTTCAATAATTGTTTTGTCATTCTCTTCATTTTATCTTGTCCACTTGTGAAAGTCAAATCTGATGAGCTGTTTGTGGCATCTTATTGCCACATTGCCAGACAGGACACTGGAAAAAAAAAGAAAAAAAAATTTTTTTTTTTATAATGATAATGCATTTAGCCACAGGGCCGGACTAAATTGTTCGGCGGGCCGGATCCGGCCAGCGGGCCGTATGTTTGACACCCCTGCTGTAGACCAAAGCATTCTGTTGTCAAGTGAGAGTCCATCTGTCCAGCTGGAGCTTGGTTCCAAGTGGGTGGTCAACAGAACCACTGGATCCCAAACACAAGCAGCTGATTTACAACAGAATGGCTGGAAAAGGATCAAGCATTTGACAATGGCCTAGTCAAAGTCCGGGCCTCAACTTGACTGAAATGCTGTGGTGGGACCTTTGGACAGCTGAGCAGAAACGGATTTCTGTGAACTTTATCAAACTGAAGCAAGCTGTTAAAGTAGAACGGACAAAGACGTCTCCACGATGAAGTCAGAAAGTTCTGCTGAGAGTTGTTGGTGTTGAAGGAGGTTCTACAAGCTGCTGGATGCTGCAGTGAAAAGCTTTTCTACTCTTCTGTGTTTCGGTTCAGAGAATAACTGATCAGAACGCTCTGAATAAATTTGGCACATCCTGTTTTTCTCCTCAGAAGTCGACAGTTTTTCATCCTCACCAACAACACTAAAGTGATGGACATCGAGGATTACTCCAACGGCTGCCTCTCCGTCGAGTTTAGGCACTTGGTAGGGAAACATTCGCTGCTCAGCCATGGAAGCTCGCCTCGTCCCATTTATGTTCTAAATGTTCAGCCTGGTCCAGGAAGTTGATCAACTTTGTGTTTTACAGCAGCTGAAAGAGAAGAAATACACCAACGGTACCAAAGGGAATGAGGTAACGGAAGTACTTCAGCATTATTCTCAGGGCCTGACTCTGTGTTATTACCGCTATTACTGGAGATTCTGATGGGGTTCTGGTGTTTTCCCTGCAGGGTCTGCTCTCTGTGACAGAAGAACTTCACTCGCTTAGCTTTGAGGCCTGCTTCACGGTGCAGGGCCTCACCATCGACCTGGAGGTCAGCAGCTGGGGAGAGCGTTCTCGTGCCGTTGGAGCGTCTGCTTCCCGTCACTCACTGCGTTTGTCGTTTCCGTTCCCCAGACGTGTTCCCTGCCGTTGGTGGTGATCTCCAACGTGAGCCAGCTGCCAGGCGGCTGGGCCTCCGTCATGTGGTACAACCTCCTGACTGACGAGCCGAGGGTGAGCAGCCAACCAGCAGCTACAAGCGTTCATGAAGCTGAAGATGCTTCATGCAGCCATGAGAAAGTTTATTGTAACACTGAAAGCAGTTAAATGTATCCGCCGCGCCTCAACCGACTGATTTTTCTGGTTTTAGTTCATGGTTTATGTGTCAGAGTCAAACTATCCAATCTTTTATTTCACACCCCTCCATCACCTTTTGCTTTGTTTACCCACAGAACCTGGGCTTTTTTGGTAACCCGCCCCGGGCCAGCTGGAGCCAACTCTCTGAGGTTCTCAGTTGGCAGTTCTCCACCTTCGCTGGTCGAGGCCTCAACAAAGAGCAGCTCGATATGCTGGGAGAGAAGCTCCTGGGTATGTGCCTGCAACTAGATGCTTAATGAAGTTTCCTAATGTTGCAACGAAGTGGAGGACAACTCCTGTGATGGAATTTAGCTTCACCTCAAAGCAGCGTCTGTGGACAGTGTTGGGTCCATTTAATCATGTTTTAGTTCGTTCTATGCAGACGATACTCTGTTATTCAATTAAATTAAATTCAGTTTTATTTATATAGCGCCAATTCATGAAACATGTCATCTCAAGGCACTTTACAAAGTTAAATTCAATCATATTATACAGATTCAATCATATTATACAGATTGGTCAAAAATGTTCCTATATAAGGAAACCAGTTGATTGCTTCAAAGTCCCGACAAGCAGCATTCACTCCTGGGGAAGCGTAGAGCTACAGGGAGAGTCGTCTGCATTGTCCATGGCTTTGCAGCAATCCCTCATACTGAGCATGCATGACGCGACAGTGGAAAGAAAAACCACCCATTAACGGGAAGGAAAACCTCCAGCAGAACCAGAACCAGGCTCAGTATGAACGCTCATCTGCCTCGACCGACTGGGGGTTACAGAAGACAGAGCAGAGACACAACAAGAGAGACAAAAATCACAGAAGCTCACATTGATCCAGTAATCTGTTCTACATTAGATGGTAATAGTCGGTGATCTGTCCTCCCTGGATGATGTCACAGTCAACAGAACGTCAGACCAGGTGTGCCTACTATGAAGAAAAAAGAGAGAGAACAAAAAGTTAAAAGCTGAAATGACGACAAGCAATGCAAAACTAGAGAGCAGTAGAACTCAGTAGAGTGAGAAAAATAGATCCTGTTTTATTTGTCTGTGAAGCTGGATGGATCCAATCAACTAATTTAACTAGAAAACATGTTGAGAAAGCATGGAAGACTTTTATTATTGCTCTTATTTATCCAGACAAAGCTTATTTTCTGTGGACTTGACTGTTAAAACAATCTGTTATTCTTCAGCTGATGCTGGACGTCATTAGTTTCTCCTGTATTAGTTCTGTAATGAAATGCAGACTTATTTCTAAACTTTTCACTCCCACATGAAGAAAGTTTGATCAACTGCTACTTGGCTATTTATTTGTTCGTTTTGTATGTTAGTGAGGACATTTCTGGTATTTCTGATGTGTTTCTGTAGGCCAGCTCGCCTCATGCGGCGACTATCAAGTCTCCTGGTCCAAGTTTGCTAAGGTAGGTGACCTCCTATTGTTTAACGGTGCCTTCAGTGTTCAGGGGAAAAGCAAATATTGCGACCTGTGTTGTAATTTCCACTGTTCTGAAACCACAATCACTGTATCTGTTCCCATTTTTCCTTGTAGGAGAATATTCCAGGAAAGCCCTTCAGTTTCTGGATGTGGCTGGACTCGATCCTGGAACTCATCAAGAAGCACCTGCTGCCCGTCTGGAATGAGAAGTAGGCCAGAACCTTTCTAGGTTTCTAACCAATCAGTCTCCATCTGCGTTTCCTTCATACAACCTTTTCTGAGGAAGACGAGATTTTCCGTTTACTTTGTCAGTATTTACAGTTTTAGGGAGGTTAAATAAGCACAAAGTAAAAAATGGTCTTCAGGGCTTAAAGTGATGGGGCCTTTGTGGCTGCAGACCCAAAGTTTGCCTCTACGTGTTTGGCAGCCTCCTTCAGTGTCTGCTTTTTAATCCCTTTTAAAGACTCTGTCTGTCTGAGACTCTGCTCCATAACCTTAAGGTACAACATGATTGTTTTAGATATTTCTGTGTGTCAGAGCCGTTTTGTGTGGGGGAAAAAAGAGAAATCTGCGTGTTTTGTCTCCATGCAGAACGCACTTTATCCAGGGCGTTAACATTAATTCCTTATTAAATTATCTTGATTATTAAATAGATATTTTGAGCCAATCATATTTAGGTTTGTAACCCATCCAGGGAGACTTCAGCTTTAAAAGAAGGGTGTCCAGCCCCAGTCCTCCAGGCCCCGTGTCCACCGCGGCTGATTCACATGGTCCAACTACCTCCTCAGCATCTCACAAAGTTCTGCAGAGGTCTGCTAAAGAACATGCAGGAGACCCACCCTGGACACCGCTGCTGTAGCAGAAGTTTCTCCAAGACTAATAATGACCATAAGGCTGTAAAACAGTACAAAAGCTCAACCTTTAATACATCATCACTGCTTAATCCTTTTAGTAATGACAAATACACATTTCCCTGATCTTCTATTGTTGACGTCAGCTTTTTAAAGCCAGTTTTTTCTTCTGAGCCGAGGAAATGCAGCTTCCTGTAATCTGCAGGAGATTATTTCTGCTTTGATTTATTGTTCAGGTCGGTACAGAGAAGTGACTCAAAACAAAGCGGGTTGCAACTTCTCAAGTCAAACAATAGTTTTTACGGTAAAGGTGTCAGCGGAGGAGAAGTGGGAGGAGAAGGTGATTTTTCTCCTGTTTGACCTCCTCTGTGCAGCTACATCATGGGCTTCGTGAGCAAAGAGATGGAGCGCGCTCTGCTGAAGGACCGGCAGCCGGGGACCTTCCTGTTACGCTTCAGCGAGAGCCACCTGGGAGGAATCACCTTCACCTGGGTGGAGCACAGCGACAGCGGTGAGCGCTCAGGCTCAAAACCAAACACAGATATTCACTAAGTTACAGGTTTTTACTGCCTGATTCTGAAAAAACTGCTGTGAAAAGTAACTCTTTTAACTTTTCCAGATGTTTTCATGTAATGTTTTACAGGCTTGATTAAAAGTCCTGCAGGCTTTCTAAATAGGTTTTCCTTGGACTTTGGTTTCTTTCAGTCCAGTTAATGCAAATAGGACCGTTATTTCCCTTTATTCCATGACCAGGCATCAGGACTGGCTCAAAATTAGCAATGAAGCTGCCAGTGTCCAAAGAAAAGCCAGATAAACAGTTGCTGAAGACAACATATCAGTGATTTCTTTAGTCTAATAAATCCGGGTTCATTTCAGCGTTTACCTCTGACCCGTTCCCGCTCATCTCCTGCATTGTTCCTGCGTCTCATCAACTGTTTCTTTGTAAATCAGGGGATGTGAAGTTCAACTCTGTGGAGCCGTACACTAAGAACCGCCTGAGCGCGCTCCCCTTCGCCGACATCATCCGCGACTACAAGGTGATTTCAAACGGGGGCGTTCCTGAAAACCCACTCAAGTTCCTGTATCCCGACATCCCCAAAGACGAGGCCTTCGGGCGGCTCTACAACAGTCAGCCCAGCAAAGGTGAGACGGCAAAGAGTTCATAAGGGCTGCTTTCACCGGGTTATCTGGAGTACCTTTGAGCAATTAATGTTTAACCTGCGGTAGACAGCAGTCTGAGGGGCATGCTGGTGAAGATTCTCAGTCATCCAGGTCATGGTCATTCCAAAAAAAGTAATCCATCCATCCATCTGTCCATCCATCCATCCATCCATCCATCCTTCTATCCATCATCCATCCATCCATCATCCATCATCCATCCATCCATCCATCCATCCATCCATCCTTCTATCCTTCTATCCATCCATCCATTATCCATCCATCCATCCATCCATCTGTTCATCCATCCATCCATCTGTTCATCCATCCATCCATCCATCTGTTCATCCATCCTTCTATCCTTCTATCCATCCATCCATCCATCCATTCATCCATCCATCCATCCATCCTTCTATCCTTCTATCCATCCATCCATCCATCTGTTCATCCATCCTTCTATCCTTTCATCCATCCATCCATCTGTTCATCCATCCTTCTATCCTTTTATCCATCCATCCATCCATCCATCCATCCATCCATCCATCCTTCTATCCATCATCCATCCATCCATCCATCCCTCCATCCCATAACAAAGCACGTTGCTTAGCCGCCCATCTTTAATTTTTGGACCAAAGCCGATGTGTTTTAAAACACGATTGGCTGATAGCGATGATGATGCTGATATATCGTACATCCCGAGAAACAACCTCTGAGTGTTTTTTATTGGAGCGTGACTCTTGGCCCTCAGCTGTTCCTCGCATCCTCAGCACTAATCTCTGTCCTCTCTGTTAAATCCTCAGTCCATCCGTACATCCCCTCGACGCTGATCCCCATCTCTGAGCTGCGGTGAGTTCTCCACAGAAACAGGAAGTCTCCCCGACTTTCCGTCCAGCAGTACGACGCGACCGGACCAAGGACGGTTGAACATATTCTGCTTTTCTGCAGCACATCCACAAGAAACGTGGAGATTATTTTGGCTTTTTAGAACAAACTAACACTGACAGACGTTAGGGTCAGATGTAGGTCACATTATCTGCACTTTAGTAGGTAAACTAGCTGAAGAGCACACAGACAGACTCACAAACATTACTTTGATTTAGTTCTTTTACATTTATCTCAACAGGTGAACCAGTGTTTATTGTGTATATTAATTGTGTGATATTTAGATTTAAACCTCCCTCTGTATCCTGTGGCGGTTGTTGCAGGTCTGAAGCCAGCACCACGCCCCGCTCCTGTCCGTCTCCAGAGCCGCCGATGACTCCCGGGGAGTTTGACATGCTCAGTGAGCACCTGTGCTTTGACATCGACACCGTGAGTTTCCATGGCCTGAATAAACTCGCCCCAGTGTGAAAATATAACACAGGTTTTTGAAAAATGCCACAAAAGTTTATACCTGAACATCTGGAGTCCCTCTAGGCCAGGGGTCAGCAGCCTTTACATCCCAAGGAGCCATTTTGCCTTTGGTCCAGCTAATTTGTTTAGAACCACAAAGGCTATGTGAGCCTCCAAAACCTAATTACCAGTTTTTACAATATTTACTGCAAGAAATATGTTTAGATTTTTAAATAAGAAAGAGAAACAAGTATTTTTATAAGGTTATTAAATAAAGAAAAGCATTGGATTCTTACATACACTGCAAAAAGGGAACTAAAAGTAAGTAAAATTTTCTTGAAATGATTGTATTAGACCTTGATTTGAGCAGCAAGTTTAAATGATCTCCCAATGGAAATAGATTTTTGCACTTAAAATAAGAACAACTCACCTGCATCATCTAATTTCAAGTGCAGATATCTAATTATCTTATATTTAGGGTCAAAGTACACATTCCATTGGCAGATAATCTTATTTATCTGCTAAGTCTGAAGACAAATACGCTCATTTGAAGAAAATATTCTCTACTTTTAGTTCCCCTTTGGCAGTGTAAGAAAATTAATACATTTTACATTTTCTTTAATGCAACATTCAAGTTTTTTTTTCATAAAACGACACCAAAAAACGCACATAAATCAACCAGAAGACCAAAAGACATTTACCCTACAAAAAATATACTTTGCATTATTGGTGTAAAAAAACAGCCTTCATTTATTACCTATAGATTTTAAAACATTGCTCAATCCTTATCATATTTGGCGAAAGTTATTAAGAGCCACAGTGGGGGTACTGCAGACCCCCGTTCTAGGCTCACTTCCAGGGTCACTTCTTTTTCAACATCTACATGCTCCCTCCAGCTCACATGATGAATTAATTAAACATATCTTTGTGGACGACACACAACTGTTACATTTGTTTTAATACATGACAGTCAAGGCAAGGAGAGTTTATGTGTATAGCACAGTGGTTCTTAACCTTCTTGAGGTACCGAACCCACCAGTTTCATATGCTCATTCACTGAACCCTTCTTTAGTGATAGATAAAATGCGTTTTTTTTTTCCAAATTCAAGACATAGATATGTCTTTTTACTGGTGCACAAAATGAGCCGTACATGAACATCACCTTGCTCAAAGAACAAAACCAACACAGTGCATGAACACACAACAAATTACGGTATTTCTTTATTCTGACCCCAAAAAAATATTTCGGCTCAATAAAAGAATTTCAGCTCCAAAAATATTTTTTTACTATTTTACTGATTAAAAATAAATTTGAATTTTTTTAATAACTCATTTTTTTTTATTTTAAATGAGGATCGGTTTGTCAACGGGTAAAAATCCAAGAGCAGGCAGAGTGGCCCTTTCATCAAATCTGGCTCGTTTCACCTTGAATTCAGCAAGCGTTGTGTTCTTGTATTCCTCATCTCCATGCAGCTTCAAGAAGAGTTCCTTTAGTTTTGCCGGTGCGAGGCTAGAGTTGCTCAACTTGGCATTTGCATATCATGCAGATAGGACGTTGACTCCCATCCCGTTCCGTGATACCCGTGAATCCATGTTCTACATATTCGTCTGACCACATTCTTTTTTTGCTCGACATATTTAGTATGGATTAAAATATTAAGAAAGAAACCACACGACGTACAACTATGACAGCCGTTGACTACTGCGCGCACTAAATTCCCCGCAGCACTGATTGGCCAAGCAATGCAACGTGATCCTCTGCAGCAAGTGATGGCCAAGCGGAGCGTGTCATCACGACCTTACACAAGTGTGTCTTTACCTCTGCGGCAGAGGCGCCACCGAACCCCTAGGGTTCGATAGAACACAGGTTAAGAACCACTGGTATAGCACATTTCAGTAAAAAGAAAATTCATTAAAGCAGAAAAACAGACGTTTTGTGCCCTAATATATGCTCTCATCTGGACAGAGCAGCACTGTTTATTATTAAATAGGCATGTTTCAATCTAAGAAACATTTTCCTATTGGAGATTCCTATTTGAATGTGAGGTTATCGCTTTTACTGGGCAGCAGCAGCTCCTCCAAAATGCTGCCGTCAGACTCCAGGTCAGAAATCCCTGCACTGTTTATAAAAATATAGAAATTATAAACCCAATAACAACATTTTAAAGTGCTAAATACATTACAGAGTTGCTGGTAAGAAACCCCTGAGGTGGTCTGGTCCTCCTCTGTGTGTTAGTAATAAGTATTTAGTTTCCACAGCTGTGGAACAAACTGCCTGAAAACATGAGATGCAGAAACTGTTGGTTCCTTTAAATCAGGAATAAAAACATCTTTTAATAAAAGATTACTTAGTTTGTTTTATCAACTCTTATATATATATTTAAAATTAGCATTTCATGGTTTCTCCAGTCGACTTTTATTCTTTTTTTGTGTATTTTTTGTCGTTTGAATGAACGTCTGCCTTGTTGTTCTGCTTACAGATGAACTCTCCATACTCAGAGTGAAGTAGGAGCAACGCTTTGATTCATGATGTTTCCACATCTGTCGCCTCTTCATCTCAACGTCAAGTGGTTGTTTTTTCATATTTAATGTTGCAATCTAGGCTCCAGGCTAACCTTTAGATGACTAAACTTCTCTGTAAAAAGTCTTGTTTTTTTCTTAATAAATGTATTCCTTAATGCAAGCCTCTTCATTGTGTCCCATTATCATCATCGCTCTCCCTCACATGAAGGACTCTGCATTGATTTTCTTTTTTCTATTGAGCTCTGTGTTCTAAACCTAACCAGAATTCAGTTAACACTTTAGTCCTATGAACCTAACTCTAGAAAAACATTTTTCAAGCAGCAGGGGGTCCTCACAACGTGGTATATGTTGGGAAAATGGTCCTTACACTGTAACAAAGGTCAGACCACACACACATCCTGGTTTTAAATACTGACTGAGGACATTGCTTTAACTTTCATTGACTTCCATTTATTTTGAACCTTTTCTATGACGTTACCCTGACCCTAACCATTACTGGTACATACCTAACCAGAACCAGAACCTAACTCTAACACCATAGTTCCAACTTCCAACCAGTGGCGTATTTAGGCCATTTTTAGGGGTGCTCAAGCACCCCTAAAAAGTGACGGATTCAGAGTATTCCTGCGTGTCGGTTCGGCTCTGCCAGACATGCGTACATGCACAGGTTCTCCCGGAGCGCCTCCGTTTGAAGCGCTCGGTGTTCCCACGGTGTCCTTTCAACGCTGCTGTGCGCAGCTCCACTGCCTGCGTTTTCTTTCCTGTCCCTTTAAATCTGGAGCACACCGGACTGTGCCGTGTGCTGTTTAACTCTACTCTCATTGGTTGTGCTGCCTTAAATCCCGCCTTCCCTCTTCCTGATTGGCTGTTTTTCTATTGCGTGTGTGTGCGTGCATGTTCATGCGTGCTTGGAGCGGAGATTTAAGTTTTGATTCATACTGGGATACTGCGGTTACCACAATTAATACTAGGCTACGAAACTAGTCCCAGTTAAGAAATTAAATATTATCTGCACTAAATTAGGTGAAAGCTGCTGAGTGCAGTTCTGAACAGAAGCAGGAGAGACTGTTTGCATTTGTTGAACAGGAGAAATGTAAGTAACTAACTTTAGCATCTCAAAATAGCATTTAATTCTGAAGTATAATACATTTTATCAACAAAAACCTAATCTCTTTTATAAAACTAAATATTCTGTGCCAGGCAGGAGTTCTGAAGACTGCTGGAAAGATGGAAAAGCAACAACTGTAGGCTATTAAAAATTCAGATTCTTAGCCACAGCCGTCTGAAAAAGAAAAGGTGAGGGTTTCCCTTTTACCAATATTTCGTTGCTATTGTTGTTTTCATTTTTTGTCGACCATTTGAGGCAGTTCAGGTATAAATAGCAGGTGTAATTTCTTTTACATAATATACAGTATTAGAACACTAGGTGCCGCCTAAACAACTATTTTTTGTTTAGACTTTTGCTTAGTTATAATAGTATGATTAGGGTTCCATAATAATAGTGCTATTTATTTGACTATTTCTACTTCTAGAATTAGGATAAAGACAAATAAAACAGAGGAACACAATTTACATTAGTTTTATTGTACATAGATTTCCACACTGTCCATTAGTAAATTAGTACAAACCAGGGGCAGAGCTAGACATTCTCATCATCAGGGGCTTAGCCCATAAAATATTACATCATTACGAGGGTAATTTGGTACACCAAAAAGTAAGCAATTATTTAATCTGTTGATGTGGTCGCAAAATTAATTTAATATAGGCCTTTACATATCCTAAAGTTTAATCTGCTGTTCTTTCATAGTCGTACTCGTATATACCAATAGTATATTAATATGTTCTCATTTCAATGATGAAATGGTCAACTACTCATGTAACAATTCAGTCTTGGTGTCAAACTTACTCAAAGTACAGTATTGGGTCCTCCATGCTCCTTATGTATTAAGATTTACTGCACATTTAAACATTGACAACTCACTATTGTTAGGGAAATAATTAGTTGTCTGAGAGGATGTAGGTAAGGAGAAGCTGTTATCTACACTTCAGATATATGATGTAAGAAATGTGTTTGGACTGTTAAGATAAATTACATGAAATGGGCTAAAGAGAGTAACTACAGCCCAGTTGTACATTTGTTGTTTGAAATGCTACTTCCAGTGCAGAGTAAATACATGAAATTTATTTGCAGTCCCTTGAATGTATAATTTTGCTGTGTTTTATGATGCAGACAGAGTATCTTAGATAAAAAAATATAAGGGTGGGGTTTTATCTCTGTGCATTTCTATAGCTTCAAAAGAAAATACAGGATAGTAACTTTAACAAACAGCATCTAGTGTCTGTCATGGTTATAAAATGTGTATAAATGTAGCAAGAAATACTGCTTTTCCCTTTAGACAGACGAAACGCGCCCTGACGCTCAAGTCAAGCATCAAAAAATAGGAGCATGCATATTGCGTAGGACCAATGACGTCAGACCATGGAAGGTTTGTTTGTAGGTGTCCCTATCAAAGTTCTAGTCAAACCTACGCCCTTGCATCTTTGTTTCACAATCAGACCATGATGGGACCACAGATATTATTAGTTGCTAAAAACAGCCCTCTCCCTGGGCTGCCACCTTACCGCGGTGGAGGGGTTTGAGTGTCCCAATGATCCTAGGAGCTATGCTGTCAGGGGCTTTAAGCCCCTAGTAGGGTCACCCAAGGCAGA
This sequence comes from Fundulus diaphanus, assembly GCA_037039145.1. Classification (NCBI taxonomy): domain Eukaryota; kingdom Metazoa; phylum Chordata; class Actinopteri; order Cyprinodontiformes; family Fundulidae; genus Fundulus; species Fundulus diaphanus. The sequence goes on along the minus strand of CM073132.1, from coordinate 55,695,051 downwards.
CAGGTCCTAGGTCAGGGACGAGACAAAGCGCAGCCCAAAAAGCCCCTTATGATGAGTACAATTATTGGATCTCGTGTTCCCTCGCCCAGACGCGAGTCACCGGGGCCCCACTCTGGAGCCAGGCCTGGAGGTGGGGCACGTTGGCGAGCGTCTGGTGGCCGGGCTTTTGCCCATGGAGCCCGGCCGGGCTTAGCCCAAAGAGGCGACATGGGTCCCCCTTCCGATGGGCTCACCACCTGTCGGAGGGGCCAAAGGGGTCGGGTGCAATGTGTAACGGGTAGCAGTAGAGGGCGGGGGGCTTGGCGTTCGGATCCTCGGCTGCAGAAGCTGGCTCTTGGGACGTGGAATGTCACCTCTCTGGTGGGGAAGGAGCCTGAGCTCGTGCGCGAGGTTGAGAGGTTCCGACTAGAGATAGTTGGACTCACCTCGACGCACCGCTTTGGCTCTGGAACCAGTCTCCTTGAGAAGGGCTGGACATTCTTCCACTCTGGAGTTGCCCCTGGTGAGAGGCGCCGAGCTGGGGTGGGCATACTTGTTGCCCCTTATCTCGGTGCCTGCACGTTGGGGTTTTCCCCGGTGAACGAGAGAGTGGCCTCCTTCCGCATTCGTGTGGGGGGACGGGTTCTGACTGTTGTTTGCGCTTATGCGCCAAACAGCAGTTCAGATTACCCACCCTATTTGGAGTCCTTGGAAGGGGTACTGGAGAGTGCCCCTCCTGGGGACTCCCTCGTTCTGCTGGGGGACTTCAACGCTCACGTGGGCAATGACAGTGGGACCTGGAGGGGCGTGGTTGGGAGGAATGGCCCACCTGATCTGAACTCCAGTGGTGTTTTGTTGTTGGACTTCTGTGCTCGTCATGGATTGTCCATCACAAACACCATGTTCAAGCATAAGGGTGTCCATATGTGCTCTTGGCACCAGGACACCCTAGGTCGCAGTTCAATGATCGACTTTGTTGTCGTTTCATCTGATCTGCGGCCGCATGTCTTGGACACTCGGGTGAAGAGAGGGGCGGAGCTCTCCACCGACCACTACCTGGTGGTGAGTTGGCTCCGATGGTGGGGGAGGAAGCCGGTCAGACCTGGCAGGCCCAAACGTATTGTGAGGGTTTGCTGGGAACGTCTGCCAGAGTCCCCTGTGAGATGGAGCTTTAACTCCCACCTCCAGGAGAACTTTAAACACGTCCCGAGGGAGGCGGGGGACATTGAGTCTGAATGGACCATGTTCCGCGTCTCTATTGTTGAGGCGGCTAGTCGGAGCTGTGGCTGCAAGGTTGTCGGTGCATGTCGCGGCGGCAACCCTCGAACCCGCTGGTGGACACCAGCGGTGAGGGAAGCCGTCAAGCTGAAGGAGTCCTACCGGGCTTTTTTGGCCTGTGGGACTCTGGAAGCAGCTGATATGTACCGGCAGTCGAAGCGGCTCGGCTGGTCGCCGAGGCAAAAACACGGGCGTGGGAAGAGTTCGGAGAGGCCATGGAGAAAGACTTCCGTACGGCTTTGAAGTGATTCTGGTCCACTATCTGGCGTCTCAGGAGGGGGAAGCAGTGCAGTACCAACACTGTTTACAGTGGGGGTGGTGTGCTGCTGACCTCGACTCGGGACGTCTTGCGTCGGTGGGCGGAATACTTTGAAGACCTCCTTAATCCCACCAACACGTCTTCCATTGCGGAAGCAGAGCCTGAGGACTCTGGGTCGGGTTCTCCCATCTCTGGTGCTGAAGTTGCCGAGGTTGTTAAAAAGCTCCTCGGTGGCAAGGCCCCGGGGGTGGATGAGATTCGCCCTGAGTACCTTAAGGCTCTGGATGTTGTGGGGCTGTGTTGGTTAACGCGGCTCTGCAGCATTGCGTGGACATCGGGGGCAGTTCCCCTGGATTGGCAGACTGGGGTGGTGGTCCCCCTATTTAAAAAGGGGGACCGGAGGGTATGTTCCAACTACAGAGGAATCACACTCTTAAGCCTCCCTGGTAAGGTCTATTCAGGGGTTCTGGAAAGGAGGGTCCGTCGGATAGTTGAATCTCGGATTCAGGAAGAGCAGTGTGGTTTTCGTCCTGGCCGTGGAACACTGGATCAGCTCTATACCCTCAGCAGGATCCTGGAGGGGGCATGGGAGTTTGCCCAACCAGTCTACATGTGCTTTGTGGATCTGGAGAAGGCATTCGACCGTGTGCCCCGAGGGATCCTGTGGGGGGTACTCCGGGAGTATGGAGTACCGGACCCTTTAATAAGGGCTGTCAGGTCTCTGTACGACCGGTGTCAGAGTCTGGTCCGCATTGCCGGCAGTAAGTCGGACTCGTTTCCAGTGAGAGTTGGACTCCGCCAAGGTTGCCCTTTGTCACCGATTCTGTTCATAACTTTTATGGACAGAATTTCTAGGCGCAGCCAAGGTGTTGAGAGGATCCGTTTTGGTGGCCTTAGGATTGCGTCTCTGCTATTCGCAGATGACGTGGTCCTATTGGCTTCATCAGGGCGTGATCTACAGCTCTCACTGGAGCGGTTCGCAGCTGAGTGCGAAGCGGCCGGGATGAAGATCAGTGGGTAAATTCCGTGTTGTCCAATCTACCTAATATTGTTTCATTAAAATAACATCAGAGAACGGCTCTGAAGACCGAGACCATGGTCTTGAACCGGAAAAGGGTAGAGTGCCTTCTCCGGGTTGGGGAGGATGTGCTGCCCCTAGTGGAGGAGTTCAAGTATCTTGGGGTCTTGTTCACGAATGAGGGGAAGATGGAGCGGGAGATCGACAGGCGGATTGGTGCGGCGTCTGCTGTGAAGCGGGCGCTGTACCGATCCGTTCTGGTGAAGAGAGAACTGAGCCAAAAGGCGAAGCTCTCGATTTACCGGTCGATCTACGTTCCTACCCTCATCTATGGTCACGAGTTTTGGGTCGTGACCGAAAGAACGAGATCCCGGATACAAGCGGCCGAAATGAGTTTTCTCCATAGTGTGTCTGGGCTCTCCCTTAGAGATAGGGTGAGGAACTCAGTCATCCGGGGAGGACTCAGAGTAGAGCCGCTGCTCCTCCACGTCGAGAGGAGCCAGTTGAGGTGGCTCGGGCATCTGGTCAGGATGCCTCCTGGACGCCTCCCTGGTGAGGTGTTCCGGGCACGTCCCACCGGGAGGAGGCCTAGGGGAAGACCCAGGACACGCTGGAGGGACTATGTCTCCCGGCTGGCCTGGGAACGCCTTGGGATTCCTCCGGAGGAGCTGGCCCAAGTGGCCGGGGAGAGGGACGTCTGGGCCTCCCTACTGAAGTTGCTACCCCCGCGACCCGACCCCGGATAAGCGGAAGAAGATGGACGGACGGACAAGCTAAAAACAGCAGAGCGCGGTTATTCTTGTTATGTGGATCTATTTCTATTGGAACATTTTACATCTGCAGCTATATTCTTTTCTGCACATGTGGCATCTGTGTCCGAAGCGCTTCAGCTGTTCTAATGAATAATTTCTAAACATGAGCTCAGTAGATGCAGTCGTGGATTCAGAATGCCTGTCTGAAAAGTTAAATCTGAACTGTATGTTTTTTTTCCTAATAAGGAAACTATTTCTCTTAATCTGAGTTTTAAAAAAGACAAAGTTCAGTATGCAAATTGATAAAGAAAATGTGTAGGGATTTATTAATTTATTAGGAATTTGCTTGACAGAAGACATGGACTGGTCATGAGACCGCCATAAAATATGCCAGGCTTATGTCTTATATGAGACTGCGTATCTAATGCCATATATATATATATATATATATATATATATATATATATATATATATATATATATATATATGTGTGTGTGTCAGGATGCAGCTTGTAGGCTGCAGTCTGAGCCTCGCTGCCTCTCTCCCTTCCCTGCTCAGAATAATTGGTTCCACCTGTCAGGCTGCAATCAACCCTCACTGCTCTCACCTGGTTCCACCCTTATTTATACTCACCTCAGTCTGTTCATGCTCGCCGGTCCGTAGTGTTCACTCCTGCTCAGTTCCTGCCAGTATCCAGTGTCAGGTCAGTTTTTTGTTACAGTCAACCAGAAGACGTTACTTCAACTTGGTTTTTGGTCATGTCATTCCTTAAGACTCTGCTCAGCTCTGTTCCACTTAAGTTCTCAACTCCATTCTCAAGTTCCTGCAACTGCTCCACGTTCTCAAGTTCCAACAAGTTCAGTTCCACGGTCTCACGCTCTGCAGCAGTTCCTCGGTCTTAAGTTAAGTTCCACGGTCTCACGTTCTCCAGCAGTTCCACGGTCACAAGTTCACTTCCACGGTCTCACGTTCTGCAGCTGTTCCACGGTCTCAAGTTCTGTTCCACAGTCTCAAGTTCCCGCAGCTGTTCTACATTCTGTTCCACGTTCTCAAGTTCCAGCAGCTGTTCCACGGCCTCAAGCTCCCGGTTCTGATACTCTGTTCTCTAGTGCTCCACCCTGGTCTCAAGTCTTCAGCTCCAATGTTCCTCCCTGGTCAGTCTCCCCGCACTCCTCCTGTCAGCCAGCTTCTGCACCCTTCATCTCCGTCCATAAAAGACTCTGGTTCCTCTCGTCATTCAACTTCCAACCTGTTCAATAAATTCACTTTAAGGACTAGCTCTGTGTGTGTGTGCTGTGTCTGGGTTCATCCAAAGACAAATCATGACAATATGTATATATGTATATATACGTATATATGTGTGTGTATATATATATATATATATATATATATAAAATTAGAATATTGTGATAAAGTTGTTTGTTTTCTGTAATGCAATTAAAAACATGAAATGTCATACATTCTGGATTCATTACAAATCAACTGAAATATCGCAAGCCTTTTATTGTTTTAATATCGCTGATTATGGCGTACAGCTGAAGAAAACTCAAAAATCCTATCTCAAAATATTAGAATATTTCCTCATACCAAGTTAAAAAAAAATTATAACAGCAAAACAAAATCAAACATTTGAAAATGTCCATTAATGCACTCAGTACTATGTTGGGAATCCTTTTGCACAGATCACTGCATCAATGCGGCGTGGCATGGAGGCAATCAGCCTGTGGCATTGCTGAGGTGTTATGGATGCCCAGGATGCTTCAATAGCGGCCTTTAGCTCATTTGCATTGTTGGGTCTGGTGTCTTTCAGCTTCTTCTTCACAATACCCCACAAATTCTCGATGGGGTTCAGGTCAGGGGAATTGGCAGGCCAATCAAGGACAGTAATGCCATGGTCAGTACACCAGTTACTGGTGGTTTTGGCACTGTGGGCAGGTGCCAGATCTTGGTTGTGCAGCGTTTCCTGCCACATTTCCCCCTTCCAACACACTTTTTGTGAATGTGCTTTGAAACTGCACTCTGTGAACAGCCTGCTCTTTGAGAAATTTCTTTTTGTGTCTTACCCTCCTGATGGAGGGTGTCAATGATGGTCTTCTGGACAGCAGTCAGATCGGCAGTCTTCCCCATACTTCTGATTTAGTTTACTGAACCAAGCTGAGTGTTTTTCAAGGCTCGGGAAACCCTTGCAGGTGTTTCGACTTAATTAGACGATTCAAGTGATTAGTTGAATAGCCTACTAGTATACTTTTTCACGATATTCTAATTTTCTACGACAGTCCTGTATATGCTTCTCCACAACTGGGTATATGTCCAAACTGATAAATTTGTCTCTCTTGTAAGCAAAGCAATACGACAATAAGGAAAGTGTAGTAGTATCAGCCCTTTTTTCAGCCAGCTGACAAACACTGTGCAGCAAAAGGTTTTTGTGGGCTACCATGTTTTGCTCTGTTAAGCCAGAGAAAATTAAATTTCAAGAAAGCTAAGTTAGTTTTTTGTCTTTAGGGAAATTATTCCTCACTTTTATCAATATAGCTAGTCTAACTATTGCCATCATGCAGGTTTTACAAATGCACAAGGTTTTATCGCGTGAAAACATTTCAATCTGTTTGTCTCTGCTTTTGGATGGGCCTATATTGTAGCTTGTTTGACGAGCTTTAGCTCAAAAATGAGTCAACTCTAAGAATCTTACATCTGGACAAAAAATGGAAAGCCTGTTGTTCATGCCAGGAATCACAGTCAACACTGGGGGCTGAGCACCCCTAAAGGTCAGATCCTAGAATCGCCCCTGGTTCCCACCGCGACCCCTGACCCACAAAAGTGACCAAAGAAACAAAAGGTCCTCACTTTGATTGCAAAATACAAAAATCTGTTGTCACTCAGCTGCGCCCCCTGCTGCCCATGAAGAAGTACTGCACAGTGAGAATATGTGGAGCTTTTATTTTGGTATCAGCAGGAGAGGAAGCCTGATGACGTCACTGTCTGTAAACGCTTGGCAGCTTTTCTGGAGAGTCACGTGACTCTCCAGGACTCCTGTCCGTGTTTTTCTGTATTCAGCTGGAAATCAGCCAGGTGTGCCCTGCAGGCTCTACTGTACAACCCACAGACATCTATACGTAGACGCCCCACTGGACGCAGGTTTGCACGTCAACGTCACCGCCATATTGTATGTGGCAGAAAGTAGTGAACGTCTATGTTCCCTGTGTATATGTTTTAATATTCAGATAGAAAGATATAGATGGAGCTTATATACTTGTAAAAAATACATATAGAGATTGGCAGCCAGACTGGCTTTTGATCGATGTGCATATATAGATTTTGAAGTTTTCTAAATAAATAGGTGTCTGTTTATATATAAGTATATGTCCAGATTATATATGTATGTATCAATACTCCATCAGGACCTCTGATGGTTTTCCTCACCTTTTGAGTTATTTCAGTCCAGATATGCATTTGTCACACCACTGACACTGATTCTGGTAGAAAAACACCCCAAAGCTGAAGGATGAACAAGTTTTTCTTCAACTGACAGAAAACTTTGCAAAGATCCACTTTTAAACTGGATCTGGGACCTCTCCCATAGAGAGTGATTTCTCCAACCAATTTTATTGTCCAGCCAATCAGGACGCAGGGCTGGAGTTTCATAGATGTGACGTAGTGGAGACGCGACCGTGCCGTGAGACTGTTTTGATAGCAATGGCGGCTCGCATCGAGGAAGCAAGCGTTAACATTGATGCTGCTATTTCTTCCATGTTGTCCAATCTACCTAATATTGTTTCATTAAAAGAACATCAGAGAACGCCTCTGAAGGCTTTTGTTGGTGGAAACCATGTTTTCGCCCTTCTCCCGACCGGATTTGGCAAGTTTTGTTTTCCGGGGCGCGCCCGTGGCGGAGCGGTTAGCGGTTAGCGCGAACCATGTTAGGAGGCCTTTAGTCCTCAACGCGGTCGGCCCGGGATCGACTCTGACCCGCGGCGCTTTGCCGCCTGTCTTCCCCCCTCTTCCTGTCAGCTCACTGTCAATAAAACACGTGCCACTAGAGCCGCAAACACATTAAAAAAAAAAAAAAAACCTGCGTCGCTCTCACAGCGTCACGGGTTAGCTTCGGTGTGAGTGGTTGAAATAGCACGTCGATAAAGATGACAGACAAGTGGCTTATCCAATCATATGCAAGGATTTTTGATAAGGCCCAGCCTTCAAAAAAGGCAATTCCTATGGATCAGTCCCAGATGTATGAGTGGAGCTAGGCGGAGCGACATACATCTGGCTAGGGTCAGGTTAAAGGAAAGCAGCATGATGCCAAAACTATGCAGCGGATAAAGAGTATTTAAAGGTTGGAGACAATCCTGCAGAGGACCTGAGCAAGAACAGAGAGATCCATAATTCAACTGACGGCTCTTTGGGAATCATGTTGTTGGAGCTAAAATGTATATTTTCTGTCTGTTTCCTCTTCTGTTTTTTCTTTTATTGATTTCACTAAGAAGCAGGAAGAATCAGTGATAGGTCTCTGCTAACGAAGAGTTGTTTTGCATCTGGCTGGTTGAAGCAAAACACAGATGTGTCCAATAAAGTGGCTGGTGATCAGCGTTAAGGTGGGGAGAATAGAAAAATAAAAAGCTGCCAAAGTCCAAGGAACAACAGACAGTCTGGGGATTGTGGCTTTCAAAGATAACAGGAAGGTCTGGCTGCTATAAATGTAGATAGAAGAAACAAGGGGAGCACCAAAGGTTTTGCACAGTGTTGCGTAGGTGAAAAATGGATTTATGAATTCAAACCGTCTGCAGCTGGTCCATCGTGGCCCGTTTATAGGCTGGATTTGAGGTTGCTGTGGGAGCAGAAAACATTCTCTGGCAGTGAACAACGTCTACATGTCGCCAACAGCAGAAAGGTGGCTTCACCTGGAAATCCCCACCTTGATTCTGCTGCTCTTGCGTTATTTCAAAGGCTCCGTGAAGAAACCACATCCTTTCACTGAGAAGGATGTTTTCCAGTTATGTACAGCATTTTGCTTTAAAGCGCTTAGAAACAAAGTTGGTATAACTGAAAAATCAGCGATAGACTGGCGACCTGTCCAGGGGGAACCCCGCCTCTCGTCCGTTGACAGCTGGAGATAGACACCAGCACCCCTCAGGACCCCAGCAGGGACAGACGTGTTAGAAGATGGATGGATGGATAACTGAAAAATGCATGACAAGCAGTAACTGCACCACAGCTGATTTTGTTCTGAGTAATTAATGCTTAACATAACATTTGCTTCCCATTAAATAAACCTGAGACCTGATGAAACGCAGCGGACCAACAGCAGCAGAGGACAAGGTGCTTTAAATCATCCCTGACGGTGGAAACGTCACATGGACCTTCAGCAGCTTGGATTCTGCTCCGCTCTTCCTCAAGATGATGTGAAAAATATATTCTCATTTAATCTAAGAGGACTTTAAGCAACAACCCAGTTAGTTGTCCTGTTAGCCCAGGTAAGGCTTCTCATGCTGTCTCTGGTCCAGGACTGGTTTGGGATAAGGGAAAGGACGGTTGTGTCCTCGATGCATCTGTGAGTAGTTCTCTACACCGTGTGATGCATCCTGAAGCTATGACTCCAGCTGTAGTCCACAGTTTGTGAATCTTGAATTGGCTTTGCCTCACAATCCTTTCAAGGTTTCAGTAAACCCTGCACCAGTGCCAAACTTTATCCTAAATGTACAACAATCAGAAGATAAGAAAAACCCAGAATAAAGCAGCACATAAAGAACATAAAGAGGAAATGATGAAAACCCAAACACCTGGGAGGCTGCACTCTCAGGGCTTTGTGGACCATGTGAATAGTATAAAGATAACTTCTCAACCAATTTAATACTATTCATCTCATACCATACAGACTTAATTTAGAAATTAAAATATCATGATCCAACGTATCAAATGCCTTTCTCAGACCAATAAACACCCCTACTGTAAAGTTATTTTCATCTGTTGCTGTTATTATTTCTTCAGTAATATTCATTAAACAGTTGCTGTGGACCGTTGCTGCCTAAAGCACTGCTGGCTTTCACTTAGCAGGTGATCCTTTTCTAAAAAAAAAACTAACTTATGAACTAAAAGCTTTTCAAGCACTTTTGAGAAGTGTGAAAGTAAGGAAACCAGTCTATAATTATTAAAGCTTTGCTTTTCTCCTGCTTTAACTTTTGCTACCTTCATTCCATCAGGAAATATTCCCTTTCTAAAGGAAAGGTTATAAATATAACAGAGGGGTTTAATAATACAATAAAACAATTCTATAACCATGTCTATCCAATCACAGTCAATGGAAGCCTAATTTAGAAACAACAGACATAATTTCTGCTTCAGTAACATCCCCCAAACCATTGACTGCAACACTAACTTCTTTCAGGGCTTTGCAGAGCATGTGAGTGGAGCTGGCTGCAATAATCAGAGCTTTAAGAGCCACATTTATGTATCAATGATGTTTAATACATTCACTTGACTGAGTGGCCTGACTTTGAGCTTGATTTGCACATAGAAAGCTTTTAATGTGAAAAGCTCTGCCTGCTGAAGGCGGAAATGGTGAAAGAGATCAGCTGGTGAGCTTGACTCATCCGGCTGAGACATTTCCCGTGAATCAGATGGAAAAAGGGGAGTTACCGCAGAATAAAAGCTGCCCCCCCTCCCCCTGCTCCCTGCATTCAGCTGAAGTCTCTCCTGCTTCCTGCTCTCATTTCTCTTCTTTGGAGCCTATTATTAATAAAAGGTTTCAGCCACAAGGTAAGAGGCTGTTAGTCTTATTAAAATAAAACTGCTCTGCAGAAAAGACGTTTAGTTTCGTTTTGTTTATCCAAACACGGACTGTTTTAAATTTAGTTTAACCTGAATTGTCTGATTGAAAACATGGATTTGACCATAACTGTCCGCATGGTTGACTCCAGCTGTTCCAGCTGCTGGATCCTCGCTCATGATCCTGAAGGGCCCCTTAGTTAAAGGTTCCATGTGAGATTCTATGTCAGCATTTCTAGTCCCTCATTACTTTGTTTAGCGTGCTTATTTTGACCGTAAACAGAAAATGAAGATAACTCTCGCTGCCGTGGCTCACACTTTAGGAAGTTTACCGGCCGGCATCATTAGGAGTCAACGTTCACCCCCAGGGTCCCGTAGAGGTGCCCGGTCCCCCCCGCCGCGTCCTCCGGTCCCCCCGCCGGGAGCCATCAGATTACCGATGCTTTGTTTCTGGGCCACCCTCCCGTTTAGGGTTACATCTGCGCCACCCCACCCTCCCACCTGCGCGTATTTACGCACGTAAACACGTGGCAACCCCATGTGCAGGTAAATGGCAAAAACAACAAACTCCTCAATAGTAGATTATATCTTAATTAATTAATTAGGAATGAACTAGTGACTGGACATTCCCTACATGTGGACCAGAACCCACGGTGGTGTGACCTCAGAGACAGCTTGATGGATCCCACAGTCTTGGAGTTTTTATTCTACTGCTGATCGGCTCCAGGGCAGAGATGCAGCCTCAGCTCTGCATGATTATAGGTGCACTATACATGGATGAGGGAGCAGGAGTTGTTCCTAAACCTTTAGCTATGGCTATAAAACTATATGGAACTTTATTTTGGCGCTAAATATTGTTGCTAACAGGTGATTTCCAGTTATCAACAGATTAGTGCATCGTCTAAAACCTGGTGGCTCTTCAGGATCACATGTGGGGCCCTCAAGCCTGTTCACAATATAGCACCACCCTCCAGTGAGCTGCATCTAAATTGTTATTTTATTTGGGTGTTCTTCCTTTTATCTTATATTTACATACATTTAAATGATAAATGGATTTAAAACATGTTTATATTACAGGTGAGCTCTGACTCTTCTAGTTCACAGGTCAGTACAGGTAGCCCTGCGTATGACACAAGACCGATGAAATAGCTCTCAACCTCTAAAAGGTTGGTGACCCCTGATCTAAAAGGTAGTTTCTTTCCAGTAGTCCAACAGGGAGGCATGCTGGACGTCAGGAGGACTCACGAAGCTCTTCACCAGTTTTTACTCTAGTTCATTCACTAGGAGCGCTTTAGATGTGGATCACAGGAAGGGAACGAGTCTTGTTTATAGGGGGAGACGAATGAAAGCGATTGGTCAGACAATGAGAGAAACCTGAGGAAGGAAAACAGTCGCTGGCATTGAGTCATTGGCTTTGCAGCAATCCCTCATACTAAGCATGCATAAAGCGACAGTGGAGAGGAAAACTCCCCTTTAACAGGGAGGAGAACCTCCAGCAGAACCAGAACCAGGCTCAGTGTGAACGCTCATCTGCCTCGACCCACTGGGGCTTAGAGAAGACAGAGCAGAGACACAGAAAGCTCAGAAGCTCACATTGATCCAGGAGTACTTTCTATGTTAGATGGTAATAGAGGATGATCTGCCTCCCCTGATGATGTCACAGCTAACAGAACGCCAGACCAGGTGTAGCTTTTATAAAGAGAAAAAACAGAGAACATTAAGTTAAATTACAACAAATAACTTTAAATTGGAGAGTAGAGCAGTAGGAGAAAGTAGCAGAGTGAGAGAAAGTGGTCTTTAGGCTCCCACATACCAGACAGGTACGCGCAGAGCTCAGTTTTTACTTCCACGTATGCGTACGTGGAGTCACGCTATAAACTGCTCAGCAACCTAAGAACACAGGAGGAAATTTTACTCCTGTTTCCACTTTTACATTTGTTCTATAGTCCTTCTCTTAAACGTTGAGCATCGAACCCTTTAAACGTCTCTACATGTCCCTGGGATGAAAATATTTAAAAATACGGCTGCAGGCGGAGCACGTCTCCCCTTAGATGAACCAAAGCAGTCAAAGCTGGGCTGAACTCAGAGCTGGTCGGGTTAAAATGTGTTTTCTTCTGGGATCTCTGCAGATGGCGCAGTGGCAGGAGCTGCTGAAGCTGGATTTTGCGCTGCAGAGCCAGGTGAGGCGGCTGTATGAGGGACGGTTCCCCACGGAGATCCGACACTGGCTGTGCCACTGGATCGAGAGCCAGGACTGGTAAGAGAGGCTGGTTCTGATTGGCTCTGCTGAGAACAACTGTTCCCTTTCCATGGAAGCACATTAAATATGATGACTCAGGGCTTTTTCATTGCGTCGGCATCTTTAAAACGAACAACCCTCAGATGGAATGAGGACAGGATCCACCGGTTCATTTCTGGCGCTGACGCAGCTTTTATCACAGCTTCTAACCTTGTTATACAGGCGCATGACAGAAAACCTGAAGATTGTAAAAAATCTCAATGTTTACTCATTTCAGAAAGTGAAAGTCAAATATTTCATGGATTCGTCACACAGAGCGAAATATTTCATTTCTAGAGAATAAAACCCCAAAATTCAGGGTCTCAGAAAAACTAGAATATTGTGAAAAAGTTAAATATAATATGCAGAGATCGGTGGTCTCAAACTCCAGTCCTGGAGGTCCGGCGTCCTGCAGCCTTTAGTGTCACTTGCCCAACACGCCTGAACCAGATGGCTAAATCGCCTCACTAACGAGCAATTAACCTCTGCAGAGCTCTGCTAACGAGCTCATATGGGAGTCAGGTCCGTGGAGGTAGAGACTTCTAAAAGCTGCAGGACACCCTGGAGGACTGGACTTAGAGACCAGGAGGGTCTCAGTCTGGGTGTCTCAGGCAACACCATCATGAGGACGACTGCTGGAGGTCCAGAAGACCGTCACCGACCCCCCCACATGGAGGGGGAACCACTAAACATCACTGCTGAAGAAGCTGCATGCAGGCGTAGGCACAGAAGGTTGAGTGGAAGGAAAAAGTGCAGCAGCAGCAGCAGCAGGGATACCTGCAGAATCCAGGAATCTGGGGCCGCTCCACCAGGAGTGGACTGAGGCTGGATCAGCGCATCAAGAACCACCACCGCACACAGGCTACGAGCCTCTTTCCTGGGCTGAGGAGAAACAGAACCGGACGGTTACCAGGGGTCCGAAGTCCCGTTTTCAGATAAAAGTAAATTCTGCCTTTCATTTGGTCCCAGAGTCTGGGAGGAGTGGAGAGGTCCAGAAGCCGTCACAGTGGTCATTGATGTGAGGTGCCACATCAATGACCACAGGGGTTCTGTGCCTGACTGTCCAGCAAACTGGCCGGACCAGAACCTTGTGGAGGATCTATTGTCATGAAGAAGAGGAAAGACACCAGAACCAACAATGCATACGACCTAAAGGGGGCTATCAAAGCAAGCTGGGCTTCCAGAACCCCTCAGCAGAACCACAGGCGGATCTTCTCCATGACGCGCCGCATTGATGCAGGAATTCATGCAAAAGGAGCCCAGACCCGGTACTGAAGCAGAGAAATTAACCAATTTTACAGAAACCTGTAGTTTCTGTTTAAAATGTTAGTTTTTAATTAATCTGATGCAATATTCCAATTTTTAGGTGCTCTAAATTTTGGGTTTAGATTCTCCAGAATCACAAGAACTTAAGGCTCTGAGATGAATCTACATGTGAGCTTCACTTTGTGAAACGAGGGGCTGAAGTTCTGAGATGTTCCTGTCAGATCCGCCCAGAACTCTTCTGATCCAGTAGATCCAGTAGATCCCTAAAGCAGCTGAACCACGGCGCCACCAGGGGGCCCACTGGACCAGATGGCTGAGCACCCTGCTGCCCACGAACCCTTTATGATCACAAAGTGGTGCATAAAAGTGAAAAGAAACGTTAGAGGAGTTTATAACTGTTTTGTAAAAAATAAAATAAAATAAAAAAATCTGAAAAGGGGGATTTAGATTTGGATCTGTCTCCAATGAATCAGAACTCTTTAGAACCACCTCTGGCTGCTGGTTTGGATTCAGCTCTGGACTTTGACTAGGCCGTTCTGACCCATGACTCTGCTCTGGTCTGAACCATCCCATAATACCTCAGGCTGCAGGTTCAGGCTGGTTCTCCTGCTGGAAGGAGAACCTCCACCTCAGTCTCAGGTCTCCTCCAGGATGGTCCTGATTCAGCTCCATCCATCTTCACACCTGAGCAGCTGATCTCTGCAGCTCCTCCAGAGCCACCATGGTCCTCCTGGTTCAGCCTCTCAGTCCAGGTGGACGTCCATGTCCTGGTAGGTCTGCAGGTGGTCCATCCTCTCTCCAGGTCCACATGATGATCAGAACTCTGGGAGGTTCTGTAGAACCTGATCCTGCTGTAAACCGGACCAGAACTTCCTCCCTGACCCGTCTGCTGGGTTCCTTGGTCTCCATGGTGCTGGATGTTCTCTGGAGAACCTCTGAGCCCAGAAGCAGAGCGGCTGAAGTTAGATGCAGGTTAAATGAACACACAGCTGGACTCTGGGTGCTGATGATAAAGTCCAGCTACCATGATAGACCTCCGTTCTCCTGGTTCTGTGTTTCTCCACGTTGTCCCTGCATGTTGCTGCACAGAAACAGTGATTTTAAGGACAGGAGGAGATGCTGCTGCGAGCAGAAGCAGGAACCATGGGAACACCAGCCTGGGCTGGTGAAGGACACCAGGTGCTCCGCCTGTGGCTCATGGAGGAGCTTCAATGAAGCTTCTCCCGTTTAAGCTCAACACCAAAGTAGATCCTGTTCTCCTTGCTCTCCTTTCATCAGCAGAGCCCAGGAGGGGAACGCTTATGTTCTTCTATAGGTTCTCCAACTTCACATTGGTTCCATTTTCTGCTATGAACTGCAGAGCCAATGCTGCACCTGTGCTTCTCATGCTTTCAGGGGTTCTGCAGCTGTGGTCGAGGACGCAGCAAGAACATGCTTCCAGGGCCTCCTGGAACATCTGCAGGAGCAGTGGAGCCGCTCCATCCAGGAGAACAACATCCTGCAGGGGCCCAACTTCTCAGGGATGAGGGACTTTGTGGTGGTAGGGAGCTCAGCTACCAGAGGAATCTGTCTTCATCTCAGACGTTCTTGTCAGTTTGTAACTTTGTGTTTTCAGGAGAACTTCCAGGAGCAGCCCATGAACTTGGCGGCGCTTCTGTCTGAATGTCTGAAGGAGGAGAAGAAAATCCTGGCCTCGGTCGCGGCGAGTCCGGTGAGCCTGAGTGACGAGGTGCTGCCGCCGAGCGTCTCTGAACTGACAGAGGAAACTAAATGTGTCTGCTTTGTCCGAGCAGACCTGCAGCTCTCCTGTCATGAACCCCCAGTGGACCCAGCTGGACAACAAAGTGTCTCAGATGAAGCTGCAGATCTTGGTAACCTCTCTCAGACGGGCTCCTCTCACCCTCCCTGACAGAAAAGTGACCGAATCGTTTCCTAATCTGTGAAATCTGGTGCAGGAACTGAAGAAGGAGGTCAAAACGCTGGAGGGTCTGAATGAAAAACTGGACTACATCCAGAAGACGTGGCAGAGCAAAGGTCTGGCTGGAGACCCTGCAGGAACGGTCTGAGCGTTAGGCGCCGTCTGACCGGAGCTTTTCTCTTCTTCTCGTCTCCAGTGGAGCAGAACGTTGGACTGGCCCAATCTCAAGATCTGGTGGAGCAGGAGTGTCAGAAGAGGTCCATCTTCATCAACCAGACCAAGCATGTATGGAAGCCTTCATGTTGGCTGGTTTTTCATCCACCCGTTTGTTTCTAGTCATTTATTCCATCGTTTCAACCATCCATTTTGTAAACAGATTAAGTTCGATCTTAATCCCATTATTGTTAGAAAACGGTTTCCACACCATAAAAGCCTGACCTGCTACCAGGGCTGCAGAGTCTTCTCACCGCTGAGATCTTCTCCATCATGGCTTCCCTCTCTGCTTCTGGTCCCACAGATCGTTCTGCAGCAGCTGGTGACCATTTTAAACGAGGCGTCCCAGATCATCACGACCCTCACCGGCGTGGAGCTTCCTGAGTGGAAGCGCAGGCAGCAGCTGGCCTGCATCGGGGGTCCAGAGGACACCAGCCTGGAGCTGCTCCACAAGTGGTGAGCGGGTGGTGCCATCTCCATCCTGTAGAAGATTCATGTTCTGCCTCCGTCCTGGCTCTGCTCACGTTCTGCGTGCAGGTTCACAGCTGTCGCCGACATTCTTCTCGGCGTGCGAGAACAGCTGCAGAAGCTGCAGGAGCAGGACCAGAACTACACCAACTCCTCCGGCCTCTCTACATCTATAGCGGAGATGGACGGTTTCACCCTGACTCTGATCAGGAATCTGCTCACAAAGTGAGACTCCTCCTCCGCTCCGTTCTGTGGACAGCGTTCTGTGCAGAACGTGTTGACGGGTTCTGTGTTTGTGCCGTGCAGCGCTCTGGTGGTGGAGAAGCAGCCCGTCATGCAGAACCTGCTGCACCGACCTCTGATTCTGAAGACCGGGGTCCGCTTCAAGGTGACAGTGAGGTGAGGTGGCGCTGAACTCTGAGGGAAACGACGCAGCTTTCCCTCATGAAAGGAACGCTTCAGACATTTTCAATTAGAGAGCTAACGAGCCTCAAGGGCCTTGCAAAAGTATTCACACCCCCTGAACCTGTCAGATTTAATAACGTAACTTAGAGTAGACCCTAAATGTGAAGCAGGAGGAAAAATGTGGTTTCCAGAACCGCTTAGTAATAAAAATCTGGAACCTGCATTAAGCGGGGAAGGAGAACGTCTGTGAACATCAATATTAAAACTTGCCACAGATTCTCAGTTGGATTTAGGTCTGGGCTTTGACTAGGCCATTCGAACCCATGATTCTGCTTTGAACTAAACCAGTGGTTCCCAACCCTGTTCTGCTTGTTTTAAATGTCTTTGTTCCAGCTCACCTGATTTAAAGGACTGACCTTTGACCCCTGCCTGCTGCCATTAGGTGCTGCAGAAGCCTCTTAATCAGGTGTGTGGCAGCAAGGAGACACCTAAAACAAGAAGGCCATGGGTCCCTGGGGACCATGGTTGGGAACTACTAAAGTAAACCATCCCATAATATCTCTGGCTGCATGTTCAGCTCTGACCTGCTTCCCGCAGCATGATGCTGCCACCACCATGCTTCACCATGCTTGTTTGGGCTGTTCATTGTGTTTTATGGCTGAAATAGTAGTTTTTCTGTTTGTCCGTTGAAAACAGCGCTGCTCCTCATCACATGTAAATTCTTTTAACTGGATTTTATTTCCGTCTGAGATACCGGCAGAAAATAAAATCCATACATAAACTGGTCTGTGGAACATTTTAAATTCAGCGTTGGACAGTTTTTAGCCTGAGGTGGTTTTTATTTCCAGCTCAGGCTGTAAAATGTTTTCCTCTTTGCCTCTCAGGTTCTTAGCAAACCTTCCTGCTTTTAAAGATCAGCTAAAAGTCAAGCCTGTATTTGACAAGTAAGTCAAACAATCTTCAGTTAAAACTACATTTTACTGTCGTAGCTCTTGTTTTACCATAAAATGTCCTTTTTCTCGTCTAATCAAGGAATGTTGAGGAAGTGAAGACAGTCAGTGGGTAAGATGACTAAATACCCTCATGTAATAACAGAGATGTTTCCGATGCAAAGAAACGTTAATTTTCACTTGTTTTCAGATTTCGTCTGTTTGACTTCACGCGTGACGACAGCAAGCTTCTGGACGTGGACTCGCCCAACGGAGCACTGATGGCTGCGTTTGAGCACATGGTGGGAAAAAGGTCTAATTCTGGTGTTTCTGTGTCAATGATTGTAATAAATTACATATTTTTGTAATCCCTTTTTCTTTACAGTCACTCAAGGAAAAAAAAGCCAGAACTAAAGGCTCATGTGAGGTGAGAGACAGCATTTATTCATTATTGAATCAGGTTCTTTCTGTTCCTTGCCTGCAGTCGTCTCGGGCCAGAGCAGCTACCAGGCTCATGTTTATCTCAGTTAACCCAGGCTGCTTCATCACTGCAGCAGGAAAGCAACTTTTGATTCATGATTAGAGTAGAGCAAAGAATACATTGGGATGGTTGAGGGGCAAAAGTTAATTTTCCCCTCAACAAAGAAGAGTTACCAGAATTTCCCTGAAGGAGCAATCCCAAGGGATGAATAAAGTTGAGTCTAAGTCTAACAGGGACAGAATGAGGATGCAAGAAAAACCCTCAGCACAAAATATCAACATTCAGACAACATCATAAAGCATAACATGTCTGGAGTGTAAAAACAAACGGGCACAGTAAAGCCAGTGAGTCAGAGAGGGGTGTATTTATCGCCATGTTTATGTGTAAGTGTATGACTGTCATAGTCTTAGATGGTGTGTTTATCAGCCAGTCCAGTAGAGCGCTGTTCCAGGTCACAGGTGTCATGGGAGGGCAGGTAGCGGGGCGTCTTGTTTACATGACATCCAGGAGAGTTTGAGGTACCAGCCTCCAAGGCCTGCATCGGGTGAGCCAATTCAGAAGCAGCACGATGTTTTGTCTCAGGCTGAAACAGCAGAGATGATCTAGCAGGAAGCCCTGGAAGATTTGACCAGGACCAAAGATACAGGTCATCTGCGTCTTTGGTTCTGGTGTCTCTCACCTTACGTTTGACAACAGCCTGTAGGTTTTCTGTGGGATTTAGGCTATTTTGGTATTTCTGGGCCTACAGCAGGAGAATGTCAGGTTTCTGTTCTCTTACAATCTTCCTCCAGACTTAAGGACTTCCAAATTAAATGCTAAATATACTTTGATATAAAAATAGGTCTGGACCACTGAGGAGCAATCTAGCCCTGTTTTACCTTAGCTCAGGTGAGATGCTTCTGAGGTTGTCTCTGATTCAGGAGTGGCTGGGCTCCATTCATGTGACAGATGTAGCCCAGGTTCTGTATATGTCTGTGCCTGGTGCCTCCATGTTTTTTTTTTTAACCCTGAGGTCATCCCTTTTTCCTATCCACACTTTTTCCTTCCACTCAACTTTCCATGAACATGCAGGCATGCATATTCATCTCTGTGACTCTCCTGGACAACTGTGAGCTCAGCACTCGTTTATATGATTGTAAAGACCACAAGAGGAATGTAATAGAACGTTCTATTAAAATTTGTTTTCATTGGTCTGATGTGATACTCTGATAATGTGAGAAACTGAGTTTTGGGCTGTTCTTACCGTTTATAATTAAAATCATTGAATTAAAAAAGTAAAGAAGTGGTACAACATCCTACAGGAGGCTGGTGGACGTGGAGATTCATGACCTCCACATTACAGCCATGATCCTTTGGGAGATCTGAACTGTCCCGTGTTAGAGTTTTTATTTTCAGACCCAAACATGTTTGGGTTTTGCTCCAACCAGAGTCCGCTGACGGTCACCGAGGAGCTCCACATCATACGCTTTGTGACGGTTCTGCATCACGCTGGAGAGAAGTTTGACATTGAGGTGAGCAACAGTCAACTCCTCCGCTGCCACATTTTAAACGTTTCACACGTTTGAAATGTGAGTTAGAATCTTGGATTTAACCGAACCGGGTCGTTTACAGACTGTTTTGTGTTTTTTGTGTCGACCAGGCGAGCTCCCTGCCTGTGGTCGTCATCTCCAGCTCCAACCAGGTCCCCAGCGCCTGGGCCTCCATCATGTGGTTCAACATGCTCTCCAGCAGGGAACCGATGGTAAGGACAGCCGCCTTCAGCAGGATAAATACACAGAACCAGCCTCTCCAGAACCAAACTGGGTTAAGAGATTATTCTGTTCTGTCCTGTAGAACCTGTCGCTGTTCATCAATCCTCCTCCGCTCACCTGGATGCAGCTGGCGCCACTTCTGAGCTGGCAGTTCCTGTCAGTGGGCCAACGGCCGCTTGATCCGGACCAGCTCTCCATGCTTCACGACAAAATCGTGGGTGGGTTTACCAGAACCTCTTCCTTAGACCGCTTGCAGGTCCAATTGTCTGCTGCTCTGTGGGACATGACAGGATGGTGAGCTTGGGATTCAGTCAGAAGATGGACAGAAGAACCTGATAGAACCGAATCAGAACCGATGTAAATCAGCAGTAACAGAACATCCAGGAGCAAATAAACCATCAGACTCAGACTTTAAGAACAGGAGGAGGAACCGGTCCAATCTGCATCGGGTTTCTTTTTCATTTAGCAGTCAAGATTGGGCTGGAGCTCAGAGGAGGTCGGACCTTTTTGGTCCTGGCTGCAGCTGTCATTAAAGATGAAAGCGTCTTCTTCTGTTGCTGTTTTTACGTGTGCTTCTGTTTTATTTTAGTCATTTCAATCTTTGTAATGCATTTTATTTCTGCCTTTATTGTTTTGTTCTGTTTTGTTATCATTCATGCCTCGGTTTGATCTGGTTTAGAACCGTAGGACAAATGAAAACAGCTGTAGATCTGAAGCTCAGTCTCCATGCTAAGCTAACTCGCCTTCAGGCTCCTTTGGAGCTGATTTCCAGGCTGACACGTCGGTTTTCTCACGTCTCTCTGTTCTGATCACAGATAATCCTGATGGTCTGGTGCACTGGACCAAGTTCTCCAAGGTGAGGTTCAGGACATGTTCTGGTCTGCAGATTCATGCATCTCAGTGTTTAACTCTCTGAGGACGACATATTTCCTCGTCTCAAAAACAAATTTGGACATAAAGTTGTTTGTTTGCGTTAATGTAAATCAGGGGTCTGCAGTCCTCCAAACAGCACATCAGCTTTACAGGAAATTGGTTTTAGATGCACAAAAAACAAAGTTTGGGATTTAATCGAAGGCTCAGCTGTAAAAGCGTGATAATCTAAAAATCCAAACACGTTAAGGTGCATTTATAGAAAGGGTGTCATCCAATAAACACCTGGATTTAATGGAGGGCTGAACCAGTTAATTATGAATCAATTATTGAAATAATCTTCAACTAATTTAGAGATCAAAAAATCATTAGCGTATAGGGACTATAAAACGTGTCTTGTGTTAACCGCCGGCTCAGAGCAGCAATTAAGGCAAAACTGTACAGAAATACAAACGTTTTGCATCTAAGATGAAAACCTTCGTTCTCTAAATCTGCTCCGTCCAGAACTCCTCAGGTGGCAGATTTAGCTTCTCCAGGTTCTGAAAACAAAATCTCCTTTAAAGCACCCTTCTCTGTCCAATTATTAATCCAATAATCAAAAGAAATAGTCCACAGATTAATCAATTAGCAAAATTATTGTTAGATATCAATTTAAAATGTGCAATAAATGTTTGTTTTGTTAAAAACACTTGTTTGTTGAGGCATGTTAATTTACTAAGCTGGTCCTGGCTGCAAAAATATTTGTTAGATTAATAAAACAAACAGCTGCTGCCCTAATTTACTGCACAAATCAGTAATTTCATTAATAAATCTGAACCAGAGATTGTGTTTTATGTCAGAAAGAAGAACATGTATCCGTCCTCTTTTATCAAAAATTTAGTTTTTTCTTAAGTATAAAACATGGAAATAGAATTACAGCAAATTTCCCCTAAGAGACATTTATGAAAAAAGTTGTCATTTTGTAAAAAGGTTGCGTAACATTAGCGTCTCTAAACGGGTTTATTTAGCTGGACTGGGGGTTTAGCTACGCCTGGTTCTGAAGGTTTCAGAACCAGGCGTAGAACCTGGATGGTCCCGTTTGAGCCGCAGCTTCATCCCCGCTGGTCTGGGACGGATTCTAACCGGCGTCCTTCCTGATCCTCCAGGACGAAAGCGTCTGGATGTGGATCGACGGGATCCTGGATCTGATCAAGAAGCACCTGGCCGATCTTTGGCAGGACGGGTAAGACGCCTCAGAACCGGGCTGCTCGGCACCACTGGGCTTCCCGGTTTTCTTCACCTTTTCTGGATCTGTGTCCTTTAGCTACATCATGGGGTTCGTGAGCAAGCAGAGAACCAGCTCCTTGTTGCTGAATAAACCACCCGGGACGTTTCTGATCCGATTCAGCGAGAGCATGCGAGACGGCGCCATCACCTTCAGCTGGGTCGACCATTCCAATGGAGGTTTGTTTCTGCTTCCAGATACGTTTCTGCAGGGGTTTGTGGCACATTGAAGGCATTACAGAGGCCCACCTCCACAGGAGGAACCCGTCAAGAACCAGAGATGTTCTCCTCAACGTTCTGCTAACTGTGCCTCTCTGCAGAGAAACACATCCACGCCGTGGAGCCCTACACCAAGAAGGAGCTGTCTGTGCTGTCTCTGGCCGACGCCATCAACCACTACACCCTGACCACCCAGGGCCGCAGCTCCATGAACCCGCTCGTCTATCTCTACCCCGACATCCCCAAAGACTCGGCGTTCGCACGCTACTACAAGTTCTCAGGTACCGGGCCTCGCCGAGCGCCGCTCGTGTCTCTGCAGGCGGTTCTGCCATGTTTTGGTCGTTCTGTCACGCTCACAGCACAGCGAGGTCAACGTGCAGCGCCAGTAGAAAGTATTCACACCCCTTCACTTTGGTCGCGTTGCAGATTGGACATAGATCTGATTCTAGGTTAAAAAATGTTTTTTATTTTATTATTTTTTATTTAATTTATATATATATGTATATCCGTCCGTCCGTCCGTCTTCTTCTCCTTATCCGGGGTCGGGTCGCGGGGGCAGCAGCTTCAGTAGGGAGGCCCAGACGTCCCTCTCCCAGCCACCTGGGCCAGCTCCTCCGGGGGAATCCCAAGGCGTTCCCAGCAGAGAGACATAGTCCCTCCAGCGTGTCCTGGGTCTTCCCCTGGGTCTCCTCCCGGTGGGACGTGCTTGGAACACCTCTCCAGGGAGGCGTCCAGGAGGCATCCTAACCAGATGCCCGAGCCACCTCAACTGGCTCCTCTGGACGTGGAGGAGCAGCGGCTCTACTCTGAGTCCTCCCCGGATGACTGAGCTCCTCACCCTATCTCTAAGGGAGAGCCCAGACACATATATGTATATATATATATATATATATATAATGTGTGTATGTGTGTGTTTTTTTATTTAAGAAAAGGTTAAAAAATCTACACCGAATATCCCAGGATGACGGAAGAGAAAAGGTGTTTTCAGACATGCATCTCACTTCCTGTCTGTCTCTCATCAGTCAGTCTTTATTTATATTACAGTCACCAAACGCTTTCACAGCTAAAATGAGCAATAAATGGTAAACGTATCCTGTAGAAACACAGGTTTACAGGATACAATAAAGCAATGAAAGCAGAGACTAAGAGAAAAACACAACTGGTCTGATGCTCCTGAATTAAAAACCAAAGAAAACAGACGAGTTTCTTTAGAATCAGACCAGGTTCTGATGGACCTGCTGGGTTTAGGTTTAGGAGCCACAGCTGAAAAGGCTGGACCTCCTTCCGTCACCGTCTGAGTCCTCAGAGCGACTGGAACCGTCTGGACTCCAGATCTCTGCGTTGATCTAAAGGTCCAGTTTGGTTCTCTAGTCCTCTGGACCTCAGGTTCTGCTGATGATTCCTCTTCCAGCCTGATAATGACCAGAAGCCCAGAGCCCAGACAACGAGTGACGGTGTTCTGGAGCAGCCTGCGAGTGTCTGAGTGACCCGACCAGAACCTGGACCCAGATTCATCTCTGAAAGAGAGAAGCAGCAGAGCCCAGCTGGTGGAGACACACCGGACCTGGGGCTGGGACGGGTTCTAAAGGGGCTTCAGCAGGTTTTTACTCCATGGGTGGGAATACTTAAGGTCTGCCTGTTATATAAAAGTTTACATTTCATACTTTCAGGACCTTGTATAGATTTAAAATCTGAAAAATATGGAAGGTCCCTCCAGGTGGCGCTGTGTCCGTGTTGACCCAGTTAGGGACGATCAGAACCGTTTTCTGGGTCCAGTAACCAGCTGTCTCTGTGCAGGACCTTCTTCAACCAACAAGAACATAAAGGCGTACGTCCAGAGGACGCTGGCTGTTGTCTCCATGTAAGTTTCTGCTGAGCAAAACTAAAAGATCTGCTGTTTTGTTCTAATTAGTGACTGTTTTAGTAAGTCTTGTTCTGTAGACCTTCAATATGTCCTGATGGGTTTCTCTCTTCAACGAGAACCCGTTAAACCGGCAGGAATAAAGGTCTGATCATAATAATAAGACAATAAATGTCTTCAACAGCCACCCGACGCCTCCTCCGTCTCCACCCAGAGACTCGCCGTCGATGGACGTTGATGTGGACAATAATGTGGGTTTGAAGCAGATTCATAAACCAAACAGAAAAATGTGTCCGCCTTCACTGATTCCTGTTGGTTAACCTACTGTGTGGGTTTCTGCAGCTAATTTAAAATAAAATGTTTTTGTTTTGTTGCAGACCGACTCGTCCCAAAAGTTGGATGAATTTCTGATGGACTTACTGGACTTCCCAGAATGGTCACATCTCCAGACGCTGCCTCAGGAAAGCGTCTCTGATTCTGTTTTCACCTTCCAGGAACACGGATCACCGACCCAGTGATCAGAAACACTGCATATATCTTTTATAAGAGGACTCATGTGTTTATCAGAGTCCTCCATGTGGAAATGATGTAAATAAATGTTTCAGACTGAGAGAGGCGCTGTTGGGTTTTTATCCCCCCAGAATAATCTGATTAGCAGGAGGATGTGGAAAATATCCAGAAACCTTCTGATTTCACAGCTTCTTCTCCACGGCTCGTTTCTCCATCCAGTCGTAGGCGTTTCTGTCTGTCGCTGCTACAGGACTTCCTGTTTTCTGTCCAATCAGAGTACAGGGAGACACGCCCACTCTCTCATTTGCTCCCAGGAGATTTCCCCTCTGGAAGATTTCTGTAGAAACTAAAAATTATGGGTCTCTTGAACCTGTGCAGACTCTTGGTTTAAGATATTTTTTTTAAATAAATTATGTTGTTTTAGGTCTAACTTCCTGCTCGTCTTTCCTGTGATTTAAATGATGCTGCGGTCCCCATGGAAACCAGCTGCTCTGCCTCTCGCATCACCCAGTCAGTTGTTTTTTACCAACAAACCCTTCACATGACCGCAGCAACTGTTTTAAACAAACTGTTGGTTATTTCTGTCGTCTGGCCTGCTAACCCCCCCCCCCCCAGTGGGGGTCCAGGTGGGAACCGCTCCCCGGAGCTCCTTCCATGTTGTCCACCAGGCTGAAATCCAGAGTCTGGCTCCCTGAAGGAGTCTGAGAAAACGTACTCGGCCCTGACCTCTGGGAGTCTCTCTTCTTCTGGGGTTTCAGCCTCGGCGTCACAAACCTGCAGCTGTCTTCTTCTCCTGTTAATCTGTCGGTTTCCCAGTAAAATCTGAGCGTTTGCCGTTTGTTCTTCTAACCCTGGACGAGTGAAACAGGTGTTCTTTAAAACTTTAAAGCTTAATTTCTGCTCCGCCTACATTTAGGGTTTGTCCAATAAAAGGAATCCCTCAGCATGACGCCGCCACCACCGTGCATCACTGTGGCAATAGTTTGGTTGAGCCGACACAAACCGCCTCCTCTGTAATCTGCTTCCTGACTTCAGGCAGAAGTTTACCTTCAGACGACCGTCTAGCTTCCTCCGCTGCGTGGATTGTGTCACTGAGGTTTACAGCTGCAATAAGAGTCCCAGTGCAACCAGAAAGAAAAACAACTTTACTGTAAATGTAATAAATTACACAAGCATCAGTCTCTGGACAGCTTTCATACTCTGTAAAGTCTCTTTAAAACCACGCCGCCGGCGTAAATTACATTCAGGGTACAATCTTGGTCTGACGCCGGCGGAGCGACCGTCAGAGAACAGCGGCTGCAGAGATTGCTGCAACAATTTACACCAAAACTGAACACGGCTCACAAAGGCAAAGGTCCGGTCAGGGGAAAGGACAGCTAGTGAAACAACAGAACCTAAACTGGACGTTAACGTGGTCTGGCTCCCAGGCTGGAGCTGATAGCGGTGTGAATATACTGATGCTGCATGGTTGGTCAGCTAAGCTGCTCACACACGTTACATCGGGATAAATGCTGAAACACAAAGCAGAGCTACTATCTAACTCATCACAGAAGCCTGAGTGCTGAAGGTGCTTCAGAGAGGACCACAGGTCCCCTGCAGAAGCCTGCAGGGCAGCCGGTCTACAGGAGGCTGTCCAGGTTCTTCTCGCCGCTCGTCTTGTCATCAGAACCGTCGGGCGGGGTGTACTTCTCCTGGTACCGCTGCAGAACCGCGACCACGTCATGGTGGCCGAACTGCACGGCTTCGTCCAGCGGCTTGTTCCCCCATCTGAGCAGAGGAAACGGCTTGGTCAACCAAACAGCGGACCTCTTCGGCACCGCGGGAGATCTTCCAGTAGATCCACACCTGGCAGCTCGGACTCACCTGTCCTTAGGTACTGGGTTCACCTTGCAGGCCTCCAGCAGGAAGCGGACCACCTCCAGGTGTCCTGGAAGCAGGCAGAGAAACACAAGCTGTCTGGTTCTGTTAAATTATGACCGGACTTGTTCTGGTCTCAGCTTACCTTCAGCTGCGGCCACATGGAGCGCCGTCCTGGAGTCGTAGTCCCTCTGCTCCATGTCCATGGACGACAGAGCAAACCTAAACACGCAGATTTTAACAATTTATTATCGATTTAGGTCCAAACATCACAAGTCCAGGTTCTGGACTGATCAGTGTCCATCCTTCAGCTCCACTGGAGGTCCAACTGGTTCCCAAATAGAAGATCAGCATCTGCTAGCATCACAGATCAAGTAGATGCTAACCTGGACCCCGTTAGGGGTTCCGGCACCAGCAGTGGACCTGGATCGTTCTACCGGGTCAGAGAGATACGATGCTGCATTCTTCCTAATTCAAGTCGCTAGTTTGGGTCAGTTGGCTGAACTTTGGACCCATCTGGGTGTTCAAGCACCAGGAAAACGACCCAAACACAGATCCAAACCGGTTCTGGAAGGGCCTTCCCAAACCCAGACCTCAGCCCGGCTGAAAGCATGCGGACCATGGAAAGTCCATTTAAAGTGGTTTAAATGGACTGCACCGGTTCTGCCCAGCAGGCCCAACGGCGCCACTGAGGAGGAACTTACAAAGATAAATATGTGAGGGTTGTACGTCTACATCTGAGCCTCCGGTTCCTGTTTGGACCAGAGGTTCTTAATCCATTCTAACTCGTGCATCCGGGTCTTGCTTTAAAACCAAAAATCAATCGTTTAACGCTGGAAAAAAGAATAAAAAGTCCAAACTAATGAGTTGTACCTCTGAATGTGACGTGGAGCTGATTTTCTCCGTACTTTATCTATATGAGCTGAATGAGCGCACAAAGCGGCCCTGTTAACGCGCTCATGCCTCCTTTCTTCATAAACACTGATTTAAACACGTTGGACGGACTGTGCGGGAAAAAGCTGCTGCAGCTCACCTCCTGAGGGCGGAGACGTCTCCTGTGTAGGCAGCAAACAGCAGATTGATGACAGACTTCACCTGAGGACAGAACCAGAGACACAGCATCTGTACGGAGGTCTACGGCTGCAGAGGCTCAGTCCCT
This sequence comes from Fundulus diaphanus, assembly GCA_037039145.1. Taxonomy (NCBI): domain Eukaryota; kingdom Metazoa; phylum Chordata; class Actinopteri; order Cyprinodontiformes; family Fundulidae; genus Fundulus; species Fundulus diaphanus. The sequence continues at coordinate 55,667,557 of CM073132.1, read as the reverse complement.
GCCGGCTTCTGGCTGCAGCTCCTCTGCTTATAGGAGCACACAAGGTGTTGGAGACGACGAGCTGCAGAAACGTGGTGCAAACCAAACCGCAGCTGCTAAGTTAAAGCTGTGATCCTGTTAAAATCATTCTGTTATCCTTGCAGCCGGCACAGCGGAGCAGGAAGGTCCTGGGCTCAAATCCCAGCCTGGGGTCTTTCTACATGTTCTCTCTGGGTACTCCAGCTTCCTCCCACAATCTAAAAACATGAGTGAGGTTAAGTGGTCTCTCTAAATGACCCTCAGGTTTGTATCTGCATGGTTATTTGTCTGTATGCTGCCGGTGAAGGACCGGTGACCCTTCAGGGCGTCTCCTGCCTCTGGAATTAGACTCCAGCCCCTCCAGCACAGAAAGGCAGCTGGAGAGCATGGATGGATTATTGGCTATTGGCACTGTTATGGAAATATATAATCGGTTTTTTGTATTAATCGTGTATTTTACTTTTAGCAGTAAGAGTTACCTAAGTTCTAACTACTATAGTTAAACTGTGTGGCCTGGAGTCTACAAAGGAAGGAGTCTGCAGGGTCACTCAAGGCTATAAATTCACCCAGACTTCTTGTGGGATACAGGCCAAGTAAGAGTCACATGAGGTTTTATGGAGGGTAACCTTCGAGAAGGTTTATGGTTTAAAAGCTTTTTTATTGTTATATGTTTATCTTGGTAGAATCCTAGAAACACCTGGTCAATTAATTAAAAGACAATTCCTTATCTGACCCTGGAATGCGGATCAGTTTGTTTGTGAGAAAACAAGCACAGATAGAATAAATGTGTATGCAGCCCCCCCCGACATCATTCACTCACTAACTGAGGACCCGGGCTTTGAATAGACACGCGCATGCAGCCGACGCAGGAAGGTAAACTCCATGTTTTACTACATGGGCTTTAGGATAAAGTTGTGTTTGTCTCCCCTGGGAATCCTAATTGTAATAAATATATGTATATTGAGTGTTTTGTCTCTGATAATTGTTTTCTTCCTTTGCTGCCGCATCTACGACCGGAAGAGGCGGACCTTAGTGAATGAGACATGAAGCACTAGAGGCCGCCTCGTCAGCACTGTTGCTTATATGTAAATATATCGGATCATATTATATATTTGCAAATATGTAGACAATATTAAAAGGAAATGTTTAACTTGTTGCACATTATTAAGATGTTTTCTTCAAGTAACAGATCAGTGAGGTGTGTCTGGTGGGGGGGGGGGTGTTAAACCAGCATTATAGGCTTAAGCCGCTGGAGGACATCAGGCTCTATTTCTCTCTGCTGTTTTTAAAGTGCGTTATAAATAAAGTTCTACTGTACATGTCTGAAGTCTTTCTAGAGGACAAGGAGACGAATATTTGGTCTGACGGTTTCAGCAGAATTTAACCAAAAGATTTTAAATTGTTTAAAATATTAAAGGAATTGGCTAACTTGCTTTTTAAAAGCGCCAATGATAACCGACATTGTTGGGTTACCATGATAACAAGCTTGTGTTTCTTTACCATTACATGTCAGCAAATGACCAATTATAGCTAATTAAAATTGGCCCCCTGTGGAAACGGTCAGTGGTGGCGGGGCTCCTAGCAGGACGAGGGGCCCCTCAACCGCGATCATGGAGAACTATGAAACTCTGCCACCATGACTTCCTGGCCCCTCTCTCTGCTGTCTTTGTCTGGCCCCTGAGGCCCTCACCAGGATCCGGCAGAGACCCCCCACCTTCTGGATGACGGTTTATAGCCCAGCTGAGTCTCCAGGTTGCTCGTAATGAACAAAAGAGGAAGCTGATGGATAAGTGCTTTATTTTATTTCATACATGAGACAAAATGGCAAAAACAAGAAAAAGAAAATGAACTTTCACCGTCATGTCTGCCAGAGCCAGAGATGAGCGAAGCTTCAACCAGCAGACAGGAGAGTTCATGGACTGATGGAGACTTTTCACACAGAATCACAAACATAAAAGACTGATGTGAACTTGGAAATGTGAGGTTTCGACTAGTGTGGCTCTGTTTCACATTTATTTCATCCCAACGATCAGCAAAGCTTTGCTCGTTAAGTTCGACCCAATCCACAACCTTAGAGAACCTCACACTTCCAGCCCAGCCTGTAGGGGTAGTGATCTTTATTTTATTTTTATTTAAGTTGTCTCTGTAGTTTTCATTTTACAAAGAAAAAAGACGTTCAGCACAAGAATCAACATAAAACAAAAGAAATGCATGAAAGGTTTCAAAGACGTTTAACAGTCTTTACAAAACTGAGCATGCAAGAAAAAAGGACGACAATTCAGAGAAACAAATGAAACCATAAACAACACGTGCAGAAACAAAAAAAGATGATTTTCATGGGAAACAATCAGTAGAAGATTCAAAAGCCCCGCTGTCATTAATTTCATGTATTAAAAATCACATGTTAGGTATTAAGAGACGATCAGTGAGCTCCTCGTCGCTGATTGGTTGGAAGGAGACGCAGCCAGTCTGACATCACTGCCCCTCTTCATATTCCCAGCATTACATTTCAGATTTAATCCCAAAAACACAAAGTGTTGGAAATTAAACATCTAATTTACTTCCAAGAAAGGCATCCGTTAATTCGCTCTCTTTAAGGCTTTTTAACGCAGCAGAAACCACCGACTCAGTGCAGACAGGGCGTTCCTCAGGGATCAACCCCTGGAGCCCTTATTATCTTATATATAAACGATCCCTTTCACAATCTCCTTAAAATTCATTTCCATGTTGATGATATTATGTTGCATCACACATTATATTGTTTCTTTAATCAAAAGTTTGGGAAGTGAGAGAAGTCATGTAAACTAATCTACTGAGCTAATTTACATCCCAGCGCGGCACTATTTCATTCATTTGTGGCCTTCGACCCAAACCATGAGTGGCTGAGGCATCAGCTCGACGGTAGGAAGGAACACGCCTATCCTCCTGCATGCAGGCGGCGGTTCCCACTTTTTTTTCTTGGAGCTGCTTCTCTGTACCAGGATTATTGTAAAAGGTTAAAAATGTTGCGATACTGGACCAAAAGCCTCGTCTGAGCACAAAAAGGCCAGACAGGTAAACTGCAGGTAGCTCATCTGACCCACCTGGCTGTTCAGAAAACAGCTCAATCTGTTTTTGTTCAGTTAACTGATGATTTAATTCAATTAGCTGCCCAAAACAGGGGAAACATCTTTAAATGTTCATTTTGGCACCGTTTTAAAGCTCCTCCTTAAAAAATGACTAAATTTGTGCCTCGCTCTCAGAAACACCTCCTGCCTTTTATTAACATGCCTCCGTCTGACAGTCTGAGCCGACTGTCAGACGGAGGCATTTCGTTTTTCTAAAGCTCTTTTCCTCTGAACTACATCTTCTAGTGTTGTGTCTTTATACAGAAATATACAAACTTGTTTTTTTTAATCTGTGGCTGCCACTTTTTATAACTATTTTTTCTTTTGTTGTAATTTTGCCCCTACTGCACAGCGTCTTATGCTTATTTTTTAAATTTTTACTTTGAATCTGCTTCCATCTGCCATTCAGTCCCCACTGTCATTTCTATTCTATTCTTACATAATTTCATTTGTAAACAGTGGATAAATCTAATTTAAACCTAAAATGTAGAGAAGTCGTCTCCTAGACGACGGGACTGAGATGGTGGCCGATGCTAAAACGTTGATTTAGAAACCGCCTGCTGACGCCGGCAGACTTTATCCTAAAAAGTCAAATCTATAACAGGAAATAAGTCTGAAAGGGCATTAATGCAGCCGAGGCTTTTGAATTATTCCACCTACAGAAGAAAAGACAAAAATAAAATCAAAGAGAACAATGTGACAGAAAATGAACTTTTTTTACATGAGATTTTTGCTCCACTCTCAGCTTTAATCAGCTAAAACCAGCACAACCATCCCTACAGGAGCCTGAATGCGTCGCCTCACGCGCCCAAAATAAATCTGTTTACAGCTGCTGCTGTGAACATTCAGAACGGCTCAGATAATACTGACAACGCTGCGGGAATCAAACCAGGACAGGAGAATAAAAACCCAGAGGATGAATAAAACAGCAGCAGCTCCTCCTTTTGTCGCGGCTCGCTCCTGTATTTGATGCCGAGCTTTGGTCAGTTAGCGCTGATCCTGGTGGAGGATCATGGGAAATTAATATGTGGTCATGGTGGAGGCTGCTGTGTTGGTGCGACTCCCTCCTGTCAGCGTTTAAAGCGGCCTCAGGCTGTTTGGTGCAGACCGACACCAGCATGCATGAATGAATGAGACGCTAGAGAACCCGGCGGTTCTCCCCTGGGTCCGGCGCCAGGGGAACGCCATCAGCTCCATCAGCTCCACCCGCCAACGCCATGAAGCAGAAACACTTAAATGAAGCGGTTTTATGTGCATTAAGCAGCCTTTCCGTAAACAGCTGTCTAGAAACTAAAGGAACATCATTTCCTCATTTTAAAAAACTAAACCTAAATGTTGGCGCCGGGGACCAATCTGGGGCCAAGGGTCTGGCTCAGGGGCCCCATGTGTGGGTTTGGTTGGTGGAGCTGCTGGAGCAGAATCTAACCTGCAGACCCATCCGGCACCACGCTGGGCCCAGAGCCGGGTTTATTCTACGGAGCGGGTTCTGGACACGGATCACATTTACCTCCATCAACCAGCTGGATTCAGTTTAATAAAATGCTTCCTTGAACACGCAGACGTTAAACTTCTCTGTAGAAGAAAAACCTCTGACTGACTGAAGGAACGCAGAACGACACGGGCTGGACCGGACCAGGACCAGGACCAGGACCGGGGCCGGACCAGGACCGGACCAGGACCGGACCAGGACCAGGACCAGGACCGGACCAGGGCCGGACCAGGACCGGACCAGGACCAGAAACAGGACCAGGACCAGGACCAGGACCAGAAACAGGAACAGGACCGGACCAGGACCAGACCAGGACCAGAAACAGGACCAGGACCAGGACCAGAAACAGGAACAGGACCGGACCAGGACCAGGACCAGGACCAGGACCAGGACCGGACCAGGGCCGGACCAGGACTGGACCAGGACCAGAAACAGGACCAGGACCAGGACCAGAAACAGGAACAGGACCGGACCAGGACCGGGACCGGGACCAGGACCGGAAACAGGACCAGGACCAGGACCAGAAACAGGACCGGACCAGGACCAGGACCAGGACCAGGACCGGACCAGGACTAGGACCAGGACCAGAAACAGGACCAGGACCGGACCAGGACCAGAAACAGGACCAGGACCGGACCAGGACCAGGACCAGGACCAGGACCAGGACCAGGACCAGAAACAGGACCAGGACCGGACCAGGACCAGGACCAGGACCAGGACCGGACCAGGGCCGGACCAGGACCAGAAACAGGACCAGGACCGGACCAGGACCGGACCAGGACCAGAAACAGGACCAGGACCAGGACCGGACCAAATTAAAGGTCCAAAACCCTTTAAAGCCCAGTTTGTGTTGGCGACGGCGTTTAAATCAGGTGAACTTCTGCACCAAAGCGTCGGGTTTGAAGAGCGCTGACCTGGACCGGGCCGGACCTGCAGCGGTCCACGGCCCAAACAGAACCTTTCGGATCAACAACTGCACCTTCTCAGAAACTAACACTGCGTGATGTTTTTATTTTTGGCATGCTTAAACACATTTAGCTTTAAAATCTTTTCTCCAGCAAACTAAATTAAAAAAGGGAAGATTTTGTTTTCTTAGATCTGCATCTAAAACTGCCCCAGCGTCCAGAAATGTCCTTTAAACACTTTAACGCTTCATGACCTCATGACCATCTAACACTCGTAGTTTTGTGCAAATATGATTTAAATCTTCCTGGATGCCTTCTCTCTCCTCATTGGCTGCTTGTTTTGTTTTATCCTCCTGGAGGCGGAGCCTCAGACACCGACCCGTTTTACAGAAACACATAAAAACCGGACCCTGCAGAACCGGGGCGACGTGGCGCCGAAGCTCCGCCTGAACATCAGATCTCTGAGACAGAAGTGACCCGATTTCAAAGTTCAGAGCAAATATGAACCAAATAAAAGAATAATAATAATAAAGCTCCCCCGGCCCGTCCACACAGTAACGAGCAATAAATAATCCTGGACATGTGTTATAAATATAAATATTTGGATCAGGAGAAGGCGGGCGGCGAGAGGCGAGCTTCACTCGCCGACTTTGTCCATCCTATAGACTACGGTGGTGGAGCAGTCCTGGTCGCTCTCTGTGGGAGACACTTTCTTCCACAGGGGCGCTTTCAGCGTGAGCTCCTGTTGGAGGCTCTCGTAATCCATGGCTCCAAAGTTCTGTTGCTGTTTTAATCGACACGGATAGTTCATTAGTTTCATGCCTGCTGGGTTTGTTGCATAAAATAAAACCCAGAGAAGTTTATTTAAAACGTTTCAGCTGAGGAGGAGCTGGAAGGGGAACGCACATCAGGAGCGCCGCAGCTCGTCAGGCCTTAACGAGCAGAACACCGACCTTCAGGCCCATCAGAAGCAGAAGCGGTTCTGAACAGAACAGGCTCGAAAAGGACCGGCGGGTTCTGGTTTCTGACGTCTGACGCCTCCGGCTGTGCGTTGCCTTTACTCTGAACTCGGTTCCTCAAGCAAGGAGCGGAGCTGCGGTCAGAAGCTCCCATGAACTCATCAGAAGTTCTGCTTACAGGCTCAGATATTTAGACACCTCCAACCGTCGCCATGGACTGACGGTGCTGCTGCCCACCGGCTAAAGGTCCTCTGGGTCGACGGTCTGGAGGAGCCAGGTGAGGCACGGCGGTGGCAGCACCATGCTGCGGGGAAACAGCTGTGATATCTGACACCTGGACCCGGCACAGATCCAAACTGGTTCTGGACCGGATAAATCTAGCATCAAGCTTGAGGCTTCTTTAAGGACTCCGCTGCAAAGCAGAGCGGTCCGACACCAGCCAGAACGAGCCCAGAACCTCGTTGACGGACCCAGAACCGCCGTGGTCCCGGCGCTGCTGGCCAGGTGTATGTAAATATCTGAACCTGTACGCAAAGTTCTGATCCTGTCTGGATGGTGTTAAAAATCCCTGCAGCTTCCGGTCCAAATGAACCACAGGAAGTCCAACAGGTGGACGACCTTCATGGCCATGAATGGATGGAAACTTCTGACCAGCGGTCCATCTGGACCTCTGAGTGGGTTCTGCTGCGTCAGGATGCATCTAACCTCCTGCTGGGCCCAAACCAGGCAGCGGCCTTACCCTCTGGTCCCCTCCCTCCCTGCGCGGGTCGTGCTTCTTGGTGAAGTGTCTCAGGTTGTCGTAGTTGTGGAAGTTGAAAAGCTCCACCAGGTCCTGAAAAGACAAAAAAACGGGTTTACTGCTAGAAACCATCAGGATTCATCAGAACTCCCGGCGCAGCGACTTCCTGCTGAGGAACGGGAGAAATCAGAGCCGGGGCGGGACGCCGATCATTAACTGAGGTCCAATTACTCATTAAACGGGTTCTTTAACTTCCTGAACCTCTGTGGCTCAGATTCTTCCGTTTTGACCCAAACCGACTGCTTAGCTTGGAGGAAGACGAAGGTCAGAGCAGCCGGTCTCCCCAGGAGAAACCACCAGAAACCCAAGAGGTCCGGCTCAGACTCTACGGGCCTCAGTTAGCAGAAGCTTGTGTAGAAGAACCCAAACGGATCAGCACCGACTCCTCGTGACAGAACCGTGAGCCTAAACACAGCAGCAGATCCACAGCGGAACGACACACACAAGAATCAAGGCGCTGCAGCGGCCTAGTCAAAGTCCACATGCCAGAGAGCCCTCCACCTGCTGCTGGGTCAGGGGTGCGTTTAGTTTTTCAATCTGTTTTGATTTTTCTACTCTGAGTTAAGATGGTCTCTCACTTCAGACGCCATTCTGAACCCCTACAGTCTCTCTTCAGGAAAACTCTGAAGGTTCTTGACAAAAAGCCTTTACCTTATCTTTATTATAACAAGTACAACATTTTAGATTTTGAACGTCAGATATTCTGACGTTGGACTTGTTCCTCCTCCTCTAACAGATTTTGGAAACAAACAAACATAACTAGAACAGCTTTAACCAGAGGAGGCTGTAATCTCAGCGGCGTAGGACCATATCTGGCCAAACGGTGCGTCCATCAGAGGAGCAGTTATGGAACGCACTGCCAGCTCATGTTAGCGGCTCTGCAGCCTACATTAGTCTTAAATCTCCTTGAAACTTTGGTTGAACTAACCAGACGTGTTCACAGGTGAATTGATGTGTTTCCTTGGGCCTGTTAACCTCATTTTACTGTGAATTCATGTTTTTCTGTCCCGCAGCGTCTCGTTTAATGTTCACTGTTCTTACCTGCCGTAGGACAGCGCATGCAAATTAGCCGCTGTGCTAATTCTGGCATATTTACATTGACGCTTTAAGCTGACATGCTGATGAATGTGCATCGTCCTAATTCAAATAAATAATAAATAAATAATAGAACTGGGTCCTAAACACCAGAGAGACGCGTCGGCCGGTTCTGACCGTACCGTGCAGAACTGAATCCCTCTGACCGAGTTGCCCAGCTTGTCCAGCGGCGGCGACCAGCACATGATGCCCATCACGTTGGGGACGACCAGCAGGATGCCCCCGGCCACGCCCGACTTGGCCGGCAGCCCGACCTGCAGGGGGCGACAGAGCGCCGGTTAGACGTGACAGCGAGAGCCGGCGGGGCAGAGCGGGGCAGAGCGGGGCGGCGTCCTCACGTGGAAGGCGAACTGTCCGGAGAAGTCGTACATCCCGCAGGAGTGCATCAGGCTCAGCGTGTTCCTCACCGCCTCGGGGCTCAGCACGCGCTCGCCCGTGATTGGACAGATGCCGCCGTTGGCCAGGGTGGCCGCCATGACGCTGGCGCTCTCGCAGGTCACCTCGATGGAGCACAGCTGGAGACGCAGAGAGGGAGAGCCGTGAAGGAAGGAGGCGAGCGGAACCGGGTCGAGGGGAGCAGCAGAACCGCAGGAGACAAACGTTCAGTCGCTGAGGTCCTGGAAAGGTTCTGCTGGACTCACCTGGAAGTACAGGTCCAACACGGACGTCATGTCGGTTCCTTCAGGGAAACACTGCAGACAGAACGGATCAACGTTAAACAAGCAGGTCCGTGTTTCACAATCAGAACAAACGGGTCTCAACCGGACCGAACATCCATCAGAGAAGGAAACCAGAACCTGAAGAAGAAACAACATGAAGCCTTTAACTGGCTGTGGCTCAGGTTCTGCTGTAGTTCTTAAAAAGGTTCTGCTGAAGCTCATCTAACGGTTCTGTATGAACCTTATATAGAGGTTCTGGCAGTGGCCCGTCTAGAAACCGGTCCTGCAGAGGCTAACGGACTCTTGGCTCCATACGGGCTGTGATCACTGGGCGGTACCGCCTCGACTTCTTAACATGATCTCCTTCGGGCCGACTCTGCTGTTTGGTTCTGGTTCTGGTCGGATTCCCGTGTCTGGACCTCTGGGTCGTACCGGGCTGAACTTTGCGATGATGGAATCCGGCCCGTCTCTCCGCTGCGACCTTCAGCGTGTGTGGTGAGCCTCTGCAGAACCGGGCCTCGGGCCGACTGGCTAAATATTACATTAGCATGAAGATGCAATAAACCTGCCAATAATAACGGACCTGCAGGCAGAATATTGCTACGCTGACCTGGAGGTGAGGATATATTCTCCAAATGTGCTGCGCAGCCTTTATTGGAGACCAGTGGTGTCCAGCCTGTGGCCCGGGGGCCAACTGTGGCCCTCAGGATGGTTTTGTGCGGCCGCCTGACTGCAGGTCCAGCTGAAGCAGAGGGACTCTTTTGCAACACAACGCTTTCTTCTTGTTTTCATGTTTTGTTTCTGTTTTAAAATCAGAATCAGACTTTTAATCAAGACTCGGCGCCTGTTAACGAAGCTGACCGAATACGGCAGGTTTGGAGGGACGTTCTGGTTTTTCTCACTGGGAGCCGACCAACAACAATCCCTAGACCAAACAAAATGCGCCATCTGCCGCCAGACGTTAGGAAACGTTTCAGACCTACAACGACTCCTTGTTTTCTACTTGGTTACATTAAAATATTTAATATTTCATGAGCTGCTGAGCAGATAAGAAGGAACCTTTCAACTTTCAGCCCACGGTGCAGAACGTTTGGACGCCACCGCTCTACAGTTTCACCGGCTGAAACATCTCGATATACGCTGATGCCAACAGGAAGCTCCTGGTTGTTCTCTCAATGCAACAAGGAACTACCGCATTTTCCGGACTATAAGGTGCATTAAGAATCCTTAAATCTTCTCAACAATTGATGGTGCTCCTTATCTATGATCACCGTTGTCCTTACTGACTGATTTTATGTGGAATACAATTTTTGCACTTAAAATAGAAGCAACTCATCTCCATCTTATTTCAAGTGCAATATATCTAAAAAATACTTTACCTGCTCAAATTAAGGACAAATTACACTCATTTCAAGAAAAATGTGCTTTTTGTTCCCTTTTTGCAGTGGTGACTAATGAAAGTAGGACAGCCAAGTGTCACTGAGGGCAGGGACAGACCTTTTTCTCCTTCAGGTAGTATCCGATGGCGAAGTTCCTATCTCCTGACTCGCGCTCCGACTGGAATCTGTCACACAAAGAGCAGAGAGCTACCGTTACATCAAGCAAGGAGGCGCTGGCACGAGGCTGGCGGATATCTCTGGCATCCTGGAGTCCCGCATGAGCTGCGCGCTCGCTCCACCATGATGAGGCGACGCTGTAACACGAGCCTCAGATGTTTAACAGCAAACCAGCCGGGAGCCTTCAGAGGAAAAAACACTCAAAGTTGGATTCAAACCAGGAAAAGCTGAACCCAAGGGTCTATTTTCCAAAAATGCATAGTCATACTTTATGAGGCATTTCTCAATTTGTACGATTCCTAATCTGCTAATCTGTTATCAACTAACATAAAAGTCCTGGAGGATTATGTGATGTGGAAATTTGAGAGTAAATTGTTCTGCGCCAGAATGAATGAGGTTTAAATGGCTAAGAAATTAATTGCCTAAAAAACAAAAAACAGATGTTTACATACAAAACATTTAACTTTTGCTGTAAAGAAGGAAATAAACACAATAAATTGTAACTACAACATCTTGGTTACATCTGTAGTCAGTTTGGTTTCCACACAACAAGCAGTTGATAAGTTAGACATGTTTAGATTGAAGAAAATAAGTAGTTTTTGTGCCATTTTCGGCACAATTTTTGAAATTTATTCTTGAAACTGAAAATGTGGGGTATTATATATTTGGTAGATAGTTTTGCAGAGGAGTCTCAGATGAAGATCTGGACATGTGATACATTATTGTTGCTAAAGAGCTCAAGCCGCTTTGAAACGAGGCTTGCATAAAATATTTAAGCTGAAAAAGAGGATGGAACCATAGAAATGGCTTAAAAAACATAAGTAAATGAAGTGAAACTCACGTTTTACCAGAATAAGATTAAATAAAACTGGAAAAGGGGGCAGGCGAACAAATCAAACATTCATAAAGTAAAATTAAAGAACATAGGAGAAGAAAAGTAATGAAAATGTTTGAAATAGGGCGCACTCGTGGCGCAGCGGGTAGCGCGACCCACGTATGGAGGCCTTAGTCCTCGACGCGGTCAGCCCGGGTTCAAATCCGACCCGCGGTCCTTTGCTGCATGTCTCTTCCCCTCTTCCGCCCCCCTTCCTGTCAGCCTACTTTCATAAAAAAGCGAGCCACTAGAGCCGCAAACCACCCCCCCCCCCCCCCCCCAAAAATAAAAAATGTTTGAAATAAAAAAATAACCTAAAAAATGACATTGAAGTGAATTGGTGTCCTGAATCGCTCCAAAGTCGGGTTTAAACAAACGGAGCAACTAACCGACTGAAAGTCCTGCTTTAAGACTGGAAACTAAATCTGACGCTTCCTCCTCTAGTCGATTATCAGCTGCAGGTTAAGTTTTCAGACGCTGGTTCAGCGTTTTTTACACCAGTCAGAGTGAAATGGATGAAGAAGCAGCTGAAGGCCTTTGGAGAAGCTGGACGTATTGATCGGTTCTGCTTTAAGAGCTTCAATCAACAGGATTTTCTTGGCTCTACTCATAGTTTCCCCCGCAGTAGCAGACGGCTCCATTAAAGACCGCTTCATCAGTCGCTGTGATCGATGCCGCTGTTACAAGATGAATCTTAAAAAGAGAAACCGGGAAGACCTTTGAACTTGGAGAGACTCACGTGGCGTTGCTGAAACCAACGTACTCATTTCCTGCCATCTTTTTCAGAAAGTTCATGACCTGCAGGAAAAAGCCGGTTACTGATACGACGCCAAATGAAGGGGAGGGGGGGTGCAGAGGGACAACAATTAGGGTCCTTTTACTCACATAGTCAAATTTCTCTGCGTTGCTGGCATGGTGCTGTGGAGAGAAGAGAAGAAGAAGACGATGAGAGCAGTTCCTCCGCCAGGAGGCGCAGCAGAGGAAACTAACTGCTGACAGATTTGATCACAAAGACCTAAACAATGCAACTTTGCCTCAATAAAGGTGCAATTTCTTATTATGATTGGCTTGCACATATGAGTTGCAAAGAAAATAGTCTGTCTGCAGCTGAGGGGAGATTTTAGTAAACAGATTAGCTCATCAGAAATTACGTCCAGCTAATCCAAAATACACCTGATTTATCTTGGTTTTACATGAGTGTGCATCGTGTGCAGGTGTCTGCTGGGTTTCTGCATTATTTGTTATGATAATGCACATGTGGATGCACTGAAGAGGTTATCAGCCCAGAGAAAAAGATAAAAAAACAAAACAACAGATGGAGAAGAGGATGGGAAAGAGGGAGGAATGGCCCTCGCTGTTTCTGACGCTGCCTCAGAGAAAAAAAAACACGGCAAAAAGAAAAACTGCACACATGCACATTTAAAGTGTTACGCATTCAGAGAAAAACTCTACTATCTCCACATTGGATGGGTTTGTTAACTGGACTGGGTCTATTAGAGTCCGTTTCAGGCTGTTGTCTAAAGTGTGTCACAGATGGAGGTGTTAAACAGTCACTACATGGGTTTCTACGGAGCTGATTGGAAGAGAGGACAGCCAGAGAGAGAGGGGAGAGTCGGGGACGGGGGGGAGAGATATGGAAAAGGAAGAAAAAATTACCAACGTCATTTGACCTGCAGCAGCAGTCATTATTTCCCACAGTTCCTACGTCTGAAAAATATGCAACATACACACAAACAACAACAACAACATGTAGCCTTCAAGCAGCATGTAACAACAGTTTGGGGCCTGGGCGACACCCCCACAGTCATCCAACAGGCGGTAAATCCAACCGACTACAGGCTAAACATCGGCGTTCACCTCAAGATTATCAAGTAAAGCAAACACACATTTTAATGCAATAATAACTGCTAGTTTTCTATTGCTGCAGATGCTAAACAGTACTTTGGGGGGGGGCTGCATACATTAAAGGGTCGACACCCGTAAAAATGTTGCATTTATTGGGCTTCAGAAGCAACAAAACGCTCATGTTGCAGTTGAAAGACACGATCTAATTACAACATTTATTCTGTCGTTTAAATATTCTAAACTATTAATTATTTCAGTTGTATTATTTATAGATAACATTATCTTGACCAGGATTTATTGTAAATTGGAGCTGTATATTTAATTATTTTGATGTTGAGTCACTGATTAGCAGAAATAAATTAATAAAATAAACGCTACATTTCGTATTAGTTTGCAGAGTTTTATAGAAGCAAGCCGATAATGGCGGGTTAATTAGTCAGGCCATCTGCTCTGGGTCACCGGCCTGCAGTCCGCAGCCTTACAGAGACTCTGAGTTCAACAGTTGTAGTTTTATCTTAGAAGTGATGGGTGGGGCTCTTTTAGCTTAGTTTTAGTCTGGGATTGATCTGTGGTTAAGCCAGCTGAATGGCAGTCAGCAGCAGCAGGTAGTTTGCCACCTCCTCTGGCATCTCAGGATTTTAATCTGCAGGAACGGTATGATGCGGTTTGTAAAGCGCAGCTTTTTAAATCCGTGGCACACCCTGACCGGACAATGGCTGATGAGCAAGCTAACCCCTGTTAGCAACAGAAGCTAACAACGCATTTATGTACTTTTTAAAAATATGACATATAGTACAACATGTGGGCATGATTTCATTTCATAGAACAGACAGCTGGAAAATAAGTGCAAATATTATGCTTTTCATACATGTCAGCCATATTGGATTTTGAGGTCTTGGCTGATATGACGCTCCAGATATGTAATGACAGAATTTCACCTTTAGAGGGCGCTTCAGATGATTTTCCTGAGTGGGAACGTTGACATTTAGACCCTTGGAGTTTAAATATAACTCGGGTTGAACACTGTTGTGCTCAGTGACCAGGCAAGAAAGGCCAAAAATGTGCAAAACGGTAAAGGGACACGTTGGCTTGTACAAGTGCAATTTGGTGATTTAATGAGAAACAGATAGTTGGCAGGTAAACAATTTGTTGGTGAAAGTACTATGTGGTTTATGTGGTTTTCAGCAGCCAGGTCTGGGTTGGAGGAAAAAAAACAAACTTCTGTTTTTTTTCCCTGACTGGTATAAAATATATATTGTTGTTTTCCACAGGTTTGATGGATGAGTTCCCTGCAGCAGATATCGTGCCTCAGTCTCATAAATAGCATGAAAACAGATGAGTAACCTGTCAGACCAGAGCACTGTGAGCACAGGAGTAAAACTGCTTGAAGGCTTCTGATTATATAAACAGGTTGAAGAGAATTTTAGGAATTTAGAAAATCCAGTTTAAACTTGTTTTTGTTCTTTCGCAGCCTAACGGGACAACCCTCTGGGAAACTTGTTGTGCTGATAATTAAATAGCTTTATCAGAGTGGTTTCACTCCATCTGCAGCAGAAAACTGCTGATAAGAGCTGCGAATGTGAGCAACACCACAGAAGCTGCAGCTTTAACACTATGATGTTAGTTCCAACGCTGCATTGCAGGATTATACAGAAAAATACCAGACAGAGCATTATAATTTATAGCAGCTGTAGCTGATGTCATAGATTTTCTCAGAAAAATTTGCTTTTCCAAAATGTTCAGACTTGAGAATTTCAACACCATGGAAACATAACTTTACTGGGTAGAAACCCAACTCTGACTAATTAGTCAGACATAGCAGTTGTTTTTAAGATTAGAGCCAATGTTTCAGCCGGGGGACACCTAAAGACCTGTCGTTAAACAAGCACAGGGATCAGTTTTACTGTTGAGACAGTTTAGCACTAAAACCAGTTTAGCATTAGAGCTGGGGAGGGGTGGCCCAGTGGTTAGAGCAGTATGCTTCTGCTCTAAAAAGGTTGCAAGTACCCAGTTTGATCCTCGCAGCCATAGCCCCGTTTACACTACCCTTGTTAAACCGATCCAGGCCGAGCCTCGTTTCTGACGACCGTTTACACACAACGCTTATCTCGGTTCCTTGGTTGCTCCTCGCCTCCTAGTGGCGATCTGCGGTGCTACCGCTCTCTGGGATTGAAGGCAGGACCGAGCAAATCAAAACGGCGGCGCCCGTAACATTCAGGAAGTTAAGCTTGGACAGACTCGGCTTTTGGGACGTGGATAAGACAAACGAACGTCTAATAAGAATTTACAGACGCAGGCAACAACGACAGACGCTGAGGTTCATCACACTGCTAAGCAGAATCATCTCTGGAAACCGTGTGGCACGGTAAGGAAGCTAGTATTTTTATGAATGTCTGAAATTTGTCTGAATGGAGTGTGAATCGGGACGTGCAGCCAGACTGCCAAAAAAAAAACGCGGACAGTCAGCTGACTGTAAGGGGATGACACGGTCTGCTCATGCGCTCTTCGTCATCAGATAACCGGGATAAAAAAAAACAGTCCGAGACCTACCAAAGAACTGGTTTGCATTTAGCGCGGTCCGGTTATGTTTAGCGCGGTTCAGTTCAGTCTGCTGACCGTTTACACACAAGAGTTATCTCGGTTACCGAGCTCGGACTGGTCTCGGCTCGGTTAAAAAAGTGTAGTGTAAACGGGGCTTATGGGTCCCTGAGTAAGACCCTTAGAGCCAGATTGCTCCCTGGCCACTGTAATAATAAAAACTGCCCACTGCTCCCTAAGGGATGGGTTAAATGCAAAAGACAAATGTTGTTGGACTTTACAACTGCATTTACACAAAGATCTCTTTCTATTCTTCTAGCCAGCGTTAGCCTAAGTGCGAGCGTTAGCCTCAGGGCCAGCGTTAGCCTCAGGGCCAGCGTTAGCCTAAGGGCCAGCGTTAGCCTAAGTGCGAGCGTTAGCCTCAGGGCCAGCGTTAGCCTCAGGGCTAAGGGCCAGCTTTAGCCTAAGGGCCAGCGAGGGCCAGCGTTAGCCTAAGGGCCAGCGTTAGCCTAAGTGCGAGCGTTAGCCTAAGGGCCAGCGTTAGCCTAAGTGCGAGCGTTAGCCTCAGGGCCAGCGTTAGCCTCAGGGCCAGCGTTAGCCTAAGGGCCAGCGTTAGCCTAAGGGCCAGCGTAGGCCAGCGTTAGCCTCAGAGCCAGCGTTAGCCTAAGTGCGAGCGTTAGCCTCAGGGCCAGCGTTAGCCTCAGGGCTAAGGGCCAGCGTTAGCCTAAGGGCCAGCGAGGGCCAGCGTTAGCCTAAGGGCCAGCGTTAGCCTAAGTGCGAGCGTTAGCCTAAGGGCCAGCGTTAGCCTCAGGGCCAGCGTTAGCCTCAGGGCCAGCGTTAGCCTCAGGGCCAGCGTTAGCCTAAGGGCCAGCGTTAGCCTAAGGGCCAGCGTTAGCCTAAGTGCGAGCGTTAGCCTCAGGGCCAGCGTTAGCCTCAGGGCCAGCGTTAGCCTAAGGGCCAGCGTTAGCCTAAGGGCCAGCGTAGGCCAGCGTTAGCCTCAGAGCCAGCGTTAGCATTGGGACCAGTTTACGTCAGCCATGTTTTGAACCTTTGGGCCTTAACATGCACTGAACAACAGTTTTGTCCAAAAAAAAACAAACGGTTTGATTCATCCATTTTCTGCAAATATTTTGGGTTTGAGGATAAATAGATGAATATGAAACAAGAGAGCTAGCCTCATTTCCAGGTATTTACATCCAAACTTAGTCTGGCCAGGATGCCATAGATGAAGTAAACCCACAGTGCTTCACTTTCATTAGAAGTTAAAACAACCTTAATGTCGTAGAGTTCAGCTGTAAAAGTAAAAAGCATCAAAGCTTTATAAATCAGGGAAAGAACGGAGACTTAGAAAATGCCGAGTCATTGGTTGCCATGGTGAGCAGGGTTAAAGGGCGTACTTTCCTTCTGAAATGTTGTTTTCTGTCTGAATCAGTGCAGCATTTAAGCTGTGAGAGAAATACCTGAAAGTAAGAGTTAAATTGTTGATCTGCTGTTTCATATTCATCAGGAAATTAAAAAGTTATGCAGGTCTTTTTGTCGCGTTTAAACACTGACAAGAAGTCTTTGGCTTAATTCAGGTCGGTGTCTCTCCATACGTCCCACCCAGAGGATCACCAATTATAAAAAATAAATCCTGATCTTGTGCTAAAAATTAGACTTTTGAGCTGGTAAATAAACAGGAAGGTTTCAATAACCCTACTGAGAAATCAATGTAAATAAAAGCTAATAATTCCCTACTGGTGCCATTTTTAAAGAGAACCTAAATTCTATGCCTGCAGACTGGACATAATCAGCATTTAATCCAGGTTCGTGTCTCCTTCAGTGACGGAGGATGTGCTTAGCACCAACAGACGGCTACAGAGACATTCCTGTTATGCTGCTGCTCTTATTTTCAGAGGGTAACGATAACCGTGCTGAGGCCTCTGAACGCCCCACAGCAGCGTCTGAGTTGTTGGTTGCATTTATAACCAGGAACCCGGCAGGCTGTGGCCTGGAAATGCTACACGAGAGTCAGAAAGAGCCAAGCTAAGCGGGAAGCCTCCTGTCTGCAGGTTTAAAGAGTCCAAATGGGTCGTTTAAAGCCTAAACTAGTCTCATCTGCAACAAACATTTACATTTAGTTTCCATACGATGGGGCAGCTCAGAGATACCCACCCTTTAAAGACATTTTCTAGCTAATGTTTCACAGAAAAGGACCAAACCGCTGCAGTTTAAGGACAAGAGAAAACAGAGGAAAGTACAGCTGCTTTTACCTGAATGAGCGAAGTGCAAACAATAGCGCCGGCGTTCACCATGGGGTTGTGGGGCTTATCTGCCAAGACAACAGGAGCTCGGTTAGCGGATCAATCAAAGCGTGATCATAGACCATACATGTGCTGCAGAACCTTTTTAATAAAAAATAAAAGGCATAACAGGTTTCTTTTTCCACCAGAAACTCACAGCAAGCAGCATTTCTGCCCGTTTCAGCCATAAAAAGCCAAACAAGCCAGGTTTCCACCAGCAACCTGCTTTATTTATTTATTTATTATTATTATTATTGTGTTGTCAGGGGCACTGAGCACCAAAAAGACACCCAAAGATCACCAAATGCTTTAATCTTCTGCAGCGCCTCCTACTGGTCAACCTTCTATCCAGAAATGGAGCAACTTTCCCCTCAATAACACTAATGAGATAAAAAAACAGATGATTATGTATTTAAAGTTTCAGAGCGCCTGGTGAAGACCGTACAGAGAAGCTCTGGGTCAATTTTAATCGCCTTTCCTGATCGCAAATACAAAAGAAAGACAATCACAGAGTTTCCTGCACTAAAGATAAATAATATAAACCTCGGTTATTGTTCGAGGAGCGGGTCAGAAACAGAACTGGGAGGTGAGAGCAGAGAGTTTGTGCTGAGGATACAGACGGATGGTTGGTGGATTAAACATTTACTCTGCTGTGAATAATCATTTAAAGTCACGTCACAGGATGGATGGACGGAACATGATCCATCCATCCGGTCCAGGAGGACCAGGAGGGACCCGTCCCTCTTCCCAGGAAGGCTCTCCAGCCTCTGCAGTGAGTTCTGGTTCTGGTTCTTTAGGCCGTGATCCGCATCTGGTGAAAATAGTTTACAGATTTAGAACGGAGCAGAAACCAGAGCTTCACTAACCACAACAGACCAGAACATCACCCTCATGACTGGAGATGAAGTTCTGCTCCTTCCTCCCGACATTTGGACACAAGACCGAAGGTCCAGAACACAAAACTAACGGCTTGACGACACCAACAGAACCACAGCATCTGGGAAAAGCCGAGGCTCCCAACACGGACAGCTTCTTCTCCAAGACTTCGCCCTGAGAGCCATGAAGACCACAAACGGCTCCGGTGAGGAACAGCCGGCCCGGAGAGGTCCAACAGACCTTACTTTGACCAGATGGTGACCAGAACCAGTTCTCAGTCCTGTTCTGGGGTCCATAAACTAGCCTGCAGCACGATTAAAGATCCAAGGAGGAGAAACGTGTTCAGAGGAGGCGTTTAATCAGAGAGAGGAACTAAAATCTCCAGCGAGGACAAAAAGATCACAGAAAACAAAAACCAGGCTTATGAAGGGAAGCCACTAAACATTTTCAGGAAGTCGGCTCACTTCCAGGGGAAGCTTTCCTCCCTCCTCCACCTACAGCTCCCCCCCCAGAGCGGGAGAAACCAGGTTTCCTCACAGGACGTGACGTGGAGACCCCCAGGACCACCGCGCCCCCTGCAGCCGCCTCCTCTGACCCCCGCGCCAGATCTCTGCTGAAGACGCGCCACCGATCAACCAGAGGCGGCGCAGCTCGTTGCAGCCGGCTCCTCTGAGGCCGGAGCGGCGTGAAAGGGCAGCAGCAGCATTATTCCTGCAGGAGTTCAACGTGAACGCCGCAGCGTCTCACCGTCTTCATTCAGGAAGAGCTTATTGAAGCGCAGGCCGCTGGGCTCCTTCCCGATGAAGCTGTGCACGTACTCGGTGCCGTGGTGATGAACCGCCACGGCGTACTTCAGCGGCTTCACGCACGACTGCAGGCAGAAGGGGACCTTGGTGTCTCCCACGGTGTGCCTGGAGGAAACGGGGCAGAGGTCAGAGCGCCGTTAACTGCAGGAAGAGGCCAATAAAACTCAGTTACAGCTTCAAAAAACAACACTTTTATCTTTATGGAGTCGTTTTTCCACGAACTCCTGGAGCCAATCAGAGAACAGCGTCATGCGCACACCTCCGTTAATCATTAATTGCCAATTATCTCTCTGCACAGGTCCCCCCGTTTCAGGGAAACCGGCGCCTTTAGCCATGAAGTCCAATGTCTCCGTGTCAGAACACGACGTCCTGCTCTGTCCCGGGACTATGGAGGACTTTGGCTCCGTATGACCCACTTATGTCCGGCCGTTAGCAGCAGCGTCAGGTCTGGAGGCCTCGGCCGCTGTGCAAACACGCTTAGAGCCTGAGATCTTTGGCTCACTGCGGCGGTTCTGTGTCAGACGTGAATAAATTCTGCTTTCTGGTCACATTAAAACACAACCGGACCCCCTTTTCCTCACAGGGCAGCCTGAGAAACAACGGGTCGGTGCTGGAAGTCTCACCTCTGTCCGTCCACCGTGCACAGAGAGACGGCCCACAGGTCCGGGCTGAACTTGGCCAGCTGAGGAATGTAATCTGCTACCTGGAAGAAAGAGGCAAGGCAGCAGTGAGAACGCGGCTCAGCGCTGAGGTCCGCCGAAGGTCCAGGGACCAGGCCACGCACCTCCGGCACCAACAAACACAAGTTACCGTCCGTCTGCAGGAGGTCGGAGGAACAATCCACTCTGAGACGCTCAAACTAAGCACACCCAGGGAGGTTTCAGTCAGGTCAGGAGCTGGACTTTGACTAGGCCGTTGTGATACTTTCCTTCTCAGCCATTCTGCTGTAGATCAGCTGCTGCGTCTGGGTCCACGGTTCTGTTGATGACCCGGTTTGGACCAAGCTTCAGCTGCTGGACAGATGGACTCACATCTGAGTCCAGAACACTTTGGTCCACAGGAGGAGATCATGATCCAATCAGAACTGGCAAGGAACCCAGGACCTGAGGCTAGATAAACAGGCCCAGATTCTCATCCCTCCACCACCCGACAGCTGGTGTGAGATGTTGGTGCTGATCTGCTTTGTCTGGTTCCTCCATCCTGGTTCTGTCCATCATGGTTCCTCCACCATGGTCCATCATCTCTGGTCTCCTCTGTCCAGAAGTCTGGTCCTTCCTCCAGGTGCAGCTCTGCTGACCTCAGTCCTGCTGCCATCTTGGTTCTGGAGAGAAGAGGCTTTCTCCTTCAACCCCCCTAGCAGCCTGACAGGTTCAGGGTCATGACCTTTAACCTCTAACCTGCTGACTGAGGCCTGTAGAGTATAAGGTGAACCTGCTGGACGTCCATCCTGGAAGCTGCTGAGATGTTCTCCTCTCTGCAGGATGATGGACTCAGATGGTCTGAAGATGACCTTTGACCCCTCCCAGGTGGATGGCAGCTGATGTTCTCGCACTGATGGAGACAGTTTGTCTGCTGACGTCTTGCGGCAGCATCAAGGGTGTGCTTAGTTCTCCAGACAGCGTCACCATTTTGGCCTCATCGGTCTCTAATAACGAAGCATTTTGAGGAATTTTTTGTGCACTTCAGGTTAAAACCCGACCAGTTTTATCCCTGATGTATAAAAACTCAGCGTGAGGTCTTTTCCCTCACTGATGAGTGAGCAGCAGGTCTGCGCTGCTGGAAACACCAAAATGAGACTTTTGACACGTGACAGAGTGAATCGTTCCCCTTTAAAACCAGAACAGAAACCCAGAGCCGGCCGATGAAAATGAATCTGAATGCAGCAAATAAACGACAAGCATGAATAAATTGAAGCAAAAAAACCCAAAACGTCACGGATCTAAGGACACACCTGTCCTCCAGAGAGTTTTTTGGCTTTCTCATAAAGCTCGTCAATATGGGAGGTGAAGGACCGGAAGTCGGGGATGACGAACTTCTTGCGGAAGGCCTGAGTGAGCAGGACAATGTTGCTCTGGACACACCTGATGAACAGAACCACAGACAGCATGCTCAGACACCCAGACGGCATGCAGCTGGAGCAGAAGTTTGCCAACCAAGTTAGCAACTCTGAAGTCTGACAAACTTGTTTGAAAGTAAAAACAGATGTTGAGTGAAGCAGCGTCGTCACAGCGCAGGGACAACCATCCCGCTTAAACCTTGGCTGTGTTTCAGTCGACAAACTGTGTCTGCGTGCAAGAATCTGTCCCTGGATGTTCCTCTGGGGTCCGAGCGGGTCCAGAACCAACCAGAACCCGCCAGCCGTACCTCTTGAAGAGGTGCCTGTCGAGCGTGACGCCATCCGGGGTCTTCTTCAGGGACTCTTTGAGCATCTCCATGCACTCCTTCAGGCGTGGGTCTCCGGTGCGAAGCCCGGTAGCTTTCAGTGCCTGAAAGGAGCGAGAAATGATCCACGGACCAGAACCACCAGGGAAGGGGAAACGTTACGGCGAGGAACTCACGGTGAGAAACTTGTGAGCAGGAATTTTCTCTTGACCTTCTGCGACCGCGTAGAAAAGCAGATCCTCCAAACTGGGAAGAATTCCTGGATTTCTTCTCCTGAGAGAAACAAAAGCAGAAAAGTCTTTAAATCTTAATAGTTTAAAGCTAAAATGGACCAGAACAGCAGTGGAGGCGTTGTTAAGACCTCTGGAGGCAAACAGCCCTGACCCATAATGAATCTGGAGTAGCGGTTTAAGGCGGCTTTACTGGCATTTAAAGCACAACGTGTAAAACAAAGACCCGACCTGTGAGAGGAATGGCTGGTACCCAGGCGCAGTGACGGTGAGACCCATGATGCACCGAGACAATTAATGCAGGTCAGAACAGGAGCAGTAAATCACTACCGAGCAGAAGTTTAGCTCTTAAATCTCAGGGTGGGGTTCCGGTCCGTTAGATGTCTGAGCTGCTTTGATCTGAAAACGTATCTCCCCCCTCCTCCCAGAACAGATCAGCATATAAACGTTCAGCTTTGAGCTTCAGGCGTCGCCGGCACCATCAGGTCCTCCTGCGACGCACCGATGCCCGACCTCAGTGCTCCACACAAAACATTTCACCAACTTTTGACTTTGTTCTCCGTTTCTTTCACACAGGTTTACATATTTTGCCCAGACATGGGTAAGTTTATCCTGAGCTACAAGCCTGATCAGGGTCTGTTTCTCTCACTCTGCTGAGTTCTCCTACTGCTCTCCAATCTGCATTGTTTGTTGTTATTTCAGCTTTTAACTTCTTGTTCTCTGTCATTGTTCTCTCCATAGAAGGTACACCTGGTCTGGGGTTCTGTTAGCTGTGACATCATCAGGGGAGGCAGATCATCCTCTATTACCATCTAACATAGAAAGTACTCCTGGATCAATGTGAGCTTCTGAGCTTTCTGTGTCTCTGCTCTGTCTTCTCTAAGCCCCAGTGGGTCGAGGCAGATGAGCGTTCACACTGAGCCTGGTTCTGGTTCTGCTGGAGGTTCTCCTCCCTGTTAAAGGGGAGTTTTCCTCTCCACTGTCGCTTCATGCATGCCCAGTAATAAATGGGAACCCTGACCTTCATTCCCTGAAAGGATTTACAGCTTCAAGTTAAGCGTCTTAAACCAAAACGGTCTGATAATGGATGAAAAAGCAGCCGAAGCCCAAAGAAAGAACGACTGATCTAAACATGACTTGGTTCTGTTGCATCGACCGTAATGGATTACAGCTGCAGGCTGGTTGACCTGCAGGTGGACCCGTCTTCAGCCCTGGTGCCATTCCTTCTTCTTTTCTGTAGGAAAAGCTTCTTAACAAAAGAAACGTTGAGAGTTTCTGACAGGAAATAAAACAGTGAAGCAGCTGCAGCCTGAAAGTGAGCAGAACCTGATCTGGATGACGGATCAGAGGCCGATCCAGCCTGGATGTTGGGTTCTGTTTAAAACAGCCTTTCAGGTCAGGTTCTGGTCCTCGTTTGGAAGCAAACCCGTTCACCGACTGAAACCTGCAAGACCTGTTTGTCTCCCTGAGCACGCACCATCAGCAGTGTAGGAATTATACGTTAAATATTCATGACTCACTGCGTGGATGCATGAGCCCGCGGTTAAAAACACCGGCTTCCTTTCACCTTCAGCCTCATAAACGCATAGAACCATCGGTTAGACGCCCCGACGGTCGAGATCTACTCGTCTGTCTGATCTCTAGATTCCAGAAATTCTCCGTCTCTGGTCCAGTCCAGCCGGCGGGGGCGCCGGGATTAACAGAGTCAACACCGGGTCTGTTCAGCGTCTGCAGCTCCACATTTCCACATATTAGCATTACAAACGCCGTAATTTAATGTCAACACAAGACCACAATGGATGAAGTCAGCCGTGTGCTGAACGGCCTAGTCAAAGCCCAGAGCTGAATCCAGCTGAGAACAATTTCAGTCTGCAGACATTTAAAGAGACAAACCCAAAAGACCCAAAGGCGGTTCTACTGAGTTCTGACTCAGTGGGGCTGAACAATCATAAAAAGGCGTTGCCTCCTTCTGAGGCTGAACCCACTTGCCTTGAGCGCTCTTATTTTGAAAAGTAAGGCAGGGCAGGAAGAGGAGGAGCGGCGTCCTCCTGGCAGGTTTGGGTCGTCTCTGTCGGTACCAAACATCCCGCAGCAGGTGGCAACGTGACCAGCAGCCGAGGCGGCAGCACAGTTTACACAACAGAAAACGCTGCATCAGCGTCTCTGAAGGGGAACCAAACCAGCGACGTGGATCAGAACCAGAACTCCTGCTCTGCAGAACCCGCTGTTAACCCAGATGAGCGTTCACACTGAGCCTGGTTCTGGTTCTGCTGGAGGTTCTCCTCCCTGTTAAAGGGGAGTTTTCCTCTCCACTGTCGCTTCATGCATGCTCAGTATGAGGGATTGCTGCAAAGCCATCAACAATGCAGACGACTGTCCACTGTGGCTCTACGCTCTTTCAGGAGGAGTGAATGCTGCTTGGAGAGACTTGATGCAACCTGCTGGGTTTCCTTAGAGAGGAAACTTTATAAACTGAATCATTTTAAATAATTATGAGCAAAACGTCGATGTTTTCCATCATCAAGCAGCTCTAAGGCTTCTCTGCTCCGTTTTACCCTCCATCCCATCCTCTCCTGGTTCTGTCAGCCAGACTTTGGCCAAATCAGCGTCTGGAACGCCCAGATCCGCTCCCAGCAGAGTAAACACTCCACATGCAGCCAAGGCAACCTCGTCTGGACGTGTTCAAACAAAGCTGAAGCCACAGGACCACGCGTGGCGGGCGTGCACACAGCAGACCCCGCCGCACAGAACGGCCTTTCAGCCCGCGGAGCCGCCGGACGAACCAGGAAACATGCAAAGCAGAGGGAAGGTGCGCCTGAGCCCGACATGCAAACATGAACCCAGTTACAGAGAAACTGGATTACTGAGAACGGAGCCGTTTCTGGTCCAAAAAGGGGCCACGAAGCAGCAGTACGGTACCGGCTGCTCCACAAACCAGGACCGGTCCAAACCTCAGCGAACAATCGGGTCTCACCCTCCCTCCCTCCTGGGCTTGTTTGGTCATGTGCCGAAGGATTCAGGGCGTTTCCCTGAAGCAGAGACGGCATGTCAGCGGTGCGTCGTTATTTCACCCTCTAGATGCTGGAAAATGTGTAAAATGCTTATAATTAGGGCTAAGCATAAACAATCGATACAAAGATTAATATCAATCTTTTTAAAAACGATTTAATATCGATATTCTGGCTTTCAATATCAATATACCTCCCAACCCCTAGGGGGCGCTGTTACAGCGCACTATCACAGTTCACAGCGAGGAAGTGAGATGAATTTGGGGAACGGTTGACAGGATTTTAGAAGCGCCTTCGTCCCTAAAATCAGACGTTTGGCACATTTTTGGTTTCTGTGATACGTTTAATGCATTGAACCAAATGCTTTATTTTCCTGTTAATATATCAGTGTTCAATAAATTGAACATTAATATAATATTTGGCTAGTTTTGTTGATTGAATGACTTTGAGCATTAATTTGAAAGTAATAAATATCGATATTGGAGTCAAATCAAATCATGCTGAGCAGAGAATCGTACTGGCTCATCCTATATGACACCCCGCCCTACTTATAATACCAGTAACTATCAGTTAGCAGCAGCTATAGGGGGTAAATACTGCCTGAATGTCCATCACAGACACACAGGACAGCTATGGATCTGACTGCCATGCTGGGCTGTGGGAGGAGGCTGGAGTACCCGGAGAGAACCCACAAACGCACAGGGAGAACATGCAGACTCCATATAGAACGAGCCCAAGCTGGGATTCAAACCCGGGACCTTCTTGCTGCAGGGCAGCCCCTGATATGGCAGATAAGGGACAGGTGATGGGGGCGAGCCGGGAACTCTGTCACTGTGGTGTGAAGCATGTCAACAGATGGCCGTTTGTCTTTCCTCGCCGCTCCTCCCTCAGCTGTTTGCTTTTCTACGTCTGACTCAGAGAACGAGGAGGAAAAGTCCTCGCTTTGCCCAATAACGGATCCTCAGAGCTCTGATTTACGTCCAGACCGCTCCCTGCATGACGAGCGCCAACACGTCCAGGGCCTCCGAGACGCAGCAGCAGCTTCCCATCAGAGAGCTGCTGCCATCAGCGCCAGTTAAAGGTGCCATACAGGACCGCTCCTTTAATTAAAGCCCTGATTGCGGCCGCATGTCCCTCTGAGCGCCGCCGTCTGCACTTCCTGTCCCGCTACAGCCGTAACCGTAAGAGCTGCTCCAAATGTCAGCGAACCTCCCAGCAGGTCCTGGTTGAGTAATGTTAAATAAAAGGAGCTGAGCTGGTGGAAAATAAGCAGACAGGCGGCATCCATGTGGGAAGAAAAGGTAATTTATATGTTTAGTCCAGTTAAAAAGGTTTGAGTCTAATTTTACAGTAAAGATAAATAAAAAAACACTAAATTCAGCTCTCATTTACAAATTGTTTTATGAAGGTCGTTCCTAGATTTCCTTTTAACGTTTTCAGATCACCCTGACCTTTGACCCCTGACTCATTCAGGGATTAAAAGGATAAAGATTAAGGGATGGAGCAGAGAACCCATAAACTACCTAAATTTATCCAGACCGGGATGAGCCGTAAGTCTGACTCCAGCCTTTTAGGATTGTTTGCTGTGCGGCGGTGATGATGTCAGAGAGGTCAGAGGTTGACTGCTAACAAAGAGTGAATACCTGCATAGAAGCAGGGCAGACCTGGGCTGCAGGGTCAGGAAGTGAATGGTTAGAAAATCCTCTTTGGCTGCTGAGGTACAGAACAACCTGCATGGTTTCCTTTCCAGCCTCCAGGCAGCAGCGGCAGCAGCAGCAGTCGGCGTGATGCTGCGGCTCTCCAGCTGTGACCTGCAGCGCCCCAGTGAAGGTCACGGCAGAAACCACCAGAAGAAACCTCAGCAGACTCGCTGAGAAGCCCCGTGTCACTCTAAAACTGTTGCATCACGCTGCAAACGGAGCGCAAGGCGGCTTCTGATTCAGAGCTTCCTGTTGGGTAAAAACGTCTGTTTCCACGTTTTTCACACTCACTCTGAACTGTCTGGTCACTGAAAAACAACATTTATACATAAACGCACCTGGACACAATTCTCCTGCAGGTGTGTGACGAGTGAAACCTTTATTCTGGTCATTACAATGGACAACAGCTGCCACACAAAGGCAGCAGATTGTTTAAAATGTCAAATTAAAATTAGCAGTTTAGAAATAAATGGCTTCTAGAGCTCAAACAATAGACTTTAAATACGTGATTGAATTAATCAGTTCTAAGGATGTTAACAGAAAAAACTAGTTTTACTCGTTATGCGCAACAGCCACGTTATGACTGAGTAATAATAAAGCTGAACAGTGTTTAGACTAAAAGCTGCTGCGTAAAAATCTATAAAAGATGGTAAAATGTGGCATGACTTTAAATGTAGTAGTTTTAAAATAAGGCGTGTTTTTGTCATTCTGTGCTTTATAGAGCAACACGGGGGGAAATCAGCTGGTTGATTAGCTGCCATGCGGCTCCTGGACGTCCAGCTGCGGGATTCAAACCTACAACAGCAGGGATGGCGGCGCTGCCTCCAGCATCAGGACTTTCTGTCTTCACAGATTATTACCAAGCAGCTGCTCTCCTCCTGCTACCGGGAAAGGAGCCGCGGCTCTTTCAGCCAGCTGACCAGCAGTGTGCAGCGGTTTGTGGGCGGGGCTTAATCCTGCCACTTCCCCTGCTGTCTCATTGGATAAAAAGTATGACCTTAAATGTTAAGTGGCCTGAAAGCTTTTTGTTATTTTTGTTATTCTGCGGTCAGAGCGTAACGAGCCGCTCCGCTACAGGTGCTTTGGGTCTAAGGCCCCGAAAGCTTCATCCCAGCTTTAAATAGCAGGCCTGCTCTGATTGGCCAGCTGGCTCCATAATGAGGTTAATTCAGCGTCCTGCTGATTTAAATGAAGCTCCGCGGCGCGCGTCACATGGTGCGGTCCGCCACAGGCCCCACGCAGCCTCCCGTCTGCGCCAACACGCCGTGGACCGGTTCTGGTGGGCTTGTTATCCAACACCGCCACGTTCCGACAGGGAGGACGTCACTGTTGGCGTTACTGAGTTATTTATGACGGTTTGGCTCCTGCGCGGCAGGCGGCAGCAGGACGCCGCATCCGCTCATGTGCGTCACGGCTGACCGTGAGCCCCGCGTTAAATCCCCGCCACCGGGCGAGAGGAAAACATCAACCTACTTGTCTCCTTCGGCTCCATCCTTCTTCAGGTGCTCGTGCTGCTCTACGGCGGCCGCGGCGCCTTCGGTTTTCACGCAGTAGGGGCGGCGTTGCGCGGCACAGGGCGCGGCGCGGCGCGCCGCAGCGGCGGCCGCTCGGGCAGCATCACTGGGCAGAGACGCGAAGCAGCGGCGTTGCCGGGGGACCGGGGACCAGCTCCTCTGAGGACAGGGGGGGAAAGGACGCTTCAAGGTGGCTTCAAAACACTCCTTCAGGACTGTGGAGAACCGAAAATGTAACATCTCAATCCTGTCCGGCCGTGAGGGAGAAATGTGGGTCCGTAGCGTCGCGCTGCTGCTTCTGTGAACGAAGAGAATCTGAGTGGCGATGAGTCACCCGACACCTCGCTCCAAAAATAAAACCACCGTCTGGCCCCGCCCCGCTGCGCGCTGATTGGAGGAAATGCTTCCGCTCTCTCTCTTCCTCTGACACCACGTGTTGCACTGGCACGCCGCTTCCCCCCGTTGGCAGATGTTAGTATTACAGCTGTATTACATTATATTAGTATAATGTAATACAGCTGTTACTATACTATTAGTATTAGTATAGTAACAGCTGTAAATTAAAAACAAAACGGTCAATATTTGTTTGTAATAATAACAATTATGGAAACAATATCTACTCCTGCATCCCTCATTGCAACATTGTCTTAATTTGTCCGCTTGTTCATATGTATCTTCTAAACTGCTGTTTTTTATTACTGTATTATTGTGTTATTCTATAAATCAGCACATCCTGAGGATTGTGTAATCAAGAGTCAAATTCCTCGTATGGCTTCACATACCTGGAAAATGTCTCCATTGTGGTACGGTCACGGTAAAGGATGTCTTATCTTATCTTAAATAAGGTAGATTCTGACACCTTTGCATTAATGTCAGATTGTGAAACTTGTTCCTAATACAAAACATTTACAGTCCCATAAATAAACACAAGAACATCAAATGAAATGCTGCAATGATTATAAATGTTTTCCACATATAATGCATAAATATTTGGATGAAATATGGTCACATTTGAGGCAATGCTGCAACGCAAATTGCTTTACATGACTAAAATATAAAAATAAAAAGAGAATAAAAGCAAGTTGGAATAAAATGTAGAAAAGAAAGTAAATTTTTCACAATTTGCATCTGAATATAAACACAGCTACAGTCAGATGTTGTTTGGGAATGGTTGCAACACCAGGAGCCGCCTCTACCTCCTCAGGAGGCTGAGGTCCTTTGGAGTGAGCAGGCCTCTGCTAAAAACCTTCTATGACTCTGTGGTGGCCTCAGCCCTCCTCTATGCTGTCGTCTGCTGGGCTCCAGGCAGCGCAGAGAGGGACAGAAAGAGGCTGAATAAGCTGGTGAGGAAGGCCACTTCTGTCCTGGGCTGCTCTCTGGACTCAGTGGAGGAAGTAGCTGAGAGGAGGGTGTTGTCCAAGCTCACATCCATCATGGACAACACCTTCCACCCCCTGCACCAGACTGTAGAGGAGCTGAGCAGCTCCTTTAGTGACAGACTTAGACATCCTGTCTGTAAAAAGGAGCGTTACCGCAGGTCATTCATTCCTGCTGCTACCAGACTTTAGAATGCTGCACTGTAATTGTTATCATAACTGTAATAAGTAATGTGCAATAACTAATGTGCAATAATCTAATTAACACACTGTCCTACAACCCGTGCAATAATCCTGATGTAGTGACTTCTGCTGCTATCAACACCTGAACATAAGTCAGTACACATTTATGTATGTATGTATGTACAAATGTATGCACGTATGTATATGCACATATATATGCGTAGGTACGTATGTATGTAGGCGCATAGATATATGTATATATTTAAGTATATAGATATGTTTATATATAGAGAAGAAAGAATGTAAATAACTAAGAATGTAAGAATGTAAATAAGACATCATATGCCCATTCCTATTTCCTTTTTTTGTATTTTTTTGGTATTCTTTTTGATCCATTGTATATATGAAGATTCACTGTATATAAATGCACCTTCCCTACTCTGCACCTTCTTGTATGAGCCGATGTGACGAGTGAATTTCTCCATTGTGAGATCAATAAAGACCATCTTATCTTAACACATATATATCCATCCATCCATCCTCTTCCTCTTATCCGGGGTCGGGTCGCGGGGGTAGCAGCTTCAGTAGGGAGGCCCAGACGTCCCTCTCTTCAGCCACTTGGGCCAGCTCCTCCGGGGGAATCCCAAGGCGTTCCCAGGCCAGCAGAGAGACATAGTCCCTCCAGCGTGTCCTGGGTCTCCCTCTGGGTCTCCTCCCGGTGGGACGTGCCCGGAACACCTCACCAGGGAGGCGTCCAGGAGGCATCCTGACCAGATGCCCGAGCCACCTCAACTAGCTCCTCTCTACTCTGAGTCCTCCCCGGATGACTGAGCTCCTCACCCTATCTCTAAGGGAGAGCCCAGACACACTACGGAGAAAACTCATTTATAAATATATATCACAGCTAATAAATAATGATTATGATATATTGTATTACTATTTTGATTAGAAATTTCTTATAATAATATTGTAGTGTTATTTGTCAGCTTTTTATGAAGCACGTAACTTTTATTTTGTTTTGATTTGTACATGCATTAATTATTATTCTGTATTTATATGTAGTTAGAACATTTATTGTATCCTTGTATTGTATCAGCAGGGTGGAGCGCACCTCTCACCCACTGACCGCTGCAAGGTCACTAGGGCCCGCCTGCAAGGACCGGCAAGTATAGGCAGGTGATGGATGAGGCGATAACGAACCACCGGAGCGCCCCCTTCAGGTGGGATTCAGAGCTGCACCAGAAAGCAAAAACCTTTCCTCTGAACTTCCGCCGTTTTTCTCAGAGGAGCCGCAGATTTACAGCCTGGGTGGTAAATAAAAACAAGGTCACGATGGATGAGCGACTAAAAGTCCAGCCACCTGACAGACTGCACCCAGGGCCGGAGCCCCGCGCTGACGTCACCCAGACCTCTGACGTCAGTTTCAGAAGTTGCCACGAATGCAGAGCGGGACGATGTGGAAGCTGGTGAGCTGCTCCGTGCTCGTGGTTCTGTTCTCGCGGCTCGGTTCGTGTTGGACGTGGTCCGGAGCGGACGAGCCGCGGGACCAGGTCCAGATCGAGGTTCTGTTCAGGCCCGAGGAGTGCGGCAGGAAGGCCCAGAGAGGGGATCTGATCAACGCTCACTACGACGGCTTCCTGGCCAAGGATGGGAGCCAGTTCTACTGCAGGTTAGAGGTCATCCGCTCCGGTTCCGTCCTTAAAGGTCACGTTAATGGGTCGGAACAGAACCGGCCCAGTGGGCCAGATAATGCACGAGAGTCTGGAGAGAAAACCCACTTTGTTACCAAACTCTGTGGTTCTGCAGATCAGTGCATCCCTGTTTCCACACCGACTAGTTAAGACTAG
This sequence comes from Fundulus diaphanus, assembly GCA_037039145.1. Taxonomy (NCBI): domain Eukaryota; kingdom Metazoa; phylum Chordata; class Actinopteri; order Cyprinodontiformes; family Fundulidae; genus Fundulus; species Fundulus diaphanus. The sequence continues at coordinate 55,635,509 of CM073132.1, read as the reverse complement.
TAGACTAGTTAAAACTCTCCTGCTAGTTTAAACTAGTTAAGAGTAACAGAATAGTTAAGACTCTCCTGATAGTTTGAGACTAGTTAAGACTAGAAAATTAGTTAATAATAATAATAATAATAATAATAATAATAATAGAACTTTATTGATCTCACAATGGAGAAATTCACTTCTGCATCTTAACCCATCCCCTTTGAGGAGCAGTGGGCTGCCATGTGTGGCACCTGGGGAGCAATCTGGGGTTAAGAGTCTTGCTCAGGGACCCAGAATGCAGGCAGTGGGGATTGAACCGGGTACTTGCATCCTTCTCTGAGTGCAAGCTGCTCTAACCACTAGGCCACCACTCCCCACTCCTGCTAGTCAAGACTAGTTAAGACTAGCAGGCTAGTTAAGACTCTCCTGCTAGTTAAGACTAGGCCAGATGTGAGTCCAGTAGCTGAGGAATGGTCCAAACCGGGTCACCAACAGAACCGTGGCCCCCAACGCAGCAGCAGATCTACCGCTGAAGTTAGTTAAGGTGCTGCAGTGGCCTAGTCAAAGTCCAGACCTCAGTGAGCCGAAGCCACGCTGGAAAGAAGAGCGGTATCAGAGTGAGAGAAGTGGGACGGAAACAACGTCTGAATTAAAAATTTAAAATCACGTTGTGTTTAACGGCTTTTTCTGCACAGCTGTGATCATGGTTAGGGTTTTCTGTCTGGCTGTTCCCCGACTGACCAGATGTTCTGAATCCTTCCCGCCTCAGCCGCTCAGACAAGCAGGGCCACCCGCAGTGGTTCGTTCTGGGTGTGGGGCAGATCATCAAAGGCCTCGACATCGGCATCATGGAGATGTGCGCCGGGGAGAAGAGGAAGCTGACGGTTCCCTCGGCTCTGGCGTTCGGCGAGACGGGAAAAGGTTGGTTCAGCTGGCAGGAAACGAGGGGAGGGCCGCTTCCTCGTCTCCTCACCTTGTCTTGTTCTCTTCCTCAGCCGGGTTTGCTGCTCCTCTGTCGCATGCAGGCTGAGCACGCTCACAGGCTTTGTTTGCATGCACCGGTGCACGGCTGTATCCGCACCGCCTGAAGGGGGCGCTGCGGAGCCTTCTGCCTTTCAGGTTTGAACCTCCTCATGTTGTTACGGCTGCAGTCTGTGGGAGCGACGGAACAAAGGTTTCCTCTCCTGGCCTGGAGGAAACTCTGTGCATGTCGCTTTAGGTAGAAACGTCTTTTCTGGGATTATTCCAGGTTTCTCGCGTGTTTGGCTCCTCTGCAGCCATTCAGCATTTCCTCCACAGGATGATTTAGAAACTTGCTGGATTTGTGTCTCCGACTGAACCAGGTCCCGTGCCTCCAAACGCCACCGTGGTCTTTGAGGTGGAGGTGCTCTCCGTGTCCAGGGGCCCGCGCACCATGGAGGCCTTTGGGCAGATGGACCTGGACAAGGACAGAAGTCTGAACAAAGCTGAGGTAACCGTGATGAGCTGGGAGAGACAGCAGGCTCAGTTTGTGGCAGCAGCAGCTGCTAGTGGCACCTTCACTGGTGTGTCTGCCACCAAGCTGCCACAGCCGCACTCCCGTTGCTGTTTTTGAGCAAACGATTTGTTATGGATGCCTGTTAGTCTGTAACTACTTCCAAATAATCACGTTTTATTGATATTATTTCCCATAAAAGTTTGTGGAACTTTCGCCAGCTGCCTGCAGCACCTCTATTGCTGTTTATGGGCAAACGGTTTGTCATTGGAGTTATTTAATGCCTGTTCTATATTTACTTTCAATTATTGATGTGCTAAATTGACTTAATTTAATAAACATTTTTTAAACAATTTAATAAAAAAGTTATACGGTGACTGTTTGAGTGGTTTGACTCGTGATAAGAAAAAACAAATATGGTGAAATAAAGAATCAGGTGAAAACACGCTGGGGCACTTTGGAGGTCTGTGGCCGTTGGGTGCCACGAAGACGCCACCAGGATGCTACCGAGATGTCAGACTGGCTGTGAAAGCCTTTAACATAAAAAATGTTTATTAAATTAAGTCAATTTAGCACATCATTAATTGAAAGTAAATATAGAACAGGCATTAAATAACTCCAAAGACAAACCGTTTGCCCATAAACAGCAACAGAAGTGCGGCAGGCGGCCTGCCGGCTTAGTGACACCTTGTGGCAGCTGCATGCCACTGCAGCTGCCACAAGGTGCCAGAGGATCTGCCACTAGTTGCGCCAGCTAGCAGTGCCACCTTCATGGCAGACACACCAGTGAAGGTGCCACTAGTACCTGCTGCAAGCTGGACGGGGAAGAATGAGGACGGCCTTTTGGATGATATTCATCTATTCCTGTTTTTCACCCTGCAACATATTCTAAAACAAGCGGGTTTGAAACGCTCTTCTCTTCCACGCTCTCCTAACTCTTACTGGACCTTCTGGCTTTGAGGACACCAAGCCATGAAGACGTCCAGGTCTTATGTTGTCCCGTGTGTTTTATGATCCCGTCTTTGGGTGTCCAGCGGCTCGGGGTGTCTCCTACATTCCCTGTTGGGTCCAGGCCTGTCCAGCAGGACGTTAACCCTTCTTTTGTCTTGGTGAACAAATGCCTGCGACCTGTTACCACCTGCAGACACCTGGAGACCTGACCCATGTTCCCTTTACAGTCCAAAAAGCCGCTTGAATTAAACTGATTCAGAGCCGCAGATGTTGCCTGGCCTTTTGGAAAAAGACAAGTTCTAATTTTTGATAAAGATCTACTGCAGGAAACATGTCGTCATTGTTAAAGAAACGCCCTTTTATGTCTATTTTGAGGTTTAAAAAAAAACGGGTTGTTGATGTTGATATTTGTGGATAATGATGTAAAAACAAAATCATAGTTTCCAACATAATGTAAAAATATTGATTTAAAATTAAATATTACTGGCACTTTTAGCATCATTTTGTTGTTAAAATTAAAAGCAATTATTCCAAGAAAAAAATGCTAAAACCTGTATTTATCATTATTACATTTAAATACCATAATAAAAATATAATTTGTAGCCCAAGTTATTAAGAGCCACAGGTAGCAGACCGCTGCCATAGGCGATGGTCCATCCCAGAGAAGCTAGGTCCTCCTCTGTCCAGGACTAACATCAGGCTCAACTCTGTGTCGTAGAACTGTGTTCAATTTTATTTATATAGCACCAATTAACATCACATCATCTCAAGGCTCTTTCCAAAGTCAGACTCCATCAGATCCTCCAGGTTGGTCAGAAAGTTTCCTCTCCAAGGAAACCCAGCAGGTTGCATCAAGTCTCTCCAAGCAGCATTCACTCCTCCTGAAAGAGCGTAGAGCCACAGTGGACAGTCGTCTGCATTGTTGATGGCTTTGCAGCAATCCCTCATACTGAGCATGCATGAAGCGACAGTGGAGAGGAAAACTCCCCTTTAACAGGGAGGAGAACCTCCGCTTTTCACCCTCTGCTCCCACATTTTGGTTGGTTGGTCTTGAAAGTATCGAAGCAGAGTTATTTATTGAAGTTTAATTTATTTAAAGCATAATTATCCCATTTTAAGACCGAATTGTTACCTCCCTGCGTGTCAGGCTGCCATTGCTGCAGCTGAAAACTCCTTTTCAGCGTAAAGGCAGAGGAGGTGCTGCGTGGGCGGAGTTTATTTCAGAGCAGGGGTTCTGCCCCTCCCACACCTGTTGCTGCACACTGCCAGTCAGCTGGCTGAACAAATGCTCGTCTGCGCCTTTTAAAATAGAGCAAAGTGTAGAAATCTCCCGGCACGGACACCATGGCGCCGCCGTCTATCGTCTTCATTCAGGCGTTTTAGCAGCAGTTGGGATGATTGTTGCTTTTCTTTTTATATTATTAAATCAGTAGGTGGATTTTTTGCAGTTTTAACATTGTTTGTGCTGATGCTGCACTAAAAGATTAAAACCAAAACAGAGGCCGGGCTGAAGGTCTGTTTCCTCGTGTCCAGGTGAAAGAATACCTGAAGCTGGAGTACGAAAAGGGCGGGAAGCCTCGGGACGAGCCGTTCTACGAGAAGATCCTCGCCGACATCTTCAGGAAGAGCGACCACGACCAGGACGGACTGATCAGCGCCAAGGAGTACAACATTTATGAACGCGATGAGCTTTAGTGGCTTCTTACTTGTTGATTTGGGGACCATCCAACCACTGGAGCTCCATCCTCCATGTTTTCATGTGTTCGCAGCTTCCAGACGTCTTCTTTCATCTATTATACACTTTTTTCTACTCCGCTGTTTTACTGCAGTTCGTTAAGTCTCATTCCAGAGAGAAATAACTGTGATTTTTAGCGTTTTGGACCCGTATCAGATCCAGAACCGGTGCCGTTCGTAGCACAGTTCAACAAAGGGAGGTAGGAAGCCATGTAACACGATCCTGTGGCGCTGAATTAGAGAATCTGAAGATGTTTTGCAGAACAAAGACTGAAGCGGTGTGATGGAGACATGCCTGTCCTCCAGTCGACCTGGCCCGACCCGACCCGACCCATACACAGAACATTTGATTACAAAACCACTTCCTGGGTTTTTACTAAACACAAATGCGCTGATGATGATGATGATGATAAATGATGTTTGATTTAAAAAATAAAGTTCCCATTCATCCACCAGCGTCTGTTTGACGGCTGAAATCAGATGTTTTCCTGTAGAAAGGCTTCATGGTCCTGTTTTCACCCCGTTAACAAGAACTGAATCATTTCTATTCGCTGAATGTTGGACTAATGCTTTAAATTCAGAGGTTTACCAAAGCTAAAGTCACTCTAAGGCCTTTAAACAACTCAGGGAAAAGCAGATGATGTCATGGCTTTGCTGGCTTCTGATTGGTTAATTTATAAAATGGAATTAAATAGAGGAAGAACTGTGGATGGGCTGTAAGGCGACGCCTCAGACACTTCCTGCTGTGACATCATTGGAAAAACCAAGAGAAACCAGCCAAGGTATCAGAAACAGAACCGTGGACCTCCAACTGTCGGGTCCAGTTTCAAGATGCCAGAAAACGTTCTAATAATTAACATCATGGGAACGTCCAGACATCATACGGTTCAGGAAGGAGACGGTTCTGTGACCTAGAACTGGTTCTGGTGTGAAATGTGTGGATCAGAAGCAGAGCTACAGATGCTGCTGAAGCTGGTGGTCATTCTCCACAGAGAAACAGACCAACGTGGCTGAAAGGCCCTCAGAGAGGAAGAAGCCATCAGTCCAGCAGAAAGAGACAGAGTCCAGCGTGGACACGTCCTCAGGGACAAAGAGCTTCATGACTGGAGACATGTCCTGGGTGTGATGGAGCTGAAGTGTCTTCATGATGTCCATCGTTACGTCTGGAGGAAAGCTGGAGAAGCTGGAGGCCAGAGAAGATCATGGTGAGTGAAGCACGGAGGTGGCAGCATGATGCTGGGGGCTCTTTGCTGCAGGAGGGACTGGTTCACAGAGCAGACGGCATCATGAGGGAAGATCATCATGTTGAAGCAACATCTGGACACATCAGGAAGTCCCAGCTTGGACACAGATGGGTCTTCCTGATGGACAACGTCCCTCAGCAGACCTCCAGGTCAGCTCCAGAGAGGCTGAAGGACCACAGAGTCCATGTTCTGGAGCTCCATCACAAAGTCCTGACCTGAGAGGAGATTACAGGTCAGAGCTGGACCTGTGTGACCCGACCCAGTTACACCGGTTCTGTCAGGAGGAGCGGGACAAAGACCCAGCAGCTATAGAGAGGAGAACCAGAACCTCTGACCCAAGCTGTTCTTAAATGATTTTACGTTCATTCTGTCTTAAAGGTACAAGCACCAAATATTATGTTCATTTTAAAATTAAAAATTATTCAAACATCAAAATCTGCTTCTTGCAAAATATAAAAAAAATCTCCAGAAGTTCAAATACAGATAAAAATGTACTGATTGGAAACCCGAGTGAGAGATGGAGCTCCATGAAAGGTTCGTTAGAGGAGCTGATGGATCAGAGACCAAAACCTGCAGGAACAGAACCTGGAGGTTCTGGAGGGTCTCCAGGTACATCTCACCGGGAGGAGACCTCTGAGGAACCTATAGGATCATTTAATTCTCAGAAAATTAGAATATTGTGAAAAACTTATTGTATTAAAAAAATTAACTGTATTTCAGAAAGTGAAACTCAAATATTATAAGGAGTGAAATAATTCAAGCCTTCATTTCATTCATTTTGATGTTTCTGGCTCTGGAGAGTAAAAACCCAACATTCAGTGTCTCAGAAAATTAGAATAATGTGAAAAAGTTAAATATTAGACACTCATGGAGTTAATCAGCTAATTCACTCCTGCAGAGGTTTCCTGAGATCAGGGCTGCCGGTTCTGACCTTTGACCTAGAAGGGTCAGAGTTCACCTTAACTTTATGTAAAATAAACACATTTTTCATGCTTTCTTATTGATATTGTCATTTTTAAATCTATATGATTAAACAAGAAGAGTAATGGAATAAAGTTTTGGAGATGCTGGTTTCATTTCCCAGCAGGACTTGGTACCGGTCCAAACTGCCAAAGGTACCAGAAGCTGCTCCAATGATCATGGTGGGACTCTGCTTGATTGGCCAGCAAACGGGCCTGACCAGAACCCACAGAGAATCTATGGAGTATTGTCCAGAACCAACAATGCAGACGATCTAAAGGCGGCCATCAAAGCAAACTGGGCTTCCAGAACCCTCAGCAGAACCACAGGCGGATCTCCTCCATGCCGCGCCGCATTGATGCAGGAATTCATGTAAAAGGAGCCCAGACCCGGTTCTGAGCGCCCAAACCTTACAGAATCCTGACATTTCTGGTTAAAATCTGATTTTAAATTAATCTTAAGTAATATTCTGGTTCTGATTTTCATTCTGTCAGCAGAACCATCAGATCTACCAGAACTAAAAGTCTCTGTGTGATGATCTCTCACTGAAACAGCTGGTACCACTGACCCGTTTCTGGTCCGACCCGTTTAAATAAAGCACAGAACTCCTTATGAAAATACATTTATTAATAAATAGAACAAACAGCTCTCATATGACCCGTCTGGTGCTGTTCTGGACGTCAGTCTGGGATCTTCATCCGGATCGACGGTACCCTGATGGCGGCCGCCCTCACCTCCGCTGTCAGGTCCACACCCAGCGCCGCTCTGCAACAGAACCAGCCCTCAGTGCCGCCACGACGGGTCGGATCCAACAGGTCCGGCTCACCGTGGCTGTGAAGGTCGCGTTTTTTAAAGGAACCGTTATTTCTCTCCAGGTGAAATGATTCAGCACCAGAACTGGGTCAACGAGGCAGAATTTCCTGGAGATTTTCTCTGATCCACGCGGAGACAAACAAACCCAAAAGAATCTGCCTAAACGTCTCTAAACAAGCCACACCTGGACCACAACAAGCTTCTGGTACCGTTTTGGAGGACACCGGATCCGTCCTCCTGGTAGAGGACAGGTTGTTTTCCTCAGACACGGTTTCAACCCGTACATTTCTAACATTGTTCAGGCTGGAGGACCGGCCTGCTTCATCCAGAACCATTCTGGATCTGTGTTTGGACCTCTGTGGTGCTGGAACACCGAACCGGGTCCAGGTTTCTACCATCTAGCTGTTGATGTGAGCAGATCTGGAAGAATCTGGAGGCAGTTCTCAGTCCTCCATACGTTTTATGCAACGCAGCATGGTTATCTTAAGGAAATTCAACATCAACTTTCACAGTTATGCGGATGACACCCAGCTCTATCTTTCCTGTAAACCAAACTCTTCATTCCCACCTCCTTCATTAATCTCCTGCTTGACCGAAATAAAATCCTGGTTCACCTCCAACTTTCTTAAACTGAATAATGACAAGACAGAAATCCTCCTAGTGGGAACAAAATCTACTTTATCCAAAGCTGACAGTTTCTCCCTTTCATTTGACAACTCCATAATTTCCCCCTCACCTCAGGTCCAGAGTCTGGGTGTCATCCTTGATAGCACCTTGTCCTTCTCACATTAATAACCTTACCCGCTCCGCTTACTTTCACTTACGCAATATCAATCGCCTTCGCCTCTCTCTCCCCTAGCTCCACCTGCACTCTTGTTCATAGTCTGGTCGCTTCCCGCATCGATTACTGTAATTCTCTTCTTTTTGGTCTTCCTCAAACATCCATTCACAAGCTTCAGTACAAAACTCAGCAGCTCGCATCATTTCTAGAACCCCCTCTTTCCATCACATCAGCCCAGTCCTGCAGCAGCTCCACTGGCTACCTGTGAAGTTCACAATTCAGTTCAAAATCCTCCTACTTACTTTTAAAGTTATTCACAATCTCTCCCCTCCATATCTCTCTGATTTACTTCAAATTCCTACTCCCTCCCGCATACTTAGATCTTCTTCTACCACTCACCTAGTTGTTCCCTCAGCCCGTCTTAGCACCATGGGGAGCAGAGCTTGTTCTGGAATTCTCTCCCCCCTGACATCTGCAGCACCGAGTCTTTACCCGTGTTCAAATCTAAACTCAAAACCCACATGTTCAAGATTGCCTTTTCATTATGATTTTATATTACTTTCCTGTGTGTAGTTTGTGTTGTTTCTTTTAATTATGACGACTGCTTTTACCATTTATTGTTTTTACATGTACAGTGACCTTGAGTGTTTTGAAAGGCGCTTGAAATAAAATGTATTATTATTATTATGGTTCTGCCACCACCGTGCCTCGGTTCTGTGTTCCTGGCTCTGACTCACATGACTCCACTAAACGGACCTCTTCAGGGCGTTGAATTTGGACCAGGAGCCTCTTTCTTTGTTCTGGTCCGACCCGCCAGCTGAGTCCGCCTGCTAGCTTCTCGCTGCAGCAACACTGACCAGATTTAGCCGAACACATTTCTATCAGGGGCCGTATGTATAATTCTGACCCTGTGTGGATCAGAGAGAACCCAGAGTAAGGTTTTCATTTGAATGGTTGCAGAACCTTGTTCTAATGTTTCCACCCAGGAAAAATAACGGTTTAAAGAAGGAGAATATGAACTTCACGGCCGTGATGAGGAGACTGGAGGTTCTGCTCAGAACCGTTGCTTTGGACCGGTGAAGCACTCACTTGGGCTCGTAGCTGACGTCCACGTCTGGCGGCAGGATCCCTCTTCCTTCTCTCAGACGTTCCACTCCATTCCTGCTTGGAGGAGCAGAACCAAACGCTGCAGATGAAGCGGGATTCGTCTGGACCGAGCGGACCGGCGGCACTCACCAGGCGATCATCGCCCCGTTGTCGGTGCAGAATCTGGCCGGAGGACAGAGCAGCCGCAGCCCGGTCGCCTCCGCGGTGATCAGCAGAGCCTGCCGGATGTACTGGTTGCTCGCCACTCCCCCAGACAACACCTGCAACAGGTGAGCACATTCTCAGACTGGGAGCAAAAGCCACACAAAGCTGCAGCAGAACCGATTACTGGACCAGAGGAAAAGGAGCTCCAGCCTTCTGTCAGCAGCCAGAACCTGCAGCCGGTTCTGTGATGCTACCAGGCTGTCATGGTCTCCTCTGACGGCAGCATTGATGCACATCAGCCCAGCAGAGATGGTTTAGCAACATCTGCTGCCTTCAGCACGTGTTTGCAGGAAAAATGGCACAAAAAGGAAAATCACCAGAAACTTTTAGGGTCCTGAACTTCTTAGAAATGTCGGGTGAAGGAGCGAAAACATGAGTTCCTGAAACAAACCTTCTGGAACGTGCTGCATCGCAGAGTGTGTTGTTTAAGGGACTAAATAAAACGTTTAGCCCCTCATACGCGTGACTTATGGACTAAATCACAAATTTAGTCCCTTATACGCGTGATTTACAGGCTAAATAACGTATTAATAAACCCGGGCGGTAAACAGAGGCTTGCTCACCAAGGTCGGGTTGTCCGCTGGCAGCAGACCGTTGGCTTTGCAGAACAGGACAGCGCGATGCGTCCTCTTTGCCAGATGTAAGGCGACGGTGTGCTGGGTCGCCGCTGCGATGTCGCTGACATGTGACAGCAGCGTTCCTTCTTCTACACCTGCACAGGTAGGCTAGCTGAGACCACAGCAGGTTTATGGGTTCCAGCAGGAAGGAGAACCTTCTTACCTTCCTCTGCCTCCTCCTTCTTTATCAACATCGTAACCTGATTGCGAAGTCCGGCGAAGGAGAAGCAGCAGTCGGGAGTTTGTCCCATAGGAGTCCTGAAGCCAAACCTCCTCCTGTCACCGTCCTTCGCCAGGAGCTCGATGGCCTGCCCTCCGCTCAGCGTGGCGCAGCGAGGGTGTTTCCTGAGGGACAGACGTCTGGCCACCTGAGAACCAGCAGAGCTAAGGATCTGCTCAGCACCACGTCATCGGGATGGGCTGCGGCGCTCTAAGCCTTACCTTGTCCAGCGTGTCCCCCGGAGCCTCGTCCAGCGTGCGGCCCAGGAGCAGGAAGTCATCGACTCCTCGGGCCACGGCGAGCAGCGAGTGGCCGCCGGACACGAGGAGCACCAGGAAGGGGAAGGGCACGGGGTGGAGCATCCTGACGGTCAGGGCGTGGGCTTCCATGTGGTGGATGGGAATGAAGGGCTTGTTGTGCTGCCTGACGAGCCTCTGGCTGAACTCCAGGCCGACGCCCAGACTCAGCGCCAAGCCGGGCTTCACGGTGGTGGCCACGGCGCAGAGCTCCGCCGGCGCCACGCCGCTCCTGTCCAGAGCCTCCTGGACCACACGCTGGATGTTCTCCCTGTGGAGCTCCTGGGCCACGGTGGGGATGATGCCACCAGTCCTGCAACGACGAAGCAAACCATGCAGCTGTGACGGAAAGTCTGGGCCGTTCTGTCTGTGATAATGAGTTCTGCAGGCTTAATCAGAGCTGTACTTTGACTAGGCCATTACAACAACGTGATTCTTTTCTTTTTTCTCTGTTGTAGATCTGCTGCTGTGTTTGGGATCCTTGTCCTGTTGATGCCCCGGTCTGGGCCGAGCTTCAGCGCTCACTGTGGTGTTTGGACCTCTTCTGCGGTGATGGAGGTGCTGCTCCCGTCTGTCATGGTGAAGAAAGAGCCACATGGGGCTCTGGCCCTCATCCACGGTCATAAGACGTGGATCATAACAGAGAAAAAACCAGAGCGTGGATGAAAGAGGCTGAGGTGAGCTTCTCAGTCTCACACTCCATCTTAGGAGGTTCTACACCTGAGAGGAGCTCAGATGGAGCCTCTGCTCCTCCACAATGACACCTGGACGCTTCGACAGACGGGTTTACAGCAGAGTTCATGGCCGATGACTGCAGGTGGTCTGCAGATGACCTCTGACCCCTCCCAGGTTGAAGGGCTGTCCTAGTTGCAGCTCTGAGGTCTTTCCACTGTGACACTGTGTCAACTGACACCTGTATGCTCCATTTGGGTTTATCTACACGTCTTTCAGCCTTGACTAGGACCTGGTTTACTGCTCTAACTAAACATTTCTACACCTGACACACCTCAGATGGACCTCCTTCTGGGAATGCAGGGATTCTCCCAGTATGGCTCCACTTCCGTCCATCACAGCAGCTCCGGTGTCGTCGCAGCTCGTCTCGATGCCTAACACCAGCCTGGAGCAGGATGCCTTGCTCACTGACGCGGGTTTGCACCGCAGCAGCCTCCGCAGACTCCTCGCCTTTGACTGGAACATGGTTAGAAACGTCACGGTTCACCTGTGAGCGGGAAAAGGTGAGCTAGCTACACGGACCTCTTCACGACCCCCAAAACAACGCGAGAAATCCCGGAGCCCGGGACCGAGATGTGTCCGGCAATGTTTCCCCCGGACGCTTTTTGCGGTTGCACACTGATGGAGCGAGGCGGTGCGGCTGCTTGGCGATAAGCTGTTTTTATCAAGAATTGTTCGGGTTAGTCTAAACCTTCTGTTTTTTCGTGGTTATAAACGTATAAATATTCATCTAATATGGACAGAGATGTTGAATTGAGGGTTTTATAGGTTAAAAACTATAAAATGATCCGTTTCCGTTTGGAAAATATGTGTAACGTTTAGAAATGTCTTTCCTTTCTCTGGATTTGCGCGAATATCGGGAATATATTTACTAAACCTGCATTTAAAGCCTTTAATAGTCAAATCTGAGCTGTAAAAAAACCACGCAGTGCGCGTAACAGTGACGCATGACGTAAAGGTAAACGTTTCCTGTTTTTGTTATGGGACAATTTCCGTGATGCTAAGAGCTATAACTTTTTTTTCCCTGTATAAACTTTTATTCTATCAGCATTGACAGTACAACATGTAACTATTTCAAACGCAGTGAGCAGGATTGAACACGACAGCATTTCAAATGGAGTTTAAGGAAAGACAAAAAAAATCAAAGTAAAAATAAAAACATCAAAGACAGAAGAAATCAAAGATTAAAAAACGAAAAAAATTGTCCATAATTAATACTGTGAATTTTAAAAAAATTCTGCTAAGAGCTATAAGTTCAGCCTGTTTGATTAAGTGTTTATTTGATTATGTAGAGGTCATAGGAAGTGTGAAAGGTTAAAGTTCATAACACCTTTAACAGTGGACTGGTTTAGATTGTCAGAACCCTAAAGGGCAGCTGCTGGACTCCTTTGGTTCTGAACAGAAGCAGCTTTTCCACAAAGTCTGAATTTCAACCTTTAAAGCCTTGAAAAGCTTTTAAACTGTTGATGAATTTGAAGCCAGATGTTTGGTAGCAGAGCCGCTCGGTCCAGATCCGGTTCTGAAGGTTGCTTTCCGTTAATGTTGGTTGTTTTAGTGCGGAGCTCAGAACTGAAATTAAACCGCTTCATCAGACCAATAAAAATGGATTCTGAATCCAGAAACGTGGGCCTACCGGGCCACGTATCCGTGTTCTGGACAGTACCGGGTCTGGGCTCCTTAGGCATGGATTCGGTGTCCATGAAGGAGCCCGGCCTGCGGTTCTGCTGAGGTGTTCTGGAAGCCCAGTTCGCTCTGACCTTTAGCTCATCCCTATTGTTGGTTCTGGTGTGTCTCATCTGACCACAGTGGGCTTGAGGTCGACCCGGTTTGCTGGTGTTACCGTGTGATTAAAGCAAGTATGGATGCTTTTGGCGGTGCGGGTCAGCACCACTGAGTCCGGCTGACACATGAAATCAGCTCCTCCGTTAAACCTTTTAGCAGAGGGAATCATAACGGGCCAGAACCAGCAGGTGACACGGGTCCACCTCGTCCTGGCTGTGGCAGCGTCACACTGGACCTCCAGCAGCTGGGATTCTGTCTCCAGACTCCTGGACCTGAGCAACCAGGCAACCCTTTATCCCTTCTGACGCAGTCTGTGGTCCAGGAGGAAGCTGACGGATGCAGCCCGTGTCTTGAGATTTTCCCTCCACTCGACTTTCCATGAATGTGCCTGGACACAGCTCTCTCCCTGTGGAGGGCGCATCATGCCGCTGCGGGTTTAAATCCCTTTTTATTGGTCTGATGCTTTAAAGCCTCCTCAGCACCACTTTCCTGTAACGGAGCGAGACCAGCTGAGCAGACCGGGCCCATCGACCTGAGGCGGCCCTTTAAGGACGGCTCAGCGTGAGGAAGAGGAGCTGCTGGTGTGTTTAGTGGGGATGAAGTTGTTTTTGGTAGCTCCTCTCTTCCCGCTCGTTAAGAACGTGCTGTTAACGAGGGTTTCCTCTGAACTTTCCCAAAGGAGACATGGAGCGTCCTCCTGGCGTCGTGGAAGATCTGCAGCGGTTCGCTGTGAGCGAAGCTCCGCAAACCGTCTATTACGTCCCCGACTTCATCTCCCCGGAGGAGGAGTCCTACCTTCTACAGCAGGTTTATAGGGCCCCCAGAACCAAATGGACCCAGCTGTCGGGCCGCCGGCTCCAGAACTGGGGGGGGGTCCCGCATCCCAGAGGCATGCTGGGGGAGGAGCTCCCCGCCTGGCTCCAGGACTACTGTGAGAAAATCTCCTCTCTGGGGGCCTTCGGCGGGAAAACGGCCAACCACGTTCTGGTGAACGAGTACAAGCGGGGCGAGGGGATCATGCCCCACCAGGACGGCCCGCTGTACCACCCCACCGTCACCACCGTCAGCCTGGGCTCCCACGCCCTGCTGGACTTCTACCGGCCCGTGGGCGGCCCGCACGGCGAGGCGGCGCAGACCCAGGAGAGCCGCTACCTGTTCTCCCTGCTGGTGAGGCCGCGCAGCCTCCTGGTGCTGCAGGACGACGCGTACCGCCGCCTCCTGCACGGCATCCAGGAGCGCCACCAGGACACGCTGACGGAGCGCGTGGCCAACCTGGGCGCCGCCGGGGCCCGGCCCGGCGACACGCTGAGCAGGGGCACCAGGGTGTCGCTCACCATCAGACACGTGCCCAAAGTGATAAAGACCAAGCTGGTGCTGGGAAGGAAGTGATGGGTCCGACCCGACGAGGCCCGGCGGAACGGACTCAGAACCGACGGAACGTTCTGGTGCAGAACGAGCCGCCCGTGTGTCTGGATCTGAGTCTGTTGCTGCAGCAGGAACCTAGAAATCATTCCAGTTTAAGTCCAGCTTTAGATTTTCGTGACGCGTTTCTGGTCCAAACGGCCGTTTGATCCGACGTTCATGAAGAGAAAATGGAACATTTTACACGTTCATCAGCTTTAAAAACAGATTTCTCTTGTTCTCCTTTCTGCCATGAACAATAAAATAAATGTCTGAACTCTGCAGGTTGAGGTTAATTTCTCGTGTGTGAGATGTTCTGACCAGCTGGTTCTGATCCAAATGTTCAGTCAGCCTCTCCGTCCTGCACGGCTGCTCGGTCAGCTACTAGATGAGGGTCTGGGGCTGGAATAAAAAGTACCTTCAATCATGTTTTTGGTTCCTTTAAAATAAAATATTCCATAATATCAGCCTCGCTAATAAATAAGGAGTTATTCTCCAATTTTCCCTCAACGCTGGTTTTCTACCCAGTTCTGTTGTTTCCAGGCAGCCGCAGCAGCTCGTTAGGACCTGTGAGCTCAGCCGTTTAACTGCAGACTCATTAATGCTTTTTTATTAATTAACAGGTAAACTGGCCAGGAACTGTTCATATAAAACACGTAGATCCACCAGGAAACAGTCTGCAGTTGAACTGGAACAATCTGAGTAAAGAAATAAAGCAACGTCCAAACAAAACGCTTCAAATCATCATATAAACATAATTACTGGATATAATGTTAAAAAATTGTTCATACAGCTTGATTTAAATGTCCATACAGTATGAAACGGGTATTATGTTGGTTTGATGTTGGATCATGCAGGCGCTGTGAGGAAAACTGGATGAGTGGGAATATTACACTTATATGTAAATCATAAAGTTCTTACAGTATGGGACATGATTTCAGTTTATTTCATTTAAAAATAGCTTTAAAATCATTCATACAACAATGCATATAAAAAGGAGCAGAGAAAAGCAATTATCTGACCCTTAATTGACTTCCAACAGCTCTACATCATTTCTGCTGTTTAAGCTTTTTTACAGTCTTTACATCCATTATTCACATTTGCTGTAATTACATTTTACAGTATTTACATATTCAACACCGACATAAATGTTATCTTGAATATTGGGGTTTTGTGTTTTTTGATCATCATCGTTCTTGACTCTTTAATTTCTTTATGAAGTAAATTCCTTAAATCCCTTTTACCGTGACGATCCGTTCCATCGTTTTGGTTTTTTATTAAATATTTGTTCCTTTCTATGTGGAAAGTTTTATTTTATTGTGGTTCTCTTGCAGTTACCTAGCAGGCGGTTAATGCAGCACATTCAATGCTGAACGTCTTTCTGCTACAATATGTGGTTTTATAGGTTTGTCCGTGTATGTTGATGAAATATCTGGAGTTTTATCATTTCTTTAAGATCCAAATGCATCAGAAACTTATGAGCAAAAAGCAAAAGAAAACGGGTCAAACATGAGCTTCTCATTTCTCTCCATCCCTTCTAAGACAAACAAGAAGAAAGAAAAAAAACATTGAAGCTATTTGGATTATTTGTGAGTTATTTCACTGGTAATAAAGTCTTTTTTGTGCTCTGGTTAATAAAGGCCCAGTTTTCATCACAAACATGAACATGGATGAATTTTCAGGTAAAACGTATAAACAGCTTTTCTCTGAGGCTCTTTAAAGGGTATTTGAAGTTTTAAATCTAAGCTTATATTGCAGCAGAAACTTTTATTTTATTTAATACGCTGCCTGAACCGTCCACCAGGTTATTGTGAGGCTAAATAAAACATTTCCCATGTCTGCTGCGCATGTTTCTGATTATATTGACTCTTTAATCAAACCCTCCTTAGATCTTCACTGGCAACATTTGACTTTATAAAAAACCTGGAGGATTTATAATCTACTAAATCATGAAGATTTAATAACTTCCACTTTAATTAGAGGATCTTGTCGTATTATTAATAGTTTTCAGCCTTTTTGTGATATATTAATAAAATGATGTAAATATTCAGCAGATTAATACATTTTTGCTGGACTTTATGTTTAATGTGTTTGAGGCGCATCTGAACCGCCAGCCTCTCATCTGGGCCTCAGTTCTTGAGATGTTCTACCAGAACCGTCCGGCTCGTCTCTGTTGCTATGACGACGCCTCGCCGTTTTCTCACCGTTTCCTCTGGCGTGCCGACAGGAGGACGGCGACGCTGATGGAGCCTCAGACGAAGCGGAGGAAAGGTTGCGAGTGCGACGCCGACTCCTGGACGGCCTACCCGGTGCTGTCAGACGAGCAGTCGGAGGAGGTGGAGCTGGTGGAGGCGTTCGCGGCGCCCATCCTGGACAGGAAGGCGACGTCTGGGCTGGTCGGCCGGCTGAACAGCCTCTACCCGCTCAGCGGCCTGCAGCACGTCAAGAGGGTCCGGGCCCGGCGGGACCGGGGCAGCCCGCACCCGCTGGAGGTTCTGCTGTGCCTGACCCGGGACGCGCCGGGCGTGGAGGAGCCCAGCGTGGCGGCCCTGCTGCCCCCAGGCGGAGAAGCGTGGGACGCGCTGGGCGAGCCGTTCGTGGTGCGGATCCCCGCGCGACCCCCGCTGACCCGGCCCCAGTTCGAGCTGGCGAGCCGGCGCTGGCCCACGTCCTTCCACGAGGACAAACGGGTCACGGTGGCGCTGAAGGGCGAGCTCTTCGGCGCCCGGCAGAAGGCCGCCATGCAGGGCTTCATGGCGTCCGCCGTGGCGGCCGGCAGGGCGGCGGGCCGGCGGGGGATGGAGGCGGTGGGCGCGGTGGTGGTGGACCCGGCGGAGGAGCGGGTCGTGGCGGTGGGTCAGGACTGCAGACGGGACCACCCGCTGCGTCACGCCGTCATGGTGGCCATCGACCTGGTGGCGCAGAGCCAGGGAGGCGGCGGCTCTGGGTCCGGCGCCGCCCAGCCGGCGGAGGGAGGCGCGGCGCCGTACCTCTGCACCGGCTACGACCTCTACGTCACCAGGGAGCCCTGCGTCATGTGCGCCATGGCGCTGGTCCACTCCCGCATCGGCCGGGTTTTCTACGGCGCCGCCGCCGCCGACGGAGCTTTAGGGACGAGATTCAAAATCCACGCGCAGAAAGACCTGAACCACCGCTTCGAGGTTTACAGGGGCGTCCTGCGCCGGCACTGTGAGGATCTGGACCGCAGGCAGAACCGGGACAGAACCGGGAGGTTCTGAAGCTGGAGCCAGAACAACACGCTCTGAAAAAAACACTTTTTACTTTGAGTAAAGTTTGAATCTTTTGGTGGTGTTTAGGTCCGATATGTCCAGGATCAGGTTCTGGAGGACCTCCAGCCGGGTCCACCTTCCTGGTTCTGTAGAGCCAGCTGTGCTGGTCCGAGACCTCCTGGGTCGCTCTGGAAGAACATGTTCATTGCTGTTTAATAAAGATTCATTTAAACAGGTTCTACTGACGGTTCTGTTGCTGCTGCTGAGGTTCTGATCCAACAGGTAACATTCACAGGGCTGACAAACTGAAGCCAGACGCATCCCTGAGGGAACAAAACATTTTATTACACATCAGGAACCAGAACCCTCCCCGTCAGCTTTGGGTCGAAGGTTCTGACCCGGACACGGCCGGCTGCAGTGTTTCCATGGAGACGGCAGCCCCCCCTCAGTAAACAGTTCACAGGAATTTCACATCTCTACACAGAGACAAACATCCAACACTGGAGAATAAAAACGGGCCGCTCCGGTCCCGTCGGGGAAATCATGCAGATGAGGAGCGGCTCCACCGCCCGGCCCAGATGGAACCAAGCGGTACCGACACAAAGTAAACATCTCCGGAGGAAGAAATACTTCGGCCCTCGGTCTGCGTCAGCGTGGGACTAAACGGGCCACGAGAGGAAGGCGGGTTAAAGTCGACCAGAACCCGACCGGAGCCCGGGCCAGCCCGGGTCTGCAGGCCCGACGGCCGCCTTAAATACTCACATAAGTTACCGATGCGCATGGAGTCCTACGGTCTGGGTTGTGCTAACTAAACGCGGCTCAGACGCAGCGGCGTCAGTACTTGTTGATGCCCAGGATGCGGACGCCGTGCAGCTGGGGCAGCTTGGGGATGAGGACGCTGAGCAGCGACGCCGTGTTCACCACGAAGTGCACCGTGTCGTACTTGCTGTAGAAGCTGGCCAGGAAGTACCTGCGGGGAGAGGCCAGAGTCAAAGGGCGGGTCTGCGGGGCCCCAATGACGGGGAGGGGGGGGGGGGGTTACTCACAGGATGATGGGGGAGATGGTGAAGAACTTCCTGGAGGAGGTGAACTGCACGCCGTAGTCCAGCTGCTCCCAGTGGGTCAGGAGGCGCGCCTTGCCCTGGTCCGGCGTCTCGAAGGGCGTTCCTTTGACGGCGTGCATGAACACGTACATGCCCTGCAGGACAGACGGCGCCGTGGTCACTACAGCAGCACGCAGCTCAGGGAGCGTCCAACGCTTCAACTAACACTAAAACCAGTCTCTGCGTCGCAGACGACCAGAATACAGACAGAAAAGATGTTTTTAAACGACTCGTTCAGAAATAAATAATCACAGCCTCGACTCAGAGCCGCTGCCATCGTGCGTTTAATGGCGCCGAGAGTTTTAGATTTCCATAGCTGCTTTAATTCAGCCCTGCAGGAGGAACCACAGGTTCTGATCCACAGGTTAGGGCTGGACCATAATTCAGCAATAATAGATAGAAAGATCATCGATGGACGTATATCGATGATGGATTAAAAAAAGGGTCGATAAACAGTTCAATAGAATAACAGTTTTCCTTCCTTATGCATTATATCATGTAGGTTAATATTACATCATTACAGCCACCCAACCAATCACAACGCAGATCCAGGAAAAGCCCCGCCCCCTTCACAGAGATCAGAGAGCACACATTCTTTTTTCTTTTATAAAAACTTGTAGTCTTAATAAAAAGTTGGTTGAATAAAGGGTTGAGTTTTAATTCACTGTTTATATATGTTTTAAATTTGTTGATAATTATCGATATCAATCAACTTAATTTATATTTTATCGATACGCGTATCTATACATCGTCAGGCCCCACTACAGCAACACCTCCGGGTCCTGGAGCGGCCCACACCATCACACTGCCACCACCGTGCTTCGCTGCAACTCTGACGTTCTGGTTCTGAGAAGTTTTACGCCGGACGTTACAGACGGTCCACAGAATGTTTTCCCAGAAGTCTTTCTGGTAGAAATGGGCCTCTGTGTTGTGTGTTGGGTCAGCAGTGGTTCTGATCTTGGAGCGCTCCCATGGCGGCCATGTTTCCCTCATCTGCCTCGTTGGATCCTGACCTCTGACCTTAGCTGCTGCACTGAGGCCTGCAGAGCTTAGATGCTGTTCTGGGACCTCCTGGGTGATTCTGGTGGGTCAGCCTCTCCTGGGGAGGTTCTCCGCGGTTCCATGTGTTCTCCATGCGAGGATCAGGGTTCTCCGGAGTCCCAAAGCCTTAGAAACAAAACCTGACTGAGTTTCTTCTCTGTTTCTGATTTTCTTTAACTGAGAACACGATGCTGGCTGAGATTTACATTTTTAACTACTTTGTGTTGCCAGAAAGGTTTTATTTATGGGATCATTTGATTCCACAGTTCTGGCAATAATCAACCATCGTAGTTATTTTATGATCTAACCCAAGGGTGTCCAAACTTTTCATCACATTGGCCAAAATTGTCACGTCAAAAGTCCTCGAGGGCCAAACAATTTAAATAAAAACAAAAAAACTAAAATTGTGATGTTTTTCCTTCTACCAGCTCCACAAACTATGATTATGCACTATTTTAATAATAATAATAATAATAATAATAATTGAACTTTATTGATCTCACAATGGAGAAATTCACTTCTGCATCTTAACCCATCCCCTTGGGGAGCAGTGGGCTGCCACTGTGCGGCGCCTGGGGAGCAATCTGGGGTTAAGGGTTTTGCTCAGGGACCCAGAATGGCAGCTTGTGGGAGTTGAACTCAGAACCTCTGGGACCGAAGCTCTGTGCTCTAACCACTAGGCCACCACTTCCCTAATTAAACACATGTGAGATTTTTCAAAAGAGTTACCTGAATGAATTCTTTATTTTTTGGTCCATCTCTGCAATAGGAAGTCTTTCTTTGAAAACAGTTTCTGTATTTAGCCAATTTAAAAAATAAATAATTAAGTCAATTTTGGCGCACAAAAGTCAGCATTTGAGTAAAGGTCATTATTTATACAAAAAAATTAAAGATACTTTGTGTTGTACCTAACATTGTAAGCAGGTTTTGCCCTAATTAAGAATAAAACGTCTCCATCTGCATCAAATAATTGTTGAACTGCAGTTGTGGGCCTTAAATCAGTCCCGGGCCGTAAATGGCCCCGGGCCACACTTTGGACCCCCCTGATCTAACCGTTACTCAGGTTATCTTTGTCGGGTACTAAAATGTCTCCAGGCCCCCTCTGGAGGCGGTCCGGTCCGTTTTGGTGGGACAGAACCCCCCGGTCAGCCGTCAGTACCGACGTCTCCTCCCGTCTCCGGTAAAGCATGCTGGGAGCGTCATGAAGAGGGAAAGCAGACGCCGTCTTCCTCTGCTGGAACCTGATGCCAGGGAATCCTGAAGCTGCCCAGACCGACGACAGAATCAAAGATCGGTCTTAATTCGACTCATTTAGACGATTTTTTGACGAGTGGGGGCCGGACGATGGGATCGGTGCTGCTGATCCGCACCGTTTCACCGTCAGACGATCAGGTAACTGCCTGCAACTCAACGGATCCAGCGCCATAAGCACTGGTTGGCATGTGGACCCAATTATACCCGGATCAGACGAGCTCTGATAAAAAGGTGAGCGGCATGGAGCCGGGGCGCCATCGGCCCACCGTGGCTGTCATTGACCTTCGCCTCCATACCGGCCCGGTCGGTGATGTCACACGGCGTGGTGTCCGGTTATCCGTAGAAAGACCTTCTGTGGTGCTAAGGGTGAAACCTGCCGCTCAGAGCAAACATCAACGTGCTGGACGTGCCGCCAAGCCTCAACCACCTGCAGAAGACGCCACGTCTGCTGGCGCCGTCCGCCAGGTCCCTTCAGAACCGTGACGCTGAAGCTTACCAGGTTGTGTATGACGTTGGTTAGAGTCCAGACCACAGGGACGCTGAAGAAGGGTATGCTGAGCAGCACGATGTGCAGAACCCCGACACCCAGGGCGTAGGTCAGCCAGATCCCCCGACTGTTCATCACGCGAGTGTTTGGGTTCACCTCACTGTGCGCCACACCCACGTTCATCCTGCTCTGCAGACAGAGAGAGTCTCATTTCACTGGTTCTGCACCTTCTCAGCCCCCTTCTAATCAGGTCCACGCATGAAGTCTGCTTTGCCCCCTAGATGAGGAAGTCATCTAGACAGGAAGTTTTTACTCTGCTTTCGTTTTCCTTTAGACTGAGTTAACATGTTTTAAGCTGTTTTTTTATTTCATTTTCGCATTTGGATAAGTTTTAAAAAAATCTTTCATATTTCTTTATTTTTTAAACTACAGCAGTCGTCCCTTCAGCATTTTTTTGGCCATTTACTCCCATTCAAGATGCATTTGTTGAAAACACGACTTTGAAAGTTTGAGTTTTAATTTTCTTCGTATTTTTAAGTTTTCCAGAAGCACAATGTTCGGCTCCATCTTAGAAAGAGGAGATAATAAAAGGGGAAATGTTTCCACGTTCTGGCAGCTGCAAAAACTTTGCACAAAATAAAAAAGATCATTCAGAAACAAACACCAATATCAAGTTTTGATACAAAACAAACTAAAAGAATGGTCTGATTTGGACTTAATTTGGTCAGAATTTAGTTTGGAGAGCTTTAATCACTAAAACTGGCCCTTTAAGGGTTTCAGACGTATGCATATTAGTTTAGTGCGGTGAGGTCTGATGCAGCATTCTAATAACTAAACTACCAAGTTGCTAAAGCAGTTCTTTACTGTCTTTATCTGTGCAAATAGGATTGCAAAAAAAGAAAAGCATCTTACGTAAGGCAGCTGAACTTTGTCCTCTGGCACATTTTCAGCTGCCAGACTGGATTACAGACAGAGAGCAAAGTTGAAGCTGCAGTCACTTATAGTATTCTGATTTTTTATTTTAAATGTCCCATGCAAATTGCACCAATATAACGTTAGGTGATAATTTTAGTTTTTGGATTATGTACCATGATCTATTTCTAACCCAATGCGGCGAGTTTTCCCCGGCCGATCAGCAAACGTATCTATCAGCAAAGCTTTTCTGGAGTTTCCACACAGAAAAACTGCAGAAATAAACCTGGAAACAAGCTAAACATCCTGGATCCGTCTATTTGTGGGAGAGATTCGTGGCCGTTTCTCACTGCACCATCGTTTAAACTACAAAATTAAAACCTACACAAATTCAAGCTTATGAAATAACCGTACTCACTCTCGGTCAGGTTGTATTACCTGTCATAATGTTTATCCCTTTGTCTCATTGACCTTTCATTTATTTTGTTTCACTACATAGCCGGGCCCTTTATTCAGCAGTGTTCCCGAAACAAGTGTGTTCAGGACACAAATAACGATTAAATTAACTGTGCGACGAGACAGACATAAAGAGCGACTTGTTAACTTACATGTAGCAGCGAGCAGTAGATGTTTTTTCTTATTAAAAACCACTATGGCGAGAATTGGGGTAACCTCCTTGTTGTTGTGGACAGACTGCACCGAGCGGAAGTAGGTGTCGCGGTGAAAATGGGTCCAAATATAAACCACCTCACTTTGGTCCGCCCATAAAAATGACACAAAAAATGTCAGCTGGGTTTGATATAATTGTTTTTTTTAATAATCGTCTGGGGGGGAATTATAGTTTGTTTTATTTTAATTTTTTTAGACCAGGGAGAGATTTTTCGATAAGAATACTAAAGACTAGCCTTCAAGTTGAACACGGGCTAGAATGTTCTATCCGAGCCCGCCCTCTTTGTGACGCTGGCCAATCAGCAGGCAGAATTGGGGGCGGGAACGAGGTTGTTCCTGTTCTTGGGGCTCGTGCTTGCTTGTGGGAGTTTATAAATGGCGGCAGCGCAGCCTCTCCGGACAGAGTCGGTGAGTGTTGGCGTTGGTCGGTCTGTGTGTGAGTTAGCGGGATTCGACCGTTAGTGAGTCAAGCTGGAAGCTAAATTACCGACAGAACTAGCTCACGGAGGAGTAAGTGTGCGATAAAACACGCATTAGCTCACTTTTAGCTTAAAACACGATCCATCTTAAATCACTTTTGCTAAATATATGCCTCTAGAACACATGTAATGTTTCTATGTTTTTCTTCCAAGTAGCCAGAATCTGTTTTTTTATTGTTAACTTGTATTCGCTCTCAGCTGAGCTCTATACTAAACCTACAGTGGTGAAAAAATAACATCAATCTTTGCTTTGCCAAACATAACTCGAGTAAACGCAAAGGGTAGTTTCAAATTATTTTTTCAAATAACTTTTAAATATTAAGGACATATATGTTATAAAACCAATGATTTTTTGGACCTCCCACTGTAATAACTTTGTCAAAAAAGGCAAAAAAATGTTTTTACATATAAATAAAGTAACAAATGCAGCCTTTGGCTGTTTCATGCATTTAATTTTTAGAACAAAATAACAATGAAAGCACCAGTAATATTTATTTTCTGTTTGTTTGGGTTTTTTTTGGTTGGAAACTACAAACACAATATCAACATCCCACTGAATACAATGTGTCACTTTTATTTTTTTTCAAATGTTTTAAGTTTTTATTTGGGAACAGAAATGGAAATAAAATGGAGGTTCTTCAGAAATGACAACAATGATCCTAAAGTCGATATTTATTAAAAATTATAAGGTTTAAACAGTACCGGCCCAGCTCCACAGCCACAGTTCTGCTGGTTCTGTTTGCTGAGGCAGCGGGTCAGGAGCTTACAGGGAGGCTCGGATGCTAGCGGTTCTGCTCTAGCTCCTTTATTCGAAGCTTTGCTGTGTAAAATAAAAATTTCAAAAAGGTAAATTTGTTAAATTTGAGTAGTTCAGTCAGCTTTTCTTCATCATCATCATCATCATGTAGCAGTCCCAACATGTTCCTTAGGGAGCTACAGCTGAAAGCGCTGAGATGTTCTGGATAACTGGGTCACGCTGACGCTGAACGGCGCGTCGTAATGTCCTAATGTGGGAACATTATCAGTAAACATCAGTCTTTGTTGCAGGGATCAAACGCTGTTGATCAGAAATGGACAAACTGCTCCTGTAAACCCGTCTCTGTCTTTCCTCTCTGTAACCCAGGAGCGATGAAGCAGCTTCCTGCAGACACGGTGCGGCTGCTGTCCAGCTCCCAGGTCGTCACCTCGGTGCTGAGCGTTGTGAAGGAGCTGCTGGAGAACTCCCTAGATGCCGGAGCCTCCAGCGTCGACGTGAAACTGGTACAGAACCGCTCTGGGTCTCTGTAGGCGGGCGGATAGTAGATGTGACTCTGCTGTGTTCACCGTGTTGCACGTTTGAAGGACAACTTCGGCCTGGACCGGACAGAAGTCCGCGATGACGGCTGCGGGATCAACGCCGTGGACGCCCCGGTGATGGCCGTCCGACACTTCACCTCCAAGATCTGCAGCCACGAGGATCTGGCTCGTCTGGAAACGTACGGCTTCAGGGGGGAGGCGCTGGGCTCCATCTGCGCCGTGGCTGAGGTGAAGAGCGTTCACATCCAGTGGCTGTAGGAGGCGTCGCTTGTCTAAGTTTTCTGGTCATTTCCAAGCTTCAGGTCCAAAAATGGAAAATATCTGTCGGCTTTTAGGCTTAAATTGTGGGAAATGATCTATTTTTCTGAGGTAAATGATGATTTTATTGCTGAAACTGAAGGATTTTACATTTTTGTCTCATCAAGTAACAAATCCTTTCCCTCCTATTGAGGCTGTGACGATATAACAGACGTCTAATTAAAGATAAACTGTTAGTGGAGCGAACGTTTAGCACAAAGAACGCGCAGGGCAGGACGTTAATGGCCGAGCGGCGTCCTCTGTGTCCTCTTCAGGTCGCCGTTACCACAAAGACGGAGCAGGACGACGTCGGCACCCAGTACACGCTGGACTCCAGCGGGAACGTCGTCTCTCGGAGGCCGTCCCACCTGGGCCGAGGCAGGTGGCGGGGGGGGGGGGGGGGGGGGGGATTCTTTGACGGCGGCGCTGAGCGTGACGTCTGCTCTGTTCCTGCAGGAACGTCGGTGAGCGTGACGAAGCTGTTCAGGAAGCTGCCGGTGAGGCGGCAGTACTACTCGTCCACAAAGAAGTGTAAGGAGGAGCTGAAGAAGGTGCAGGAGCTGCTGATGGCCTACGCCATCATCAGGCCGCAGCTCAGGCTCATGCTGGCGCACAATAAGGTCAGTCATCGCCTCACCCAGCTGTCCCTCAGCTTCCTTTATGTTAAATCTGGCAAAGCTCCTCCACATCCTTAACAGATTAATGAGACTGAAACACACGCCAGGCGGCCACCTCCGACGTTTCTCCGCTTTAACCCGTTTCCTGCCAAACTGGAGATCTTCAGCTTCTGAACCGCTTCTGCCGACACTGACTTTGGACCAATTAAAGTCCATTAAACTGGGTTTATGTTTGAACTCGTTACAGACCTGAATGGAAATTACCAAAATAAAGTTAATAAGACTCAAAATACTTTTGCTGTTTACAGAGGCTGTAAATGCAAAATTCTTTTTTTAAGATGAAATAATCCATAGAAAATTAGAAAGCTCGACCGTTTCTTCATAAATTCTGTGGTTTAAAGATTTAAACCACATTTAATGTAGTGTGGGGTCCTCCACCACTAGGCGTCCTCGTTGCATTTCCAGCTGCTGAAAACCTTCCTCTGCTTTTAAAATCACAGACACCCTGAAAGCTGAGACTGCCTGAAGTGTTCGGAGATGGAAAACGATTTTTAAATAAAATCTAAAAGTAAATCTGATGGATATGAAGCAAAGATGGCGGTTTCATTTGGGAGACGTAGCAGAGCCTCAAAATTAATCCATAATTTAAGTTTATCCTGAAAAAACAGAACTGTGAGGTTTAAAAGTGGCGTCATTTGCAGCTATAACTAAAGCCTCTCCTGCTCATAATGAAATATTTCTATAGAATAAACACAATAAACAGGGTAATATTTAATAGGATGGTTCATATCAGGCGGCTGCCTGTGGTTAGGTTGGAGTTGTGTTTAAACAAGTAAATTAATGCCACAATCAGATATGTCCGGTATTAGTTACAGAAAATTAACACAGAACAAATAAAAACAGGTCAGAGGTATAAAAAAAGCATCTATAATCCCAGTAAAATCCCCTAAAATTGTCTTTTCAGAACCCAGAAGGACGGTGCACAGCGTTCAGCTTCAGGCCGATCCATAAAGTTTACTATAGCAACAGAACATTAAAGTTCAATATTTGAATCAGGTATTAATGTAATATAGGAACATTTTTGACCACTCTGTATAATCTGACCCAATCTGTATAATATGATTGAACTTGACTTTGTAAAGTGCCTTGAGATGACATGTTTCATGAATTGGCGTTATATAAATAAAATTGAATTGAATTGAATTAATCAAAAGTCTGTTTTAGAGACAAAAATGATCTCCAGAGGTCGTCTGAAGCGAGTCGCTGAGGCTTGACGTTATAAAAAGGGAGAATCTGGCTCAGACTGAGGCTTTTATGACGTAAAGTGAAGTTTAACCTCTGATTTGTGACAGAAATCATTTGTTTGGCAGCACTCTTTGATTTATCCATACTCAGAATAACAGGGGAGTCCATAAGACCAGTGTCATGACATGTGTCCTTACTTAACAGGCTGCAGTTTGGGATCAACGATCCGTCACCTCCAGCTGCCCGAGAAAAGCCAAATGCCTGGAGGAGAAATGTTTTATG
This sequence comes from Fundulus diaphanus, assembly GCA_037039145.1. Lineage (NCBI taxonomy): Eukaryota > Metazoa > Chordata > Actinopteri > Cyprinodontiformes > Fundulidae > Fundulus > Fundulus diaphanus. Next base: position 55,608,308 of record CM073132.1, on the reverse strand, counting down.
GTCGCTGTGACATGAAGCGTGCTTGGAGTGGAGCTCAGGGTTTCTGATCTAGATCAGCTCAGCCTCCTACATCTTCTAGGAAGTGATTGCATCTTAAAAATAAATATCCAAATGTGACGGATAAGAGCAGAAATCACAAAAACACGAGACTTCAGTCTTTGTTTTCGAGTTAATTCTGGTTAACTTGAGTTAAAAACACCAGCTTATCTAATGAAATGCTTTTATTTGGAGGTTTTTCTTTTAAAGATTTGCTGAATCTTTTGACTTATTTCTATAAGGCAGGAAATCAGCCCTAAACTCAGACGGAGCGTATAAATAATTAGGTCTAAAAGAACGTCAGTAAAGTTCTGCCAGAACCTGGTCCAGCCCAGAGCCGAGCTGTTGGCCGCCTGAAGCTGCGGGTGAGTCTCTGGCTGCAGCTCTGCCTTGCTTAGTGGCGCAGGTCAGTGAGTTTGCACGCAGCCACCGTGCAGCTTTCATAGAAACCAGTGTTGAGATTGCAGTGGAGCACAGTTTGTGCAACTGGTTGGCCCTATCGCTTCCCTGCAGCGCTGCTGTTTGGCTTGTCTTACGTTTCACGGCCTTTTCAGGAACCGTCTGCTGCAGGGATCCGTTTACAGCGGCCAGATTGTTTAATATCACAGGTGTCCTGCAGCCGGCCGACTTCCTGCTTCTACCAGAATATCCTCCTCCTACCGATGGGACCACCGGCCGCTCCTCATGTCTGATAACTTTGCGCCGTCCTTAAAGTGGCTCTTCCTGACGTTCTGCGCCGGTGTTCCGGTGGCGTCGGCACTCATGGAGCTGTTCTCCTCTGCAGGTGGTGCTTTGGCAGAAGGCCAGAGCGACGGACTTCAGGAGCGCCCTCGCTGCCACGCTGGGGCCCGCCGCCGCCGCCAACCTGCTGCCGCGCCGCCAAGAGCAACCAGAGGTCAGTCGATGCAGCATCAGCATCTTACCTGGAGAGGATGGCAGAACACGTTCTAGATTAAGCAAGAGTTCTTCTTGGTTAGTCTGTAGTTCTCTCTGAACTTCTGGACCAGATCCTGACTGACTTCGACCCATTTATGCCCTAATGTGGGAACTGGGTCTGGGGAGCAGGTGCCTTCCCAGCCGCTGCTGGCTGTGCGGAGCAGGCTCTGCACCGGTGGCGAGGCCTAGAAGCTTCCCTGTTTGATGATGAAGCTGGTTTGGTGCGAGGAGATGAAGCTGACTTTAGGTCAGCCGCTCCGTTTGGGTAAAAATAACACGAAGGGCTTTAAACTATTAAAATGTGATGGACGCCATTTTCCACCTGAATGCTGCAGATGCTTTAACAGGCAGAAAGACTTTCAGAGATGCCATGAGAAGTAGGGCTGGACGATAATTCAATAACGATATAGATGTACCGTGTTTTTAGGACTATGTCGCTCTTTTTTCCATCGTTTGGCCGATCCTGCGACTTGTATAACAAATTTAAACGGTCACAACAATCTGGTCACCTTAACTTAGAAATGAACGGAAACACTAACTTATAGACACTGAACTCATGTATATATGTTGTTTCATTGTTTCAGTATCAGTCACACAGCGCAGCTCTAAGGAAACCGACAGAACCGAAACTGGGCTGTGAAGCTAACAGCAGCTAGCGCTAGCTTACAGCGCTGTTGTCTGGGCGGGTTACAACTTCTCTGATGCGTTTAGTCCGGTGTGACTTATACGTTTTATCCTCTTTATGACGCATTTTTTGACTGATACGACTTATATTCCGGAGAGACTTATAGTCCGAAAAATACGTTATATCAATGATGGGGGGAAAAAGTGTGAATAAAAAGTTCAATAGAATAACAGTTTTCCTTCCTTATACATTCTAGCCATGTAGGTTAATATTACATCATTACATCCTCCCAACCAATCACAACGCTCCCAGGAACCAAGCTCCGCCCCCTTCAAAGAGTTCAGAGAGCACGCGTTCTTTTTTCTTTTTTAAAAACTTGCGGTTTTGGTAAAAAGTTGACTTTGAATTCAGTGTTTGTGTCTGTATCTAAAAAAAGGTTGCTAAGCAACAGCATAAAACGGCCAGAGCTGCACTTAGAATAAATGTTTTGAATTTGTTGATAATTATGGATCAATATGATTTCTATTTTATCGCTTCTCTTCTCTGTACGGTCCAGCTTGGACAGAAGCAGCTGATCTTTTCTGCTGAGCTCGGCTGATGAAGAGCGACTCCTCTTCGTTAGCGCAGCGTTCGCCGCTAATTGAACGCGGAGCCGCTGGTCTGTGTCACGAGGCTCCTGCCTGCTGCCAGCCTCCCAAACAATCCGCTCTGACAGATGTAGAGCAGCCCTTCTCCCCCCCCCCCTCTTGCTGTTGTGATGTTGCTGCATGGTGCCCAGTTATGAGATCGACCTTTGACCTTTCTGCTCCCGGGTATTAATGAAAGAGCCTTGAGAACGGGGCCCGCTGAGGAGGCAGCGTGCCCGCTCCTCCTCCGCTGCTCGTCCTGCAGAAACAGAATGTGAGCCCGGACCGGACCTCTGGACCCCCAGAGGTCCGGTCCGGGCTCATAAAGTGGCGGTAATGAGCAGAACCGGGTGGAGCACATGGCCCCGGGTTCAGGCAGCCGCGGCGCTGTAAACGTGAGTGGCGTGTGCTGCTGCTAATGACGCGCCCGGGGCCGCCGTAATGACCCCCACGGTCAACCTGGTTCTGCTGAGTCGGCAGCGCCGGGGTTCATGGAGAAGAAGAAACGACGCTCTCTGTTTCCTTAAAGCTGCTGTCCACCTCCAGAGGTCAGGGATCTGCAGCTCATAAAGTATTCACACCCCTGGAGCCATTTCCATCCGCCAAGGTCGGCGTGTTTTACTGAGAGTTCACGTGACGGATCAGAGTCGATTTAATTATAGTTTTATTTCTTATAAATTTAAACATCTAAAAACCTGCCAGCCCGTTTGTTCAGCCCTCTTTACTAAATGAACTCTAGACGGGCCCACAGAGCCACCAGGGACCGGCTCTGTGTAATATGAGGTTAGTAAGAACCCAGATGTTCTGGTTCTGGCCTTCAGAGAACATCAGAGAACAACCAGCATGACGGAGCCCAGCAGACGGGTCAGGGAGGAGGTATTTGTTCTCCACCTGTTTAGCACACAGGTCCAGAAGTTCGGTTCTGGTCTCCTCGGATCAGAACACCTTGTTCTGCTCCTGCAGAGCGAGAAGAAAACTGCAAACACGACTTCTCATGGCTTCTACTTCCATTTCAGCTTCTTCTTCTCACTCTTCCATAAATATCAGATTCATGGAGACCACCACCAACAGCTGTCCTGTGTTCAGGTCCTCCTCCTGCTTCTCTGATCAATGCTCTCCTGGTCCAGCCTGTCAGTCCAGGTGGACGTCCATGTCCTGGTAGGTCTGCAGGTGGTCCATCCTCTCTGCAGGTCCACATGATGATCAGAGCTCTGGGAGGTTCTGTAGAACCTGACCCTGCTGTAAACTGGACCAGAACTTTCTGCTGGGTTCCTCGGTCTCCATGATGCTGGTTGTTCTCTGAAGAACCTCTGAGGGCAGAACATCTGCAGGTTAGATTACAACCAGCTGGACTCTGGCTGGTTTTCCTTTGGCTCGTCGGGTTAACGTGGTTCTAGATGCTCGGAACCATGAATTCTGGTTTGTCCGTGGCGTAAAACCCAGTGAGCTGTTGGAACGTGAGGAAAACGGAGGCGGTGTGGTTGTTGTTAATAATTATCAGACGTTTCCCTTTTGAATCTGGTTTAAATCTGGACTCCTTGTCTCGTTTACCTCAGATGGTTCTGGACGGCTTCCTTCCCCGGCCTGGAGCGGATCTCTCCTCCAGCAGCTCCTCCACCTCAGACAAAACCTTCATATTCATCAACGACCGGCCCGTCCAGCACAAAGAGCTCATGAAGGTGAGCCGTCAGGTAACAGCCGCACCTTCCAGGTAGATCTCTCTCACCTGACCTGCTGCTTCTCCTCAGCTGCTGCGTCAGCACTACTCCGCCCAGTACCCCGACGACGCCGCTCGCCATCGCTACCCCGTCCTGGCGCTTCACGTCACGGTTCCCCCGTCGTCGCTGGACGTGAACCTGACGCCGGACAAAAGCCAAGTCCTGCTGGAGAACAAGGTAGCAGCAGACGGCGAGGAGCTGTGCAGCTGCAGCGTCTGCTTCCTCTAACCGTCTGTCCCTGGCGTCCAGGAGGCCGTGCTGACCGCCGTCGAGGCGCTGCTGCTCTCCCTCTACGGCTCCCGGTCGCCTCCGGGCCGACCCGCTGAGAAGCAGCCGGGCCGGGAGACTCTTCCTCCTGAGTCGGAGCGTTTGGAGACGGCCGCTCCACCGCCGCAGGAGGAGAGCAGGAACCACGGCGGCAGCCATGATGACGACCCGGCCGCTGATCTGCAGCGCCAGGCCTCCAGCTGCAGCTCCTCATCCTCCATGGCGGACGACTGGATCATCAACCAGTCCAGTTTCTTCCTCTGCGACGACGAGACGGCGCCAAGTTGCTCCAAAGGGACAGAGACGAGTTCTGCAGGCGGATCCCCAGAGGAACCCGAGGACCGTGACGCCGCAGAAACGAGGACGATGCAAATCTCGGCCGAGGCCTGGAGCCGGGGCGCCGCTCTGACCGACCCGACGTCAGGAGAACCGCTGCGGCCCGTCGCGCTCCACCGACCCTCAGAGGTCGGTCCTCCCAGCTCAGAGGAGGACAAGAACAGGAAGCCGAGCAACGCCATAACGGAGAAGCGGGCCGCCCTGACGGCCTACCACATGATCAGCAGCCGCGCCCTGAAGGCGCCGCCGTCCGCCGCCGCCCTGTTCGATGAGGAGGTCCGAGCCGAGGTCCTGAGGGAGCAGCCCGCCGCCGGCCTGCAGGAGATCAGCGCCGCCGTTCAGGAGAGGTGGAGAAATCTGAGGCTGGAGGACAGGAAGAGGTGAGTTTCCAGACTTGTTCTGACGTCTCCAGGAAACCGTCTCCTAATCATCGGCCTGTAGGGCGTCGCCCAGGAAACCAGACGTTACCTGACGCGAAAACATGCTGAGAGGCAGCAGCACCGATCCAGACAGTCACCGCAGGAGCAAATGTTAGAAACACGCTAGCACACCTGAGAGCCCAGGTGAGGAGGCAGAGGCCCCGATCGGCCGGTGCGCAGAACCAGAACCGGCTCCATGTCCGTTGTTCTGCTGCAGCTCTGCAACGACAGATAAGTTAGAATCGTTTAAAATAAGCGCAGTGTTGGAGGAACGGTCCGTCGTCGTCTCCGGTGTGGAAATGAGCCCGACTGCGACGCGACGCCCCCCAGCGGTTAGTCTAGGTTCACCGGCACAACGTTGGCTTTTTCCTGGACTATTGTCCGTTTCCCCTTCAGCTCCTATCAGATGTTCAGGGTGATTTAATTATAAAAGTAAGTGCACCCCTGCTGCTTGCTGTGGACCCTGATCTCCATTCAGCAAAGCAGCCCAGAGTCAGATGTGAGTCTGTCTGTCCAGCAGCTGAAGCTCTGAGAAAAGAATCAAGGTGTGGCAGTGGCCTAGTCAAAGTCCAGACTGGAACTAGAAGAGATGTCAAACACAGCAAACACCAGGAGGTTTATTCAGCTGTTTTTTAAACGGCAAGAAGGTCGTTAGGAGAAACGTCTCAGTTTCTTAATTGGAGATCCAGCAAACCGGGACTTACCCAGGAAGTTAAAAGCCCTCTGTGGTGAGCCCATGCCGCGTCATAGTGGCAAATGATCGCGTGCGACTAAAACTGATATGAAAAAAACTAAATCATCAGGTTGACATGATTTCTGCTCCGGTTCTGACCGGTGTTGATGCGGAAAGTTCCACAGGCATGAAATCCCTGCAGGTCCTGCTTTTCTCCAACATCTGAAGCTAATAATCTTGGCTAAACATGCAACACGGAAACGTTTTTCTGCTGCAGAGGAAAAGGCCCCAAAGACGGCCGACACTAGGGGGCGCTGGTCCTGGGTTACGAATGACGTTCAGTTAAAAGCCAGCGGCGTATTTTTCAGACTATAAGCCGCTGCGGATTATAAGTCACATCAGTCAAAAAATGCGTCATAAAGAGGAAAAAAAACATTTATAAGTTGCATTTATTTAGAAATTTATTTTACACATTCCAAGATTAAAACTGACATTTAATCTGGTAAACCAATTTATTAAATCCCTCAGCTGCATCCACAACCTGCTGAATAACATGAAACATACCTGGGAGGATGGATGGAGTAAATTAGCATGAAAAGCTACCAACGCCAACCAGGAAAGTTCTCATCAGAGCATTTGTTTAATTTCGCTGAAATTAGACCGTGTGCATAACAGTGCTACATGCTAAGCTAACAGTACGACAAGGATGTTTCAGAGCAACATAAAGCTCGCACACATCAGAGAAGTTGTAAAACACCCGGACAACAGAGCTGTAAGCTAGCGCTAGCTGCTATTAGCTTCACATACAGCCCAGTAACAGGTTCTGTCTCGGTCCTTTGAGCTGCACAACGCTGCGCTGCGCTGCGCTGCACTGCGTGAATGCAGACTGAAACAGGAAAACATGTGTTCAGTCTTTGTTGTTTATAAGTTAATGTTTTAATTAGTTTAAGTGGTGCAAGAGCAGCATCTAGTTTTCACAGCCCTAGAGCGCCCTCTTGTGGCTATTAGACGGTAATGTTTACTCCTTGGTTCATGTTGGTCATTATGAATTATTTAAAATTTATATATAAGACGCAGCTGACGATAAGTCGCAGGATCGGCCAAACTATGAAAAAAGTGTGACTTATAATCGGAAAAATACGGTAATTTCTTCTGCTCTGACTGCAGGTTTGAGGAAAAGGCGAAGAAGAAGCAGGATCTCCACGACCAAAGGACCAAGCTGGCCTCAGACGAGGGCCCCAGAGCCAAAGTCCAGGGCCAGAAACGTAAAGCGCCTCAGTCCAACCAGCAGCTGCTGGATGAACTCTTCTCCGCTCAGGCCCAGAAGAAGAAGACGAGCCCCGCCTGTAAGCCTTGGCAGCCGCTCCCCTGCAGCGTGGCGGCCCTGCGCCGCCGGCTCCAGCGCCTCTCGTCCCAGAGCGCCGCAGCGCCCCGGGGCCTCCGCCTGCTCAACCGCCTGGGCTCCCAGAGCTCCTGGGTGCTTCTGTGCGGTCAGAGGCTCATGCTGTTGAACCCGTTTCGAGTGGAGGAAGCCTTGCTGTTTAAGAGGCTTCAGGAGAACCACATCCTTCCCGCAGTGGATCTGCAGAACCCGGTTCCGCTAACCGAAGGGTAACGTATCAGTTTCAGCCGCTGGGACTTCTTAAAGGAAGCTGCCTCAGCGCGCGCTTCGATGAAACGCCGCCGCGTTTCTCTGTCTTCCAGAAATCTGGGCGGACCCGAGTACGTGGAGACGCTGTGCGGCATGGAGCAGAGCGCCGCCGGGCCGGACGGCGCCGTCGTCTTCTCTGACCCCAGACTGGTGGCCAACGGCTTCAAGGTCAAACTAACGCCAGGTACGCTGCAGCGAGTCGGTGAGACGTTCAACACGCCTGCTCTGGGCGGCCCACAGCAGGTTCTGCTGCTCTGCCTGGTACCGTACCAAAGGCTTCATCTTTACAGCGTTCCATCCTGCACAGAGGAAACGACACAAAGCGCTCTAAAGAGGATGAAAACGGGAAGAAATAACGAGCAGCAAAAAGTAAAACATTGAGCAAAAATCTGTATTTAAAATGTCTAAAAGTCTAGACACTGGAATCCTCATAATAGTAATAAAACTGTGATCACACTAATAAGAATAATAATAATTGGCTCTAAAATCTACATTTCATTTGAACATGTACAAATCCGTCCAAAAGAAATAAAGTAAATGCAATAATTCAAATTGTCATTATACAGTTATTACAGGTATTGAAAAGTGCAATAAAATTAAGGTAGATATTAACCTAAATTAAAATGAGGTTAAATACTAAAAGCCAAACAGAAAGTTGACTTTCCAGCGGTTTCTGCAGCCTTCAGGCCCTCAGGGCGGCTCCTGGTGGGTTTTATTCTTACCTCGGGTTTTAAAGTGTTCGTTGGACCAGGAGAGAAACGGCTGAAGTCGTTCTTCAGGAGCCAGAACGCAGTCTTGGCTTTCACTGCAACTTTCTGTCTGGAGGTCAGAGACGAATAATAAAACTGCACTTTGGTCCCCAAGGAGGAACCAAAGTCAATTCTCTGCCATTCATGACTCAATGTCTAAAATAGCTAATGTGATAGTATGTTATAATGTTTTAATTGTGTGTTAAAGGTGCATAGTGCCAGTTTTGAAGTTAAATAATATTTATTTTCTTTCCCATACACGCCCTAATGAGTTTTCCTCTGTTTCCTGCAGCTGCCTCTACAGGCTGGATAGTCAGTTACTGAGAGACTGATTCAGGTCGTTTCCTCTGGGCGTGACGAGCTGCTCGCTCTGCTTCACCTGCTGCTTTGTTCAGTCTCCGCTGTAATCGATGCTTTAGTGAGAAAACACGGCTAACTTCAGTATTTATAGCTTTCTGACCTCAGAAGACGTTACACATCTAAACTAAACACCTGTGCAGTCGCAGCAGAAGATGCTTTCCTCTCCTCCCACAACACTGGTGTAATTTCAGCCTGTCGCCACAGGGGGCAGACGTCTGCAGAGATCCTGGAACTTACTCTATGCTCCTTTAAGAAGAAGAGCAACAATAAGCTTCAGTTTGTCAGCATAGCTGTGAATCTGATCCACTGGCAACGTGTTCACTTTGAAACGTCTGGGCCCTAAAATCACTTTTATTCGTTATATCTGTTGATTTTTTTCCAAATGTAGATTCTGGTCCTCTGAGATGTTTCTGTCAGGAACGTTTTCATCCTGAAAAGGATGGAGACCCATCAGCAGACAGTATTTATGAGTTATTGGGTCTGAGGTGACGCCGTTCTCCGGCTGTTTACGGCCAGCGAGCGGCGCCGCCAGCTCCTGCACCAGAGGAACAAACGTCCAGCTTCATCATCGTCATCCTCGGCGTGCGGCGCTTGTTTTTGTTGCCGGAGCGCTTCACCTCCGCTGACACTGGCTTTGTGCCCGGCAGCGTGGTCTCACGGTACCGCCGGACCCCCCGTGTGCCGGTGAGGAGGAAAGTTGCCCTTTAACGCATTCCTGGCATTCTTCAGCGGGCAGCGCCGGGTTCTGCTGGAGGCCGAGCGCTTTCGGGTCACAGTTTCAGCGCCGCCTGACTGCTGAGTCCGTCTCCGTTTGTGGGAACCAACCCGTTTGCAGTGGTAGCAAGAACCTGCTCAGGGAACCGGGTTGGACCCGCGGCTCGCTCCACACCTGTGGGCCCGGTTCATCTGTTGCTGAGGTCAAAGGTCTGACCTTTGACCTCCAGCTCGCCCCGGGCCGTTAATGTGACCAGGCTCTTTTCTGTCGCTCTTCAAAATGGGAAAGACAAGAGAAAGATAACGAGCGTGGTTAGGAAACCAGAACCGACAGATAATGAAGCGGGAACTGGACCAGAACCACACAGTGAGGATGACGGTCCGGTTCCTCTTCCAGGGAGGAAGATCGCTGCTTCCTGACGTCTGAAGGGCCTCGGGTTCTCCTTCAGGCTGATGGAGGTTCTGCTCAGCCTGGGTTCAGAATCAGTCTTCATGAAAAACAGCCGTTCTATCTGATCCCGTGTTTTTGTCTCCACTGAATTCCTTTTTTTTATGTAACTTTTGCTACTAAATAAATAAATGCATGTTATTTCCAGCCGGATCAGGACTTCTTTGTTTCTATCTTTTCTGTTGGGTACAGCAGAACCGGTACCGCTGAACAACAGAGAGAAGCTGGATGTGCTAAAGTGCACAGACACAGCGTTCCAACCAAAGCCTGGACTTTGACTAGGCCCTTCTGCTGTGTTTGGGACCGTGGGTTCTGCTGGTGACCCGGTTTGTTCTGTTAAGGATCAGCTTTTATCTCCTGGGAGACGTTGGAAAACCCTTTTCTGGGTCAGACTTTAGCGTTTTAACGAGCCCTGGTCCGTTTTCAGCCTGGTTCTTGGAGCTCCTGCAGGATTCTGCTCTTTGCAAACATTGTTTTCTGTATTTTATTTTTATGAAGCGAGGCTCTCTGCGCTGCCTGGCAGCCCAGGCATGTGCTTACTGACTCTCTGCAGGTTATGAAATCAGAATCAAAATTGTGGATGATTTATGGTATTTCCTCATAAAATGTGAGCCCATCGTTCTTCCAGCCTACTAGACAGCTTCCTTCCAGTCTTCTGGGGCTTCTATTAGTCATTTAACACTCCATTTGGCGCTGGGATTGTTGCCCTTGGTCGGCGGCTCGGCCGTAAACCTGCGTGTTTATTTATTATTCTTTCCTGGAGATAGTAGCAGCGTCTGGAGTGTATTAATCCTTGTTTTCTGCTTGCTTTGGCCAGGCCTCACGTCAGCCGGGGAACATCTGGAAGTGACGGCCGTGGCGGACTGCGTGCCTTTCCTCGGCGTGGACGACCTCAGGGAGGTTCTGGCGGCGGTTCTGCACAGGAAGGCCTCCGCGGTGCAGGAGTGCCGTCCGCTCAAAGTTACCAACTACCTGAAGGTAACGAGTCGCTGTCGCCGTGCTCCTCGGTCCATTGGCTCTGAATCGCGTCTCCTTGGCTCCCCAGGCCGAGGCGGTCCGGCTGGCCCGACAGCGGCCCGCCGCTCTCTGCCGCGAAGACGTGGAGGAGCTGGTCCAGCGGATGGAGCGCCAGCTGGGCGGAACCGGCCGCACCTGCATCCACGGGCGGCAGTTTGTCCAGCACCTGGCCGACGTCCCGTCTACGGAGGAGGAGGCGAAGGCGCTGCTCACACCGCTGCAGCTCTGACTCCAGAAGCCCTCGGTCCGCCTGCAGTCCGCTGCCTGGTTCTGTCAGGCGGTCCTGGACCCTAAACTCTGTAGCGCTGACGTGTGGCGGTGTCAGGTCACCCAGAACCCGGCTCAAAGTTCTGCTGTGAGGGCAAACGGCCTTTATCTCCACGGGTCGGTCCATTTTCTGCTTCTCTTCCAGAACAAGACGACTCGTGTTTAAAAGTCTGATCCGGGTCAGAACTTCTGGGTCTAACAAGATGCAGAATTTCTGTCAGGTTGGATTCTGGACTTTCACTAGGCCATCTCAACACTTTGATCCTTATTCAGCCGTTCTGCTGTAGATCCGCTGCTGTTTTGGACCACGGTTCTGTTGAGGACTGACTGTAGAACTCTCTGGTCTACAGATCCACTCAGAGAGGGCAGGGAGCCCAGCGCCTGTGGCAGCAGAACAAGCCCAGATCATCACCTGCACTGCTCGACAGCTGATGAAGCATGGTTCCTCCACCATGGTTCCTCCATCATGGTTCTGTCCATCGTGGTTCTGTCCATCGTGGTCCATCATCTCTGGTCCTTCCTCCAGGTGCAGCTCTGTCATGACCTTTGACCTTTAACCTGCTAACTGAGGCCTGTAGAGGCTGAGGTAGAGCTTCTCTATCATACCATAAATGTTGCATCTTTTAGATTTCAGCTGAAAAACGAGTAAAATGAAATAATCGTTAAGCGTCGTGTTATCGGCCCGCCTCCCCGTCCTCTCCGGGTCCGATATGGTTCTGGACTCTGGCTCAGCCGTACCAGACCTTGGTACCAGACCTTGGTTGATTTGGATCTTTGCCCGGACTCTGCGTGTTCAGCAGAGACCTGCAGGCGGAGCAGCAGCTGGAGCAAAGCAGCCCACAGCATGACGCTGCCGCCGCCGTGCTTCGGCCCGTTTACGGCACGCCTCATGGCCGCCGTCAGAGCAGCGGTCCACCAGGGCTCTGTGTTTTCCTTGGAAGAAAGGAGTCTGTCCTCCGTCTCTTAGTTCAGACACAGAACCGGGGAAAAGTTTTAGACATGTATAAAATAAAATAAAATAAAATAATTATTTTAATTCACCAAATTCAAAGTGAGAAAACAAAGAAAAGATCCAATATGTGACATTTCCTTAAATTCTTCTGTCATTTATAAAAAGTCATCCATTCAGAAATTCTGGGCTAGATTTAAAAAAAATGGACATTTATTCTCATTAATAAAACATGATTCTGTTCGTTCTGACTTTGATATGTAATAAATTAGTCTTTAAAGTTACTGTTGTCCCATTTATTATGAATTAAAAGAGGAACAACTGGTTGTTAAAGAGGAATGTTTTTTTGTACTGTAATAAATGGAAAAAAACTTTTGTTAGTAACTTTAATCTGATTAAAAATAAAACGCTTCCATTTGCATCAACCACCTGCTGATTCATCTCCTTCTCCAGGCTACAAATAACCAGAGAAAATGTCCAGAAAAGCAATAAATAAAGTTACTGAAAAGATCTTTATGAATAAAGTGGAGAAGATGCTCTGCAACTTTCCATGTGCAGCTCGTATGAAGAACAGATAAGTTGGCCAAAGCTAAGATTATATAGATAATATAGTTAATAGTTTCATACAAGCAAAATTACATCTTAGGAAGATTTAATGATCACATAACGTGATAAAATCCGCTTTTTGTCTCCCTGAGACGTCGTCTGGTCGTTTTTAAGCAGGTAAGGAGATTTATAGACGGACCAGGACCCGTCTTAGTAAATAAACTTTATTTATGTAGCTCCTTTCACAGGTAAAAATCACAAAGTGCTTTACAGAGTGTAATAAATGCCAAAGAGAAATCTCACTTTTAGGTTTTTAGAGACGCTACGATTCCATCAGGTGGCCGAGCTTCGCTGGTCATGAATGTTTTAACGGACACACATCCACTAAAACCCAGCATCTTTGTTCAGAATACGGTCTCTGTGGTTTTTAGGCTGTAATGGTACAAAGATTCAGGTTTTTAGGTTGTACAGGTGGAAAAAGGTTTTTCATGCCTCTGATGTCAGAGTTTCTGATTATATCCCAGAGTTCATTCCTGCTTGTTTACACGTTAATTTTTAAAAGCTGCGGCTCCCAGGAGTCTAAATTCTTCAACATCATCTATGATTCTCCTGTAATATTATATTACAGTAATATTTATATATAAATACATCGCTGCTGTTTCCCAGCATTCATAGGAAGATGGGATTCTTAGTTGATCTAAAGGTTTAAACATAGATACAATCAGCAATCCAGGAAGCTGTTATGCTCCTGAAACATTTAAAAACAAATCAGGAGGTGATTTTTTTATTTATTGTGGGTGTTTTCAGCTCGTCTGTCCCACATGGTGAGAAATGCTCCAACAACAGCTTTCAGGCACAATAAACACATTAAAAGGCTCTGATCAAAGTGTAAAACTACTGTTGATATTATAAAGTGTTCGAGGTGGACGGTCCAGACAAAATAACTTTGTCTGGACCAGAGGTCGGTTATGACAGCATGAAACTTTACTGCATTATAACGGCGTCTCCTGCCTGCTGGACGTTACGTCTGGTCGCTCCCAAGTTCCTCCACCTGCTTCTGTCCTCCGGCGGAAACCTTTATGACGGGATTTAGTAGGAAAACAGCCGGATTATCGTCCTGCTGCCGTTCTCTCCTGGTCTGACTCCGTCTGTGGATGTTCAGGCCTCTAAGCTGCTGGAATCCGATTGGACAAAGAACGACACAACCAGCGCTGATTGGCCCTGGATAACCAATTAGAGCCCATCATGAAGTCACATGGAAGCCAAACGGCGGCACAGACTCGTCTGCCTGGCGTCCCTCACTGTTCAAATCTATTCAGTCGAAGTAAATGAAGAAATAAACTCAAAAGTCTGACCCGTTTACTGAGAGAACAGATGTACTAATTATTATTTTGTGGTTTTACTTACTGTGTCTCAGGATGGCCACTGATCTGGATCAATGTGAGCTTCTGAGCTTTCTGTGTCTCTGCTCTGTCTTCTCTAAGCCCCAGTGGGTCGAGGCAGATGAGCGTTCACACTGAGCCTGGTTCTGGTTCTGCTGGAGGTTCTCCTCCCTGTTAAAGGGGAGTTTTCCTCTCCACTGTCGCTTCATGCATGCTCAGTATGAGGGATTGCTGCAAAGCCATCAACAATGCAGACGACTGTCCACTGTGGCTCTACGCTCTTTCAGGAGGAGTGAATGCTGCTTGGAGAGACTTGATGCAACCTGCTGGGTTTCCTTAGAGAGGAAACTTTCTGACCAACCTGGAGGATCTGATGGAGTCTGACTTTGGAAAGAGCCTTGAGATGATATGTTTCATGAATTGGCGCTATAGAAATAAACAAAATTTAAATCGAACTGATTGAGGCTACGCTCCCTCTTTATAGTGAATTTCTAGCGTTGGGGATAAAAGTTTGCAGTGACTCTTGTCCTGTACGTGTAATTCTCCTAACGAGAGCGTCGTCCCTAAACCTCGCTGTAATCACTTAACCTGCAGAGGATGAAGAGCATGTGGGGCTAGAGCCGCAGGCTGCCTGCTCAGGTCCCTCCTGGGCCATCGGGAAGCAATGAACAGCAATAAAATCAGCCAGTCAGGGGCCCCAGGGCCAGATGGCCAGCTGCTGAACGCGGCCTGTCTTCGCCTCTCCTGTAATTTATCCTTTCCGTCTGCACCGCGCTTGCTTTTCCACTTACAGATGAGGAATCGCCATCCTGACCCCGGGGCTGACAGCCACATCTGGGACGCCACGACGTGATTAACGGCTGCGTACCTGCGGCGAGCGCCGCACCGGGTGCGCTCCGGAGCTGTTTACGCAGCGCTCCAGCGCGGCTGTTTGTTCCTGAGGAGGGACCCGGTGACGGGCAGAAGAATGCGGCTCCGGCGTCCAGAGCCGGTCCCCCGGGGACGCCGAGGAGACAGTGATGAAGAGGAGACCTTCCTCCGCGGAGACGCGCTGCCCCCCAGTGAATGCTGCGCGCACAGGCGGATGTCGAGCGGTGTCAGGTATGTGTCAGAGGACGGTGGGAAGCCCTGACGGCTCAGAAATAACACTTAAGGCACGGGTTTACAGATTAGTGCGCGGTTAATTTGGCCGGGCTGAGTGACAGGCGAGCAGCACGCTGTACTTTCCAGGTAGTCCTCAGCAGATAAATCCCGGGCTGTCTGAACCCAGCCCGGGATTTATCTGCTCAAACGCAACCCAGGCTGAGCTTTTTAAAAATACACCTTTATTATAATCTGATCATCTCTGGTTTTCAGATTTTTCCTCCGTTTATCTTAAATATGTTATTGAAAGCAGAATTTGATGGGACGTAACTTTATGAGAAATGATAAGCAGTAAAGCTGAAGGAGGCTGAACGCGGGCCTAAATTCTCCCGACAGCTTCCATGGTTCCTCTGAGGCTGCAGCGGTCCGTGTTTTCGCTCCAAACCCAGACAGGTCGTGTTTTTGTGGCTTCCTGTCCAGAGTCACGCCGCCGTGGAGCCGCCCTGCAGTGGAGGAGGAAACCGGACGCGCACAGAGCGCAGTGTGGCAGTAATGGAAAGTTGAGTGGAAGGAAAACCTGTGGTAGAAAAGCCACTGAGAGGGTTTGGAGGGAGGTTTCCAAAGTATGGACCTGGGTCAGAACCTCCAGATGCTCCAAACTGATCCAGGACGTGATCCAAGGAGAACAAGAACCGGTCCAAAGTCCCCTCCTCAGAGGAAAGGAAAGTGAAGAGGACCAGAACCCACGTTGCTGGAGGCCCAGTGATCTGGTTCTGGTCCACTGGGTTTTCTGAAGTCCACAGTCAGAGCAGCCATCCTTCCTTCTGCTGGACCTGGTACCGGCCTGCGCTGCTAGCAGTACCAGTACCTGCTTCAATCACCAAGGCAGCACCTGGAAGCCGGTCTGAGCTCAGATGTTCCTGGACCCGGCTCCAGACGCTTGGTTCTGGTGTTTCTAGTTACATTTTGACCCGGCGGCACCGTCCTCCCAGCGGTTATGTGCGGTACCGCTCCAGGGGCATCTTTGCACAGCATGTTGGGTCTGGTGTAGAACCGGGCCTCTATGGTCCTGTGCTGCCATGATTAATGCCTCTGAGAGGTTCTCCAGTCCAGCTCACTTCTCATCACGGACCACTATGGTTCCTCCGGTTCCGGCATACGCTCCCAGGGTTCTGGACTTTGGGTTGAACCTTCTTGGCTTTGTTAGAACTTCCTTTTCTTGATGCCAGTGGCTTCTGTCCCTGTTGGCCAGGTTATCACACCTGAGGGGTACAGGTATGACCACCTGGAAACAGGTAATCAGTATAACCACAAAAACACACAGGAGAAAACACAAGAACAGGTTAAAAAGACGCAATGTTTATTGTTGTTTCTTTTACTGTTTCCTGTCTTTAATGTTGGATAATTTACCAAAAATAAAGTAATTGATTGATTGATTGAATAAAATAGATCAAACCAGGTAGTTGGGACCGGATGTCCCGCCACAGTTTTAGGTATTAAAAGCCTGCCTGAATGAAAACGTCTCGAGCTTTGATCTAAAAAGTTCAGGTAGAGATGGAAGATCTAGAAGCTGATTCCAGAGTGGATGTGAGGCAGCAGAAGAAGCTCCGCCCCCCAGAGGTGAGCAGATGTCTGACCTCAAGGACCCGGTGCGAACAGAAAAGCTCAATAACTCAGATGAAGGCTGTCAAGAGCTTTAAATACCAAAAATAAAAGTTTAAAATCTATCCTAAAACGGATGGCAAGCAGAGGCATCAGTCCAAGTTCCTTAACTGCTTTTTGTTTCCCACCACAAGCATCGTGAAATTATTGTTTAAATAAAGCACCACATTTTCTTTCTCTGTGCCGTTCTCTCTTGTCGTTGTTGATTGGTGTCTGAGGGACATTCGCTCCTCTGAGCTGCCAGTGGTGTGGCTTTAATTGACAGGTAGGACAAATAAATCTGATTGGATGACACAAAAAGTGCTGATTGGCTTTAGGAGCTGCTTTAAGAATATTAATATTATAATATTTTAGACACCTAGTTGTCTGTTAAAGGTGTCTAAAATGTTTTGAAGTTAAATAATATTTATTTTCTTTCCCATACACGCCCTAATGAGTTTCCTCTGTTTCCTGCAGCTGCCTCTACAGGCTGGATAGTCAGTTACTGAGAGACTGATTCAGGTCGTTTCCTCTGGGCGTGACGAGCTGCTCGCTCTGCTTCACCTGCTGCTTTGTTCAGTCTCCGCTGTAATCGATGCTTTAGTGAGAAAACACGGCTAACTTCAGTATTTATAGCTTTCTGACCTCAGAAGACGTTACACATCTAAACTAAACACCTGTGCAGTCACAGCAGAAGATGCTTTCCTCTCCTCCCACAACACTGGTGTAATTTCAGCCTGTTGCCACAGGGGGCAGACGTCTGCAGAAATCCTGGAACTTACTCTCTGCTCCTTTAACCCAACATTAACTGGGTTTTGGTTTGATTCATGTCTGGGTGAGTTAAAGCATCATCTTGGCGTTCCTTCCGTGAAAAGCTGAGTATACAGTTGTTACCTTTAACTTCTTACATTTCAATGGATGATAACAAAAGCAAACTAAGTTCACCGTTTCCTTATCAATACGATTTTCCATCTCCCAGCAGGTTTTTTGCGGACAGAACATTTCCTGGAGGCTTGTTTGCTGTATGTGATTTCCCCGTGTTCAGATGGTCCATTATTAGCTGTTAGTTTGGACACTTTAGAACCTTTCTTAAGCCCACCTATTGCTGCTGACCATCTCCTCCCAGCAGGATGATGCTCCATGTCTTCTCAGACTGGTTTTCCTGACCATGTCAGTGAGTTCCCTGGTCAGCACAGTCACCAGAACTACAAATCTGCTGCACCTGTGAGAAGCTGTTGGGTCCATATGGACCAGAAGTATGCTGCTGGTACCTTGTTGAATCAGCGGCATAAAGAATTAAGACACTTCCAAAGGTGTTCCTAATAAAGTGGCAGGTGAGCGTACACGAGGCCGACCCGGGTATCTTTATCTACTCCCCTAAGGTATGAAAAACCTTGTTCTGTTCATCTAGGCTCATGTTTCTAAACAGAAGCAGGTGCTCCGAGCACCCGGTGCCCCGCAGGACCACCGCCTCCAGCAGATCCAAAAATAGAGCGGGAAAGGCGTTAAATATAGTTCGTGTGATTTTATTTCAAATTTGATGAGTCTGTTAAAGTCTATGGTTACTTCTGGGTTATATGATGGCAGTATAAGTGGCCCAGCTGCACATTAAGGTAGTAACAGGAGAGCAGAAATCTGGCTTGATGACGCGTGTGAAATGAAGATGTGAAACATTTTGCATGCTTTCCAAAACTGCTCCTTTCCCGCCCGCCCTCCGTCCTGTGGGACAAATCATTAGCAAATTCCTCATTTGGACAGCAGAAAATCCACTAAAACAGGTGGTTTGGAGGACAGCTGGCAAAACGAGCCGCTGCTGACCTTTTAAACCGCCTGGTCACGTGGCACAAGCACGACCACCGCTTAATCCTCCCCAATTACCCTGATATGTGTCCTGGACGCTGAAGGCAGTGCAAACAATGTGGATCTTTGCTGCCGCCTGCGTTTCTGCGGCGTCGGGTCTCAGACGGGAGTCGGTGTGCCGGCTCAGGCCAGAAGCACTCTGCAGAGCAATGCCGCGGCCATCTGGGAGATGAAACCTGGACATGTGCTGCGGTTTGACCTTTCGCAGAACCAACTATAATATTATCATAAGCTGAGTGATCCGGTTGCAGCTCTCCCTGCGGTGGCATTCAGTGTCCATACGATGCGCTGAGAAGCCAAACCCTCCCCTGGCTGCTTGCACCCCGTCATCCAAATGTGACCCGACGGCTCCGACTCTCACGGCACCGAGGAAGAGGATTCTTGTGTTGTGGGTCTCAGACGTTCGGGTAAACGCGAAAAGCTGTTTAGAACTGACCAGTATCCAAACCGACCCGGTTCCTTGGGGGAAATTATGACCAGCCAGAACCAGACCGGATCACCAGAGGACTCAGGAAATCACCCAAACAAAGAAACACTTCATGCCCTGAGCTAACACAGATACAGGAACAGGTCAGAACCATGATCCATGGAACAGGAGCTTTATCCAGGAGGTCCCAGAAGAACATCTGAAGCTCTGCAGGCCTCAGCTAGGGTCAGAGGTCAGGATTCATGGGTGAGAAAGAGAGTTTGGGTCAGCAGTGGTTCCCAACCCGGAACCACTGCTGACCCAAAAGAACACCAAGGCCCGTCTCACATTAACTAGAAACAGCCCGATGATCTCCTGGGTGGGGGTGGGAGCATGAAGGTCTGGGGCTGATTGGCTCGTCAGGACGTAGACGACCGAAGCATGAACTCTCTCTGCCAGAACCGACCCGGACCCGCCCAGGAAGCCCGGCTCTGAAGGTGGCTGACTGGAAGCGATTCTGCAGAGCCGAGTGGGTCAGCAGCAGGAGGAAGAGCCGGTAGTTAGGGTTGATTTCTGCTTCATGGCAAAGACCGGGAGGATTACGACTGACTGAGAGACTCCGTCAAAGATCAAAAACTGCTGGACTCACTTTTTAATCTGGACTCACTTTTTAATCTGGACTCACTTTTTAATCTGGACTCTCCTTTAATGTCCAAACGTCTGTGAAAGTCTGACGCCGTGCTGGGAAACAGACCGATGTCAGGAGGCGGCGCGGCTGTAAATCAACACACTGTTAAGGATTTGCCTGACTTTGTGGTTGAAATTACAGCAGCCAGGGATAAAATAACAGGTATCTGAGGAATCGTGAGCTGGCTGGCGCTGCTGGAGGCCTGGACTCACTCCTACGCCGCCACACGAGTCCAGAGCAGATCAGGCTCAGAGACGGACTGCAACAGGCAGGCGTGGCGCTGCGGTTCATTCTGGAAGAAAACTTCAAGACAAAAGGAAGTAAAAAAAAAAACACCTGCAGCACCAAGCTCTGCAGAGGGGAACCTGAACAATCAACTGGTACCGCTGGCAGAATTTAGCTTCCTATGCCGCTGCTTTCTATGGACGCTGTGGTTCTGTTCAGGGAGCACGCTTCGGCACGGTGGTGGCTGGCTGATGGTGCGGGCTGCTTGGCTGCCTTCCAGTCACTGATTGGACCGTGAATCCTCCTCCATTCAGACGGATTCATATAAAGCACGTCTTAGTAGACGGGTTCAGCCTTTAATGGTGTTCCTCTTGGTCCACTGGTACTCGGTACCAGCGCCTACAGACCAGGACCAGAACACAGAAACCAGCATTTGGAAAACGCAGAGAGCTGGTTGGACGGAAAAGTCATTTATATCCTCCATCTTTAATGCACTAATGTTAAATACAGTTAAAGTCTGGTTCTACAGTCGCATTAGTCCAAATTGGTCAATAAAGTTCATTAATTGATTTCTTTTGTGGGAAACTTTTATCCCCAATGTTAGAAATTCACTATAAAAAGGGAGCGTAGAATTTTTTTTATTTATATAGCTCCACTTCACATCACATCATCTCAAGCCTCTTTCCAAAGTCAGACTCCATCAGATCCTCCAGGTTGGTCAGAAAGTTTCCTCTCTAAGGAAACCCAGCAGGTTGCATCAAGTCTCTCCAAGCAGCATTCACTCCTCCTGAAAGAGCGTAGAGCCACAGTGGACAGTCGTCTGCATTGTTGATGGCTTTGCAGCAATCCCTCATACTGAGCATGCATGAAGCGACAGTGGAGAGGAAAACTCCCCTTTAACAGGGAGGAGAACCTCCAGCAGAACCAGAACCAGGCTCAGTGTGAACGCTCATCTGCCTCGACCCACTGGGGCTTAGAGAAGACAGAGCAGAGACACAGAAAGCTCAGAAGCTCACATTGAGTCATTAACTTTGCAGCAATCCCTCATACTGAGCATGCGTGAGGCGACAGTGGAGAGGAAAACTCCCCCTACTGTGATGCCGCCTTGTTAGCATCTCTGGAGGAACCAAAGCTAAAACTGTGAGGAGACGTTCCGGGTCTTCATCAGAGCTGCTGTGCAGCACCTGATCCAGAGGTGCATTGTGGGTCTTCATTTCTGAGTAAATAATCTCAGACGCCACGCTGAGTTTCTCCTCAGGTTTACATAAATAAATCCAAAGCACTATTTTTATTTTATCAAACAAGGGCATTTGAGCAGTTTGGTGCTATAATCTCTGAAGGGGAGCGTAGAAAAACAGAATGCATGCTCCGCGGTTTGAATTTCTAGTAACTTTACACAACAGGAACCGGGTCCAATAACGGGGTCTCCAGCTGCCTTGGACGGCTCCCTCACCCCCGAACATCCTTCTTCCCGTTCTCTCACTCTGACTTCCTCACCTGTCAGAGGTGGAATGTTGCTGGCGGAGCCGGGCCCCCGGGGTCCAACTCGCCACAGATGTAACGGCGCTCAGTGAAAATGTTCCTAGCTGCTGCAGACAACAGGGGAGGAAGCCGAGCCGAGCCGGGCCGGACCGGGCCGACCCGGTGAAGGCCCGGACCGGACGCCCTCAGGCTGGGGGGGAGCCGGCACCGGAACCAAGCGGGTCGTTCGGTGGCACACAGATACGTGAGACGGGCTCTCTACCCAGAATCAGGTAGAGCTTAATAAAAGCAGAGAGGCAGAAGTATTCACACCCCGGCAGATTCAGGCTTGACTGATCCTTCTAGTTCTGGCCGGAAGGATTAAGGTGTCGAGTCGACCCGGAACGAGTCAAACCAAAAATGAACCTGAACCTTTACCCTCTGATGTCGCTCAGCAGAGATGTTTGAAGTTTAAACCAAATATTCTGTGGTATTAATTTTGATCATGACAAAAACAATAAAGTTAATAATTATAGGAACGTAAAGGTCCATTATGTCGCTTTCTGGACTACGACCATTTGGTCGGGCTGCTGCAGTAAAGTCTCCAGAACAACGATTATTAAACTCTGGGCGGCAGCAGCTGCTGCCTTGCAGCAGGGAGGTCCTGGGTTCAAATCCCAGCCTGAGTTTTCTTTGCAGGGAGTCTGCATGTTCTCCCTGTGCATGCGTGGTTCTCTCTGGGTACTCCAGCTTCCTCCCATGGCCCAGAAACAGGACTGTTGGTGGGTTCTGTCCTGTGATGGACCCGCCTCGCCCCCCAGTGACCCACCGTGACCTGCAGGGTAACTCGGCACAGTGAGTTAGGACTAATGTAGGAAAGTAATTCAATTCAATTCAATTCAATTTTATTTATATAGCGCCAATTCATGAAACATGTCATCTCAAGGCACTTTACAAAGTCAAATTCAATCAGATTATACAGATTGGTCAAAAACTTCCTATATAAGGGAACCAGTTGATTGCATCAAAGTCCCGACAAGCAGCATTCACTCCTGGAGAAGCGTAGAGCTACAGGGAGAGTCGTCTGCATTGTCCATAGCTTTGCAGCAATCCCTCATACTGAGCAAGCATGAAGCGACAGTGGAAAGAAAAACTCCCCATTAACGGGAAGGAAAAACCTCCAGCAGAACCAGAACCGGGCTCAGTATGAACGGTCATCTGCCTCGACCCACTGGGGGTTACAGAAGACAGAGCAGAGACACAACAAGACAGACAAACAAGCACAGAAGCAAACATTGATCCAGTAATCTGTTCTACATTAGATGGTAATAGTGGTGATCTGTCCTCCCTGAATGATGTCACAGTTAACAGAACGTCAGACCAGGTGTACCTATTATGAAGAAAAAATGACAGAGAACAAAAAGTTAAAAGCTGAAATGACAACAGTCATTTCAATGTAATACAAAACTGGAGAACAGTAGAACTCAGCAGAGTGAGAGAAATAGACCCTGATGTCCTCCAGCAGCCTAAGCCTATAGCAGCATAACTATAGAGGTAGCTCAGAGTAACATGAGCCACTCTGACTATAAGCTTTGTCAAAAAGGAAAGTTTTAAGATTAGTCTTAAAAGTAAACGGGGTGTCTGCCTCACGGACCAAAACTGGGAGTTGGTTCCACAGGAGAGGAGCCTGATAGCTAAAGGATCTGCCTCCCATTCTACTTTTAGAGACTCTAGGAACCACCAGCAGACCTGCAGTCTGAGAGCGAAGTGCTCTGTTAGGAACATACGGAGTAATCAGAGCTCTGATATATGATGGAGCTTGATTATTAAGGGCTTTATACGTTAGAAGAAGAATTTTAAATTCTATTCTTGATTTAACAGGAAGCCAATGAAGGGAAGCTAAAATAGGAGAAATATGATCCCTCTTGTTGATTTTCATCAGAACTCTTGCTGCAGCATTTTGGATCAGCTGAAGACTTTGAACTGCATTTTGTGGACTTCCTGATAGTAAAGAATTACAATAGTCCAGCCTTGAAGTAACAAATGCATGGACTAGTTTTTCAGCATCACTCCTGGACAGAATGTTTCTAATTTTGGCGATATTCCTGAGGTGAAAAAAGGAAACTCTGGAAACCTGTTTAATATGGGATTTAAATGACATGTCTTGGTCAAAAATAACACCAATGCCATCCAGATTAAGTGATTAATTGGTTGAAAGTAAAGACTGAAGCTTTTCTCCTTTCGTTAACTTTCCAGAGATGTCGGCATCGTCTCCTTTCACGCTGAATAAAATCTAAATCTGCCCGGGGCGTGAATACTTTTAGGCTTAACTGTCTGTTCATTCAGGAAAAAAAACCAAAAAAAAAACCGACCCAGCAGCTTAATCTGAGTTTCTCATGGAGGAAGTTTGGTCCAGACGTCTTTTAAATGTGGCTTCAGTTCACTGACGGCTCTGCTACGGTATTTCAACCAGGCTGAGGTCTGGACTTTGACTAGACCATTGCAGCCCTTAGGTTCTGATTGCTGATGTCTTTCCACCCTGGCTTTGTGAAAACACTCAGCTTTATGATCAGCAGCAAATATTACAGGTTACTGTTAAAGATCAGGCGAACAAAAGCTGCGTCCGGATGAAACTGGACGTTTTGGGTCCGGTTCTGTGGAGGTGAAATAATAGCAAAGGCTTTTTTTATTCTTATTTTGCGTCTCTAGCGAGGCGTAACCGAGCGGAGACGTGCCGCCTCATGAGGATGCACAGGTAGACACGGCTATGAAGCTCATTTCTGTGCCGTTAAATCTGCTGCGACCAAGCAGATTCTGGGAGATTTTTTACGTCCAGTTTGTCTGAAAGCTGCAACCAGGCGCCCAGAGTCCATCCTCCCCCCCTTCTGTGGATGCACTGCGCTGAGGCCGATCTCGGTGGCAGGCGTCCAGCTCTCAGCAGGAAAGGAAGTGGCTGTGACGGGCGGAGCGGCATTGGCCCTCTGCTGGGCGGAAGCCAGGCGTCATGGAGGCCGTCAGCGGAATAGGTCAGCGCTGTCAGAGCGCTCCACGGCTCACATCCTCTCATTAGACTGCAGCACTTTCAACATGTCCGTGTGGGAAAGCGCTGGCTCAGGGAATCAGGGCTCTCCAGTTTAGTTTTTATCCTACAAAGCACCTCAGAGTGAAGTTCCTCTGATTATCGTTTCCCCTGCGCTTCACATTAATCCACCTGGTTCCTCATTTTCACGCTATGTTGCAGAAAAGCCTTTTTTCAGTAGTTTTTGGCCTTTTTTAGATGCAAAGGCTGAATTTGTAGAGATAAATTTCCTGCACTTTAATGTAAAAGTGATAAATGTATGATTAAAACTGTAACTTAGTTAGTTATGGAGGTAATCTGATTACATTAGAGTGATAATAACCAATAAATCAGCTGCTTCATAGAAACATGTCTTTAAATAACTCTTTACAGCCATAGCTGCATGGATGTGAATTAATTGACAGCTTCATAAACAGTTTCATTGTTCGTTTATTCATCACGTGGTTATGCTGAGTCACACAGATCACTGAAAAAGTATTCACACCCCTTGACCCTTTCAGACTTTCCTGTATTTTATGGTGATTTTATGTGACAGAACAACACAAAGTGGTGCAGAACTGTAAAAGAGAAGTAAAACAATACATACATTTTATTTTCTATAAATAAAAATGTAAAACATGTTGCATGCATTTGTATCCCCCTCCCCCCACCCCAATCCTGACACCCCAAAAGGAAACCCATTACAACCAATTTAATCTGAGTCTAACGGCAGATGATCCATTTCTGGCCTCAGAGGTTCTCCAGAGAACATCCAGCAACATGGAGACCAAGGAACTAGAAGGTTCTGGTCCGGTTTCCAGCAGCGTCAGGTTCTACAGAACCTCCCAGAGCTCTGATCATCATGTGGACCTGGGGAGAGGATGGACCACCTGCAGACCTACCAGGACATGGACGTCCACCTGGACTGACAGGCTGGACCAGGAGAGCATTGATCAGAGAAGCAGGAGGACCATGGTGGCTCTGGAGGAGCTGCAGAGACCCACAGCTCAGGTGTGAAGAGGATAACCTGTTAGAGGCTGCAGGAGACCTGAGGCTGGGCTGGAGGTTCTCCTTCAGCCAGAGATATCATGGGATGGTTCAGATCAGAGCAGATTCATGGGTGAGAACGGCCTAGTCAAAGTCCAGACCGGAATCTGTAGTAAGACCTGAAAACCTGATGTTCTCAGATGTTCTCCACCATCTGACTGAGCTGGAGATGTTTCACAAAGAGGAACGGAGAACAGCTTCAGGCTGTAGGTGACCAAAATACCTGCAGGCAGAGGTGCTTCTTCAGAGTTCTGACGAGAGGGCGTGAATAGTAAATGCACGCCACACTTTTCAGATTCTTACTGCTAAAAATCATGAAACCGCTTCACACTTATGCACAACTGTGTGTAAAAGCCACAGAAGTTTGTTGTAAAGTGACATAAAACCTTTATTTTTAGGACTTATTGTGATTCTGATCTTGAGTAAAAACCAGCGATCTCTTTCCTCGTTAAAGTTTTACCAAATTATTTCACGCCTGTTGGGTTTTTATTGAAAAAGGATTGAATGGAAACAATTTACCAACTAAACACATTTAACTGGATTGAAATGCAACTTTAGAGAAAATTAGCAAACCCCCAGAAAGAAGAAACGGAACTCAACAAACAAGTTAAAGACTTTATTTGTTGAAACAAGTTTATAGAGAGAAAGAGTTTCTGTATAACATGTTTAATTTGCTACGTTGTGGTTTTATACACTTAGCATCAGTGACTGAGGAGGACTCCTCCCAGCGGAAACAACTGCACACAATACAAATTATCACACGTATCAAAATCAGTTTTTACAACTCTTTGTAGCAACCAACTCGTCCTTTTGGTGTGCCATAGTGCAAACTGTTGTTTGTAAGACACTTCTCCACATCCACACTTCGTCTCAGGCTGCGTTCGCTGTGCCTTCGGTTCAAGTCCAGAGAGGGGGGGGGGGGGGGGGGGGGTTACGGTCAGGACGGTTCAGGTGGGTCGGGCTGTGTTGGTCGGCTCTGGAGAAGCCGGAGGCTAAATGCTAACGTTATAAATCTGCTGAGGGATTGCTGCAAAGCCATGTACAATGCAGACGACTCTCCCTGTAGCTCTACGCTTCTTCAGGAGTGAATGCTGCTTGTCGGGACTTTGAAGTAATCAACTGGTTCCCTTATACAGGAAATTTTTGACCAATCTGTATAATATGATTGATTTGACTTTGTAAAGAGCCTCGAGATGACATGTTTCATGAATTGGCGCTATATAAATAAAATTGAATTGAATTGAATAAATGAGGGGAAATGAGGCTAAACGGAGCGTTAGGCTCTGGGTCGTGACTTCTGTTGGTGGCGGTTCTGCTGGGGGTCTCAGACCCTCAGAGAGGAAAACATGACCTATAAACTGGATCTCAGGAACAGAGCGAAGCGTAATAATGTGTCCTGGCTATGACGGAGTCGGCTATGGTGCAGAGCGAGAGACAAAAAGAGTTTTTTTTGGGGGGGGGTGAACTTGGATCGTTCCCGGGTCCATCGCGTGTTTTTCTCGCACCCGTCCGGCTTCAAGCCTGGAGGGTTAAAGTTTCACTGGAAGAAAGAAGTTAGAGCTACAGTATGCTGGTGGTGAAAGCGCTGCCCTGTATGTGGCCTCTACTCTGCTTCTGTTGCACGGTGGTCTGCAGGAAAGCGTCGGATCAGAAAGTCTGTAGAGGAGGAGGAGGGCCCCCCGGACTCAGGAGCAACCGCAGCGGTCCACCACCATGGAGGGGATCTTGCCGTAGATGATCTGCTCTTCGCAGTTAAAGTAGAGCATGTTGATGGGGGACATCTTGGTGGGGGTGCAGCAGGGCCCCGCGGAGCCTCTGGGGTTGGCCCTGTTCACCAGGTGGGTGTGCGGGTACTTCTGCAGGTGCATGTACTCACACTCCCCTGAGCAGTAGTTGGCCTTGTAGCGCTTCGGGGCAATAATCCAGTCCCAGCCGAAGTCCTCGAAGTCCACGGTGAGCGGGTAGCGGCAGCAGCGAGACTCCGGGGAGTTCTCGTCGCAGTCCAGACCCGAGTTCCTCCTGGCTCGCCTGGGGCCCTCAGAGATCTTCACCTCCAGGAACGGTTGCTGAAACGACAGAACACGGTCAGCGTTCGACCCGCTAATTTCCTCCTGGCACTTAGTGTTCAAACATGTCGCGGTAATATGATGAAACTTTGACTTTTAGGGAAATTAAATCATCAGCCGGTTGGCTGGCTGCTCCAGGGGCCCGTGCCAGCATTCCAGCTGCCTGCTGTCTGCTTGTCATCGATCGTGTGTGCATGCAGGCAATTACTCTGATTTGCACAGTCACACAGAACGCTGCTAGGAATGTGGAGCGGCTGGATCTTTATGTAATCCAGCAATAAGATTTGAAGTCACCGAGAGCCGGGCGCGGGTCCAAATGCAGGCGAGCGCCTCCATGGAGTCTGTGTTGATTAACAGAATTCAAAAGTCTTTTATTTCCCGGCTCCCTGGTCCAGCGGTGAGGAGCTGGAAGGTTTGTACCGCCTGCTGAGTCTGCAAAGGGCTAAACTCTGCGCCTTTGTGCCGGACCACGGCTCTAATCTCAGTTCAGAGGTTTTTGCAGAGCGCTGCTGCAGCCTGAGACTTTACTGCTGAGGCAAACTCTCAGGGTCAGTGTTAAAACGGGGACATTTCAGGACAAACTTTAAAAAGTCAAATGCAACAAGATCAAACTTGTTTGGTTTTACTGCATCTCTCACTTAAACCAGTTCTAATTAGACGGTAAACAGGATCTGTGGGGTCAGCCATGATGGACTAACTGAAGAACAAAGAACCTCCGGGGTCTGGGGTATCGGTACCTGGACCTGGGAGTACCGGATGTGTTTGGTGGACAAACCTTACAGACACAAGCGCACTCTGATAAACACCCACAGGTGCTTTCAGATACACTTCTATACCTTCTAATTAGCTTTGGTTGCCACTAAAGCTAAGCAAACTTAAGCAAAGCTGCGTCCTTTTCAGTGATGTAGGGGCAGACTCCGAGAATCTTATCTTATACTCTCCTTCTCTGTCTTTTCTCCCTTTTAGTGTTTTCATCTTCCTCTCTTCCTTTCTTTCTCTTTTACCTTTGTGTCCATTGAACATGACATAATCCCAGAATAAAATCCAATAAAGCTTCTTGCATGTATAAATCAAGCGGAGCACTATGGCGAAAGCAGAAAGGCTCCACTTGTGAAACTAAAATCTGTTGGGCTCTCTTTGGCGTTAAGATGATAATTGTTAAAGCAACGCAGCCAGACGGGACACGTTAAAACAAGAACCTGCTCCGCCGCTGGCTGCTCCGCTGATTTCCCCCCGCAGCATCACTATTTTCATCAGCCAGAACCAAAAACACGGACTTAACAGCTGCTGTGAGAAACAGAACTTATTGAAGGCCACATTTATCATTTTTATGCATCAACAGTTTGTTTTCTGGAGGAGATCTGAGTTCCGGTTTGGAAAGAAACATTCAGAGCTGAATTCTTCTGGGTCTGGGTTTGGGGATCACGGCCGACACTCTGGGCTGATCTGAGCAGGAGATGAGTGTTTCTGACAGGGTCCGAATATATACGTCATTAAAGCCTCAGGTGAACATTTCATGGTCAAATCTGAAAACAAAAATCACCCGACAGAGTAAAAGTGAAATGATCTCGTTTCAGCCGTTTAAACTTGGACTCGTGTTTCTGGTTTAAAGTCAGACTGAAACCTCCCAAAACGGCTGGTTTCCTCCATCCTGTTGGTCGATGGGTGAAAATGCTCACAATTTGTTTAAAATCTGTAAATATTGCCCAACTTATCACAACCAGATGGCAAAGCTCACAGTTCCTGAATAAAACGAATGTTTTCTGGATTTTTTTATTAGTATTTTCTGGGAAAGTAAAGCATCATTTTATGAGGCAGGCAGATGGAAACAGAATTAGATTTTAGGCTCTCCAGGAAAGTTACGGGTTTCACCAGAACAGGAGATGAACAAATCTGTTTTGATGCATATCTGACGATGAACCTGAGTTTAGTTTGAAGAGGAAAGGTTTATTTCACAGGATCAGCTTCTGGAGAGCGAGAATTCAAATTCAGGCTAAATCTTGTTTCCCGCCCTGCAGATTTCTGCTGTTTCTACACTTTAATGTTTCAGATAAAACTAATTTTAATGCTGGAGAAAAATAACCTGATTAAATACATAAAGCAGTTTTCAAATGATGATTTTATTCATTAAGGGAAAAAGCTTTAAACCAGTTTGCCCCCATGAGGCACGTCTTCTGTTTTACTGGAGCTTTGCTCAAATGTGCAGCTGAACGACAAAAGTCTATCAGTCTGGACCAGGAGGGCACTTCTAAGGCTTTGGGACTCCAGAGAACCGCAGTGAGAACCCTGATCCACACATTGAGAGAACATGGAACCGTGGAGAACCGTCCCAGGAGAGGCCGACCCACCAGAATCTCTCCAGGAGCTCTTCATCGACTCCTCCAGGAGGTCCCAGAGGAACCCAGAGCATCATCTGAAGCTCTGCAGGCCTCAGTGCTGGAGATAAGGTCAGAGGTCAGAGGTCATGATTCAACAATAAGGAAGAGAGACGGGGCACAGAGATGGCCTCCATAAGAGATCCAAGACCAGAACCTCTGCTGACCCAAAGGCCCGTCTCACATTTACCAAAAAACATCTTGATGATCCTCAAGACTTCTGGGGAAATATTCTGTGGACTGATGAGACAAAGTGGACCTTTATGGAACGTCTGTGTGCCGTTACGTCTGGCATAAAGCTAACAGCAGAACCAGAACCTCATACCTACAGTCAGACATGGTGGTGGCAGTGGGACGGCCTGGAGTGGAATTCCTGCCTGATGGAACCATGAAATCTGCTCTCCAGCAGGAAATCATGAAGGAGAACATCAGTTTGTGAGCTTAAGCTCTAGGTCACCAGGGTTCTGCAGCAGAACAAAGATCCAAAACACACCAGCAAGTCCGCCTCTGAAAGAAATGTCAAGTGAAGGTTTCTCAGTGGCCTAGTCAAAGCTGCTGTGGCCGGACCTCAAACTGGTCATTCCTGCTGGAAATGTGAATTAAATCAATTTTGTGGCTCCAAATTCCTCCAGAGTGACGTTAAAGACTCAGAACCGGGTATCAGAACCCTTCATGGCAGCTGCTGATGATACGGATGGAACCACCAGTTATCAGGTTGAGGGGGTGAATACTTTTTCACACAGGAGCCAGGTTCCTTCAGACATGGTGTGAAAACTGCCTTTTGGTTTTAATCAGGTTGTCTTTAACTATCAAAGTGGTTTAAGGCGTTGGGTCGTGAGGGATGGGGAATGAGTTTCAGCTTCCAATCATGAAACCTAAACTGTTATAATATAAAAACTGTAAAGTGTATCAAAAATTTTGATTAAGCTTCAGTTTCTCAGAGTTGGTCAGAGTTTGAAAAGGTGCTGCTGCTGCAGTCCTGAGGCCCCAAAGATCGCGGTGGGAGATGTGGGCAGATTTTCTAATCTCTGAGTCCAATGTTTTTAGGAGTTGTGAACCGAACCAGCAGAACAGTAGAAGTGGACCTCTATGCTTTAATAAACTCACCAGTCCCTCCTCTCCAGCTTCCGCAGAGGTCACAGCCAGATCGGTTCCCCTGGAGTCGAAGGCGTTGATCTCGATGCCCCAGTTGGTCTCCGGCTGCCGCAGCCACACGGCCAGGACCTGCTTGACGTCGATGCTCTGCCAGGAGCTGACCCCGGCGTTCACGTCGATCTTCAGGGAGCGGATCCGTATGTGCCCCCTCCCCCCCGTGGCCGGCTTCAGGCGGGAGATCTGCAGGAACACGGTGGTCGCTTCGCCCGCGGGGCGCATGTGCACCCAGAGTTGCGCACTGACGACCCGGTTGGCCTGAAGCTTCTGGGTGAAGGAGAAGAAGCAGCACTTTGGTTCTCCGCCCACCTGAACGACTGGGTCGGCTGCAGAAACACGGAAAAGAAGAGAAGACGTTCTCTGCTGAATGGAGGAGTGACATTACGCACGGATGGCAGACTGTTTCCAAACGATCCTTTTGATTAAAGGTGGCAGTCAGAACTCTGTAGCTCGTATTTACTCCTGTTTGCCATGAATGCTGCTGGTCCCGCAGACTAAGAACTTAGAACCACACTCGCTTGGTGCCGTTTTGAGGGCTGCAAGCTTTTGCCCTCACGTCACAAACAGAACTTGTTGCTTCTGTCTGGATAGGTGACTGCTCCGACTGTTTTCACAGGAGCGAAAAACAAACTGAATCCTTTCATTCGTGGTGGAGGCAGATTCTCCACCGACACTGAAACCGGACACGACGGCAGTAACGCTGTTTCCATTCTACATATTTACGTTTACCATGCATTCAATATTCATTATATATAGAAATAGGGCACCTGGTGCACCTGTCAAGTGACAGTTTGTGTTCACATTTTTATCATTTAAACATTTTAACCCTAACAAACGTAAAAAATGTGAACGTGCTTCGTTTCGATTATTTAAACAAAACATTTTCTCTGCGTCTCTTCTGCGTAAAACTTCATTTGGCGCACATAAGAAAATAAAAAAGAGCCATTTGTGTCTTGCAAAAAGTAAGAGAAAGTTTTAGACTTGGGAAATGTCTATAAATCCGTCATCATTACCCAAAACATCCGCCAAATGCCAACATGAATGTTCCAAAAAAGTTAGAAAACAAAACCACTGGACCTTTTTCCCGAAGTTTGAAGACGTTTCGCTTCCCATCCAGAAAGCTTTCTCAATTCAAACATGAATGTTCTTCAAAGCGTCTTTATAAAACCTTTTATCCGCTCTGGTCGCTATAAAATGGTCTGGTTGTCTTACAAATAGACATTTTAAATGTTTCTATATTCATCTTAAAAGGTAAAACATGATGCTTAAATAACGAACTTTCCTCCCGCCTCTTTGGAAAGACCTTATTTTACGCATTGAAGACGCAAAAAAAAAAACGTTTTGTTGTCTTTCAAATCCCCAGTAAACAACTGGGTGAGGTTTATAAAACATTTATCCACCATCAAAACCTAAAACTCAGAGCGAGGCCAAAACAAGCTTCCTCTTTCTGTCTCCGGTAGATAAAACCTACGTTTACACACAAAAGTCTAAGAAACATTGTCATTGTTCTGCAAGAACTACATTAAACAAAATCCATTGTGACGGCAAAAAGCGCCTCGTTCTGTGCGTAAAACCTCATTTTACGCACAGAACGCGTTAAAACCCAAACACAGACTTACGCTCAGTGGCCACTATCATCAGTGTCTCGGTAGTTGCGTGCTCGTCGTCCTCCTCCGGGACCAGATCCCTGCTGTCGTCTCCCAGCACGTCGTACTGGTCGAGCAGCTGCTGCAGCGGCGGCGCTTTGGGCAGGAGCTGCTGCACGGTGTCCCGGCTGATGTTGGGAGCCTCCTTCATCCGCAGCTTGCTCAGGATCTGCGACTTGATGGCGTTAATCCGCATGGTTCTGATGTGCTGCCGCACCTCGCAGGTGGGGCACTGCTCGGTGTCCGTGGGGCCGGTGGCGGAGGGCTGCTGCTGCTGCGTCTCCTGTCCGCTCAGAACCACTGGACCCAAAACAGCCAGCAAGCTGAGACACAGCGCGGTCCGGGACAGACGCATCGTCTCCGTTGATCTGCTTGGATTGTTGTTCAGGTGAGGAAGACAAAAAAAATCCCCTGACGAGCGCTGGGACCTGATGCGCCACGGAGCTGCGGTTGGATAAATGAGCTACGCTGACGGGCGTCATAGTTTATTAGCGCGCACCTTTTTATACTCCAACTTTAGCCAGTTATGTGTCGTCAAAATCTATGATTGGCTGGACGGGCAGCAATGAATCTACAGCGACTGAGAGGAAGTTTTTAGTTGCGCGATGGGAGCCGAGCTGATCCACAGCAGACGCACAAACGCTCCGTGTTTAAAACCATCATAACTTCCACAATCTGGGATTTCATGCATATTTCATTGAAACCTTTAGTTTCTTCTTCTTCACAGCCACCATACAGTTGTGGTCAAAAGTGTACATACTTTTGACCACAACTGTGTATGTATATATATATGTATGTATATTTTTGACCCAGCAGATTTGGTGACATTTTCAGCAGACCCATAATAAATTTATGAAAGAACCAAACTTTATGACTGTTTTTTGTGACAAACATGTATGTGTTCCGATCACTCTATCACAGAAAAATAAGAGTTGTAGAACTTATTGAAGACTCAAGACAGCCATAACATTATGATTTTTTTACAAGTGTATGTACACTTTTGACCACAACTGTATATTGCTACAGCTGCTCTTGATCATGGAACAAATGTGGCTGTAGTTTAGGTTTCTGTTCAGTGTCATTAACACAGTTTAACTGATTCATCAGTTTGTTTGTAGTCCCTAAAATCCACAGATTTACCAAAAAATATATATTAGCAAGGAATAATGACGACAAACTATGATTAATGTTAGTTAAAATAGTTATTAATGCTTTGCTTGAGAGGACAGCGCCATCGTGTGGCGTGTTTCACCTGAGAAGATTGATTCAATAAATCAAATAGTTTAAATAATACATGGAGTCAGCATTAATGGTGAAATGGTTGTCATTGTTTAAAATACCTGATGGCTGTATGTGTGCCGGATTCTACCGCTACAGCGTCAATGCAAAAGTATTCACACACCTAAAACTTTCACATTTGGTGACGTTTCAACCTCAGACAAGACAAATTTATTTATATAGCAGATTTCAGTACAGAGACAACGCAAAGTGCTTTACATGATTAAAATATAGGAAAATAAAACAGAACAAAAGCAAGTAGGAATAAAATGTAGAAACAAAATAGAACATGGGAAAATAAAAACTAAAAGCAAATATTAAAAACAGTTGGACTACAAAGTTAAACTATTGATGTTTCAGTAAACAGTTTAACTAGAACAGTTAAAATCCTAAACAAATGTGTTTTTAATCTTGATTTAAAGGAACTCAGGCTTTCAGCACTTTTACAGTTTTCTGGGAGTTTGTTCCAGATCAGTGGAGCATAGGAACTAAATGCTGCTTCTCCATGTCTGGTTCTGGTTCTGCAGAGCAGGCTGGAGCCAGAAGACCTGAGTGGTCTGGAGGGTTGATGCTCTGATAACAAGTCTGTGATGTATTTAGGTGCTAATTCAGGGATTTATAGACTAACAGAAGGATTTTAAAGTCTATTCTCTGAGATCCAGGGAGCCAGTGGAAGGACTTCAGAACCGGGTCCATGTTCTCTACGTTCTTAGTCTTAGTGGAAGGACTTCAGAACCGGGTCCATGTTCTCTACGTTCTTAGTCTTAGTGAGGACTTCAGAACCGGGTCCATGTTCTCTACGTTCTTAGTCAATTCAATTCAATTCAATTTTATTTATATAGCGCCAATTCATGAAACATGTCATCTCGAGGCACTTTACAAAGTTAAGTTCAATCATTTTATACAGATTGGTCAAAAATGTTCCTATATAAGAAAACCAGTTGATTGCATCAAAGTCCCGACAAGCAGCATTCACTCCTGGGGAACCGTAGAGCTACAGGGAGAGTCGTCTGCATTGTCCATGGCTTTGCAGCAATCCCTTATACTGAGCAAGCATGAAGCGACAGTGGAAAGAAAAAACACCCGTTAGCGGGAAGGAAAAACCTCTATCAGAACCGGGCTCAGTATGAACGGTCATCTGCCTCGACCCACTGGGGGTTACAAAACACAGAGCAGAGACACAACAAGAGAGACAAACAGGCACAGAAGCACACATTGATCTAGTAATCTGTTCTACATTAGATGATAATAGTCGGTGATCTGTCCTCCCTGGATGATTTCACAGTCAACAGAACGTCAGACCAGGTGTACCTACTATGAAGAAAAAAGAGAGAGAACAAAAAGTTAAAAGCTGAAATGACAACAGTCATTTCAATGTAATGCAATGCAAATCTGGAGAACAGTAGACTGGAGAACAGTAGAACTCAGTAGAGTGAGAAAAATAGACCCTGATGTCCTCCAGCAGCCTAAGCCTATAGCAGCAAAACTATAGAGGTAGCTCAGAGTAACATAAGCCACTCTAGTTATAAGCTTTGTCACAAAGGAAAGTTTTAAGATTAGTCTTAAAAGTAGACGGAGTGTCTGCTTCACGGACCAAAACTGGGAGTTGGTTCCACAGGAGAGGAGCCTGATAGCTAAAGGATCTGCCTCCCATTCTACTTTTAGAGACTCTAGGAACCACCAGCAGACCTGCAGTCTGAGAGCGAAGTGCTCTGTTAGGAACATACGGGGTAATCAGAGCTCTGATATATGATGGAGCTTGATTATTAAGGGCTTTATACGTTAGAAGAAGAATTTTAAATTCTATTCTTGATTTAACAGGAAGCCAATGAAGGGAAGCTAAAATTGGAGAAATATGATCCCTCTTGTTGATTTTCATCAGAACTCTTGCTGCAGCATTTTGGATCAGCTGAAGACTTTGAACTGCATTTTGTGGACTTCCTGATAGTAAAGAATTACAATAGTCCAGCCTTGAAGTAACAAATGCATGGACTAGTTTTTCAGCATCACTCCTGGACAGAATGTTTCTAATTTTGGCGATATTCCTGAGGTGAAAAAAGGAAACTCTTGAAACCTGTTTAATATGGGATTTAAATGACATGTCTTGGTCAAAAATAACACCAGGATTTTTTACTTTATTACCAGAGGCCAAGTTAATGCCATCCAGATTAAGTGATTGATTAAGAAGTTTATTTTTTGAGGACTCTGGTCCAAAGATTACAACTTCTGTCTTGTCAGAATTTAGATGCAGGAAGTCTTAGTGAGGACTTCAGAACCGGGTCCATGTTCTCTACGTTCTTAGTCTTAGTGAGGACTTCAGAACCGGGTCCATGTTCTCTACGTTCTTAGTCTTAGTGAGGACTTCAGAACCGGGTCCATGTTCTCTACGTTCTTAGTCTTAGTGAGGACGTGGGCAGCAGCGTTCTGGATCAGCTGCAGCTGTCTGATCCACTTTTTAGGCAGACCTGTGAAAACACCGTTGCAGTGATCAGTTCTACTAAAGATAAACATGGATTAGTTTTTCCAGATCCTGCTGAGACATCAGTCCTTTAATCCTGGAAATGTTCTCCAGGTTCTAGAAGGTCCACTTTGTCTTTAGATGGAGGTTCAGGTCTGAGTCCATCACTACTCCCAGGTTTCAGGCCTGATCAGTGGTTCCTAGCTGAAGCAGCTGAAGCTGTGAGCTAACTCTGGATCTCTCCTCTATTGGTCCAGAAATTATTACTTCAGTTTTGTTTTTATTCATTTAAAGAACATTTTGTCTCATCCAGGCATTGATTTCTTCTATTTCCTCAGAGCTTGAATGGACTTGTTTCTCTGGTTCATTGTGAAGGAAAATAGTTCAAAATTTTAAACAAATAAAAGTCTGAAGAGTTTGGCCTGTCAGAATATGAGTAATGGGTCACTGGTTTTAACTTTTCTTGTAATGTTTTTATCACTTTAAATATAAAAAAAACATCTGATGAGATGTTATAACAACAAAAGGGACTGGTATTTCAATATAACAGTTTATACTTGTATTTGAATGAAATCACAAGTATCACCTTTTTTGTCTATTTCCATTCATTTATAGGTCTGGAGATGCAGGGTTTGTTTTTTAACAACCTTTATTGGATGAATAGTGCATTAGAGTACATATTCCTGACAATGAGTGGACGACAGCAGTTAAAGAAATTCAATCAAAAACAGATTCTGTTGTAAAACTTTTACTTTTTCACAAGCAGCAGCAGTTTGTCTAAGGTATTTAATTAAGTGAATCTATGGTATGACTTCATGAGTTTAATGGGACTAATCAAGCGAACAGTCGTGTTTGGGACTGTTGGAGGAAGCCAGAGGAGCCAATCATGCACAGGGAGAACATGCAAACAGAAAGACCCCAGACTGGGATTTGAACCCAGGACCTTTTTGCTCGAGGCAACTCTGCAGCCCACCTAAATCCAAAATAATCCAAAATATTAGACAAAAACACAGATTTTTGCCAAACATTTTGGGCCAAAAATACATCCCCAAAAAAAATGTTCAACAGTCTGGGTCAAGGGTCACCAACGTTGGCGTTGTGTCATAGGAAGGGCCATAGACATTATATACGTAGACGCCTCGTTGGGCGGGGTCTGCCTATGCTGCGATACGTCAGAGTGTCCGCCATCTTAAATGTGGCAAATCTGCAGTTACTCAGTCACTTAAACAGTATCAGAGGGACTTTAATCTCTGAATATACTTTGTATTCGTAATATTTTTATTTAGTTTATTTTCGTATCCCTTTAGCTTCATTCTCCTGAATTTATTCTCCTAAAGAATAAAAATATTTAACATAATCTAACCTGGCCCTATTACTCCAGGAGTGAAATAATTCTGCAAACTGTGATTATTCTGGAAATGTTCCCTCTTAATTCTCATAATATGACGTTTTTCTCATAACATTACCACTTTTATGTTTTTTTTTTTTACTTTATTGTCCTAGGTCTTTTTTTCTCATATTATTAATTTTACCTCTTTAATACTCCCCCAAAAAGTCTGTTCCTACAGTTTCACGTGACACGGTTTTATGAAATAATGAAGACCACAATGTTTAGATTTAACAAATTGATCCTTATAATCATAACACATACATATATAATCACACAGCTATACATTTGGCTTATTTATAATACTTGAAAATCTATATATGCACATCTATGTCTAAATACAATAGTCTGTACTGTATGCAAGCTAAAAACCTTGAAAAAGAATGGTCTTGCACAGCTTTTTCCTAGTGCCACTCTGCAGCTTTAGTGTGTCCAGTTTTGCAACATGGTGCAGCCTTAGTTTATAGAAGGCAGATACAAGTAGTAAAAACAGTCCGAAAACATTTCCATGCAGCACAGGAATGAGGCATCTTCTCTGATCCACGTTCACTACAACAGAACTTAACTTTTTTCTGCCACATACAATATGGCGGTGACGTTGATGTACGAACCTGCGCCCAACGACGCGTCTACGTATATAATGTCTATGGGAAGGGCTGCCAGTGCTGACCTTTGAACTCGAAGGGTCAGAGCTCACCATAACGTTATGTAAAATAAACAAGTTTTCATGCTTTGTTATAGATATTGTCCTTTTAAAATGTATATAAATGCAAGTTTGAATAAACAGGAAGAGTAACAGAATAAAATAAAGCTTCAGATGCAGCTCACTGGTGGATTGTGCTTTTTGTTTCAGAACAGCCTCCTGGGCCCCATATGGGGTCCTGGTCTGGGTGAAGTTTACAAAAACTACAGTTCCCACAGGCGGAAGTAGCGTCATATGACCCAGCTCTGTGCGCTTTATTCTGAAAGGCAGAACCGGAAGAAGTATTCTCCAGCGGTCAAAGTCTCTTCCCCTCCAGGTTAAACTAAACGTGTCGGACCCGGTTCTGCCGGTAAAGATGCCCTTCGTCGACCTCCAGAGCAACCTGCCCTCCAGCAGCTTCCCGGAGGCCTTCCTGGCCCGGTTCTGCTCCGCCGCCGCCGCCGCTCTGGGCAAACCGGAGGACGTGAGTAGCTAGGGTGACCACCTGCTAATAAGCCCAAGGGGGGACAAGGGGTATGTTTCTGAAGGACAAAGTGGGACACTGCTTGGCGCGGCGGTGCCCCCACCTCACGGGCAGACTCACTGATAGTGGTTTACACATTTCTAGCACATACCACCTTACATGGTATATTAATAATGCCCTATTCCCATAAACATGTGTAATTGCTGATGTATGCTCAGGAATAGGCCAACCAATGTGTATTTCTTTCTAAATAAAGATTCATAATACGTTGAACATTCAATGAACAGATGCACTTCCAATTCCGATTTACTTTAGCTATTTAATTTTATTTATTTTTCATTACAATTTATTCACTTTAAATAAATTATAATTTAAAATTAAAGGATTAACAGGAATTGTAGTTGGTCTACACCACAGGAACTGTACAAAAGTCTTAACTCACGACTCCAGAGGTTCACAGAACGAGAAGGGGGAGGAAGGATGGTGAACTTGGATGTTGGTAAAGGCAGGCGCAGGAAAAAAAAAAACTGTTCAACATCCTGGGGACACTTTTAGGACTTTGGGGTCACCTTTAGGACTCAAACCTTTTCAAGCCAAAACATGAAGTGGG
Organism: Fundulus diaphanus; assembly: GCA_037039145.1. Classification (NCBI taxonomy): domain Eukaryota; kingdom Metazoa; phylum Chordata; class Actinopteri; order Cyprinodontiformes; family Fundulidae; genus Fundulus; species Fundulus diaphanus. Next base: position 55,568,982 of record CM073132.1, on the reverse strand, counting down.
CAGAATGTTTAGATGTCCACTTATAACATCAGTTTAATCCAAAACATTACAAAATTAACTGACCAGCAATCTAATCACAACGAGCCAACAGCCAGGATGTTTCTGAATCAGACCATTCATCAGCCTACTTCCATAAGGTCGCCGCTGCATGACTGAAGGCTTCCCCTGGAGCCGCAGCACCAGAGCGCTTCGGCCGTCTCGGTAGAGCCGGTTGATGCAGTCAGGATCCAGCAGCGTGAACGTCGGACTAGTTTTTGCTTGAACGGCCATCAGCCTCCATGAATACCAGGTTATCCTTGTTGATATTTATTAACACCGATTCAACTTTTTCACTGCGGAGGTTCGCCTCGGTAAAGTCGCACTGCTGAGCCGTCCGCACCAAGTGACACAAAACAGGTTAAAATGTCCTCGTACGTTATATGAGGCACTTCTTCATGTCATCCTCTCAGTCATGAATAGTTTGAAGCTGTGGCCATAGTTACTTCGTCGTTCGAAAATAAGGTGGATAGAGCGACCAACTTTTTTTGAGAAAGCATTGATTATGCGTGACATGGTCTCAATTTGCGGGACGCATGAATTGGGCTTCAAACGCTGTGCGCGCACGCGCTACGCGGGACAGGTGGTCACCCTATGAGTAGCTCAGAACCGACACCGGCACCACAGCCCGGTCCCCCCCCCCCCCCCCCCCCCCCCTAGCATGGCGGCAGACTGGAGCTGCTGGGCGGCATGTCTGCTCACAGAACCGCCTGTCGCTAACCCGTCTGGCGGCCTTCGGAACCAGAACTTCTGTCGGTGTGGTTCCGTAGAAAGCGTCCCCGTGTCACCTCATTGCGCATGCGCAGAGTGTAGCGGAGCTCCGTAATTAGAAATAAATGGAAAACAGTGGAGCAGATGATTTTAATAGTATAGTTGATGAAGTCTTTTATGGAAGTATGAACATTTGAGTCAGTTATGTAATTATTTAATTTAATTTTAATTGCTTATCTTCAGAGATTCAACCCGTTTCCATTTGTCGCTCATTTGCTGATGATGCAATTTCTATTTTGCTACTGAGGGACAAATAAAGGATCAATCTGAAATAAAATAAATAGTTTAGATAAACATGGATCAGGTCCATACAAAGCAGATATTTACAGCGTAATCAGAGCTCTGATTACCCCGTATGTTCCTAACAGAGCTCTTCGCTCTCAGACTGCAGGTCTGCTGGTGGTTCCTAGAGTCTCTAAAAGTAGAATGGGAGGCAGATCCTTTAGCTATCAGGCTCCTCTCCTGTGGAACCAACTCCCAGTTTTGGTCCGTGAAGCAGACACCCCGTCTACTTTTAAGACTAATCTTAAAACTTTCCTTTGTGACAAAGCTTCTAGTCAGAGTTGCTCATGTTACCCTGAGCTACCTCTATAGTTATGCTGCTATAGGCTTAGGCTGCTGGAGGATATCAGGGTCTATTTCTCTCACTCTGCTGAGTTCTCCTACTGTTCTCCAATCTGCATTGTTTGTTGTTATTTCAGCTTTTAACTTTTTGTTCTCTGTCATTTTTCTCTTCATAGAAGGTACACCTGGTCTGGCGTTCTGTTAGCTGTGACATCATCAGGGGAGGCAGATCATCCTCTATTACCATCTAACATAGAAAGTACTCCTGGATCAATGTGAGCTTCTGAGCTTTCTGTGTCTCTGCTCTGTCTTCTCTAAGCCCCAGTGGGTCGAGGCAGATGAGCGTTCACACTGAGCCTGGTTCTGGTTCTGCTGGAGGTTCTCCTCCCTGTTAAAGGGGAGTTTTCCTCTCCACTGTCGCTTCATGCATGCTCAGTATGAGGGATTGCTGCAAAGCCATCAACAATGCAGACGACTGTCCACTGTGGCTCTACGCTCTTTCAGGAGGAGTGAATGCTGCTTGGAGAGACTTGATGCAACCTGCTGGGTTTCCTTAGAGAGGAAACTTTCTGACCAACCTGGAGGATCTGATGGAGTCTGACTTTGGAAAGAGCCTTGAGATGACATGATGTGAATTGGAGCTATAGAAATAAAATTTAATTGAACTGGTAACTTTGCTGCATGTTTTCTTCACCAGCAGCAGGGTTCTATGGGTTCCTGCTTCAGTCTGGCTCCAACAGAACCCGTTATTATTCGCCTCAGAGAGCCTTAATGCTAATTAAACAGAGGATTAATGGAGGGGCCGCTTTGACATTTTCCTGTGTACATTTGTACTGAATCCTTGTATATTTCTGCATATAAACTGGATCTGCTCGTTTAGTGGCTCGCCCTGAGCCGACGTTCTCACTACGCCTGGTTTTCTCCCCCAGAGGATGAACGTGGTGGTCCATCCCGGGCTTCCCATGCTGGTCGGCGGCTCCTGCTCTCCGTGCGTGGTGGTGTCGGTGTCGGCCATCTCTGTGACGGACACCGCCGAGAAGAACAAGGAGCACAGTGCCAAGATCTTCGGCTTCCTGACCAAAGAGCTGGGCCTGGCTGAAGACAGGTGAGAGGCGCCACGTCTGCTGCTTTCTGCTCAGACACGTTTCTCACGTCTGATCTTTTCACCTCCTGCATCTCTACCTGCTGCCTGCTCCACAGGCTCAGGTGTGACTCAGGAGCTTCTCATGTGACGCCGCCGTGTTGTGAGAATCTGTAAGCGAGGCGGAGCTGTTAGCGCGACCAATAAAAACCCAACAGTTCCTGCAAATCGTACGAAAACGAGGCAGAAACGAGCCAGAACCCGCAGCGCGCAAACCAGACCCGTCTTCGGTCACAGCAGCAGACCCGGTTCAGCTTGATGGAGGTGGACGCTAACCTGACAACAGCCAGCTGTATGTCGCTCCGCCTAGCTTCACTCACATACATCTGGGACTCCGCCATAGGAATTGCCTTTACTGAAGGCTGGGCCTTATCAAAAATTCTTGCATATGATTGGATAAGCCACTTGTCTGTCATCTTTATTGACGTGCTATTTCAACCACTCACACCGAAGCTAACCCGTGACGCTGATGATAGCGACGCAGGAAAAAAAAATAAAAAAATAATAATGTGTTTGCGGCTCTAGTGGCACGCGTTTTATTGACAGTGAGCTGACAGGAAGAGGGGGGAAGACAGGCGGCAAAGCGCCGCGGGTCGGAGTCGATTCCGGGCCGACCGCGTTGAGGACTAAAGGCCTCCTAACATAGTTAGCGCTAACCGCTAACCGCTCCGGCAGATCCTTTAGCTATCAGGCTCCTCTCCTGTGGAACCAACTCCCAGTTTTGGTCCGTGAGGCAGACACCCCGTCTACTTTTAAGACTAATCTTAAAACTTTCCTTTTTGACAAAGCTTATAACTAGAGTGGCTCATGTTACCCTGAGCTACCTCTATAGTTATGCTGCTATAGGCTTAGGCTACTGGAGGACATCAGGGTCTATTTCTCTCACTCTACTGATTTTTACTGTTCTCCAGTCTACTGTTCTCCAGATTTGCATTGCATTACATTGAAATGACTGTTGTCTGTTCTCTCTCTTTTTTCTTCATAGTAGGTACACCTGGTCTGACGTTCTGTTGACTGTGAAATCATCCAGGGAGGACAGATCACCACTATTACCATCTAATGTAGAACAGATTACTAGATCAATGTGTGCTTTTGTGCTTTTTTGTCTCTCTTGTTGTGTCTCTGCTCTGTCTTCTGTAACCCCAGTCGGTCGAGGCAGATGACCGTTCATACTGAGCCTGGTTCTGGTTCTGCCGGAGGTTTTTTTTTCCCGTTAATGGGTGTTTTTTCTTTCCACTGTCGCTTCATGCTTGCTCAGTATGAGGGATTGCAGCAAAGCCATGTACAATGCAGACGACTCTCCCTGTAGCTCTACGGTTCTCCAGGAGTGAATGCTGCTTGTCGGGACTTTGATGCAATCAACTGGTTTCCTTATATAGGACATTTTTGACCAATCTGTATAATATGATTGAACTTAACTTTGTAAAGTGCCTTGAGATGACATGTTTCATTAATTGGCGCTATATAAATAAAATTGAATTGAATTGAACTCTAAGATAAACAGGCAACCAGTGAAGGGAGGCCAGGATGGGGTAATGTGCTTTATTTTATGTTTTTGCATTAAAAGGTGCGCAGCAGCGTTTGAACCAGCTGCAGACATCTCAGTGAGGACTGACCGATTCAGAGATAAAGAGAATTACACAAATCCAGCCATGATGAAATGAAGGCTTAGAGTAGTGTTTCCATATTTCTGCCTTGAAAGAATAGGTTTTACCTTTGCTTTGTTCCTTAAATGATAAAAATGACTTAACTGAGGTCCTTTTCTGACTGTCAAGTTTAAAATCACCGTCCATTTTAAAATCGAGGGGCTAAATATTCATTGTCAGGGCGTCTAAATCAACAGGATCAACAGTTCTTTGGGTGTTTCAACTGGTATATTTGACAATTCCTCATTTGCAAAGACAAAGAGATTTGAGTTTTGATGTTCTCCTCGTTATTAACTTTATCTCTTTCTATAGATTCTCTTTCTCATTCAATTCAGGACTTTCCATATGCCTTATCATCTAGGTCTATATTGAAAAACCTACAGTAAAGTAATGAAATGTTGATTCTGGATCTAGTGTAGGAATTCCTTCAATATAAACCAAAGAAAATTTTACATTACCTGCCAGAAGCTGGATAAAATCTTTAAAAAAGAGACAACAGTATTTTCACAGCTCACGTAGTAGCTCAAGGAAATATTGTAATCTAAATGTTTTAGGCTAAATATTTTAGGCTAAAATGAGTAAACCTTAGTGATGGATTTTTGGGTAAACTAAATAGAGCAGTGTTACATGTCATTGTTTCTAAAACAACATTTTTCTGAGCTGCGTCTAAAAGGGCAAACATTGAGAGTATACCCACTTCTCCAGGGACCACTACACCACTGCAGACACCCACAGATCAGCTGCAAGGAGCAGACAACAGCTAACAATGTCAAGTTACTTTTCTGTAACCAATGCAGTCACGTCCGCATTAGCTACCGCAAACAGCACAGCAGCAGCTGGAGCAAACTTTACTGCCACTAACGTAGGGAAATCAGACGATTTGCGAACAACATTTGGATCCAATGCAACACTGCATGCGGAGGAGCTCTGGTGTCTGAACACAGCCATCAACAAGTTATATATATATATATATATATATATATATATATATATATATATATATATATATATATATATTTATATATTTATATATTTATATATATATATATATTTATATATATATATATTAGGGCTGTCAATCGATTAAAAAAATTAATCTAATTAATTACATACTCTGTAATTAATTAATCTAAATTAATCGCATATAATTTTTGCTGTGAAAGTATTTTAAATATTTAAATTCAAATGATTCAATGAATAATCAGCATTAGATAAATTAAAGTTCAAAAATTCTTATTCACCTTTCATGCCTTCAGACGTTTTAACATGTGTCGTTGTGGCATATGTGGCACACAGTAATGTAGGGGACACAATGAAAATAAATGAACACTCCCCTCAATATCAACACTTTACAACAGTAAAGTGACGTCCGCGCTACTTCCGGGTTACGCCGGTAGGCAAAAGCAGGACTGTTCTCACCAAACACCGTGACAAAACGGGTGAATTAGAGCGTGCTTTTAGTTTATGCCACATAGAGGCATTCCAAATCGTTGGATGTACGTTTCTTTCGTTTACCGAAGGACGAAGAAAGAAATGGATATTTTCAGTGAAAAAGGACCCAGGCAAAAAAATCCCAATGGACTGTGGGAGCCATCATACCCCGAAAGAATTTGCAGTCTACACTTCATCTCCGGTAAATACAACTTAATTTTGCACTGGTCATTGTTCTGCTTAAATAATTAAAGCCGCAAGCGGCGTCGATCAGCCCTGCAGCCAAGCGCCTTCGCCTCTGCCGGCCGTCAGCCACCGCAGAAGCTGTCACGCATTTTCTCCGTCCGTCCACCGGCCGATACACACGAACGCGTTGAGCAGCGCAACCATTAACTTACTCTTAAAACGATCTTGTGATACGTTACCTAAAGAAGAAAAATACGTCGAGAACTTGTTGTTTGCTCTGTTGGCGTCTGCCGCTGTGCTCGCCGTCTGCCTTCCAGTCTGGCGCGCAGGCACGAAAAAACCCGGATGAAAACAATAGCAGTGAACTACCCTATACGATTAATTTGCGTAAATTTTTTTAATCTGTTAATTTTATTTAAATTAATTAATCGAAATTAACGCGTTATTTTGACAGCCCTAATACATATATATATATATTTATATATATATATATATATATATATATATATATATATATATATATATATATATATATATATATATATATATATGGGTACTTGTTGATGGCATTAAATTTATTTCTACGAGCATTAAAAGAGCATTAAAAAGCATTAAATTGGGGTCACTCATTCCTGTATAAACCCTGTATAACAGAAAATAAAACCTTAATGTGTCTCTGTCCCTTTAGTGAAGATGTTTGGTATGAATTGCTGCTGCATTAATAGACTGGTGGTCATAATGTTATGACTGATTTACCTGTTTATAGCTGTGTTGTTCTGTATAGTAGAGCTTTGATAGCAATAAAAAAAAATAAAGGTTTGATCAAATGAAATTCACAAGAGATCATAAATAACATGATGAGAAAATAAGTGATGCTTATTTTCAGAATTTGAAATATATCTGTTGTTAAATTGACCTGATTCCATGGTTGTGTCGTAAAAGAATATAAATAAAGTCCAGTTGTCCTTATTTCTCTCTGTTAACGGGTTCCTGTGTGGACAGGAAGTGATAAACCCTCCTTAAAGGGTAAATCCTCCCTAAATCAACTTTTATTTTGCTCATAAACTGTTAACACGGTTGTTTTATAGTGATATCTATGTTTCCTGGTCAATATTTTCACAAATTACCTCAGATTTGTTGAAATCCTGCTGTTGTGTCTATAACCGTTTGTGTGGCGCCCCCCTCAGGTTTAACGGGGGTCTTGCATTGAATTTTGAATCAGTTTTGGTTCTAAAGACAAAACTTCCTCCGACATGAACATCATAACGACAACGATGGATGTAATATTTCCTCCTGCATCCTTTGCCCTCTGCTCATTGCACTATTGTCTCGTATGTGTTTTTTATACAGCTGTTAGATTTTTATCACTGTATGATTGTGTTATTGTATAACTGCACGTCAGCACATCGTGAGCGTCTTACCATCCAGAGTCACATTGCTTGCTTGTGTTCTCACTGCTGGCAGATAAAGCTGAGCCTGATTTGTCGTTTGCAGGATTGTGATTCAGTTCCACGAGCTGCAGCCTCACCAGGTCGGGAAGAAGGGAACCGTGATGAGCTTCCTGTGAAGAACCACACGGTCCAAACAGCAGAACACCTTAAATCTATTCTGATTCCAAAATCTAACACTAGCAGTGAAGGTTTTTACTGAATTTCTGTCCCAGGGATGCATGGTACGAATATTTAGGCCCATATCAATATTGCTGTGGCAATGAGTGATGGATATTGGCCTGATTTTAATCAGGGGACCAATGCTGATGTGTTAAAACATGGTAAACACAGAGATATCGTGTATCCGTACAGTTCACTTCACTGTTTAAAGTGAAACTTGTGATTCTGGAAGTTCTGGGTCAACAGGAACCAGATGGATTTGATCCTGTTGAGGAAAACCAACCGGAGTAAAAGCTAATTTCTGCTTCCTGAAATCATTTGAGTTTTATCGTGTCAGAGTTAAAGGTTATCTCAGCTTTGGGCTCATGTTCTGTTTCTGCCGATGAAATAAAGACTAAATGTTTAACGGTGGCCGTCTTTTAATGAACGTGTAAAAATCATCACTTGTTCACAGAGGTGAATCAGAATGCTGGGCCTTGAGGCCATGTATGGCAAGCCCTTTGTGTCAATATTTAACATCCGTTACATCAGCCACTTTTTTACCTCTAGCTCACAACTTTAGTTAAACATTTTCTCAAACCAGTTGGGATGTTTTTCTGCTCTAGTTCTTTGTAGTAACTCTTTATTCCAACTAGAACTAGAAGTCCTAATAACAATCAACATGCTGCATTAAAACCACAAAGAATCCCAACCAGGAGGGTTTTCAGGCACTAGTTAGCTGCACTAGTTAACCAGATAAAACTTCATAGATATAAACTACCCACTAGTTCTCTGGTGACCCTTAGATGAGCACAGTGGTCAACTAGTAGAGCCTAAAATCACCCAAGTCAGTTAAAAAGCCAACACACTAGTTAACTAGTCCAGCTAATACAGCTGTGAAGGTTTACTAGTAGTTTGCCAGCACTACATTTAGCCGACATTAAAGCACCAGTTAACTAGTTGTAACCATACCGGCCTACTAGTTGTCTAGTGCAACTAGTTAAGTAATGAACATGTTTGGCAACTTGTGCACGCATGAATGTCACTAGAGAACCAGTGGGCAGAGTTTGTTGACTAGTTTTACTAGTCGGTTTCTAAATGCTACTTAGCTAACTAGTATGACAGTCATTGACTCTTGTGTCATAAAGCCGACTAGTTTGGTTCTTTTTGCTTTTTTCTAGTTCAGCGCGTTGGCTCATTGACTAGTAGGACTTCTACTAGTTGGATTGGTGCCACTGATTGGGTTTGGTTGCTAGTTGTAATATTCATTAACTAGTTTGGCAAAATGTCCAACTAAGGCAGCGTGGTCACAAACTTGGTGTCATCAGCCTCAGATATTCAGGATCATGGGTCTAAATGTTTACCCGAGCAGCGCCACTCAGGCGTGACGCATGAACCTAACCCAAGGACAGCAGGAGGGGTCAAAGGTCGCAGAGCTAAAATAAATACACCTTATGTGTTTTTTTTTGTTGAGAAACTGAAAAAACTATTAAAAAAAATCTAAGTGAAGGTTTCCTCCCCTCCACCCCAATAAAAGTTTACCTGTAAGCCAACTCAGTAGAAACGTATTTGTGAAATCCCAGAACAATAACCGTAAGAGCAAAGAAGAGATGTTAGGAAAATTCAAAGAAAGAAATTACAAGGCAAGGCAAATGTATTTCTATAGCACATTTCAGTACAAAGATAACGCAAAGTGCTTTACTTGATTAACATATAGGAAAATAAAAACAGAATAAAAGCAAGTTGGAATAAAATGTAGAGGAATTTGAAAAAAACTAAAACGTGAAAATGGAAACTACGCAAATATTAAAAATAGTTGGACTACAAACTTAAACTAATGTTTCAGTAAAACAGTCTAAGTAGAACAGTTGAAGGCAATCCTAAACAAATGTGTTTTTAATCTTGATTTAAAAGAACTCAGGCTTTCAGCACTTTTACAGTTTTCTGGGAGTTTGTTCCAGATCAGTGGAGCATAGGAACTAAATGCTGCTTCTCCATGTCTGGTACAAGGACTGCAGAAAACAAGGTGGACTCCAGAAATGGGAATTTCTACTCTAAAGCACCTAAAGCTAAATCAAATCTTGTTTTTTTGTACTACATTTACACCAAAAACAAGGAACATTAAAGTAATAACTAAAAACAGTGACACATTCTTCAGAGTGATCCAAATCTACAAGGTATTAATGATAACTTATAGGAGAGGCAGAAATATCAGGGACAGGGTTTTCATGAGAAACAACCTGATAACCATAACCTACAGCAGGGGTGTCCAAAGTGTGGCCCGGGGGCCATTTACGGTCCAGGACTGATTTTATGTGGCCCACAACTGCAACTCAATAATTATTTGACGCATGTGAGTAATGCATATGGAGACTTTTTATTCTTAATTAGGGCAAAACTTGCTTACAATTGAAAATGTTGGGTACAACACAAAGTATCTTTAACTTCTTTGTATAAATAGGATATTTGCTCAATGACCTTTACTCAAATGCTGACTTTAGGGCGCCAAAATTGACTTTTGCAGAGAATAAATAATTAAATAATTCAATCAGTCAGGTAACTCTGTTGAAAAATCTCACATTTGTTTAATTAAAATAGTGCATGATCATAATTTGTGTAGCTGGTAAAAGGAAAAACATATATACGGAGCGACAGGGCTGAGAGAATATATATATATATATATATATATATATATATATATATATATATATATATATATATATATTATTCTATACAATTTTAGTTTGTTTTTATCTTAATTTTTGGCCCTCGAGGACTTTTGACGTGACAATTTTGGCCCATGTGATGAAAGGTTTGCACACCCTTGACCTACAGGGTCATTTTAAATGTGGAGCTTGCAAAAATAATCAAGACACTAAAAATGTAAAACCATTTAAACACCCAACTGGCAGTAAGGTCATCAACAGAAAGGGTTTATTACCTGTAAAACCAAAAATGTTATTTACAAGAACGAATCAATGAGAAGTTCCATCAGAAAGGATTTAACTAGTCCTGCTACAAGACATTTTAATGAAAAACATTGCAGCTCACCTTCATTGTTATTTTTTTATAGTCAAAGGCAGTAAAAGAGAGGTTAATATTAATCTTATGAAAAGAGAGAATCTTATCTTAGAAAAAAGAGAGAGGCGTTCTGGATATGTTTTAAGAGTTTAGCTCCTTCTGGTTCGATCCATTAATAAGTTTTTGTGATTAACCCTATTGTTCTATTAACATCTTTTGATTTCTTTTCTTTTTTTGCTGGTATTTTGACATTTCTAAAGCAAACAGTTGCAACAAGCAGAAGAACCTAAAAACAAACCAAAACCAAAAAGTGGTGGAGAGGCGTACTGGACAAGCAGAAATCTTTGGTATGAACACGTTACTGCATCCTAAAATAAGGGTAGTGTGTGTGTGTGTGTGTGTGTGTGGGGGGGGGGGGGGGGATACGGTTTTACATGAAGGTTTTACATGAAGCCTAACAGGCTTTACCCACTCACAGCCATTTGACCAAACTCTATAAAGTTTATCTTTTTTTTCTTATGAGAGAAAATGTGATCTTTCCATTATATAGATTTCATGCACGGTAACAAGCATTATTCAGCGGTATGGGGTTCCACTTTCAGCCGTATGATAACCTGCTGACTGGCTAAGTAGGCGAAATAATTTTCTATAATCTCTATTTGACTTCTGTTGTACATCACAGCTTTACTGTACATAGTGGAGCATTTTCTATGACTGTTTACTTCCTCTAATAACATGCCCCACAGTCCTATATTTACACTTTTATTCATTTTGTTTTTTAATTTTCCTAATTTGATATTTATATGTATTGATATTTATTTATTGGTGTTGCTTAGTGCTGCTATAAAGTTTTTTTTTCATCATGATGCTATTATTTCTAGTGTTCTTATGGTTGCAAAGTGTAACTTTTAGTTGTTTGTATTTTGGTCAGAATGAAGTGTTGTAAGTGTGGGATTATATGTCCTCTTTAAAGCTGAATGTTTTCACTGGTTCAACCAATTAGCAAGTACCATCCCCTGTATGCTGATTGGTCATATGGTGTGTGGGTCATTGGTTTAATTTTTTAGGATACGTCTTACTTACTTACAACTAATGTGGTGATTTGTAACGATCCTGAAGAAGGCCACAAGCTGAAATGCTCCTAATACTGAAGAAGCTAGAGTACCCGGGGAGAACCCATGCATGTACAGGGAGAACATGCAGTCTGTGCAGGAAGAGCTCTGGCTGGGATTTGAACCTATGACCTCCTGACCGTGCAGGCCTGGTTTTAGAACCATGCGCGCTGCACTTCCACGTATCAGCCAGCAGGTGTCGTAGTTTCTCCTTTTACCCACGGTGGGGCGGACTTGTCCTCCACGGTTGTTCTGAAACCGGGCAGTTCTGGAAAGTTGTGTTTTTTGTCCGGACTTCCGGTGTTTTTCTTCCTGCTTTAAGGGGTTCGGGAGTTCCGTGGACGCCTTGTTGGGTCTCCTGAAGGGTTCAGCCGCGTCGGCAGCAGAAAGCAGCAGCAGCAGCAGCGATGGCTGTAGAACTTTATCTGGACCTCTTCTCTCAGCCCTGTCGCTCCGTTTTTATGTTCGCCAAGAAGAACAACATCCCCTTCGAGTTCAAGAAGGTGTCTCTGATGGACGGTGAGTTCCCACCGGGACCAGGAGGCAGCTGCTGGGGAGCTTCTCCCCCTGGGAGGGTCTGCTCTGCCTGCGTAGGGTCGCTGGTTCGAACCCCGACCTTTCTAAATGTGAAAAAGATTTCCCTGTTATTGGTGCTTGTAGAGATTTACAATACTTCACTTTCAACAGGTGTGGTTTCGGAATCTTTCAAGCATGCTACTGTTGAGCTGTTATTTAAAAAAGTGCATCTTGGATCCTACCCAGTTGAAAGATTACAGGCCTATCTCCAAGATTCCTTTTATGTCCAAGGTTTCTTGTAAAGTAGTGACAGATCAGCTAATTTCTTTTATGGAGAAACATGAGCTCTTTGACATTTTTCAGTCTGGATTTCCTAAGCTCCATTCCACAGAAACTGACTTACTTAAAGTTTCTAGTGACATTCTAATGTCTGCAGATGCAGACCTGGCTGCAGAAACAAATTACAGGGGGGGGGCATTCCATTTTTTTAAGGGGACACACTTTTTCAAAAAACATTTTATATGCTTGAGGATGAACAGTGGTTCTCTAACCACTCCTACAATGCTGAGAAAGAAATTCTCAATAAAATTCTAAAAATCTAAAAAAATTAGGCAGGTTTCCACCCAATTAGGATTCTTTTGAACACATTGAGCTGGAAAAAAATAGCTTATGGGGAGGTTGTAAATATTTGGGAAGCTTTTAGAATGATTTACTAACAAAATATATCAAAATAGTTGTCAATATCTGGAAGAAAACTAAAACCATTTTAATAAAATCCCATCTCCTTCAACTCATTTTACTGGTCAATTTATTTTTTAAATAAGTCGAATCTGTCGAATCTGACATCATCAATGAATAATAGTTCTAATGAATAATATTGATTGTTATAATAAAACAGGAACAGAATAATGGTTAATCAAGTCTCACTATGAAATTGTATTGGTCAACGTAAACGCCCAAGAGGGATTGAGTTCTACTGATCAATTTAAAAATATTTCATGGCTGTGTGAAAGAGAAATATTTGATTGAGCTATACTAAGAGAAATTAAGTTTATATTAAGGTAGATTTAAACTCATGTTGGGAAGCTATTTATAAAAGTTTATTTTCCGGTTGGTATATCATGATTGTTAAAGTGATCTTGCGTGTTATTTGGTTGCCTGGTTATACATTTTGTACAGAGCGCGTATGCAAAGTTTTTTTCTTTGCTTCAGCTCAGTTGTGTGCTAATGGAATGTTATTATGTGTTTAATAGTTATTATGTGTTTAATAGTTCTGTGCTTTTAACATGAGAGAGTTTGAGATTTGGGCTTGTTTTTTCGTTTAAGTTTGGCAGGTTTTATGCTGGTCCAGCCTGGAAACTAACAGTGAGAAACTGACTGATGTAAAAATTCAGACTAGCAGAGGTTCTGTAATTACAGCAGCTTGGAGCACAAGGACCAGATCAAAGCAGAATTCCCTTCTGCCTGCAAGTAACCCAAGTTTCTTCAGTTTGGTAGTTTTCCTGCTTGGTTCTGCTCCTGGTGCTCCTAGCTGTCTAGCTAACCCTCCTAGCGTGAATGTTTACTCCAGTGTTGACTTCAATGCTGACGTTTCAAACAGAAATTAATCGCGCTGCTTACAGCTCTCTCTCGTTTGCTTCGTTGTCACTTCTTGTAATTGTTTGGTAATAAGACTGAATATGATCCCGGACCACCGACACCGATAGTGACCAAGAATTTATTAACAGAAATTAAATGAACTTCCAGAGAACATCACTATATAATGCTGTTTATCTGAATTAACATTATATTTCAATCAATAAATCCTCTCTTCTAGGCTGGTGAAACTTAACTAAACTACTAAGCAAAATAAAGATAAAAAGAAGCTAAGCTATTTAAATGCAAAAGTAAACAAAAGATAAAACAAAAGTGGTTGATCACAATCAGAATAATTCAGTGAATTCTGTTCACTGCAGATCTGATTTAAAGGACATGGAATGGAGTTAAATTAGCTTAACTAATTTAGAACAACATTTGGCATGTTTTCAATCCATTCACAATGCGAATCCAGAGTTAACAAAACGTTATTTGATGAAATAACATTTTGTTTGAGTTAAAGAACCAAAGTTCATATTAAAGAATGTTAATTGAGGTTAAATTAGCTTCACTAATTCAGAAAAACATTTGGTATGTGTTTCAACTCATTCACAATGCATATCCCCAGTTACACAAAACATTATTTGAGGGAATAACATTTAAAGAATTATTTGCTCAGTAAGATCATTATTTCAGGGACGCTCGATTGTATTAATGCGATTCTACCTCAGGGAGCTAGAGGTCGCTGCAGCGATCGGTCGCTAAAATCGGTTACTCCTAAAGTTAACCAAAACGCCTTTAAATCGACATTAATATTCCATATTAATGTGGGAATAAGGCTCATAGCACTATCGAACGATGGCGGAGCGAATTGAACAAGTCTTATGCTTTAAAACGACCGTATATGAATATCCGGAAATCGGAAGTTACCAGAAGCTAATAGCATTTTGGCTAACGGATTTTTGGCACTAACTTTAAAGACTTCAGCTTTATTTTTAGCCATAATGAGTGAGCTGGTTAACATAAACATTAATATACCATCAGTGTATGAAAACCCTGTGGAGATAACGTTTGTTATAACCATTAAAACACACTCGAATCACAATGGCAATGACATGGTACCGAATGCTAGCCTGAGCTACGACAGTTAGCTGTTTGTGTTTAAACAACCATGTGTGAACATTACACAAACATTTCCAATTGACCATGTAACATTTCCCTCTGGTTTCTCTGCCAAACTTGTCTGTGCCTCGTGAGAGTTCGGTTCATTTTGGCCATCCAAGGAAAAGCAGCGGTCCAGTGAAAGCATAAATCCCTTCAGCAGCGGGCTAGCCTGCGGCTCTACTGCCTAGCAGCAGCAGACATGTGGCCATGCCAGCTGACACGTGGTCGGGATCGGAGGCCTGGTCGGGGCTTCATGCAGTCCCTGATCTCTTAGCTTGTCTGGTGAGGAAAGGCGACCGATCCGCCGTCTCGCGTCCACATTCCTGCAACAGCTGAAAAATCGCCATTCTGTACTTTGCGGCTGGTTTGCGCAGAAGTCAGAGTGCAACTTAGCTTCGATCTGGTCGATGAATCTCCAGATTCAGTCGGGTTCTCCGCTCCTCAGAGGACGAGAATTGAGAACTGGCTTTGTCCTGGAGTGCTCTGACCTTTTGTATGTGGGGAGTGGCCTTATAGCATGGAACCCTGCTGAGAAGGCGGATCCTTGGTGGCTGTGAAATGTGAAATACCTTTTGGTCCCTTCCCCATGGTACATGTTCAGAATTCAGTCTGACTTCATTCATTCCCTCATCATGGCGTTAATATCCTGGCACAACACCAGATAATCAGGCAGTTCCCTGATGTGTCTTATAATTATAATAATCTATGCTGATGACATTCAGCTTTATTGTTCTTTTAAGCCCACTGAATATTTTATGTTGTCCTGCTTGATAAACTGTGTTAATGATATTAAACAGTGGCTCTGTGAAAACTACTTGCACGTAAACTCTGATAAGGTGGAAAGAGTCGTCATTGCCCCAGAGAACAAAATAACAGAAATTAAGAAATTTCTGGGTGTTTTGGCCTCCTCTGTCAAATCAAACCTCAGAAATCTTGACATCATTTTTGATTCTGCGGTGTCACTAAAGCGCCATTCTTGCAGAGTAATCAAAAACTGCTTCTTTCAGCTAAGAAATATTTCTAAACTTTGAATTTTGGTGTCAAAGGCTTAATTAGAGATGATTATTCATGGTTTTATTTAATCTCCTCTTGACTAACAGCCATTTTATATGTTTGATAAGAAAGAAAAAAGAACATTAGCCCAGTTTTAATCTCTTTACATCGGCTACCGGTACGTTTTAGAGTTCATTTAAAATTTTAGTCTTTACTTTTAGAGCCCTGAGTGGCCAGGCTCCAGCTTATATTACCAACAATTTACAACCATGTTTTCCTTCTCGTAGCTTGAGATCCTGCAGCTAAAGGCTGTTAATGGTTCCAGGAACTAATTTCAGAACCAGAGGGGACCGGTCCCTTAAAGCTGTGGCCCCCAGACTGAGGAAGACGTTGCCTTTAACTTTGTTCATTCTTTTAAGAAGAAGTTGAAGACCCACTTATTCTAACTGGCTTTAACTAGTTTTATGATATGATGTTGCATTTATGCTGCTTTATCTTTTTATCTTATTTTGTCTTGTTTTATGGTGGTTTTTATTGTGAAGCACTTTGTGTTTTTTTATCCTGTGAAAGGTGATATATAAAGAAAATTTCCTTACTTACTTTTACGAACTCTGTAATTTCCACAAGGATTTCAGAAAGTCATCGTAGAAGATTAGAAAAAACAAATACCGATCTTATGCACAGTTCTTCACAGACCGGATTAAGTTGATGGTCCGATTCTTATCTTTGTAACCGACGCTGCTTCCTGCTGGGCTGAGATCTTTCTGTGTTGGTTCCAGGTGAGCATTTTGGAGATGACTTTGGGAAGATCAGCATGATCAGAAAAGTTCCTGCCCTGCGGGATGGAGATTTCTGCCTGGCTGAAAGGTGAGTATGAACTAAGAACCAGGCGTTTAACAACCTGTGCACCTAATGTGGACCCGCTGATCCATCTGTGCCCAAACAGCATCGCCATCATGGTCTATCTGGCTGAGAAGTTCCAGACTCCAGACTTCTGGTACCCGGCCGACCTCCAGCAGCGCGCTCGAGTCAACGAGTATCTGTCCTGGCAGCACACTGCCATCCGGATGCAAGGATCCAAGATGTTCTGGCTCCGGGTATGTCCACCAACACGTCTCCCAGAATCGTAAGCGGGTCCTGACCAAGCTGGAGATGCACCAATCAGGCCTTTTGTGGCAGATGTCAGGTTCCAGTTTGCTTTGACGCCTGATCTGACAGAGTTTCTCCCTAGGGACAAACGCATGACAGTAAACTTTGTTTTAAAGAAACAGTGAATCCATCAGGAGATGAAGATCATCCCAATTTCTAGTTTTCAGAATCTGTCCTTTAAGTCATCAATGTTTAATGTCTTTTTATTATAGGACTCATCCATTTCATGACAGCAAATGTGTGAAAGCTGCCATAAAATAACCTGAGCATGAAGACGTCATCGTCTCAGGCTGAGCTGTGGTTCTACTCAGGAATGTCTGTTTGCAGCTCATGATTCCTAAAATTATGGGTATGGAAGTCCCGAAGGAGAAGATGGATGCAGCCTTGGAGGACCTGAACAACTCCCTGAACCTCATCGAAGAAAAGTTCCTCCAGGACCGGCCGTTCATCGTGGGAGACCAGATGTCTCTGGCCGACCTGGTGGCCATCGTGGAGATCATGCAGGTGGGTTTTACAGCTTAGCCGGTCCAGACTGTAGACGTGTTGTCGTTCCTGCTCCGACGTGAAGTGTCCAGCTGAATATTCAGGATAAAGTAACGAGCTGCAGCTCCATAACATCAGGATGAGCGTTAGACCTGCAGCAGGTCTAACGCTCATCAGGTTAACGTTAACGTTGTTAAAATTATTTTTACTATTCGCTATGTTTTATTTTATTTCCCATATTCATCGTATTTATCATGTATTTACTCATTACTATTAAAAAGGTTTTTAGGTTTGAGTTTATTCAGATATTAAAGTGTCTTTCAGATGACTGATCTTTCTCTCCTATGTGACAGAGTAAGGTTTTGTGAAGAGAAAAAGTCTCATGATATAAAGTTGTTTTGCAGCACTATCTGCACCTCGCCCTCTGTGCCAACTCCTTTCCCTGAGAACTGAATGCTCAGTTGTTCTGTGTAACTGAACTGCTAATTTATGATGTTGAAGGTCACTGTGCAGTTTGCTTCCCTGGTAAAATAAAAAGTAAGGGGAGGCACGGATACACTTCAGAGCGATGGGAGACACATGCCTGAGTGAGTTCCTGCCGTTCTCCTTGCAAGAGAAGATCTGTTGTCTTTCCTTTTTGTGTTGTTTTAATGAAAGTTGTAGGTGTTTGAACCTGACAACTTCCTCTCAGTGTTTAAAACCCTCATGGAATTAAAGTTGGTCATAACCTTTAAACACAACCCAAAACACATTAGCGTCAGGCTAAAACGAGCTAGCAGGTAGCTTGATGGCCTGTTAGCGCTAGCTTCAGTTTAACCTTAAAAAACAGTGAAAACACATCAAAAGTAAACGATAGCCAAGTTTTATTTTTTTGCGTGTCCGTTCACATTTCCAAATATATGCGACTTGTATGTGATCTCCTGTGTGAACTGCATTCATACACCTAAGTGTCCCGCATGCGCTGTAGAGGACGCGATGACGTCACACATAGCCAGCGTGCTCAGTCTTTGCGGAAGTAAACATGGATCGTAATGCTGCAGCGTATCTTACGTTCTTTAAGTTCTTCTCCAGCCAGCAGCACATTACCGCCGCAAGCTTTTTAAGAAGATCGAAACGAAAGAGCCAAATTTTTGGCAATGGCGTTTTGTGCGGCAGTAACGTCCGTACAGAGAAACGTGTGGGTGCGGAGTCGAAGCCAGGAATGGTGGGATAGCGAGGTGAGCGGCTTTACTGATACGGATTTCATTCACAATTTTTGAATGACAAAGGCGTCTGAACGGATCTCTTTAGCGCTCTCACGTAAAGACGCACATCTTCGGCGGGCTATAGCAGCGAGTAAACGCGTTGCCGTGGGGCTGTATTGACTTGCAACAGGTGCTTGTTACCGTATCAATAATATGTATCAGTGACGTGGAGGTCGGATGAATGCGACCTGGCCGCACAGACACAGGTCGCATTTGAAAAGATCAGATCTGTGTCGTTCAGACTGTCATAAAAAGATCAGATCCAGGTCACATATGGGCAAAAAAATCGGAATTGGGTCACTTCAGGCTGCAGTGTGAACGTAGCCTAACTTTTCCTGTTTCTGTCTAACATAATGCCTCTACTGTGACGTTTCTGGGGAACAGTAGGGGCATCAAATGGCAACGCAGTTAGCAGAGCTGTCAAGTTAAAAGTTCAGAGCTCAGTCTAAACCCTGAGGCAGGGTTTAGACTGAGCTCTGAACAGAGTGCAGTGAACGCATCACTAGCAGCCCGTATGGACTTTATGTTTCTGCGTGAGGTATTCCATGGGTGGTGTGATGCATGTGAGGTCAGGAAAATGCACGTCTCACACTCATAGCATGAGACGTGACATCCCTGGCAGCCAATAAGGCAGGAGCGAGCTGTCAGTGATGGGCAAGAAGGCTGTTTTTGTGCTTGCTCCGGCTCCAGGCGCTTCTGGGGAACCCTCTGTGGTTCTCAGCTCAGTTGTAGGAATTCAGAGAACGATCACAAGTAGCTGTAAAAACAGTGGAGATGGTTGTGGACTTCAGGAAGAACTCAGCCCCAGCTACCCCCATCACCCTCTGTGACTCCACCATTGACACTGTGGAGTCTTTCTGCTTCCTGGGACCTATCATCTCCCAGGACCTAAAGTGGGAGCTGAACATCAACTCCCTCACCAAGAAAGCCCAGCAGAGGATGGACTTCCTGCTGAAGGCAGCTGAAGAAATTCAACCTGCCAAGGACAATGATGGTGCAGTTCTACTCCTCCATCGTTGAGTCCATCCTCACCTCCTCCATCACCATCTGGTACACTGGTGCCACCGCTAAGGACCAGGGCAGACTGCAGCGTGTCATCAGGTCTGCAGAGAAGGTGATTGGCTGCAATCTTCCATCTCTCCAGGACCTGTACGCCTCCAGGACTCTGAGGCGTGCAGGAAGATTGTAGCTGATCCCTTCACCCCAGTCACAGACTATTTCAGAAACTTCCCTCTGGCAGGAGGCTGCGGTCCATCAGGACCACAGCCTCACGCCACAACAACAGTTTCTTCCCATCTGCTACCGGCCTTATGAACAAGTCCAAGAGCCACCGTGACCTTTGACCCTGCCTCTCTCCCCCGTTCAGGACTTACAAGCTACACCAACGTAGCATCTCCAGACCTTCTGTGTTACATTAATGCACGGTCTACTGTGTATATAGCTTTCTGTATATATATCTATTTTGTTTTGTCTGCACCATCAACACCAAGTCAAATTCCTTGTAAGTGCAAACCTACTTGGCAATAAACTTGATTCTGATTCTGATTTCTGAGGTGGCTGGTTTCACAGGTTCCAGGTTCAAGAAACGGCCTGATGCGTCTCAATAATCCAGGTAGAAAAATAATTAAAAAAGCTGAGTAGGTCCTCTGGACGTGTTGTTCTGTGTTCAAATGTTTCATCCCAGTGGGAGTCTTGGGGTCTAACTATTTCCCCCCCTGCTGACCCACCTTTAGACGGAGAAAGTGAGGCTTTCTCTGTCCAGTTAAACGTTCAGAGTCTGGGTCAGGGTCATCTGGGATTCCAGCTTCATCCACACTAACTCCTTTTTCTCTCCTTCAGCCGCTGGGCGCTGGTCTGGATGTTTTTAACGGGCGACCCAAGCTGAGCGCCTGGCGGGACAGAGTGCGGACCTTCATCGGGGAGGAGCTCTTTGACGAGGCCCACCAGAACATCCTGGGGGCTCAAGAGGGAATGAAGCAGATGGATCCCAGCAAGCTGGAGTTGTTCAAGCCTAAAATCCTCCGTTTATTCTTCTGAGCAGGACGGCATTGATGTAACCCAAAATATCACTTGTCATAATAAAGTTTCGCCCCTCTGTTTAAGCCTGTGTTCTAACGGTCCTTTTGGTATAAGGGTTGTTAAGTAAGAGCTGGAGGTCCGGGAGACAAAGGGAAAGATTATGTAACCGAGGAATGTGAAATGTGACTCTTCTCTGAGACCTCTGGACTGTCATTAGCTAATCTCTTCAAGGCTGATTTTTACAACCAGACTGTAGTTCAGCCTTTAATCTGTGGTATTCCTACAATAAACGTTATCCGTGTACCAGCTTGGTCTGAAGTTTTTTAATCATTATTATTTTTGATTGGGTGTTGGTCAGCGTGAGCAGCTCTCCTTCAGTCAGGAAAACCAGCTCCTGTTAAATTGCAATGCTGCCACCTAGTGGAGGAAACCCAGCAGTTTTACATCAGAGGAACCTCAGCAAGTCTAAATGCACATTTCTGCCCCTTTAAGAGCATCATTGACCCATATTAACCAAATGATACCAAAAAACATTCCCAGAGATGGTTATGAAGATCTGAAGTCAAAACTAACATTTCCTAATTCCTCCACCTTTCTTGGATATAATTAAAAAGCAAACTGACAACAATGGGAAAACCCAACAAAGGTTAAGAAACAAAAGAACTGGACTTGATGTTTTGCACTTGAAAACGTTTTGTTCTCCATCCAAAGAGCTGTCTGGTGAGGGAGGAAATCCAAACTTAAAGCTTTAGGACCGTTCTGCAGATCTAAGCTCAGCTGCAGGTCGGCCGCCCCTAACAGGCCGTCCTCAGTGCCGTGGGTCGCTCTGTCCAGGAAAGAAACACAGACCCTCGCTCTCCAAAAGACCTCAGCCTCCTCAGCAGGTAGAGTCTGCTCTGAGCCTTCCTGTAAAGAGCATCATGGAGACCAGCAGGTCAGGGAGGAGGTTCTGGTCCAGTTTCCAGCAGGGTTGGGTTCTACAGAACCTCCCAGAGCTCTGATCATCATCTGAACCTGGAGAGAGGATGGACCACCTGCAGACCTACCAGGACATGGACGTCCACCTGGACTGACAGGCTGGACCAGGAGAGCATTGACCAGAGAAGCAGGAGGACCATGGTGGCTCTGGAGGAGCTGCAGAGACCAGCAGCTCAGGTGGGACCATCTGTCCACAGGACAGCTGTTGTGAGTTAGTGGTATGTTTCACAAATCTGAGCGGTGTGGAAGAGAGGCAAGAAGAAAGCCAGAAGAGATTTGGTGTGTAGTTTGCCAGAAGCCACGTAGAACACAGCAACCACATGGAACAAGGTGATCTGATCAGACTGGGTGAAGGTCCACCTTCTAGCAGGAGAACCAGACAGATATCATGACATGGTTCAGATCAGAGCAGATTCAGGGGTTAGGATGGCCTAGTCAAAGTCCAGACCTGAATCTGACTGAGAATCTGTGGCAAGACCTAAAAACTGATGTTCCCAGATGTTCTCTGCCCCACTATGAGTATTTTTCCCCAACTTCTGATTTAATCTAGTCTTTCTGGGAGGAAGTGGTTCCTCTCTGGTCTCACCATTTACTTCCTGAAGATGAAGGATTGCTGCTAAGTCAACAAAGGTGTTAGACTTCCCCAAATTATTACATTTTTAATGAGTTATTAGATTAATTTTTTACATTCCAGATAAAAAAAACTGAAAACAAACAAATCTATGGACACCGGGGGACATAATGTTGAACGTTATGTTGTTATACACCAGAGAAAATAAATAGTTTACACAGTTTGGACTAATTAGGTATGAGTGGGTTGTTGCTGACATGTGGGGTAAATGTTATGTCAGTAGTTCAGTACGTATTTTATTTGTAGTATTTCTGTTAACCCAGAATTAGTTGGTGGGATTTTGCTTCAGTTTCCTTTTATAGTTTTTTACTTTTAAATACTTTTGGATTTGGCTAAAGCCTGAGGTCCAGACTTTTAGCTCAGCCTCAGCTGGAAAGTAGTTACAGCCCACAATGTTAAAAAAAAAATCTTTATTGAATAAAAAATTCATAAATTAGTTGGTGATTTTTTTGTACCTGCTCAACAGTAAACTCGATTTTAAAGAATGATGTAAATTATTATTGATCCATAAAACAAAACGGGGCTCACACTGTTGTAGTTTTAAAAAAATAGACAATTTTCTTATATTTTAGGTCATCAATTGTTTCCTTTTTTTTTTACTTTGCTAAATGTTTACTGTGCTTGACTTGTGGTAAAAACTTCAAGGGTCACAATAGGCCCAAGGCCACACTCTGGACTCCCCATGGGCCGAGCTAGATGTTTGATCCAATAAATCTGAAATAAATAAATAAGACCAAGATTTGTGTAAAGAACTGGTCTCAAGACAAGAAGCAGCTGAAGTCCAAAGGAAGTCTGCAGAACTTTAGACCGGGAATGTCGGCAAACATAAAGCAGGAACTTTATCCTGACCGGGAAGTTTGTCCTGAATCAGGTCCAGATGTCTACGCGGTTCCGGTCGGTTGGATTTAGTTTATCAGGGGATCAAGTCACTTTGTGTAAAGAGGGGATTTATTTTAAATCCAGCCCCGGGGGTCTTGATGTGTCCAGCAGATGGCAGCGGTGAGCGGCGCTGCTGCAGAGCTGCGGTCGGTGCGCAGCGCCCGGACGCATCCAGAGCGCCGCTGCGCCTCGGCGGAGATCCGCTCCGCTCCAGACTCCCTCTCCGCTCCCTCCCCGTCCGCCGCGAAGCTCCGCCGGCTGCAGACCGACCTGAGGGCGACGGAGGAACCGGTCTGCTGCAGCCTCCCGCTGCCCGGGGCTGTTTTCCTGCTTCAGACCCTCCTCACAGATTATCTGTGAATCTGGCACGACGCGGCGCTTCATCCAGAACAACAAACCCAGAGCGGAGACAAGTTGGGTCAGAATTCCGGCTTTCATTGGTTTGGGTTTCTGCTGAGGAACCGGGACGTGCCCACGGGATTATATCCCTGAACGACCTTGCGTGGTTCCTGCTGTGGACGGAGGATTTTCCGGGAATGGGATCGCGGCTAAAAGTATGTAGAGCTCTGCTGGATCACGTTTCCACGCAACATGTTTGTCTGAGCGTCGTGTTTGCAGAGAGGCTGCTGTGACCTCATCTGACTGATGTTTAATGGGCGCTCAGCTCAGTAACAGGGCCAGACCCTCAGCTTTGGGTTGTTATCCACCGTGGGACCCCCACACCCCACTCTGCATATAAATCATAGATGTTGGGACTCCAGACTGGTGCTGGCTGAGTGAAGCACGTTACGGTGAATCAGGCTGCAGAGGCTGGCTGTGTGGAGCAGATGGGACACACAGGCTTATACGTCTCCTCTCCAGAGACACACACACACACCGTGTCGCCGCCCTATCACAGGCCGAGGGACTGAGCCGTAAAAGCACTCCAGAGCAGAGGGTGAGGGGAGGCGGACGCCCCCTGCAGAGGCGAGGCCTTGACCTCCAGTCTGAGCTGCCAAAGTAAATACCTTGACAGTACCCACCCCCCTCAGGGATGTTTAGACAGCTTCAGGAGCATAAATCGGTTAAATCCTCCCTCTTTTCTCTCCGCAGTTCAGGAAAGTTTGATCTCCACTCTCTGGAGGAGCAGGACATTCTGATCACCGCAGCTCGGCTCTCAGAGATGGACGCCAGTGGATGACAGGAGCCCGAAACTCCTAGAGAGGAGGAAGAGGAGACCCCCCTCCCGCCCCCCCGCAGCGAGCATGGGGTGTGTCAAATCCAAGAGGAGCAATCCTGCTTCCCAGCATGCAAACTCCACGGAGAGTAAGACGAGGGGTGAGCGGGCCTACCTGGTGGGCTCGTCGGAGCCGGGCTCGGCGGACGGCTCCCCCCAGGTGAACCCGGTGCTGCTGGAGTACGCCCAGAGGCTGTCCGAGGACATCGTGGCCCGGGCCGTGCAGCAGTGGGTGGAGGTGGACAGCCGCTACAGCGACATCCCCTACATCGAGTGTGACGTGCCATGATGGGGAGCAGGGCTCCACAGCCGGGCGGCCGGGACTCCTTCATACCTTCATACCCGAGGGGTGGACCAGAGGAAGGAATCGATCATTCACCAGTCTGTCTGGAGCAGGAATGAGTCGTGGGGAGTTGACTTTTACCTACTTTTATGCTTGGGACTGGTCCTAGAACCCGCTCCACACTGACCAAAGCGCTCTGACCCTAACTGCGTGACTATGAGAGCAGCAGCAGGCCGGAGATCCTCTTCCTCGTCCATATCGCTGCCAGCTGTCCAGGAATCCTGTCCGACACTCGACCCTGTGGCTGCTGGTGTCCCGCGGCGAGCAGGAACTTATTAATAGACGGGAAACTCTCCCCGCTGAGGGTCTCCTGGTTGGAGGCGACGCTTTCTTCTCATGGCCTCCCTGGAGATGGCGTGGAAACGCCCTCAGCTCAGCTTCTCTCACTGCCACTGGCTCGCCTTAATCTCTGCCCTCCATCTACCAGGGTCCAGGATATCTGCAGGCAGACGATGCTTCTCCGTCCAGATTGGGAACTTTAAACGGGTTTGACTGATGGGGGGTTGGGTGGAGAGGATGGGGGGGTTGACACACTGGTGGAACGATGGGTTTCAGGCCTGCTTTTGTCCGCTGTGTCACTGTGCCATCATTCCTGTGCTGGTAAATCTGTAAACCCATATCTCAGTTCCCTCGGTGCTGCTTGGCGAGACATAGAAACCTTAGACCAACGTTAGACTCTGTAAATGTGGGAAAGTCGGGAGTCATCGGTCAGTTCTTCATATTTTCCCTTCTCCTCTGGGCGGTTCGAGGGTTTTAATAGACGGTCCTCAGCAGCGTCCAATTCTTTAGATAAATCTAAGAATGCAAAGTTTGACAGAAGCAGAACAGATCTTTAAGTCCAAGATGATTCCCAGGAACTTGCAGGCAGGAAACTATTTCCCACTGATGTACAGTTAGACCTGTGAGACAAAACTGTGGATCTGCTCCGTTTTCCTCACAGTTTCCCGGCTGGAAGACTTTAAAGGTGATCTGGATCCAAAGGTCTCCAGATTTTTGAAGGTCTTTCAGTTTTTCTTTGGGTTTCAGCAGCGGCTCCTTGACCCATAAATCCTCCAGGGTCCAAAATGTTGCCTTTAATATTTAGGTAACGGCTTTCATTTTGACACACGTGATGAAATAAGAGTTATCAGGACTATAAAGTCTTTAATCTCCACCAGAAGATCACTGTCTGACAGAAAAGTCTTTAAGATGCAGGAAAATATTCAGCAAAGAGAGCAGAGAGGCATCCTAACCTCAGCTTCTCTGTAGCTTCACACCATCTAATTATCTTCAAACAGCAGAACAATTATTTCTTCTGTAGATAAAATAACTTTTATTATTACAGTTATAATGATAACTAAAAGTTGAAGGGTGAATTATCCAGGCTTCCCTTGTTTTTCTGTTCTTGATGGTGGAACAAGTTTACCTGACATTAGCTGATGTATTTTTACTTTTTTGCCACTTTGAACCTAGAAATGTTAATAATGTTTTTTTTAAAGAATGTTAATTTTTGACAACAACCCAAACAACCAGAGCCGATATCTTCACAAAGAAACAACGAAGTGAGAAAGTCCTGTTTCCTGTAGCCGGGTAGCTTATTTCCATCAGCCAAACTGTTTAACTGGAGATTTTTCATGGATTTATCTTTAGAAACAGACAAAGTTATTAGTTCTGGACGGGTCACAGATCAGAGTTGGGTGGTTTCAACAAGAAAAACAGAAAAAAAAGGAGATAAAAAGCTGAAAAGTCAAAAAAAAGCCCAGAGAGCTGTTGATCAGGACCTCTTTGAACATTAGAGGAAACCTGGAAGGAAAATATAAAGAAATGAGGAATAAATTAGGAAACTTTGGCTCCTTTAATTTAAACTAAGACAAACCAGTTTGGGTCAAAGTCAGATCAGATTTTTTATTGCTGTTAATCCAGATTGAGGGAAATCACGTCCACAAACATTTATGGTTTCATGGTCATAAAATAACCTAAACATGAACCAAAAACAGCTGTAAGAATGAGAGAAAGATCCATAAAAAATGTGTTTTAGGCTGTTTTTACCACTTTCCTTCTTACAGAGGCCAACCAGGGTTTTTTGAACCCCAGAAATGTGGCTTTGCTCGGGCCGTGGACCAGCAGTGGACTGTGGGACCCCTGAGTTATTTTGGGGGGGGGGTGGGGGGGGGGTGTTGTGGGGGTTTGGGGTATCTGGGTGGTCTTTAAGCTGCATCCCCAGTCTCGGCACAAAATGGAGCCGGTTCCTGGTGCCCGTTGGAGCCCAGGCGGAGTCCAGATCACCTGCCAGCAGCAGGCTCATGTTTCCTGCCTGTTTAAATTTCAATAAATGAGGGTTCGTTATTTTTACTAATTTACTGGAGATTTCTCTTTTAAATGCTGATAATTGTACCTCTGGTAGCTTTAAAACACCCGTCTTCCTTTAGAGGAACCCTTTTAGAAAGGTTGTCTGCACCTTTAAGACGTCCCAGTCTCAGTCCCCCCAGTTTGCTCCTCCGGTTTATTCCCAATAACTGAGAAGCTGCTGGATTCTTCCTTCTCTGCAGGCTTCAGGAGATACAAACTGTTTGCTCTGCCCTAAGAAACTCATTAAAGTGCAGCAGGAGCGTGATTCAAAGCAATGCAACCTGGCCTGGAACCAGCAGCAGCAGATCCCAGGGTGGGGGGTGGGGGATGGGGGGGTGGTGGGGTGGGGACTCTCATCTAAGCGGGGGGGGGGCTCCACAAACCCAAGGGACCCCAAGCTGCAGAAAAATGCAGACTCCAGCTTTCCTGCAGGACGGATGGAGTCGCGGCGTTTAGAGGAGGCTCTCTGTATCGATTTCTGTCATTTCTGACATTGTTGGTGTCATTTATACCTCAAAGAGGAGAAAAATAGAAACCTGTCAATGCTGGGAAAAGCATTCTGGACTCTGTAATTCTGAAACAAAACCCGGCACCAGTGTGATGATGCAGATGATCCTGCAGAAGCTGCAGGGTCCCAGTTTCCTGTCAACAGCTTCCCGCTCTGGAAGCTCCGCAGAGCCACACTTGTGAAGGTATTTGTTTTGGAAACAACTTCAGGCCAGGTCGTTAAAGCTTCCCTAAAACTAGTTCATTCTAATCAGTTTTTTTTCTTGATTTGACTAAAGAAGTGCTATTAGTTACATTGATGCCGTTATAAAGGTGTTTAAAGCCACAATGTTCAGCTGGTAAATAAAACGGCTGATATCCAGGATTAAATTTGAGCTTTTTGTGTCTAATCGACTGAATATCCTCCAAGGAAAATGGTTGAGGAACCTTCCTGTCCTTCACCATGCAGACTGTGCTGTATGTGGAACCTCTGCTGCCAATAAACATGAATTATGCCTTCAGTGTGTGAACCGTGTTTGTTTTAAGGCAGACTGAGTGGGTCAAAGGTCGATAAACAGGACCCACTAATGGCTGCTGGAGGAGACGACGCCTGGCTCTGAGTTTATGGCAGCCGACTGAAACGAGTGAGAGATCCAGAGAGGCGTCCTGACGGTTCCCGTAAACCCGGCCATTAAACATCAGCTTAAAGTTTAACCTGGAATAAAACGCAGATAAGCTTCACCTGCGCTCATAAACTCCCTCTGAGGCTATCAGCGTTTTCCAAGAACATGAAGAACGGCTCAGAAGAAACCGCCGGTTCTCTAGACGAATCGCGGTTCTCTAGACGAAACACGGTTCTCTAGACGAAGCACGGTTCTCTGGAAGAAGCACGGTTCTCTGGAAGAAGCACGGTTCTCTAGACGAAGCACGGTTCTCTGGAAGAAGCACGGTTCTCTAGACGAAGCACGGTTCTCTAGACGAAGCACGGTTCTCTAGACGAAGCACGGTTCTCTAGACGAAGCACGGTTCTCTGGACGAAGCACGGTTCTCTGGAAGAAGCACGGTTCTCTGGACGAAGCACGGTTCTCTAGACGAAGCACGGTTCTCTGGACGAAGCACGGTTCTCTGGAAGAAGCACGGTTCTCTAGACGAAGCACGGTTCTCTGGAAGAAGCACGGTTCTCTAGACGAAGCACGGTTCTCCAGACGAAGCACGGTTCTCTAGACGAAGCACGGTTCTCTGGAAGAAGCACGGTTCTCTAGACGAAGCACGGTTCTCTGGAAGAAGCACGGTTCTCTAGACGAAGCACGGTTCTCTAGATGAAGCACGGTTCTCTGGAAGAAGCACGGTTCTCTAGACGAAGCACGGTTCTCCAGACGAAGCACGGTTCTCTAGATGAAGCACGGTTCTCTGGAAGAAGCACGGTTCTCTGGAAGAAGCACGGTTCTCTAGACGAAGCACGGTTCTCTAGATGAAGCACGGTTCTCTAGACGAAGCACGGTTCTCTAGATGAAGCACGGTTCTCTGGAAGAAGCACGGTTCTCTGGAAGAAGCACGGTTCTCTAGATGAAGCACGGTTCTCACGGTTCGCTGGTTTATTCCCTTAATGAAGGTGGTGGTGGGGGGGGGGGCAACAGCTGGTCGCACCGCTTGGGTTGAAATCCCAGCCTGCGAGGTCTCTGCATGGAGTGTGGATGTTCTCCCTGCGGATGAGGGGTTCTCTCTGGGTACTCCAGCTTCCTTGCTGGGTTAATTGGTCTCTGCTGCCCCCCCCCCTCACAGATAAGCAGCTACAGACGATGGATGAAGCGGTTGATAAGTTTTATGGCCAATCAGGTTATTTTTTAACCAGGTTTTAGGATCTGGAGACGATGATCTTAAAGCGTTAGAAGAGGTGCATCTTGTTAACAGAAGCCTGCTCAGAGAAATCCCGTTTAGCCTGCGATGAAATGCTGCTTATGTAATAATCTCGGGTTTTATTGCCGTCTGCTCCTGACTCATAAATAATGCAGATGTGGAGACCTCACGTTTGGGGAAGCGGTTTCACTCCTACAGAACAAATTAGTTCATTACTGGAAAAAGTAAACAAGAAAACAGAGATTTCAGTTTGATGACACTATATATATTTTTTTGTTACAATCACTAATAACTGGTGTTGCTGGGCTGTTAATACGTGTGTCTTGAGTCACGTCACATTTAGAGAGAGCAGGAAAGGAGGCTGATGTGCTCCGGCTGCAGACGGAAACAGAGAAACAGATGAAACTGATCCGAGTCACATCAACAAACACCCACAGGGAATATGATGAAGCACTCAGCGCTGACATCACCCCCCCCCCCCCCCCTGGTAATGCGGGTCCTTGAGCTCGCTGCAAAACACTCAACTCACAGCAAACATTTAGAAAAGCTCGTCTGTTAGTCTTCACTCCTGATTTCTGGCTGCAAACCACGACGTTGATTCTGTTCTGTTGCTTTTTGTCGCCTGTTAAACATTTGCAGAGGAGCAGCAGCCGGTCAGATCACAGAGCCAGGTCCTTCTCTCCCAGCGAGCCGAAGCACTCGTCCACCATCTCCTGGGAGACTTCTTCCAGGGTGGACGGCCTCCAGCGGGGACTCTGGTCCTTGTCGATCAGCACTGGGGACGCACAGATTGGCCACGTTTAAACTTGGCAGAGACGAGCGGTGATTAAACAGCAGGAGATCACTTTGAGAGGAGACACGTCCTCTGCTGATGCAGGGAGGAGGAACACGAGAACAACATCTGCAGCTGACGATGAAACTCCTCTCATCCCGTCACAGACGCTGTTTCTACACAAACTGGCAGATTTTTATTCCTCAAACTGGTCTAAAATCGGCTAAAACGTAACAACACTGTGACGCAGAAACAAATCTGGGTGATAACGACTAAATTAGACCGCCGGATTGATTTGGACGAGACGGGTTTAGATTTAATATCTGGAAACTGAATCGTTATTTAATTGAAGAACCGTTCAGAACTGGATCAAACCGGCTTTAACTGACAGCATTTTAGCTGCACTGAACAGAAATAAGGCAGGAATTTAAAATGATTCTCAAAGCCTGAGAGACGCGACGACGAGTAGCGATAAAACCGTAGATGAACAGGTTTGGTCGTACAGCGTGTGGCGTCCGGTCAGACGGCGAGCTCAGCACGCCGACAGATTCCACTGAAGCTCTTCAGACGGGAGATCAAACGTGAGTTCAGAGTAAATAAACACGAACGATGGGCAGAATAATGCCGATAGTCTGTGGGCCGATTTTAACGGGAAAAACATAAACAGAAAAGGCCTTGGTTAAAGAAGCTAAGACGGGGGGTTCTCTCTCCTCACCGCGCGTTCTGATTGGCTACACGCCACATTCATCAGGCTCCGTGCTCGTTAGTCCTCAGGAGACACCACGCATGCTAGGATATCAGGGAAAGACAAACCAACATGCTGAAAACTCCCGATTTTAGGTCCGAGCGGACCCGATCGCTGTTAACACACGGCGGGAATAACTTTTACGATTATCTTTAGAGACACGCTGATAATCGGCGCCTCTCGGAAGGGGAAGATGGGGGTGAAAATGTGGTAAAATTCCTGCCGTGTGAACCAGCTGAACTGGACTGAAATGGCCTAAATGTGACCGTCTGCACCGGTAACTGGGGAGAACATGAGGGATAATCAACTGGACTGAACCGGGCTGAGTAATTTAAAACGTAGCTGAACTACGTGAAATCTTACTCTGGTCTTAAATCGGACCAGAATAAGATGCTCTTAATTGGTCTGAACTTTTAATTAAAATCTGATGAGCATATTAAATCAGGCCACAGAATCGAGTCGTTTTGGATTTTATTAATTAGGGATGTGCGATATATCGAAATTAAAATCGGTATCAGACGTTTGCGGTCATTTTTTCACTGCATTGAAAGGGAAAGTAAGTATGTATAATAAAATATTGGTTATCGGCTTAAACTAATCATATCAGTGCATCCCTAATCATCTTAGTTTAACTGTTTTTAAGAGTGAAATGTACAAGTGTTTCCTTCTTTGCTGCTGCTAACTGTTCTCAGATGAAATTGTACGAATAAACACTAATTTACCGTGGTTCCTTTAAAAAAACAACCAATTAAAACCCCCCCGCCCCACCCCCAGTGTATTTAAGGCCACAGATTTACTAATTTATGTGAAATTACTGATCTGATTGTCAAAGACAACATTCCGCTGTAGAGTCAATTTAAACAATTAGCAGTTGGCTCTCTAGTTAACTATAAAATCATTATCGGCTATAACGGCAATATTAATCTCGCATATTGATATTGGTCTGAATTTTCCGATGTGTGGATCCCTAATCTCAGCCCTACCCGTCCTGAACTCAGTTATATAACTAGATTAAAATGAGATCCACTGAATAGTGTTCAGATTTGAATCTGGTCACAAACGGGAATATAATTTGGATCAACGGAAACACATTACGGTGTTAAATCGCCCTGAACCAGGCTGTGTGAATCAGTCGGTACGAAAATCAGACGTTGAATGGATATGAACTGGAAATGAATTAAACATCAAAGAGGATTTGGATTTGAATCTTATTTTACTGAATTAAAATAGAATAAACTTAAATCTGTGTCCCTTTTTGAATTGGATAGAAGTTGCCTGTAGTGAGTTTTGCAGTAAAAGCAGTAAAAGCAGTAAAGGTCAGAGTAGCATGTCTTGCTCTGTTATGGTAAACAGCAGCAGTGCGTAAACTCACCGGCCCGTACGCCCTCGTAGAAGTCGTGGCCTCGCTGGAAGAAGAGAAATCAACCAATCAGACGACCGTTTCACACGTTTAACGTCCAACAGCCAACAACCCGACCCAAAGGTCCAGACCCAAAGGTCACCTCCAGAGAAGCCGTACAGACATGCTGTCCTCATTTCTCTCAAGATGCTTCAAGCAGAATTAAAATTAAAAGTTTTTTGGTCAGAGATTAAATTTCTCAAATATTTCGTCTCAAACATGTTTTGATTATGAAACAATAACTCCTAAACACACAGATATGCCAATGAGTCACAGAAACAGACTTCAACAGATCATTATTATTATTATTTAAGCATTTTTACATCATATTATGTGTTGTTGAGGTTTTTATCAGCTCAAAGCGTTGGGGCTGGACGATATAGGAAAGAAAAAACATATTGATAAAATAGAAATCATATTGATCGATATCGATAATTAACAAATTCAAAATAAAATATGTTTATACACCATTTTATGCTGTTGCTTAGCAACCTATTTTTAGATAAAGTCACAAACACTGAATTCAAAGTCAACACTTTATTCCACCAACTTTTTACCAAAACTACAAGTTTTAAAAAAGAAAAAATAACGCGTGCTCTTTGAACTCTTTGAAGGGGGCGGAGCTTAGTTCCTGTGTCTGCGTTGTGATTGGCTGGGAGGATATAATGACTGTAATATTAACCTACATGAGGAAGGAAAGAAAACTGTTATTCTATTGAACTTTTTATTGACCCTTTTTTCTATCATCGATATTTATTGTTACTGAATTATCGTCCAGCCCCACAAAGCGTGTTTTTTTGTAGATCAGCTGTATTGTGCGTGCGCGGCTCGAGCCGTTGGCTCCTTACCATGCAGGCCTGGCTCAGCCGGTACTCCATCACCAACACGTCCTGCAGGCTCAGGGCGGCGCCCGCCTGCAGCTGCCTGAAGGTGATCTTCAGGGACGTGGGAGACATCCTGGACAACGTCTAAAAGAAGCACAACCAGGAAATGAACATAACCAACATGGTTATTATTCAGGCTCGGTTCAGAAAAGACACTTTGATCCAGTAAAGACAGCATGGAAATAACAAGTAAATAAAACGTCTGCGCAGCACAACAACTCTTAATTATCTTAAATAACAGCTTTAACTATTGACATAATAACATAACAATAATTCTTTAAATAAAAAATATCTAGTTCACGCAAAGTTATTCATGAGAGATTCTGATTTGGTTAAAGATCCAATATTTATCTCCTGGGTTCACATCAGGAAATGAAGTCAACATGGTTTGTATGTCGGTAAATTAATTTAACACAAGGTTGATGTTGGGAAATCACACTTTTCCAGACAGGGATGAACGAATAGATGGATGAATTGATGAATGGTGGATGGACTTACACTGACTATACTGACCTTCACTGACCTCCACCAACCTTCACTGACCCTTACTGACCTTCACTGACCCTTAATGACCTTCACTGACCCTTAATGACCTTCACTGACCTTCACTGACCCTTACTGACCTTCACTGACCCTTAATGACCTTCACTGACCCTTACTGACCTTCACTGACCCTTAATGACCTTCAATGACCTTCACTGACCCTTACTGACCTTCACTGACCCTTAATGACCTTCACTGACCCTTAATGACCTTCATTGACCAAGCCTGGACCGACCTTAAAGGTGTTAAAGACTAGCAGGGGCCACAAATGGCCCCTGGGCCCCCCTTTGGACACCCCTGCCTTAGAGCAGCACACCAGTGAGAGTGATTGTGGTTCAGCAGCAGATTAAGTTCGGACCTCAGCTTGTTTCTTAGCAAACTCTGAGCCGTCAGCCTTTAGGTTCTGCACGATTCCCTCCACACTGCTGGAGCTGAAGAGCCTGGAGGGAGGGAGAAAGCAACAGGTTTGTGCTGAGAGTCCAGTTGGGCCGACCGACACCAGCATAGAAACCCATTCTAGGAGTTTCCACTTCAACGAAGCTTCTTTAATGTCAGTTTATTGTAATGCTTTCATGAAACGGGACTAAAACGGCTCACCTGTCAATATCAGAAACATGTTTGTCCAGGACGAACGGTTTGTCAGAGTCCAGATCGCTCTGCGGACAAAACACAGGAAACCACGTGTGAGAAACAGGCAACGACTCCCTGCCAGTAAATTAAATGTAACGGAAGGATTATGTGCTGTATAGTTGACTTCATTGAGCTGATCTGGGTTCAGTTCCCAGCCTGGGTCTTTCTGCGGGGAGTCTGCATGTTCTCCCTGTGGCTGCGTGGTTCTCTCTGGGTACTCCGGAAACATGATGATGGGTTAATTGGTCTCTCTAAATTGCCATTAGGTGTTAGTGTGTAACATAACCACTATGTTGTTTTTTTGTATAAATACATTAAAGTGGAAAGGTAACCAACTGTTTGGTAGAACAGTTGTTGTTATTTAATTATTACAATTATTTTGAATCTCCACTGGTTAAAACTGATGTTGGGCAGTATCATGCTGGTTTTGAGGTGTGGAGGTGATTAGTGAATAAAAAGGGGCGTGGGTGTCGGCGCGGGGCGGCTTGTCAGGAGAGAAAGACGCACACTGACAGATCTGTGCAGCGGGAGATTTGATTTGTTTGAATGTTTAAAATTAGTGAAAAACCAAAGAAAAGAGGTAAAACAGCAGTCAGATTTAGGCCCAGTGCCACGGATCGTGTATTTAGGAACCTGATCGCAGTTGGCATCGAGAGGACGCCGCCCGGTGCAAGAGGACGCTACCGAGGAGAAAGAAAAACGCTCCCGGTGAGATCTGGACTTTATTTTTATTTTCCATTTTCGGTGGTACCACTTTTTTTTCTTATCTTTTGGAGGGGTTTTCTGACACTTGGATTTTTCATTTTGGAAAAATTTGGTGATGCATTGGTGACCCGTCCAGGGTCGACAGGATTTGGGGCTGTGGGAGGAAGCTGGAGTACCCGGAGAGAACCCATGCATGAACGTGGAGAACATGCAGACTCTACGCAGAAAGAGCCCAGGCCGGGATTCGAACCCAGGACCTTCTGGCTGCAATGAGGCCATCTATCTGTCTCATCTGACCACTGAACGCTTCTCCAGAGGACATCTGGTGACGTTGTTAGTTGCCTTTTCTGTGCTGTTGTCTGCTGAAGGTTTAGATTTTACAGGAAACCTTTGGGACTTCACACATTTTGATCCAGCGTTGGTTTCTGACCTGCTTCTGGAAGGACTCCAGCAATCTGGAGACATCCGTATCGGATGGAGACTTCAGGTCCACAAGCTCCTTCTCCAGTTCTGGGATCTACACAAGGAAACATTCTTCAGAACCAAAACTCACGCCGTTTTTATTAGATTTGAATGAGCTGGTGTTTCACCGATGGTGCAACAACTGAAACCTGATATTTAAAGCAGACCTTAAGCTTTAACTCTTAGAATTTTTAGTGATGAATCTCGTTCCAGTGAAACTTTATCCTGTCAGATCAGAGACCTTAAGTTGTAGATTTATGAATATAAACAATTAAGCTTTGAATTTTTAGAGATGAAGGTTGTTCCAGTGAAACAATAAAACAAAAGAAGTTATTCTAGTTGTAGCTTTAGAAAAGTTGGACAATATTACTTTAGATCAGAAATCCCCAAGGATATACTTATTTCTTATTAATAGAAACAATTAAGTCTTTCTGTATGTTTGTTAATGTACGAAATTTAACCAGCTTATTCCTTTGTTAGTGTTTGTTTTTTCCTGTGTAATTAGTAATATCTGTTCATGTTCAGCCCTTTGAATTGTCTTGTTACTGAAAAGCGCTTTAGAAATAAACTCGCCTTGCCTAATGAGGAGTTTAACTGCTATCATTCTTGGGGTAATTTTGTGAAAGTGAGCAATGAGTCCAGCAGTCAGTAGTTTTATCATGCTGCTGCCTGAAGAGACTGTTTTCATGGCTGGATCAGGCTTGGTTCTGATGCACTGCTCCTGCAGAAATCATCCAGCAGACAGCACGTCCTTAGAAATTCAAGGTTACAGTCGGAAACAAACTCTGCTGCCCGCTGACTGTGAGCCAACAGGCCTGGCCTCTGGGCCCGTCACAAAGTGTTGGCAGGACTAAAATGAAAAGCCTGATTCACCCACTGACTCAACATCTGGCCCAGGCTGCACCCTCCATTCGTCCCTGCAGCACCAATCTGACTTTTTCACCGTCAGCCTCTCCACCAGTTGAAGCTGCATCACCTTCTTAGACTCTACAAAGTGAGTGGCGACGCCGGCTCTATGAACGTCACGTCCCTTCAGCCGGAAGCCCGTCAAGGCGAGGAACAGACCCAACTTCCCCCGGAGCCTGGGCAGGAAGTGGCCACCTCCGACGTCGGGGAAAAGCCCTGCCAAAATAAAACAACCTTTAAAGGAGCTATAAGCAACATATTTAC
This sequence comes from Fundulus diaphanus, assembly GCA_037039145.1. Classification (NCBI taxonomy): domain Eukaryota; kingdom Metazoa; phylum Chordata; class Actinopteri; order Cyprinodontiformes; family Fundulidae; genus Fundulus; species Fundulus diaphanus. Next base: position 55,532,314 of record CM073132.1, on the reverse strand, counting down.
TGTAAAATCAACCTAAGTCATTCTCATTTCTCCACTACGATGGAAGAAACATTCCCTAGAAACAATTGCAATTGTGTCTGTTGTTCCGATTTGAACCACTAGAGGTCATCATTACTAATTGTTCCTTTAAGGGGATTTTACTTAGAAGTTCCTGGGATTAGTTTATCAAATTCTTCATGGGTTCCATCCGAATACGTCTATTGGGTCAGGACTCTTCAGCCAGAGCAGAAGTCCATCAACATCTCCATGATCAGAGTGTCTGAATAGTGCAGTCAGTGAGGAAGGAGGCAGGAAAGGAGCCTGGATGCTTCCTCTCACGGCTCCTTTAACCTAGGAAGCTCACAACGTCCCTTACTGGCGCTAAGAACCCTCAAGGTATCCCACAATCCTTTGCGTGTCATGCTGCATCAGCACAGCTCCTCACAGAAACCAACTAAAACCTCCGTAGAGCAGAGAGCGTCTCTCTGTAGCTCATGTCCAGAAGGCTGTAGGAGCTGACTCCATCTTCCGTGTTTCTGACTCCGTCCTCCATGTTTCTGACTCCACCCTCCATGTTTCTGACTCCACCCTCCGTGTCTCTGACTCCACCCTCCGTGTCTCTGACTCCGTCCTCCGTGTTTCTGACTCCACCCTCCGTGTCTCTGACTCCACCCTCCGTGTCTCTGACTCCGTCCTCCGTGTCTCTGACTCCGTCCTCCGTGTCTCTGACTCCGTCCTCCGTGTTTCTGACTCCGTCCTCCGTGTTTCTGACTCCGTCCTCCACGTTTCCGACTCCGTCCTCCACGTTTCCGACTCCGTCCTCCACGTTTCCGACTCCGTCCTCCACGTTTCCGACTCCGTCCTCCACGTTTCCGACTCCGTCCTCCACGTTTCCGACTCCGTCCTCCACGATTCCGACTCCGTCCTCCACGATTCCGACTCCGTCCTCCTCGTTTCCGACTCCGTCCTCCGTGTTTCCGACTCCGTCCTCCGTGTTTCCGACTCCGTCCTCCGTGTTTCTGACTCCGTCCTCCACGATTCTGACTCCGTCCTCCATGTTTCTGACTCCGTCCTCCACGTTTCTGACTCCGTCCTCCGTGTTTCTGACTCCGTCCTCCATGTCTCTGACTCCGTCCTCCATGTTTCTGACTCCGTCCTCCATATTTCTGACTCCGTCCTCCGTGTTTCTGACTCCGTCCTCCGTGTTTCTGACTCCATCTTCCGTGTTTCTGACTCCGTCCTCCATGTTTCTGACTCCGTCCTCCATGTTTCTGACTCCGTCCTCCATGTTTCTGACTCCGTCCTCCATGTTTCTGACTCCGTCCTCCATGTTTCTGACTCCACCCTCCATGTTTCTGACTCCACCCTCCATGTTTCTGACTCCATCCTCCACGATTCTGACTCCATCCTCCATGTTTCTGACTCCGTCCTCCATGTTTCTGACTCCGTCCTCCATATTTCTGACTCCATCCTCCATGTTTCTGACTCCATCCTCCACGTCTCTGACTCCACCCTCCATGTTTCCGTCTCTAATGACGTCAGAGTCAAAGTCTGTCTGGAAATTAGCTCAGCAGGTGAAGCTCCTTTCCTCCCTGAGGGAGTTCTGCTGACCCAGGAAAGGTCAAGGAGCAGGAGGTAGGAGATAGGAGCTAGGAGGTAGGAGATAGGAGCTAGGAGGTAGGAGCTAGGAGGTAGGAGGTAGGAGCTAGGAGCAGGAGCTAGGAGCTGTAACTAAGGGTATTCAGATGGAGCCCTGGTCTTTATCAGGGAGTCCAGAACCTAACGGCTTCTTTGTTCACGCTCAGCTCTGTTCTTCAGTGTCGGCCATTTGGCATTTAGGTGTGTTGGTGTGTAATAATATGGAGTCCTGGACTTTGAACTGAGGCGGAGACCAGAAGAAGCAGATCAGGGCGCCTGAATGAGTTTCCTCCATTGGTGTGGCTGATTGTGTTGTTTAGGTGGTTGAAAGTGTCGGTTCTTTGTTTTAATGGCTGGTTGTGTTTTTTGTTGAGTGTTTTAGGTTGGAGCGAATATATAAATCACTATATAAACGTCAGCTGCAGCCAATGAAGACGGTCGATGCAGCAGCCTAAAAAGAGCTGAACATACAGCGTGTCGTCATTTATGATCCATATTCACCGACTTCCTGCATCTGAACACTAAAAATATTATATTTAAACAATCTTTTTCACTGGCGGTCATTTCTCCTGACAGGGGCTGAGATTCCTGCGGTCACACTTGGTTCTTCCTGCCTTCAGGATTCAGACGGGATGTGAAGGGAAGTGACGGGGATTAGATGAGTTGACCTGATTTATGGCTGGAAACGTAATATTATAAATGTGTCAGCTTATAGCTTTTGTTCAGGAGGCTGAAGGGGGTCAGGATAAATCTGTTAATCCGGTTATAGGAGGAGTTCATGTTTACACCAGAGGCCAACTGTTGGCAGCATAAACGCGTGTAAATAAAGAGGTGAACAGAGACGTTTGGCCTGAAAAGGTTCGATTCATTTGGCTCTGTCATGATGACTTTTAGACTAATTAGGGCACACCTGCATGCATGAATTGATTAACAGTCTCCGCCGCATGGACCAATGGAGCAAAACACCAACAACCTTAACCGAGATCATATTTAAGATCAATTTAAAATCCAAACCTGCTCTTTAAAGCAACAGATAATCACATTTCAGGGGTAAAAACACATTATTTCACAGTGTGAAGTCTGTTGGAGGCTCCTGAGAGCACCTGACCACAGGAGCAGAGCACACAGCAACACCTGAGCTCAGCTGAAAACAGCAAAACGTTCTCCTGATGGAGGCGGACCATCTTCAGCAACCAGCTAACCTGGAGCCCGCTTAGGCGTGGCTCGGCTTTTAAAAAAAGTCCAGTTTGCCACAGGCCGGTTTTCCGTCATAATGATTAAAGTCCGTTCACAGAGATGGCCCCGCCCCCACATGTTGCTGTGCACTGGCAGCCAGCTGGCTGCAAGGCAGCTGCTACTCTTTTACCTCACCTACTAGACATTGTTGTGTGTTTGGGGACATTTCCACACAGTCATGATATGAAACTAAAAAGTAGCGCTGCCCATCACACCTGAACGCCTCCAGGTACGGATGTTCAGCCGCCGACTCCACCTGATTCACCAGCCAACGTGGGCTTATTGCTCCCATGTTGCTCCACACAGAGCAGGGGTGATGTTCTGAAGAAGAACCTCTAAATTTAACAGGTTGTTATTTTATAGGTTTGCATCCAAATTAAAATAACAGTAACTGCACCGCATACACACCAGTGTTCTAAATGTTATATTCTCTTTGTTATATTTTTATTTAGCAGATGTGGGAATATTTGTTGCTTTTATGCTTTAAATATAAGAAGTTAGAAATGAATGTTAAGAATAATGAGGTTTTTTTTCTGTTTATCCAGTAAAATGAAACCAGCCCAGCAGCGTCTTAAGACCAGTAGTTTTCCATCCCATCGTTCCTCTGGTTCCTCTGGAGCCAGAGTCTGCTGGCCTTGCTTGGTATCAATGTTAAAGTTATCCAGGCTAATTTTGAGCAGAACTAAGCAGAACCGACCATGGAGATGTTCCATAATGTAGAAATGGGCGAACACAGCTGCTGTAAAGTAGGGTGTTGGGTTCTTGGAGTCCTGATGTTTGGACGGGTTCTGCTTTTCTGCTGAGGCACAACTGAACTCTTTCAAACCCTCCTGTCTTTTCTCCTTACCCTGAACTTTACTCTAAAATCAGAAAGTCCACACCCGTCAGTACTGAAGCCATGGAGCTTCACTCTGTGCCTCCGCTCTGGGTCAGGCCGCCGCTCCATGGCTTTGACAGAAATGGTACCGGTTCTGGCTGCAGATACAGCCCACCTGGTGCTCGCTCTCCCGGTCCATCGTTACCCGCAGTCGGACCTCCCATCGGTGCCTCCTCTGCTCTAATGGCTCTAAAACACCCGGCTGCTTCCTCCAGAGGCCCGTCGTGCATCTCTGCCAGTGGAAGTTACAGCCAGAACCGAGCCAGAACCGGGCCAGGATAGATGTTGACCCAGGTAAAGCCCACGCTGACGGAGAAGCACCAGGAGTAGTCCTGGCCTTTTAACACGCTTGGTTCTGGTGTCAGCGGGTCTTTAATCACACGTCTGCACACGGGGCAAAATGCTGCAGCACGTCTTTTAACCGACGCACGCAGGTCTGAGCTCATTTCAGCGGTTCTGGGTCCACTTCTCTGGCTGCCGGTCCGTTCTGGGACGCTTTAAACGGCCTCGCCGGTCCGCTCTGCGTCTCTGCAGCCCGGTGTGCCACCTTGCTCTCTCCGGTCAGCTGACTGCCGGCCGTAAGATCAGAGGGGACCGGGCCTTCTCTGCAGCCGGGCCTGAACTCTGGATCCACCTGCTGCTGGACGTGAGGCATTTTAAAATCTCTGTTAAAAACACCTTTTCTCTCTGGCTTTTAATACTCGCTGGGCTGCTGGTTCTAGTTTCATGTAACTTCTTATTTTGAATCTTCTTGGTTCTACTGGTGCTGTCTAGATTTTGCTTTTATCAGTTTGTGCTTTATAAATAAAGTTAGACTGGAGATGTCTCGACCCATAAAGTTTCCACATTATCAGAAAAAAGGGGGTTCTGGACGGTCTTGGTACCAGAACATGTGCACTGATCATTTCACCCATACCAGCTCTGACGTAACCAAACAGCTTCTGATCCAGAAGCCGATCCAGGTCTAGCTCAGCTTCTAGTGCCTCCAGATCAGATCCTTTATCAATAACCTAGGGCTGGATGATAATTCAATAACAATAGATATCGACGACAGAAAAAAGGGTCAATAAAACGTTCAATAGAATAAAACTTTTCCTTCCTTTTGCATTCTATCATGTAGATTAATATTACATCATTACATCCTCCCAACCAATCACAACGCAGACCCAGGAACTAAGCTCCGCCCCCTTCAAAGAGTTCAAAGAGCACACGTTCTTTTATATTTTTTAAAAACTTGCAGTTTTGGTAAAAAGTTGGTTGAATAAAGGGTTGAGTTTGAATTCAGTGTTTCTTTGTGTTCTGTATCTAAAAATAAGTCAACAAACTACATCATAAAATGGCTGCACTCAAAATATATATTTTGAATTTGTTGATAATTATCGATATCGATCGATATGATTTCTATTATGTCGATCGATATGATTTCTATTATGTCGATGTGCTGTTTTGACTATATCGTCCAGCCCTAATCAACCCCAACATTCTGCTACCTGAACAGGAAGCAGGGGTAATGGACCCGGTACCAGCTCTGCCCCGCCTCCACGGCTCGATCCGGTCCACCGGCAGGCAGCACAAATCCATTACCGCCTCATTTCCTCCCACTCCTCCTCGTGGCCTTTGAGAAAAGCCCACACAGGATGAGGTCTCCCCCTCCATCGCCGCCGCGCTCATTTCCTGTCCGCTGACAGCGTAATCTTCCCTCTTATCTCGCCTCTGACATTCACGACTAAATCCGTGGCCCACGGGGGATTGCTTCGTGTCCAGGGCTCAACGAGCCTTCAGCCCGACCCAGCAGAGAGTTGGTTTGGCAGCTGAAAGTGTAATTGAATGTCCAACTCTCTAATGCCGCCTTGAAGGCACCACGAAGCAGAGCAGCTCTGAATGTTCATCCTGTCACCTCATCCCCAGCAGCAGGAAGCGACCGGAACAGAGCCGGCCTGTCGGCGGCGTTCCCTCTGGACATCAGCGAGGCCTCGTCTTCATCGCCAGGCTTTCTGAAGAGGATTTTATTTGGACTTTGGCTCCTTTTCGTTCCAGTTTCAGAGCGTCTTCTGGGGAATGTCGTTAAGCCGCCTCCCTTTGAGCCGTGAAGGCATAAAAAGGCAGCTGAACTCAAGAGATGCACCGCAGGGCTGGACGATAATTCAATAACAATATATGTCGATCTATAGAAAAAAGGGTGAATAAAAAGTTCAATAGAATAACAGTTTTCCTTCATTTTGCATTCTAGCCATGTAGGTTAATATTACGTCATTACATCCTCCCAACCAATCACAACGCAGACCCAGGAAGCTCCGCCCCCTTCAAAGAGTTCAGAGAGCACGCGTTCTTTTTTTCTTTTTTAAAACTTGTAGTTTTGGTAAAAAGTTGGTTGAATAAAGTGTTGGGTTTGAATTCAGTGTTTATATATGTTTTGAATTTGTTGATAATCATCGATATCGATCAATATGATTTCTATTTTATCTTCTCCATCATCCAGGCCTAGATGCACCACTGCTGAGCTGCAAGCAGAGGAAGATAGACTGAGGAGGAGACCTCTGCAGGAACGCGGTGATCATCAGAGCGCCTGCAGACGGCACAAAGTTCTCCATGATGGGTCAGAACCTGGATCAGAACCTGACTGGATCGAAGCAAATCTGGAAAAGCTGGTGACCCCTCGCGTTAAAAGGCCACTTTATTAGGTACAGCTGGCCAAAAACGGGCTGGACCTCCTCCGCTCTCAGAACCTCCTTAACGTTACACGGCGCCGGACTTCCTGGTCCGCCGCATCCCAAAGATGTTCTGTTGGACTCAGATCAGGAGGAGACCAGCTGATCCGAGCTTTGTGACGTGGAGGACTGTCCTGCTGGAGGCCGCCATCCTGAGCTGGGTCCACTGTGGTCACACGGGGACGGAGACGGTCAGCGCCGGTACTCAGGGAGGCCGCGGGTTTAAATCATGGTCAGCTGGTACTGTGGAGCGACACAGCCTGAGCCCGTTGGTTCCAGCAGGTTCTGACCCGACCATCTTCTTTTCTTCAGGTCGGGGTTTAGTGGCCTAACAAACAGAACCTGAAGGAAACCACTGGAATAAAACCTGGACAGCTCCAGACGTCTTCAGAAGATCAATATGACGTCTGGTTTGGTAATTAACCGCCTGGAAGAAGAAGATTAGCCGTCTGGCTGCATCTTAGCTCCTGACAGGAAGCTGCAGTTACGATAAATCTGGATAATTAGGTTTCTGCAGAAGCTCCAGCAGCAGGACGGAGAGAACAACACGCTGCAGTCGCTTAGATCTGTTACTGATCTTCTCAGCACCTCAGCACAAAGCCATCTGCTGCTGCCTGTGGCCCAGGAAGAACAGAACCAGAACCAGGCTCCCGCTGCGCACACTTTGACGTCTGGACCCAGAATTTCATCAAGACAAGAAAGACGAAGCCGACCGAAGGAGCAAAGTTCAGGTGTTTGTTGGATCAGCAGAGACCGACGGATCAGCGCTTCATCTGCAGCCATCGGAGCTCCGGTCAGAGGAGGACGAGCAGAACCGTCCGGACTTCATGCCGGGCCGAGCCTCGGAGATCCGATTAGGAGGTGCATCATCTGGAGGGAGCTTTGGAGTGGAGCCACTGCTCCTCAGCACCTAGAGGAGCGAGCTGAGGTGGTTCTGGCATCTCATTATTCACCAACTGGTTCTGTTGGAGCGACCCGCTGGGAGGACATTCTGGGTCAGAACCAAAACTTAATCAATAGACCATGCATCCTGAGAAGGAGCCAGAGAAAATCACTGAGGAGAAAGACGCCTGGTTCCTCCCCTGAGATAGGTACCTCCTCAAGGAAGGAAGGAAGGAAGGTAGGGAGGGAGGGAAGAGGGATGTAAGGAAGGAAGGCGGAAGGCATGAAGAGAGGAAGGAAAGAATGGAGGGAGGAATGGAAGGAAGGAGGAAGGAAGGAAGAGAGGGAAGGAAAGAATGGAGGGAGGAATGGAAGGAAGGAAGAAAGGATAGAAAAAAGGAATGGAGGGATGAAGGAAAGAAGGAAGGAATGAAGAGAAGGAAGGACAGGGGATAGAAAAAAGGAAGTGAGAGAGGGAGGAAAGGAAGGAAGGAGGAAAGGAAGGGTGAGAGGAAGGAGGGAAGGAAGGAAGGGCAGAAGGGCGGAGGAAAGAAAAGCTGGAAGGAAGGAAGGAAGGAAGGAAGGAAGGAAGGAAGGAAGGAAGGAATGAAGGGATGAAGGAAGGAAGAAAGGAAGGAAGGAAGGGAGGGAGTATGGAACGACGAAGGCATGAAGAGAGGGAAGGAAAAAATGGAGGGAGGAATGGAAGGAAGGAGGAAGGAAGAAAGGAAGGGAGGGAGGGAAGAGGGATGTAAGGAAGGAAGGCGGAAGGCATGAAGAGAGGAAGGAAAGAATGGAGGGAGGAATGGAAGGAAGGAGGAAGGCATGAAGAGAGGGAAGGAAAGAATGGAGGGAGGAATGGAAGGAAGGAAGAAAGGATAGAAAAAAGGAATGGAGGGATGAAGGAAAGAAGGAAGGAATGAAGAGAAGGAAGGACAGGGGATAGAAAAAAGGAAGTGAGAGAGGGAGGAAAGGAAGGAAGGAGGAAAGGAAGGGTGAGAGGAAGGAGGGAAGGAAGGAAGGGCAGAAGGGCGGAGGAAAGAAAAGCTGGAAGGAAGGAAGGAAGGAAGGAAGGAAGGAAGGGATGAAGGGATGAAGAGAAGGAAGGAAGGAAGGGAGGGAGTATGGAACGACGAAGGCATGAAGAGAGGGAAGGAAAAAATGGAGGGAGGAATGGAAGGAAGGAGGAAGGAAGAAAGGAAGGGAGGAGGGAGGGAGGGATGGAAGGAAGGAGGAAGGAAGAAAGATAAAAGAAAGGAATGGAGGGATGAAGGAAAGAAGGAAGGGATGAAGAGAAGGAAGGAGAGGGGATAGAAAAAAGGAAGTGAGAGAGGGAGGAAAGGAAGGAAGGAGGAAAGGACGGGTGAGAGGAAGGAGGGAAGGAAGGAAGGGCAGAAGGGTGGGAGGAAGGAGGAAAGAAAAGCTGGAACAAAGGAAGGAAGAATAAGTGGATGGCATGTTGCCGCGGTGTTGATGTTTTTTTGCGTTTTTACTTCCCATCTTTGCAGCTTATGAGAACCAAACCAGAAAATCTGCTTAAACGTCAGTTTCCTGACCAGGACGGCTGAAATTTAATTACATTAACTCTTAGTTTTTGTCACCGATCTCGTTAAATCGGCACGGTTTCAAAGTGTAGACGTGTCCTCGGACATAAAAGTGTACTCAGCAGCAGAAACTTTGCTGGGATGGACCAGCAGAACCAGGGATGGACCAGGTTCTGCTGGTCCATCCCTGGTTCTGCTGGTCCATCCCTGGTTCTGCTCTAATCGTCAGCTTTAGTCTGGCTCCACCAGAACCTGCGTTAAAGTCCCACCGGACTGTCGACAGCAGCTTAGCTAGGTCGGCTAAGCCTCCAGTCAAACAACAACATCAACGTGACCTTTGACCTGAACATCCTCTCCAGGTGATCCAGGACTGGGACTCTTTCACTCCAGATACTCGGCTTCACATTTTATAAAGCAGTTTAAAACAACCAAGACTGCAGCAAAGTGCTGCACGAATGAAAGACGAAACATTTAGAACATAAAAGTGTAAGAACAGAAAGTTAAAAACAACAATAGAATGAATAAAACAGTAAAGCATCGAGCAGGAGCGTAAGAGTGGAACAGCTCAGAGGTCTAAACTCAAACACCCTGTTGGATTTGTAAAGTGTCCTTGTGTGCTCTGAAAGGCCCTTTCAAATAAAATGCATTATTATTATAATTATTAGCCACATTAGCCTCCAATAGCTTTACAGTTAGAGTAAAGGAGGGGAGAGACACCCAGAATATCCTCAACCCCAGACTGTGACCATGATGATGATGATGAAGTCTTCATGAGCTGAACCACAAAAGGCTGTGAATTCTGTCTTTAAATGAGGAAAAAGTAGAAAAATAAGCTAAAAAACTCAGGTTTGGATCCAGGAATGTACCGTTTTATTAACTCAGAGAGTCCAGACTGGACTTTTAGGTTTTTTGAGATGATGGATTCAGCCAATCGTGCAGCGCGGCGGTCTTACCGATGGCTGTTTCCGGCATGGCGAACAACGTCTTCTCAGTGGCGACTCGAAAGCGTCCATGAACCGACAGTCCGACGCCCTGCAGGAGCGCAAACACAGACGGAAACCCGACAAGTATCAGAACCAGAAGCTCCAGCTGGTCAGACACAAAAGCCTCACAGTTAAAACATGAACTTTGAAAGAAATGACAGAAACAGAAGGTTTGTAATAGAGGTCGACCGATATTTTTGTGACCGATATTTGTGTCTTTTCCTGTATCGGCTGATCCGCGCATGCGTTCGCCGATCCGTTTGTGCATTTACAAGCCGTGCCATGACATCACATGAAGCGCATGCATTGCTGCTCCCCCATTGGCAGAGAGTGATGCTGTAAGACTGGGTCCTGACAAGGTACCGTATTGTTCGGACTATAAATTGCTCCGGAATATCAGTCGCATCAATCAAAAAATGCGTCATAGACAAGAAAAAAAACATAAAAGTCACACCGGACTCTAAGTAGCATTTATTTAGAAATTTATTTCTCACAATCCAAGACTAAAAACTGACATTTAATCTGGTAAACTGACTAGCTGAATCCACAATCAGCTGAATAATAAGGAACATACCTGGGAGGTTGAATCGAGTAAATTAGCATAACAAGCTACCGACTCTAACCCGGAAAGTTGTCGTTAGCGCTTTTCAACGTAACGGCCCGTTACGTTGAAAGTTGTTTAAGATGACCGTAAGTGCTAAACTAACAGTACGACAAGGATGTTTCAGAGCAACATAAAGCTTGCGTGCATCTGCGAAGTTGTAAACCGCCCGGACAACAGAGCTGTAAGCTAGCGCTAGCTGCTATTAGCTTCACAGACAGCCCAATAACAGGGTTCAGTCAAGGTCTGTTTCCTTCGAACTATGTAAGTCGCACCTGACTATAAGTCGCAGGATCGGCCAAACTATGAACAAAAAGTGAAAATACGGTACGTTTTCAGGCTTCAATGTAGTTTTAACGGTCTAATTCAGCTGTATCTGGAAAGTCTGTCTGTCTCACTGAGAGCAGGAGGGAACAGTAGTGTGCGTTTGTTCCCATGAACAATAAAAATAATTACCAATCACTACGCGTTCAGCATCTAACTTTACATAAAAAATATCCGTATTGCAGCGGTGGTCAGTGATTTTTCTCCCCACTGAACTAAAGAAGCTCTTTTCTCGCTGTGACACGTTCATCAAGTCCTGCGTACCTTTTAAACTGATGGTTAACATTAGCTGGTTTAAACGCAAACACGTTTGTTATCACAGTGTCATTTTTATCATGTAAATGGAAGAAGAAAAAAAAGTATCGGCCTCAAGAAACTGCCAAGAAAAAATAATAATCGGCGGTGCATACTGGGTATCGGTCGATCTCTAGTTTTAGGCTTATCTATGAGAGCCCATTCAGCTCCAGTACATAATGTTTGTTCCCACTTCTAATTCCCTGTCAGATTTCCTTCATCTGCTGGTGAGATCGTTTTAGGTCTTTGTCTTTTTGGTTGTTGAATTAATTTGTCATCAATATATCAGCATGGACAAGAACCGAACAGAGAATAAATGAAAAAACACCCAAAGACTCTCAGAAAGCCTGGAGAAGCGGTAATGAAGAGCAACTATGAGTCTGGAGATCCAGAATGAGCAGCTGTTAGTTAGCGGCCAACAAGACGAGCAGCGAGCGAAGACCCGGTTCTGTTAGACAAACCAACAGAGAGTTAAAAATAACCGGAGCGTAAACATCTTTTAACCGGTCGTTGACCTCCAGGAGACTCTGGACGTCATCATCAACTCTTAGCTGGTCCAGAGGACAGAACCAGAGTCAGAGTCAGCGTTGGAGGAATCTTTAGAACCTGTGCAGTGTCTGAACTGTTTTATTGTTTTATTTATTTTAGACTATTTCTGAGAATTGAATTAAAAAAATATATATACTTGTTTTAAATTATACATTTAAACAGTTCAAGACTTAAAATATCCAACAAATGTACTAATTGTGAACATATAGAGAATAATCATCTTTAAGGATGCACGATATGTCGCCGTTCGGTATCGGTATATATATATATACTTATCGGTATCGGTCTGGTATAACTGGGCCGATATTAACAAACAATGTTTATTTCCACCTTGTTGGGTTTTTATTGAATGATGTGAAGTTTCTGATCAGATCCAAAAGGAAAACACACAAGTTTACAATAAAACCAGCTCTGGGGCCGAGGGCCTTGCTCAGGGACCCAGAGTTAGAGAGTTGTGAGTTAGATCCCATCCTGACCATGAAATAAAAATGGAAACAAATAAAAACTCATTTTGGATTTTGGCCAGAAGTTTCTGGAAGGAATGAATTTGTGGGTTAAATACCAGAGCAGCGTTTTTTTAAAGGGGCCCAGAGAGCAGGGAGATGTTCAGGCACCATATAAGGACACGTCTGGTCCTCCCGCTGCAGAGACGGAGGACAGGCCTCACGTCTCTGCTTTAATTTACAACCTGCTGAGGGAAGAACTGGAGCCAAACCAGAACCAGAGTTCTGGAGGGTTCTGTGTGATGTGGACACGGACTCCAGGAATGAATGACTTCTGTTTGAAAACAGAGCGTTTCCTTTCAGCACCAGTGCTGCTCAGGCTCTGGAAGACGAACGCAGCATCAGCGCCGACACCGGCCTCAGGCTCCGGCCTCAGGCTCCGTTTTGGCGCCGGCTCGTCGTCGTCATGTCATCAGGATGTGTTGAAATCCGAACGTTAGCCAGAGGTCAGAGTTTACGGCCGCACAGCTCTGCACAAACACCCATCAAACATGCAGCTGCAGCTTTGTGACCTCGTTACATCAGAGGGAAGAGGTCTGACTGGAGCTCGGGCCGTGTTCGTGTGTCTCTGACCCGCTGATGTGTCGGCCTCCGCTCTCTGGCAGCTTGTAGGAGGCGTCGCTCGCTGTGAGCCAGGAACAGATCTGGGAACAGGGACTCTGGTGCCTGGTGGGCCTTTCCATTTTAAGAACTGGTCTGTTTCTGTTAAACAGCAGCAGAGGTGACCCCTGACAGCTACGTGTTTTGTGATGGGAGGAGGCTCAGCGCACGCGTCACATTCACAAACGTCCTTCCAGCTGCTTTGTTCCTCCACTGTTCCTGAGCAACAGAAACCTGCTGCAGGTTCTGACAGACGCCCGACTCTCACAGTCAGAAACCTGCTCGCTTCGGGTCAGCGGTTCCGGTTTAATGTTCAAACCAAACCTCTCTGCTGGAGGAAAAATCCAGCAGCAGCAACAACTGTTTAGTCACCTCCGGTTTCCTCCAATCAGAGCCCACCTTCCCCCAGGCTGCAGGTGAGCCTGTACTGACACCTGCTGGCCTGTTTAATCATTGCAGCTCCTTCTTTAGGACATCTACTTATGAAGCTTGATATTAGACTGATCGGGATGAATAAAAGAAATGAAATAAAGAGAGTTAAACTCACCCCTCCCATTGTTATCCCATCTATAATGGCGATATACGGCTTTCTGTACGACCCTAACAAGAGGAAATAAGCCAGAAAACATCTGTCAGAGGCTGGAAATGGTCCACTTTATAACTATAAAGCTAAAGCACAGTTATAATACCATCAGATTTAATCCCGATAAAACAGTCTGTGATATACGCAGCTGAATGTGAAATGCTGGAGCAGACCTATAGCATTGTTCAGGATGTATTCCTCACGAAAGAAGTCCTGCGCCAGGGAATCCCCGACCTTCCCTGCTTCTGTGACCGCTGGGAGTGAAAACAATCAGAGCAAGGCGGCAGAATAAAGTAGAAATCCTGTGAAACCGACGCGGCCCTGAGGGCGACCTCTCACCTCTGATGTCTCCTCCAGCACAGAAAGCTTTCCCCCCTGCGGCTCTGATGATCACTAGGTCCGTCTCAGGGTCAGTTTCCCACTTCTGGAAGCAAAGTAACCAATAAAAACACAAATATTCAGCTTCAAATGATGAAGAACGGAACTTGGTGTTAGTTTAGATTAGATTAAAATTAAAAATAACAGTAGCTTGAGTAAATCTCACGTAAAGAACATCACGGTTCTCGTCCTCTCAGCCGTGGATAAATACCAAATAACCTGAACCCAGAAGCTTCGGCTGCAGCTTGTAACGTTTAAAAGGGTTTACAGGACATAAAGCAGCTCAGGTAAAAGTTCATATTATCTAATATAAGCTGCCTTCTGGCAGGCTGACTACATGTAGATTTACCCAGAGCTCCTGGTACTGCCGGGCCCGGCTTGTGTGGAAAGACAGGCTCAGATTTGACAGAAAAACCCTTTAGCTGCTGTCAGACAGGAACGTAGAGAACGCAGCTCCTATTGGCGTCATTTATCGGCGCTCTGGTCAGGGAAGAACTAAAGATTTCCATCATTTCTGCTGTAGATGCTCTCTGTGTCTGCTGGGTGTCTGTGTGCGAGGACAGCACAGACTAAGTCCAGCTATGGAGGACATATAACGGTAACTTAGGCCTTTGTGTCTCCAATCGCTTTAAACTTCACTATGAAACTTTTGACCTGACTTCAGACGTGAGGACATTAACTGAAGGCTGAAGCTCCGCCCCTTAAAACCACCAGGATCCACTCAGGAGGTTCTGCTGCTGGTTTTGGACGGGAGAGCAAAGACGTCCAGAGAAGCTGCAGCTTTAATAATAAAATAATTACATGAATGAACCAAAGGTACACACTTCCATACATTATTTTAACAGCTATACTATTATTGTTATCTAGTCAACCGTTTTGCCAAACAAGGCAAAAAAACAATTAGATGATTTATTCCTCTAAATGAGGGCTGAATTGTCCCCTACTGGTTGGTTTTGCCCTAATAAGCAAGTTAAAGTTAAGCTTGTTATAGTGTAACTAAATATATGTTTTGCTCCTAAAGCTGCAGTAGGTAACTTCTGTATAAATGTATTTTTAAAATGTATTTGTTAAAACCGTCCTAGCAGTAAAATCTGTGAAAAATAATCAAAGTGGAGGGGGAGGGGGGGGGGGGCTATAAGCTGGTTCAGTCAGTTATCTCTAAACTCTATATTTAGTTTTTTTGTGTGTGTCCTGTCTGGCAGTGTAGCATTAATAATTGTTGTGTTAATGCCAAAAAGAGCCCAACAGATTTTACTTTCACACGTGGAGCCTTACTGCTTTCATCAGAGAGCTCCGTTTGATCTATATATGGAAGACGCTTTATTAGATGCTGGGACTATTTTAATGTTAAATGGACACAAAAGCAGGAAGGGAGGAGAGAGAAAAAGACGAGAAAAGGCGAAATGATCTGCTGAGAGGGAGAAAATGTGAAAAAAATAGAGGAGAGGAAACGTAGAGAACGATATAACATCCTCCGAGTCTGCTTCTACACCTGCAGAGAGAAATAAAAAGAACAGAAGCAGCCCTACTGCAGCTTTAACCAGAAATATCCCTGTGCCTTTAAAAAACACACTGCAGCGGGATTGAAAGTTGAGTATTTTTTATTTTGTTAGTTTGGCTCAGAGTTTGCTGTAAACCTGCATGGTTCTATATTATCATTATAGCACTGAAGGAGATTTGTGTGGTACAGCAGGTTTGCAGCTGACTAACGAATCCCTGCCGGACAGATGATGGACGCAGGTTAGGGAGAGGGAGAGGCAAGTCTCTCCGCTCAGAAAATCTCCTTTTCAAGCAGCTGAACCTCCCTGGAATCGGTCTTGATCAACAGCTACTCACATGTTGGCTGCTTTTACAATCAGTCCCTCACCGACCTGTGAATCCTAAACTCAAATTATGAAACAGTTACCTGGAGTCTGCCCCTTTTCTTTAACTGAATCAATAAAAAAATCCCAAACACGACGCAGTTCAACAGAAAGAAAACTTAAGTGATCTCCAAATAACTTTTAGTTGACAATATTAGACTGAAACTGTGAAATACAGCCAAAGTCCAGAGAAACAGTTTAAGAAATCCTCAGAAAGCCTGGAGAGCCGCTCAGTCGACCAGTTTAAAAGATCTCAGAAGGTCTGCAGCGGTGACGGAAAATCTAACCAGATGATCTGTGTGCAGAACTGTAACATAGATGGAAAACGGTCCGGAGGGAATTTCTGTTTTCTTTTAAATGAAACCGCCAGGATGTTTAACCATGAAAGGGACTCGTGTCTGTGTGCGGACGGAGTCAGAACAGATGGTTCTGCCCACCTTCAGCTGAGGGTAGATCTGGCGGATCATGCTCAGGTTGAGGGCGTTGAGGACTTTGGGTCGGTTCATGGTGATCACGGCGGCTCTGCCCGCTTTTTCCAGGAGAACCTCCGGCTCCACGTGACTCGACATCTGGTGGGAAACAGAAATATTTGACGTTGACGCCCCACGAGGAAACATCCCTTTAATACTCTGAGCTCAGCCTGAACTGATAGACTGGAAATTATGTATTTATTACAGCTAATTACTAAGATCCAGCAGCTGCATAACTTCAGGCGGAAAACAAGATTTTCTGCTGTTTTATAGATGCAAAAAGAGTTTTAATACTGACTGAGATGTTTTTCTCCTTTTTTTAAAAATAACAAATAGTTAAACCTACCACAGAGTTGCCAGTAGACATATTAATATCTAAATATAACAGCAAAGGTAACAAAGCTTCTTCGTTCAGCAGCAACAGTCGGTGGCCAGGGGTCTCCAACCCCAGTCCTGCAACTTTTACCGCTGCAACAGAGCTCAGTCAAATGGGTGAAAGACCTGCGGAGCAGAAGGTAACAAACCACCCAGTCGATTCATGCTGGAACAGGGATGCATCTAAAAGCTGCAGGTAGGCAGCTCTCCAGGTCTGGAGACCTCCTAAGACGATGAAATTCTCTATTCTGTTTACTCTCCGTCTTCTTAAACCTCCAGCCGCTCACTGGCTTCTGGTTCTGCTGGAGATAATTTCCTTCCTGTTAAAAGGGAGTTGTTCTTTTCCACTATGGCCACGTGCTTGCTCTGTGTGTGGAATCTGGCTTCGACTCGTGTTGTTAGTCTTGTATCACATTTAGCACCAGACTGGCCTGTGTGTCATTATTGTTGTATTAGTTTGAAGCTGATTTATTGGACCTGTTTCTCATGTAAAATGCCTGGAGATGACGTTTGTTGCTGCATAAACAAACAGAATTGAATTGAATTTAAATTTGAAATCAATGTGGAAATACTGAACCCTTAGATAGAAATTTAAATGTCAGCAATATTTTGCCTGTTTATACTAGACATGCACCGATCAATCAGCCAATTTTTCCTATATTGGCCCTGAATGTTGATCAGCAGGTCAGATACTGAAAAAATTAAATCTCCTGTTCATTAAATTCTTCAAAAATGTTTAAACACATTAACAAACATGTTATCGAAGGCACTTTTAATACAAATCTGACACATCTGAGCGTTGGAAACAGATGCAATATTAAATAATATTGTAACTCCTTTTCTGGTATTAGATTGAAAATTGGAAACTCTATCAAAGACCTTGGAGCACATTTATGTGGTTATTTTACACCTAAATATGGAAATAAAGCAAAGTTTGCACACAAACTTAACAGTTATTGACTCATAATTATTAGATCACTTGATCAGATAATTTTACAGTAATTGTTTGTGTTTCCTGATGACGCAGAATGAAAGAGATGAAGATGCATCAAGAGAAAGGGCTTTTCAAACATGCTCCATCAAATAGATTAGTGAGGTGTTGATCTGCTGGGTTTGGTTTTCTCCAAATAGAATGCTGTGCTTATATAATTATTTTCCACCTAAATGTTGGAATAAAGCAAAGTTTGCACAAACAGGCTTGTATGCAGTATAGTCTAAGTTCACTGGGTATCGGTACCGGTCAGTGAAGCTGGATCGGTGCATCTTCAGCTGATACTCACCATGTGAGCCTGGATTCTCTGCAGTCTGCAAAGAGGCTTCAGTCTAAAGAAAACAGCGAAGACCATAATAACTGAACACATAATAATAAAACATATTTACATAATTAATCTATTTATCTTATCACACCACAAAAGACGCATAACCAGCCAAACTCTTCCACTTTATTACACCGATTAGGCAGAACATTATGACCTCCTGTTATCTTCCTGGTGGCGTCATTAGGGGGAAATGATCAAGGTGTCTATTGTGGAGTTAAATAAAAGTAATAAAAGCAGAGAGCTTTAGGAGCTGATGAAGGAACCTGCTGGTCATAATGTTTTGCTGCTTAGTGCAGCAGCTCCACTTTGACTCTAACATGATCCACAAAGCTGAGCTACACCACAAACACGAAAACTACGTCTTCTGGCGTTCAAAGTAAACCTTAATTCGGGTTAAAGGTCAACCGGCTGCTACGGTGACCTCCACTTCCTGTACACCACCCACAGCTTCCGCTGACGACACGTACCTGCAGGCAGAAGTCAGAACCGTCAGTGGCATTTTGATGAAGATGATCTGTGTGAGCGGCCAGAAGCTGCGCTTTCACAGAGCTTCCTGTTTCACTGTTTACTTCTTCTTCTTCTTGGGTTTATTGGCGGTTGGCAAACATCTGTTCGGTGCGCATTACCGCCACCACCTGGTGAGGAGTGTGGGTCAGCCTGGCAATGTGTATTTCAAAATATGCTTGAATATAGATATCATTATATATGTAAAATATCAATTTGTAAATACTAAATCCTCCCAATTAGTTCTGTTATTATTAGATATTTCAATAAATATTGATAAGACTAAGACAAAATGTCCGCCAGGTCATATTTTATCAGAATCAAGTTTATTGCCAAGTAGGTTTGCACTTACAAGGAATTTGACTTGGTGTTGATGGTGCAGACAAAACATAAAATAATAAGGCAGTGTCCAGTTTCACTGGCGGCTCTTGGCCTTGTTCATAAGGCCGGTAGCAGATGGGAAGAAACTGTTGTTGTGGCGTGAGGTTCTGGTCCTGATGGACCTCAGCCTCCTGCCAGAGGGAAGTGACTGAAATAGTCTGTGACTGGGGTGAAGGGATCAGCCACAATCTTCCTGCACGCCTCAGAGTCCCGGAGGCGTGCAGGCAGGGTCCGAAATTAACACTCGCCAAATGCGAGTAAATTTCCCGTTTGGCGAGTGAATTTCAGAGGGCTAGCTGCCACATGACGAGTAAATGTTTGTACCAAATAAATTAAAAATGACACAAAAATAACAAAACCCATCTGGGCTGCGGATGATCTGTTCACAGCTCTGTCCATCCAGAGCTCAGTCTAGACCCACCTTCTGCGGAGCAGGTTCAGCTTCTTTCACATTCAGAACCAGTCATGGCTGCACGCTGGATCAGAAAACAGATCTGCTAACCAGATACAGTCTAAAACTCCAATTAGTCTGTTTACACGTTTCGTTCTTATTTATTCTGCATTTTTTTTAACTACATGCGTTGTGTTTCTGTGCTTCACCGCTCTTACTGCGCCAACCCCCCCTCGGAGCCAAGGGCTTTTATCAGCGGCCAGAGGATTTTACCCTCACGCGCAGCGCACGAGGGTAAAATCCAGCAGCTGGATCAGCGTAAAGACGCAGCGTGAACCCTGCGTGCTTTAAGTGTTGCAGCTGAGGGGAAAATGTTGGACTGTATAGGCTTGATGAAACTCCGCCTCATTCACAAATAAAACCAACATGGATAGAATAATGATAATCTGTAGTGTTTTTTATTGCCTGGATGTAAATGTGATAATTCTTATTGTGTCTTTTATAATCAACTACAATATTTTCTTATGAAAGTCCGGAAACAAAGATTTCTCCTCCAGGGTCCAGTCAGCCACGCCCCCAACCACGCCCCCGAAAATTAACATAATGTCACTCTTAATTTTTATAAAAGTTGAGGTCTGGTCAGGATTAATATTTTGGCCGGTAAAAAATATGCCTGGCCGGTTGATTTTTACATCTACCGGCCAACTTGGCCGGTGAATCAGGAAGTTAATTTCAGACACTGCGTACAGGTCCTGGAGAGATGGAAGATTGCGGTCAATCACCTTCTCTGCAGACCTGATGACACGCTGCAGTCTGCCCTTGTCCTTAGCGGTGGCACCAGCGTACCAGATGGTGATGGAGGAGGTGAGGATGGACTCAATGATGGAGGAGTAGAAGTGCACCATCATTGTCCTTGGCAGGTTGAATTTCTTCAGCTGCCTTCAGCAGGAAGTACATCCTCTGCTGGGCTTTCTTCCTCTCTGCAGTATGTTGAACTTGTGACCTTTGACCCCTCTCCAGTTGTAGGGCGGCAGCAGCTACTTCTCCAAGGTCATTGCTGATGCTCTTTTATAGAAGTGATTTTATTGATAATCAGACATTTGTACATCTGATTGGTCAGAATCTGGCTGCATCTCATTAATGCCTATATGGAAACAATAATGGTGCACGGTTAAACTTCATGTTTCAGAGGATTGAGCCTTGACCTCCATTACTTAAAGGAAATGTTTTTGAAATGTATGCACAGAAATATGTAAGATATAACCCTCTACAGTCTGAACTGACTCAGTACTTTGCTCTTTAAAGAACTGATTAAAGCGTTGAAACTTTACTCTCTGAAGTCTTGACTTGATTTGTGAGTCAGAAGTAAAGCCTCCGCAGCCTTGGTAAATATTCCCATGAATCCTTAGATTGGAACTTTGCCCCTGAAAGCATGACTGCAAGCACATTTAATCAGATAATGTGGCAATACCAGCTTGTGTTTCCTGATAACGCTGAATTAATGAAGGAAAGGGCTTGTCAGACGTGCTCCATCAAGTAGAATGTGTGAGAATGATGACATGCTGGGTTTGGTTTTCTCCAAATAGGCTGCTGTCACCTCTACATCTCATCTCTGCACGTAGGGACTTACTGCCACTGCTGCCTGGCAGCAAGAAGGTCCTGGGTTTGAATCCTGTTCTTTCTGCGTGGAGTTTGCATGTTCTGCTTGTGCATGCAAGGGTTCTTGCTGGGTACTCCAGCTTCCCCCAACAGTAAAACACATGGCTGTTGTTTAATTGGTCTTTCTGAATTGCCTTTAGATTCAAGTACTGTATGTGTCTCTGTGTTGCCCTGTCCACGCGTACCCCGTCTCTGCTATATCTCTGACCAAACTGGTCCAAAAAGAAGTTGTACTTGGTTTTTACAATGACTTTAGGGCAGTGAACCACTAATACTTCAGTTTTCTGAACTCATACAAATGCAGGAGCTTAGGAGAATAATCACAATGCAGCTTGATGTGTTTAAACCAGTTTTTCTGATGCAACGTTGACCTTTACGGTGAACTTGTGTAAATGGGCGTTCCTCGGCGTTAACAACTCACTGATTACTGATTGCTGAGGTTAACAAAACAAGATAAAAGTACAGTAGAAACAGGGTGTGATGCTCTACTTTAACCTAGTTGGGTTCTGCAAGTCTCTCCTGTACAAACTAGGAAGATGAGGTGGAAAATAAATATATAACAAATACTTTTATTGCCCCACAATGAGGAAATTCAGGCGTGACAGTGGGTGGCAATGAAATAAATTTATTGACATTCATCGTGCACTGAAATGACTTTTTTCCAGCTCAGAAAGCCACAGCAAACACATCCAGGATCAGGTTTTTCTTAGTTCAGTAGTTTTTTCAGACAGGAACCAGATCAGGTGCCTCTAATGGGTTTAATTGACAACATCTCTATGCTAGAAAATAACAAACTCAGAATGTAGAAGGACGCAGGACCCTGAGAACTGATGGTTCTTCCAGATTTAAGAATGTTTCCATTTAATCCGAGTCGCTGCTGCTGCTGCTGGAGCTGCTGGAGGACTGAGAGAGACACAGAAAACAGGTTCAGGCTCTCAACATTGTTAGATCTGTTTCACGTAGAGCTAGATCTAACAGTCTGTCGCTGATCATCTCTTGGCGTTTAGGTTGTAACTTTGTGCGAAACCTTTAAATTCAGAGTGAAATTATTTATTTTGGGGCAAATAAGCGGCATCGAAAGGAAAACCTTCTTACCCCGTGGCCGTCCTTTCCCTTCTTGTGGCAATGGCTGTGTTTGTGGCCATGCTTGTCCTTGTCCTTGTCCTTGTGCTTGTGCTTGCCCTTGCCCTTGTCCTTGTGTTTTTTCTTATCTTTGTGTCGATCTCCTTGGCACTGACCCTTGCACTGACTCTGGCACTTTAGGGGGCATTGTCCGGGACCGGAACCGTGTCCAGGTCCGTGTGCATGTCCCGGATGTCCAGCTACAGGAGGGCAGTTCGACATAGGCGGAGGGAAAGCAGGGTTACTTCCTGGCATCTGCTGAGGATGGTTGGGGTACCCACCTGGGTACTGGTTCCCTAGACCCCAGAAAGGACCAGAGTGGGTCATTGGACATTACAAAAATGAATGATAAATAGTTTTAATCCGAACTGGGCTTACCCTGATTCTGGCCGTACATTCTGAGAAATCCACTGAGTCTACAGGTTCTGAAAGAGAGAAAACAGGTGTTTAAATCAGGTGTTCCACATTAAAGGAACGACCCAAACAGAGAAAGTTTCAGACCTGGTTCAGAACCAGCGGTTCCAGAGGATCTCCTGATTCAGCTGAAACCTGCAGCCTCTTTTATGCCCTGCTGCACCTCATCAGGGCAGGTCTTTACTGCCTACATGACCTACATGAGACGCTGTATAATAATTAACTTTAACCATCTCCTTGGTGGGAACCCTCCTCCTAACTGTCGCTGGATTCTTCTGTGCATTTTTATTTAGTGTCAGTTTTAATCTTTTTAATGTGTTTAAAAACGTTATTTTCAGGGTAGACAAGAACCGTGGAGGAGAGAGTTTGGATTTATTTTCTCGGGTCCAAACAGGCTAAAACTGATCCACACGCTCAAATATGAACAAAGCCTTCAAAATTTGCTTAAACGTCCCTCTGGACCTCTCCCTGGGCTGCCACCTTACCGTGGTGGAGGGGTTTGAGTGTCCCAATGATCCTAGGAGCTATGCTGTCAGGGGCTTTAAGCCCCTAGTAGGGTCACCCAAGGCAGACAGGTCCTAGGTCAGGGACCAGACAAAGCACAGCCCAAAAAGCCCCTTATGATGAGTACAATTATTGGATCTCGTGTTCCCTCGCCCGGACGCGGGTCACCGGGGCCCCACTCTGGAGCCAGGCCTGGAGGTGGGGCACGTTGGCGAGCGTCTGGTGGCCGGGCTTTTGCCCATGGAGCCCGGCCGGGCTTAGCCCAAAGAGGCGACATGGGTCCCCCTTCCGATGGGCTCATCACCTGTCGGAGGGGCCAAAGGGGTCGGGTGCATTGTGCAACGGGTAACAGTAGAGGGCGGGGGGCTTGGCGTTCCGATCCTCGGCTGCAGAAGCTGGCTCTTGGGACGTGGAATGTCACCTCTCTGGTGGGGAAGGAGCCTGAGCTCGTGCGCGATGTTGAGAGGTTCCGACTAGAGATAGTCGGGCTCACCTCGACGCACCGCTCTGGCTCTGGAACCAGTCTCCTTGAGAGGGGCTGGACATTCTTCCACTCTGGAGTTGCCCCTGGTGAGAGGCGCCGAGCTGGGGTGGGCATACTTGTTGCCCCTCATCTCGGTGCCTGTACGTTGGGGTTCTCCCCGGTGAACGAGAGGGTGGCCTCCCTCCGCATTTGTGTGGGGGGACGGGTTCTGACTGTTGTTTGCGCTTATGCGCCAAACAGCAGTTCAGATTACCCACCCTTTTTGGAGTCCTTGGAAGGGGTACTGGAGAGTGCCCCTCCTGGGGACTCCCTCATTTTGCTGGGGGACTTCAAGGCTCACGTGGGCAATGACAGTGGGACCTGGAGGGGCGTGGTTGGGAGGAATGGCCCACCTGATCTGAACTCGAGTGGTGTTTTGTTGTTGGACTTCTGTGCTCGTCATGGATTGTCCATCACAAACACCATGTTCAAGCATAAGGGTGTCCATATGTGCTCTTGGCACCAGGACACCCTAGGTCGCAGTTCAATGATCGACTTTGTTGTCGTTTCATCTGACCTGCGGCCGCATGTCTTGGACACTCGGGTGAAGAGAGGGGCGGAGCTCTCCACCGACCACTACCCGGTGGTGAGTTGGCTCCGATGGCGGGGGAGGAAGCCGGTCCAAACGTACTGTGAGGGTTTGCTGGGAACGTCTGGCGGAGTCCCCCACTAGACGGAGCTTTAACTCCCACCTCCGGGAGAACTTTAAACACATTTCCCGAGGGAGGCGGGTGACATTGAGTCTGAGCGGACCATGTTCCGCGCCTCTATTGTTGAGGCGGCTAGTCGGAGCTGTGGCCGCAAGGTTGTCGGTGCATGTCGCGGCGGCAACCCTCGAACCCGCTGGTGGACACCAGCGGTGAGGGAAGCCGTCAAGCTGAAGAAGGAGTCCTACCGGGCTTTTCTGGCCTGTGGGACTCCGGAAGCAGCTGATGTGTACCGGCAGTCGAAGCGGCAGGCGGCTCGGCTGGTCACCGAGGCAAAAACTCGGGCGTGGGAAGAGTTCGGAGAGGCCATGGAGAAAGACTTCCGTACGGCTTCGAAGTGATTCTAGTCCACTATCCGGCGTCTCAGGAGGGGGAAGCAGTGCAGTACCAACACTGTTTACAGTGGGGGTGGTGTGCTGCTGACCTCGACTCGGGACGTCGTGCGTCGGTGGGGGGAATACTTCAAAGACCTCCTTAATCCCACCAACATGTCTTCCATTGCGGAAGCAGAGCCTGAGGACTCTGGGTCGGGTTCTCCCATCTCTGGTGCTTAGGTTGCCGAGGTTGTTAAAAAGCTCCTCGGTGGCAAAGCCCCGGGGGTGGATGAGATTCGCCCTGAGTACCTTAAGGCTCTGGGTGTTGTGGGGCTGTGTTGGTTAACGCGGCTCTGCAACATTGCGTGACATCGGGGGCAGTTCCCCTGGATTGGCAGACTGGGGTGGTGGTCCCCCTATTTAAAAAGGGGGACCGGTGGGTGTGTTCCAACTACGGAGGAATCACACTCTTAAGCCTCCCTGGTAAGGTCTATTCAGGGGTTCTGGAAAGGAGGGTCCATCGGATAGTCGAATCTCGGATTCAGGAAGAGCAGTGTGGTTTTCGTCCTGGCTGTGGAACACTGGACCAGCTCTACACCCTCAGCAGGATCCTGGAGGGGGCATGGGAGTTTGCCCAACCAGTCTACATGTGCTTTGTGGATCTGGGGAAGGCATTTGACCGTGTCCCCCGAGGGATCCTGTGGGGGGTACTCCGGGAGTATGGAGTACCGGACCCTTTAATAAGGGCTGTCAGGTCTCTGTACGACCGGTGTCAGAGTCTGGTCCGCATTGCCGGCAGTAAGTCGGACTCGTTTCCGGTGAGAGTTGGACTCCGCCAAGGTTGCCCTTTGTCACCGATTTTGTTCATAACTTTTATGGACAGAATTTCTAGGCGCAGCCAAGGTGTTGAGGGGATCCGTTTTGGTGGCCTTAGGATTGCGTCTCTGCTATTCGCGGATGACGTGGTCCTATTGGCTTCATCAGGGCGTGATCTACAGCTCTCACTGGAGCGGTTCGCGTGCCTCCAAATCCGAGACCATGGTCTTGAACCGGAAAAGGGTAGAGTGCCTTCTCCAGGTTCGGGAGGATGTGCTGCCCCTAGTGGAGGAGTTCAAGTTTCTTGGGGTCTTGTTCATGAATGAGGGGAAGATGGAGCGGGCGATCGACAAGCGGATTGGTGCGGCGTCTGCTGTGAAGCGGGCACTGGTTATTGGTTATTTCCAAAACCTGGTACGCTGGTGCCACCGCTAAGGACAAGGGCAGACTGCAGCGTGTCATCCGGTCTGCAGAGAAGGTGATTGGCTGCAATCTTCCTCCTCTCCAGGACTCTGAGGCGTGCAGGGAAGATTGTGGCTGATCCCTCGCACCCCAGTCATGGACTATTTCAGACACTTCCCTCTGGCAGGAAGCTGAGGTCCATCAGGACCAGAACCTCACGCCACAAGAACAGCTTTTTCCCATCTGCTACCGGTCTTATGAACAAGGCCAAGAGCCGCCTGTCACACTGGACACCGTCTCTCTCCCCCGTTCAGGACTTACAAGCTTCTGCGTTACATTAACGCACAGTCTACTGAATGTATATTACTTCTGTATATATATTGATTTTATTCAATTTTACTTTATTTTATTGTATTCTTATTTCTGTCTGCACCATCAACACCAAGTCAAATTCCTTGTATGTGCAAACCTACTTGGCGATTAAACTTGATTCTGATTCTGATTCTGTACCGATCCGTTGTGGTGAAGAGAGAGCTGAGCCAAAAGGCGAAGCTCTCGATTTACTGGTTGATCTACGTTCCTCCCCTCATCTATGGTCACGAACCCATCCATGTACGAGGAGAACATGCAACTCCATGCAGACAGATGCAGGTTTGGGATTTGAACCCAGAACATTTTTTCTGCAAGGCAACAGTGCAGCCTCTCTTCTACACAAAGTCCTCATGGTTATTTCCAAACATCTCCATCTTTGTCTCCTGAAGCTCTAAACCTCCGCCTTTAAATTTAAACCAAGCAGCTTGAATGAACTCTACAAATTCTGCCAAGCAGAGCAGTCCATTATCCGCCAGAAACTTGCTGATAGATTAGACCGCTGAAACTAACAGACGTTGAACCAGAACTTCTGGGTGTATTAATGTATTTGAACCTGTATGTATAATTCTGACCCCCTGTGATTTAGAGAAAATCCACAGTTAATTCAAACTTAAAAACCCAAACCTCGTTAGGGTTCTAACCCTTTAAACAGTTACAATAAATCAATAAAAGCTCCAAATTAACATGAACTCAACCCAACTGGAGCTGCACTTTTACAACAAAGATTTCTGCTTAGCTGTTTAATTTGTCTGGTCCATTAAAAGTAGAAAATGCAGACGCTTTCATTGTTGGAGAGGGAGACAGATGTGGGCACTCAGCAGTCAACACCTTGTATTAATGCTTAGTTCGACAGTTTCATGTTTCCAACCCAAAACGGGACAAACAGCGGACCGATCAGCCCCGGTTCTGCTGCAGAGAAAAGCTCTGAGATAACGATCAAAGTGCAAGATTTCTAAATGCGTCTCTGCAACAGCTGCTCGCTATTATTCCCAGAAGAAACACGTAACTAATAAAAGATATGAAGGTGATAAAAGCGGGACTGTACAGGTGAACTGGGTGTGGTAGTGTTGGTGAATAAAGGTCTCTGATTCAACCGTCCACAGAAACCAAAACACGATAAAAACCTTCAGATAAAGCAGAGAAACAGGAAGAAGGAGTTAAGAAGGAATATTTCAGGGGTTGCTTCTCAGATACCGAGGCCTGCAAAGAGTAAACTGTATGCTGTGCAGAGCCCTGCAAAAGTCTTCACACCCCTGAAACCTGTCCTCATTTGGTCAGGTTCCAGCAACAAATGTCCAGGTGCTTTACTGAGATCTTAGAAGATGGACCAAAACTTTTACGCTGTTTATTTGCAAATAAAACTTCGACCTTCAAATTCACAATTCTGCACTCCTTTGCGTTGGTCTGTCACATAAGAACCAGATGCTGGTGAAGATTCTCAGTCATTCAGGTCATGGTCATTCCAAAAAAAAAAGGGAAAAAAAGTAAAAGTATAAAAGTTAAATCCAGCTATAGGATTAATTCCGGCCAATCATCACCTTTAACTCTCACCCTCATACAGGTGATCAAAACATTGTTCCTTTAAGCCAGGCCAATAACAACCCTAACGACTCCTCGTTACAGAGGAGTGGACCAGTTTTGGTCCAGTCTGCTGTCTTAATGACTTTAACGACCGCCCATTACTAAGGGGTGGACCTGTTTCTGTTGAATCTGCATGTTATCTAAGCCATTACAAGGCCTTGGTTGGCAGGAGTATAAAGCTTGGTACTCCACATTACTCCAGACTTTTTGAATTGAGAAAGCTTCCTGGAGAGGAAGCGAAACGTCTTCTACTACGGAAAACAAGTCCAGTTGCCTTGTTTTTTACTTTTTATTGGAATAAGAACCAGACAAAATCTTCTGAGGTTTATGGTTGTATAACGCACCAAGATATGGGAAACTTTATGGGTGTGAGAACTTTTATGAGACACAATGATTAATTCTGATGACAGGAAAAGTTCTGGACCCAGGCTGGATGATGAGTTTTGGGTTTATATGGTCCACCGTAACAAGTGAAGGTCAACAGGCTCCAGGATGCCCTGCAGATACATGACCAGAACCAGAACCAGAACCAGATGATGAGATTACATGAGACCGTCTGGCTCAGTCTTGCAGCTTTGGACCAGCATGGGTTACAAAGAGGACCGGTGTCAGAACCAGAACCTTCTTAATGCAAGCTGAGAAAAATGCGACTCCACTGGTTCAAGTTGAACTTTTTCTTGCCGTGTAGTCCTACAGATGGAAACGGGTCTCATGGCTCACCATAAATCCCCTGAGTCATCAGAATCCCATTTAAACCCTGATCCAGTAAAGAACGGACCGCTGAGTGTTTCTGTCTCACAACCCGTTGTATCAAACCACCGGGTCATGTCACTTGGATGTCAGTCATGGCTCTATAGTCTCTGATGTTGGTCCTGATCATCCAGGGGGTGAAAAATCCAGACAGCGGTTTGCAGGACGGCTTGGCAGATTTGGACCGTCATTTATTTCCCTCTGGTTCTGTTTACTCACTGCTTTTCAATGAGTCAAGTCTTACATGACCTGCACATTAAATCTGAATTCTCCCTTAAAAAGGTTCGATTTACACCCAAAGATCAGTACAGCTAACCTGACAACAGCCAGCTGCATGTCGTTCCGCCTAGCTCCACTCACATACATCTGGGACACCGCCATAGGGATTGCCTTTACAGAAGGCTGGGCCTTATCAAAAATTCTTGCATATGATTGGATAAGCCACTTGTCTGTCATCTTTATTGACGTGCTATTTCAACCACTCACATCGAAGCTAACCCGTGACGCTGATGATAGCGACGCAGGAAAAAATAATAATAATAATAATAATAATAATGTGTTTGCGGCTCTAGTGGCACGCGTTTTATTGACAGTGAGCTGACAGGAAGAGGGGGGAAGACAGGCGGCAAAGCGCCGCGGGTCGGAGTCGATTCCGGGCCGACCACGTTGAGGACTAAAGGCCTCCTAACATAGTTAGCGCTAACCGCTCCGGGGCGCTTCCGCGTCGGCACGTCCGCTGGTCCCGGAAAACAAAACTTGCCAAATCCGGTCGAGAGAAGGGCGAAAACATCGTGTCCACCAACAAAAGCCTTCAGATGCGTTCTCTGATGTTCTTTTAATGAAACAATATTAGGTAGATTGGACAACACGGAAGAAATAGCAGCATCGACTAGCCGCCATTGCTATCAAAACAGTCTCACGTCATGGTCGCGTCTCCACTACGTCACATCTATGAAACTCCAGCCCTGCGTCCTGATTGGCCAGACCATAAATTTGGTTGGAGAAATCACTTGCTACCGGCGGTGTCCCAGATGTATGTGAGTGGAGCTAGGCGGAGCAACATACAGCTGGCTGTTGTCAGGTTACAGTACAGCAGCTGCAGGCTGCAGGAAAAGGCAGCCCAATCCCACATGAAACCCTCAGGAGAACCTTCAGAACTATGGATCAGAACCAGTTAGAAAAAATGGAATGAAAGTTTGACTGCTTGGAGGTAAATCTGGAAAAAACATCTGGATCTGAGAATTTAGGCTAAAGTAAAACTGATGTCAGCAAACCTTCTCACCCTCTGGGTGTTCAAGCATCAGAAAAAAATTAACAATGCATAAAAATAGAATAAAAGCATTAAAACTGACAGCGATAATTTGTTTGAATTGTATAGATTTTATTAGTAATCACTGCAAAGCACGAAATCCAACAATCTCTCATTCTGCCTTTGGATAAAATGAAAATAATTTACATTCTCAGAACCTCAGAGGCCTTTGTGTAAAAAGCCTTATTTTCATTGTGAGTCGTTGAATAAACTGATTACTGCAGATGCAGATGTTGGAGACGTCTCCATCTAATCCGAGTCGCTGCTGCAGGAGCTGCTGGAGGACTGCAGAGGGGGTGGAAACAGAAGCAGTCGTTATCTCTCTTTCTGACACTTAAATTTGACAGTACGTCACTGCAATGTCTACTCAGAAAACATCGTGCAGATAGGAAAACATCTACTTTTTAGCACGTCAAGCAAAGAAGTTAATCTCACCCTCTCACATTCCTTCCCCTTCTTGTGGCATTTGGTGTGTTTGTGACCACGCTTGTGTCTGCACCTCCGCTTGTCTCCATGTCCATGGTCCTTCCCACCACAACCGCCATGTCCATGTCCATGGTCCTTCCCACCACAACCACCATGTCCATGTCCATGTCCATGGTCCTTCCCACCACAACCACCATGTCCATGTCCATGTCCATGGTCCTTCCCACCACAACCACCATGTCCATGTCCATGGTCCTTCCCACCACAACCACCATGTCCATGTCCATGTCCATGGTCCTTCCCACCACAACCACCATGTCCATGTCCATGTCCATGGTCTTTGCCACCAATGCCACCACAACCGCCATGTCCGTGGCCATGTCCCCCTGAGGAAATTTTTTAAAGATGGTTTTAGGTTCAAGCAAATAACATGGAAAATCATCTAATCCGTTGCACATTTTCTGGCCAAACAGGCAGACAAATGGTCTTAATAAACATTTTTCAGGCTTTCTGAAGGTCTTTTAAGGTTTCTCTTTGGACTTTGGCTAATTTTCAGTAGCTCACTATTATCAGAGGAACTTGAGTCTGACCTTTGAATTACTTTATCCTAAAAAGTTTCCA
This sequence comes from Fundulus diaphanus, assembly GCA_037039145.1. NCBI lineage: Eukaryota > Metazoa > Chordata > Actinopteri > Cyprinodontiformes > Fundulidae > Fundulus > Fundulus diaphanus. Next base: position 55,501,813 of record CM073132.1, on the reverse strand, counting down.
TTTCTTTTGTTTATTTTGTTATTTTTAATTGACAAACATACCTCCACATTTGTACATTTTTAAAATTATTCTAATTAGCTTCAGTGTAAGTTACGCTATTAACTAAAAAGTATTTTTTTCCCTGGTGTCATGGATTTGGCCTTACTCTATAGTCTCTTATTCTGATTTTTGTTGTTATATTTTGCTTTGTGTGAATTTGCATGATTCCATTTTACACTTGGATTTCCTTACTGATTTTACTGGTGCAATAAAGCCTCAGGACGACAGATGTAAATTAGCATCTATGCTATAATCTGGCTCATTTACAATCTGTACAAGAGTATGATTGTTCATTAATGTGCACTGTCCTGAATAAATAAATAAATAAATAAATAAAAATAAAAATAAAAATAAAGGACGTTTCGATTCCTCTAATCTAAAGATAAATCATTTTGTTTTAAATATCGAAATAAAATCCAGCTCTTTGGGAAGTACAAATCAGAGGGAGATCAATGATTTAGCTCAGAGATAGGGTTCTTACCGTGCCCGTGTCGATCCATCTCACAGCTTCAGCCTCTGGCAGTTGCAACGTGCAGAAAATTCTGTCTCTAAAAGCAGAGATGGTGATGATGGTGAAACTTTAGAGGAAATAAAACAGAAATACAAAACTACCCTCCTGCTCAGATGGGCCCGTGTCTTACCTCAAAAAACCGCAGACGAAGGACCCTCAGCAGAGTTCTGTCCAGGTGAGCCGACCCACTGGCTTCTCTGGTACCTAGTGCTGTTTTTATGGGATCAATGACACACCTCTGAGCCCAACCTCTCTGCTTCTCCTGAACTCCGTGATCTCATCCTGTTTGCCGTAAAGAATGTGGTCATCAGCGTTTCTGATCCGCGTCATCCGTCAACGTCAATTTAAATTTGAATTTAACTGTTTCTTCACAAGATGAATGTTGGACTCAGCCTACGTATTAAACACACCTAAGCTTGAGAACTGCCTCTTTGTTTTCTCCTTTCTGCAGAGCATGATGCATGGGTCCAGTGTGCTGATGTGTGTGCACAGTTGGGACAATCTAACTTGATCTTATCGAACAACAAAACCAGTATTTCAACATTTTCTACTGTGAAAGAGTTGCAGTGATGCTTCAAGCACCAACGGTTATGCTACTGCAAGATGTTATTTTACACCGCCAAAAACAACAAAGCTTTCACTGACAAATCAAATCCAACGCCAAGAGCTTTGAGGAAAGTTTCCAGTGTTTGGGCAACTCTTCCAACTACTGAGGCAACTACTGAGGAACCTCCAAACACAGAACCTTTTTAAATATCACGTCTTAATTTTCAGAAGATATTTTCCAAGTTGTCCCTTGCTATTGGGCAACATTACTGTAAAAACTGTTCATGAAAGTAATTTCATTATTGTCATTAGGAGTCCATCACTCTGCAGACAAAATTATTATTCCCAAGGGGGAACAATTATGGAATCAGCTGCTTGGAGTTTGGGACAATGTTCTCTGACAATCAGAACCAAAGTAGAGATGCTTGACCATAAAGCAGAGCTCCAGCCACCTCAACTGGCTCCTCTCGACGTGGAGGAGCAGCGGCTCTACTCTGAGTCCTCCCCGGATGACTGAGTTCCTCACCCTATCTCTAAGGGAGAGCCCAGACACACTACGGAGAAAACTCATTTCAGCCGCTTGTATCCAGGATCTCGTTCTTTCGGTCACGACCCAAAGCTCGTGACCATAGATGAGGGTAAGAACGTAGATCGACCGGTAAATCGAGAGCTTCGCCTTTTGGCTCATCTCTCTCTTCACCACAACGGATCGGTACAGCGCCCGCTTTACAGCAGACGCTGCACCAATCCGCCTGTCGATCTCCCGCTCCATCTTCCCCTCATTCGTGAACAAGACCCCAAGATACTTGAACTCCTCCACTAGGGGCAGCACATCCTCCCCAACCCGGAGAAGGCACTCTACCCTTTTCCGGTTCAAGACCATGGTCTCGGATTTGGAGGCACGCGAACCGCTCCAGTGAGAGCTGTAGATCACGCCCTGATGAAGCCAATAGGACCACGTCATCCGCGAATAGCAGAGACGCAATCCTAATGCCACCAAAACGGATCCCCTCAACACCTTGGCTGCGCCTAGAAATTCTGTCCATAAAAGTTATGAACAGAATTGGTGACAAAGGGCAACCTTGGCGGAGTCCAACTCTCACCGGAAACGAGTCCGACTTACTGCCGGCAATGCAGACCAGACTCTGACACCGGTCGTACAGAGACCTGACAGCCCTTATTAAAGGGTCCGGTACTCCATACTCCCGGAGTACCCCCCACAGGATCCCTCGAGGGACACGGTTGAATGCCTTCTCCAGATCCACAAAGCACATGTAGACTGGTTGGGCAAACTCCCATGCCCCCTCCAGGATCCTGCTGAGGGTGTAGAGCTGGTCCAGTGTTCCACGGCCAGGACGAAAACCACACTGCTCTTCCTGAATCCGAGATTCGACTATCCGACGGACCCTCCTTTCCAGAATCCCTGAATAGACTTTACCAGGGAGGCTTAAGAGTGTGATTCCTCTGTAGTTGGAACACACCCTCCGGTCCCCCTTTTTAAATAGGGGGACCACCACCCCAGTCTGCCAATCCAGGGGAACTGCCCCCGATGTCCACGCAATGCTGCAGAGCCGCGTTAACCAACACAGCCCCACAACACCCAGAGCCTTAAGGTACTCAGGGCGAATCTCATCCACCAAGGAGCTTTTTAACAACCTCGGCAACCTCAGCACCAGAGATGGGAGAACCCGACCCAGAGTCCTCAGGCTCTGCTTCCGCAATGGAAGACATGTTGGTGGGATTAAGGAGGTCTTCGAAGTATTCCGCCCACCGAAACATGACGTCCCGAGTCGAGGTCAGCAGCACACCACCCCCACTGTAAACAGTGTTGGTACTGCACTGCTTCCCCCTTCTGAGACGCCGAATAGTGGACCAGAATCGCTTTGAAGCCGTACGGAAGTCTTTCTCCATGGCCTCTCCGAACTCTTCCCACGCCCGAGTTTTTGCCTCGGCGACCAGCCGAGCCGCCTGCCGCTTCGATTGCCGGTACACATCAGCTGCTTCCGGAGTCCCACAGGCCAAAAAAGCCCGGTAGGACTCCTTCTTCAGCTTGACGGCTTCCCTCACCGCTGGTGTCCACCAGCGGGTTCGAGGGTTGCCGCCGCGACATGCACCGACAACCTTGCGGCCACAGCTCCGACTAGCCGCCTCAACAATAGAGGCGCGGAACGTGGTCCATTCAGACTCAATGTCCCCCGCCTCCCTCGGGACGTGTTTAAAGTTCTCCCGGAGGTGGGAGTTAAAGCTCCGTCTAGTGGGGGACTCCGCCAGACGTTCCCAGCAAACCCTCACAGTACGTTTGGGCCTGCCCGGTCGGACCGGCTTCCTACCCCGCCATCGGAGCCAACTCACCACCAGGTAGTGGTCGGTGGAGAGCTCCGCCCCTCTCTTCACCCGAGTGTCCAAGACATGCGGCCGCAGATCAGATGAAACGACAACAAAGTCGATGATTGAACTGCGTCCTAGGGTGTCCTGGTGCCAAGAGCACATATGGACACCCTTATGCTTGAACATGGTGTTTGTGATGGACAATCCATGACGAGCACAGAAGTCCAACAACAAAACACCACTCGAGTTCAGATCAGGTAGGCCATTCCTCCCAACCACACCCCTCCAGGTCCCACTGTCATTGCCCACGTGAGCGTTGAAGTCCCCCAGCAGAACGAGGGAGTCCCCAGGAGGGGCACTCTCCAGTACCCCTTCCAAGGACTCCAAAAAGGGTGGGTAATCTGAACTGCTGTTTGGCGCATAAGCGCAAACAACAGTCAGAACCCGTCCCCCCACACAAATGCGGAGGGAGGCCACCCTCTCGTTCACCGGGGAAAACCCCAACGTGCAGGCACCGAGATAAGGGGCAACAAGTATGCCCACCCCAGCTCGGCGCCTCTCACCAGGGGCAACTCCAGGGTGGAAGAATGTCCAGCCCTTCTCAAGGAGACTGGTTCCAGAGCCAGAGCGGTGCGTCGAGGTGAGTCCGACTATCTCTAGTCGGAACCTCTCAACCTCGCGCACGAGCTCAGGCTCCTTCCCCACCAGAGAGGTGACATTCCACGTCCCAAGAGCCAGCTTCTGCAGCCGAGGATCGGAACGCCAAGGCCCCCGCCCTCTACTGCTACCCGTTGCACAATGCACCCGACCCCTTTGGCCCCTCCAATAGGTGGTGAGCCCATCGGAAGACTTAGTCATTCTGATGATAGTTTTCAACCATTTTTTTTGTCTTGTTTCTTTTGTGTGTACATAGTTCCTTAGCTTCTTTTGATCTTCATTTTGCTTAGCAGTTTTAGTTTCACTAGCCTAGTAGAGAGGATTTGTTGATTGAAATATAGCGTTAATTCAGATAAACAGCATTATATAGAGATGTTCTCTGGATGTTCATTTTATTTCTGTTAATAAATTCTTGAACTTCAAGAGAAGTTGTCACTCATTTATTCTACATGTGTGCAGTGTTTACTGTTAGAAGATCGCCAGTGCTCGAATCATTCCTTTCAACTATTGTCCAGCTCTTTGGGCTGATATTCACCAGGCAATACCTAACAGACAGAGAGTTATTTATTAAACATTAAATAAAAACAGTGTGTTAATAGCACAACACGGCAGATCAGCTCAAACAGCTCCTAACAACAAGCAAAGTGGTGGAGGGATGGTGATGTGGGCTTGTTTTAGAACCATGGTACTTTGTAGTCACTAAGTTGACCATGACGTCCTCTGTAGACCAAAGTATTTGAGAGTCACAGGTGAGTCTATCTGTCCAACAACTGAAGCTTGGTCCAAACTGGGTCATCAACAGAACCATGGTCCCAAACTCAACCACACATCTACAACAGAAAATCAGAGAAAGAAAAGGATCAAGATGCTACAATGGCCTAGTCAAAGTCCAGAGCTCACCCTGATTGGAAAGCTTTTTAACATTCAGAAAGGTGAGCAGAAGCAAAGGTTCTTCACAACAATGTGAGAAACAGGCAAAGAGACGGCTTCAAGTTGTCTCTACTGGTGTTTCTCCAAGCTGCTGGATCATCTATGGTTGTGGGATAAACTGATTGATTCTGTATTTCTCTACATTTTTAACAGCAAATCGACTGATTAGTTATGTTATGGCTATTTCTTTAATTATGTCTGGTAGAAAGAGGTTTTTAGTCTTACAATGACTGCATCTTACACCATTCTTTAGTTTTATTGACGTTTTATTCTACTTTTTTGTAATATTCTATTGCCTGTAATATTCAATATAGAAAGTACCCCATCCTTCACCTACTTCGGGTGATAAAAAGAGGCCTGTCAGAGTGTTGGGCGTTTTTCTTTCATTGTTTCCCTCCTTAAGCTGAATGTCTTCTGTCTAACGGCCAGTAGATGGCCATGTGACAGAATACTGTAAACTTTATAAAAGACTTGTAAAAGTTAAGAGTCAACATCAAGTTGACTGTTTTTTTCCATGGACTGTCAGACTGATGAAGGTCTGATGTAAGTTCATTATCTACCCATCAGTACCCTTCTGAAGTCCTCAGGCATGAAGGTTCACCTTCACGCAGTTCTTATTTATTGCTTGAAGCAAAGAATCAAACCAGGATTAGTAGTATTGGCATCAAATCCATAATAGTGTCATTATTTGTCATTTTTACATGCATCTCAATGAAATGTGTCTTCTTTATTTAATTTTCCCCTTAGGGAGCACTGGGCTGCCCGCTGTGGTGCATATGGGGCTAGTCTTGCCCCGGAACCCCAATTAACAGTCTGTGGGAGTTGAACCATCAAACTTGCAGGCTTCCCCTGGAACCAAGTGCCCTGCTCGAACCACTAGTTCACCAGTAATATCTGTATTTACAACATAGAAATACCTGACATAAATAGAATTAAATTAATAATTAGAAATAAATTATCATCCATCCATCCATCCATCCATCCATTTTCTAACCCGCTTAGTCCCTCATGGAGTCGCGGGGGTTGCTGGTGCCTATCTCCAGGCGTTATAAATTATCATTAAATACTAAAAAGACAAACAGCCATGCACACTCATACCTAGAGACAATCCAGAGACCAATTAACCAGTCATGTTTTTGGACCATGGGAGGAAGCCGCAGTACCTTGATAGAGAACCCAGGTAGGAGGACATGCAAACTCCATGCAGGACCAGGACCTTCTTGCTCAAAGGCAACAGGGACTAACTGTGACACTACGTAGCCGTTTATTATTATTATTATTATTGTTATTATTGTTATTATCACTAATATTACTATTCTTTTTCTTCTTCTTCTTATTATTATTATTATAATTATTATAATAATTATGACATTTTATTTTTCAATTTTAATTGATTGAAATTGTATTTTTAAATTTAACTATGGATTCCTATGAGGATCATATGTTAAAATAAAATACCTCTTGAAAATAAAATCTAAGCAGGTATTAAACATATTTTAATCAGCTCACTTTTCTGTTTTAAAAATGTTTTTATTTGATCTGATGTAATATTCTAATCTTAAATGTCGTGTTTTTATTAGATGTGGAAAATCATCATAATCAATAGAAATAAAAGCTGAAAAGCATCAGTCTGTGTGTAATTTATATAATGTATTATTTTAGTGAAATGAGATAAATAAACCTTTCAATAATACTTTAACTGTACTTTGTTCCTTCGTTGGGTCCACCATGAGCACATGTGTTGTGTTTACCTCCAGAGGATTCTGATTGGACCAACCCGGCATAGACCCGCCCTTCGCTCCGCCCACTCCGCTTGTGATTGGCCAGCGGAGTCTCTGCTCATGTCTCTCCATATTCAGCAAGCGATGCCGCTCCTCGCAAGCGTTCATGGGAAATGTTGTTTTATTTGTGTTCAGCGAGCCTGTGAACCGCTCTGTGAGAACTACAGCTCCCATGAGCCACAAGGAAGGCGGAGTCTGACCCACAGGTGAAGAAGAGCTTCATTCACCAGCTGAGCTGCTCCTGGAGCTTTAGAGGGAGAGATTGAAGAAAATAGAGATAAAGAAGTTCATTTTAGATGATATGTTGGGTTGTAGTAGCAGAGCACAGGTAAAGGTGTTAGTGTTCTAAGAAGTGAGAAGAAGAACTCAATTTATCAGCAGCGATGTCAGGAGGAACGTGAGTATTTATTTGTTTTTTTAGTAAAGTTAGTACATCAAATGAAATCAAACTTGTATCAGTTATACTGTATAAAACGTTTTTAATATTGGAACAAAACATTATTTATTTCTAATGTGTTTAATTGAGAGGGTGTTAAAGAGTTAAACATGTGAGCTGGTAGACTGGTCTGGGGGGTGTGGAAACTTTTTAGAGCTTCATCTTCAACAATCCTGACGTGGTTTCCAGGTGTGCACGTGTCTCCAGGAAAATGCTGATGCCTAAATGAAACATGTCGGTTATGTGTGAGATTTAGTAGTTTTTACTGTTTGAGTGAAACAGAACGCCTGTTGGTCCAAGAAAATAAAAGCTTGTATTGACCCCAGGGACAAATGGATCCAGATATGCATATTTAATTTATTCCTTATTCAGACTCTAATTGCGGAGCTCACCTAGTCCTAATCTGGGCCTTAAATTTGAGCCACAATCGTTTCTGTTTCTCCGTCTCCTTCCATGGACAACATGAAATCCTCCCAGGGTAACGGCTGCATCTCTGTTGCCAACTGGCTGCCTGTGCGGAGCTGATCGGCTGTTTTTTTTTCCAGCTATCATATCGGTATCCAAGGCTGGACCTCAAAACCCTGTTTTAGACACAATATTTAAAAAACCGCACTGGAGAAAATGACCACTAATCCAAATTCTGGCTCTCTGTGACGACTTTAAGCCTGAAATTTAAAGTTTACAGTTTGCATGAAACCTTTGTTCAGGAAAATTGAATTGATGTAATTCTGATCATATCTTGTCCAGATGCAGCTGCTTAACCTTCCCGTGTGAAGGAAGCTCTCGTATGAATTATTGTGTTTTCTTTAACCAAGGACTCAGAGAGGAGTTGTTAGATAAGAACTGGGTCGCACCAGTGTCTGCGCTCCTGGTTTCACTTGCTACCTTTAACCCAGAATGAAATAAAAGTGTGCTGTGCCCTTTTCCTCTCGCTCTCTAAGACATTCAAACGCTCGATGCCTTTTGAATTAAATTTGCAAAGACAAAGATGATCTGAAGGAATCTGATTGATGCTGATATTATTGGGGAGAATTGCAGTGACCGTATCGTAAATTTAGGCGCATCGACTGCGCCAGTCTGGGTCCGGCGAGTCCATCTTCCCAATGGGCAGAACGTCTTTTAGTGATGCAAAGGGTAAACCCATGACACTAAGGACAGTACACACGTTGATCTTGACGGTGCATAAGCAATATGTGGTGCAGAACTATGGCTAGTTTCTGCAGAGCCTCCACTTTTTGAACAAAAAGCCGATCTGCAGCTGGTTTCTCCTTCCCTGTTCCAGGCAGCTGAGGAGGAGAGGTGGACCCTATAAAACGGATCCGGCCACAGACCTGAGCCGCTGGAGGCTGACTAACGTGGAGGGCAGGCAGACCTGGAGCTACCTGGAAGACGACGAGCGGCCCGACAGAGAGCAGACCATGCTGGAAGCTCATTCTCTGGGCCTGGACACCGTAGGTCTTCAGTCTTTATCTCTTTGTCCACATTTAACTCCCACAGACCTGAACAGTAAAACTCTGGATCTAGGCCTTAACTGTAGCTATCATATTTTAAGGAACCAATCTTGGTTTTTTTGAAAGTGGTTTCTGTGTTTAGTTCTCTGGCTCCCTGAGAGTCTTGCACAGTTTTATGTGGACATTGGCTGCTTTTTAACTGAGCGAAGGTAAAATGGACAGTAAAGGAAAGTGGTGTGAGGTGTGGTGTAACTGAACGGTCCGCTCCTGGTTCCTGTCCACAGAGCAGGTTTCTGCCCGACTCGCCGGCCTCTGAAACGGCTTCAGATGCTGCCGCTAAAGGTATGAGCTTCTACAGACGGCTGCAGGCGGAGGACGGCCACTGGGCGGGGGACTACGGCGGACCGCTCTTCCTGCTCCCAGGTCAGCCCTGAAGCTGCAGGTTATACCTCTCCTGTTCTGACAAAAGCATCAAAAGAAGGCAGAGAGTAGCAGAAACGTTCCTTCTTCGTCTCCCAGGCCTCCTCATCACGTGTCATGTTGCTAAGATCCCTCTACCCGGAGCCTGGAAGGAGGAGATGGTGAGGTACCTGCGCTCCGTTCAGCTGCCAGACGGAGGCTGGGGCCTGTAAGTCAGCATCAGATCAGTTAACAGTAGGACCCGCCAACCAGCGACGGCAAATATTCAGGAAGGTTTATCTCCACTTTCTGCTCCCTTCCCAGAGTTTCAGCCGTTATTCTTCCTCCATCGTGTCTTCAGGTGTCCAGCAGTCAGATCTAGTCGTCCCGTTTTTCCTCTTCCTCAGTCATACCTGTTGATTTAGTTTGGTTTTCCATGTTGCTTGGTGTTGGTTTATAATCCAAACTGGTGACCTGTAAAGGACTGTACAAGGCGTCTGGTTTAAAGCATCAATGTCCCCATGCTGTCCGGCTGGAACAACGATGGTAGACGTCTGTTACACTCAGGCAACTCTTTATTAATGATCTGTGTTCAGGATGAGGTTTTATGTTTATACAGAAATAAGTCACAATACATATCAAATGAACAATGCAAAGAAAATGTGTTCTATGTAGGCGCACAGATAAATATTCAACGTAAACATAAATTTAAATGGAACCAAGATAGAGAAAGAATTATTGAGAATAGAATGACAGCCTATAAACTTAGGGTGCAATGAAAGGAAAATACTGCTGTTTGTGGCAATTCTCATCAAATGCTTAAAAATTCCAACTGTCTTTGAACGCCCCGTAGAATGTAAACAAGGGGAAACGAAGGGAAATTTTGGATTTCAAATGCATCAACCGTAAGGTGACCAAACTATAAGCAATTAAGACGAATTTCCACATCTTCAAGGATATTGTGATAAGAATGACAGTTTAGTCAAGTAATAGTTATAATAAAGAAAGCCCAATATTTTAGGATTAACCAGACAATTAAAGAGGAAAACTTACATAAACGCTGCTGACATGAAAACATGAGAGGAAGGAAGTTGCCGTCCTGCGATGGTACCTGTCGATTGTACAGGTGTGATGACCGAACTGAGCGGCAAACTCTGATTGGTTGAGCACGGCAGAGTCGCATCCAATAGGCTGTTACGGGATGCATTCAGATTTTCCAGAAAGAGAGAGATTCAGAAACCCTGAAACAGCTGACTGGAGCGTTGTAGCTCAGTCGGTGAAGCAGCGGTCCCGGGTTCCCAGGCAAAGATCCCTGTAGCTGAAACCATGGCTGTGTTTCTGCACCCTCAGACACGTTGAAGACAAGTCCACGGTGTTTGGAACGGCCCTGAGCTACACGTCTCTGAGGATCCTGGGAGTGGATCCCGATGATCCGGATTTGGTCCGTGCTCGGAGCAACCTGCACAGTAAAGGTTCGGGTCAGATCTCCCGCCGCCGCTCACGCTGCCTCCTCTGAGCGCGTCCAAAGTGACAAACCGTGGGTGTTCTCTGCGGTCCTTCCAGGCGGCGCCGTCGGGATCCCATCGTGGGGTAAATTCTGGTTGGCCGTTTTAAACGTCTACAGCTGGGAGGGACTGAACACGCTGCTGCCGGAGATGTGGTAGGTCTTTGAAAAGAGAGACAAATCTCCCTGAAAACACGCGGTTCTGGTGCCGTGCAGAACTCCTGATCCTCCTCTTTAGGGGTTGGTCCCAAACAGCCTGGCTGTTGTAGTCATTTAAGGTCTTTGGGAGTTCTCCTTTGCCTTTTGGCTGCTTCGTTGTCATTTTTACTCCCGTACCTGGCCGTTTTCAGGTGATTCTTGATGTTTCAGGCTGCTCCCCACTTGGATGCCAGCCCACCCGTCCACCCTGTGGTGCCACTGTCGCCAGGTCTACCTGCCTATGAGCTACTGCTACGCCGTCAGGCTGTCAGCGCAGGAAGACCCGCTGATCCTCAGCCTGCGACAGGTGAGGCAGCATGAAGCAGCCGGCCGCAGAGCTAATGAAACCCAGCCGGGATTCTTAGATAGATAGATAGATAGATAGATAGATAGATAGATAGATAGATAGATTTTATTACAGAGTCAAAGTCCAAATTACATAGAAGAGAAAACAAAAACGAATAAAAGAATAAAAAGTACAATAAAAAAAAGAAAGAAAAAAAAAAAGACTCCTAGCCTTTCAAAAGGCAATCTTACCAATGTCTCCAGAGTACAGAAGAGTATTTTACTGCACTATATTTAACATTAGTCAACAGTAGGATAATTCTGTTATTGGACAAATAAATTTATACATAAGCTTTCATAAAACAGCCGTTGAAGTGCTGACGCGAGCAGATACAAACAGTTCACTAGCACTGGTCCATCTAGGTTTGTTTAACAAAAGTTTTAATGCGTCATTATAGGCCACCTTCAATCTTTGAAGACTGGCTTTTTTAAAGTTGCCCCACAAATGCGCCGTATACAGAGATGTACAATATGAACTAAACAAGTTCAGTTTCACTTCATCAGAACAGAATCCAAACTTACGGACAAGGATATTTGCCTGAGCATATAACATTCAAACCTCCGGGTAAATGTCTTCATCATCAGACAGACGGTCTGTCAGCACATGGCCAAGATATTTTACCTCATTTGAGACATTCAATAAAGTCCCAGACAGTTTGAAATTTGGAAATACTCTATTTTTGTCCTCCTTAGTGCGACAAATCAAGATGATACTTTCTGATGGGTTGAATTTGACATCAAGTAGTTCACCATATGCTGAGCAGACATTAAGCAGCTTCTGAAGACTAGAAACCACTAGGTCGTCAGCATACATTAAATGATTAATAATAGCATCACCAACCATGCAGCCAGTTCTACACAGGTTCAGCTGCTCAGAGAGGTCATTCATATGAGTGAGTTCTTAATCGAACGGGGCGGTTCTTATGTCTGTGGTCCAGGAGCTGTACGTCCAGGACTACGGCAGCATTAAGTGGAGCGCTCAGAGGAACAACGTGGCGGCCTGTGACCTGTACAGTCCTCACAGCGCCCTGCTGTCCGTCGCCTACAGTAAGGCTCACCTGCACAGCGGCTTCTGACAGAAGCCGACCTCTGGTCCTCCTTATTGTTAGCTTTGATAACAGCCGGTATGCTTCATCCTCTCCGGATGAGAGGATACATGAAGAGGTCAGTGTGTGTGTCCGGATGTGTGTCTCTGCAGCCGTGCTGAACGTGTATGAAGCCCACCACAGCAGCGCGCTGAGACGGATGGCCATCACAGAGCTGTACGACCACATCCAGGCCGACGACCGCTTCACCAAGTGCATCAGCATCGGGCCGGTGAGGAAAACCCACTCATTTAAAACCCTGAAATAAACCCGAAAAGCAGAATGAAGGAGAAACCAGAGTTTCATTAACGTTTTGCTACATTGACGTTTGGATGCAGATCTCGAAGACGATCAACATGCTGGTGCGCTGGTACGTGGACGGGCCCACGTCTGCAGCTTTCCAGGAGCACGTGTCCCGCATCCCAGACTACCTGTGGTCAGTCGCAGCTCTGAGAAAGTCCAGTTTTAACAGAACAACCTGAGTCATGTCGAGGTTCTGATGTAGAATCTAAAAAGTCGGAGCAGTTAAACCAGCGGGATGTTTTCTGTCTTACAGGCTGGGACTGGATGGGATGAAAATGCAGGTGAGAATTTAGCATCTTATTCTACGACCATCAAAACCATTTTAGTTTCAAGATTTTATTTCACGCTCCAGATTTGTTCTTTTGTGGTCGTGTTTTTCAGATGTTTGGAAAATGAAGATATATATTTTTAAATTTAAGTACCTTACCAAAGCGCTCAACACCATAGATCACGAGATAGTCTTATTAAAATTTAAATCGATTGTTGTTTCAAACATCCCACTTCTGTGGAAGAACAGAAAACAATTTCTTTTAAGGGCACCAACTCCCCTCATTTGGACATTAAATGTGGAGTTCCACAAGGATCTATCCTTGGACCATTTTTATTTTTAATTTATGTTAATGATTTATATAAAATCTCAAATACCTTGTCAACAATTTTGTTTACAGATGACACAAGCATTTTCTATTCACGCAGTACTGTATTTCTCGGTCTATCAGGTACACTTAAAATCCTTAAATCTTCTCAGAAACTGATGGTGCTCCTTATCTATGATCACAGTTGTGATTACTGACTGATTTTATGTGGTACAATGCACATAAATCTGTTAAAATGTGTAAATATGACTCTGGTTAGCAATGAAGCCGCTCCGCTCAATGGATATTAGGAGCATTACGGTACACTGTGTCACTACCTGAGGAACCCTGAGCTGTCTACCAGACTGCCTGACTGTAATGTCTAAACTAGAAGTCCATTCATGTGAGGCAGCCTGGAGTACGCGCTAGCAACAATAAACCTAGTAAGTTAATTCAATATAAAAGTTTGATGATGATGATCAGAACTCTGTAGAACCTGACCCTGCTGGAAACTGGACCAGAACCTTCTAGTTCCTTGGTCTCCATGATGCTGGAGGTTCTCTGGAGAACCTCAGAAGCAGAGCAGCTGCAGATTAAACCGCAGAGCTGGACTCTGGTTACTGGCTGGGTTTTATTTTGGGGTAATCAGACTAAAGGGGGGGGGGGGAGCATAAATGCACGCCACACTTTCACGTTTCCACTTGATAAAAAGGTTACAAACATGTCATGATCTTCCTTCAACATCACACTTTGTGTTGCTCTTCATTCAGACGTTGAACAATCAGCTCCAGGTGTTATCCTCTTCCTCCTGTAGATGAGTTTGTGTTCTTTGTGTTTAATAAAAAAGTCCCACTTCCTCCTCAGGGAACCAACGGGTCTCAGCTCTGGGACACGTGCTTCGCCGTTCAGGCTTTTCTGGAGGTATCATGAAATCAGTGTCTGCATTCATGGCCTCAGCGTTTGTGCTTCCTGGCTGATGAAATGCTTTCCATCAGGCCGGAGCCCAGGACCACCCCGACCTGGCCGCGTGTCTCCAGGACGCCCACGACTTCCTCAGGACCACTCAGGTCAGCTCCTCCTCCGGGCGGACATGTCTGCCACCGAGCAAAATGAAGAGATCCAAACACGCCGGTGGTCTCTGATCGTTCTGCTCCTCCCACCCCCACAGATCCCCGAGAATCCACCGGAGTACCAGAAGTACTACAGACAGATGAACAAGGTGCGGTAAAGTCTTCATTATGAATAAAACTTATTATTTATGTGCATTTTAGCCTCATGCGTCCTTCTCTGCTCGTCAGGGCGGCTTCCCCTTCAGCACCCGGGACTGTGGCTGGATTGTGGCCGACTGCACGGCCGAAGGCCTGAAGGCGGTGATGCTGCTGCAGGAGCTCTGTCCCTCCGTCAGGCAGCCAATCAGCTCGCAGCGTTTGCGTGACGCTGTCAATGTGGTGAGTGAGCAGAGACAGCGAGGGGAACCGTGTCGCTCTAATAGCTGATTTACTGCATGTTGAGCCGCCCTCCTCCTCCATGATGGATCCGTTCCTGGTTTTATCCTCCTGACTGTGGCTGAAACTGGCTGTGCTGTAGTAGGTCCTCCATGCTGTCCCCCTATCTCCAGTTCAATGGTGTCTTCTCCTCTAACATTTCAAATGGTTGGACCACATAGAGATGAATCTTTGACCTTTCCTCTCTAGATGGTCCAGGGTCCTAGTTCCTCTCTGGTTCCTCTCTGGTTCCACTCAGGTTCCTCTCAGCCCAGAGCTTATCTCCAGGATTCAGGTCTGAGGACTGACACGGTGATGGAAGAAGGTTGATTTAGTGTCTGATGAGCCGTTTCTGTTTTGGATCATCATCCAGTGACGGTCCATTTTCAGTTCTCCACCAGATCTTTATTTTAAAGGTCCTGGTTTTACCAAAGGTCCATGATGCTGACAACTTTAAGTAGGTTCTCTGTAGAGGAGGAACAAGCCCGCAGCATCACAGATCCTCCACATGCTCCATCTTGTCCTCCTTCGTCTTAAAGCAGAAGCACCTGGACCTGAGTGTGTCCGGTTAAAGCCAGCAGAGCTGAACCAGCTCCACATGGTTATGTTGGTGATGGTAGGACAGCTGAAGGCTTCATCCTGGCTGCCTACTGATTGGTAAAGAGCGACACCTGGAGGCCTCACAGCTCTGTCTTTTAGTTTCTTGGGTCTGTTGCTGTCTTGCAGCTGCTGAGCATGAGGAACAGAGACGGAGGATTTGCCACGTATGAAACTAAAAGAGGAGGAAGACTCCTGGAGCTGCTCAACCCTTCTGAAGTGTTCGGTAAGCTTCTGGCCGCCACGATGCTGCAAAACCCCACTGGGTGGTTTTATTCCCGACTCTTTCAGCAAGATAGTTTATCGGATAACTTAGAAATCTGAGGTGTAGTTTCCCTGCTATAATATTAAATATATTTCTGTAATTCCTTTAATGCAATTTATTCTCCCTGAAAGAGGGAATTTAACCTTCAGACAAACAGGTTTCAGACTTTTTTGACTTAAACTGGTGCTACCCGGGCATCTTGTCTAAGCTTTAGGACTAAGACTTCTATCCAAGCATTCCTCAGCTGGACCACAACTATTAATACGGCCGTTTGTCTGCAACAGGAGACATCATGATAGATTACACGTATGTGGAGTGCACCTCTGCAGCAATGCAGGCCTTGAGGCACTTCCAGGAGGTTTATCCTGATCACCGCACTGAAGAGATAAGGTACAAAAGCAACACATAGCAACCTTTCTTCACATCGTTTCTGTATCGTTTGCTTTCATTACTCAAAACCTTCCAGTAGTCCCTTCCCGGAGTCGCTGGGTAGGTCTTTAAAACGGGGGACCCGGGTTCAATTCCTGGATGTGTGAGGAGGGGCATCCAGTGTAAAACGCTGCCACCAAACTCCTCCATTACAGACTTTCCTAGGATGCTTTAAAGGGCAGAACTTTTTCTTACAACTCAGCCAGTCCATTCTCCATAAGCTTCAACTGGTACAGAATGTATGGAGCTAAATTTGGGTCATAAAGTTTGTTCAAAAGAATAAAAGTTTGAGCCGAAAAATTATTTTCATTTTTCTCACAAAGTTTGAAAGCTGGAAAAAAGTTTTACAACCGAAAAAAAGTTAAAAACTCCTTTTCAGATTTCAAGTTTTTTTCCACACTCACAGATTTTATTTTTTCGGCTTCTAACTTCAGGCCCTGTTTTGCCGTGGGGGGGGGGGGGTCTCAGATCACGGGGTGGAATCATGACTGACGGCTCAACTTATTCCCAGCTGTTGCATTCAGGGACCGTAGGAATTATCTGCAACACATCATCGATATTCACAGTATGTGATTGGGTTTGAAAGATGACGTGATTCACCGATAGAAGCACAACGCGACTCTCAGAGGAGAAAATCTGATCTTGAATGGTTTACACCATTTTAAGTCCGTGGTGGAGATTTCCCCTGCTCTCAACTTAAAGCAGAAGAACCGGCGGACTGAGTGGCGGGAGGATTCGACCGGTGCCAAACAAGTTATCGCCACCAGAATATGTATCCATGTTTTACCTTTTAACGGAGTAAAAGAAGAGTGACGTTACATTGTCGTTCAGTTAAGCCGGGCGTACACTGTACCATGTTTTCAGTCGTTGTCCTCAGAGCTCAAACTGTACGATGAAGCCTCAGGGTTTAAAAGTTCACAGCTCTCCATCTCTGTTCTGTACGGCCCGACGCTCTGATGACCTGACTGCTGACACTGTACGTCTAAAAACCACGTAGGAATCAGCCCAGTAGAGAGATGGCGCTACTCAGACTCGTCTATCCGGAGGCCAAACGTAAACAGTAGAAGAAGAAAAAGGATGAAGTGTGGATGCTCTCTGTTAAACACGAGGCTCACTAGAACCAAACGACCTGTAAAAACAGGATGCATATTCTGCCAGGCTGGACCCTGATATTTTAGTATCCCCCTGTAATTTTGACACTTTAAGAGCTGTCGGCTTCAAAGTCTCTGCAGTTGTTCTGCATTATAAGAAGCGTTTAGGATATTTGCTGGTTAAGGTGGTCTGGAGGATTATCCCGTTTTCAGAAGATTTTCCAGGTTTTGCTTCAGCTAGAAATGTCTACTGTGAGTTTAATTTAGAGAAACGTTTGATAAACGATGTGAAATCCCTGGGAAATGCATAAAATGTGAGACTTTGTCCATACATTGAGCTAAAGAAGAGGGAATAAATAGTCTCTGGCCGGCTGCTGGTCAGAAGATGCTGTTTAAAAATAGAAACATAGAAACAACACAGATTCCTGGATCCAGGAGCGTTTTCATGCCTGACTCAGAGAAAAGCAACCAAAGTCCAAAGAACCACAACCTTGAAAGCACTTCAGAAAACCAAGAGAAGTTCTGTTTCTTCTTCAGATCCACTCTGAGGGACGGTCTTAGTTACTGCAGGAGGGTCCAGAGGGCTGATGGATCCTGGGAAGGGTGAGCAGACCTGGAGCTTAATCTCCTGATACGTGACCAACAGGCCCGCCTCAGCGTTCTTCTGCTCCTTCCTCAGATCCTGGGGAGTTTGCTTCACATACGGAACGTGGTTCGGCCTGGAAGCCTTCGCCTGCATGGGCCACACCTATGAGAGCGGGTAAGATGGTCTTCATCCAGACATCTGCTGCTTCCTAAGAGGCTGCACTGAAAGGAGAAATGACTCCGTGTGACCAGAGACGTGCCGGCTGAGGTGCAGAAGGCTTGCCGCTTCCTGCTGGACCACCAGATGCCCGACGGAGGCTGGGGGGAGGACTTTGAGTCGTGTGAGCAGCGGCGCTACGTCCAGAGCGGCTCTGCTCAGATCCACAACACCTGCTGGGCTTTGCTGGGACTCATGGCGGTCAGGTGAAGCACCCAGGTCTTACCAACATGTCCCCCCCCAGCGACTCTGAAGGTTCCTGAAGGTTTCCTGACCTTTGTTCCTGCAGACATCCTGACCGGCGGGCCGTTGAGAGAGGAGTTCAGCTGCTGGTTGACAAGCAGCTGCTCAACGGAGACTGGCCTCAGGTGACTCATCTCTTTTGATCAGATCACATTTACAACTAAAGCCAGTGACACTAAGAAATAAATGTGATCTTTTGTTGCTGTGAAGGAGAACATCTCTGGTGTGTTCAACAAGAGCTGCGCCATCAGTTACACCTCCTACAGGAACGTCTTCCCCATCTGGACCCTCGGACGCTTCTCCAGGCTTTATCCCAGCAGTCCTCTGGCTGGGAAGCTGAAGCTGTGACTTCCTGCAGGAGAACGTCTGACCACACTCAGATGTTTCCTCTAGTCGTCCATGAGAACATCGTTATGGTTCAGGGTGCTACCGGACAGACTCGCTGATATCAGCGGAAAGGAGTTTCATCATGTGGGACACGCTGCCACCAGAGCCTCTGATGCGAGGAGCCTCTGGAGTTCCTCCATCATTTACTGTAAATTACAGCTTTTATTTGCAATAAGTCTCCTTTTAGCTTTAATAGTTGTTTTCCATTCATCCTGGAGAGGACGAGTCTTCTCCAGGATGAATGGAAAACCATGCTAACAGCATTAGCAGTGAAAGCTAATAACACGTTTCTCTGCATTTCATGCATTTAGACGCTTTATGGTACAAAGTAGGCGTGGCCTCTGTTAAGCTTCAATCAAGAAAAAATAATAATTCTTTGGGTTAGCAGTAAACAAAGAATCTTTTCATATTGCTGAAAATAATTTGATTCACTTTGAAACTGTGGAAAGTCCAGAACTGACTGGAGATGTGGTTGGATTTATTTCGGTACGTAAAGAGCCGATGTCTGGATAATTGTGTCGTCCAACAATATAAATCCACTTTAAATGATCAGCGTTGATGTTTAGACATTTTTTAAATGAGACCTGGTCCACATTTTATGAATAAAACATGTTTTAATCACTTTGGAGTTGTTTTGTTGTTCAGACAGCCTAGTCTCCCAGCTGTACATGAACGCATCGTGAGCAGCTGTTCCCATCAACGTGGATCCATTTAAAAGATCATAAAACTTTAGTTGTATTTCCCAGCTCTGCTTCAGGAGAAGCTCTCCCAGCTGAGTGTACCTGACTCCACCTGCAGGTGGATCACAGACTTCCTGTCTGACAGGAAGCAGCAGGTGAAGCTGGGAAAACATGACTCTGACTCACAGCTCATCAGCTCTGGTTCCCCCCAGGGCTGTGTTCTTTCTCCTCTGCTCTTCTCCCTGTACACCAACAGCTGCACCTCCAGTCATCAGTCTGTCAAGCTCCTGAAGTTCCTGACAACACCACTCTCATGGGACTCATCTCTGATGGTGACGAGTCCGCCTACAGGTGGGAGGCTGACCATCTGGTGACCTGGTGCAGGGAGAACAACCTGGAGCTCAACGCTGTAAAAACAGTGGAGATGGTTGTGGACTTCAGGAAGAACTCAGCCCCAGCTACCCCCATCACCCTCTGTGACTCCACCATTGACACTGTGGAGTCTTTCCTCTTCCTGGGAACTATCATCTCCCAGGACCTGAAGTGGGAGCTGAACATCAACTCCCTATTTTCTGTCTACATGTACAGGGGTTGGACAATGAAACTGAAACACCTGGTTTTAGACCACAATAATTTATTAGTATGGTGTAGGGCCTCCTTTTGCAGCCAATACAGCGTCAGTTCGTCTTGGGAATGACATCTACAAGTCCTGCACAGTGGTCAGAGGGATTTTAAGCCATTCTTCTTGCAGGATAGTGGCCAGGTCACGACGTGATGCTGGTGGAGGAAAATGTTTCCTGACTCGCTCCTCCAAAACACCCCAAAGTGGCTCAATAATATTTAGATCTGGTGACTGTGCAGGCCATGGGAGATGTTCAACTTCACTTTCATGTTCATCAAACCAATCTGTCACCAGTCTTGCTGTGTGTATTGGTGCATTGTCATCCTGATACACGGCACCTCCTTCAGGATACAATGTTTGAACCATTGGATGCACATGGTCCTCCAGAATGGTTCGGTAGTCCTTGGCAGTGACGCGCCCATCTAGCACAAGTATGGGGCCAAGGGAATGCCATGATATGGCAGCCCAAACCATCACTGATCCACCCCCATGCTTCACTCTGGGCATGCAACAGTCTGGGTGGTACGCTTCTTTGGGGCTTCTCCACACCGTAACTCTCCCGGATGTGGGGAAAACAGTAAAGGCGGACTCATCAGAGAACAATACATGTTTCAAATTGTCCACAGCCCAAGATTTGCGCTCCTTGCACCATTGAAACCGACGTTTGGCATTGGCACGAGTGACCAAAGGTTTGGCTATAGCAGCCCGGCCGTGGATATCGACCCTGTGGAGCTCCTGATGGACAGTTTTGATGGAAACAGGAGAGTTGAGGTGCACATTTAATTCTGCCGTGATTTGGGGAGCCGTGGTTTTATGTTTTTTGGATACAATCCGGGTTAGCACCTGAACATCCCTTTCAGACAGCTTCCTCTTGCATCCACAGTTAATCCTGTTGGATGTGGTTCGTCCTTCTTGGTGGTATGCTGACATTACCCTGGATACCGTGGCTCTTGATACATCACAAAGACTTGCTGTCTTGGTCACAGATGCGCCAGCAAGACGTGCACCAACAATTTGTCCTCTTTTGAACTCTGGTATGTCACCCATGATGTTGTGTGCATTGCAATATTTTGATGCTAATTGGACCTTCACACTCTGCTCTTATTGGTTCAATGTGCAATTAATGAAGATTGGCCACCAGGCTGGTCCAATTTAGCCATGAAACCTCCCACACTAAAATGAGAGGAGTTTCAGTTTCATTGTCCAACCCCTGTAGAATCGGACCTGCGGCAGGAATGAGAAGCAATGAGGTGATCTGAAGGATTTTTATTGTGTTTAGCTACTTTAGAGCTAAATGCTTTGGTTTGCACATCATGACAGAAATCACAGTTTTGATCACTTAAAGTGTCTTAAAGTGCAACTAATTTAAAGTCAACCAGCGTTGCTACCACACATAACAGAAAAGGTTTAAGATTTAATGTGCTTATTCTTCACAATGTTCTTCTTTCTTTAAAACGTTTAGAACATATTGTAAAAATACACAACTGTTAAAAGCAACACATTTGGAACAAAACATCAAGTACTGTGTGCTAATTTTGTCTGCAATGAAATAAAGGTTTAAAACAAAGTTACGATTATTTTTTTCCATATCTTAATCTGTCGTTATTTAATTTTAAGGTATGAAGATGCTCTTCACTAGAAGCTTGGAAACAAATTTAAAATCAATGAAGGATCCAGAAGAAGGGATGGTCTCAGGTTCTGGTCGGATGGACATCCTCAACCTTTAGAGGTCCGGTTCAGCTTCCCGGCCAGCGCGCTGTCGGGGTAGAGCTTGAAGAACCGGCCCAGGGTCCAGATTGGGAAGCTGTTCTTGAAGGAGGGATAATTCAAGGAACAGCTTCTCATAAACGCACCCGGAATGTTTCCCTGAAAGAAAAAGGAAGATGAGGTTATTCTGTCGGCACTGCTGGATGAAAAGATCTGCTGAGGTGAATCTGTCCGACTTTATTGCTTTCTCACATCTCCGTGAAGGAGAACGTTCCTTAAACGTTAGAATGATGCGATCTGGACCGAGCTCCAGCTGCTGGACAGACGGGCTGACTGACTCTAGACTTAGATTTAGACAAACTTTATTGTTGTTTTGTATGCAGAGTGCATACAGAGGACTTGGTATTTCTTCTGGAAGGACAAAGAGACTTGGTGGTGGAACGGGGAAGATCCGCTCAGAAGAAGTGGGACACGATCAGGACTGAAGGGAGACGGCAGGAGTACAGAGCGATGCAGCGTAGCGTAAATGTAGAGGTATGGCCAAACAAGGAGCTGATAGAAGGTTAGAGGCCTGGAGGAAGACCAGAGGATGAAAATAAAGAGGACAAGAAAGTGGCTGGTGTGAGAGAAGAAGATTCAGAAGATGGGGTTAGATGGAGAGAGATGACTCGCTTTGGTGACCCTGAAAGGGAAAAGCTGAAAAAGGAAGTAGAGGGATCCTTTTAAAAAGTGTCAGCACCCGGGAAAGAGGGTGTACTTTCTTTTTACAATGAGCTTTACAGTGGGATCAAAAGAGATGAGTCACCTGAGGCCAGTCTCCGTTGAGCAGCTGCTTGTCAACCAGCAGCTGAACTCCTCTCTCAACGGCCCGCCGGTCAGGATGTCTGCAGGAACAAAGGTCAGGAAACCTTCAGGAACCTTCAGAGTCGCTGGGGGGACATGTTGGTAAGACCTGGGTGCTTCACCTGACCGCCATGAGTCCCAGCAAAGCCCAGCAGGTGTTGTGGATCTGAGCAGAGCCACTCTGGACGTAGCGCCGCTGCTCACACGACTCAAAGTCCTCCCCCCAGCCTCCGTCGGGCATCTGGTGGTCCAGCAGGAAGCGGCAAGCCTTCTGCACCTCAGCCGGCACGTCTCTGGTCACACGGAGTCATTTCTCCTTTCAGTGCAGCCTCTTAGGAAGCAGCAGATGTCTGGATGAAGGTCGTCTTACCCGCTCTCATAGGTGTGGCCCATGCAGGCGAAGGCTTCCAGGCCGAACCACGTTCCGTATGTGAAGCAAACTCCCCAGAACCTGGGGAACAAACAGAGAAGAAACGGCCGGATTAACTGCCCTACGTTCACACCTCTTCAACCTTTTCACATTTTATTGCTTTTCACACATAGACCAACACAAAGAAGTGCATCAGTGTGAGATGGTGCCTGCTTTATACTCTTTCCATTATATATTTGGAAATAGTCTTGCAGAAGCACTAATTTTGTTGAATTTAACCCCCCAATGACAGAAAAGTCATTTATTTATTCCAAAAGAATTAAAATGACATTTCAAAGCCAGAAAACTGCATTAATTTCTGCCTCCTTGACTCCGATACACTTTAAAGACCTCCAGAGCTCACCAGAGTCCGGCTCTCTCTAATTTAGTCTCAGTGTAACTGCAGCTGTTTCTGGCCTCAGACGTTCTTCAGAGAACAACCAGCATCATGGAGGAGAACCTGCAGGAGACCTGAGACTGAGGTGGAGGTTCTCCTTCCAGCAGGAGAACCTCCCTGAACCTGCAGCCAGAGATATTATGGGATGGTTTAGATTAGAGCAGGTTCACGGGTTAGAATGGCCTAGTCAAAGCCCAGACCTGACTCCAACTGAGAATCTGTGGCTTGAAAACAACAGATCCCAGATGTTCTCCATCCATTCTGACCGGAGATGTTTCATGAGGAAGAACGAGCAAATATTAACATATTTTTTAAAGACCAACTGAACGCTCACCCTTCCCAGGATCCATCGGGCCTCTGCACCTTCCTGCAGAACTCCAGTGCTTCTCTGATAGTTGATCTAGAGAAGAAACAGAAGCAGAACCACTGGTTTCTGTCCTCACATTGGAAAAGGTTTGTGCAGCTTTCCTTCAAACTCATCGGCATGAACAGCTAATTAAAACAAATGATACCATGAGTTCAGACAGGTGCTGGACTGAATGTGAGTAAGAAAACAGCCAAAGTCCAATGAAAACTGCAGAAGACCTTCAGAAAAAATGTAACTCATTGATGGCAAAAGTGAATAAATGAAGGTTCCAGGCACCTTATCTCCTCGGCGCGGTGATGGGGGAAGGTCTTCTGAAAGAGCCTCAAAGCCTTCAGTACTGATGACGTACACTCCACCCAGGAATAATCCCTCATAACCTCCGCTGAGAACAGGGCGCAGACATAAATAGTCACACATTATTCACTGTGTGTGTGTGTTCCTGTTTAGGCATCAGGGTGAGGACTGTTTTTACCAACGTGAGGACATTTTTCTGGTCCTCACTTTGCATTTTGCTAACGGTAAGGTTTAGGACTAAGGTGTGAATAGGGTTTAGGTTAAGGTTAGGGTGAGGTTATTGTCAGGGTTAGGGCATAGAAAGGATTGAAAATGACTGAAAACCAATGGAAGTCAATGAGAGTTAATGTGTGGTCCTCATTACATGTAGCAGATGTGTTTACATCGACTGAGAATGTAATTTTAGGCACCCGCTCCAGCTCACCACCACCAGGCCTAACATTTGATTTAATTGTCCCAGTTCTGTTGCTGGACCGCTAGTTTCCTGTCAGTCAACCATCTCTAAAGGTCTTGTGAAGGTCTGCAAGCTCTCTCTGTTTACTGAAGCCTTATTTGCAGAATTAGATTATACATACAGGAAAGCTCCCAGGTGATTGTATTTTTCCCTCAACAATGATCGATCTCATTGGTTATTCTGTACTTCAACATGTTTATATTCAACCATGTAATGTAGTTTTTCAGGTATTAACTTCATGCATGTGTCATGGTGAAGTGTGAAAAATTAGGTGTTTATTGGTGGCCGCAGCAAAATTACCAAACATCTCAGAAGGGTTGAAAAGCTCCAGGAAACGGCCGCCTCTCGCAGGTTCATAAATCCCAAATCCTCCGTCTCGGTTCCTCAGGCTCAGCAGCTACACATGTTCAGACAAATGGAACAAGACAGCATGAAAGAAGAACTTTGTCTGCTTTGTTTCCATCTCTAACATATAAAGTTATTTTAGAAGACGTTTAGGTAACTATTACTCCAATCACTAAAATGCCTCAACGCTGATCTGATCACAGCTATAGCAGTTCTCTGAACCAGTGCTGGGGAGTTAAAGAGGAAAAAATCTTCTCAATTGTACATTCCAATAAAATTTGTCTTCTGCTTTTAACCCATCCCTTTAAGAGCAGAGGGTTATGTCCCAGGAGCAATCTGTGGCTCAGGAACCCATAGTGGCAGTCTGCAGGAATCGAATGAGTAGTTGTGAGCTTCTTAAGCCGGGCATAACACTATATGATGTTTTCAATCGTTGTCCTCAGAGCTCAAAGCTCAGGGTTTAAACGTTCAACGGCCTAAATTATTACATGAAAATGTCTTAATTATCTATATGGATGGATGGACGACTAAGGAATGCACCTTAATAACCAAGTTCATCCTCTCACAGTAAAACCTCTGAAGTCTGTAGCTCACAGATTAAAACCTGGACTAAAACCCGAGGCTCAGACCACGAGTCCAAGTCAAGTCTCAAGTTTTTAGGGGACATGGATGTCTTTTATGTGTGTCTGCTCTTTGAATCGTCTTGTTACTGAAAAGTGCTTAATAAATAAACTTGCCTTGTCTGTGTGTTCTCTATGCATTCTAATCTAGTGTCTCTCCAGAATGTCGTTTGGGTTTCATAATGACAATAAAGACTCTTGATTAACAAGTTTAAGTCAAGTACAAAGACTTATTTTATCAACTTTATTTTGACTCGTGCTGGAATGTCAAAGTCAAGTCGCCGTCTCTGTGATCTTCTGATCCACATTCATTAATAAATACATGAAATCTAAATGCTCCTGCAGATTCCTGACAGATATGCCTCCAGCATCACCGCTTTTAAACATCTCTAGAACAAATTCACACAGTTAAATCAGTTTTCTTCAGTAAACTCACCACATTGACGGCATCAAACAGTTTTTCAGGGGGGAGGGGTTGCCTGATGGAGGGACAGAGCTGCTGCAGCAGCATCACTGATTTCAGAGCTTCGGCTGTGCAGTCAGAACAGATCCAATTGAAGTCCCGACTGCTGAAGGGGAAGCCACCCTAACGTGTGCAGAAATACAATAAAAGACAAAAAAGAACAACAAATATCAAAAACTGCTCTCCATCCACCCCTCGTCCTGCTGAGCAGGGTGGGGAGTTCTCCATCTCTCCAGCTTGGGTCGTCTATCAGATTCCTGGGAGTTTGAGGGTTATTATTAGGGTCTTAGCTATTCCTAAGATTTCGCTCTTCTGGACTGAGATGTCTGATGTGTCTCCAGGTTCCTGGTGGAGCCACTTCTCCAGAGTGGGGGTCACTGCTCCGAGTGCTCTGATGACCACGGCCACTACTGCTGTCTTCACCTTCCAGGCTCTTTCTGGTTCCTCCCTGAGCTCTTAGTGTTTCTCCAGTTTCTCTTGTTCTTTTTTCCTGATGTTTCCATCTTGATGGCCACATCCATCACCACGGCTGTTCTCTGCTGCTTATCAATGATCACAATGTCTGCTTGGTTGGCCGTTACCATTGTGTCTGTGTGTATCAGGAAGTCCCACAGCATCTTAGCTCTGTCGTTCTCCACCACCTTGGGAGGTGACTCCCATTTTGACCTGGGGGTCTCCAGTTGGTATTCTGAACAGATGTTCACTGAGCACTGGATCCCTTGAGGCCATGTTCTTGATATATTCTTGGAGCTTGGTTATTTCATCTTCAATGGTGGCTCTGATGCTCACTAGGCCTCTGCCTCCTTCTTTGCTTTTAGTGTATTCCCTGTGGAGACTAGATTTATGGTGGAATCCACCATATGTGGTGAGTAGCTTTTGTGTTTTAACATCAGTGGCCTGAATTTCCTCCTTTGGCTTTGGCCAACTTGCTACCCCGGCAGGGTATCTGATTACTGGCAAGGCATAACTGCTGATCGTCTGGACCTTGGTCTTGTCATTGAGCGGACTACCCAGAACTTGCGTTACTCGTTGTAGGTATTTGGCTGTTGCTGCCATAAGTGTATCTGGCAACAGCCAAATCAATCAATCAATCAATCAATCAATCAATCAATCAATCAATCAATCAATCAATCAATCAATCAATCAATCAATCAATATACCATTTATGGAAATTAAACTACAACCTCAATTCCATTGAAATTGGGATGTTGTGTAAAACATGAAAGCAGTATATATAACGACTTACAAATCCTATTCAACTTGTATTCAATTGAACACACTACAAAGACAAGACATTTAATGTTCAACTGGGATAGGAAAATGTTTACATTGGTGTTACATCAACTTTCCTTTTAACATCATTCAGCTGGGAACTGAAGACAACAATTGTTGAAGCTTTGTAGGTTCTGATGAAAATCAACAAGAGGGATCATATTTCTCCAATTTTAGCTTCCCTTCATTGGCTTCCTGTAAATCAAGAATAGAATTTAAAATTCTTCTTCTAACGTATAAAGCCCTTAATAATCAAGCTCCATCATATATCAGAGCTCTGATTACTCCGTATGTTCCTAACAGAGCACTTCGCTCTCAGACTGCAGGTCTGCTGGTGGTTCCTAGAGTCTCTAAAAGTAGAATGGGAGGCAGATCCTTTAGCTATCAGGCTCCTCTCCTGTGGAACCAACTCCCAGTTTTGGTCCGTGAGGCAGACACCCCGTCTACTTTTAAGACTAATCTTAAAACTTTCCTTTTTGACAAAGCTTATAACTAGAGTGGCTCATGTTACCCTGAACTACCTCTATAGTTATGCTGCTATAGGCTTAGGCTGCTGGAGGACATCAGGGTCTATTTCTCTCACTCTGCTGAGTTCTACTGTTCTCCAGTTTTGCATTACATTGAAATCATTTCAGCTTTTAACTTTTTGTTCTCTCTCTTTTTTCTTCATAGTAGGTACACCTGGTCTGGCGTTCTGTTAGCTGTGACATCATCCAGAGAAGACAGATCACCGCTATTACCATCTAATGTAGAACAGATTACTGGATCAATGTGTGCTTCTGTGCTTGTTTGTCTCTCTTGTTGTGTCTCTGCTCTGTCTTCTGTAACCCCCAGTGGGTCGAGTCAGATGACCGTTCATACTGAGCCTGGTTCTGGTTCTGCTGGAGGTTTTTCCTTCCCGCTAATGGGTGGTTTTTCTTTCCACTGTCGCTTCATAGTTCCTCAGTATGAGGGATTGCTGCAAAGCCATGGACAATGCAGACGACTCTCCCTGTGGCTCTACGCTTCTCCAGGAGTGAATGCTGCTTGTCGGGACTTTGAAGCAATCAACTGGTTTCCTTATATAGGAAATCTTTTACCAATCTGTATAATATGATTGATTTGACTTTGTAAAGTTCCTCGAGATGACATGTTTCATGAATTGGCGCTATATAAATAAAATTGAATTGAATTGAATTGAATTGAAGTGTTGCCTAACAGTTCTTGCTAACAGTACAAGTTAAGTTGCTCAGCAGTCTGGGGTTTCTGGTGTTGTATTATTTGCTTCATGCGCCACACATCCTCAACGGGAGACAGGTTTGGACTGCCGGCAGGCCAGTCTAGTACCGTCACTCTTTTACCATGAAGCTACGCTGTTGTGATGTACAGAAGGTGACTTAACATGACATTAGATATTAACATATTGTCTCCAATCAGTGCAGAATATTGTGGCATGTCTCCCTCGTAAGCGAAAGCATGACCAAATATATCCACCCTACAGGCCTTGCTTCACTGGCAGGGATGTACCTGAAAAGGGCATTGCTTGGATAGCAGCATACTGTATTTTTCGCTCTAGACCTGTGAAAACTATATGCTGCTCTTGCACCACTTAAAAATAAATTAAAACATTAACTTGTGAACAAAGACTGAACACATGTTTGTATGTTGTTTCACTGTTCCAGTCTGCATTCACGCAGCGGAGCGTTGTGTGGTGCAGTTTAAAGGAAACAGACCGTGACAGAACCCTGTTATTGAGCTGTCTGTGAAGCTAATAACAGCTAGCACTAGCTTGCAGGTCTGTCATCCAGCCGATTTACAACTTTGCTGATGTATGTGAGCTTTATGTTGCTCTGAAACATCCATGTCGTACTGTTAGCTTAGCACTGTTACGCTCACGGGCTAATTTCAGCGTAATTAGACTGAAATACTCTGATGAGAACTTTCCCGGTTGGAGTTGAATTTTTTGTTGTGCTAATTTACCCGATTCATCCTCCCAGGTATGTTCCATGTTATTCAGCCGACTGTGGATGCAGCTGTGTGATCGAATAGGTTGCTTTACCAGATTAAATGTCAGTTATTAGTGTTAGATTGTGTGAAATACATTTCTAAATAAATGTATAAACTTATAGTCCGGTGCAACTTATATATGTATTTTCCCCTTTCTGACGCATTTTTTGACTGATGCGGCTTATATTCCCGAGCGACTTATAGTCCGATAAAAACGGTTTGTTGTGCCAAAACCTGGATGTTCCCTTTAGATGAGCTCAGGCCCAGAGAAGCCGGCTGTGTTTCTGGGTGTTCGGCGAGCCGGTGTTGCTAAGCTGGTTTGCAGCTAACTAGCCTAGCTGCTAACCTGTTTAGCCTGCTAGTTGCCACTCAGCTCAGACACACAAACTCTGTGATTCCTTGCATTTGTACATTGAGAAACGTTAAACTGTTGGACTATTTGCTCACGTTGTCATTCATAAAGTGGGGAACATCGCCCTATCCTTGCTTGTGGACCAATTATGAAACTCAACTTTCTCCAATTAACCTGTCCACCTGTGGGGTCTTCCAGTCAGGTGTTTTTGGAACTTTCCTAAACTTTTCCTATGTTTTGTTGACCCTATCTAGAACGTATTACAGCAAATTCAGAACTAGTGAATATTTGCAAAATACAATTAGGTTTATCAGGTTGACTTTGTAGTGTATTTAATTGAACATAGGTTGAAAAGGATGTGTCAGTCACTGTATTCTGTTTTGATTAAAATTTTACACAATGTCTCATCTTCAGTGGAACTGGAGTTGAACAACTTCTGCCAAGTCACAGAGTCAAACACAAACTTTCTATTTCGCTAATAGATGATGTTTGAAAGTTTAAAAAGAAATGAAATGGGATGAGAGTTTATGCCTGTTTTAAGAGGTATTTATAGATGGAATAAAAGCAAATAAATCTTAAAACCCTTTATGGGTTGTCATCCTCAAGCATTAAACCCAAAAAAGTCATAAAAATGTAACTGCAGGAACCCATTAGATTCAAAAAGGAAATCAAGTTAAGTAGAGAAAGCCTGAAACACTAATGACCCATTTCCCCCAGAGTTGTATTTATCATCAACAATGTTGTGTCTGTATGATGGGATGCTGCCAGTACCTTGGTGATGTTCCTGTAGTACTTCTGATAGTCAGGAGGATTCTCAGGTATCTGTGCGTGAGCAGAAGAAACGTTGAGCCAGAAATCCTGTTCTGGGTGTTCGGGTCTCGGCTTAGATGTTTCTGTTGTACCTGTGTGATCCTGAGAAAGTCGTGGGCCTTGCAGAGACACTCGGCCAGTTTGGGATCCTCGTGAGCTCCAGCCTGAGAAACACCAGTTTGTTTAGCCACTAAAACCACAAATGCAGCAGGAAAACGTCCAGCTGGTTCTCACGTTACCTCAAGAAAAGCCTGAACTGCAAAACAAGCATCCCAGAGCTGAGATCCATTGGTTGCCTATGTGGAGGAAACATGGAGGAGAATTAATTAAATGACAGAAAATCTAATTAATTGGCTGCACTGGAGGGCATTTTTGGAAACTTAAAGAATAAATTAGTTATTAGATTTTTTCTGCTCCAAGTGCATCAAATATTCACGAAGATTCTCAGATCCTCACCTGCATGTTCATTCCTTCAGGGCCCATCCTGGAAAACACAAAAATACTTTTAGTTTGCTGTATGCAAGAATCCTTTTAACTGCTGCTCAGTAATCAAACTGGTAGAAACACAGTGGACCTCACTGGGGAACGAAGGCTCTTTTCTCCCTGAGACAATAATTTTTATACCCAGGTATGAACTTGGGAGAACTTTTAAAGATAGAAGCTCCTTCCTTCAAATAAAACCTTTAATTCTGGCTTGTTTGGCAATGTGTTCAGGGGCCTCACGTATGAAAGAGTGTGCAGCTTTCATACTAAAGGTTGGCGTTAGGAAGAGATCCTGAAACCTGCAGGCATAATAATAATAATAATAATAATAATAATAATAATAATTCCTAGTGTTGTCCCCACATTTAACCTTCATAAAGCCTAACTTGCTTGGAATTAGATGGATCAACGCGTGCATCTTAAGCCATCCTGTCCATGCCGCTACTTATTCTAATTAGTATAATTATAGAATAGGTAGGGCCCCATACACACTTTGTGAAAGATTTAAAATCTTTAAGACGAGTCAGAATGTTACATAAAAAAATCATAGAAGTCAGCCTTTGAGCCTCCTCTTAAATTGTTCCAAAAATATTGATGTCATAATCATAATTATTACAGTAGTATAGCAGAAACATGATGTTGTAGTTTGTTGTTGCTGATTGAAAAAGTTTGATGACAGGTCAAAGGTTGCTGAGGATTACAGCAGGCTTAATTTTTCTACATGCCACTCCTACTTGGGTTGGGTTAGCCGTATTTTTAAGTGGCTGCACCTAAAAAAACGTTCTCAGCCAGATGTTGGCTGCTGTCAGACTCCTGCTAAAAAAGCTGGAATCAAATCCAAGGGAGCTTCAGTTTAAGGTGCGAACAAAGATCTGGTTTGGCTTTCCATCGTACAGATCATTTCATTTTTCTGTTAAATATTACAGGATAAATTATGAATTGAAGGAGCAAAGAGTCTGGAAAATGTCATATTTTAGGGCACCAGAAGCTGGCGTTTCAACAGGAAGTCTGAACACAATGAACTGTTGGGTGTTTCTTGTTTGTGCTGGTTTGAGCGGATCTTCTCAGAGGCTGCAGTCTGACCAGAGGTAGTCGGGGATCCTGGACACGTGTTGCTGAAAAGCTGCAGACGTGGGACCTTCTGCATACCAGCACACCAGCATGTTTATCGTCTTGTGGATCTACAAAGTATTGCAAGACTTTAAAACTGTTGCTTGTGTTCAATTCTTTTCAGCATCCATTTAATACACAAAATATTTTATAAAATTATTTTATATTTTTGCATTTCTGTTACTTTGAAATTCATTTGAGTGTTTTGTAGATACAGCAGTTTTTATTACCGATGCAATGTTGATATAGTCGGTGAAGCGGTCGTCGGCCTTGAGGTGTTCATGCACTTCCTGGACCGCCTTGGCTCTCAGTGAGGGGCTGTGGTGGGCTTCATAGAGGTTCAAGATCCCTGCAGGGAACAAGAAGATGGGCAATAAGCTGAAGAAACGCTCATAAAGGATTAAAACCAACGTTTTTCAACCTTCACAAACCAAGGAACCATTTTCACCCCCAGTCCAGCAAAAAATAAAATGGCTGACATAATTAAAAATAAGAAGCAAAAAGGTTAAAAAAAATAAATAAATAAATAAAAAAAAAAAAAAAAAAAAAAAAAAATATATATATATATATATATATATATATATATATATATATATATATACACACACACACACATACATATATATATATACACACACATACATATATATATATCTCAAATATTTTGTTTTGCCTTGCCTTATACAAGCCTTTGTTCTTTTTACATTTCCTCATCTTTGCTTTTTACTTTATCGTATGCATTTCTGCCTCATTATGCAAATGAGGAGGGAGCGGTCTTAGGGGGACAACTGCTTTCTATTGGTCGGTTAGCATCAGCCTTCCATACTGAAATCTTCGTGCTCCTACCGGCCGCTGCCACAGTGGCTACCAGGTTATTAGTGAGCAGAGGCATTTAACAACTTGATTGGAAAACAATGCTGTAATTTCAGACTTTATTAGCTGTCGTGTGGACGAACTGGCTGAACGTGTGTTTCATTAAGTGGCTCAGGTGTCTGTACGTGTTGTGGCAGTTCTTCCATCTACATCCTCTGTGACTGAAGTTCGCTTTGGGCTGGAGTAGCAGATCCAGTCTGTTCCGTCTCATTTCCAGCCATCTAGTCGTGGAAATAAAGATGTTGAAATTTTGCTAAGAAAGTTTTCAAATGTGTTGTTACCTCATCAATTTGTGGGTTACAACAGAAAATGGCACTTTATTGCTCTTCTCCTTATGTGATTGTTTGAATACCTTCTTTCTAATATGGCAGCATTATCAAGTTTCCATCTATGGAAGGCTGATGCTAACCAACCAATAAAAGGCAAAACAAATTATATACATTTCTTGACAAAAACATGTCTATGGAAAATGAAAAAGAAGATATATACATATCTTGACGAAAACAAATGTATAAGGAAAAATAAACTATATTTATTTATTTATCTTTTTAAATTATGTCAGTTTTGGTCCTCCATATTAACACGTTTAGACCTACGAATGTTACACAACAGTTTGAAAATAGAACTTTAAATTTGTGATATGCTGGTGAAGATTCTCAGTCATCCAGGTCATGATCATTCCAAAAATTGAGAAAGCTTTCAAGATGGGAAGAGAAACGTCTTCAAACTTCGGAAGAAAAGTCCAGTTGTTTTATTTTTTAACTTTTTTGGAATTATCATGACCTGGATGACTGAGAATCGGTTTGTTAATCAGTGTTAGCTGCAGGTTTGTCAGTTTGCTGCCTTGGAGCCGAGAGCTGTGTGCTAACACAACGCCTGGGCGGAAATAGATTAGCGATGACCTCAGAGACGCATCTGAAACTCAAAGAAATGAATCGCCCCTTGAATCACAGCGATGTAACTAAGTTCTGGAAATGCTCTTGAAGTGGAAGAGTCAACAGGAGCTTCCACACGTTCCCCTGGTCTGACATTACTGATGAGATTCCCGTTCGTAACTGAATGTTCAGCGTGGCGTTGGCCATACTTACGGTTGACGACGGACAGCAGAGCGCTGTGAGGAGTGTACAGGTCACAGTCAGCCACGCTGTTCCTATGAGCGCTCCAGTTAATGGTGGCGTAGTCCTGGACGTACAGCTCCTGGAAGACAAACACCAGGACATCCGTCCAGAAGGTTCTGATGTTTTTATCTGGGCTACAGAAACAGTCAAAGATATTCTGCCTGTCATGAACATCCATAATTTTGTCTTCAAAATGACTAATTTTGGACAATGATGACAAGTCTGGGTTAAATATTACTGTAAATGAGTCAGATTTACTGGCCTGACATTGATGCTCAGATATGTTCCTCATGCCAATTAGCACCTTTACACCTGGCCTGAGACAGCCTCTTTCCATCTCAGTTGGATTTATGGAAGTTATTTTATTAGCAGAACCTGGCTGCTACATTCCCACTCCAATCAGAGCAGTAAGGGTGCACTTAGTCCCCCCCCCCCCCCCCCCCCCCACAACAAAGCAGGATGTGAATGGTCCAGACGGGTAAAAGGCTGCGGTGGCCTAAAGCCCAGAGACAGCATGGCCGTGTTGTGGGTTCACGGAGGCATCGGCACCTGTCTGAGGCTGAGAATCAGGGGGTCCTCCTCTGCAGTCAGTCTGACAGCGTAACAGTAGGACCCAGCCAGGTAGAACTGCCGACAGTAACTCCACCAGGTGGAGGGGTGGAACGGCATCCAGGTGGGGAGCAACCTGAAACATACAAGAACGCCCCCATTAGCTCCTAACCTTCTCCTGCATTGACCACTGACGCTGCATACGCTGCTGTTATTAAATTAATACACTGCTCACCCCCTGCGATATCCAACCTGTTTCATATTCTTAGTTTAACTAGGTGGCGTTGTTGGACTCATTAGTTTTCTGTTACTTGAAATAACACGGACACTACTTCACTACTACTACACCACACTAACAGACTCTGAAGTTAACAGCTTCATTTATTTAATTCAGTGACTGTCTCCACCTTCCTAACATTTTTGGGACCAAAAGGAAATTTAAATGGTAAATGGCTTGTACTAACTAGTCTGACAACCTCAAATGGTTCACACTACAATCAGTCATTCACCCATTCCCACCCTGACGGTGGTGTGCTATGCTAGCAGCCACAGCTGCCCTGGGGCAGACTGACAGAGGCTGCCAGACATCGGCACCACCGGGCCCTCTGACCAACGCCAGCAGGCAATTCAGGTGAAGTGTCTTTTTTGCCCAAGGACACAACGACAGAGACGGTCAGAGCAGGGGATTGAACCAATTGCAGGACAAGCTCCCTAACTCCTGCGCCACTGTCTGTAATGATCACAGTTTTTGGCTGTTTTATTCTTTCCTGCCATCCATACGGTGGCCCTGTTCCCTGACTGCTGGCACCTGTGATTGGCACTATTTAAGCTGGCCATCCTCAGCAAGCTGGTGCCAGATTCTTGAAAGCCTCGTGTTAGTAGACCTTCCAGCATTTCCTAGCCTGCCTGCCTGTGTTCGACCATTGAGTGTTTTCCTGCCTGTAGCTTTGCCCTTGTCGGTCTCTTCACCGGTTCTCAGTTTGTGGACAACGACCTGTGCATGTCTTTCTACCCTACCTCTCTGCTCAGTCCTCTCTGTACCTCTGCTTGTTGGAAATTGGATTTTGGACCCTAGAAAAAAGGAACTCGGACTGGATCTGTTGGATTTCCCCTGTTGTGACTCCGCCCTCTTTTGGTCCTCCAGACTGCGTCTGTGTTTTCCCATATCGCCTGCCCCCTTCAAGAGAAAGGACTCTGCCTTGGATTCAACGCCCTTTACGGCTCCAGTTAGTGTTAGGTTAGTGGCTTTTCTTGTGTAGCTGTAAGTTTCCCCTGCAAGCTCACAGCCACTAACCTGCCTCTCTCCTTTGCAGAGCAACCCGTCCCGTTTCCTGAGGCTTGCCTTTTAAGCTACACCGTTACTTTTAATAAAGCAATTTTATTGAGCTCTTGGTGTTGAGTGAATTACCGGGTCCGGCTCCTAAGATTTATTACACTGTCGCCCTTAAGGGACCCTAGAAAGCTAAAAAAAAAAAAAGGCCGGACCCGTTAGAGGCTGATGCTCAAATTCTGAAGGAGTACCACTGGGAGCGTTCTGGGGAACTGCATCAGAGTGGCCTGAAAACTAAGCAAAGGGAAATACTCAGAGGCCGCATCCTCTAAACATGAAACAAAGAGACTTTCCATGGATTTTATACGACCAGGAAACACGCTGTCTGACCTTCTACCACCAGGAAGAGAACAACGGTCCTGGACATTCAGACCCATATGATGAGAAACAACTCCTGCGGGATCTAAAGAAGAACTCTGGAGACCTTTCAGATTACAAGCCCGGCTGCTCAGAGGAACCTATCAGAACCTAGGAGCAGCTGCTGGGAGCTTGTCTTCCTAAACATCAGCTAGGACTGCAAAGATGTTTCTACGTCCAACATAACTGACCAGATCTCGGGCAACATTGCGTTCATTCCCTCCCAGCTGTAGACGTTCAGAACGGCCAGCCAGAATTTACCCCAAGAAGGAATCTGGAGCGCACCTCCTGCAACAAGAAATAACCACTTTAAAAAAAGAGAAACCTCTTCACTCACTGCTGAATCTGGACAAGAGCTCTTCAAAGGGAGATAAAAAACAATCAGGCATAATATTATGACCACCTACATGTCAAGTCTCTCTTCCTGTGGCGTCTTTGTATTTGGGGCCAGTGGCCCCGCCAGATGTCGCTGTGGAGCTCTATGTTCTCAGTTATCGGCAGGACAGGATCATTCTTTATAGAGTAATATTGTAAAAAAAGACTGATTCGCTTACCAATAAAGTTCTGTTATAACCATTTGTGTCTATATATCTAAGTCTGCCAGAAAACTGAAAAGCTCAGAGGCTAAATCCTCCTGAGGGGCCTTGATATTGGGGCTGGTCCACCAACGTTTATTTAAATAATGAACGTCTGAAATCGCACTGAGCATGCCCAGTACGCTCTCAGGAGACAGCTGTGGGGCACAAATCCTACGGCCCCAAGCTGGGATCGTCCAGTCAGAACACTGGAAATGCAGACGTTACGTTATGATCTGCTGGACAGTGTGAGACCATCAAACAAGAAAAAAACCCCAAATAAACAGTTGGACTAAAATGTAGGAAAATTTTAACAAAATAAAACATAGGAAAATGTAAACTAAAAGCAAATATTAATCTAGTGATGGTTGTCCTTGCTAGCTCATTAAAAGATTGATATGAATCTTTTCTGTTGAATAAATGAACAAAATGAGTGAGTCTTTATTTATGATTTTACGCATAAAAATTAAATTACATTTAACTTATATAAAATTGATTTTCTAGTTGGTTTATGCTAATTTATCCATTTAATTTAACATTGATCAAAGTCAGGTTGCATGCATCACAAAAAGATTAGTTGTTGCTAATAGATGTGTTTTTGTGCCCCACTGAACTCATCATGCTGCTGATCTCTTCATCATGGTACCTGTTGGGAAATATCAGGGAGCATGTCTTCCTGAATTGTAGTTCTTGTAGGGTCACCCTGGTAGAAGCCAGTGTGTGTAAAGTCTAAATAAGACGGGAAATGATGCGTGTACATGCGTGTGTTTAATGGGAAAAGGCAAATCGGTTTGGCTGGGAAACGCTGTCTCAATACAGCAGGCCATTTTGTCTTATCTTTCATT
This sequence comes from Fundulus diaphanus, assembly GCA_037039145.1. Lineage (NCBI taxonomy): Eukaryota > Metazoa > Chordata > Actinopteri > Cyprinodontiformes > Fundulidae > Fundulus > Fundulus diaphanus. Next base: position 55,464,566 of record CM073132.1, on the reverse strand, counting down.
TATAAGAAAGCTAAAGTAAGAATAAATTGGCTATGTACCATCTCACCCCAGCAAATGCGTGTCAACCATAAGATTCCAGTTTTAAAATCCTCCAGTGGCTTAAAGCGTCGGCTTGGCCCCTACGAACCCAGTCTGCAGAGGTCAGTACTTTTCAGAAGTCCAAGGAAGGAACCATGGTGAACCAGCGAAAACGTGGGCCAATCCAACAGAAATAGCTAATAATGTTGCAGCGGGTTCTGAGACGTATCAGGATTTGACCAGTGTCCGAAATTAACTTCCTGATTCACCGGCCAAGTTGGCCGGTAGATGTAAAAATCAACCGGCCAGGCATATTTTTTACCGGCCAAAATATTAATCCTGACCAGACCTCAATTTTTATCCAAAATTAAGAGTGAGATTATGTTAATTTTCGGGGGGCGTGGTTGGGGGCATGGCTGTCTGGACCCTGGAAGAGAAATCTTTGTTTACTGACTTTAATAAGAAAATATTGTAGTTGATTATAAAAGACACAATAAGAATTATCACATTTACATCCAGGAACCAGTGGCGGCTGGCCCATAGAGGGCGCTGGGGCGCTGCCCTCCCTAGATGTGGAGGGGAAAAGTCAAAATATATATAAGTATTATTAATGTCAGTTTTTACTCGATAGTACGTGGCTACATGTAATAAGAATTATTAAAACACTTCTACTAATTGACTCTACCAATTGACTCTCATTTAACAGTGCATTTCCACCAACAGAACGTATCATTTCTCTTCTTCTACGCTTGTGGGGCTGCCGCTGAAGGAGCCCCACAAGTGTAGCGAAATAACCAATCGTATACTGTTGCTAGGGAAGATTTATAAATATTTGGCCAATCAGCATCGCCAAAATGAATGGCTTTGGGGCTCCTGGAGTCGTAGCCCTAGCTGCACAGTGATAGGTGCACTTCACGCATGACGTCACGAGCTACATCCGCACTACATCCGGGTAACGTTGGACGGCAAACACAGAACTGTTTTCGCTTACCAGCGTGACAAAACGGGTGAATTAGAGCGTACTTTTAGTTTATTTTGGAATCTAAACAATGCCTACAACTTGTTGTGCTCCCGGTTGCACACAGAGGCATTCCAAATCGTCGGATGTACGTTTCTTTTGTTTACCGAAGAAAGAAGAAAGAAGAAAGAAGAAAGAAATGGATAATTTCAATGAAAAGGACGCAGGCAGACACTCCAATCGCCATCATACCACGACAGAATTTGCAGTCTACACTTCATCTCCGGTAAATACAACTTAATTTTGCACTAGTCGTTGTTCTACTTAAATCATTATATAAATAAAAAAATAGGATATATATTTAAGTCAAGACGTAAACGTTCGTTTCGTAATAATATACGTACATGTACAATGTATGCAAACCCTCTGGCATGAGTCTGTGAAAAGGATTAAAAAGACAAAACCACCAAAATAATCCTTTGTGAACAATGTTTTTTTTATTAATTAAATCCTTATTGTGGAATCGTAGTAATTTTCCGACTTTTAATTTAAATGCATGTACTGGGTTAGGCAGGGAAATCTATTGGCCCACCAAGATTTTGTTTCACCAGCCGCCACTGCCAGGCAATAAAAAACACTACAGATTATCAGTATTCTATCCGTGTTAGTCTCATTTGTGAATGAGGCAGACTTTCATCAAGCCTATACGGTTCAACATTGTTCCCTCAGCTGCAACACTTAAAGCACGCAGGGGTTCACGCTGCGTCTTTACGCTGATCCAGCTGCTGGATAAACAGTGGGGAAAATGCATAAATAAAGACTGTAAAGGGCTCCTTTAGAGGGAAGAGAATGAATAATGGGTCTGAGCTGAAGCCCCTGATTTTACAAGTTCCTTAAAAAGTCCGCACCTATATTACATGTAACGTAATTTTGCGCATCTGAATTCAAGCGCAAGGCAGCAGCCCACCGAAGCACCACTGGCTCTGTGTCATTAAATACAAAAGAGCATTAAACATAGCTACTGACTCTCCTATTGATTTTAATTGGGACATTTTGGTTAGGGTGACTAGACGTCCCCGATTTCCGGGGACTGTCCCCGTTTTGGACCACCTGTCCCCGGCTAAAGCTGTTCCCGGAAATGTCCCCGATTTTACCGAGGGGGAAAAAAGTTACGTGTACACTGTTATTACGGTAGCTGGTTGCGCTGCTGATAATATAAAGATGAGGAACAGAGTGCACCACTAGATGAGCGGTAATGATCCTTTTGGATGTGGTCTGCACCCATTAAAACACAAAGAAGAAGAAGAAGAGCGCACCACTTTTAAAACAGAAGAAGAAGTCGAAGTTCGTTGTCATAAACGGTGGAAACTGATGGGAAGCTGCTGTGTTATGGTAAGTGTGTTAAACGATTAATTTTCTTTGGATCGGGCTGATCCTGTGATAAATGTTTGGTTCGTGTCCAGGTTAAAAAATAATCAATAAAAAGTAAGACAAGACCACCAGTTGCTGCTTGCCTGAGTAAAAGACACTCAGATAAAATGTAACAGAATGATTGAAAACTCTTTGTAAGGCGCTAATCTGGTACGTTGGTTCTCCAGGGATCAACAAGGGTTAAAGATGTTTTAGAACTGATTGGTGACCTTTAGTTTATATTTCAGATACTTATTATAAGTAGAGTTATTAAAAGTTGTTTTGCTGATTTATGAGCATAGACTTCCAGGCTTAGGTTTAGCTTTTCTGCTGCTCAGTTTGGATATATGAAAGTTCCTCATGAAAAAATAGGAGCCAGTAACAGGAGAACAGAATGAGAAGATCTGCATGATCTGAGAATGATGGAGGAAGAGATAACCACCTGTTTAATGGTCATTTATTATGTTGTTTATGCTTGTAGCTCCTAATATTGTGGTAATTAGCATTTTTAGTATTTAATCAGATGAGATAATAATAATAATAATAATAATAATAATAGGAAGTTTTCATGTTGTACATTATAATGTTTGTGTAAGTGATTTTAATTATATAATGTCTCTGTTTTAGAATAATGTAAGATTGATACAAGAGGAGAGAGGAAGAAGATAGGAAGACAGAAAGGAGATTAAATGAGAGTGGAGGAAAATGGGAACCCTGATGGAAAGAACGGTTGACAAGAAGGGAGAAATATTTACTTAGAGTATTAATAAAGTTCAAGTAATAAAGCGTTGACATGATTTGAGTGATAAACTAACCTATTGAGTAATGTAGTGTGCAAAGTATGCTATGTAAAACAGAGTGACTCAGGTTTGAGTTGTCTGAGGATATAACCTCTTTCTGAGTCTCTGCACTGAACATGAGTTTCACTGCACTTCTCTAACTGTGGCAGAATGAAGAGGCAGATTAGTTGTATTTTTTTCTTGTGTTTTAAAGATTTCTGTTCTGCACATAATATATCTTCTTCTCCTCTTATTCTATCCAGACCTCTGGATATCATGGCTGACGGCTCTTCAGACACAGAAGGCCTTGAAGAAACCAGAGATGATCTCATGTTAGCTGACTCACTGACCGGAGTTAACTCACCTTATAGGAACAAACAATATACTTGCACATCAACAACTACCATACACATAATGTAGTTATACACACTTTATATAAGTTTATACATGCTCATGCTGCACTACACACTCAATCACTTGCATTCATGTCAAGGGGTCTCCAAGTCTGTGCTTATTTTTCACCTCACATCACCACAACCCATTTTCTCATCCCAAACGGGCTCTATGCACAGCTCCACCTCTTCCTGAACCTCAGCAGCTCCTTTGTTTCCTGTCTTTCACTACTGGACAAGCTGATTAATCCAGGTGTGTCTGGCTGGGTACTGAGGTCAGACACACCTGGATTAATCAGATTGTCCAGTAGTGAAAGACAGGAAACAAAGGAGCTGCTGAAGTTCAGGAAGTAGTGTAGCTGTGCTTATAGCCCATTAGTAGGAGAAATTAATCTGCTTCTTTGAGATGCACAGACCCCAGCTACGGCCAGTTGACAGTAAGAAACATATATCACCTTTACCTGCAGGCTTGATCGCAACTTCTTTTTTATGTTAACCCAGAAAAACCTATTTCTCATAGGTATGTAGATGTGAACAGAATAAGTATTTGTTGCACTTTTTTAAAAGGTGGGGCGGCTGAGCTCTTTGGGCCCCACAAAATTGGAAAGCCCTGCTAACGACCCTTGACCCCTCCACTCCCACCCCCACCACTTTGCCCCAACCCAGAGACACAGTTCTAGTTTTCTATTAATAACACTATTGATGTTAATCTTAGGATGCACTAAAAGTGTGGAGAGGCACATTCCTGGCTTTTACACTTGATTTTTGTTGTTTAAATATTAATAAATATGTAAAAATAAATGAAACAATTACTGTCCCCGTTTCCTAATTTCATCTTGATGAGATGTATTGATTTTTATCCACAAGCAAGAAATGTCCCCATATTTGATTTCAGAAATCTGGTCACCTTAATTTTGGTACGAGTCGAAGGACATTAAATGTAGTGATTCACGTTTTGAAGGCTGGTCGCTGACAAAAGCACCTGGCTCCGAGGGAAGGGAGGAGAGAGGCGCAGTTACAGCGCACGTAGTTAAATGCAGAATTAATAAAAACGAAACTTATAAACAGACTAATTGGCGTTTTAGACTGTATCTGGTTAGCAGATCTGTTTTCTGATCCAGCGTGCAGCCATGACTGGTTCTGAATGAAGGCTTTATCTGGGAGCCGCTCTCCCCAGAAATAAGATGTGAAAGAAGCTGAACCAGCTCCGCAGAAGGCGGGTCTAGACTGAGCTCTGTGAACGGATCATCCGCAGCCCAGATGGGCTTTGTTATTTTTATTTTATTTTTAATTTATTTGGTACAAAGATTTACTCGCCATGTGGCAGCTAGCCCTCTGAAATTCACTCGCCAAACGGGAAATTTACTCGCATTTGGCGAGTGGCGAGTGTTAATTTCGGACCCTGGATGTGACTGAGTGGGTGTCGACCTTTGCAGGGCTGCTGTGATGGTCATAATGTTATGCCTCACTGGTCTACCCTCTCTTGTGTTTTAATCATCTCTGTCTCTGTGTGACACCATTTTAAGTGGGTCAAACCTTTGCTGTGGAGGTGGTTCCGGGCACGAACCAAATCCGGATCATCAGGATCCACTCCCAGGATCCTCATGGTGACGTACATCAGCGCCGTTCCCAACACGGAGCATTGATCTTCGAGATGTCTGCAAACAGCCGACAGAAACACAAACACTAAGGAGTTGATGGCGCTGCTAACAGCGTAGACTTCATTTACATGATGCATCTGGACCCAGTAACGCCTCAAACACATTCAGGAGAGGAGAGGTCCACTGTTATGCTGATGACACTCAGCTATATTTATCCATAAATCCTGATGAATCCAATCAATTACTTCGACTGCAGTCATGTCTTGATGATATCAAAAGCTGGATGACTTAAAATTTCCTGCATTTAAATTCTGACAAGACAGAAGTTGTAATCTTTGGACCAGAGTCCTCAAAAAATAAACTTCTTAACCAATCACTTAATCTGGGTGGCATTAACCTGGCCTCTGGTAGTAAAGTAAAAAATCTTGGTGTTATTTTAGACCAAGACATGTCATTTAAATCCCATATTAAACAGGTTTCCAGAGTTTCCTTTTTTCACTTCCAGAATATCGCCATAATAAGAAATATTTGTGTCTAACCCTGAGCCTGGTTCTGGTTCTGCTGGAGGTTCTCCTCCCTGTTAAAGGGGAGTTTTCCTCTCCACTGTCGCTTCATGCATGCTCAGTATGAGGGATTGCTGCAAAGCCATCAACAATGCAGACGACTGTCCACTGTGGCTCTACGCTCTTTCAGGAGGAGTGAATGCTGCTTGGAGAGACTTGATGCAACCTGCTGGGTTTCCTTAGAGAGGAAACTTTCTGACCAATCTTTATAAATTGATCCAATCTGTATAATCTGATTGAATTTAACTTTAAAGTGCCTTGAGATGACATGTTTCATGAATTGGCGCTATATAAATAAAATAAAATTGAATTGGGCCGCTGTTATCTGAGAGATTTACTGCATTTTGTTCCCTGTCCTCCTCTTCTCCCTGCAGCCCCTTCACACCTTGGTCTCCTCGGCTCAACACCTGCAGGACGTTGCAGATATCTGGTTCCTGCTGTCGTCAGGACCTTCCAGATCATTCTTTTGACCCGTGATCTGATCGCATTATTTACATCTGAAAGGTCCTGACCTGGAATGGGGGGGTTGAAGCGGACCCCCCTGCAGATGTATGGATGGAGACGTTGCGTCATCCATCCGTCCGATCTAAGAAACATTCTGATGGGCAGAATCTGAAGCACACGATAAAGACGCTGAAGATGGAGCTGTTTGCTCTTTGTTTTACAGCATTGAATCCAGGATCACGACCCAAAACCTCAGCGCTGACCCACGTTGGGACAAAATTGTACCTGAAGCTTCTCAGGGTTCTGTACCGTCGAGCCAAAATGTCTCTGAAAGGCTTTGAGAAAGAATGACGACAACAGATTTCCTTCTACGTCTGGAGGCTCTTTGGTTAGAGGAGCTTTTAACGGGGAGACAGCAGGAAGGAGGTTTGATAAGTTTAAAAAGTCAGATTTTCACTCACAGACCCCAGCCTCCATCTGGCAGCTGAAATGAGCGCAGATATCTCACCATCTCCTTCCTCCAGGCCTCAGGCAGAGAAATCTTACCGATGTGACACATGATAGGCAGACCTGGGAGGAAACAAACATGCAAAACCGTTTCAGAGACGTTACACTATTCAAAAGGTTCAAGAAAGTGTAATTTAGTCCGATTCAGGGAGCTAAGGGCTAAAACTGCGAGTGTCAGACGAGGGTACCTGGCATTATGAGGAGCAGTCCTCTGCAATCCATGGGCCAGTGACCGTCTTCGGCCTGGAGGAGGCTGAAGAAGTTCATGCCTTTGACCGCAGCGTCCGCAGCCGTCTGGGCGGCTGGGGAGTCGGGCAGGAACCGGCTCTGAGGAGATGGTCGGACATCATCATCGGTCAAAGCCGTCTAGGCTCAGTTACAGCAAACATAAAAACAGTTTCACTCCAACAGAATGAGCTCTTTCAGGACCTCCGAGCTCTGGTTCTGGTTTGGCCTGCCTTATATCAGGAAAACATTGGATATGTGATAAAAAAAAAAAAAAACAGTAAACATTGCTGCAACAACATGACAAATATTAAAAAGTGTTAACTTCCCTCAGGTTTGGGTTTGTAGTAACATAGACAGCAGATGCAGGATAAATCCATCCATTAACGACTTCACAACCTTATCACCTATTTTCCTTTAAAGGGGAAGTCCGGTCAACAAGGAAAAATCAGGGTATCATTAGCTATAACTAAAACTAATACATTTGTGGTTATTTAATGAACTTATCTTTAATCAATAAGAAAATAAAAACATAAATTGTCGTCTGAATCACTGTGTATGGGGGCTGACATTACTGCCCATATTTGGGCAGTAAGGGGCGTTTGACATCACATCCTGCGACGTGGAAGAGCGGAAGCGGCGACAGCATTTCTCTCCGCTTTCCATGCAAAGTCAATAGGAGCCGTTCTACACAGCTGCGATCATCAATAATTATTTCGGATTTCCAGAGGACTTCACCGCTGACATTCCCAAGAGCTATTGCTGAAGCAACAATGCCCACGTGCATGGCCATCGGATGTTCCAACACAACTGGTAAAAGAGGAAAAAACATTGCTTATTTTAACACAGTCACTTCAGCGATCTCTCCTCCGCTGTGTGTGTGTGTGTGTGTGTGTGCGCGCGCTCCGCTGCGGCAAAGCCGTGCTGCGCGGAGCGCGCACACACACACACACACACACACACACACACACACACACACACACACACACACACACACACACACACACACACGCGTGTATAGATATATACTGTAGGAACCGACTGAGTTTGATCTTGGAAAATAGTGCGCCGTGACAAACAGAGCGTTGAAACTTGCTCAACAGCGGGTCCGCCGAGTGACGTCAAAAAATGGGAGGTGACAGTACTATTCTTGACCAAGATGGATTCCTCCACATAAACCTGATTAAATGAGAATTATTATTAATTAAAAAAACTTATAATTTTTTGCACAGTATGTAGTAGTTTTATATTTAAAGTACTTTCAGCAGTTTGAATTCTGATTTTGACCGGACTTCTCCTTTAACATCTCTTAATGCTACATTAAACAACCATTTTCACTAAATAGCAACAGAGGCACAGAGAGCAGACATGCAAGATACCTAAATAATTAGGATGTTTCTCCAGAAAGAAGCAGGTGAGATTATTTTATGGGTTGCAGGAGCTTTTCTGTCACATGGGGAGAAAATGAGAAGCAGGACTGGGGTGGGGGGGGGGGGGGGGGGGGGGTGAACTGATGCTGGTCTGCAGCAGGACTCAGCAGACCTCCACCACCTTCAGGAGGACAACTGGTTTAGTTTAGGTGGAGGAACATTACTCATTTCTTTATTAGCCCACTAAAAAAAACAAGTGTTTAAATCCACATCACCACAGGAGAGAATATTTGACACCTGTGTCATGAAATGCTTTGAGCGCCTGGCGTTGAAGAGTCTGATAGACATCAAGGGTCTCCTACTGGACCGCATGATAAACTGCTAAAAAGACGCTTTCACTCATTAGCCCTCCGTTTAAAATCACTTTGCTTGTTTTGGGAGGGATGATTAGAAAATTCAGACTTATGTCTTTGAAAATTAGACATACAAAACTACACTTTGGAAATATACAACCAGCTTGAGGATTTTCCAGCGATTTTGGAGTCCTGTGTCAATAATAAAAAATCTAACAGGACGATAGAAGACCTACGGTGTCCAGGCCCAGAGAATGAGCTTCCAGCATGGTCTGCTCTCTGTCGGGCCGCTCATCGTCTTCCAGGTAGCTCCAGGTCTGCCTGCCCTCCACGTTACTCAGCCTCCAGCGGCTCAGGTCTGTGGCCGGATCCATTCTCCGAGGTCCGCGTCTCCTCCTCAGCTGCCTGGAACAGAGAAGGAGAAACCAGACGATTTAGTTTAAACTCCAGGTCATCAAAGTTCTGATTTCATTTGAAAAGGTTCTACATTATAACCAGATAATAAGCTGGAGCCAGGGCCGTATCTACAGGGGGCAACAAAGTCCCCCTAACCTTTACGTCCTGAAAATCATCATAAAAACAATTCCTGGTTTGTTCAAAAAGCTTCTTAAAGCTGTCAAATTAAATATTAATTTGCTAAGATTATACAATTGTTAATATAATCTTCGATCCACGGGGCCTAAATAAACCCGGAGGTTGTCTGAACAACTTTATTTATACAGCACTTTAAAAACAACAGTGCTGAATAAAATACAGAAATACCCTTGCCAGCTCTACCAATTAATAAAACATCAGAGTAATAAATCTAAGAAAAATAGATGCAAATAATAGAATAAAAATATATATTAAAAAAATATAAACCAACTTCTCAAACTGAGTTAAAAACCAAGGAGAAATAATGTGTTTTAAGAGAAGATTAAAAAACATTTATTACACAATGTTAAGTTATGTTTTCCTCTTTTTTTATGCAGTAAATGTGACTTAATGGTCAGGGTAAGGGAATATTTTTATATCTTTATGTCAAAGCCAGACATGCGTCCATTCTGGTGACCGCCCTAATAGAGAAACATTTACTGCCTGAGTTCCTTCAGTTTCCTCTAATTATGAGAGGAATCCTCTGTCTTAAGTCCCTTACGGGGTTTTCTAACAATTTACAATGAAACATAATTAGATGAGTGCTTTAATTAGTGTTTTATAAAAATATAATCAGGGAGAAAGGCACCAAAGAAAGTAAAATACTCACGTTGCTTCAGTCATTGCTGCTCTGTACCTCCAGAACGGGAACCAAACGGTGATCTCTGGTTCTGTAACTGTGGCAGCAGCTTAACTGTGTTTTTCAAGGAATACTCTGACCTCCTTCTGCCACAGATAAGATACAAACTCCTTAAACCCAAACAGAATCTCCCTGGAAGGTCACGCCGTTCAGATAATCTCCTTTTTCAACCTCTTAAAATTAGTTTGAAGACAGAAAACGGTGGAAAGCTCGACTTCCAGCCGTCAGGAGAACTCAGGACGTCTTCAGACCCGGCTCAGACCCACAGGTCATCTTCTTCTGGAGGCGTTTCTACAGACTATGACCGTAAACAAAGGTCTTTCTGAGATCTTTCGTCTCTGGAAGCTTTTCTCCTCATTTCCATAAAAACACAAAAAACACCAAAAGTGAAACCTGCAGAAACACCTGAGGTCCGTTTGCAGAGAAACCGACACGTCCAGCACATGTTTACTGATCTCTACCTCTTGTTCTCAGCCTGTTCTTCCTCCATCTCTGCTGGACCTTGTGGGCCAGCAGCTCCTCTGCTGAGGGGCCTCCACCGAGCTCTGGAGGAGCCTCTGTCTGAGAGACGGAGCAGGAGGAGTCGCTCTGAGGGGAAACAGGGAGGCAAATAAAGAGTCTGGGTTCTTTAATCAAGAGAATATTTACTCTTTAAACACAGAAGAAGACAAGAATTCAAGTAACTTCTCTGGTCCAAATTTTATGAAGTACTCCAGAACCCAAAACATATTTATCTTTATTGTTCCTACATGCTCAACTACAAACTAAACTTGTAATATTTTCATAAAGGAATTAAAGCAGACAGATTTTTTAGCAGGGAAGAAATGCAGAAATCATCCAAACCTGGAACAGGTTCTTGTTAATGCTTTTGGTCTCGATAGAAAACTGACAGACATAGATATGTTTATCTATTCTGAGCAGGGAGAACCAGATTTGGGTCACGCGTTCTGTAAAAATGTTGCAGTTTATTTAACAAACTTTAACAAATGAATTAAAAGCATCAAAGTTTGCTTTCTGATCAAATTAAGGAGAAAGCAAGAAGGAGGATTAGAAGATAAATGTAATGATCCTGGCACTGGAGCTGATCCGTCTCTCTATCAGCAGCTGTTCATTCTTCACCCCTCAGCAATTAACCTTTACTGGCTCCACCTGTTTCCAGCTGCATAAAGGCCCAGTCAGTTTCAGTCTCCAGTGCCCGATTGTCTCGAGCTTCACAGTAAGAACCTTCCAGCGTTATTGACTAAGCCTGTTTGATATCCGACTCCGACCTGTTACCTGTTTTTTGAGCCTGCCTGTTCCCAGCCTGTGTCTGTCTGCCTGGTCCCCTGTTTCTTGGAATCCCTACCCTTGGACTGCCTTCTTGTGTACCGGACCTGGATTGCCCCTGGACAAACACCTCTCGGAAAACCCCGTTCGGACTGACTGCCTCCCAGCCGCTCAACGGCTCCAGCCTTGCTCCCCTGCGGACGGATTCTGCTTTCAGAGAAGCTTGTCCGAATTGCCCGGCTCTCCTTATTATAAGGTCAGTTACTCAGCAAGGTTCTCATCATTCACCTGTTGTGCTGAGTCTTAACCATTGCCTCTACCTCCAGGAGGTTCCTGCCAGTGAGCGTGAGTTGCGAACCCCGAGAGCCGACGCCTGTGTATCCTGTTTTTTAATAAACTCTGGAAGAACGTCACTGACGTGTTGTGGTGACTCTTGGGTCCAGCTTCCGGTTCATTACAATAAATGCTCTGAGTTGCACCCAACATGTGCTGTTTTAAGAAAGCTTTAATTTGTCTGGGATACTTTTGCCTTAATTAAAACTAAAACGTCCCCGAGGCCGGACTCTGGACTCCTGATCACCAGCAGCAGATACTTTTATCTCCAAGCAGCAGCTTTGTGAAGGTTGTGGAGAACCAGCAGCTGTGGAGCAGCAGAGGTCAGGACGACTGATGACGGATCCTAACGCTCATATCTTCTTTATCTCCTCTCCTAAAGTCAACAAGGTGTAAAACGAGCGCCTGTAAGGCTGTTTGGGAGCAAAGAATGAGACCTTCAGCCTTGCTTTTATCTCCTTTACATACATGATGCTGCTGGAAACATTTCTGAGCTGATATTAAAGTCTTCTCCACCCGTCCACCTCCTTCTGCTTCTCTCTGTGGGTTTTTTCCACGGCCTGCGTCCACTCTTCAGGAGGTCTGAGACCCTCAGAGAAGCTGGTAAACCAGGATCTTCTTCTCACCATTATGTTCTGTAGCAAGTCTTTTAGATTTTCTTGCTGATTTGACAAAAGCTCAGTTAGGGTACCCACAGGTTTGGAGGGCATCTCTGATGTGTTTCTGTTCCTTGTGCTTCCCTTCTGTTTTAGTAGGACATGCTCGGCCCGGTGTTGTAAGGTTCTGATGACAGAAAGTTTGTGCTCCAGTGGGTGGTGTGAGTCAAAAAGAAGATATTGGTCTGTGTGTGTGGGTTTCCTATACACTTCAATGTTGAGGATTCCATCTCCTTCCATGTTCACCAAACAGTCGAGAAATGGTAGCTTGTTGTCATTGGCATCCTCTCTGGTAAACTTGATGTTGTTGTCCACTGAGTTGATGTGTCTTGTGAAAGCTTCCACTTCTTTTAACTGGATTTTGACAAATGTGTCGTCCACATATCTAAACCAGTGGCTTGGTGGTGTTCCTCTGAAGGTTCCCAAAGCTCTCTTTTCCATTTCTTCCATGTAAAGATTGGCTACAATTGGTGACACTGGAGATCCCATGGCACAACCATGCTTCTGTCTGTAAAAATGATCGCTGAACTTGAAATAAGTTGTAGAAAGACAAAGGTCCAGTAGGGTACAGATCTGGTCCGGAGTGAAATTAGTTCTGTTATTTAGGTCACTGTCTTGTTGAAGACGTTTCCTGACTGTTTCTACTGCCTCTGATGTAGGTATGCAAGTGAAAAGTGAAGTGACATCGAAAGACACCAGAGTTTCCCCTGGTGCCATCTTTAAATGTTTGACTTTGTTTACAAAGTCCTTGGAGTTTTCTATATGATGTGGTGTGTTCCCCACCAGGGGGGCTAAAATACTAGCAAGCTGTTTAGCAATGTTATATGTTACTGAATTAATGCTGCTGACAATGGGTCTGAGTGGTGTTCCTTCCTTGTGAATTTTTGGGAGTCCATATAAGCATGGAATGTCTTCCTCTGGATATAATCTATAATAAGATGAGCGATTCATTACCTTGTCTTTTTCTAGTTGTTGTAGGTAGTCAGTGATATTCTTTTTGTAGGAGTTGGTTGGATCCCTTTTCAAAGACTCATATGTGTTGGTGTCACTCAGTAGATTCTGAATTTTGTCCTGGTAATCTGAAGCCTTGAGGACCACGGTGCATCTGCCTTTGTCTGCTGGTAATATGGTGATGCTTTGGTCCTCCCTGCTGAAAAATAAATGTGCTAGGTGTACTAAAATTTGGCATACTTTTGTGTACTTGAAGGCACACTAATCATTACTATACTTCAAGTATGTTTATGATTAGTTAACTTGAAGCATGTTATTTTGGAATAAGTAATTTTGTACTAAATATATTTTAATTATAATTAAATTGTGGACAAGCTCAACTTGAAGTGTATTTAGTGTACTTTGATGTGCTAAAGTGGAACAACTTAAAGTATATTTTGTATACTTTAAGTATATGAGTTTATATGTACTAATATATGCTTAATTAGTCAAATAAAAGTGTACTGCGGTTGTATTATAACTACATTAAAAATGATTTGTTAGTGTATTAAAAATATATAAGCTTTATACTTTTAATATATTCTTACTGTGGTAATAATATGCTTATTTATACTGTTGGCTTATTCCAATTACTAAAAAAGCATACTTTGCAGTTAACTTTATCATTACTTTACTATACTACTTTCTACCTTGCACATTCTTGCAAATGTATTACCAGTATACTAAAGGCTGAAAGACTTGTGGGACTACTTCCATGCAGGTGAAAAAATATACTTTAATGTATTTGAAACATGTCCAAATTATAGTACATTACAAATAATACAACAACTTGAACTATCTCTGAATGTATAAACATTTACATATGGATTTTAACCATTTTCATTATAAAACTTACAACACATTTTCAAATATTGGTACTTTAGTACACTTTGTAGAAATATGTCAATTTCAGGCAGCAGACCTAAACATTACAAAAAACCGTTAAAGAACACTAAAGAATACTGAACAATGAAAAACAACATTCCTTATTATTGCACCCCTAAACCCTTGCACCATACAGAAACACGCGCACCACACATTATTTTCCTTTTCTTTGGCTGAACTGCTCATTGTTACACTTTCGTCTGATGGCCGTGTGCACCTCAGAGACACTTGTCTGCGGAAACTCCATAAGAACAGCGTCTGTTAACCAAACAGACAAGAGATACTGTAAGTCACGCAGCATATTCATAATATTTTTGAACAGTACATCAGGAAAGGCTGAGAAATTGTATCAGTATGATATACCAATATTGCTACCAGTACATAATCCAACATGTAATTAATAATAACTGGTTGTCTGTTTCCGCATGATATAGCTACTATCCACCTTATTTTCAACGGAAACATGGAGCCAGCGAGTTGACGTTTTTTGTGCGAGACTTCCAGCCGCTCACTTCCTGTCACTGGCCACCTAGCTGAGAAGCAACTCATGCAGTTACTTCGTCTCAAATTACTCGTCATTATGACTTCGAGGAACACCGGGATCGTTTGTCCGGTTAGAGGTTGTCATAATAACTGGTGTAAAAAGGTTTACGTGGAGCAGGAGTGTTTTAATCATCGACCGTGTACAAGAGCTGAGGATGTGAGGCGCCCCACTTCCTTCACCCTCAGCTGAAGAACGAGATATCCTCCGCCTGTGGTTAAAAGCTTTAAATTTGAAGAAACCACCGAAGCGACCGTATGTTTGTTCTTTTCATTTTGTGGACAAAAGACCGACAGAAGACCACACGATGCCAGAAAAGTGTCTGGGCTGCGAAATTCCATTAAAAACAAAATCAAGGAGACAGAGAGGAGACACAGGTAAGACATCTTTAACTCTAACTACTTAGTTTGTGTCGCTCCTGAAAAAACATACGCTCTCACATGAAGCCTGCCGTCTTTTAGCTTTGTTCTCTCTGTAAATTATTATCTGGATATGGTTCATCCCTGCTGGTAGGCCTATGGGGTTCCATTTATAAAGGTATACAAAGAGAGATAAAAGGCAGGGTTGATTTTTCATATTTTTGTTATTCATAAATCTATAAATAAGTCACAGTTCCAAGTTAAATATTTAAAAAGCTTAATATTTAGCTCCAATGTAAACGTTTAGTTTGTAAACTAAGCATTTAATTTGGAGTTAAATATTTAATTAGAAAACTAAATGCTTGGTTTGCATCTTAATATATAGCTTACAAGCTAAACATTTAGTTGTGTAATTACATATTTAGTTTGGAACTGTGACATTTATAAAATGTAT
Source organism: Fundulus diaphanus (assembly GCA_037039145.1). Taxonomy (NCBI): domain Eukaryota; kingdom Metazoa; phylum Chordata; class Actinopteri; order Cyprinodontiformes; family Fundulidae; genus Fundulus; species Fundulus diaphanus. Next base: position 55,449,189 of record CM073132.1, on the reverse strand, counting down.
AATGTGGTGGAAATCTGACTTTAAAAATGAAAACCCATTATTTCCTCTTATCACAGTAAAGAACCCAAAATATTGCTGTTATATCTCATTGTGTAACCTTACAAATGGCATCCCAGATACTAGCACAGGGTGTTTGTAAAAACTAGAAGGAACGTGTGATATGAATATTTGAACGAGTATGAGTTATGATGCAGGTGGTGCTCTATTTGCTTGGTATTAGCGTAGTTTTAAGTAGTATTGATGTTTCATGTTGCTTAATAAACTGATTGTGGTCTTGCGTTTGACAGATTGCAGCCACTGTGATGCAGAGGCTAAACGGACCGCTCCATAGTCAGAGTCGCCTATGATTAATGATGCTGATACTGCAGACACCAATGGAGAAAAGATGAAGAAGAATGCATGTGGCTGGGAAACACTGGCTTCTCTGTACCTTTGTTTTATTGATGAAGTGATGACAGAAAGAGGCTTTATCATCGGAGATCTGCTGTTTGAGAGGAGATTTAACCTTATTCTACCAGCATTCACTTACAGAGGAGAACAGTCATCTGATGAGGATGTAACTGCCACAAGGATTGCAAATGTCCACATACATGTGGAAAGAGTTATCAGGAGGCTCAAAGTTTTCACAATAATCTCCCAGACTGTACCCATCAACCTGGTTTATAAAATAGACAAAATCTTTAGAATCTGTGCAGCTGTGAACATGCAGGGGAAATCATACATGAGGAAGCAGAGAAGTTTAACAATGTCAAAAAGATCCTGATTAGTTATATTTTTCTGTAAACCAGAGGAATTATAATACACAAGAATGTGTTTTGGACTTCCGCTTTTAAATATCTCTTTATTTAGCACCTTGAGGTTTTACATTTTGGAATTACTTTTCATTTTTTAATAACTTTAAGTATTGTATATCTTTATTTCAAGACTATTTAAATGTTTACTTAAACAAAAATTGTGTCCAACTAAAATGTGTATTATTAAATTTTGCAATCCATTTCACTTGCTTATGTAATTTGCATTTATTCATGTTTTGATCAAGTGGATGTTGACTTAGCACATGTAAAGAACTAAAGTGTATCTTTAGCAGAAGGTAGGCTAATCATTCACAGGGTTCATACACCTTTTCCAAAGTCAAAATCAAGCACTTTTCAAGCACTTTCAAGATCCATTTTAAAACTTTTTCCAGCACCTTACACCACTGTAAATTACATACCAATACATAGTCAAAATTATTATTTAGTGTTTTTATCGCATTAAAAGAGATACTATAAACAACCAAAATTGTGTTAGCAGAAGGATCAGATATTTAAGCAAAACACCAGTTTTAATTTTTCAAAATGTATCAGAGTCTAAGTAGACGTTGTTTGATATCTAACCTGCCTGACACAGGTTCTCTTCACTTTCAATTCATTTATTGAAAATATAAAAATGCAAACATTCGTCTTTGAGGTAGACAGTCAATCAGATTCAGCTCATTGACCTTTTTTGACAATATTGTGCAAATCAAAACAACTTCAGTTGTGGGGGAGTGTTGGCCTAGTGGTTAGAGCAGCGCACTTGCATACAGAGAAGGATGCAAGTACCCGGTTCAATCCCCAGTGACGGCACTCTGGGTCCTTGAGCAAGACCATTAACCCCAGATTGCTCCCCGGTCGCCGCACATGGCAGCCCACTGCTCCCCAAGGGGATGGGTTAAATGCAGAGCTGAATTTCTCCATTGTGAGATCAATAAAGTAACTATTATTAAATACACAGAATTAACAACACAAAATAGTGCAAATGTATATGTGGCAAAAAGTGCTACATGTTTAATATAGACAAGGTTTGAACAAAACCTGAGACAAACTGTAACCCAGAAGACAGTGCACGGGCACCTGCCAGATAAACAGCCTATATTAATTGAAAAAAACTTGTATTTCATTGCCAAGTATATACATACTCGCCAAACTCACGCTACCGCCTCGCCAACATTCAAAAAAAAAAAAAAAACTAACTCGATGTGTTTGCATGTTTATTTGACGTTAACACGCAGTTTTTTGTTGTTGCTTTCGCGCGTGCATATAGTGAATGGCAGGGAAAAAACACATGGATACCCCCCCCCCCCCCCGGCTCCGCGCAAATCTTGTCGTCGCGTCTCCCCCCCGCTTCGCCATTCGGTCCGCGCAAATTGACTACCTACCTATCTACCCACATACATACTCCCTATGTATGTGGCGTCATCAGAACTGGGAGTGGATGCCAGGGGGAAAAGCACACGTCTTATCCTTATTTCCTAATTTCCCTTACCTGTTACCAGAACAATCGTGGGGTGAATTTGTACAACTTAATCCCTTGCAAAGGTCGTTAATATCAAAGGTATATAACTTGATTCAGTCATTTGATTTCTCCCCAACTACAAACATTAGGAGAGCTTGGGAGGATGAACTGGGGCTGGTTTTTGATGATCACTGGTGGGAGACAGCTTTGACAACTATTCATAAAACTTCTATATGTGCCCGCCTGACTTTGATACAGTTCAAAGTGATATTCAGATGTCATTATTCAAAAACTAGGCTTGCACAGATCTTCCCAGATATGGCAGATGTTTGCAACCGATGTGGAAACTCACCCTGCAATCTAGCTCATATGTGTTTCACCTGCTCAGCCCTCACAAATCTCTGGCAAATTTATTTTCACATTGTATCTATTGTACTTTCAAAAGCTATTGACACTTCGGCTCATACTGGTATATTTGGTCTCCCAGAGCAGTATAGTCGATACTCCGCAACAGAGTTGGAAGTGATAGCTTTTACTTCTTTGATCGCAAGGCGCCATTTTCTCTTTCACTGGAAATCAACGACAGCCCCATCCAGCACAAATTGGATAAAGGAGGTCATGTCCTTTCTGAAAGTGGAGAAAATTAGACATACAAATACTGGAACCTTGAATAAATTCTACTCTAAATGGCAACCATTTATTGATTTTGTGGCTTCGATGTAAAATTGTAACCCCCACGCACCCAACCCCCCCCCCCCTTTTTTTATTTATTTTTCTTTAATTATTATTATTATTATTTTTTTTTTTTTTTGGGGGTAGACGTGTTTTTTCATTACTAATTCCCTTTCATGTTTTCTTTCTACCCTTGTAGTTCTGTATATGTTCTTTGTTCCTGAAAAGGTGTACTCTACAGCTAATGCTATAAACCAGGGAAGTAGGGGTCACAAACTCTGAGGTCCCCTGTAGGATGGTTTTATGTTCACTGAAACATACTGATATCATACGTTTATATGTCTGAAGTGTGGCCAGGTCATAAAAACATCAAGCCTGTCAACTGGTTCTATTTGATCTCATGTACTACCACTGAAACATAGAACAGGTCAGAGAAGTGTTGGGCGCTTCAGTGTCTTGTACTTGTTACTTTGCTCATATAGTTGTGCATTTTCATTTTTTTTTTAAATATATATAATATCTATTATCACCTGTCTGGGAACTGTAGGCAAAAATTCGACCTTCTTATGTACAGTAATGCTTATTATATGTATTGTCCCTGTTATAAATAAAAAAACCCAAAAAAAAACCAGTAATGCTTATTGTATGTATTGTCCCTGTTATAAATAAATAAATAAAATAAATAAAAAAAAGCACACGTCTTGCTGCCTTGTAAATCTTTGCTCGCTTTCCCTGAAGAAAAACATTTAGATAGTAAAAGTAGGAAAATGATTAATCATATCCTGAAATTTGAGTTGTAGTAGAGACTACAATATTTAATTAGATAAAAAAGAAGATATATCACTGAAGTTGACGTTGGTATTAACTATAGTGGAGTTTTTAAAAACTAAAATGGCCAAACTACCATAATAATTAACACAAAGAAACATGCATAATAGATGTTAGATTCACAGGACAAAAACACTATCAAATTTTTCTCATGTCAAGACCTGTTAATGAAGAGTCTGAAGGACACCACAGTTTTTGGTGTTGTAAACATCGTAGCCACGTGCTCAAGAAAAAAGTATGCCTTACCCCATGTATGGTATTTCCAAAAGTCTCAATTTAATCCTTTACAGGTTGGAGCTTTGTGGCTGACGCGTGTTCCAGGATCCAAAAAAAAAAAAAAAAAAAAAACATAGCATCCTCCAACGTCACGTTTTGCATTTTATTTTGAACAAAGGCGATAACAAAAAGAACGAATGCAAATAAAAAATGCCTCTTTAAACTTTCACAAATCTAAATCCAAGGCTCCACATATTAACAGCAACTGTATGACACGGGCATATCACGAGCACAATCCGTATAACACGGTCCGAAAACCGTGAGGCACCAACCCTTCTCCTCTCGACCTTTCTCCCCTCGCTTCCTTCTTTTCTCGTCCCCCTCGCGCCGTATTAACACGTCATCAAAGGCCCACTAAGTAACGTCCTATAATTGCTGTAAATTCATATTTTTAAACTTATACATATGTTTTAACTTAAATTATTAATGTCACTCATGAATGTAAATGAAATATCAAATTCACACAATATAAGTAAATTCAAACCATGCAAAAAAATAAGCATATGGCGCCTACATTACCGGCCCCTAATTGTTCTAATAACAAAGTAACAAAGAACAATTACCAAATTTCTTCCTACTAAATAAAATATGAATTGTATCTCAAATCAAGAAATATGCAAATCACTGTTGCATGACCAAGATGTCATGAATTAAGTACACTACAATGTCCATCGTTCTTCTTTTAAACCTTCCAAGATATAAAGTCCATAATCTCTCCATCTGCAACGAAGAAAGAAAGAAAGAAAGAAAGAAAATAGGTAGAGAAATAAAGAAAGAGTAGAGCCAGAGGTTACTAGCACATGGCTCATTGTTGGGGCTTAGTCTTTACCACTAACCCGATCGGAGTCCACAAGCAGACAGATCTTCGTAATGGGTCTATCCAAGACATTAGACTTTGTCTTTATCTTGACTCTGCGGACCAGACCATTCTTATCTGGAACTGCTTCAATGATCTTGCCCATAATCCAGGAGTTTCTCGGCGCACAGTCGTCCACAAGAAGAACAATGTCTCCTTCAGCAAAGTTCCTGGATGCTGTGACCCAGCGCTGTCGCTCCTGTAATTGAGGCAGGTACTCCTTAATCCACCTTTTCCAAAATAGGTCGGACAGGTATTGTACCTGTTTCCACCTGCGTCTTGAGTAGAGGTCATCCTGGTCAAACAATCCTGAAGGCAATGAGGGTGCCGTCTTGAGCAACAGTAAATGATTAGGCGTCAGAGCCTCTAAATCATTCAGATCGTTGGATGCCTTCGTGATCGGACGGCTGTTGATGATCGACTCTGCCTCGCACAAGACCGTATGAAGGCCTTCCTCATCAAGGATCTGTTCTCTCACAGTTGAGTTCAGCACCTTTCGGACGGATCGTATCAACCTCTCCCATGCTCCACCGTGATGCGATGCGGTAGGCGGGTTGAACGTCCACTTAATCCCATGCTGGTGGAACAGATGTTGAAACGGTGATGAGTTCCAATCAGCAATGGCTTCCTTCAGCTCGCGATTAGCAGCGACGAAGTTCGTCCCGTTATCAGAGCGAATCTCTTTCACGTATCTGCGTGATACGAAGCGCCTTATTGCGTTAATACACGAATCAGTGTCCAATGACGAAGCCACCTCGATGTGCACTGCGCGTATAGCCAAACAAGTGAATATGACTCCGTACTTCTTCAAAATGGTTCTTCCACGCTTGACCTCCAGTGGTCCGAAATAATCCACGCCAACTCGAGTGAAAGGCGGGTCATCCGGGATTACTCGATCTTGTGGAAGATCAGCCATAAATTGACTTCCAACTTTCCCATGCAAGCGGCGACACGTGACGCACTTCCCAATCACTTTCCTAATGGCCATGTTGGCGCTTGGAATCCAAAATCTTTGGCGCAGCTCAGAGAGCATGTGATTGCGCCCTCCGTGCCCTGTCTTCAAGTGAATCTGTTGGAGGAGTAAGTCTGTTATACGAAAGTCTCTGGACAAAATAACTGGCTGTTTGCTACTTTCTGGCATAGCTGCCCGACTCAGTCTTCCGCCAACTCGTAACACGTCATCTTGAAGTACTGGGTTTAGCTTGTACAAGTGACTACTGCGCTTCACGCTCTGTGCTTTGTGCAAAGCCGCAATCTCCTCTGAGTATTTCTCTTTCTGACAGAATTTGATTATGTCGAGTTCTGCTTGCTCCAGGTCTTTTACTGAAAGTTGAGTAGGTCTAATGCTCGCCTTGAAGCTGTCAATCTGGGTTTGGATCAGCTGTTCATTATGAACTACACTGTCTCCTGTATCAGCTGCACACAGCTCTTTGCGTTTTTGACAGAGGCTTCGCAGTATGGCTTTCAACTTCAGGAACCACGCCATTGTTCTTTTCAACTTGATCCAAGATGAGAAGTAGTTGAGTAGTCTTTTGAATGGAGTGACATTCTTTTCCACTTCCACTCGATTCACTGTGACCTTTTTGATCTCCGGATCGTCTGACGTAACTTGTGTGTGACTCAATGGAGTGTTGGGCCAACTCTCTTCAGGACCGTGGAGAAACTCAGGTCCATACACCCATGTGGTGTTTTTCAGGAATTGATCCACTCTTTGCCCTCTAGAGGCGCAGTCGGCTGGATTCACGTCAGTGCTGACATGTCTCCACTGCTCCACATCAGAGTTCTTCAAGATAGTGGAAACTCTGTTTGCCACAAATGTGCGGAAACGTGTGGTCTCATTCTGAAGATACCTGAGTACCACCATACTGTCGGTCCAAAAAATCGACTCTGCAAGTTCCAGTTGTAGCTCTCTTCTCATGACACCATCCATCTTAACGGCCACCGTAGCCGCGATCAACTCCATCCTGGGAATGGTAGGAGGCCTGAGAGGCGCTACTCTGGACTTGCCCATCATTAATGCACAGTGTGTCTCGTTGTCTGCGTTGCGCAGGAGAAGGTAACTAACCGACCCATATGCATCCTCACTCGCGTCCGCGAAGTGATGTAATTGCGCAAATACGCAATTTCCAAATTCTTCAGGCTTGAGACATCTGGCCACAGAAAAGTGTTCCAAAGCAGGAAGACTAACTAGCCAGTCTGTCCACTGCTACTTCACATGCTCCGGTAAGTCTTCGTCCCATCCAATATTCAATCTACATAGTTCTTGCAGGATAGCTTTCGCTGGCAAGACTACGGGTGCCAAAATGCCTAATGGATCGTAGACTGAACCAATTACTGAGAGAAGTCCTCTCCTGGTGAATGGGCGATCTCTTATGGTGATCTTGAATTTGAATGTGTCTGACTTAACACACCAGTTAACGCCGAGAGCCCTTTCCAGAGGTAGTTCGTCATGATCCAAATCCAAGGTTTTCATTTCTGTTGCCAATTCAGACTTGGGAATGGAGTCGAGCACTTTCCGTCGGTTGATCACCCATTTAGTGAGGCGAAAGCCTCCTTTAGCACAGATCTTCATGAGGTCTTGACACATGGAAACAGCTAGCTCTTCTGTAGCAACAGACTTGAGGCAGTCGTCTACGTAAAAGTTCTGTAGGACAGTCTGAACCACTTCAGGTCTGTATTGCCCACTCTGATCTTCAGCACACCTCCTCAAAGCGAAGCTGGCGCAACTCGGTGAAGAAGTGGCCCCAAATATGTGTACGGCCATCTTATGCTCCGTCAACGCCTGGTTGCAGTCACCGCCTGCCCACCAGAGAAACCTGAGCAGATTAGAGTCTTCCTCAGACACCTTAACTTGGTGGAACATCGCTTCCACATTGGCCATGATCGCGACAGGCTCTTGTCTGAATCGTATCACAACACCAATCAGACTGCTGGTCATGTCTGGACCCTGAAGGAGTTGGTCGTTCAGGGATGTGCCTTGATACGACGCAGCACAATCGAACACAACTCTTAACTTCTGTTTGACAGGGTGGTATACGGCGTGGTGTGGTATATACCACACCTTCCCTTCTTTGTGCATCTGTTCGTCCTCCGAGAGTTGCACCGCGTAGCCCTTCTTTAACAGGTCTTCCATAAAGTCTGTATACTCCTGTCTGTAGGTCTCGTTCCTGAGAAACTTCCGCTTTAGGTTTTGTGCTCGCTGTTCAGCAATTGGTCGATTGTTTGGCATATGAATCGATCTGTTCTTGAGAGGTAGACATAAGGAGTAGTGACCATCAATCAGTGCAGCAGATTCCGTAACCATGTCCATGAACTGGTGGTCTTCCCTGGACATCTCTACTTCTTCATGTTTTCCACTTTCCGGAAAATCCACCTTAAACTGTTGTAACCACAGGTTTTCCAAACTGCTGACTGATATGCGGTTTGCAGTTTTCCTCTTTGGCCCTCCTTTGTCTTCGTGGCCGTTTGTTTCCCTCAAAGGTCCATTCACAGTCCAGCCCAGCTTGGTTCGCACGGCATATGGTCCTTTACCAACACTGCTCACCAGCTCCCACGGCTCCAACGCTTTGGGTACATTGGCTCCTATAAGCAATCCAATATCGGCTTCGATATAAGGTAAGTGTATCTTTTTAAGATAAGTCCACCTTTCTACATCCTTTTGTTTTGGTATATTTTCTTTTCCCACTGGTATGGACTTCTGTGAGAAGACGTCTGGAAGATCGATGAACTCCTCACCGGACAAACTACTGACTTCCAAGCCTGACACTACATAAGTGCGAACAGGTTTCTCTTCGTTCATAGTTCTCAGCAGTATGTCGGTCTTTCTTCCAGTCACCTTTAACTCCTTCATCAGTGCCTCAGTACAGAATGTGGCCGAGCTTCCTGGGTCCAAGAAGGCATAAGTCTGTACCACTTCATTTCCCCTTTTTGCTTTGACCTGGACAGGAACGATCGCCAGCGTACAGTCGTCTTCCCCGGCCCCAGTCGATTCACCACCCTCGGATTCTGTAGCAATGAAGGCGCTGAGGATAGTTTGCGTTTCACAACTCTGTGTCCCCTTTTTTGTTTCAGCAACGGTGCCTCTTTTATTAATGTGCAGCAATGTTGGATGCATTAGCAAACACACCTGACAGCTGATTTTTGCTTTGCAAGATTTGCTCATGTGACCTTGCTTTAAACAACCAAAACAACATCCTTTTCTTTTCAGGAAGTCGATCTTCTCAACGTGTGACTTGCCTTTAAGCTTACAGCACATGTCCAAGCTGTGTTCACCATCACAGAAGAGACACGTCTTTGTTGCAGTCCTTTCTGAATTTGTGTTTTCCTTTGGCTTTGTGTTTGCCTCCTGTTTTTCCAACTGTATGGCACTTGTAGTGAATGACTTCTTAATTATGCCTTTCTTCTGCTCTTTGCTATTGTTTTGCTTGGGTGCAGGTGCTTTAGCTGTTGTGCTATCTTTTATGTCTCCGAAGATTGGGTGCAATGCAATTTTTGCTTGTTTGTTAATAAACTCAACCAAATCTTTGAATTTGATTCTTTTGTCAGACTGCTCTTGCACACCAAATACGACACCTCTCCACCTTTCACGTAGCTTGTATGGAAGCTTCAAAACGATAGCCTTCATATTTGCAACATTATCAAGCTCCTCCATATAACTCACTTCTGTCATGGTGTTGAGGCATGCTGTCAAAAATAGTGAGAAAGCATTCAGCGATTCAGCATCCTCTGGCTTGATAGGCGTCCAGTTTACCACTTTGTTCATGTAGGCTACAGCAATCTTATAATCGTTGCCAAAGTGTTCTTTTAGCAACGTCTTTGCCTTCTGGTAGCCTTCATCTGGCTTCATATGAAGGCAGCTCCTTATCAGCTCTTTAGGCTGTCCACTGGTGTACTGCTCTAAAAAGTAGAGATGATCCTTAGGGCTTTCAGTACGTGATTCTACGCCATGTTCGAATGCCCTTACAAATGTGTTGTAATCAAGGGGGTCACCACTAAAGGTGGGAATGTCCAATGGTGGCAGGGTCATCATTTTCTGTTGCTTCACCATCAACTCGGTTATTGTATTCTGACGAGTCATAACACTGCAGAGTGTTTCAACTACATGTTCATCTGCTACAGGTGTAGCTGTAATCTGCCGTGTGCTAGTAAGCTGAGGATGCTGCGCACCAATGGATAAAGTCTGCTGTGCAGCAATAGGCTGAGGCTGCTGTGGCATGAAATGACCATGAGTGTTGGTATTGTCAGCGACTAGATTTTGATTTACAAGCCTTTGAATATGTCCAGAGTCAATTGCCATTGAATGGCGTGAGAAATTACTCATTTGAGAAGAACATTCATTTTCATAATTTTTTAAAACTTGTATTTTTACATCTGAAGCTGCAATGAGCGTTTGCAAATCTAATCTTTCCTTTTTGCCTTTAATTCAGCTTCTTGCAAGTGTAAATCATGCTTTTGCTGCAAAGCTGATGCCTCTGCCTGCAATACAGCTTTCTCCATCTCTGCTTTAAGTCTAAGCTTTGAGGAAGTGTTGGACAATCTACTTCCACATACTGTCTCGCGCGATTTACTCCTCTTACTTGAGACAACCGATACAGCGGATGCACTGTCCGAAGGGTTAATTTCGGCGTCACAGCGTCTTGCTTGTTCGGCGCGAGCCGCAGCTCCTTTGAGCCACCTTTCCACATGTTCAATGAAGCCCTGCATTCGCCTCGCATTTGGGTTAAACCACAAATCTTGATCCCTCTTAAAATCTTCTTCATCCATTAATCGTTGCAGACCCTCATTTATCTTACACAACTCTCCAAATGAATCCTGAAAGCCCACACACAGTTTCTGTTTAACTGTGTCCACGTTATCATCGAATTCCATTAGCGTTTCAATCTGTTTCACTTGGCTAGTTAGATGTCCTAGCTTAGCTTTCCTTGACTGTGTTAAGCGGTGTATCTTATCTTCAACGGCTTTCTCGGTCATTTTCGGTTCTCTTTTTCCACTAGTTAATTGTTCAGTAACTTCCTCCATAGTGACAAGCTTCCGAAATAGCAAAACAAATTTCAGCTTACCGGAATGACCGTCCACTCGTCTTGTGGTTAGTTACCTTCCATTCATGCGTTCACGGCAGAACGTCTGACCTTGATAAGCGTTGTCCACGGTTTTCCAAAGTTTCCACGAGTCCTTTTCCACGCGAAGCAGGAGGTTTTCGGACTAAATGTATGGTATTTCCAAAAGTCTCAATTTAATCCTTTACAGGTTGGAGCTTTGTGGCTGACGCGTGTTCCAGGATCCAAAAAAAAAACAAAAAAAACATAGCATCCTCCGACGTCACGTTTTGCATTTTATTTTGAACAAAGGCGATAACAAAAAGAACGAATGCAAATAAAAAATGCCTCTTTAAACTTTCACAAATCTAAATCCAAGGCTCCACATAGTAACAGCAAGTGTATGACACGGGCATATCACGAGCACAATCCGTATAACACGGTCCGAAAACCGTGAGGCACCAACCCTTCTCCTCTCGACCTTTCTCCCCTCGCTTCCTTCTTTTCTCGTCCCCCTCGCGCCGTATTAACACGTCATCAAAGGCCCACTAAGTAACGTCCTATAATTGCTGTAAATTGACATTTTTAAACTTATACATATGTTTTAACTTAAATTATTAATGTCACTCATGAATGTAAATGAAATATCAAATTCACACAATATAAGTAAATTCAAACCATGCAAAAAAATAAGCATATGGCGCCTACACCCCATGAACACATTGTGGAGATTCATCGTCAGAACTGCAGTGGTGATCTTGTGTGTCTACGGCAGTCTTCTGAGACAGGGAAGTCTTTAGGTTTTGTAACACCTGGTTGCTGGCTGCCTCTTTGATCCTGGTTTGTTTTGCCTGTCAAAAATGTTTATAATGTAAAAACAAAGATAAGACTGTCATCACAATGTAAAATTCTCACTAGCATACTAAGCCTAATTAAATCCAGCATAAATTTATACTAGAGAAAACATGGAAATATCAGCACCCTGACAAACAATGGAAGTAGAGGTGCGGCAGTAGTGGCGAAGGACAGAGCCTCCATAACCACTGATCATGATTATATAGAGCACACTCTGCTGAACACAAGGGAAAACTTTCTCAATTTATGTTTCTTGCCAAATTCTTGCTTCTTGACTAAATATTCATCATTGATCAAATAAACCTCAACTGGTTTAAAATTCAAGGATTAGTGATGCCTTTTTTCTTTTTTAATAGTATTAGATTGTTAATTTCTGCTCAGTGTTGCTTCAGTGCATCCTACTGGCAGGTTTAAAGCTATTTCAAAGATTTGAAAAAAAATATTTTAAAATATAGCATATTGTTAATGATTGAAGTAGTGGTTTCAAAGGTTTTTGAGTCCTACAGAAAGCTTTGTGTAATCAGGTTGACATTTTAGATGTTTTCTGATTTAATCTTCCATTAATTATCCCGCCACCCCCAGATATAGCTTATTTGGTGTCTCTGTATGTAAAAATGCATTAACAGTAGTTGAATCTATAGGCCTACCTCTGGCAGCTACAACAACAAAATCCTGCTACATCGTGATGTTTCAGTATTATTCATTTAATGTTTTCATCTATAACAATATATCAGTCAGAGGGAGTAAAGCAGTGCATTTACTTTGATAGTTTAGCTACATTTTACTGCAAATAATTATGCACTTTAACTTGAGTGGGATTTGTCATGCATGGTTTGTAATGGATGAATAGCATTGCTTTGCTGTTTTTTACTTAGGTAAATGATTTGAATTTTGTCAAGACCTCTACCATAAAGGAAAGCACCTGGATGTGTAGCTATAGCCAAACTATTGGATCAGCTTTTGCGCTGGCATTAAGGAATGTTGCACTCACCTGCACGGTCGTTTTAGGCTTCACTACGTCGGTCTCACACATTTTCTTTTTCATGCGCACACCACTGCTTTCCTCCTCGGCCCATATATCCTTACCGAGAAGGAACAAATTCTTCTTCGACACGAGTTCTTTGTAGGAGTCTGATATAACGAGAAGAGTAAGAAAAGTTAAGTTTAGCCAAGGCATTCTTCCTAACAACGACAAAATGAAACAGAGCTGCAAGCTAGCTGAAATAGTTGGGAAAATAATAGGTATTCTCCATACTTGCCTCCAAATAACAGAATCTTAGCAGCCACCGTCCTCTTTGGTTCTTTTCTCGTAGGCCACTTTATTTCAATCCAGTTCGTGTCGTCATCAAGGTCCGGCTTGGATACCACTTGGGTGAACTGGTAGCTACCAAGAATGAGCGACGTACTCTCCACTTTGAGTGTTTTATCAAATAAGTAGTAGAGGGCGAATTGGAATGACATTGTTTCCTCCTAACCGTAGTCTATCCTAACCTGCCAACCTGCTTTCACGCGAGTGACGCCGCTCAGATGGATGCAACGGATGACAACGGCTGCAGCTCTGATTGGCTGAAAGTGAAAAACGATGCAATTCATTGGTCAGAGACTCGTGCTGATCTATTTTTTAAAAAATACGAATTTTAGAGACGTTTTATACAGTCTTGTATAGTACAGTTGCTATTCCAAATCATCATGCCAGCAAAACGAAAACTGAAGAGACATTTGAATTCTGACGAGAGTCAACCAGAGATAGGGACGCCAAGAACAACAAAATATAAGACTTCAACCAAACCAGATAAAGAAAAATACAATTGGTGAAATGCTGTGGGCTACCACGAAAATTTCTGTTTTACTCTCCCGCCTGAAAAATGTTGTATTCTGTATAACATTACGAAGTGAAACGTTTCAAGATAACTAGTACCCTATCAAGACAGTTTTGTTAAAGTGTTATTAGCTATATGATGTAAAAATGTGAAATAGGCCTACAATGTTTTTAAGTGAAAATCATCAACTTGACTTCAAGTCGAAGACTTCTGCACTGACAGACCCCATACACTCATTAAAGACTTTAAAAAATATATGTGTTATAGCTTCTGACTTTTACTGTGACATCTGCAGGAAAAATAGGTAGGTAGGTATATTATAATATCCCAGCCTATAAGATAAACCTATCTGATGGTTTTCTAAAAGACAATATTACTTCCAGTATTATATCTTCATCCTAAAATGTTTGCCCAAGTCCATTGTAAGTCATCAAGGGTAATCATACATCAACACTAGTGCTAGCTAGTGGATAAAGCTCTTACTGTGTTCAGGTTTCCTATTATCTTTGTTTTTACTGTATCCACAGAAACAGAGAAAATTGTTCTACAAGAGATTTCTCTGTACATCTTCAGTTCCAAGAACGTCCCTTTACAGAAGACAAGTTACTGAAAAGGTAAGTTCAGGAGAAAGAAATATTATCTAGTAAATGTAGCTATTTTTATATCCCAATGTTCAACCATACGTTTAAGACCACCGAAGCTGCATTTAATTGCTCTACATTTGTCTCAGATTTGTCTTGCAGATCATAGTAATGCAGATTACCAAGAAGTGGATAGAAAGAGACAGAGAAGAAGATTATGGAAGTGGACATGATGACAGAGAGGAGGATTATGGAAGTGGAGAAGAGGACAGAGAAGAAGAGAGGAATCAAGCCGGAAATCAAGATTCAAACCAATTTAAGGTACCACCATTTAATTACAGATTGTCTGTATATTGTTCTTTTACATAACATGTATGAGACATCTCTCTTATTAGGACAATACTGTCGTTATAATTTGGCTTATGTGTCCCATTGTGTTTTAGGTATGAATGTGAGCAATCTTGTCTTGTATTACAGAAACACCATGATGACGATCCTGTATACCCTGGTGCTCCCATCACAAAAGGACAGAGTCTGCTCTTACTCATGTCAAATGTACTGAGGCACAATTTGACAGGAATAGCTCTTCAGGATCTTCTTACAATGCTTAATGAACATTTCCCTGGCTTGGTGCCAGCAACCTCATATCTTTTTTATAAAGCATATGGACAGTTTGGCCCTTATGCGCCCCATTTTTATTGTATCAACTGTGAAAGCTATATGGGACCCAGGGAGACAGCTCCAAAAAATTGTTCTTCTTGTAATGCTGAATTTGACATTGAGAGAAATTTAAGGGTTGGATCTTACTTTCTTGTATGTAGTCTATCAACCCAAATTGTGGACATTGTGGAAAAATCTGGGATACATTTAAATGAAAGACAATCAACTCCAGGCATTGTTTCAGATATTCAGTGTGGGGCTGAATACGAAAAACTCAAGCAGAGTGGACAAATAGGGGCCGATGACATATCAGTTCTGTGGAATTGTGATGGAATTCCAGTTTTCAACAGTAATAATTTTCAGATATGGCCAATTCAGTGTCAAGTCATAGAGCTGTCACCTAAAGATCGTCAAGCCAACATATGTATACCATGCTTATGTCATGATTTGGGTTTTTATTATTTGCTTATGTTCAGTTTGGGTTTTAATGTGGTTTGATTTTGTACTTTTCTTCTGGCCTGCTCTGATCACTTCTGTCACCAGCCTTTATTCAATTCAATTCAATTCAATTCAATTTTATTTATATAGCGCCAAATCATGAAACATGTCATCTCAAGGCACTTTACAAAATCAAGTTCAATCATATTATACAGATTGGGTCAGATTATACAGATTGGTCAAAATGTCCTATATAAGGAAACCAGTTGATTGCATCAAAGTCCCGACAAGCAGCATTCACTCCTGGGGAACCGTAGAGCCACAGGGAGAGTCGTCTGCATTGTACATGGTTCTGCTGCAATCCCTCATACTGAGCAAGCATGAAGCGACAGTGGGAAGAAAAACCACCCATTAACGGGAAAAAAAACCTCCGGCAGAACCGGGCTCAGTATGAACGGTCATCTGCCTCGACCGACTGGGGTTACAGAAGACAGAGCAGAGACACAACAAGAGAGACAAAAAAGCACAGAAGCACACATTGATCTAGTAATCTGTTCTACATTAGATGGTAGTAACGGGTGAGCCGTCGTTTATTCAGTTCACCTGCCGGCATTCTTTTGTCTTGCTCTCACTCCCCTTCACCAGTTACCATCCAATCAGCTTCAGTTTAGTTGCAGCCATTTTGTCTCCCTTGATCAGCTCCACCCATTCTGGTAATTAGTTTCACTCTGTTCACCTGCTCACTCCCCTATTTATATCTGCCTCTGTCTCCTGCACTCTGCCAGATCATTGTCTTTACAAGCCTTTGGTGAGTTTTGTCCAGCATCCATAATGTCTGTTGATATTACCCAATTGCCTTTTTGACATCTGAGCCATCCTGAACCTGTTTTTCCCTGCCCTGTCTGACTGCTCACTCGTTTTGCTGACCTGATTCTGCCCTTGGATTATCTGAGTTTGCCTTATCCTTGTCTGTACTTCTGCCTATTTTGGACTGCCTTTTGTGTACCGTTTTTGGACTGTCATTCCGACCACTGAGTTCTGCCTGCCCCTGTATTGTCTAGATCGCCTTAATTAAACCTGTTTTTTTCATTTACCTCTCTTGTCTGGCTGAATACTGGGTCCTCTGTCTCTGGTTCGTGACAGAATGATCTGGCCATAACCAGACCCATCGCCAGACAAGTACGTTGTTTTTTTTGTCCTCTCCTCTTTTTCTTTTTTCCCACCATGTCCCGACCACAGGAAGTTCAGGCTATATGGGAGAGGGTATTGGCTCAGGTGGCATTACTTCGAAGGCTGAGCAGAAAGCCTGAGGGGTTGGACACGGAGACGATCCGGGCGGAAATCCCGTTCATCCTCCGTGAAGGACTTCATCCCCTGCCTATTCCCCGCCTGGTCCCTGCCTCACAACTTCGACTAGCAGCACCCAGCCGGGTTTCCCCTGTGCCACCCAGCAGTAGTCCAGCAGCTGCATCACACGCCACGGCCCAAGTCTGCGTGGGTGTGGTGCACGCTGCGCCGCCGGGCACAGAGGTTCCTGCCGCGCACGCCACGGCCCAAGTCTGCGTGGGTGCGTACACTGCTGCTGCCTGTGCGGAAACGGTGCAGGTCGGAGCATCGGGCACAGAGGTTCCTGTTACACACGCCACGGCCCGAGTCTGCGTGGGTGTGAATGTTTCAGGACCTCTGCCCTTCGCCGATGTCCCGCCTCAGGCTGGGGCTTCTGAATCACCGGAGCTCCATGAGGGGGTCCAAGACGACCTGCCTCTTCTCAGGCTCCATGAGGGGGTCCAGGAGGACCTGCCCTCAATCTCAGCCCCAGTGCCTGCTCCCCGCAGCTTAAAGACTGAGTCTCCTGTGCCTGCTCCCCGCAGCTTAAAGAATGAGTCTCCAGTGCCAGCTCCTCGCAGCTTTAGAGCACTGTCTCCAGTGCCAGCTCCTCGTAGCTTTAGCGCACTGTCTCCAGTGCCAGCTCCTCGCAGCTTTAGAGCACTGTCTCCAGTGCCAGCTCCTCGTAGCTTTAGCGCACTGTCTCCAGTGCCAGCTCCTCGCAGCTTTAGAGCACTGTCTCCAGTGCCAGCTCCTCGTAGCTTTAGCGCACTGTCTCCAGTGCCAGCTCCTCGCAGCTTTAGAGCACTGTCGCCCGTAGCCTGTAGCCAGGCCCAGCCTGTAGCCAGGCCCTGCCCGAAGCCTGTAGCCAGGCCCTGCCCGAAGCCTGTAGCCAGGCCCTGCCCGAAGCCTGTAGCCAGGCCCTGCCCGAAGCCTGTAGCCAGGCCCCCGCACCATTCGCCTGTAGCCAGGCTCCAACACCAGTCGCCTGTAGCCCGGCGCCTCCTTTAGCCTTTAGTCTGGCGTTAGGGTCTGTTTTCTCTCTCTCAAGGCGAAGGCCTCCGAGGGCTCTGCTCCGCCGAAGGCTTCCGAAAGCCCTGCTCCGCCGCTGTCCTCCTGGACGCCCGCCGGAGAACCTGACTCGTCGGGGCCGTCCTCCTGGACGCCCGCCGGAGAACCTGACTCGTCGGGGCCGTCCTCCTGGACGCCCGCCGGAGAACCTGACTCGTCGGGGCCGTCCTCCTGGACGCCCGCCGGAGAACCTGACTCGTCGGGGCCGTCCTCCTGGACGCCCGCCGGAGAACCTGACTCGTCGGGGCTGTCCTCCTGGACGCCCGCCGGAGAACCTGACTCGTCGGGGCTGTCCTCCTGGACGCCCGCCGGAGAACCTGACTCGTCGGGGCCGTCCTCCTGGACGCCCGCCAGACTCTATTTCGGTTATTTTAGTTCGCCCTGTCGGGTTGTTTTTGGTTTGGGCAGTGTTACTTTTTCCTGTTTCTGGCCCTCCATCCTGTACCTCCCTCCACCCACCCGGTTTAGTCTGTTTTTGTTTCTGAGGACGTCTGGAATCCGTCCTTGAGGGAGGGGCTCTGTCATAATTTGGGTTTTTATTATTTGCTTATGTTCAGTTTGGGTTTTAATGTGGTTTGATTTTGTACTTTTCTTCTGGCCTGCTCTGATCACTTCTGTCACCAGCCTTTATTCAGTTCACCTGCCGGCATTCTTTTGTCTTGCTCTCACTCCCCTTCACCAGTTACCATCCAATCAGCTTCAGTTTAGTTGCAGCCATTTTGTCTCCCTTGATCAGCTCCACCCATTCTGGTAATTAGTTTCACTCTGTTCACCTGCTCACTCCCCTATTTATATCTGCCTCTTTCTCCTGCACTCTGCCAGATCATTGTCTTTACAAGCCTTTGGTGAGTTTTGTCCAGCATCCATAATGTCTGTTGATATTACCCAATTGCCTTTTTGACATCTGAGCCATCCTGAACCTGTTTTTCCCTGCCCTGTCTGACTGCTCACTCGTTTTGCTGACCTGATTCTGCCCTTGGATTATCTAAGTTTGCCTTATCCTTGTCTGTACTTCTGCCTATTTTGGACTGCCTTTTGTGTACCGTTTTTGGACTGTCATTCCGACCACTGAGTTCTGCCTGCCCCTGTATTGTCTAGATCAGCTTAATTAAACCTGTTTTTTCATTTACCTCTCTTGTCTGGCTGAATACTGGGTCCTCTGTCTCTGGTTCGTGACAGCTTATGGTACTTTGGTAAAAGCAAGCCGAATATGATCACATTTTTAACTGCTTTTGTGGCAGAGCTCAAGGAACTGGAAAAGACTGGAATTAAATGGATAGACTCTGAAAAAGTAGAGCATACAAGCAAAGTTCATTTACTCCTGTGCTCCTCAGATTCAGTTGCCCGCCCCCTCCTGAGAAACACAAAACAGTTCAACGGCAAATATGGGTGTGACTTCTGCCTTCACACTGGTGGTGGTCCCTATGTCTGGGAAACCCCAGAACCACCTTTAAGGACAGAGATGGAGCATTTCCGGCATGCTATGCTGGCAACACCTGCTAATCCAGTAATGGGTGTGAAAGGCCCATCCCCTTTAATGGAACTTGAGAGCTTCAAGATGATCACTGGATTCATTCCTGAGTACCAACACAGTGTCTGCCTGGGTGTCACTAAACAGATTGCATCTCTGTGGCTAGACAGTAAGCACCATAATGAAGACTGGTACTTGGGCGGCAAGGTCAGTGTTAAAGACCAGGAATTGCTGGCCATTAACCCACCTGTGGAGGTCACAAGGGCACCAAGATCAGTGAAGGACAGAGAATTCTGGAAAGCATCTGAGTGGAGGTCATTTTTGTTGTTTTATGCATTGCCTGTTTTGAATGGCATTCTGAAAAAGAAGTATTGGAATCATCTTTTTTTATTAGTTTTTGCAATGCACACTCTTCTTCAGGATGCCATCAAAGTGAGACATGTGGATATGGCAGAACAAGCTCTGCGAAAGTTTGTGCTTAACTTTGAGAAACTTTATGGTGCTGCAAATGCTTCTTTTAATGTGCATTTATTAATGCACTTGGCAGCAAGCGTGCACAACTGGGGACCACTGTGGGCAACATCCACGTTTCCATTTGAATCATTTAATGGTACTTTGCTTAGGTTTTTCAGTGGAACAACACATGTGCCAACACAAATAGTGGATAGATTTCTTCAGCGGAGTGATCTCTCAACAAAAGCAGGGACTACAATGGCTAATGACAGCATAAAGGCATTATTTGACAAACTTCAGAGTACCTCTAGCTTAAGAAAGAAATCAAAGGAGTTTGAACATAATGTCAGAGGTTTTGGCTGCCCGAAGAAAAGTAGCACATCTGTGTTGCAGAGGATGGCTATTGAAAGTTTCATAGGAATGAGGTTTATTTTATGACCGTTTCATTTGTAGCAGTGTGGTCTATCATTCATATAACAACACAACTCTTAAAAAGAGAAATAATTCAGTTATACAGTTAGATGATGGAACATTGTGCCAAGTTATGACCCTGGTGGCCTTTACATCTGATGATGGGGCCTTATCCACATCCACAAACTTCTGTATTTTAGTAAAAGAGCTTGCTAAGAGTGGAGGAAAGGTTTGTAGAGATGCTCAGTTAAACATATCATCCACATTTATAAATGAGGTGTCTCACACCCATAATGTATTTGCCGTGCATCCCCAATCACTTAAACGTAAATGTGTAATGGTTAAGTCCAAGGACAAAATGTATGTCATTCCACTTCCAAACAATGTTGAAAGAGACTAAAATTCTAGGGGAGCTACTACTTTACAGACATCAATGCCAAACGACCTCCACATATCACTCCTATACTCACGAAGTGCTGTCAGCGACTTTTTGATATGTGCACTCTCCAATTGGTCTTGTTTGCAGTAGCCCTGCTTTGATCCATTAAACAATACTAATGAAATGTTCTTTTTTGAACACTTGTGACAATTGTAATGTGTTAACTTCATTTTTTTCCATGTAATTTGGCCAGTATTAACTTTTCTGTTGAAATGTGGGTGATGCTATTTGTTATATCATAATGTAGCACTGCACCAACTTTAAACCACTTTCTTTTCAGCAGAACATTCACATTTTTTGTGCACCTGTACTTTTGAAGTGAACATTTAGTGTTTTGTTTAATGTGGTGTAAGATGTATTGTATCATATTTCTTTTGCAAAACTTATTAAACATTACATAACAACTGCAAAAATTTGCTATCTGTGTACTTTACACACAGCACAAAATTGCATAAATGGGTTTAAGTGCATTTTCGTAGTAATACTATTGAACACTTTCCAAAATAATTACCTGAAGTACAAGCGTAAATAACTTCACTTCATAATTAGATTCAAATGTTCTTAAGATGCACTCAAACTTAATATTAGTGTCGATATTAAATGTGTACTTTTAAAATGTGCTTTCAATGTACGTTACATTGACAATTTTGAGCATACAATTTAAAATACATAAAAAATATGTGAAAAAACAAATTTCAAATAATTACACTTTAGAAATTACACATAAATTTCACTTAAAGTATACTTTTTTAATAATTTATTTCTATAAAGTGTAACATAGTGTAATTATTTTAAAGTGTGTTAAAAGTGTTAGCGTGAAAGCGTGATGTTAGTATACTTTTTATATATTTACAAAAAGTACGATATGTGCAAGTACATTTTCAGTAAACTATTGGAAATATGAATATACTTGAAATACAATAAAGTACTTTTTTTTGTTTTACCAGGGCTGGCTAAGCGATGTTATGGCTTTCCTTTCCTGTGGTGTGAGATGGAGGTGGTTTGGCCCTGGATAGGGTAGCTGTTATTTTCATCCTGAGTTGCTCTGCCTCCATTTCAGCCAGATTGTTGTTCCTGATGGCCGATTCCGTGGCAGTTATCAGTTCCACAATGGGTATTTCTTGTGGAGAAATGGCAAAATTCAGGCCTTTACTCAGTACCTCCATCTCTGGCTTCGTCAGGGACCTGCTAGAGAGGTTTTTAACCCACTTGTCCTGGACATTGATGTTGGTGGCCTCCTCCAGGGGTATGTTGGTGTCTAGTGTAGGTGCTGCTTTCTGTTGCAGTCTATTGAATTTAGCTTTTTGTCTTTCTTTTGTTTTAAGGTGCTGTGAAAGCTGGACCTTATCAACAAAACTGGAAACTTCCTCAAACAAGGTTTCAGGGAGAAAACTCAACAGCTTCTGCCTAGTCTGATCTATTTTGTGACAGAGGGCTTCAATAGTGAAGTGGGTCTGTCTTATCCTCTCACTAAGCAGTTTGTTTTGCGCGTTCCTAAGAATCTCTTCTGCCCTGTGACCCTTAATGGTAGAATTCAGTCTTAAGCTGTAAGGGGTGAGGCTTTGCTGTCTACACCTCAAATTAAAATGAAGATGGTTTCTATAATCTGCAAGTTTTCTAAGCAATTTCTCATACTCACGCACTACTCCAAGGGTGTCTTCCCCAAATTGGCGTGCAATATGCTGGTTTTCAGTGAGGAATGTTCTGATCTTTATATTGGAGAAACCAAACAACCTCTCCACAGACGCTTGGCTCAACACAGGAGAGCTACCTCCTCAGGACAAGACTCTGCTGTCCACCTACACCTTAAGGACAAAGGACACTCTGTGAGGACCAACATGTTCACATTTTGGACAAAGAAGACAGATGGTTTGAAAGGGGTGTGAAGGAAGCCATCTACGTTAAAGGGGAAGTCCGGTCAACAAGGAAAAATCAGGGGACCATTAGCTATAACTAAAACTAATACGTTTGTGGTTATTTAATGAACTTATCTTTAATCAATAAGAAAATAAAAACATAAATTGTCGTCTGGATCGCTGTAGGGGTGTAAATCACACCCATCATGGCGATTCGATTCAGTATCGATTTCCTGACCAAACGATTCGATTATTTTCGATACTCAAGAATACACTATGATACGATTCGATTCGATTATTGGTTCTTTTTTTTTACCTTACAGGCTAGACAATGTTTCAAATGTGAAATAAATTAATGAAAGCTGTAATATCGTTATGCATTTTATTTGAGAAACAGCAGATAACAGAAGTAGCAAAGTTGTACTCCACCTAGGCCTATGAAAACCTCATTGACTGAAAAATAATAATGCCTCTGTGTTATACATTCTGAAAGGCCTTGCATCAAAAAATACTGCACAAAATCAGAGCAATGTGTGCATAAGTGCACTAGCATATTAAGTAACAAAAATAGGCCTATACTATATTCACTATAGAATAACAATACTTAACAAAATCGGTGCAATGAGTGCAAAAGTGCACTAGCAGCAAATGGTAACAAAAAATACCGCTGTGCTTCATTCACTATAAAATAACGATACTCATTAAAGTGAGTAAGACACATATACACTCATAAGCACCAACTTACTACTACATAAAAACGACACCCAACAATCAATGTATTACCTTAAAACACAGCAACACCACTAACTAATGACTAATAATGATGAATAAATAAACGCTATACTGTATTTTAAAAAGTATATGATGAGAATTCCAAAAAAAGGTAAAAAACAAGGCAACTGGACTTGTTATCCGTAGTAGAAGACGGATAACAAGTCCAGTTGCTTTGTTTTTTACCTTTTTTTGGAATGACCATGACCTGGATGACTGAGAATCTTCACCAGTATATGATGAGAAACAACGTACCCTCTGTTCCTTCAGCTGTACTGCTTCTTCAGCAATGCATTCAAAGGTTTGGTTTCTTCTTTCATCACTCAGGAAAGGGAGCTTTTTAAACCTAGGGTCCAACGCAGCTGCTCGGAGTAAGAATGGTTCCTCGTCCACATACCGTTCTCGGAGATCCTCAGCCATGCAGCAGGACAAATTGCGCTTGCTGTCTCTCTAGCAGGACCGAGCGCAATTTGTGGCAGTGGCAGGTCATTCTGGCAGTTCCGGTGGCACCTCGGGCTGCCACGGCGTATTACTGGCAGATGCCACTAGGCTGACAGTCTCCACTGGCATCTGCCACAACAGAGACAGGGTGCCAGTACAGGGTGCCAGTCTCTACTGGCACCTGTCACAAGGCTGACAGGATGCCAGACTGCGGCTTACACCGTTTCGGGGGCTGCCAGCGCCAGTTTTCGGCAAAAAAGGCTGTTCGTCTCGTCATCTACTCTTGACCTTCTCTGTTGATTGTTCGGGCCTAAATATGACAAAATGCCTTCTTAACGTTTATGCTGCCACACGTTCTCATTAATTTCTTGGTTAGTGTTGAGATTAATGTTTATACTTCATTAATCGATTTATCTTGTTATGATGTAGTAATGTAAGCTTCTGATATAATCATATTACTCACATGATAGATTAATCATGTCCCTGTGAAGAAACAGAAGAGACTCTGTTTTTTCCCTTCCTGAAACAAGAAGCTACAAGATTATGTGCTGACTGAACGTGATTACTCAGCTGTGCATCTTTGTTGACAACTGAGGCTGTAAACTATCTGTTCCCCCACCCCTCAGTACAGCCTCAGTCATTGTAACTAGGGACACGCCCCTTTCTTAATAAAATCGAGGAGAACGTTGAGACCGACAGAGTGGGCAGGAGATTGTAACTGTGCGGTCTTCTTCCTACTCTCCTCGAGAACGAAACCAAACTAATTGCCTTTGTGTCTTTCTTTCCCTGTTTATATGATGTTCTAGGTGTTTAGACCTGACATTAACTTGGTCCTTCGAGCCGGAGACCAACATACCTGAAGATACTGGTGGACGCGGGTGAAATCCAGAAAGACTGTGGCCACAGCAGGACTGAAGAGTCCTACAGACCCTTTAACGGGACTGGGTTTCCCCCCGTCCCCTAGGATTCTGAAGGTTGACGGTGATCCGAGGGATTAAGGCACAAAGGAGGACGACGGAGTCTTTTAAATTTCGTAAGTAGGGTTTTCATTGAAACAAAAACCTGAGTGAAAAAGACTAAATAGAGTAAAATAATTCCTACCAGGGGAGCAGGCCTCCGAAAATGCCTGTAGTAAAAGTAGGATATTTTACGTCTATAAAAGAGAAAAGACCTGAGGAATTCTAGACCCTGTTCAGGCAAGAAAAAAAATAGAGCTAAAATAATTCCTACCAGGGGAGCAGGCCTCCGAAAATGCCTGTAGTAAAAGTAGGATATTTTACGTCTATAAAAGAGAAAAGACCTGAGGAATTCTAGACCCTGTTCAGGCAAGAAAAAAAATAGAGCTAAAATAATTCCTACCAGGGGAGCAGGCCTCCGAAAATGTCTGTAGTAAAAGTAGGATATTTTTTCGTCTATAAAAGAAGTGGAACTAGTTCAGGTAAACATGCTTAAAAGTGTGACTGAGAGTGTGATTGGGAACAATATAACCACTAGGTTATATTTGCTCCATACTAAAACAGCAGGAAAAGTACAATACGACTTTTTGTGGATGCAAAGGCAAGAATTTCTCACCTGAAAAGGTTGAAGCAGAAATTACCACAATAGTTTTTAGTATTGTCCTGCTGATAAACAAACCCCAGTGTTTAGAATACCCTAGGTATTAAACACACTGGTCCAAATTGATTCAAAATGGGAAAAAGCTCAAGCAAAATAAGAGAAGGATTAACCAGCAGTGACTGGAAATTTGTACAAAGTAAAGATCCTAGCAAAAATAAACATTTAAATAGGTGGATTGAGAAATATGGATTTGAGGGACGCCTCAATTCCCAAAACATTGCAGAATTAAAAGACAAAATAACAAAAAAGTAGCTAAATCCAGAGTAAAAGGGCAAAGAAATAAGAAAAAGGAGGATGAAACAGGGCCCGTAGACCAAGGTCATGTTAAAATAAAAATAGGAAGAACCAAACAAAAAACAGATGAAAGTTTTGATGAACACCGAGTAAGGATGACCGCTGTGTTCAAAATACATTCAGGTCTGAATGAGGAACAAAACGCCCAAAGTCCCTATCAGCAGCAGTTAAAGAACGCTCTGCATGCAGGTTCAAATAACGCAATACAACAGTGGGTAAATCGACATTACATAGGCATGGCGTCTGGTAAACCAGAAGAGTACATTAATCATGCACTCCATGCAGAAAAAGTAATCAAAGATAAAGAACGACAAAAAACCAAAACAAAATCAGACACTTTCCTCTCAGAAGAAGAAGTGTTTTATCAAGGCCATAGAGGCCAGCCCGATAACAGACGCAGGGTCAGAGGCAGAGGCAGAGGAAAATTCAACGGTCGTCATAAAGTATCTGATGATTGTTGGAAGTGTGGACAAGTGGGACACATCAGTAGAGATTGTCCTAATCCAAAACAAGGGAGAAATCATTTAGCATGACTAACCGATGAAGAGAAAAATACAAAAGAACCCCCAGAGGAAGAAGTAATGCTAAATCTGTATGAACTATTTTTGATGGGGGGAATTGTATCAATTAGGATTAGCCTGGTGCCCACAGCAAATGGAAGCATTGTGGTAAAAGGACAACATGAAGACATACTTGTGCAAAGGGGTTCAGGAAAACCTCACTACTACTATACTCTGGACGTCCCAAACACACTTCCACATAAGTCAGCCTCAGCCCTGAAACAGGAAGGGAGACAATCTATAAGCAAAAACACAAGATGAAATGACAGAAACAAATCTGCATGTTACTCTCTGGTACAAAAACAGCCCAGGATCGGACCCAGATTATGAAAAACAAGTTTAAAAGTGTACACCGGCAACAATAACAGTGGATTACCTCTACTCGGATGCTCACAGCACCACGGTAGCAGGAATAATCTTGCAAAAAACAAAACAAAAACAAAAACAAAACAAAACTAAGAGGTTTAACAGAATGCATTTCCCCTCACATGTCGTTTAAAAAAAAAAACAAACAACAACAACAAAACAACAAAACAAAACAAACAAACCCAGTGTGTAGAAACAGTTGGGACAGATAGTGTATCATGCACAAAGGGCAGAGGACTGGGGAAGCACGCCTGTACAGTTTGGAGTACGTCTAGATAAAGAAACATCACAAACATGATCTATGATGAATTTAACGAAGGAAGAGGAGATTCTGTTAAAAGATCTACCACCTTCCCTCTGGTCCCAGGGTCCCACTGACGTAGGACTGGTTAAAGGAGCAGTACCAGTGCAAATAACACCCAAATCTGACTACAGACCCTGTGTCAGACAATATCCTTTAAAGCCTGATGCACAACAAGGAATTGAGCCAGTGATTAAAGATCTCATTACAGCAGGAGTAATTGTTAAATGTGATGACTCACCATGCAACACTCCAATTTTTCCAGCGAAGAAAAAGGCCCCATCAGTTGGATGGAGGATGGTCCAGGACCTACAGGCAGTTAACAACGCAGTAGTGCAAAGAGCACCATGCGTATCAGATCCTTACACTCTTCTCAATACTTTAAGACCAGATTCAACATACTACACTGTTGTAGACATCATAAATGCATTCTTTTCTTCGCCAGTGGACAAAACGAGTCAGTTCTGGTTTGCACTTACCTTTAAAGGTCAAAGATATACTTACACCAGGCTACCCCAAGGTTACTGTGAAAGTCCAACTACCTATTCACAAGTAATGTCCGCAGGTATGGGAAAATATAACCCTCCTGGAGGGAGTCAAATTCTGCTATACATGGATGACGTGCTTTTAGCATCTCCAGATAAGCAGACTTGTGAAACAGATACAAAAGCCCTATTAGATCATCTAGCCAGCCAAGGCCATAAAATCAGCAAAAACAAACTTCAGCTATGTAGAACAACGGTGAAGTATTTAGGTCATAACCTGAATGCACAAGACAGAACCATCTTAGAGGAAAGGAAGACAGCTGTACTACAAGTACCAAAACCTGTAACAAAGCACAAATGATGTCCCTTTTAGGCCTCACAAACTACTGCAGAAAGAAGAACCCGGAAAAAGCAGGGCCTCTACAAAAACTAATGTATAAACAAGAATTGAAAATGTCAACACAATTAAACCGGACGGCAGAAGCAGAAAAAGCCTTTTGTGATCTAAAACAGGCCTTAGTTTCCAGCACCGCTCTAGCGTTGCCGGATTACAATAAACAGTTTATTCAAATGGTAGACTGCAAAGGCTGTTACATGACCTCTGTTTTAGTACAGCAGCACGGTGCAAAAATTAAGCATATTGCTTACTTTTCATCTAAACTAGATAGTGTGGCCTGTAATCGCGGCCGGCAGCAAACATGACTGTCAACAAATAGCTGAACAGTTGACTAAATCCAGACCAGATCTAAAAGATCAACCCTTAACCGAGGGACAAACTCTTTCATAGATGGCTCATCAAGAAAAGACAACTATGTTAAAACACAGACAGGTTATGCTGTTGTTACAGCAACAAAAGTCTTAAAAGCAGAAAAACTGCCATCAAATACTCTGCAAAAGCTGCAGAACTGGTAGCCCTCACAGAGGCTTCAAATTAATGAAAGGAAGACAAACGACTATTTACACAGTCAGTCAGTATGCATTTTCAACAGTTCATACTGTGAACTGAGGCAAGTTTCCATCTCCCAGCTACCCATTTCAAATAATTCACATGGACTTCATTGAATTAAATCAGAGTGAAGAGAAAAAGTATTGTCTAGTGATAATAGATGCTTTTCTAAATGGAAAGGCAGTAACAGTAGCTAAAGCTTTGTGCAAAGACATTGTACCTAGATATGATATATATATAAAAAAAAGAAAGAAAAAAAAAAAGAAAAAATCTACAGTGACAATAGCACTCATTTTGTAAACCAAGTGATCAAAAAGATAGGACAGTGCTTTCACATAGACTTAAAGAATAATTGTTCATATCACCCTCAAAGCTACGAGACATTGTTTGGCAGGCAATACAGGCTGCCATATTTTAAGAATGAATGGGAACTGAAAGAAGAAACTGAATTAACAGATTATATGAGAAAAATGTCATGGTGCAAACATAAAATAAGGATTCATAGATCACTGGGTGATTATAATTTAACGAACACAGATCCTAAATTTGTAAGAACGCAGAAAATGCAACAATAATAATAAGGGATAAATGAAAATGTAAGAAATCACTCAGAGTAATGTCTGCTTAAAGTTTTTTAAGGGTAAACTAAACACATGAGAACCGAGAACAAAATACTTGTTAAAAGGTTGAATTAGATGAGGTTAAGATTGTATTGGGGAGTATTGTCAATTAAACTAATGTTAGATGACTGAAAAAGGTCTAAAGACTCATAAAAAGTCTATCTAGAGCAGTTAAATGATCAGGGGGAGATATTTTTAAAAGAAGACCAATGAATTACTGTTCACAGCATACCACAGTTTAAAGTTTTATTTATTTATTTATTTATTTATGTTTTCAAACAAGATTCAAATAGGGGACATAAAACACAACCAGGGTTGCTTACAAAAGCTGTCTGTTAAAACAAGCAGAAATTATGAAAAAAATAAAAAAAATAAGAGAATAATCGGGTTAGAATTGCTCTTCGCTTTAGGTGGAGGACGTATTCAACTAAGTCCTTTGGTTTGATGCATATCAAGCTGAAACTGATTCACAGAACTACTTCCTGTCTCCGCCCTGGGCTACGCCCACTTCCTGAATAGCAACCAATTACGACTTTGTGTGCGCTTGGGGTATGCACACACTTCCTTTTTCTCAAGCTGAGCTTTTCAAAATAAGACAAAAGATACATGGGAATGCTTCTGAGTAACATCACAACAATATTCTGGAAATATACATAGTGGAGCTTTCTTTTACAAACTTAAGGGTTTTCTGTTTGGGGTTTTTAGAAAAATGTGAAGTATTCTAAGGCTGGTTCAGCAAGAAGTTTTTGAAAGGTTTTAATACAATTCTTTGTTGAGACTGTTAAAGAGTGTGTTAAATGAGTTGAGATGAACTTTGACACAGTAGCCATGAAACAGAAACTTCACCCAAGTGGGAAGGACCCCTTTAAGTGCTCCTTACCACCCCTACAGCAGTAAAAATAGCAGAAAGGTCCGCCTGGATCCATTTATCTCATTGTAAAAGGTCATTCAAGCTGAAAGCTCCGATAGGGGAAGTACTTATAAGTCCGATAATAGGGTGGACCCAGACATATAGAGTCGGCGAAGCAAAAGAGCATTACGGAACCAAGTAGAGGGATTCAGCTTGAATGACGCATTAAGCCGTATTGCACTAAAAGAGGCAAGATGAATACCCTTTTACTGCTGACTGTGTGCGTTTTCTTCAGTCTGGTAGAAACCACAATAGACTATTTTGACAAATCACCCGAATTATCAACAACCTTCCCGAACCCATGTTTAAAAACAGAACATAGAAAAACAGGAGATCTGTATTTCAGTTATAACAGTAAAGGTTTCCGGCAGTTCTGGTACAAGACATCAGCAAAATAAACATAGGAGGCTACAGTGGAGATTCCTGGAAAGGGTACGACTGGTACCTGGACAGCACCGGCCTAAAACAGTCAGGACATTACTGGGGAAATGTTTTTGCAACCACTGGCCGATGGCCAGAAAGATCATATGGCCACTCCAATAGAGCTAAAATATGGAAAAGAAGAATGACAATGCATCTAGCAGGAAACGATTTATTTTTTACATTCAATACAACTAGTGAACCACTGCCAGAAAAACCTGAATCCTCCGGTCAATACATAGATCCTCCTTGTCATGTATTAATGCTTTGTATTTAGAGACAACACGAACAGGACCCTTGTGTTCATTTAGGATTTTGTGCTAATGTAACGGCCTTCAATGTAAACAGAATAAATAACAAAATCTCGGCAGGAGGAACATTCACACGGGGACCCAAAATAGATTCAGAGATGGTACCCTTAATAATAAACAGCCCCCTCACTACCAATGAATGGTTTCAGGTCACAACAGCAGTCTCAGGACAAACAAACAACTGGCTGTTAATGGTAGAGCAAGCTGCTAACATGGCTGGACAAAGCTGCGTAGTGTGCATGGGTCCCAGGCAGTAACTGGTCCAAGTTGTTCCAGCAGTAATGGATGCTAAAAGTTTACTAGAGGTAATGAACAAAACTGTTCCAACTACCAACTGTTCACAATGGACAAAAATTACCCTTTGGCTACAGCACAAGAACAAAAACTGTTGTTCTTGAATCAGCATTGAATCAGCATCATTGCTGGTGGTGTACTATCTACAAGAATATGGAAATCACATTCATTACAATGTGCAACGACTAGGAAATTGGACACAGAGTGTTTTTGAAGCGGTACATGGACAACTGGCTGCGACTTCACTCATGGCTTTTCAGAATAGAATTGCTCTAGACATGTTACTGGCAGAAAAAGGAGGAGTCTGCGCAATTTTTGGTGAGCGACGTTGTACTCTTATTCCAAACAACACAGCCTCAGACGGCAGTCTCACTGTCGCCCTCGAAGGCCTACGGTCACTGAATGGTAAAATGAAGGAGCATTCCGGCGTGGACACGTCCATGTGGGACTCATGGTTGGATGGTTTTGGAGAATACCGCACCCTTATTTCACCAGTGCTTGTGTCCACAGCTGTGTTTGCCGCCATCTTGACCCTTTGTGGGTGCTGGTGCATCCCATTTCTTCGAGGTTTAACGCAGCAGTTAATAACTACTGCAATAGCTCCTCCGCAGGACCAGTATCCTCTTTTTGCTCCCAGTGACTGTGCAGACAATTGTAACAGAAAATGTTATTTGTCGACCATGTGTGAACTCACAACCCCTCCGAGTGTACGTGATAATGTTGCTGTTACTCAATGATCTAGCAGCCGAAAATCGTCGATGAAGTGGCTCTTTAGTGAAAATTGTAATAGTATTTTTCATCTGACATTATACACCATAAACAGGGGGGAATGTTGAGATTAATGTTTATACTTCATTAATCGATTTATCTTGTTATGATGTAGTAATGTAAGCTTCTGATATAATCATATTACTCACATGATAGATTAATCATGTCCCTGTGAAGAAACAGAAGAGACTCTGTTTTTTCCCTTCCTGAAACAAGAAGACTCAGCTACAAGATTATGTGCTGACTGAACGTGATTACTCAGCTGTGTATCTTTGTTGACAACTGAGGCTGTAAACTATCTGTTCCCCACCCCTCAGTACAGCCTCAGTCATTGTAACTAGGGACACGCCCCTTTCTTAATAAAATCGAGGAGAACGCTGAGACCGACAGAGTGGGCAGGAGATTGTAACTGTGCGGTCTTCTTCCTACTCTCCTCGAGAACGAAACCAAACTAATTGCCTTTGTGTCTTTCTTTCCCTGTTTATATGATGTTCTAGGTGTTTAGACCTGACAGTTAGTTAGCAGTGGCTCTCTCGGGTAAATGTCTAGATCCAGTAGGTTAGATTATTGCTTTTGCGCCATCTAGGGGAGACCGGGGACAGTTGCAACCGTCCCCGGTCTCCCCTACTGTCTGAAATCGGGAGTGGGTATTATTTTACTTTAACCGCTTCGAGAAGAAAACGTATTAATAGTCTTTACAATAAAAACTAAATTAACAAATGTGAAGGACACAAGACATGTATTTATATTAGGGCATTCAAACGATATATTTTTTTAATTGCGATTAATCGCATAATGTTGATAGTTAATTCAAGATTAAACGCAAATTAATTATATATTTTATCCTTTTATATCTGAACGTGTAATAGCCTGTTTGGGCATTTTAATATACAATTTTGGAATAAATTACACTAATAAAATACATGCTTGTACAAAAAATATTTTTATTTTGTTATTTTTCAAGCACTTTCAGAATTGGAATGAAAACATCCTACTGCCAAATGTTAAACTCTGGGCTATGGCTAAATGACTAATAATGACGCCCTGCTGTTTACACAATGTGTAAATAAATTAGTAAATAAATACCTGTTTTCATGCCGATATATTTTTTGCCTCTTAAACAAAGATAGACATGGTATTATATACATGAATAAAAATTGTACATTTCAATAAAGTCATAAGTTTTGTTAATTTTTTCAATCTCTCATCTAATTCTGAGCAACGTTTAAATTTTTTTTTTCTTTAACAGCGACAACATTCTGCAGTCCGTCAAAGCAGAAGATATTCTTACAGATTCTGAGATTAAGGTGATGACATTCATTATTATGTAGAAGACAATCATATTTTTCAGGAAATTAAATAAAATTGTGAATTTAACTTAATCTAAAATGTTGCAGGACCTGGAAAAGAAGTTGCAGACTGGTGACATTCTGTCAGACAGAATGTATCTGTGAAAACACAAAGGCTTTGATCCAGCCCTTAGAAGGTTATACAGTGAGCATGTCACCACTTTTAATGACATGATGGTAGGTTGTCATTGCTTTATGTAATTCAATTCAAAACCATGTCAAAATACAAAACTGGATGAGCTACTGTTAGTGCTGTATTCTCAAAGAATGCTCCAGGGAATGGTGATGTATGTCCTGTTTGAGATTCCATAGTATTGTCTTCCTTTCTTTTTGAATTATTTGTTGTATTTTTTTAATGCTGTAGGGCAGGGGTTCCCAAACTTTTTTAGCCGCGCACCCCCTTCCATGTCCCAGCCGGGTTGACGCACCCCCAAGATTTATATATATATATATATATATATATATATATATATATATATATATATATATATATATATATATATATATATATATATATATATAACGGTTGCAGTTACAACTCAAACGTCGTAACAACGCTTCTAAATCTGAGTATGACGCACAATTTCACGCCGCAAAATACAAACACGAAGCAGTTTGATTTTTGTCCGATGATGAGCGAGCGAGAGAGAGAGAACTGGTGGAGCAGCACAGAGTAACAATAACTCTAGCGCTCCATAAAGATTTTATTAATCAGAGAAATCTTTCTGATTGTTTCACAGCGGTTACCTTCAGCAGGTAAACACGCCCACGGCAACACACCTCGGCTCCCCCAGCCCGTTTCTGTCTGAATATGCGCTAAAACTGCCTCTTTAAAATGAACTGCACGGCGCAGTCTGCGCCTGTCTGAATCGCCATGAGAAGTATTACACATATATGCGTGAGCATAATCAAAAAATCCCCCCAGGAGCAGCGTTTTATTTTTTTCCAGGACCCGCGGTAACGACAGCGGTGTGCGTGTCCTGCGCGTCAGAGCTTGTCACCGGTTCATAGTCGCAGCACCTTGAGCAGCAGCGCTGTTTGTAGGTCCATAGAGACCAAGACACTCAATTTAATCTCGTAAATAAAACTTTCGGCCCGAATTAAATGTTTCCTCTGCTGACGTAAACGACGTAAAGCCAGGAGAGAGGAAGAGACATTTTCTGATGCGCTCGTTTTTCTTCTCCCGGATCCGTTGCGATTTTCTCCTCTGATTTTTCACTCTTTTCCTCTCCTCTTAAATGACTAACTTTCACCTTAGATCTCTCACCTGTTCCCCTGATTTCAGCCTATTGAGCATATTTGCGAGAACTATTGAAGCACAGACCACATATGCGCATATACAGCACAATGCTGATTTTTCATCTTAAAATGAAGCGTAAAAGAAGATTTCTTCTAAATAAATACAGTTTATTAACATTTTCGTGTTAATAATGTATCGTTCCGTTATGACACCCAAGCACCAGACGAGGCTTTGCTGCTAACACTTTATTTTAGGACGAACAGGACGGGACAGCTTTCACTCCGCCGACTCCTCTCCCCGGAAGCCACACATTTCTTCCGCTATGACCCCGAAGTAATCTGATTTAAAGGAACAGTAAGTGTGCAACAGTATTTATCAATAAAGTCTAATAAGGATCATTACAATACATTTTTATTTATTGATTAAATTAACAGTTTTTTTAGCTTTACAAAAGAAATGCTTTTTTACACTTCTTTATTGTGTGGGGGGAAAAAAACGGTCAGACGCCATTACAGTTTTTGCCTCGCGCACCCCCTAGTGGCAGCTCGCGCACCCCCAGGGGTGCGCGCACCACACTGGGAAACCCTGCTGTAGGGTGTCATCCTAGTTACAGAAAAACTTTAAGAAGCATCCAATCAATTGCTAAAATTTAAAAGTCTTGTCAATTTCAATTAACGACACTCATGATAACTGCCTCCCTTGTTGTTACAGACAGATGTTCTCATCACACGGCTTGAAAACATTCTGTATGTCACAGAGGTGATTCTGCCTGAGGTGAGCTTCAGTCCCTAAAACTGAGAAAGAAAAAGCAATTACTAATGGCATAGGTTTGTAAGTGTAAATGGGCTTGGTGACAAAAACACTTTTATATGTCCATCTGTGCTGGTGAAGATTATCAGTCATCCAGGTCATCGACTCCCCTTTACAAAGGCTTTCAGTTTAATTTGCATGTTATCGAAGCCATAAAAAGGCATTTTTGTCCACTAGTATAAAAGCTTGGAACTTTTTTGGAAAGAATATGTCCATCTGTATTTTTAGTGTACCAAAAACTATCAAGGATGAGAGATGTTCAGAAAGCGTTAAAGAAGGATTTTATAATGTGAAATGGGTAACATTTGAGTTTTACATAGGGGTTTGATCCTTTATGTACTCATCTGAACGTTAACTGAACACAAAATGACCAGCAGACAGACAACAAATGCTGATTTGATTGAAATGGAGAAAACTGAACAGATCATACGATGGAGTAATAACACAACAAAGCAGAAAACATTACCAAAAATAACCTGGCACAAAAAATGTAATATTTCAGTGACAGCAACAACTTGAATAACAACTGAACTTGAACAATGTCTCCCTCTTGTGTCCTTCTGTAAAAATAGGTACCAATTTTACAATGGCTTCCAACACCTCCAGGTGATTTCTGGTCTGCATAACCAAAACAAACTTTAAAAACAAAACAAATCTAAATAGACAATTGACAAATATTACAGTGGACACCCATAAAAAAATATTTGTCCTGATGCAATGCCCTTAACTTAAATTATGTTTCATCTGTAAATGGTCTTAGGGAATAATAACCAATACTAAATTGGTGTGATAATAAGAGTAACCGTTATAAAAAAACAAACAAACCTAATTTCAACATGGAAATGTGACTGATTTAGTGTTGTACAACTGCTGTACATGATTTTTTTTTTAGGTTGTCATCCAGTGGCAGCAAAATAACAACCTTTGCCGCTACCAAGCAGAGATGATGCTCATAAATACCGTGAAGAAAAATGAGGGGTAAATAACAATTGTGTGTGCACAACTACATATACTGCAGTCATTAAAGGATACAGTACTGGCTCACCCCCCCTCCTCTCTTTTTGTTCATTTATTTCCAGACTTTCGGAAGCCCAGGAAGAAGAAGACACAGAAAAGGTTAACAGAAAAGGGTTAAACTACATAGCTATTTGAATGTAATCTGTTTTTGTCAAATGTAAAAGGAAATATGATCCCTTGATGTAGGCTAAATTAGCAATCTGTAACTAATCTATCATTGCAGGGAAGCCCGTTCATTGTCGATAGTCAGGCTGCAGCTGACTGGTGCAGAGAACAACAATTTAGTGGAAGAATAACACTTCCTGTTGTTCTGGATATGGACGAACTAGAACAAGCAGAAGCTCTCGAAGCCCTCAAGACATGGAATGAAGAGTATAATGAATATTCTCCAGTGGAGCATTTTACTTTTGTTTTTGAAAAGAAGGAGGACTATGAAAAGTTCTGTTTGTACATTGTCGATGTAAAAAAACTAAAAGTCTTTGCAAGATTTGAAGAACTTCAGTAAATAAAGACTTTTACAAGTAACCATATATCTTCATTGCTGCAGCCTATCTGGATTTTAGATAGATTTAAGGAGAGACACATACTAATCAGCATAGAATTTGGGTACAACTACTACGACCTGACCTCATTTTCACCCTCCAGTATTCTGTGGAACGATGTCAAGTCACATTGTTCTCTGACACCCTCATGGCCAGGTGCTTTCAGAATGACTATGTATGTCATACTAACTATTCTGTGTAACACATCAGCAGTGTGTGGAATGCCTCTTTCCTTACAGCATATTAAATACATAGAAAACACTATTTAAGCCATTGCTTCCAAAGTAAATGCAGTCACATCATTAAAGGTTTTACACATGTTAATAAGCAATATCATGGTTTGAAAAGAGTATTTTACTGAAAAGTGGCCAGGGACACCTAGTGGCTACCTGCCACTAGGTGGCCAGGGCCAGCCTAGTGTCAGGTTCCAGGAGAGGAGAGACTGGCACCCTGTACTGGCACCTGTCAATGGCCACTAATTTTCAGACGAATTACATCGTTCCATCAAATAAATATGACTTTATGAAAGGTTTGACACAGTTTATTAAATAATGAGATCATAATTTCAAAACAAAAATCCAGGTAGAGTCTCGTTAACTCAACTTTTTTGCCGAAAACCGGCGCTAGCAGCCCCCAAAACGGTGTAAGCCGCGCTCTGGCAGCCTGTCAGCCTTGTGACAGGTGCCAGTAGAGACTGGCACCCTGTACTGGCACCCTGTCTCTGTTGTGGCAGATGCCAGTGGAGACTGTCAGCCTAGTGGCACCTGCCAGTAATACGCCGTGGCAGCCCGAGGTGCCACCGGAACTGCCAGAATGACCTGCCACTGCCACAAATTGCGCTTGCTGTCTCTCCAGCCATGACTCGTTTCGTGTCTTTGATCAAGGGAGTGTCTTCTGGTGCACATTCGAAACGCGTCAGCAACTTCGTTCTGAGGGGTGCGATGATTGACACTGTGGGTTGCTTTTCTTCGCACATGAGCGTGGTGGCAGCTTTCATCTTCTTTTTCCTCCGCCACGTCTGTCTTGCCTACCTCTTCATTCACCTCCGTTATCTCCGTCTTGCGTACTGTTTACGCGAGTGTGTGTGCAAGCGGAAAGAGGGTAGTGGCTAAAGGAAGTGATGTAGGAGGGCAAAATAGGTTTAGCGCCACCGCAGCACGGGAGTCAGAATTACGTCCAGGAGCAAATAGATAAAAATAGACCGAAGGGAAAAAAAACATGAATCGACACTCTTGCGGACGTGTCGATGCATCGGATCGTCGGCTGTTGCATCGATGCATTGATACAAAACGATTATTATTTACATCCCTAGATCGCTGTGTATGGAGGCCCTTACTGCCCATATTTGGGCAGTAATGGCCGTCTGACATCACATCCTGCGACATGGAAAAGCGGAAGCGGCGACAGCATTTCTCCCCGCTTTCCATGCAAAGTCAATAGGAGCCGTTCTACACAGCTGCGATCATCAATAATTATTTCGGATTTTCCAGAGGACTTCACCACTGACATTCGCGAGAGCTATTGTTACAGCAACAATGCCCACGTGCATGGCCATTGGATCTTCCAACACAACTGGTAAAAGTGGAAAAAACATTGCTTATTTCAACTTTCTGATTCATGAGCCACCGGGCTCGTCGCTGGATTGCCACTTGAAGAGAGCGGATTTGCCATCTAACTTCTTGCCAGAGAGAAAACACGTCATATGCAGCAACCATTTTAAGAAGAATGTTTTGAACATGACATGAGAGCGAGGATTTTCGGTAAGTTATTTTTTAATTTAGAATTTTTAATTTGCGGGGATGGTATCCCTCCGACCAGAGGGGCGGAGGGATACCACATGTGATGTGGTATCCCTCCGCCCCAGCATGTGCTGGAACGCTTTTATATTTTAATATTTATACAATAATGACCACCTGCCCTATTTACTACGGGGCAAATATAACTCAAGTCACTTCAGCGCGATCTCTCCTCCACTGCAGCGCCGGTAAAGCCGTGCTGCAGCGGAGCGCGCGCACACACACACACGCGCGTATATATATATATATATATATCTTGGGGGACCCGACTGAGTTTGCATTGGAAATAAGTCCGGCTTCTGTCAAGAAACTCTTCTAAAAAATCCATATCGCTATCAGATGATGATAGCTCCACGGAACTCCCATCACTGTCACTAAGTACTTCATCACTCTCTGCTTAGTACAGAGCACCAGTCGTCGCCATCTTGGAAAATAGTGCGTCGTGACAAACAGCGGGTCCGCTGAGTGACGTCACAAAATGGGAGGTGACAGTACTATTATTGAACAAGATGGGTTCCTCCACATAAACATGATTAAATGAAAATTATTCTTAATTAAAAAAATGTATAATTTATTGCACAGTATGTAGTAGTTTTATATTTAAAGTACTTTCAGCAGTTTGATTTCTGATTTTGACCGGACTTCTCCTTTAAGAGAAAAAAACCAACCTTAAACAGAGGAGGAGGCCTTAGGTTCCAACTCTCAAAAATTTACAATCCAGCTATAGGATTAATTCCAGCCAATCTTCACCTCAATCCTCACCCTCATACAGGTGATCAAAACATCGTTCCTTTAAGCCAGGCCAATAACAACCCTAATGGCTCCTCGTTACAGAGGAGTGGACCAGTTTCTGTTCAATCTGCTGGTTTAATGGCTTTAACGACTGCCCATTACTAAGGGGGGGACCTGTTTCGGTTGATTTTGCATGTTATCTAAGCCATTACAAGGCCTTTGTTTGGCAGTAGTATAAAGCTTGGTACTCCACATTACTCCAGACTTTTTCAATTGAGAAAGCTTCCTGGAGAGGAAGTGAAACGTCTTCAACTACGAAAAACAGTCCAGTTGTTTTGTTTTTTACTTTTTTGGAATTACCATGACCTGGATGACTGAGAATCTTCACCAGCATACTACATCTTACACTACCATACACAAAGCATTGTGTTTGTCCATAAAATGTAAGATCTCAAGGAAACAACCCTTCCTTAGAGGTTTCAGTTTCACGGAGGCCACGCTGGGAAGTGTTTTGTGTGGTGATCAAGTGTTTTGTGTGGTGATCAAGAGCTAAATTTCAGCAGTTGTTTTTTTTATCTCCCATCATTCTGAGTACAGATGTATCTTTGCTGACCGTGCTTTTGTACTCCATCCTGTTCACATGGGTGTCTGACTTGGCATGAACCCACTGTCTTTAAACATGGCTTTCTTCCAGCTGCTGGACCCATTTTCTGATGTGAATCCGTTAGTTTTTATTCAATTCAATTCAATTCAATTTTATTTATATAGCGCCAATTCATGAAACATGTCACCTCAAGGCACTTTACGAAGTCAAAATCAATCATATTATACAGATTGGTCAAAATGTTCCTATATAAGGAAACCAGTTGATTGCATCAAAGTCCCGACAAGCAGCATTCACTCCTGGAGAAGCGTAGAGCTACAGGGAGAGTCGTCTGCATTG
The DNA here is from genome assembly GCA_037039145.1 of Fundulus diaphanus. Taxonomy (NCBI): domain Eukaryota; kingdom Metazoa; phylum Chordata; class Actinopteri; order Cyprinodontiformes; family Fundulidae; genus Fundulus; species Fundulus diaphanus. The sequence continues at coordinate 55,409,352 of CM073132.1, read as the reverse complement.
TACATGGCTTTGCAGCAATCCCTCATACTGAGCAAGCATGAAGCGACAGTGGAAAGAAAAAACACCCATTAACGGGAAGGAAAACCTCCAGCAGAACCAGAACCAGGCTCAGTATGAACGGTCATCTGCCTCGACTGACTGGGGCTTAGAGAAGACAGAGCAGAGACACAACAAGAGAGACAAACAAGCACAGAAGCACACATTGATCTAGTAATCTGTTCTACATTAGATGGTGATAGTGGTGATCTGTCTTCCCTGATTGATTTCACAGCTAACAGAACGTCAGACCAGGTGTACCTACTATGAAGAAAAAAAGAGAGAAAGAACAAAAAGTTAAAAGCTGAAATGACGACAAGAAATGCAAAACTGGAGAACAGTAGAACTCAGCAGAGGGAGAAAAATAGGCCCTGATGTCCTCCAGTAGCCTAAGCCTATAGCAGCATAACTATAGAGGTAGCTCAGGGTAACATGAGCCACTCCTGTTATAAGCTTTGTCAAAAAGGAAAGTTTTAAGATTAGTCTTAAAAGTAGACGGAACTGGGAGTTGGTTCCACAGGAGAGGAGCCTGATAGCTAAAGGATCTGCCTCCCATTCTACTTTTAGAGACTCTAGGAGCCACCAGCAGACCTGCAGTCTGAGAGCGAAGTGCTCTGTTAGGAACATACGGGGTAATCAGAGCTCTGATATATGATGGAGCTTGATTATTAAGGGCTTTATACGTTAGAAGAAGAATTTTAAATTCTATTCTTGATTTAACAGGAAGCCAATGAAGGGAAGCTAAAATTGGAGAAATATGATCCCGCTTGTTGATTTTCATCAGAACTCTTGCTGCAGCATTTTGGATCAGCTGAAGACTTTGAATTGCATTTTGTGGACTTCCTGATAGTAAAGAATTACAATAGTCCAGCCTTGAAGTAACAAATGCATGGACTAGTTTTTCAGCATCACCCCTGGACAGAATGTTTCTAATTTTGGCGATATTCCTGAGGTGAAAAAAGGAAACTCTGGAAACCTGTTTAATATGGGATTTAAATGACATGTCTTGGTCAAAAATAACACCAGGATTTTTTACTTTATTACCAGAGGCCAAGTTAATGCCATCCAGATTAAGTGATTGATTAAGAAGTTTATTTTTTGAGGACTCTGATCCAAAGATTACAACTTCTGTCTTGTCAGAATTTAAATGCAGGAAATTTAAAGTCATCCAGCTGTTGATGTCATCAAGACATGCCTGCAGTCGAAGTAATTGATTGGATTCATCAGGATTTATGGATAAATATAGCTGTGTCATCAGCATAACAGTGGAAAATAATCCCATCATCAGTTAACATTTTAAATCATAATTAAATGGTCAGATCCTGAAACACATTTATTTTAATTTGGATTTCTGAACATTTGATTTTAAGTAATTCTCTGAGTATTTTCCTTCTTTCTTGGCTGTTTAATAATAAATAATACTTTTTACATTAGTGTGCTGCTCTCTGGTGTCAGGGTGCTCTGTTTTCCGTGCTCTAATTCTGCTACACAGGTGATTCTAGTTGGCTGGGGGGCGTGGCCCACACCTGCAGCACGTTTGGAGCGGCTTCCTCTGGCTTTTTTTTTATTGCAAAAAAAGAACATACAAGAACAATATAGAACAATAATAATTACAAACAGATACAACATCAAAGGGCTTTACAGAACAGAGCAATTATTTTACAATGTCAAAATCAAATCTGTGCTCGAGGGTTGAACTGAATTTTAAGGATTCTATATAGATATTAATAGAAGATAATAAAATCTGGAAATTAGGTTTTTGTTGTAAATATTTGGAGGTGTGTATATGATATTTACCATAAATAATAAAAAAAATTAACAACATATAAGAATTTTGTTTTGACAAGTTCACATTTCTCCATCCCAAACAAACATCCTTATCTGTTAAAGTAATATTGAGATTTCTTTGATGGAAAAAAAAGTGACATATCTCTCCAAAATATTTTTGTATAATTACAATCCCAAAAAAGATGAATAAGCTTTTCTTCATTATTTTTACAAAAAGTACACATTGGGTCTGTTACGAACGTGAATCAGGCAAACCCAGTATTCAAACCAAACAAGTGAGGTGAAGGCAAAAAACAGGATTTTAATAACGAAACAGGGACAGGCGGGTTCAATAGTCAAAAGGGCAGTCCAAAATCCGGTACACAAAAAGCAGTCCAAAATAGGCAGAGGTACAGACAGGGCAAAAGCAAGCTCGGATAACCATGGGACAGAATCAAGTCGGTAAACCGGTAAATCAGTCAGACAGGGCAGGAAAAACAGATCAGGGAACAGGCTGGCTCAGAATCAAAAGCAATCGGGTTTGCATCAACAGGTCAATCAATAAAGGAACGCTGGAACAAAACTCACCGTGGCTCGTTAATGATCTGGCCGAGAACTGAAGACCGAGGCAGAACTATATAGTGGAGTACACAGGTGAAATGGAGTGAAAACTAATTACAAGTGACAGGTGGAAACTGAACTGAACTGATTGGCTAGTGACTGGAGGTTGACAGGTGAGCAGATCTGATTGGCTGGTAACTGGTGTTTGGGGAGTGACAGATAAACAGATTGAGTGAGCTGGTAGATTGCTGGGAAGAGACAGACTTGAACTGGAAACATAAGTAAAATCAAACTACAATAAAATCTAACCTATTCCATAAACCAAAACTAATCCAGAACCTAAACCTAAGACTAAACACAACACACACAGGCTATAATAGAAACCAAACAAGAAAGAGCCCAGAACCAAAACTGATTTTAAAGACCGGAGAGTTAACTAATAAATACACCAAAATAAACAAACAGCTGAAACAAAACCCAAATCCTGACAGAGCCCCTCCCTTAAGGACGGATACCAGACGTCCTTAAACAAGACAAATGATAAACAAAAACAGACTAGACCGGGCGGGTGGAGGGAGGTGCAGGACGGAGGGCTAGAATCAAATAAATGTCCAAATACAAACTAAAACAAAGCAAGATGAGTCAAGTTCTCAGGCGGGCGTCCAGGAGGACGGCCCCGACGAGTCAGGTTCTCAGGCGGACGTCCAGGAGGACGACCCCGGCGAGTCAGGTTGTCCGGCGGGCGTCCCGAAGGACGGCCTTGGCGTGTCAGGTTGTCCGGCGGACGTCCCGAAAGACGGCCTCGGCGTGTCAGGTTGTCCGGCGGACGTCCCGAAGGACGGTCTCGGCGTGTCAGGTTCTCCGGCGGACGTCCCGAAGGACGGTCTCGGCGTGTCAGGTTCTCCGGCGAACGTCCTCGGCGTGTCAGGCTCTCCGGCGGACGTCCTCGGCGTGTCAGGCTCTCCGGCGGACGTCCTCGGCGTGTCAGGCTCTCCGGCGGACGTCCTCGGCGTGTCAGGCTCTCCGGCGGACGTCCTCGGCGTGTCAGGCTCTCCGGCGGACGTCCTCGGCGTGTCAGGCTCTCCGGCGGACGTCCTCGGCGTGTCAGGCTCTCCGGCGGACGTCCTCGGCGTGTCAGGCTCTCCGGCGGACGTCCTCGGCGTGTCAGGCTCTCCGGCGGACGTCCTCGGCGTGTCAGGCTCTCCGGCGGACGTCCTCGGCGTGTCAGGCTCTCCGGCGGACGTCCTCGGCGTGTCAGGCTCTCCGGCGGACGTCCTCGGCGTGTCAGGTTCTCCGGCGGACGTCCTAGGCGTGTCAGGTTCTCCGGCGGACGTCCTAGGCGTGTCAGGTTCTCCGGCGGACGTCCCGAAGGACGCCCCCTGTGAGACAGGTAATCCGGCGGGTGTCCTGTAGGACGGCCCCGGTTAGCAAAGTTGTCCGGCGGCCGGTGGCGGAGCAGGTCTCTCATAGGCCGGCGGCGGAGCATGTCTCTTGGAGACCGGCGGCGGAGCAGCAACCTCGGAGGCCGTCGGCGGAGCAGCAACCTCAGGAACCGACGCCTGGAGAGAGAGAGAACAGAACCTGGCGCCGGACTAAAGGCTGGAGACAGCGCCGGACTAAGAGCTAGAAGAGACGCCTGGCTACAGAGTTCAGGAGGCGCCTGGCTACAGAGTTCAGGAGGAGCCTGACTACAGAGTTCAGGAGGAGCCTGGCTACAGAGTTCAGGAGGAGCCTGGCTATAGAGTTCAGGAGGAGCCTGGCTACAGGCTTCAGGTTCAGTCGGCCCCTGGCTACAGGCTTCAGGTTCAGTCGGCCCCTGGCTACAGGCTTCAGGTTCAGTCGGCCCCTGGCTACTGGCTTCAGGTTCAGTCGGCCCCTGGCTACTGGCTTCAGGTTCAGTCGGCCCCTGGCTACTGGCTTCAGGTTCAGACGGCCCCTGGCTACAGGCTTCAGGTTCAGACGGCCCCTGGCTACAGGCTTCAGGTTCAGACGGCCCCTGGCTACAGGCTTCAGGTTCAGACGGCCCCTGGCTACAGGCTTCAGGTTCAGACGGGGCCTGGCTACAGGCTACAGGTTCAGACGGGGCCTGGCTACAGGCTACAGGTTCAGACGGGGCCTGGCTACAGGCTACAGGTTCAGACGGCCCCTGGCTACAGGCTTCAGGTTCAGACGGCCCCTGGCTACAGGCTTCAGGTTCAGACGGCCCCTGGCTACAGGCTTCAGGTTCAGACGGCCCCTGGCTACAGGCTTCAGGTTCAGACGGCCCCTGGCTACAGGCTTCAGGTTCTCCCAGACCCTTTAACACCCAGAACCTCATCAGTAACCCTTCCAGAACCTCCGACAGAGAGAGCTTGGTCAGCCACTTGGGAAATTGGCTGTCAAGCCAAAGGTGAGGGGGTAAGAGCTTCAGAAGAGGTCCAGGGACCTCTAAGTCTCCATGGGGCTCTGGGTGCTTGTCTTCTCGGCGAGACCCCCGACGGAGCTTGTCGTTTGGATGAGGGCCGCGACGTCGCTTGTCGTCTGGGCGAGGGCCACGACGCCGCTTGTCGTCTGGGCGAGGGCCACGACGCCGCTTGTCGTCTGGGCGAGGGCCACGACGCCCAGTGTCCCGATGAGCCCCCGAGTTGCGGCCTGAAAGAGGGCTCGTCTGAACCCCCTCATCGTGGACCAGTGGTAGACCCACCTGGGTTCCCACGTCGCAGACTGGCGGCGGACCCTCCTGGGTTCCCACGTCGCAGACTGGCGGCGGACCCTCCTGGGTTCCCACGTCTCGGGCCGGCTGCGGACCCTCCTGGGTTGCAGCGTCTCGGGCCGGCTGCGGACCCTCCTGGGTTGCAGCGTCTCGGGCCGGCTGCGGACCCTCCTGGGTTGCAGCGTCTCGGGCCGGCTGCGGACCCTCCTGGGTTGCAGCGTCTCGGGCCGGCTGCGGACCCTCCTGGGTTGCAGCGTCTCGGGCCGGCTGCGGACCCTCCTGGGTTGCAGCGTCTCGGGCCGGCTGCGGACCCTCCTGGGTTGCAGCGTCTCGGGCCGGCTGCGGACCCTCCTGGGTTGCAGCGTTTTGGGCCGGCTGCGGAGCCTCCTGGGTTGCAGTGTCTTGGACCGGCTGCACAGACAGTGCTGCTTTATAGCTGCCGGAAGCCGGCACTGGAGCTGAGGTAGGGGGCGGGTCCTCTGGGACAGGTGCAGGTGCCGAGGCGTCGGCTGGACCCTTGGGGACAGGATTGAGTCCACTATAGAAACCCTGGAGAGCCGCTCTATAGTGCCCCTCGACCTCCTTTAATTTAGCCTCCAGCTCCTCTGAATACTGGCTGAAAAGAGCCTCCCTAAGGTCTTTAATAATAGGGGCAAAAGCTCTTATCTGGTCCTCCAGAGCCAGATCCTCAGCATCACGGGCGCCACCAGGAGGCGCTGTGGGCTGCTCAGCTCTGGGGAGCACCGGACTCCGATCCACTGGGCAGGAAGTGGCAACGGACGGGCGCGGTACTGACTCGCCTGTCGGTCGAACAGAACGGGTGAGGGAGCGACCCACAGGTTTCCGTCCCCTCCTCCGACGGCGGGACGGCAGGACTTGCTGGAAGTTTGATTCTGTCGGTAGAGCCGGGATCGGCGGAGCCCACAGCGTTCCCTGCATCTCCTCCTCTGGAGGGAGAGAGAGAAAAAGATCCGGGCGAAGATCCCGCACCACCTCCGCTTCGACCTCCACAAACAAAGCCGGGTCCGGACAAAACCCATGGGCAGAGCCGACAGCGGTGTCGCTGGGTGAGTGATCCCTTCTGTTCTGAGCAGAATCTGAATTTGTGACAAAGAGCCCTCCCAATCGTAAACTCGGAGCAGGCAGCGGGTTACTGCTGCTGCGGCTGCTGGAGAGATGGCGTCTGGGACCGATACCAGGGGGACAGAACGCCAATCTGGAACCCTCCCAAGCCATAGCGTGTGGAGGGGAGAAAAAAAAAAACCTCTAAAAACTTGTTTGGCGATAGGTTTTAGTTGGGCCAGATCATTCTGTTACGAACGTGAATCAGGCAAACCCAGTATTCAAACCAAACAAGTGAGGTGAAGGCAAAAAACAGGATTTTAATAACGAAACAGGGACAGGCGGGTTCAATAGTCAAAAGGGCAGTCCAAAATCCGGTACACAAAAAGCAGTCCAAAATAGGCAGAGGTACAGACAGGGCAAAAGCAAGCTCGGATAACCATGGGACAGAATCAAGTCGGTAAACCGGTAAATCAGTCAGACAGGGCAGGAAAAACAGATCAGGGAACAGGCTGGCTCAGAATCAAAAGCAATCGGGTTTGCATCAACAGGTCAATCAATAAAGGAACGCTGGAACAAAACTCACCGTGGCTCGTTAATGATCTGGCCGAGAACTGAAGACCGAGGCAGAACTATATAGTGGAGTACACAGGTGAAATGGAGTGAAAACTAATTACAAGTGACAGGTGGAAACTGAACTGAACTGATTGGCTAGTGACTGGAGGTTGACAGGTGAGCAGATCTGATTGGCTGGTAACTGGTGTTTGGGGAGTGACAGATAAACAGATTGAGTGAGCTGGTAGATTGCTGGGAAGAGACAGACTTGAACTGGAAACATAAGTAAAATCAAACTACAATAAAATCTAACCTATTCCATAAACCAAAACTAATCCAGAACCTAAACCTAAGACTAAACACAACACACACAGGCTATAATAGAAACCAAACAAGAAAGAGCCCAGAACCAAAACTGATTTTAAAGACCGGAGAGTTAACTAATAAATACACCAAAATAAACAAACAGCTGAAACAAAACCCAAATCCTGACAGGGTCCAAATCCCATTTATATCTTTTTATCAAAAACGCATTAACAGGATAAACATTATGAATAATTTTATAAGAAATCTGTCTTAATTTGTTGTTTATTAAGTATTTTTTAAGGAGCAACCAAGTCCACTTCCAATTTATATTTTCAAAAGTGTTGGACCAATAAAATACACAAGCTGGTGAAAAAACAACATCTCGTAATAGAATATTTCTTAATCTTTTGTTGGATGCTTTCTTACTTATAAAAGGACAATCATAATCAATATAAATGGAGTTTGGATCAAAATTTGGCATTGAGTGAATTTGATGTGTAGGGAAAGATGAGATAAGCTTTAATGATCCACTGGGGATTGCTTCAAACACAACAGCATATTCTTTAGGGGTAACAGGAAATTGGAAGAGTAACATAAAGTCAGAAAAAGACAATAAATGACCATTTGGATTTAGTAATTGGCTTACAAGTAATATTCCCCTATCATACCATTTTCTATAAAAGATTGTCTTATTTTTGTATTTAATGTCTTCATTATTCCAGATATAATATTTATGAGGAGAAAAATTGTGTTTGTACAAAAGTAACCAGCTTAACAGCATTTGTTTATGAAACGTAGATAATTGTAAGGGTATTTTGGGTATACTGTAATTGCATCTAAGAAGAATCAATTTTATCAAAGTTGTAAATGGGAATAGCATTCCATATAGAGTTTGGGTTTTTTAGAAGATTTTTTAAATATTTAATTTTAAATAAAGATGTGAAGTCAAGGGCTTCAATTGCACCTTTTTCAACTTTATTCAATAGAATATTTTTCTTGATGAGATGGCATTTCTTTTTCCATATAAAGTTAAAGTTTATTTTATTAATGTTGGTACTGATCTGTTTGGGAACATCAAGAGAAAGGGCCGGATAAATAAGTCTAGATAAACCATCAGCTTTGACTAATAATGAGCGACCTAAAAGAGAAAGATCTCACTGGAGCCATAGACTAAATCTTTGTTCAACTATTTTAATTATGGGGTTAAAATTTTCAATTGATCTTATATTTTGATCTTTAATTATTGTGATTCCAAGATATTTAAATTTGTCTTTTATAGGAATGTTGAGGAATGTGCCTATTAAATGAGATTTAATGGAAAGTATTTCACATTTGTTTATATAGTGGCCAGGTCACGACGTGATGCTGGTGGAGGAAAATGTTTCCTGACTCGCTCCTCCAAAACACCCCAAAGTGGCTCAATAATATTTAGATCTGGTGACTGTGCAGGACATGGGAGATGTTCAACTTCACTTTCATGTTCATCAAACCAATCTGTCACCAGTCTTCCTGTGTGTATTGGTGCATTGTCATCCTGATACACGGCACCTCTTTCAGGATACAATGTTTGAACCATTGGATGCACATGGTCCTCCAGAATGGTTCGGTAGTCCTTGGCAGTGACGCGCCCATCTAGCACAAGTATGGGGCCAAGGGAATGCCATGATATGGCAGCCCAAACCATCACTGAGCCACCCCCATGCTTCACTCTGGGCATGCAACAGTCTGGGTGGTACGCTTCTTTGGGGTTCTCCACACCGTAACTCTCCCGGATGTGGGGAAAACAGTAAAGGTGGACTCATCAGAGAACAATACATGTTTCAAATTGTCCACAGTAATTTGAAACATGTGGTGCAAGGAGCGCAAAAAGATTTGCGCTCCTTGCACCATTGAAACCGACGTTTGGCATTGGCACGAGTGACCAAAGGTTTGGCTATAGCAGCCCGGCCGTGGATATTGACCCTGTGGAGCTCCCGACGGACAGTTTTGGTGGAAACAGGAGAGTTGAGGTGCACATTTAATTCTGACGTGATTTGGGGAGCCGTGGTTTTATGTTTTTTGGATACAATCCGGGTTAGCACCCGAACATCCCTTTCAGACAGCTTCCTCTTGCGTCCATAGTTAATCCTGTTGGATGTGGTTTGTCCTTCTTGGTGGTATGCTGACATTACCCTGGATACCGTGGCTCTTGATACATCACAAAGACTTGCTGTCTTGGTCACAGATGCGCCAGCAAGACGTGCACCAACAATTTGTCCTCTTTTGAACTCTGGTATGTCACCCATAATGTTGTGTGCATTGCAATATTTTGAGCAAAACTGTGCTCTTACCCTGCTAATTGGACCTTCACACTCTGCTCTTATTGGTTCAATGTGCAATTAATGAAGATTAGCCACCAGGCTGGTCCAATTTAGCCATAAAACCTCCCACACTAAAATGAGAGGTGTTTCAGTTTCATTGTCCAACCCCTGTATATTGTGTGATCGTTTCATCAGAACATTTTGATTGATAAAGTTCTTGGAAAAAAGTTTCGCAATAAGAAGAGATTTGAACAGGGCCTTCACAGATGTTGTTATTGATTTGAAGTTTCATCATATTGTTAGATATTTGGTGTTTTTTTCTAATCTAAAAAAATAAGAAGAGTTTTTTTCTCCTTCTTCTAACCATTTCTGTCTTGATCTGATGTACGCCCCTTTAGCTTTGGAAATGTAAATATTGTCCAGGTTCAGCTGTAAATGGTTTAATCTAATCTTTTGTTCTTCAGATAAATTTTCTTGCAGAACATTGTTCAGTAAGATACTTTCTTTTACTACTTCTGATTCTACTTTTCTTTTTCTTTGAGCAATCTCAGCTCCAGTTTTCATTAACATTTTTCGAAGTTCATATTTTAGGTGTCAGGGTTTTGTTTACCGATGAACCCAGGACGCACACACGGAACTAAAAGTTTGAGTTTTTATTGAAAGAGGTGTGCTGGGTGATGAGAGATGAAGACCGGAGGTTCAGGACTGCAGAAAGTCAGGGATGTAGATGATGGCAGGAGCTGACGGCCCGGAGACAGAGAGTCCACACTTGCTAGGTGCTGCCCGGCTAGCAGGCCTCATAGCACTCAGGTTAGCAGTTCATTGGAGACACCAGGGCACAGAGCTGAGCTTCACCAGGGCGGCTAGTCAGGTTAGCAGAACTTGAGAGACACCAGGGCACAGAGCTGAGCTTCTCCAGGGCGGCTAGTCAGGTTACAGAACTTGAGAGACACCAGGGCACAGAGCAGAGCCTTTCCAGGAACAAACAGTGAACGAACAGTCTTTAGAGTGACTGGCAGGACTAACCTTAACAACAGGAGCAAAACAAAGCTTCCAAGGCAAAACGGGGACTGGCATGGAGAGGTGTGGAATGATGACGGCCCAGTGCTGAACTGAGGGCAGAGGCAGGTTTAAATAGAACACTTAACAGGTGGAAACAGGGTCTGGCTAATTGACTGGTAAATGATAACAGGTGTGACTGACTGCTGAGGAGGTGAAGTGAAAAATGACAGAAAATAACTGATGACTGAAAACTAACAATAAATAAAGTCAAACCTAACCCAAAAGAGATGAAATAATGAAAATAACAGAAAAACAAAGCCAAACCAAAACTCAACCATGACATTACCCCCCCCCCTCAAGGCCGGACTCCGGACGGCCTAAAAATCAAACAAAACAAACTACAAAGAGACCGAACCAGGGTGGGTGGAGGGACGGCAGGATGGCGGGCCAGAGTCATAACCAAGCTGATCTAACCTGGGTGGGTGGAGGGAAGGCAGGATGGCGGGCAAGAGTCATAACCAAGCTGATCTATCCTGGGTGGGTGGAGGGAAAGTAGGATGGTGGGCTAAAATCAAACCAAAACTACCCACTAGGGCGAACTAAAAAGGATGTCTAACAGATGCTGGTAGGCAAAACAAAAGGCGTCTAACCGATGTTGACAGGCGAACATCGGCACCAGGCAGGACAGGCGTACGACAACGCCAGAGGGAAGAACAGGCGTACGACAACGCCAGAGGGAAGAACAGGCGTACGACAATGCCAGGGGGAAGAACAGGCGTACGACAACGCCAGAGGGAAGAACAGGCGTACGACAACGCCAGAGGGAAGAACAGGCGTACGACAACACCAGAGGGAAGAACAGGCGTACGACAACGCCAGAGGGAAGAACAGGCGTACGACAACGCCAGAGGGAAGAACAGGCGTACGACAACGCCAGAGGGAAGAACAGGCGTACGACAACGCCAGAGGGAAGAACAGGCGTACGACAACGCCAGAGGGAAGAACAGGCGTACGACAACGCCAAAGGGAAGAACAGGCGTACGACAACGCCAAAGGGAAGGAACGGGCGTACTTAACGCCAGAGGGAAGGAACGGGCGTACTTAACGCCAAAGGGAAGGAACGGGCGTACTTAACGCCAAAGGGAAGGAACGGGCGTACTTAACGCCAAAGGGAAGGAACGGGCGTACTTAACGCCAAAGGGAAGGAACGGGCGTACTTAACACCAAAGGGAAGGAACGGGCGTACTTAACGCCAAAGGGAAACCCACCGGGGCTTGAGGAAAACGCCGGGGCTTGGGGAAGAGAACGTCGGAATGTGAGGGAAACAGGAACATCTAAAACGCCTAGGGACAAGAACGGAGGGCGTACTTACTCGCCGGGAAACCGAGAATAGAGGGCGTCCTAACACGCCGGGGAACCGAAAACAGAGGGCGTCCTAACACGCCGGGGAACCGAAAACAGAGGGTGTCCTAACACGCCGGGGTACCAAGAGTCAGAGAGCGTCCTAACACGCAGGGGAACCGAGAACAAAGGGCGTCCTAACACGCCGGGGAACCGAGAACAAAGGGCGTCCAAACACGCCGGGGAACCGAGAACAAAGGGCGTCATAACACGCCGGGGATCCGAGAACAGAGGGCGTCCTAACACGCCAGTAAACAAAAATACCAGGAACTAAGGGCGTCTAAATTCCAGAGAATGGAGAGCGTCAAACACGCCAGGGGACTAAGAGCTAGGGGGCCAAAACAAAACTAAGAAGCGCTGGGACCTAAAGAGCGCTGGGAAACTACAGATCTAAACCAAAAACTAGAAAACCAGGCATGAACTAACCTATAGAACAAAACCAGAAGAACTAGGGTAGGGATAACAAAGAAAAACCGAAGCAAAACACTAGAAAATCAAAATAAAACAAAAAAACTAGGAAAAAGATCGAGACGTTCAAGAAAAAACTATAAAACTAATGCAAAACCAAAACAAAGAAACTAGGGCAGGAACGGGTAAACTAATGTAACACTAGATAGCTAAAGTAACACAAAACTGAAGCTGAAAGACTAAGGTATCAAACAATACTTAAACAAAATTATGAGACTTAAGCTAAACTAGAAATTAAGGCAAACAAGAAAACTAGAACATGAATAAGTAAACTAAGGAGAAAACCAGAGAACTAAGGCTATAAATGAGGAAGCAAAGCAAAGCTTGGAAACTAAGGCAAAATCTAGAATTCTAAAACGGAGCAGGAAAAACAAAAGCAAAACAGAGACTAAGAACTCTAAGAAAACAAGAACCCCTAAATTACTCTAAAACCCCAAAAATCCTAAGTAAATCAAAAACTGAAATCGGGCACAAAAAATAACAGAAGGCACTGGCCTTAAGGGCTCAGGCAAAAACGGCTGCTAAGCAAAAAGGAAAAGTCTTAGTGGAGGTCGTCCTGGACGAGGCAGGCGGCGGAGCAGCATCGCCCGACTAAACCCTCGAGGAGGGCGGCCCCGACGAGGCAAAGTCAAGCGGCCCGGAGACCGCGGTCGGCGGCTCCGGCCGAACAGGAAAGTCAGAGACGGGCGCCGTGGTGGACGGCCCCGATGAGGCAGAGTCGAGCGGCTCGAAGTCCGCAGTCTGCGGCTCTGGCCAAACAGAGAAGTCAGAGGCGGGCGCCGTGGTGGACGGCCCCGACGAGGCAGAGTCGAGCGGCTCGGAGTCCGCAGTCTGCGGCTCCGGCCGAACAGAAAAGTCAGAGGCGGGCGCCGTGGTGGACGGCCCCGACGAGGCAGAGTCGAGCGGCTCGGAGTCCGCAATCTGCGGCTCTGGCCGAACAGATCAGTTGGAGGCGGTGCCAAGCTACAGGTCTCGGTGGAAACCGAGGCCAGAGGCGGGTCCTCCTGGACTTCCGCACGAGGCTTGGGCGGAGGAAGGTCCTCCTGGACCTCCTCACGGGACTTGGGCGGAGGCAGGTCCTCCTGGACCTCCTCACGAGGCTTGGGCGGAGGCAGGTCCTCCTGGACCTCCTCACGAGGCTTGGGCGGAGGCAGGTCCTCCTGGACCTCCTCACGGGGCTTGGACAGAGGCAAAGCGGCTCCCTCGGAGGCCTCGGGCTGAGGCAAAGCAGCTCCCACGGATGCCTCGGGCTGAGGCAAAACGGCTCCCTCGGAGGCCTCGGGCTGAGGATAAACGGCTCCCTCGGAGACCTCGGGCTGAGGCAAAACGGCTCCCTCGGAGACCTCGGGCTGAGGCAAAACGGCTCCCTCGGAGGCCTCGGGCTGAGGCAAAACGGCTCCCTCGGAGGCCTCGGGCTGAGGCAAAACGGCTCCCTCGGAGGCCTCGGGCTCATCCTCGTCGGCCGGCAGGGCGGAGCCTTCAGTGGTCGGCAGAGCGGAGCTTACGGTGGCCGGCAGAGCGGAGCTTATTGGTGGAGGCGGAACCATCTCCTCGGCTACTTCAGGCAGTGACGGGCAACAGGCTTCAGAGAGCGGCGCCGGGCTACAGGCTTCAGAGAGCGGCGCCGGGCTACAGGCTTCAGAGAGCGGCGCCGGGCTACAGGCTTCAGAGAGCGGCGCCGGGCTACAGGCCTCAGAGAGCGGCGCCGGGCTACAGGCTTCAGAGAGCGGCGCCGGGCTACAGGCTTCAGAGAGCGGCGCCGGGCTACAGGCTTCAGAGAGCGGCGCCGGGCTACAGGCTTCAGAGAGCGGCGCCGGGCTACAGGCTTCAGAGAGCGGCGCCGGGCTACAGGCTTCAGAGAGCGCCGCCGGGCTACAGGCTTCAGAGAGCGCCGCCAGGCTACAGGCTTCAGAGAGCGCCGAGGCTGGAAGCGGATCCTCCTCTTGAGCCTTGACGGACCCTCCGCGCCGGTGGTTCTGCTGTCTTCGCCGGGAGGGGACAGATGAGGAATCCGGGGCAATCTCGGGGGTGACAGCTGGCCAGCAGGGCAGAAGGTCGTCTCGGTCACCGTAGTAGAACTCCCACAGCTGGCTCTCCTTGATGCGTGGGGCTCTGCTAGGTGGAACGATGAGCCTCACTCGAGGGGCCAGCTGCGAGTCATGGAGGTGATGACCGAGACGACGAGAGGCTGAGTGGCTTCTCTTCCTGGGTTCCGGGGTAGCCGCAACAACGCCCACGTAAACCACCTGGGGAGTGGAGTCGGTCCGGACGGGTGGTGCAGGGTCCCGGACGGAAGCCATCTTGGCATACCTCTCCCTCATCTGGCGTTCGCACATCTCCAGATATGCGAGGATGTCCGGGTCGTCAACTCCTGCAGGTAAGTCCCGCATGGCGCCTGAGTTCACCTTTTGACTGGGCCGTACTGTCAGGGTTTTGTTTACCGATGAACTCAGGACGCACACACGGAACTAAAAGTTTGAGTTTTTATTGAAAGAGGTGTGCTGGGTGATGAGAGATGAAGACCGGAGGTTCAGGACTGCAGAAAGTCAGGGATGTAGATGATGGCAGGAGCTGACGGCCCGGAGACAGAGAGTCCACACTTGCTAGGTGCTGCCCGGCTAGCAGGCCTCATAGCACTCAGGTTAGCAGTTCATTGGAGACACCAGGGCACAGAGCTGAGCTTCACCAGGGCGGCTAGTCAGGTTAGCAGAACTTGAGAGACACCAGGGCACAGAGCTGAGCTTCTCCAGGGCGGCTAGTCAGGTTACAGAACTTGAGAGACACCAGGGCACAGAGCAGAGCCTTTCCAGGAACAAACAGTGAACGAACAGTCTTTAGAGTGACTGGCAGGACTAACCTTAACAACAGGAGCAAAACAAAGCTTCCAAGGCAAAACGGGGACTGGCATGGAGAGGTGTGGAATGATGACGGCCCAGTGCTGAACTGAGGGCAGAGGCATATTTAAATAGAACACTTAACAGGTGGAAACAGGGTCTGGCTAATTGACTGGTAAATGATAACAGGTGTGACTGACTGCTGAGGAGGTGAAGTGAAAAATGACAGAAAATAACTGATGACTGAAAACTAACAATAAATAAAGTCAAACCTAACCCAAAAGAGATGAAATAATGAAAATAACAGAAAAACAAAGCCAAACCAAAACTCAACCATGACATTAGGAGTTCCCAATTTTTACTAAATTCCTTCTGACTTTGAGCTGTATTCCAATACTTTATAATTATTTGTTTAATGTTTTCTTCTACTGTTTTATGTTATAACAATGAAGAGTTGAGTTTCCAGTAAGCTGTAATTTTATTTTTTCCAAACTGGTTTAATTTAGTTTTTTCAATTAAAATAAGCTTATGGTCTGTTAAAGGGGCTGGAAGAATCTCTGACTTAATTTCATCAGCTATTAAATCAGATACCAGCCAGAAATCAATTCTTGATTTAAAGGAGCCCGTTTTGTTTTGCCACGTAAATTCAACTTTGGAGCTATTTTTTTTGTCTCCATACATCAGTCAGGCCAAAGGTTGATATAAAGTTTTCTAGAACTGTGTTTGGATTTGTATTAGCTTTTGGAGGAAATCTATCTAAAGTATCATTAACAGTTAAATTGAAGTCCCCACCAATAATAATATTCATATTATGATATTTTCCCAATAAATGATTTACCCCGTTGCATATTTTCTGCTTTGGTATTGTACCCATATATTGAACTCAACAAAATAAAATCTTCATTTATTGATACAACTAATAAAACAAAATGCCCATATGTATCTAAGAGTGAACATAATACATCTCTACTGAAGTTGTTTCGTAATATTGCCACTCCTGCTGATTGAGTAGTGCCATGTGCCAGCCATATTTCGTCCCCCCACTGACTTTTCCAGAATTTGGTATCATTTGCAGTTGAATGAGTTTCTTGGATAAAACAGAAATCCGCTTTAAAATTTTTAATATATAAAAAAAGTTGCCTTTCTTTTAATGTTGTTCCTTAACCCTCGAGCATTGAATGAAATAACTTTAAAAAAAAGAAATGTTACTAAGAGTTGTAGCTTCATTTATTGAGACTTATTGGGCCCATTTATGTAACGACGGCCCGTCTCATTCACCCCAGTTCGGACATTTGGCAAAGAGAGAGAAGAGACAGTGAATTCAGAGGCAAAAAAACAGTTTAACATATATTTATTACAATTTGGAATTCCAAAATGGGAGACACTTACAAATTTTATCACCGACGCGGATTAATCTTATCCCGAAAATGCTCTCCGTGAGTTGTAAAGATGTGTCTCAGCGCTTACACCTGGAACAAGCCTTTTTACCCCACGGGTGGCTCCAGAAGGGGGCCGGACCAACCCTCCCCTTAGCTGACCCTCAGTCTAAGTGCAAACACTAAGTCTACTTCCACATGTTTCCTGACACTTGATCATTAAAATGTAATCTATTGCCTAGTTCAGTTCCTGGGAGTCAACTGAACTAACAATGAGACCTTAGTAAAGGAATGATAACACATTATCTGCTTTAAAACACCATCTGCTCTACTTCCTAAGGCTCTCGTAAATTACCGTTCAGCACCGTGGCTGGTACACGCTCACTGAAGTCTGAAGGGCCTTCTGTGTTCTGCACACATCCTCACCTTGGGTTACTGTGTTTAAAGGTTAATATCTGTATAACTTTAAAATACACTATTATCATATAAGTAATTATATATTTTCATAACAATTTCCCTCTTTTGGACTCTCAGAGAGAGTCCACACAGATCTGTATACGAAACCTGTAAACAAACAGCTAAAGTGAGGCACACAAAAAACACCCCTGTGATTCTTGTAAACATATTGGGGCAAAACGTAATAAACAAAGCATGCAGGAATCAACATTAGCAAGTCATACAAAACAAATTCATCATAGTAAAATAAATCAGAAAAAATCAAATGAGTAACTTATCCTTAGCATTACGATTATAACATCACTACTAAACCGTACTGCATTAGCTAATAGGGCAGTATCTCAAAATCAAACACATGTGAAAAAGTCTCCATTCATGAAACAACACAAAATCAAGTTGAAATTACCCCTGAAAATCCCCGCATAAATTCATATCACCCCATGATATTGAACTAACTCCAATCTTGTATCCTGCAGAGGAGGCGTTACCCCCACCTGTAACATTTGGGTATTGGGAGATGAGGAAAGTGTGCCTTTCTCAATAGTAGCTACAATAAATCGAACAGCAAGACTTCTCAAACAGGGAACACAGCAGCAGCCACATGTAACCAGAATTGCCAAAAATACTGACAGGGAAATTATCATAGAAATAATCAAATTCTTCCATTTACCCAGAACCTGTGTCAACCATTTTTCCAAAGGATTATTAATACCTGAATGTTCATGCATAGTTTCACTCAGAGTCCTTAACCCTTCTAAAGCTTTAGTCACCACCCCGTCCGGTGCTGTATTATTAGGAATAAATGTACAACACATATCTCCAAACATGGCACAAACACCTCCTTTCTCCGCTAAAAGCATATCTAGTGCCATCCTATTCTGAACAGCCATAAGAGAGGTAGGGGCTAATTGTGCAGCCAAGCCCTCAACGGCGTCTCTAGTCAGATTAGACAAACGTAACACATTGTAATGTATGTAATTAATCCTATCAACATTCTTATTAGGGGTAATCCAAAGGAATAAGGATTCAAAACCTGCTGCAACCTGATCTGCCAACTTATACCTGTCGGGAACCCCCCTGGGCACGCCGATCGAATCTATGTATGTTGGAGAATTACGTGCCAAATCAAAATCAGAACTACGCTTAATTCTATGTAACAAGTGTTCCTGGTTTAACCCAGGTCCCATGAGCAACAGTGGTGCCACCAACCTTACCATGGCACACACACCCACAGAGCCAAAAGGGATTCGAACAAACAACTGTCTTCCGCCACAATAATAATACAATCCAGCTCTTGCCCATGAACCTATGCCTTGAAAATGAAAATAAAATTTACACCACTCCGGTGGAATCACACCTAACGTTGATAAATCCTCTGTCCCTTCCCCTGTGAAATTAAAGCACACATACTGCTTAATGTGATTACCAGGAGTAAACGGCCCCGGTATGGTGTCATTGTTTATAGGAGGGAAAAGATCATGATAGAACTAACACCCCACCAAGCGGCCTTTTGTCAATTCTAAAATGCAATCATATCCTGTAGGATCCTCAAAAGGAAATAAAGGTGCTGGTTCTGTTGTTAAAATTGGCCTAGCCGCAGCACATGCTACACAGCTCTCAGCCGTGTATTGTCTGGCAGTCTGAGCCATCCAAGAAACCCACAAATTGCGTCTCCTATCCCCTGTAGAACTCTTAAGAATGTTACCAGGGGTCAATTTATTATAATCTACATGAAGTCCTCCTGAAGAGGACAAGGCTTTCCCCACTTGTGGTGAAAGAATCTGTACACCAGAAGTAGTTGCAATATGTAGAGAAAGTTTAATCAAACCAACGGGACCGTTATCCCATGCACCTGCTGATAAAACCCTGACGGACTAATACTACAAGGTTTGGGCTTAATTACGCCACTACTATATGCAGAATAAACCCCCAGTGTATGCCCCAAAATAAGGATTAATGTTCAACCCAGAAATGGTCAAGATAATGGGATTAACACCTTGTACTACCTGACGATGGCCTTTGGTAAGGGTCAATGCTTGTTGTAGTAATTTATCAAATCCACCATGGCGCACCGGAACAGCCTAATTTCCGGTGTGCCACCTCATATAAATCCAGCGGTGGCACCAAGGTATGGGGGAGTCAGGAACCCCCTTCGGCAACACACAAGCATAAACATCAGATTCCTGCCAGATTGATGGGTCGTCCCCACAATTTACCACTGAACATAAATCAAATTCAAATATAACCCTTGTTCCTAAAGTGTAATGCAGTTCAATACCACGATGTTGAGTCAGACAATCATTTTTATCCTGGATGGCCCGCTCCTGACGCCTGATAGAATCAGCAGCACCTGCGTCCTGAATAACAATGCTCAGAACAAACATGCCCAACATGAAAATCAGAATCCATAAACCCACAGTCAGCTTCCGCTGAATTAACCCATTACCCAATTTCTGCTCCATGTTCAACGTTTTACCTTAACCAGAATACTCTGTATTTAAAAATCGTATTTTTAGACCGGGGATCACTTGCTCCTTAACCTGAAAAAATGTTATCTATGAAGAGTATGAAACAAAAATAAACCCTCTTTTCAGCTCAACAAAAATCCTAAAACTATTACCAACTTACCATGAAGGTCCTTCATCGGCAAATGTAACCTGGTAACTGTGTTCTAGTCTAAACAAGTCAAAGTATCACACAAATATAAGACCAAAAAATATTGTAAAAAGTAAATCAATATCTCAACATTTGTTATAGTTAAGTCTTGAAAGATAAAAAGCATATAAAATCACTTAAATGTTTACAAAGGATTTTTTTTTTTTTTTTTTTTTTTTTTTTTTGCACATCAACATCAACTTCTTTCTTCCAGACGTTCTTAGAAGAAGGGTGGCGTCCCACAGCCACTCAATACGACCATGATGAACCTTCAGGCTGGATCTTCAACACACAGGTAGACTGCCTGTAGTGTCAAGAACCAGAGGATTTTATTATGACCCTGAGTCTGGTTCTATTAACAGCTGACTGAGCCCAATCAGCTGATCCGCTCCTTTAAACCTCCTGAACCTCCGTCAACGACCTCTGAGGTTCTGCTGCTGGTGCACACTGACTCCAGTGAAACCACGTATTACCTTTTCCTCCCAACCTCACCGCATGTGAGGTTCTCTCGATCACCTCGAAGGGTCCCGTGAACCCCGGCTCCGACCACTTTCTTTTGATGACCTTGAGCCAAACCCAGTCGACGTCCGGAGGTGGTGCCTCTCCTTCTCCGTCCTTGGGATGTCCACGTATCCTGGTGTACGCCTCCACAACAGCCTGCAACTGTGAGAAGTACTCCTTACTCGTCAGAATCTGCAAGTCGCCTGCAGTTCCAGGTGGTCGACGTTGGGGCCCAGGAAAACTCCTTCCGGTCTCCAGCTCGTAAGGAGTATATCCTGTGGTGGAATTAACCGAAGACCTGATTGACATCAGAGCAAGAGGCAAGGCATCAACCCATGATAGTGTCAAGAACGAGAGATG
Source organism: Fundulus diaphanus (assembly GCA_037039145.1). NCBI lineage: Eukaryota > Metazoa > Chordata > Actinopteri > Cyprinodontiformes > Fundulidae > Fundulus > Fundulus diaphanus. The sequence goes on along the minus strand of CM073132.1, from coordinate 55,389,020 downwards.
GATGGACCCAGTATTCAGCCAGACAAGAAAAAGTGCAAACAAAAAGGCTTTAATAAAGCTCAAAAGGGAATATGCAGGCTCGGTGGTCAAATAACAGTTCCAAGTCGGTACACAGGCGGGCAGGAAAAAACAGGCAAGGATAACAGGATCAGGCTGGCACAGAAGTCAAAAACGCAAATTGGGTCAGGTCAACAGGCAAACGAACAGACAGAACAGGGAATGCTGGACTAGACTCACCAAAAGACAAAAGACAATGATCTGGCCGAGTGCAGGTGACAGAGGCAGATATAAGTAGGGGAGTGAGCAGGTGAACAGAGTGAGACTAATTACCAGAATGGGTGGAGCTGATTAGGGGGGACAAAATGGCTGGAAGTAAACTGAAGCTGATTGGATGGTGACTGGTGAAGGGGAGTGACAAGACAAAAGAATGCTGGCAGATGAACTGAATAAAGGCTGGTGACATAACTGATCAGAGCAGGCCAGAAGAAACTGATAATATAAAACAAAGTACAAAATCAAACCACATTAAAACTCAAACTATTCCATTATCCAAAACTAATACATAACCTAAACCTAAGACAGAATTGATTACATGGAGAGAATTACTAAACCAAAACAGAAATTAAACTAGACTAATCCAGAACCAAAAAACATAAAAACCAAACAGAACATAAGCAAATAATAAAAACCAGAGCTAATACTAAGACAGTAGAGTGAACTAATTAAAAAGACCAACATAAACTATAACAAAAACTCAAATCATGACAGATAGTTTCGTTTGCGCACAGATTTTAGCCAACTTATTTTTCAGGTTCAAGTTCATCCGTGTGATCAAAGGAAATTTTCCCTGCAAAGGTTTCAAAGTCTTCTTTGAGTTATATTGACCACACACTGTGCAACTTTTTACAAAATGTTTGACCATGTCTGACATAAATGGATGCCACCAATGATTCAAGTTGTCCATCATCTGCCTGACACCCACATGTCCCACACCATGTGCTTCAGAAAAAAGCTCCTGTTTCAGTCCTGGAGGAAAAACCAGTCTCCCATCTGGCCCTCTCCAGCAACCTTCCTGTTCTGAGGCTCCTCTGAGCCTCCACATATTCTTCTCCTCCGGAGCTGCTCTGCTCTGCAACTGTTTGACCTTGGTCATGCTCAACTCTTCTCTCAGCTCCTGCTCCACAGTCACCATCACCATCTGAGGCGCATATCCAGCAGCTGCTTTGGCAGCCTGGTCTGCAGCCTGATTTCCTAATGCAATGTCTGAATTACTGTTATCGTGTCCTTTGCACTTTATCACAGCAACCCTGGCCAGAAATGTCAATATTTCGGCCAGTTCTCTCATCTCCATTTCGTGTTTTATCGGTTTACCCCCCGCTGTCAAAAATCCTGCTCTCAACCATTGACATAACTCCACATGAACTGCCCCAGCTGCATATGCTGAATCTGTATATACATTTACCTCTTGTCCTTCTGCCAACTTCAGTGCCTCAATTACTGCTATTAGCTCTGCTCTCTGCGCTGACTGAGGTCCTTGTAACTTTTCTGCCTTTCTTGTTACAAATCCTATGTCTATTTGCTCCACTACCGCATATGCCGCTTTCAGTCCTTCAGTTTCATGTCTGAAACAGCAGCCATCTGTGAACAACTGTCTCACCTGTGGGCCTTCAATAGGACTGGCTTCTAGATCTGGTCTCACCTTCTCCATCCTAGAGACCAATTCTTCACATTGATGGGGTTCGGCGTCCGTCATGCCGTCTGCCATGTTAATGCCTTCATGCGTGAATATGATGTTGGGTGCTTCCAAGATTTTGGACAGCCTGTGTTGTCTGAGCGCAGTCATAGTGAAGCTTTGTGAATTTACATAAGCCACAACACTGTGAGTTGTCAAAATAGTTAGACTGTGTCCCATGACTAAATGTGCAGTCTTTTGAATCAGTTTGGCTAATCCTGCTGCATATTGTGTGCATTGGGGGTGACGTTTTTCCATGTTGTCCAACATTACTGATATATACATCAAGACTTTCCTCTCTCCCCTTTGTTTCTGGAACAAAATTCCGTGAAGCGCGAATTTTGTTGCAGAAACATCAAGAAAAAATGGGATAGAGTAGTCTGGAAGGGTCAATTCAGCAGCAGATGCAAGTCTTTGTTTAAGCAGAACGAATGCTGCTTCCGCTTCCTGAGTCCAAATCAAAACATTATTCAGTTTTCTCATACCTTGCGCCTTCACGAGGTCCCTCAAAGGCTGCGTCAGATCAGTGTACCCGGGAATGTAGTTACGACTGTAACCAGTTAATCCCAGAAAAGACAGCATGTCTTTCACACGCAGCGGTTTAGGATGTGTCAAAATGCTCTGCTTATGAATGGAGGACATGCTGGTTGTCCCTGCGGAGATAACACGGCCCAGGAAAGAAACCTGTTTTCTGGCAATTTGCAATTTATCCTTACTGACCTTGAACCCATGTTGATGCAGGTGTCTCAAAACCAGCTCTGTAGCCTGAAGACAGATCTCAGCAGTTGGTGAAGCCAACAGCAGATCATCCACGTACTGAATAAGGGTGGTGTTTCTTGGAAGAGGACATGTCTGTAAAACATCTTTCAAAACCTGATTGAAGATCCCTGGTGATAGGGCAAAACCCTGTGGCAGTCTGGTGTAACGCAGCTGTCGACCTTTATAAGTGAATGAAAAAATGTCTCTGCATTCTTCAGCCAGAGGAAGACAGAAAAATGCATTGGCCAAGTCGATACATGTGTACCACTGTTGAGAGGGCTCCAAACTGGAAATGGCCACATATGGGTTAGGTACAGGGATTGTAGGTGTTGTCAAAACAGAATTTACGGCTCTAAGATCATGTGCCATGCGATATTTACCAGTTTGTTTCTTTTCCACTGGCAGAATGGGTGTGTTCCAGGCTGAGACAGAGGGTTCTAATACTCCAGCTGTCAAAAGGCCTGCGATGGTGTCAGCGATGCCTTCCTCTGCTTGAGGTTTATGTGGATACTGATTCACCCAAATAGGAGAGTCAGTCGCAACCTGAAATGAAACTGGAGCACATGAAACTAATCCCACGTCCGTGGGACTGGTTGCCCAGAGTTGTGATGGGAGAGTATCCAACACCTCAGCTGCTTTATGATGATCAGTACGTTCCCTGCCATGGTGTCGAGTTAGAAGCTCATGTTTCAAAAGAACTTTGTCAGTTACATCACAGGCAATCTTATAAATATTAGTAGATGTTGAAAACAACAAACCTGCGATGCTGGTAGATGCCCAGTCAGTGGCTTCCATGGAACGTCTAACCATTCCTCCTAACTCTCTGGCCTGACGCTCAGCATGGAGAGAAAGAGAAATATGAGGAAATGCTTCATCTGACATCATATACCATTGCTGTTGTTCAGGAGTTAGCATCACCGCGGCTGCCACCCCCTCAGGGGCCACATATATGTTCTTAGAAGTGACTGTCCATGCGTTACCTTCAAGTTCTGCTGCAAATGATTCTTGATACAAGTCTGTGTGGTCCCTGTCGTAGAACAGAGTGACATGAGGCGGATCAGGTGGAGTCAGGTAGGAACTTAGGCTTTGAATCCAAGGCTTCCAAAGCTGGAACACCGAGAGAACACCAGCTTCAGCAGGTTCTGTTAAGAGTCCCCAGTAAATGTCAGCAAACTCTTCCCCCACTGGTTGAACCAGATATTGTCCATCCTGGAAAGTGTGACCGCATGCTAGGGAAGAACCGTCTGGAAAGGTAACAGTCAACCCTTGAGGTCCACAAAGCACTGCGGCTCCCAGTTTAACCAACAAGTCTCTTCCTAATAGATTGACAGGTGTAGAAGGAGACCATACAAATGAATGGTGTATTTTCTGGTTACCCACTTCAACCGGAAGTGGTAAAGTCAACGGCAGACACTGTTCCTTCCCTGAGAAACCCATTAGTGACACAGTCTTAGTCGACAGCACAGAGGCAGATGGCTGGTTGATAATAGTGGAATATGTAGCTCCAGTGTCGACCAAAAAGTTCATGTAGTCCTCTCCAACTTTTGCTGGCAGCATGGGGTCTGCAGTGCCCACGCTGCTGGAGTCATTCTCAGGGGTGTGTCAAAATTGTCCATATGAAAAGTTTTCCACGTGCTGGGGGTACTGACCTTGCGGAGGTGGGGCCATATTCGGGTTCGGCGGCACAATGTTACCTGCCGGTGGGGCAACACAATCCCGTGCTCAGTGTCCCGTTTGTCCACAGTTGTAGCAAATGTCGACAGGTGTTCTCAAAGGTCCGCCATATCCACCTCGTCCTCGCAGACCGCGGCCCCAACCTGACCGTCCACGCTGATCACCAAATCGCCACCTGAATCCACGTGCAGAACCAGCAAACCTGGAATTATATGGAGGATAAAAGACAAGAGGGGGGATGCCTCCCCCTTGTATTGGATTAACCTGAGGTGTCACCGTCGGGGATGGAGCCCCAGGAGATGCAACTGCTGAGACCATAACATGTTCAGTTTTTTCTGATTTACGTTTACTCATCTGCCGTTTTGCGTCCAGTAACTGCAATCTGATCAATTGATCATGGACGTCCTCTTTCTCTTGTTTTTTCTTTTTCTCTTCATCCTGAGCAACATGCAAATGATGTACTAGATGTTTTCCCCAGCGAGCATTCTCACAACCAGGCATCTCAGGATTTTGCTTCATCAGCTGTGACACTGAAGAAGGTACTCCCTTCAGGACTGCTTCCCTGAATAATTCACCCAAGTTAGAGCTATCCCCTTTTGGATTTACACCTGTGTGTTTGATCCAGCTTTCTTCAGCTTGAGTAATGTAATCCTTCGGATGCTGTAATGGGTCCCAATCAAACTTGGGAACCGCTGCAGGGGTAGATAATGGAAAATGTTCTCTTATTGCGTTCCCCAAACGAGTGATAACTGAAGAAAATAAAGTTTCATCCCTAATGCTGGACGTTTGAGCCTCATATTCAATGTTATCTGCAGTTGAGGCAGGAACACAACGTCCGAGAACGGCTCTAAAATCACCCAAAGCCAGTTTTGTTCCTTTAGTTAGATTATCGAGTTCGGCAAGCCACAATCTGCCACCAGCTGCAATACTAGGCAATTTGTCCACCAGGGCTTGTATATCTCCAAATGAGTAAGGGACATATTTTTCTGTCCCCATATTATTTTGTAATATAGGCATCTGCACTCTAGTGGGACCTTGAGAACGTGTCGTCATTCAATGCCTGCTGCGAAAGCTGTCCTGTAAATTTTTTGTCACACCACGAGTCCGTGATGCTCTCTGTCTTCTTGCAAATTCTGCTTCCTCGGTAGAATGATATAACCCATTATTATCTACCATAAATTCTTCAGCATTTGTTTCTCCATTTAATGAGAACTCCACAAGTGGCACGTTTAACAACTCTGTGGAGTCGTCCTCCTGCCAAGAACCGTTAAGCACCATTTTAACTTTGATCTCTGGTTCTCTGGCTCCACCCGCGGGTTCTTAAACCTGACATTGGTCAAAGCTGCTGGTGTCCTAATCCCTGTTTTATTAAGATCAGCCAGATTTAAATCTGCTGTTTGCTGTATGTCCTCTGAACATACAGAAGGACTGCCCCTAGAGGGCGATCTTACTCCAAGCTCCTGAGACCTCAATACATGCTCTTCAGGGCATGCTTTCGTCATCTGAGAAATAGGATAGGCTGTAGGCGGGGAGGAAGGCCCGTCAACAGACTGAGACCAATTCTCGCGAGCTGCTCGAGCGAGAAATGGCTCACATGACTTCAAAGGGGTGAGGGATATGGGTGGCGCATTGGGTGACGTATGTGGTTGTTGAGCGTTGTCTAAAATGTGTTGTTCCTAGGTGTATAACCAGGGACCGATTCTACCACTAACTCTCCACCTTTCACGTCTAAAACTGGATACAGCCCAAAAGAAGTAGTGTTTAAATCATACGGGGGTGGAGAGTGTGCTGTTTCTTCTTTTGTTTCGAACAAATGTTTAATTCCCTGCCAAGTTACCAACAATTTTTCCCAAGATTTAACTTCTCTGTCTGCCTTATCTTTTTCCTGGTCGCGTTTCCTAAAATGCAACAAACCAACTGACTTTTGTTTTTGGATACATTCATTCATGTGTTTTTTACTTTTAGCATATTGTTTTACCAAATATTTGCCAAGCGGTTCAGGATTTTCTAGTCGTTTTTCTACTGCCGTAACAGCTTCGACAACTTTCTGTCTCCACTCCGACTGTGTCTTCTTGTCCAAGTTTTCATGCGTTTCATTAAAACCCATCAGCGCCTCGACCTGCTCACCTAAAGACTTCCAGGGAGGATTGCCCCACTGTCCGTCTTGAAAATCCTGATCAGATGCTCCTGCCATGATCCTTACTGTCCCACCGGCTACCGTTGACTCAACTCAGTACTTTTCCACTGTAACTATTACACGTACAAAGCGATTCACAGCCAGACATACGCATACGTAACCACTTGCGCGCGCACACACACAAGGCTCAATCCTGCGCACACACACAGACAGACTCACATCGGAGCCGCGGACTCCGCTTTCAGTTTGCTCACACAATGGATCCAATTTTCACCGAGACAAAACATTAGACAGGACGTAACAAAACAACATTTAAGACAAACAGCCTGGCGCGTCACAGAAGGACCACTTTGCCCTGTCCATTCGACGAAACGTTTTCTCAAAATTCCTCGTCTAATCGTCGTGCAATCAGAATCCCCGTTCTGATGCTAGAGAACAATTTAATTGTTCTCCTGGGGCCCCTTTTCAATCTCTTATCTTCTATAACAGCTCACCATTTTAGGGTCTTGCTTGTTCTTCGGCCTCAACTTTTAAAGATATTAACGTATCTTGACCGCTCCTATCGCTACGTTTCTTTGGAGAGTCTCCTTCCTCCGAGATAACGTTTCATCTCAGTCTTAAAAAATCACCAGTTTGTCAGGCTGGAGTTGAATTGACCAAACCTCAAGACTATTTTTGTTCTTTATACTTTTATCTTTTTTTTATTCCGTTTTATTTTATTTTTCCGACAGTCTCACCAGAAGGTTCTTGACTGTTTTTTCTATTTTATCGTTCTATCTTCTTTTTACGTTTATTTTGACGCAAACTTACACATAAACCCCATTCGCTCTTTTCTCGGTTTCAACATAAATTCCAGTTTTATCTTAATTGCACTGTTCAGCCTCTGATATTTTGAGAAGAGTATCTTTTAACAGCAGCACCACTTAATTTTGCCTACACATCTAATAAATCGCCAATGGAGCATGAAGTTCTCCTTACCTGTTTTTAGGGTCGACCCGCGATGCTGCAGCCAAAAGTCCTCTTATGTGTCCAAATGTTAAAGGGTCCTCCACTTACTTTGCCAAAAATCCGGGTCACGGCACCATTTATTGAGACTTATTGGGCCCATTTATGTAACGACGGCCCGTCTCATTCACCCCAGTTCGGACATTTGGCAAAGAGAGAGAAGAGACAATGAATTCAGAGGCAAAAAACAGTTTAACATATATTTATTACAATTTGGAATTCCAAAATGGGAGACACTTACAAGTTTTATCACCGACGCGGATTAATCTTATCCCGAAAATGCTCTCCGTGAGTTGTAAAGATGTGTCTCAGCGCTTACACCTGGAACAAGCCTTTTTACCCCACGGGTGGCTCCAGAAGGGGGCCGGACCAACCCTCCCCTGAGCTGACCCTCAGTCTAAGTGCAAACACTAAGTCTACTTCCACATATGTTTCCTGACACTTGATCATTAAAATGTAATCTATTGCCTAGTTCAGTTCCTGGGAGTCAACTGAACTAACAATGAGACCTTAGTAAAGGAATGATAACACATTATCTGCTTTAAAACACCCTCTGCTCTACTTCCTAAGGCTCTCGTAAATTACCGTTCAGCACCATGGCTGGTACACGCTCACTGAAGTCTGAAGGGCCTTCTGTGTTCTGCACACATCCTCACCTTGGGTTACTGTGTTTAAAGGTTAATATCTGTATAACTTTAAAATACACTATTATCATATAAGTAATTACCGTATTTTCCGGACTATAAGTCGCTCCGGAGTACAAGTCGCACCAGCCATAAAATGCATAATAAAGAAGGAAAAAACATATATAAGTCGCACTGGAGTATAAGTCGCATTTTTGGGGGAAATTTATTTGATAATATACAACATCAAGAACAGACATGTCGTCTTGAAAGGCAATTTAAAAAATAAATAAAACGGAGGCAACAACAGGCTGAATAATTGTACCAGTGTTTCCCGCAGCGCTATCTTGGAGGCGGCCGCCTCGCCAAACTCACGCTACCGCCTCGCCAACATTCTACAAAAAAAAAAAAAAAACCTAAGTCGATATGGTTGCATGTTAATTTGACGGCAACAGGCGTTTTTTTGTTGTTGCTTCCGCGCGTGCATATAGTGAAATAACAGGCGCTCCGCTCCGCTGGTCGTCCACGCAAAGCTTGTCTTCTCCACCCCACCCCCGCTAGTCCGCGCAAAGCATGTCTTCTTCCCCCCGCTCCGCGCAAAGCTTGTCTTCTGTTTGGTGTGAAAATAACAGGTGTAATGATATACCGGTAAAAATGTGTAATAATTTCACACATAAGTCGCTCCAGAGTATAAGTTGCACCCCCGGCCACAGCACGTTTCTTCTCTGACGGTCCTCTGGGGAGAAGTCCTCCTTGAAGCGCAGGTTGTTTGACTTCAGAAAAGATGACTGCTTGGCCGCCTTCCATACTGCATCTCTGTAGTGTCTCATGGAGAACTGGATAATCACTTCTCGAGGACGTCCCGTGTTTGTAATGCGACACAGCCGGTGTACGCTGTCAATGACGTCTGGTAGTTTTTCTTTGCATTCTGGTGCTGTCTTCTGGCAAATGGAAATAACTTTGCTACGAACATCTTCTCCTTCTTCTTCATTTATTCCCGAAAGTCTCAAGTCCCACCTGCTTTTATAACCTTTTTTTCTGATTTTTCAACTCTTCTGACGGGTTCGATCATCTTTTCTTGCATTTCTTTCATTTCCTCATGGATATTGTTGAGAATAATAAAATATCTTAGTGGGGGTTGCTGAGGAATGCAGAGTGTCTCTCCTCTCTGTTGCTGGGTAGAATAACATGGCGTTCTATTGCCCCCGAGGGAGGTGGTCAGAAGGACAGGGGTTTCTTTGTTCCAACAGAGGGGCAAGACCACCCTCCCCCTGACCTAAGAGGGAGGGGCAGTAAGTTGATGAAACTGATGTCTTGGCAAAACTTAGATCAGACAAAAAGCTGCATGGGCCAGGGAATGGACATAAATGACTGGTAATGTAAATTTTTGTCTCCATATTTAATTTTCTAATAAATGAAATATGCATATTGCAATGTTTTACCTCTTGATCAATGTCTTCCTCATTTGCGGCCAAATCCGGAACCGGGGTAAGATGGGCCTTCAAATGATATGTAGGAGCAGGCCGGTGTACCTCATTCTTTAACATGGTGCCGTGACGTCGGATTTGGCAGTAAGCAGAGGAACTGTTTGAATATTGGACACGAAGGGAGGCGTGTCAACAGCATCACAGGGTCGACCCAAAACAGGTAAGGAGACCTTTATTCTCCATTGGCGAAATGTTAGATGTTTAGGCTAAATTGAAAGTGGTGCTGTGGATGAGACGTTCTCTTCTCAAAATATCAGAGGTTGAACAGAGCAGTTAGTATAAGAGGATTGAATGGAATTTATTTTAAAACCGAGAAAGGACTGAATGGAATTTATGTGTATGTCCACGTTAGAAAAATGTAAAATAAGATAGAAACGATTAAATAGAAATAACAGTCGAGAAAACTTATGGTGAGACTGTTGGAAAAATAAAATAAAACAAAATAAAAAAGATAAAAATACAAAGAACAAAAATAGTCTCGAGATTTGGTCACCTCAACTCCAGCCTGACAAACTGGTGATTTTTAAGACTGAGATGAAACGTTATCTTGGAGAAAGGAGACTCTCCAAAGAAACTAGCGATAGAGAACGGCCAAGAATACGTTACATCTTTAAAAGTCGAGGCTAAGAACAGTTAAGACCCTGAATGGTGAAACTGTTATAAGAAGAATAGAGATGAAACAATGGGCCCCAGGGGGACAATTTGGGTTGTTCCCTAGCTTCAGAATGGGATTCTGGAGCACGACGGTTAGACGAGGAGATATTAAAAGAAGACGTTCCGTCGACTACGGAAGGGACAAGGGTCCCTCCGTGATGCGCAAGCTGTTTTTTGTTTAAAATGTTATGTTTGTTATGTCTTGTCTAACATTTTGTCTCGGTAAAATGGGATCCATGATATGAGAAAAGGAGAGATTTGTTGGGCCCTGCGGCCCTGCAGGGTGTGGGTGTCCCTGTGTGTGTTTCTGCTTGGGTGTGTGCGTAGCGTGGGGGTCTGTGGGTGTGTGTGTGTGTCTTCATGAGAGTGTGAAATTCCCACATGCGTGGGCCTCAAGATAAGAGAAGTACTGTGGAGCAGAGTGCATTTGGTTAAGTAAAAGGTGTTCATTATGGAGCAAGAATCTGGCTAAGATATGGGTAAAAAACTAAGGGGAATTTGGAAATCATTGGGAAAAAAAGGTTGATACATTAATGATGTTTGTTGAAGTGCAGGAGAAGTTTGAACGGAGAAAAGCGATTTGAAGTATTGGCTGCAAGCTAATTGGGTGAGTTGCATTGGAAAGCGCACGGCCGGCTGCATCTTGGTGAGTTTTGGAGAAAATTTTTATTTTAAAATGTAGCCTAAAAGTTATAAAGAGGTTAGAAGTTTGGAAAAGTTGTTGGAAATTTGGGACAACATTAACCATCTGTTTGAGGCATTAAAAATTGGGAAAAAACAAACAAGGGAAGATACGTTCTGTAAGAGGATAATTTTATTTAGCGTCATCTATTATGAAATAGCATATTAAAATGCCTAAATGAGCTTTTACACTTTTGTAAATAAAATATAATATGCGATTAAATAGTGATTAAAAGGTTTTCTTTGTTTGATAGCCCTAGTTATAATAGATAAATAAATAGATATAATTCGTCAGACTTAAATCTAGCTGATTACTAGAGAGCAGAAAATAGCACGCTATCAGCTTCTGCTCATTTGCAGGCCTGGGAAAACACGAGTAAGCAAAACTAAAAAAGTTACAAGTTAAGGTTAAAATTAAGCTTAATGGTGTGGGCAAAAGGATATTGTGGTTGATTTGACAGATTTTGTTAACCCTGCATTTAGTCATGAGTCAGTTTTGAAGTTATCCTCAAATGAAGCAGCTAAAATTGAGGAATCTATGACAAATGTTAATGGCTTGCATCATTTTATTATAGATACTGATATTTGCAGAACGGCAGAAATTGGTAGAAACGGAAAATATTACGGGATAATCACAGGACGGTCCCCAAAGTATTCATTATATGTAACCACATTTTCATAGTCCCACAAAATGTCGATGCCCTTGTCACACAGTAATGTAGGAGCCGAGGAATTTTCTATTTGTTCATTTGATAATGTGCACTTTCTGGTGAATAAACCTTTCAACATCGTGGCTGGTGATCGACGTGGCTGGCAGAATTTGGAATATTCTAAACACAGGCACAAAACTGATTTTAGAGCCATTTAGGATGTAACTTTAGTGTTTTCTCTAATTTCTTCTTTAGAAGTGTAAGTGCCAGAATTGACATAAGATTAATTGTGTTAGAAATGTGTATTACCTCCAGTTGCCTCTAGGTGGCAATAGCGATTTAGTTGTAGTTAATTTCTGCGTTCGAGGGGCTGTCACGTTAGTCACGTTCAGGAAGCAGGGGACGAGGTTTTTGATGTGACAGAGCTTCACCTTTTCTGACCGCAGTTTTAGGTCTTAAGAATTAAGAACATGTAGACAAGTGAATATAATTAGTTTATAAGCATTTTTGATTGTTTGCACCGTTTTATTTTGCATTTTTATTTTTTGAAGAAATAAATCTTTTAAGTTGGAAGCCTAAAACGCGAGTTGGAACGTGACTTCGTCAAACTGTGTGGCTCTTCATATAGTCAGAAAAGAGCTCCTAATGGATTAAGAAACCCAGTGGATGTCCTGAAGAGTGGATTCAGTCATCTACATGCAAGTATTGACCTCAAGTTTGGATTTCTGTCGAAGGAACAAGTAAGAAATGTAAATTTGCTAATGGATTTATTCAGACTCAGCTAAATTTGCATATTACCGCTGTCAGCTAATGCTAGTTCTGAGGGGTTTGGAAAGCTCTTGTATGGAAAATTACCACATATGACGATTATTGGAATTGTGCTTGTGGAAAAGAGGGATATTTGAAGATTTAAAATGCATGAACAAAGTGATGCTGTTGTGCGTTCTAAGAGGACAGTAAAGCTGACTCCTAAAGGCATTGAACATAAGCTTAGCAGACATTGGCTGAAAGGAAATCCAAGTTTGCATATCTCTGTCGAATGATGAAGGATATGGATGCCCTAATGGAAAATGTAAATAACGATGGTATAGTTTCCCGGAAACTATCAACAGAGTTTACAGATGTGTACAGGACTGTCTCAGAAAATTAGAATATCGTGAAAAAGTACTGTATACTAGTAGGCTATTCAACTAATCACTTGAATCGTCTAATTAACTCGAAACACCTTGCAGGTGTTTCGAGTAAACCCTTGGTTTACTGAACCAAATGCTTGGTTCAGTAAACCAATTTCTCAAAGAGCAGGCTGTTCACAGAGTGCAGTTTGCAGTTTCAGTTTCAAAGCACATTCACAAAAAGTGTGTTGGAAGGGGGAAATGTGGCAGGAAATGCTGCACAACCAAGATCTGGCACCTGCCCACAGTGCCAAAACCACCAGTAACTGGTGTACTGACCATGGCATTACTGTCCTTGATTGGCCTGCCATTTCCCCTGACCTGAACCCCATCGAGAACTTGTGGGGTATTGTGAAGAAGAAGCTGAAAGACACCAGACCCAACAATGCAAATGAGCTAAAGGCCGCTATTGAAGCATCCTGGGCATCCATAACACCTCAGCAATGCCACAGGCTGATTGCCTCCATGCCACGCCGCATTGATGCAGTAATCTGTGCAAAAGGATTCCCAACCAAGTACTGAGTGCATTAATGGACATTTTCAAATGTTTGATTTTGTTTTGCTGTTATAATTTTTTTTTTTACATTTTTCAATTTTTGAGTTTTCTTCAGCTGTACGCCATAATCAGCGATATTAAAACAAAAAAAGGCTTGCGATATTTCAGTTGATTTGTAATGAATCCAGAATGTATGACATTTCATGTTTTTTAATTGCATTACAGAAAATAAAGAACTTTATCACAATATTCTAATTTTCTGAGACAGTCCTGTACATGCAATTTTGCAGTCTGAATAACACAGCAAAAGAATGTATGTCTGAAGAGGATTTGATTAAAGACCAGAAAAACTGGTATGAATCTAGAACCAAACATCTTAATGGTTTTGTGGAGGATGTTGAGGGATGGTTAAGAGCAGCTGCTGAGCAGGCTGAAGTGAGCCCTGAAGATAGTGCTTCGATGGTCAGTTTACCACACAAGTTGGGGGCATCTCTTCATAGCAGAGCAGCTTCAGTTATGTCTTCAACTGCTTCTTCCACAAGACATAAGTACGAGGCTGAAAGAGCAGCTTTGATGGTACAGGCTAGTGCATTGAAACAAAAACAAGAAATCGACAGAGAATTGGCTCAGTTACAAGCAAAGAGAAACTGGAATTGCAAACAGCTATTGATGCAGCGAATGCTAAAATTCAAGTGCTTGGTTTACATGAGTCTGATTTGCAAGAGCAAGAACAAGTGAGGCCTCCTGAGGATAGGAATTTGCATGCTGAATTTGCACATCCTGAAGATGAAGAGGAAGGTGAGGAAGATGATGTGGCCTTTCCTATACAGCGATCAGCAAGGCAGTTTCCTCAGCCAAGGCCACATTACTATGTGAGTGGAAGGCAAGATGCACACAGCAATGTTTCATCTCCCCCACGCTCACGCGCCGTCAGTGGTGCTCATGTTGGTGGAAGACGGCGTGACAACATGCAGATTAGAGACCTGCTTGGTGTTATGAAGCATCAGAATGATATCATTGAGCTGCTTGTGAAACAGCAAAGATTGTCATCCTTACCAACAGTGGACATTCCTGTTTTTAGTGGTGACCCAACTGAATACAGATTTTTCACTAAAGCTTTTGAACATGGAATTGAGGACAGAACCTCCAGTAGTAAAGACCGTTTATACTTTCTGGAGCAATATACGAGCGGTCAACCCAAAGTGCTTGTGCGAAGTTGCCAGCACATGCATCCTGACTTAGGGTACAAAGAGGCCAAAAGGCTATTGCAACAGCATTATGGCAACGAGTACACCATTGCTATGGCATATGTGGAGAAGGCTTTGAAGTGGCCTGTCTTAAAATCAGAAGATGGAGCATCATTGACAGAATTGGCTGTTTTCCTCACAAGCTGCCTTAATACAGTGGAAGGAATGGAGTTTAAAGAAGAAATGGACAGTCCAACCAACATGCGTGCAATAATTGCAAAACTGCAATCTGGCTCATTTACAATCTGTACAGAGTATATGATTGTTCATTAATGTGCAATGTCCTGATTAAATAAATAAATAAATAAAATAAAAAAATAGCAACCCACAAAGGTACAAAGAAAGGAAAAGCACATTTGCAACCAGTGCTGAACCCATGACTGACGTTAAAAAGTCAACAAGCAAGGCAAAGGACTTGAGTTCCTCCAGTGATAAATGCCATTTTTGTCAGAAAGAACACAAGCTAGAATTTTGCAAGTCAATTGTGCAGAAACCTCATAAGGAGAGGCTGGACTTTCTGAGGTTTAAAGGTTTATGCTTTGGTTGCCTGTCATCTGGGCATCTGAGCAAAACTTGCGAGCAAAGAATAACATGCAAGAAGTGCTCATTGAAACATCCTACTATTCTGCACATAGCCAGGAAGCCTACTGGCCAAACCGAGAATAACAAGACAGCGACTGACAGCAGTCCACCATCATTGGATAAGGAAACTTGTGTTTGCACTGGGGCCGGGGATGCAAAATGTGCCCTAGCTGTGGTTCCAGTGAAAGTTAAGTCTGAGAAAGGAACACATGTTGTGCAGACCTACGCATTTTTAGATTTAGGCAGTTCAGCTTGTTTCTGCTCTGAAGACTTGATGCGTGATCTCAATGTGACTGGAAGAAAGACCAACATTTTACTTCGCACAATGGGACAAGAAAGACCTGTTAGCACACAGGTTGTCACAGGATTGGAAATTTGTGGATTGGAAGGTGATTCCTATGTGTCACTTCCACAGGTGTATTCACAAAGGGAGATCCCTGTCAAGGATGACTGCGTTCCGAGACAAGAAGATGTGGATAAATGGCCACACCTGAAGGAAATACATATCCAGGATATCGAGGCTGGTGTAGGATTATTAATAGGAACCAATGTGCCGAAGGCTTTGAAGCCCTGGAAGGTTGTTAACAGCACGGGTAATGGGCCTTATGCTACGAGAACTGTCCTGGGGTGGGTTGTAAATACAAGGTTTCCTAACAACCGCATGATGGCTGTGCAAAGGGCGGAGGACCTGCGAAGGAAATTAAAAAGGAATGAGCAGTTCTGTCAGGATTACGTCAAGTTCATGAGTGACATGCTTGAGAAGGGCTATGCAGAGAAAATTCCAGAAGACGAGGTATACAAAAAGGAAGATGCAGCAAGGACGTGGTACATCCCACATCACGGGGTCTACCACCCTACCAAGCATAAGATCAGGGTAGTCTTTTATTGTGCGGCCAAGTTCCAGGGAATTTCTCTGAACTCACAGCTACTTCAAGGGCCAGACCTAACCAATTCCTTGATTGGTGTCTTGATGAGGTTCAGGCAAGAACCAGTAGCCTTCATGTCAGATATAGAAGGCATGTTCCACCAGGTACGGGTCCCTGCCAAGGATGTGAACCTTCTGAGATTCCTGTGGTGGCCACAGGGGGACCACAGACAAGAATTGGAGGAACATAGGATGATTGTGCACTTATTTGGGGCAACCTCATCCCCAAGTTGTGCTAACTATGCACTCAGGCAATGTGCTGAACACTTCCAAGATCAGATGATGCGACACTTCTATGTCGATGACTGCCTCCGATCAGTTGCATCTGAAGATGAAGCAGTGGCACTGATACAGGAAGTAAGAGCTTTGTGTGCTTTGAGCGGATTTAGAGTGACCAAGTGGACCTCTAACAGTCGCAAAGTCCTGGCATCTGTTCCAGAAGAGGAAAGGGCCTCAGGTGTCCGAAATTTGGATTTGGACAAAGACTCTCTTCCTCTAGAAAGGGCCCTAGGAGTCCAATGGTGCATTGAATCAGATGCTTTGAAGTTCAAAGTTACCATTCAGAGGAAAGTGCTCACAAGATGGGGTTTGTTGTCTATGGTTAGTTCCATCTATGATCCTCTAGGGATTCTCTCTCCCATAATCCTCCCAGTGAAAGGTATACTGCAGGAATTGTGTGAGAGGAAACATGGATGGGATGATGATATGCCAGAACCCCTAGTGAGGAAGTGGGAACAAGGTGAATGGGAACAATAATTCACCTGCACAAGTTGTCAGAGCTGGAAATGAGGAGATGTGTTAAGACACATGACTTTGGAGCAGCAACAGAAGCCAGACTGCATCATTTCAGCGATGCTTGTGAGCGTGGTTATGGCACTTGTACTTACCTGGTCTTGAAAAATGAGAAGCACGAAGAACAGTGTTCTTTCATAATGGGAAAGGCAAGAGTTTCGCCCTTAAAACCAGTCACGATACCCAGGCTGGAGCTCACAGCAGCGACTGTAGCTGCCAAGATGGACAACATGATTCGAGCTTAGCTGGATATTGTCTTGGAGGAATCTGTATTCTGGACAGATAGTACAACGGTCCTTAGGTACATCCAGAATGAATCAGCAAGGTTTCGTACGTTTGTTGCAAACAGGATTACAACAATCAGAGAATGGTCCAAAGTAAGCCAATGGAGATATGTGGAATCCTGCAACAATCCAGCAGATCACGCCTCCAGAGGTTGCACAGTGGAAGCTTTCCTGAAGGCCAATACCTGGTTATCGGGGCCGGAATTCTTGCTGCGGCCTGAGGACACATGGCATACCTTTCCAGAAAGTTACAATCAGTCTATGGTGAAAGATCCTGAAGTGAAGGAAGCTGCGGTATTCACCGTGGTCACGGAGAACGCAGAGGACGTAGTCCTAAAGTTCATCGATCATTATTCAGATTGGCATTGTCTGAAGCGAGCGGTTGCATGGATGATCAAGCTTAAGAACTCCCTGAAGCTTCTAAGTAAAAAACAAAAGGAATTTGCATTAGACTTGAAAGAAGGAAGTGATGGTCTTGGAAAGAATGAGACCGTGGAAAGAAGGATTGCTGAACTGAAGGCTTCTTTGAGTCTCAGCCCTCCGTCCTTGGATGACATCGTAGAGGCTGAGTCACAGATTGTTAGAATCAGCCAGCAGCGTGCATTCTCCAGAGAAATAGCTGCATTGGAAAAAGAGAAAATGGTCTCAGAGAGCAGCCCCCTGTACAGGTTGTCACCTGTCCTGCAGGACAACATCATGAGAGTGGGTGGCAGACTGAATAGAGCCAGTATGCCTGAAGAGTCAAAGAACCCGGCTATCTTGTCAAAGGATATGCACATTACATTGCTTATCCTTAGAGCAGTTCATAGGGAAGTTGGACACAGTGGTCGCAATTATGTGCTGTCGAAACTGAGGGAGAAGTATTGGCTTCCTAGGCCTCATGCCGTCATAAGAAACATGCTGTCTCAGTGTGTCATCTGTAGACGCCAGCACGGAACTGCAAGCAGTCAGATTATGGCTGACCTTCCAAAAGATGTACATCATCCAAGTCTTACCTGACGAGCCGCCATTTACTAATGTAGGTGTTGATTGTTTTGGCCCATTCGAAATCAAGAGAGGCCGCACCACATTGAAGAGATACGGAGTGCTGTTTACTTGTCTTGCAGTAAGAGCAGTTCATCTCGAGATTGCAAGTTTGCTTGATATGGACTCCTGTATTCATGCCCTATGAACATTTGTTGCTAGAAGAGGTCAAGTCCAAGTGATCAGATCGGACAACGGCACAAACTTCATCGGTGCAGAACGTGAGCTGCGACAGGCGGTGCAGGAGTTGAATAAGGAACAGATTGAAGCTGAAAGGGCAAAAAGGAATGTTAAGTGGATCTTTAACCCCCCAACAGTGTCCCATCATGGTGGAGTGTGGGAACGCCAGATAAGATCAGTGCGGAAGATTCTGAATTCTGTCGTGAAGCAGCAGACTTTGAATGAGGAGGGTCTGCAAACACTTATGAGCGAGGTTGAGGCCGTCATCAACAGTCGCCCTCTCACGAAAGTGTCAGATGATCCCAACGACTTGGAGGCAATTACCCTGAACCATCTTCTTTTGATGAAGACTAAACCTGTCATACCTCCAGGTATTTTCAATGCCAAGGACATCTACTCCAGACGCAGATGGCGCCAAGTCCAGTACATGGCAGAGTTATTTTGGAAACGGTGGACCAAGGAGTATTTGCCAGACCTACAGCAAAGGCAAAAGTGGCTGCACCCAAGGCGTAATGTTGCAGTTGGTGACATTGTGCTTCTGATTGATGATTTAGCTCCCAGAGGTTCCTGGATCATGGGTCGAGTTGTCGAGACCATCCCGGACAGTAAGGGAAGAGTTCGTCAAGTTCGACTGAAGACCAGCACGAATCTTCTCCTGAGACCAGTCACCAAGCTGTGTCTCCTACTGGAAGCTGATATGTAACATATTGTTTGCTGCATGAGACAGTGGTAAAGACTGATCTCCATCGGCGAGTCATGTGCTGGTAACCTCTGACTCCATGTTGTTCCAGTTTACGAAGACATATTGGACATTAATAGAGACTGAACTTTGAACATGCACTTCTTGAAACATGCTCAAAAGAGTTCCAGACATGAAAACATTGTAAAAAAAGAAAAGAAAAATAAGATTGTATAAATTTGTTTTCAGTTGATATGTAAGAAATTGTTTACTGTTGGTATGTCTTAGGAATGATATAGTTTGTGTTTATGGTAATTGTTTGTTTAGTTACAAGACAATTTGGGGCCGGATATGTAAGTGCCAGAATTGACATAAGATTAATTGTGTTAGAAATGTGTATTACCTCCAGTTGCCTCTAGGTGGCAATAGCGATTTTGTTGTAGTTAATTTCTGCGTTCGAGGGGCTGTCACGTTAGTCACGTTCAGGAAGCAGGGGACGAGGTTTTTGATGAGACGGAGCTTCACCTTTTCTGACCGCAGTTTTAGGTCTTAAGAATTAAGAACATGTAGACAAGTGAATATAATTAGTTTATAAGCATTTTTGATTGTTTGCACCGTTTTATTTTGCATTTTTATTTTTTGAAGAAATAAATCTTTTAAGTTGGAAGCCTAAAACGCGAGTTGGAACTTGACTTCGTCAAACTGTGTGGCTCTTCAGGAAGAAAACTGTGTAACCTCCGCATGCAGTTACACTCAATTTATTTATTTTAGCAGAGCTTTCTAAATTTGACTGGGATTTACAACATCTACTGGAAAAATCCGAAGGATGGATCAAACACACAGGTGTGGATCCTAAAACTATCAGTCCAATTTGGGTGAATTATTTAGAGTAATAGTGTTAAAAAACGTGTCCTCTTCAGTGTCTCAGCTGATGAACTTAAATCCTAATACGCTCGCTGGGACAATATTTGATACACCATTTGCCTGTGACTCAAAAGGAGGGGAGAAACACAACGATTGTGTTTCTTAATTACTAAAAGATACTACACTTACTGGGAATACATTAAATGATCCGGAATGTATAAACAACACCTTCCGAGATTTCTACAAATCTTTATACACATCACAGATAAATCCATCAGACAATGACATCAAGCGATTTCTGGATAAAATTACACTTCCTAAACTATCAGATAACCAAAGAACGACACTGGACTCACCGCTGACAACAGTTGAAGTTCAGGAAGCTTTAACAAGCATGCCCAATAAAAAGGCTCCAGGCCCAGATGGATTCCCTACTGAGTTTTATAAGGAGTTCTGGAACATTCTGGCACCAACGTTTCACAGAATGTTGCAAGAAATTCAGGAAAATGGCAGATTTCCAGCTAATATGAACTCTGCCACCATCAGTCTTCTGCTTAAGCCAGGCAAAGATCCTATGTTTCCCACCAGCTATTGTCCCATATCCTTAATCAAGGTAGATATTAAAATACTCTGTAAAGCTTTTGCAAAAAGATTAGACAAAGTCACTCCTTTCATAATCCATCCAGACCAAACTGGTTTTATCAGAGGAAGACAGTCATCCACAAACACACGCAGATTACTTAATTTAATAGATTATTCCTACATTACAAATAATAAAACTATTATAATGTCTTTAGATGCAGAAAAAGCATTTGATAGAGTAAATTGGAATTTTTTATTCGCTACTCAGCATAAATTGGGTATTGGCAATTTTTTTATAAATTGGTTAAAAATTTTATACAGCTCTCCTACAGCCTGTGTCAGGACAAATAATCAAACATCTTCCAGCTTTTGTCTCCAGAGGGGCACTAGGCAAGGATGCCCGCTTTCCCCCTCACTTTTTGCCATTTTTATTGAACCTCTAACAGCAACAATTAGACAAACAAAGGTTATTAAAGGTATAAAATGCATGAATATTGAGCATAAGATTAGTCTTTATGCTGATGATGTATTACTCTATCTTCAGCACTCAAACTCTTCCCTTTCTCAAGTAATTAGATTACTAGAATCCTTCTCAAAGGTTTCAGATTACTCTATAAACTGGTCTAAATCTACGGTACTGCCAATTAATTGCTCTTTCCAAAACCCCCTAGATTTACATTTGCGATCAGGAAATATTACATATTTGGGTATCACTGTGTCGTCTAAACTTGCAGATTTAGTAAAATCTAATCACATCCCACTTTTAAAAAAGATAGAAGATGACCTGGATAGATGGAAATCGCTTCCAATTTCACTCATGGGTAGGGTAGCATCGATTAAAATGAGGGTATTACCTAGAATTAATTACTTATTTTCAATGATCCCCAATAAACCATCATCTGACTGGTTTAAATCTCTAGACTCTTCAATCTCTAAATTTCTTTGGAAAGATAAACCCCCCCGTATCAGCTTAAAGACGCTACAGAAAACTAAAGACAGAGGTGGACTAGATCTGCCTAACTTCCATAAGTACTACTTGGCAAATAGACTACAATATATCACTAAATGGATAAAACATAATCCTTTAGACGAGCCCTGGATAGATATAGAACAGAAAATGTGCAATAATATCACGATTTCAGATTTGCCGTTTATTAGCTCAAATATAAAACGGCATACATGCTTTAAAAATATCAATATACGCTCTACTCTGACAGCATGGTGGGAGTTTCTTAAAATGACAAAAGCATCACTTTTGTCATTTTACACCCATTTGTACACCCATCTGGAACAACCCTGACATCCTACAAAATAATAATATGATAAACTTTACATACTGGAAGAATAAAGGTATTGAATATCTGGAACATTTACTTGATGGAACCGAGTTCATCAATTTTTCCAAACTAAATATGCAATATGGCATTAGTAAAAATAAATTTTTGGAATATGAACAACTTAAATCTATAATTAGAAATAAATTTAAGCATATTAAAGGTGGTTTACAAATTCCAACTAATATATTAGTGTTCCTAGATTTAAACCCCCCCAAACTACTGTCTAAATCATACAGGACACTGACTAAAAAAGATGATTCAATATCTCTTCCTATTATGAAATGGGAAGAGGATTTATCAATTAGCTTTGAACAAAACTTCTGGGCTCAGATATGTCTAAGAACTTTCAAATTGACTAGAAACACCAATTTACAACTAATACAATACAAAATCCTTCACAGAGTACACTACACAGGACAAAGATTATTCAAGATGGGTTTGGCACAATCTAATATCTGTCCACACAGCATAGGCAATCATCCTGATAATTATATTCATGCGTTATGGTTATGCACACCAGTCCAGAGGTTCTGGACACAGATATGTAAGGACTTATCAAAGTGCTTGAGTTGTAAAATTTCCCGTTCCCCATCAGTTTGCTTGCTCGGTAATTTTGAGGAAAGCCCTCTGGGGAATAAAATAGTTTACATGGTTTTCACTGCATTATGTATCGCAAAGAAAACTATCCTCATGAATTGGAAAAGTAAGGAAAATCTCAGTATCAATCAGTATAGAGATCTTTTGTTGGATCATATTAATCTTGAGACAGCATCTGCATCCACATCTGATCGATCCTGCAGGGCGCAGTGGCTGGTTGGAGGGGTTCCTGGGGCTCTGAGGGCACTCGGAGTGGGGCGCTTGGTGGGTCTGACTCCAGGGTCTGTTGCCCCCATCTGGGAGGGGCTTGGGAGGCCTACGAATGGCCTACAGCGCCGCTTGCGGCGCTCTTGGGGAGCTACGCGGTGACGGACGTGGGTTACTGACCTGGTAGCTGTGCTGTCGCTGGGTGAGTCCTGGGTGGGTCTGGGGGCCTGGGGTCCCTGGGGCGCGCCGCCCTCGGGCGGGGGCCCCGGCGGGGCCTCAGGGGTTCCGGTTCCGGGGGGTGTGCCGCTTGGGGTCTGGACCGGCGCGCGCCCGGGTGTCTGCCCCTGCACGGGGCCTCTGGTGCGCTGGGGGGCCTCGGGGCCTGTTGAACTGGTAGGGGGGCATGGTCATTAACATCTCAGGGCAGATGCTCTTCCCCTTATTTGGATCGGCATTCTACTAGTGGGGGGAGGGGAGGGAGGGGGAGTAGGAACTAACCCAGCCTGGATGTCTACTGTCGAATGTATGGTGAGATGTTTGAATGTTGTTTCAATGTTGGGGAGGGGTTAAGTCTACGGGTGGGGGGGGGGGGGGTGGACGTTCTGGTGGGCTTGTGTCCGGCCCCCTGTCCCGGTCCTGGTCCATGTAGTCTCCCGGTGCGGGTTTCGCCTGGGGGGGGTTGGGATGGCTCGTGCGGGCTGGCTGGCCAGGGTCCCTCATCTTATTAATTTATTTGGTTACACTTTATTTGAAGGGGTCTACATAAGACTGACATTACACTGTCATAAACGTGACATAACACCTGTTATGAACATAAATGACTCTTTATGAATGTTTAAGACTGTTGTCATTAATTGTCATTCGGTAAATTATGACACTATTAAAGCAAAGTTGACATTGTTTTAAATGTCTTTGTTATGACAACTTGACATTAACAGAGACAAGGTTAAGTTTAGGGCTTGATTTGGGATTAGGTTAAATTAAGGGCTTGATTTGGTATTTGGTTAAATTAAGGGCTTGATTTGGGATTAGATTAAATTTAGGGCTTGATTTGGGATTAGGTTAAATTTAGGGCTTGATTTGGGATTAGGTTAAATTAAGGTCTTGATTTGGGATTAGGTTAAATTAAGGTCTTGATTGGGGATTTGGTTGAATTAAGGACTTGACTTGGGGTTTTGTTAAGTTAAGGGCTTGTCATAACAAAGACATCTTAAACAATGTCAACTTTGCTTTAATAGTGTCATAATTTACCGAATGACAATTAAAGACAACAGTCCTAAACATTCATAATGAGTCATTTATGTTCATAACAGGTGTTATGTCATGTTTATGACAGTGTAATGTCAGTCTTATGTAGACCCCTTCAAATAAAGTGTTACCATTTATTTTAGTTATTTTTATTTATTTACATATATATATATATATATATATATATATATATATATATATATATATATCTTTTTTTTTTTTTTTTTTTTTTTTTTTGGGGGGGGGTAAAAGCCAGTAGGCTTGGTGGGTGGGCTGGGGGGGGTGGAGGTGTTGGTCCTGGTGGGTGGTTGGCTGGCGGGCCCTGCGGCCTCTCCCCGGCCCCCGGGCTATGGTGGTGCCGCTGGAGGGGCCCCTTTCTCCGGGTGGGGCTTTCGGGGAGCGGGGGTGCCTATTGGAGTCAGTAGGGGAGCTGGCTCCCTGGGTTGGCTCCCCAGTCCTTTGCTCCCCATCCCCGGACTCCTCCCACTGCCTGCTCCATCGCGCCGCCACACATGTAGGTCCTTGGGGAGGGGGCGTTACTGGAGGTTGCCACTTTCTGGTGACATCCCTCTCCCCAATTTTATCATGCATTTTAGACACTTTCACTCCAAACATTTTCACAACGCACATTCATGTAGGCCACGGTATGGGGGGGTGGGGGCTTATGTTGTGTGAGCCTCCCCTCGGACGGCTCCCTTCACCCCCTCTCGCATTTAGACATTGAGGGTTCTGGGTAGTTGCTTGGAGGGGGGGGGGCGCTGGCACCTAACCTGACTCCGCCAGATGTATTTTGCTCCACCTAGCTTCACTTACATACATCTGGGACATCGCCCATAGAGATTGATTTCTCCAACCAATTTTATGGTCTGGCCAATCAGGACGCTGGGCTGGAGTTTCATAGATGTGACGTAGTGGAGACGCGACCATGACATGAGACTGTTTTGATAGCAATGGTGGCTCGTCGAGGAAGCAAGCGTTAACATTGATGCTGGTATTTCTTCCGTGTTGTCCAATCTACCTAATATTGTTTCATTAAAAGAACATCAGAGAACGGCTCTGAAGGCTTTTGTTGGTGGAAACCATGTTTTCGCCCTTCTCCCGACCGGATTTGGCAAGTCCGCAGCGGACGCAGACGCGCCCCGGAGCAGTTAGCGGTTTGCGCAAACCATGTTAGGAGGCCTTTAGTCCTCAACTAAACCCGCGGCGCTTTGCCGCCTGTCTTCCCCCTCTTCCTGTCAGCTCACTGTCAATAAAACGCGTGCCACTAGAGCCGCAAACACATAAAAAAATTTTTTTCCTGCGTCGCTCTCATCAGCGTCACGGGTTGGCTTCGGTGTGAGTGGTTGAAATAGCACGTCGATAAAGATGACAGACAAGTGGCTTATCCAATCATATGCAAGAATTTTTGATAAGGCCCAGCCTTCAATAAAGGCAATTCCTATGGGGGTGTCCCAGATGTATGTGAGTGAAGCTAGGCGGAGCGAAATACATCTGGCGGAGTCAGGTTAGCTGGCACCAGCTTCCTTCCGGAGGGGGGGTGGGCTGTGCCGTGCACCCCCTTCGGTGCTCCCAGTTTTAAACACACTTGAGAACAACATGCAACAACACAACATCTGAGCGGGCGTAGGGAGGTTCGGGGGTCTTTTGCACACCCCCGATCTCCGATCGCGGCACGGAGTCTGGGGCCTGGAGGAGGTGTGGGCCACTGGGTCCGGGGTCTCTGCGGGTGGCTGCGGTGGGTAGCCAGCGGCTTGCTGGGTCTGGGGCTGACGCCTCTGCTCTCCCCAGAAAGGGGTGGGGGTTAGGGGTGGCTAGGGTAAGGTTGGGGAGGGAGGGGGTTTATTAGGTATTTAGTGGGTGAGGGGGGTTCTGGTCGGGTGGCCCGTACGGGTCGTGTTGGCCCCCCTCTTTGGGGGGCCTGGTGCGGGGGGCGTCTGGTCCGGGGGCGGGGCCGGGGGTCGGTCACAGGCAGTCGTGTAGTTGAATTGTGGTGACCCCCCCACTTGGGATTTTTGGATGTGAGTGTTATGTGGGAATGTGTGTACAGCGTCCTTTTTTTGTGTCTGTGTGTGGTGAGTGGAGCACTAAGGAGGGATGGTGTGAATGAGTTTTTTTTTTTTCCAGGTTCGGGTCTGGTTTGCTCCCTCTCCCAAGAACATTTCAAGTCTCCGATAGGTGCGGAGCCCATCCCCCCACGTCCTGCCCTCCTCCGCTGCGCTGGCAGACGCCTTGGCCCTCTGGCGCATTGATGGTCCTCGGGTTTGGGCGGGTTCCCGGGAGGGTGCCGGCCCATTCCCGGTGGCGGGTTCGCGGGGCCGGGGCCGCGGGGGCGGGGCACCCCTGGGATCTCTGGCCCTCAGGGCCCATGGCCGGGACCACTTCAGCGCGGCTGGCTGCCGGCGGAGCCCACGGGCTTGTCCCCGCGGCTCTTGGGGGTGTCGGCATTGCGGTGGCTGGGGGATTTCCTCGGGGTCGTCTCTCCTCTTTCCTCGGGGCGGGGGGGGGGTGTTGCAGATTTCCTGTGATGGCCCCTCTTGGGCGCACTGCTTTGGGGGCCCCTTTGGGAGTCCGGGGTTATGGGTTCCCTGACCCCTGCCTCTGTGCTCGGGGAAGGCGGGTCTTTGGTTCTCCACAACCACTATCGAGCTATTTCCTTTTGGATAATTTTCACCTAAACTAGTGCACTCTCACAAACTCCCACAGGTGCAGGGTTCCAAGTATTAAGTGTTCACTTATATACAGAAACCCTGTAATTTATTTATTTATTTTCTTTCACTTTCTTTTTTTAGGTATCACATTACACATGTCAGCTTAAATAATAATACATATGATTTAGCAATGGCATCAAGGTGTTACTCGATTGTATCTGTTGCTTTATGTCTGTTGGTTGTGCTGTTCTTTTTGCGTCTCTTTCCAGGTGATGGAGCAGACAGAGGACGTTTTATCATTCTCTCCCTTTCATCTCTTCTTTCTTTCACCTCTTTTCTTTCTTTTTTTTTCCTCTTCTTGAAAAAAAATAAAAAATTACTAAAAGATACTACACTTACAGTTAATGGAAACTAAGCAGAGGGGGAGTAACAGTAAGCATCAGATTGCACCTAGCAATGTCTCTAATTTCATTAAAGGAGGGGGGCTACCTCCTCCTGTTCTGTTTGTCATTCAGTTCATTATAGGTCTGTGGATTCTGCAGCATGGACGCGGATGGCATTGTGACAAACCTGGAGCTGGTTAATAACTTCTTAAGGCAGCCAATTGAGCGTATCCCATTGCACAGGTTTGCGGTTTTGACAATATATTCATGTTTATTCACTTTCTGTTATGTACACAATTAAACAGCGGACAGTGTACAACTATGAGCAGGAGATTCACTGGGTGAAATGTCTCTCTGGTTAACTAGTGCATGTCATAGATTTACAAAAGGGAGTTGTTACTCCAGCTTCAGACTTCCTGGGGTGACAGGTTTATTGCACAGGCCTCTCGCTGGTATGCACAGCGGTGCTCTGGGCGAGACGTCTTGTTTTTAAACCAAATATTATTCATTACCAGACACACTTTTTAGGTTAAACAATCTGTTAGGTTATTCCTTATTAGCTCACAAGTATTGAGATTTTTCTATTATACATATAACAGTTGCCAGCTATGTTAAACCAGCTTTTCACCAGGATTTGCTATATTACCAGGTGTTTCATTCAGGTTAACAACGGTGTTTTCTATGTCTTTTGCCCAGATACACCACCCTGTCTCACTATGTAAATAACTTGGAACATCCAGAATTCTCACAAAGCCGAATTGCTGTGTGCCACTGAGAACATAAACTCGTAGTTATTTCATTTAGATACACTGGTCTTATGCAACCTCTGCCTACTTCAATTCAGATAAGTATTTGCAGTTAATTGACTCCCTATGATGACATTGCTGTTCTTTGTTAATGTTTTGTAACAAAATTAATTTTGTTCTAAAACAGGGGGATAGAGAACAGTAACTTGGATGAGGGGTTCTTTTGCAGGAACCCACGGGAGGTATGTGACTGCGTGGTAAATTAGATTAGATAACGGTTTTTTAAAACCCCCCCGAAAAGACTTTCCCATGGCTATGAATGTTTGTTCAGTCCACTCCTAAGAAATAGGCCGGGACCATAAATTAGATTTAATGGGTGAAGTTTCAGAAAGCACGTATCTGCTGGAGAGAAAGACTCTATAGAGGGGGGTTACCCTTGGGGGTCCTGGAAGGGTTAAACAGATAGGCTTTGGAAACAGCCCACAGATTTAGCAGTACAATAAGTGAATGTTAAATAAAATGAGTAAAACTAAATAAAATGGAAAAACTAGAAAGGGATAAAATAAGTAAAACTAAATAAAATAGAATACTAAATACAAAAGAAAAACAGAGGGCAACAGAGGGTAACTTAATACATATCTAAGCTAGTTCTATTAAAGACCCTGTTTAAATAGGATTCAAAGCCGCATATCTCGTGTTGGAGTTAACTGGATCAGGGTTTGTAACAACTTCATAGAACGATAAGTGAACAAAATAGGGATTTAGTATGTGTTGGACAAAACAGTGCATGTCAAATGATGCAAAAGGGTGGATGCAGGACTTTTTGACATGAGAATGGTATCTCTTGAAGGTAAACCAAGCAAGGAATTCATTGCAGGAGGACTTAAAAGTACTGGAAAATGACTGGATGGAGGTTTGCGTTTTCTCTAGGATTAAAACAAGAATTTTTTCGCAGCACACAGAGTGGACATCTGAAATTGGAATAGAGGTTACAGAAATGTTTTGTGTGAAGTGGTGCAATCTATGGTAATTTTTGAATCCAAAAGAGCATGCTGACATTCTTACAGGAAAAATGTACTTTGATTTCAAAACCCCATTAACTAATTTTTAATTCTACAGACATGGCGATCCCCACCAGAGGTCTAAAGTATTTGTGTGTGTGTGCATTCTCTTGCAGGACAATCAGAGGCCAGTGAAAAGGAGAAAACAGAGAAACTGTGATAAAGTGTCTCATTAACTATTACATTTCTAAAATAGGTTTCCCACAGGATGAAGATAGAACAATGGAAGGTGGTAAGGATTAATGGGGATTCTAAAAACAATTGGCTAAAATCTGTGCACAGACAAAATGGAAAATGGGGTAAAAAGCTTTGATGTTTGTTTCTTGTTGGAGTGTTCAGTTAATTTCATTGCAGGATACAATTCCATATGACGGAAAGGAGTTTTTCGGGGCCGATGTCAACCTTCCGGGAATTACAGGTAGCACACGACATTTGATATCTAAAGATTGTCGTGTAAGTTTCAGGTTGTGTTGTAGACATAAAAACTTGGAGAGTCCAGGAATGTGAGGGGAGTCCACCAACCCCGACCTCGAACGGGGAGTGCACGCTAAGGTCATCGACAGGCAGATGTGGGGGCCAAAGGGTCGGGAGGCCCTTCGGATTCCAGGAGCCATGTGTACCAGCCACCGGAGGGTTCCAGGAAAACATCAGTGGAGCCACTTGAAGCGCCGAATTGCCACTCACGGATGAGGCAGCTGGATGTTTATTTTGTTTTCGTTTTTTATTTTTAATAAAGATTAACATACAGATGTGTGGGGATCGGCATTTGGGACAATGACTCTATAAACCAAGATCTTTAAGAGCGAGGAGAAGACATCCCTGAGACGCAAGACATCATGACAATGATTGAATGCATTGTGTAAAAAAAAGAAGACGAGAATTTTGTAATCACTGCATTTGTCTTATAAGTTCCATGTTCATAAGGTGTTAAATATCAGTACTGTTAGGATCTTGGTTATGCATTGCATGATAATTTGGTCTTGATTCTGTGGTTTGATCCTCCTCCTCCTTTAGTGATAATGGTACATGTAATAAATGTAGTGTTTTTGTAGCTTTGGAGGTGAGGGTGTCAGAACTGGAGACCCGGCTCCGTGCTGTTGAAAAACCAGCTGATAGCCGCTCCTTTGCGAGTGCGGAGCCACAAAGAGTAACTTCACGTAGCGAACCAACAGCCGCACTCGAACAACCAGTTAAGCAGGTCGGCTGGGTGACGGTTCGTAGGAAGCATAGCTCTAGATTTCAGCCCCCAGATCACCACCAACCCGTCTGCGTTTCTAACAAATTTTCCCCTCTGAGCGACAGTCTCGCAGAGGAGCCGACCTTAATTATTGGCAGCTCCATAATAAGAAACTTGGCACTAAAGAAACCAGGGACTATAGTTAAATGCCTACCAGGGGCCAGAACGGGCGACATAGAATCCTACCTAAAACTGCTGGCTAAGGATAAGCGTAAATACGGCAAAATTGTTTTTCACGCTGGCGGTAATGACACCCGGTCTCGCCGATCAGAGGTCACCAAAGTTGGTGTTGCTTCGGTGTGTGAGTTTGCTAAAACAATATCGGACTCTGTAATTTTCTCTGGGCCCCTGCCTGATCTGACCAGTGATGACATGTTTAGCCGCATGTCGTCATTCAACCGCTGGTTGTCTAGGTGGTGTCCAGATAACGACGTGTGCTACATTGATAACTGGCAAACTTTCTGGGGAAAACCTGGTCTGATCAGGAGAGACAGTATTCATCCCACTTTGGATGGTGCAGCTCTTCTTTCTAGGAATCTGGCCGGATTTATTGGTTCTCCTAAATGCTGACAACCCAGGGTCAGACCAGGAAGCAGAGCCGTAGTTTAACACACCTCTCTGCAGCTTCTGTACTGTTACCCACCCATTATCCTATTGAGAAGGTGTCTTTCCCACGGCCAAAACTTAACAGATCAAAAACTGATCTAAAGGGAACAAATCATAAAAATCTAATAAAAATCCATACGGATCACTTTGAACCAAAAAATAAAAGAATTAAATGTGGTCTATTAAATATAAGGTCTCTCCCTCCAAAGACTTTGTTAGTTAATGAATTGATTTCTGATAATCAGATTGATTTGTTTTGTCTCACAGAAACCTGGCTACAAGACGACTACGTTAGTATAAATGAGTCAACTCCCTCCAGTTATTCAAATTTCCACATTCCCAGATCTGTGGGAAGAGGAGGAGGAGTGGCAACCATCTTTCAGTCTGATTTATTAATTAGTCCCAGGCCAATTAATAATTACAGTTCTTTTGAACATTTAACCCTCAGTTTCCCTCATCCAAGCTGCAAAGCAATAAAACCTCTTCTGTTTACTGTTTTGTATCGTCCACCAGGCCCTTACACTCAGTTTTTGGATCAGCTGTCAGACTTCTTATCTGATTTGGTGTTAAATACTGACAAGGTTATTATAGTGGGTGATTTTAACATCCATGTTGACACTGAATGTGATAACCTTAGTGTAGCCTTTAAAACTATCCTAGATTCAATTGGTTTTGCTCAAAATGTGCATAAGCCAACGCACTCTCGGCTCCATACTTTGGACCTTGTGCTGACATATGGCATTGATTGTGAAGAATTAACAATATTCTCTCACAACCCTGTCCTATCTGATAATTTTTTAATAACATTTGAGTTTAATCTAACTGAGTTCTCCACCCCCAAAAGAGGGTTCCATTATAGTAGATCTTTATCGGATAATGCTGTATCAAAACTTGATACAGCATTATAGAGGATATTGTCCCCCTTTTAATATCCTCAGTATTGCAGAAATGCCCTGTAGATGGCAGCAATGCTGTTTCTTCCCATTCACAAATTGATACCTTTGCTAACAGTGTGACTTCCTCATTGCGTTCTGCATATGACAATGTAGCTCCCTTGAAAAAGAAGGTGATAATTCACAGGAAGCTGGCTCCCTGGTTTAGTTCAGAGCTGCGTTCCTTGAAGCACAATGTTAGGAAATTGGAGAGAAAATGGCGCTCTACACACCAAGAGGAATCCTATTTAATCTGGAGGGACAGTCTATTGTTGTATAACAAGACCCTTGGCAGAGTTAGAGCAGCATATTTTTCATCATTAATTGAAGAGAATAAAAATAATCCTAGATTTCTCTTTAGTACAGTTGCCAAACTTACTCAGAGCTGCAGCTCTGTTGATCCATCCATTCCCTTAGCTCTTAGCAGTAAGGATTTTATGGGATTCTTCATAAATAAAATTGATGCCATTAAAAATAAAATAATTGGCATCCTCCCAAACATGATTACCTCATCCCCAGTAAGTAAGGCAGCATTGGAGGAATCTTTAGAACCTGCGCAGTGTTTGAACTGTTTAGAAGCAGTAGAGCTTTCTGAGCTATCTAAAATCTTAGCTTCATCTAAACCTTCTACCTGTATGTTAGACCCAATCCCAACCAAGTTGTTTAAGGAGGTATTCCCTTTGATCAGTGGTCCTATTTTAGACATGATTAATCTATCCTTAGTAAATGGATATGTACCACAGGTTTTTAAAGTAGCTGTTATTAAACCTTTACTTAAGAAACCTTCTCTTGATCAAGATAAGCTAGTAAACTACAGACCTATATCTAATCTTCTTTTCTTATCTAAAATTCTTGAGAAAGTAGTTGCTAATCAACTTTGTGAACATTTACAAAGCAATGACCTACTTGAGGAGTTTCAGTCAGGCTTCAGAGTTCATCATAGCACTGAAACAGCTCTGGTGAAGGTCACTAATGATATTCTCATGGCCTCAGATAATGGACTTGTGTCTGTACTTGTCCTGTTAGATCTCAGTGCTGCATTTGATACAGTTGATCACAATATTCTCCTACAAAGAATTGAACATACTGTAGGGATTAAGGGGAAAGCATTAAGCTGGTTTAAATCTTATCTGTCGGACAGATTCCAGTTTTTTCATGTTAATAATAAATCTTCCTCAAACTCTAGGGTCACTTGTGGAGTACCACAGGGTTCAGTCCTTGGACCAATTCTCTTTACTATATATATGCTTCCGATCGGCAAAATTATCAGACAGCATGGGATTAATTTCCACTGTTATGCTGATGACACTCAGCTATATTTATCCATAAATCCTGATGAATCCAATCAATTACTTCGACTGCAGTCATGTCTTGATGACATCAAAAGCTGGATGACTTTAAATTTCCTGCATCTAAATTCTGACAAGACCGAAGTTGTAATCTTTGGGCCAGAGTCCTCAAAAAATAAACCCTTTTAACCAATCATTTAATCTGGATGGCATTAATTTGGCCTCTGGTAATAAAGTAAAAAACCTTGGTGTTATTTTTGACCAAGACATGTCATTTAAATCCCATATTAAACAGGTTTCCAGAGTTTCCTTTTTTCACCTCCGGAATATCGCCAAAATTAGAAACATTCTGTCCAGGAGTGATGCTGAAAAACTAGTCCATGCATTTGTTACTTCAAGGCTGGACTATTGTAATTCTTTACTATCAGGAAGTCCACAAAATGCAGTTCAAAGCCTTCAGCTGATCCAAAATGCTGCAGCAAGAGTTCTGATGAAAATCAACAAGCGGGATCATATTTCTCCAATTTTAGCTTCCCTTCATTGGCTTCCTGTTAAATCAAGAATAGAATTTAAAATTCTTCTTCTAACGTATAAAGCCCTTAATAATCAAGCTCCATCATATATCAGAGCTCTGATTACCCCGTATGTTCCTAACAGAGCACTTCGCTCTCAGACTGCAGGTCTGCTGGTGGTTCCTAGAGTCTCTAAAAGTAGAATGGGAGGCAGATCCTTTAGCTATCAGGCTCCTCTCCTGTGGAACCAACTCCCAGTTTTGGTCCGTGAAGCAGACACCCTGTCTACTTTTAAGACTAATCTTAAAACCTTCCTTTTTGACAAAGCTTATAACTAGAGTGGCTCATGTTACTCTGAGCTACCTTTATAGTTTTACTGATATAGGCTTAGACTACTGGAGGACATCAGGATCTAATTTTCTCACTCTATAGAGTTCTGCTGTTCTTCAATTATGCATTACTTGTTGTCATTTCTGCTTTAACTTTTTGTTCTCTCTCTTTTTTCTTCATAGTAGGTACACCTGGTCTGACGTTCTGTTGACTGTGAAATCATCCAGGGAGGACAGATCACCGACTATTACCATCTAATGTAGAACAGATTACTAGATCAATGTGAGCTTCTGTGCTTTTTTGTCTCTCTTGTTGTGTCTCTGCTCTGTCTTCTGTAACCCCCAGTCGGTCGAGGCAGATGACCGTTCATACTGAGCCCGGTTCTGCCGGAGGTTTTCCTTCCCGTTAATGGGGAGTTTTTCTTCCCACTGTCGCTTCATGCTTGCTCAGTATGAGGGATTGCAGCAAAGCCATGTACAATGCAGACGACTCTCCCTGTGGTTCTACGCTTCTCCAGGAGTGAATGCTGCTTGTCGGGACTTTGATGCAATCAACTGGTTCCCTTATATAGGAACATTTTTACCAATCTGTATAATCTGACCCAATCTGTATAATATGATTGAACTTAACTTTGTAAAGTACCATGAGATGACATGTTTCATGAATTGGCGCTATATAAATAAAATTGAATTGAATTGAATTGATCTGTGTGTAGTGCTTTCACAGGTTATATTAATTTCTAAAAAGACATCTTGTTAATCTAGGTTAGGACTCTTAGAGTCGTATTTAGCTAATATGACAGTTTCTTGGTAGTTGCAAAGTTATTTTAGCCTTGCACCTCCCTGATAAAGGTGCTTACTTTTCTTAATTCTAGTATACTTAAGATTCAGATAGGTTTAGTAGCTTATTAGTTTATACTTGGGTTATTTTACATTTAAGGGGTAGATTTGAACTTAATGTGATTTCAGTAGTCGCCAACAGAGGGGACAGTGGGTTACAATATTGCAGCTTTTCATTTACATTTTGTTTAAGGGTTCCCAGACATAACCTTAGTTTGGCCTAGTTATTAGTTTGATCTGTTTGATCAAAACAGAGGGAATTGTTGAGAATAATAAAATATCTTAGTGGGGGTTGCTGAGGAATGCAGAGTGTCTCTCCTCTCTGTTGCTGGGTAGAATAACATGGCGTTTTATTGCCCCCGAGGGAGGTGGTCAGAAGGACAGGGGTTTCTTTGTTCCAATAGAGGGGCAAGACCACCCTCCCCCTGACCTAAGAGGGAGGGGCAGTAAGTTGATGAAACTGATGTCTTGGCAAAACTTAGATCAGACAAAAAGCTGCATGGGCCAGGGAATGGACATAAATGACTGGTAATGTAAATTTTTGTCTCCATATTTAATTTTCTAATAAATTAAATATGCATATTGCAATGTTTTACCTCTTGATCAATGTCTTCCTCATTTGCGGCCAAAAACGGAACCGGGGTAAGATGGGCCTTCAAATGATATGTAGGAGCAAGCCGGTGTACCTCATTCTTTAAAAATATAATTCACAGAATCTTTGAGATCATTTATGCTTGCCTGAAGACCG
This sequence comes from Fundulus diaphanus, assembly GCA_037039145.1. Taxonomy (NCBI): domain Eukaryota; kingdom Metazoa; phylum Chordata; class Actinopteri; order Cyprinodontiformes; family Fundulidae; genus Fundulus; species Fundulus diaphanus. The sequence goes on along the minus strand of CM073132.1, from coordinate 55,354,072 downwards.
TCCGCCCTCTCGTTTATCGTCAACTTTAAAGTTGCTATGATGTTTTCAGCGAAGTCATGGTCTTCCATTGATTTGTGACTTTTAGCCGACATCTTTGTTGGTGTATTTTCTGTGCTGACGGATTTGCGCTTACCACTTGCAGCCATTCTTTGAAGTTTTCAGGACTTCTTTTTTAAGCAACTTTAAGCACAATATTTAATGAAGGTCTCAGAATAAATTTTTCCCTGCGTTAAAGCAGTAATAACAGCTCCTTAACCAAACAATCTCGGGAGAGCTTGATAAAAATCAACCACTCACGCCACCATCTTGCGGCTCCCTCCTCTGGCTTCTTAAGGAGAGCTCAGACAGATGGAAGACGCCAGAGCCTTAACTCAGTCGTGGTACAACGTGGCCTCTGTCCAGGATCCTGAACCTGTGAGCCCTTTTTTGTACTCCGAACCTTGACTAACGTTGAGTCTCCTGTTTTTCCTAGTTTGTGTTTTTGGATTATTCACCTGCCTCGACGTCTCGCTTGGAGAACCAGCACCTCAAGAATCCTGTCGCTCAGATTTTGCTCTGGCTCTTCACTCATACCCTCTTGGTATTACCAAGCCGGGCCTCAGATCCCTTCCCTGGATTCTACTGGTTCACTCTCTCTGGTCATCCATCTGTTTCCTAATGTCTGCTGGGGCGCGCTCCGGATCCCTCGCCAGCTCACCATCTGTCCGCCCTCCAGCTACTAGCCACCGTTCGTCTACTGAGAGCTTCGGCCACAGAGTTTCCCTGCCACTACATTCCTAGTCAGGTTAACCCGATTAAATGGTAAGCGGAACAGCTTCTGGTGTATTTTCCCTGATTCGATCTCTTGAATTAATTCCCTCTTTCTTCCGCAGTAAACTCCAGCTCTGACGTTCAGACCTCGACCGATCCACCAGCTTGTTGATCTCCTGTAGTCTGTATCCTCAATAAATATCTTAAAAGTGTGCTTGTCTTCCGTTCGTATCTGCATGTGGGCTAAACACTTGAAAAACATGACATCTGGTCTTCCCTATTAAACACGTTCTGTAGAGAAAAAGGTTCTAACTTGGGGTTTGAAATACAACAAGGAGCCTCATCCTGGAGTTTTCCTGTTATCAGTAATATAAAGTTACTAATAAATATACATAAAACTGTATGTATTAACTTGGCTAAAACTATTTTCTTATTTGATAAGTTAAGTTTATCTAATATTGCATATTTCACGTATTCAGATAAACCAGTCACTAATTAAAGGTACATTTTTAACTGGCTATGATTTATGTCTCATTAATTTAGCATCTTTAACAACCCAGAGCTGAGTGTTTAGAATCAGAAACCATGGAAGTGAAGATGGAGGCTTACTGTGTTTTTCTGGTGCCAGCAGATCCGGGTTTATTTCAGAATCAGAAATAATTTAATAATCCCAGAGAGAAATTATTTAAATGTAATTTCCGCGGTTTATTGAGCAACACTATTTTCTGTCTACATGTAGAATCGGACCTGCAGCAGGAATGAGAAGCAATGAGTTGATCTGAAGGACCTTTATTGTCTTTAGCTACTTTAGAGCTAAATGCTTCGGTTTTCACATCATGACAGAAGACAGAAATCACAGTTATGATCACTTAATCAGTTACGATTATTTTTTCCATATCTTGATTTTTCGTTATTCATTTTTAATGTATGAAGATGCTCTTCACCAGAAGCTTGGGAACAAATTTAAATACGTCAATCAACGAAGGATCCAGATGAAGGGATGGTCTCAGGTTCTGGTCGGATGGACATCCTCAACCTTCAGAGGTCCATTTCAGCTTCCCGGCCAGCGCGCTGTCGGGGTAGAGCTTCAAGAACCGGCTCAGGGTCCAGATGGGGAAGCTGTTCTTGAAGGAGGTATAATTCATGGAACAGCTTCTGAAAACCGCACCCGGAATGTTTCCCTGAAAGAAGGAAGATGAAGTTATTCTGTCAGCGCTGCTGGATGAAAAGATCTGCTGAGGTGAATCTGTCCGACTTTATCGCTTTCTCACATCTCCGTGAAGGAGAACGTTCCTTAAACGTTAGAATGATGCGATCTGGACCGAGCTCCAGCTGCTGGACAGATGGGCTGACTGACTCTAGACTTAGATTTAGACAAACTTTATTGTTGTTTTGTATGCAGAGTGCATACAGAGGACTTGGTATTTCTTCTGGAAGGACAAAGAGACTTGGTGGTGGAACGGGGAAGATCCGCTCAGAAGAAGTGGGACACGATCAGGACTGAAGGGAGACGGCAGGAGTACAGAGCGATGCAGCGTAGCGTAAATGTAGAGGTATGGCCAAACAAGGAGCTGATAGAAGGTCAGAGGCTTGGAGGAAGACCAGAGAGGATGAAAATAAAGAGGACATGAAGGTGGCTGGTGTGAGAGAAGAAGATTCAGAAGATGGGGTTAGATGGAGAGAGATGACTCGCTTTGGTGACCCTGAAAGGGAAAAGCCCAAAGAGGAAGTAGAGGGATCCTTTTAAAAAGTGTCAGCACCCGGGAAAGAGGGTGTACTTTCTTTTTACAATGAGCTTTACAGTTGGATCAAAAGAGATGAGTCACCTGAGGCCAGTCTCCGTTGAGCAGCTGCTTGTCAACCAGCAGCTGAACTCCTCTCTCAACGGCCCGCCGGTCAGGATGTCTGCAGGAACAAAGGTCAGGAAACCTTCAGGAACCTTCAGAGTCGCTGGGGGGACATGTTGGTAAGACCTGGGTGCTTCACCTGACCGCCATGAGTCCCAGCAAAGCCCAGCAGGTGTTGTGGATCTGAGCAGAGCTGCTCTGGACGTAGCGCCGCTGCTCACACGACTCAAAGTCCTCCCCCCAGCCTCCGTCGGACATCTGGTGGTCCAGCAGGAAGCGGCAAGCCTTCTGCACCTCAGCCGGCACGTCTCTGGTCACACGGAGTCATTTCTCCTTTCAGTGCAGCCTCTTAGGAAGCAGCAGATGTCTGGATGAAGGTCGTCTTACCCGCTCTCATAGGTGTGGCCCATGCAGGCGAAGGCTTCCAGGCCGAACCACGTTCCGTATGTGAAGCAAACTCCCCAGAACCTGGGGAACAAACAGAGAAGAAACGGCCGGATTAACTGCCCTACGTTCACACCTCTTCAATCTTTTCACATTTTATTGCTTTTCACACATAGACCAACACAAAGAAGTGCATCAGTGTGAGATGGTGCCTGCTTTATACTATTTCCATTATATATTTGGAAATAGTCTTGCAGAAGCACTAATTTTGTTGAATTTAACCCCCCAATGACAGAAAAGTCATTTATTTATTCCAAAAGAATTAAAATGACATTTCAAAGCCAGAAAACTGCATTTATTTCAGCCTCCTTGACTCCGATACACTTTAAAGACCTCCAGAGCTCACCAGAGTCCGGCTCTCTCTAATTTAGTCTCAGTGTAACTGCAGCTGTTTCTGGCCTCAGACGTTCTTCAGAGAACAACCAGCATCATGGAGGAGAACCTGCAGGAGACCTGAGACTGAGGTGGAGGTTCTCCTTCCAGCAGGAGAACCACCCTGAACCTGCAGCCAGAGATATTATGGGATGGTTTAGATTAGAGCAGGTTCACGGGTTAGAATGGCCTAGTCAAAGCCCAGACCTGAATCCAACTGAGAATCTGTGGCTTGAAAACAACTGCTCCAAGATGTTCTCCATCCATTCTGACCGGAGATGTTTCATGAGGAAGAACGAGCAAATATTAACATATTTTTTAAAGACCAACTGAACGCTCACCCTTCCCAGGATCCATCGGGCCTCTGCACCTTCCTGCAGAACTCCAGTGCTTCTCTGATAGTTGATCTAGAGAAGAAACAGAAGCAGAACCACTGGTTTCTGTCCTCACATTGGAAAAGGTTTGTGCAGCTTTCCTTCAAACTCATCGGCATGAACAGCTAATTAAAACAAATGATACCATGAGTTCAGACAGGTGCTGGACTGAATGTGAGTAAGAAAGCAGCCATAGTCCAATGAAAACTGCAGAAGACCTTCAGAAAAAATGTAACTCCATCCATCCATCCATCCATCCATCCATCCATCCATCCATCCATCCATCCATCCATCCATCCATCATCTTCTTCCTCTTATCAGGGGTCGGGTCGCGGGGGTAGCAGCTTCAGTAGGGAGGCCCAGACGTCCCTCTCCCAGCCAATTGGGCCAGCTCCTCCGGGGGAATCCCAAGGCGTTCCCAGCAGAGAGACATAGTCCCTCCAGCGTGTCCTGGGTCTCCCTCTGGGTCTCCTCCTGGTGGGACGTGCCCGGAACACCTCACCAGGGAGGCGTCCAGGAGGCATCCTGACCAGATGCCCGAGCCACCTCAACTGGCTCCTCTCAACGTGGAGGAGCAGCGGCTCTACTCTGAGTCCTCCCCGGATGATTGAGCTCCTCACCCTATCTCTAAGGGAGAGCCCAGACACACTATGGAGAAAACTCATTTCGGCCGCTTGTATCCGGGATCTCGTTCTTTCAGTCACGACCCAAAGCTCGTGACCATAGATGAGGGTAGGAACGTAGATCGACCGGTAAATCGAGAGCTTCGCCTTTTGGCTCAGCTCTCTCTTCACCACAACGGACCGGTACAGCGCCCGCTTCACAGCAGATGCCGCACCAATCGGCCTGTCCATCTCCCGCTCCATCTTCTCCTCATTCGTGAACAAGACCCCAAGATACTTGAACTACTCCACTAGGGGGCAGTACATCCCCCCCTACCCGGAGGAGGCACTCTACCCTTTTCTGGCTCAAGACCATGGTCTCAGATTTGGAGGCACTGATCTTCATCTCGACCGCTTTGCACTCGGCTGCGAACCGCTCCAGTGAGAGCTGTAGATCACGCCCTGATGAAGCCAATAGGACCACGTCATCCGCGAATAGCAGAGACGCAATCCTAAGGCCACCAAAACGGATCCCCTCAACACCTTGGCTGCACCTAGAAATTCTGTCCATAAAAGTTATGAACAGAATCGGTGACAAAGGGCAACCTTGGCGGAGTCCAACTCACACCGGAAACGAGTCCGACTTACTGCCGGCAATGCGGACTAGACTCTGACACCGGTCGTACAGAGACCTGACAGCCCTTATTAAAGGGTCCGGTACTCCATACTCCTGGAGTACCCCCCACAGGATCCCTCGGGGGACACGGTCGAATGCCTTCTCCAGATCCACAAAGCACATGTAGACTGGTTGGGCAAACTCCCATGCCCCCTCCAGGATCCTGCTAAGGGTGTAGAGCTGGTCCAGTGTTCCACGGCCAGGACGAAAACCACACTGCTCTTCCTGAATCCGAGATTCGACCATCCGACGGACCCTCCTTTCCAGAACCCCTGAATAGGCTTTACCAGGGAGGCTTAAGAGTGAGATTCCTCTGTAGTTGGAACACACCCTCCGGTCCCCCTTTTTAAATAGGGGGACCACCACCCCAGTCTGCCAATCCAGGGGAACTGCCCCCGATGTCCACGCAATGCTGCAGAGCCATTAACCAACACAGCCCCACAACATCCAGAGCCTGAAGGTACTCAGGGCGAATCTCATCCACCCCAGGGGCCTTGCCACCGAGGAGCTTTTTAACCACCTCGGCAACCTCAGCACCAGAGATGGGAGAACCCGACCCAGAGTCCCCAGGCTCTGCTTCCGCAATGGAAGACGTGTTGGTGGGATTAAGGAGGTCTTCAAAGTATTCCGCCCACCGACACACGACGTCCTGAGTCGAGGTCAGGAGCACACCACCCCCACTATAAACAGTGTTGGTACTGCACTGCTTCCCCCTCCTGAGACGCCGGATAGTGGACCAGAATCGCTTCAAAGCCGTACGGAAGTCTTTCTCCATGGCCTCTCCGAACTCTTCCCACGCCCGAGTTTTTGCCTCGGCACACATCAGCTGCTTCCGGACTCCCACAGGCCAATAAAATGTAACTCATTCAGGGTTTCCGCTGGGCATTAAAAATTATTAAAAGTCACTAAATGAATTTTTTTAAAACTAAGGCCTTAATTGGCATTAAAAGTCATTAAATGTGATTATCTGTGGCATTAAAAATGGCTTATTTTTTTCTAAAAAAATACGTTCATAAAAACAGTTTCGTCAGATATAACTGATTCCGCGTGTTTGCGCAGAACTGCTTCCGGTTGATCGTAAAGCCGTATGTTTTTACGATGTTCGGGAAAGAAGCTCGAGGCGGAGAAAGAGCTAGAGAATGGGAAAATGCAAATTTCAACAAAAGTGGGTGGATAATGAGGAATTCGGGACATGAATGCAGCCTGTCGACGGTAAAGACGACGAAGGATTTTGCCGTGTTCGTAAAAAAAATTAAACTCTGCACAATGGGTGTCAATGCTTCACAATCTCACATGAAGTAGGACAGTGTAGTCCAGGGTGTACGTGGGTATACGCCGTATACCCACGTACAGTGTGCGCTCGCTGGATTCTGTCCGTGCGCTCGTGACTTCACAAACTGTCCACCTCACCAGCCAATCAGACAGGTTTTCTTCCATCCAATCAGAGTAGGGCTTGCAAATACTGCATTCAGATGGATTTAATCAAAATGCTGCAGCTTTTGGCAGAAATTTTGGCAGAAATTACTAAACATAACGGTGGGATTGAAGAAAAAACAACAAGCAATAAACCAATAAACTAAAATATTTAGTTTAAAATAATTCCTTGAGTTACTAAGTGAGGTGTGAAAAATGTTTTTCTCATTTCTTTCTATCTTCTGGGTGATGATGCAAAAGTTTGTTGTAATCATAATCATCATCATTGTCATCATTATTTAAAAAGCACTTTAACAGGAGGTAAAACAAAATAACATCTAATAAAATGACTTGGGTAAAGACTCAACAATTTTAAAAAACAACAACAATAATAATAAGCTGTTTAAATCCTTAAAAACAAACAGAGGTTTTTTTTAAACTGAACTCTAAGACAAACAGGCAACCAGTGAAGGGAGGCCAGGATGGGGTAATGTGCTTTATTTTATGTTTTTCCATTAAAAGGTGTGCAGCAGCGTTTGAACCAGCTGCAGACGTTTGAGTGAGGACTGACCGATTCAGAGATAAAGAGAATTACACTAATCCAGCCATGATGGAATGAAGGCTTAGAGTAGTGTTTCCATATTTTTGCCTTGAAATAATAGGTTTTACCTTTGCTTTGTTCCTTAAATGATAAAAATTACTTAACTGAGGTCCCTTTTTGACTGTCAAGTTTAAAATCACTGTCCATTTTAAAATTGAGGGGCTAAACATTCATTGTCAGGGTGTCTAAATCAACAGGATCAACAGTTCTTTGGGTGTTTCAACTGGTATATTTGACAATTCCTCGTTTGCAAAGACAAAGTGATTCGAGTTTTGATGTTCTCCTCATTATTAACTTTATCTCTTTCTATAGATTCTCTTTCTCATTTAATTTAGGACTTTCCATATGCCTTATCATCTAGGTCAGGGGTTCCCAAACTTTTTTAGCCGCGCACCCCCTTCCATGTCCCAGCCGGGTTGACGCACCCCCAAGATTTATATATATATATATATATATATACTGTATATGTATATAAATAAATAAAACGGTTGCAGTTACAACTCAAACGTCGTAACAATGCTTCTAAATCTGAGTATGACGCACAATTTCACGCCGCAAAATACAAACACAAAGCAGTTTGATTTTTGTCCGATGACGAGCGAGCGAGAAAGGACTGGTAAAGCAGCACAGAGTAACAATAAGTCTAGCGCTCCATAAAGATGTTATTAATCAGAGAAATCTTTCTGATTGTTTCACAGCGGTTACCTTCAGCAGGTAAACACGCCCACAGCAACACACCTCGGCTCCCCCAGCCCGTTGCGCCAAAACTGCCTCTTTAAAATGATCTGCACGGCGCAGTCTGCGCCTGTCTGAATCGCAATGAGAAGTATTACACATATATGTGTGATCCCCCCAGGAGCAGCGTTTTTTTTTTCCAGGACCCGCGGTAACGACAGCGGTATGCGTGTCATGCGCGTCAGAGCTTGTCACCGGTTCAAAGTCGCGGCACCATGAGCAGCAGCGCTGCGCGATCAATAGAGACCGAGTCACTCAATTTAATCTCGTAAATAAAACTTTTGGCCCGAATTAAATGTTTCCTCTGCTGACGTAAACGACGTAAAGCCAGGAGAGAGGAAGAGAAATTTTCTGATGCGCTCGTTTTATTCTCCCAGATCCGTTGCGATTTTCTCCTCTGTTGCTTCCAATTTCTCTCTCACTCTTTTCCTCTCCTCTTAAATGACTAACTTTCACCTTAGATGTCTCACCTGTTCCCCTGATTTCAGCCTATTGAGCATATTTGCGAGAACTATTGAAGCACAGACCACATATGCGCATATACAGCACAATGCGGATTTTTCATCTTAAAATGAAGCGTAGAAGAAGATTTCTCCTAAATAAATAGTTTATTAACATTTTCGTGTTAATAATGTATCGTTCCGTTATGACACCCAAGCACCAGACGAGGCTTTGCTGCTAACACCTTATTTTAGGACGAACAGGACGGGACAGCTTGCACTCCCCCGAATAAGACTCCTCTGCCCGGAAGCCACACATTTCTTCCGCTATGACCCCAAAGTAATCTGATTTAAAGGAACAGTAAGTGTGCAACAGTATTTATCAATAAAGTCCAATAAGGATCATTACAATACATTTTTATTTATTGATTAAATTAACAGGTTTTGAGCTTTACAAAAGAAATGCTTTTTTACACTTCTTTATTGTGTGGGGGAAAAAAAAACACGGTCAGACGCCATTACAGTTTTTGCCTCGCGCACCCCCTAGTGGCAGCTCGCGCACCCCCAGAGGTGCGCGCACCACACTTTGGGAAACCCTGATCTAGGTCTATATTGAAAAGCCTACAGTAAAGTAATGAAATGTTCATTCTGGATGTAGTGTAGAAATTCCTTCAATATTAACCAAAGAAAATTTTACATTACCTGCCGGAAGCTGGAAAAAATCTTTAAAAAAGAGACAACAGTATTTTCACACCTCACGTAGTAGCTCAAGGAAATATTGTAATCTAAATGTTTTAGGCTAAAATGAGTAAACCCTAGTGATGGATTTTTGGGTAAACTAAATAGAGCAGTGTTACATGTCATTGCTTCTAAAACAGCATTTTTCTGAGCTGCGTCTAAAAGGGCAAACATTGAGAGTATACCCACTTCTCCAGGGACCACTACACCACTGCTGACAGCCACAGATCAGCTGCAAGGGGCAGACAACAGCTAACAATGTCAAGTTACTTTTCTGTAACCAACGCAGTCACGTCTGCATTAGCTACCGCAAACAGCACAGCAGCAGCTGGAGCAAGGTCTACCGCCACTAACGTCGGGAAATCAGACGGTCTTCGAACGACATCTGGATCCAATGCAACACTGCATGCAGAGGTGCTCTGTTGTCTGAACACAGCCATCAACAAGTACTAAATATATATATATATATATATATATATATATATATATATATATATATATATATATATATATATATATATATATATATAGGAGAGTCATGGGTACTTGTTGAAGGCATTAAAATTATTTCTACGAGCATTAAAAGAGCATTAAAAAGCATTAAATTAGGGTTACTCATTCCTGTATAAACCCTGTCATTGATAGCAAAAGTGAATAAATGAAGGTTCCAGGCACCTTATCTCCTTGGCGCGGTGATGGGGGAAGGTCTTCTGAAAGAGCCTCAAAGCCTTCAGTACTGATGACGTACACTCCACCCAGGAATAATCCCTCATAACCTCCGCTGAGAACAGGGCACAGACATAAATAGTCACACATTATTCACTGTGTGTGTGTGTGTTCCTGTTTAGGCATCAGAGTGAGGACTGTTTTTACCAATGTGTGGATATTTTGCTGGTCCTCACTTTGCATTATGCAAACGGTAAGGTTTAGGACTAAGGTGTGAATAGGGTTTAGGTTAAGGTTAGGGTGAGGTATACACTGGAAAAGGTTAGGTTTGGGGTTATTGTCAGGGTTAGGGCATAGAAAGGATTGAAAAAGTTAATGTGTGGTCCTCACTACATTTAGCAGATGTGTTTACATCGAATGAGAATTTTATTTTTTAGGCACCAGCTCCAGCTCACCACCACCAGGCTGAGCCCAGCTACAGTAGAGGTCATCCACCACCAGGCCTAACATTTGATTTAATTGTCCCAGTTCTGTTGTTGGACCGCTAGTTTCCTGTCAGTCAACCATCTGTAAAGGTCTTGTGAAGGTCTGCAAGCTCTCTCTGTTTTCTGAAGCCTCATTTGCAGAATTAGATTATACATACAGGAAAGCTCCCAGGTGATTGTATTTTTCCCTCAACGATGATCAATTTCATTGGTTATTCTGTACTTCAACATGTTTATATTCAACCATGTAATGTAGTTTTTCAGGTATTAACTTCATGCATGTGTCATGGTGAATGTGAAAAATTAGGTGTTTATTGATGGCAGCAGCAAAATTACCAAACATCTCAGAAGGGTTGAAAAGCTCCAGGAAACGGCCGCCTCTCGCAGGTTCATAAATCCCAAATCCTCCGTCTCGGTTCTTCAGGCTCAGCAGCTACACATGTTCAGACAAATGGAACAAGACAGCATGAAAGAAGAACTTTGTCTGCTTTGTTTCCATCTCTAACATATAAAGTTATTTTAGAAGACGTTTAGGTAACTGTTACTCCAATCACTAAAGTGCCTCGACGCTGATCTGATCACAACTATAGCAGTTCTCTCAACCAGGGCTGGGGAGTTAAAGAAGAAGAAATCTTCTCTTTCTCTTCTGCTTTTAACCCATCCCTTAAGGAGCAGAGGGCAGTATTGATATTGCCTCAGGAGCAATCAGTGGCTCAGGGTCTTGCTCAGAGTATGAACGAGTACTTGTGAGCTTCTTAAACTGGGCATACGCTGTACGATGTTTTCAATTGTTGTCCTCAGAGCTCAAACCTCAGAGTTTAAAAGTTCTCAGCTCTCCATATCTGTTCTTACTGTACGACCCGACGCTCTGATGCGACCTGACTGCTCACCCTGTACGTCTAAAACGTCTGACTCAGCGCTGTAGACAGATGGCGCTCCTCGGACTCGTCTATCCAGAAGCCAAACGTGAACAGTTGAAGAAGAAAAAGGAGGAAGTGTCGATGCTCTCTGTTAAATATGAGGCTCACTAGAACCAAACGCGCTGCCTTGGTAATTCTACGAGTTGCTCCTCTGTAGTTTGACTCCATGTCACACGTACCGCCGCCATGATTCTCTCCATTCCTGTGTTTTTGTTTGATAAGAAGAAGAAGAATTCCCTTGTCTGCACATGCTCAGTGCGCGAGTTTGGAGGATATCGGCTCGTAGCTCATCTTCAACAGCAGGAGGCGGTCATGATTGCCTCACGAGGGCCGACTGAATGTCAGACATGTTTTATTTTCATCCGACCGTCTGATTCCTGATCGGGAGGTGGTCATGAGAGGCTGATCGCCCCTCGTTACCCCCTGTGGATACGACACGACGCAGGACGTACGATCAAGCTGAAATTCGGCCCAATCCAAAAAATTCTCGCACAACTAAAGAATCGGCCCAAAAAAGGCAAAAACCGTACAGTGTACGCCCGGCTTTAGTTCACAAATCTTTAAGAGGAAAGTCCAAGTCAAGTCTCTATCTGATGAAAAAAACTTTTTATTGTCAAATCTAGAACATATTGGTCAGCGCTAACTCTGTCCTCATGCCTAAATTTTTACATGAAAATGTCCTAAGTATCTATATGGATGTATGTAGGGATGGACGACTAAGGAATGCACCTTAATAACCAAGTTTGTCCTCTCACAGTAAAGCCTCTGCAGTCTGTAGCTCACAGAGCGGCTTCCTTTCATTCTTAATCCCACCAGATTAAAACCTGGACTAGGACCTGTTAAGGAAAATAAATATCTTAGTTGTTGTTGGAAAAATGTGAATGTAATCATTTTATTTTTATCAAGTAACAGGAATAATAAATATCTTAGTTGTTGTTGGAAAAATGTGAATGTAATCATTTTATTTTTATCAAGTAACAGGAATTTGGTTTGTTTTAAGAGTTTGCTTTCAGGAAGGTTCTGTTGTATTTAACCTTAGACAGGGAGAACAAATGGTTCTCCAAGATTAGGCTGCAACAAGCTTTCTCCCATGTTTGTTTTCCACCCCCATGTTGTAAATTCCTGAAACCTCCTGACCCAACCCTCCTGACCCCCTCTTTGATGTGTGACAATAAAGACAGAAGGACAGAGATGATCCGGCGCAGACGTTCCTAAACTTTAAGGGAGTACCATTCTCCGTTTGGGTTCATCTGTCCTTTTCTATAGAAAATGTCTAAAACTTGTGTTGTGTGGTTTTCATTCTAGGATAAAAGGGGTTATCTTTAATAACCCTATCAGCCTGGTGCCCTGACGCGGATCCCAAAATATCGGCTCGTTGACGGGAGGAGCGGACACGCTGAAATCCACCGGTGGTCTGAGTCAAGGACCTGTCTAAAGTCCCGGGAGGTAACTTCCTCGCTGGGCCAGCGTCGTAGGTTAACTCCTTTCGCCAACGAGGGATTGACGGGATCCGACCGGGAGAAAATCACACCACAGCAAGTAAGTTTTACACGACCGGTTAAAGTCCGTCGTTCAGGGTTTCGGGTGATTAAAAGTTCCTAGAACAGGTGTACAAGCGGTTTTAGTCCCTTGTAACGGGTGATTAAAAAAAAAATCCCCGAAAAGTTAAATCGAGAGGTTTGAGTCCCTCGAAGCAATACGACCGGTTTTCAGTCCGTCGTACAATTAAAGGTAGCTAAAAAACTCAGGTTAAAGTCCTGAACGGTACCTTAAAAGAAAAAAAAACAGGATTAAGGTCCTGGAAGGTAGATAAACACAACGCAAAAGTAATTAGGATGGGTTCTGGACAAAGTAGAAGGGGAAATCCCAGAGGGGATGAAAAGTTTGTGTATCCAAGTAAATTTTAAATATTATTACAATAAATATTATCATATATATTTCTTAATATTAAAAATACTTGGAGAAGTGGAAGGAAAAGTATAAAATAGATGGTGTGCTGAAGGTGAATCAATGGGAAAATGTTGTGTGCCGGCTAAAATAAGCGCTAGGGTATGTGTGTGTATGTCTATGTGTATGTCTATGTGTGTAAGTATATACATATATATAAGAGCTCGAAATAGCGCGGTGTTGGTTAATACAGGCGCGAGGTAGAGAGGAGGTTATTACGAAAAGTAGAATAAATAGAATTAATGTTATGTTTATGTATCCGTCCAAAAGATAATGAAAAACAGAGGGAGACAGCCTCAACCAGCAGGAGGGGGTGGGGTTGCCAATGGGACAGCGACTGCAGCGCTGGTCCATTGGTCAGCCGTCCTTCAGCTCCTGTTTGGTCTCACAATATTAGGCTTTAAAGAACCCGCCAGAACAATAATTCAGTCACGCAAACTATGGTAGCAACTGAAGAAGGCAGACCACCACCGTATAATCCCTTAAACCCCCCCAGGGATATTTCAGATCTGTATGCAGACCTGGATGGACTGAGTAAATCAGATCATCCACTATCTACAGACCGTCCAAAGAATTGTATCCTATGGTGCAGGTCGCAAATCCTAATATAGGAACTCAGTAGCCTTAAACAATCCCAGTTTTCCGTCCCTGGTTAGAGGAAGCTAGAAAGACTGAAGAAGGTATAATTTCTCCGCAGGAAGATCCAGAATTATGGATCCAAGACATGGAGGGAATTTATAACTCATATGGTTTAAATGGACATGAGTTCGGACAAGCCTTACAGTCGTCAGTGGGAAAACATTGGGAAAAAAAATAATAAGGGCGAATTATACAGGCAGAACCCCTCAAGGCGGAATATTTGAACATCAAGCGTAAGTGAACGAACAGAGACAGAAGTGGACAACTGTAGGGAGCAGTTTTTCGCAGGAGGGCGGATAATTGGAAATTTGGGATCCATTAAACAATAAAAAATATGTTAATGGAAGGTTTCCAGCCGCATAGCTCCGCGTGGGTTAAAAAAAAACACTTAGTTACACTGGCAACGTCTAATGTAACCACAGGTATGGAATATGCGCGTCACGCCGAAAAAAAAAACGTTAAAAAGGGAAGTGGTGCGTCTGGAGGGGGGACACAAATTTTCTGGGCAGATCTGTGTGACCCAGAAGAAATATTTGCTTTCCAAGCCACCGGACCCCTCGACAGCGTCGAAGAGGTTTCCGAGTTGGCAGGGGCGGTCCTAGCGACTGAGGGGGCTTTTAGCCCAAATCAGTAAAAACAGATGGGGGGTGCTGGAATTGTGGGTCACCCAACCATTGGTCCAGGGAATGTCCCAATCAGATACAAGCACCTCATCTGCGGGGACAAGGAAGAGGCCGCAAGGGGCGGTTCTTCATGTGAGTTGTGACTAGGGGCCTAGAGCAAATGGGTATCCAGAGCCTTTAAAACAGTAGATGTGTATGGAGCATGGGAGCTATTAAATGCATTAAAAGAAAAACAGTACATAGTGCTTACAATTAATGGACAGCCAGTTACTCGTTTATGCGATTCATGAGCCTATAAAACATGTATAAAAGATAATCTAGGGGTAAAGGCATCTAAAATGTCCATTTTTGTAAAATCAGCAAATGGTCAAACATCCCAAGAATGGATGTTAAAAGCATTAGAAATAAAAGACCCTCAAACAGGAAAAAAGGTTGTATGCTCCGGTAGTAATGTCACCAACTTGCCCCATTAATCTGCTAGGATGGGATTTAATGGAAAATTAGGCATTGCAGTTTTTCCAACACAGGATGGAATGAAAGCTGTCCGTGTGGAACATGTAATGTCGCTGTAACCAAATCCTCCTGTGTTTTATGCACTATGCTTACCCAAATAAAAGTGAAAAGCAAAGTTATGCATAATGCTAGAAGCACATTGTCAAATCCAGAGGATGAAACTTGGTTAGCTGATCTACACACCACTATGAATGTGTGCTTAACTTCAGATGAAAAGTTTGAAAAACAGTTCCTGAAACAGGAAACTACAATCGTGGCTACACAAAATATGTACACAGATGGGAGATCATTCGCAGCAGTTACTGTTATGCTTTCTACACAGATGCAAAATTTGTATGGCTTACCATGGGAACCTTTTTTGTCATTGTTTAAGACCAATGAAGCAGAATGGAGAGATACAGGCCCGCGTTTAAAAGCTGCAGAGAGAGCGTCTGATTTTCAGCTGTGTCCACACAAAACAGGCTGGCTTTATAGCCCTAGTACAGAACTATGGAAGCAGCCTTACAAAGTTATGTTCGATGCAGAACCTCGTGTTCAAGATTTAGCATGAGACAAAATAATCCAACATTCTTTGCTATCAGAATCCGAGGAAAATGATTTAAAAGGTGTTCCAGATGCTTTGTGGTCTACAGGACCAACTGATGTAGGATTATTGACAACAATAGAACCAGTAAAAATAGTTCCTAAATTAAAGTACAGGCCGCGGATAAAAAAGTACGGGTTAAAATATGAAGAACAGGAGGGTATAATGGCAGTTATAAAAATTTTATTGGATGCAGGAATAATTAGACCATGTCTAGATTCTCAGTTTTGGTTTGATTTTACTTTCAAGGAAGAGAAAAAATATACGTATACACGCCTGCCGCAGGGATTTGTAGACCGTTCTACAATTTTCATCCAGGCTATTTTAACATGCTTAAAGAGCTTTAATCCAAAGCATGGAAATAAAGTATTAATGTACATAGGTGGCCTTCTAATTGCATTTAAAAAAGCTGCTACATCATTTTGGCTAAAATGGGAAACAAAGTTAGCAAAGATAAAATGTAGTGGGTGCAGAAATGAGTCTGTTACAGGCCATGTTATCTCACCAGCTGTCTTAGCTCTACCAAACTATCAAAAGCTATTCATCCAAACAGTCGACTGTAAAGCTAGTTTTATGACCTCTGTGTTGTTACAGCCTCATGGTGATAAGCTCAAACCTGTAGCTTACTACTCAAAGAGATTAGACCCAGTCGCCGCAGCCCTACCCCCGTGTCTGCAAGCTGTTTGTGCAGCTGCCATGGCTGTGGAAAGTTCAGCAGAAGTCGTCCTTTTTCACCCTACTACTTTATTAGTCCCCCATGCAGTCGATGTGTTGTTAATGCAAGCAAAAATGAATCTCCTTTCACCTGCACGCCAGTTGTCATATACAGCCATACTTTTGTCACAACCTCAACTGAAAATAAAAAGATGTACAGTGTTAAATCCAGCTACATTAATTCCAACTGCTGATGAAGGAGAACCACATGACTGTAAGACAGAGACAGAGCAGTTACAACTCCCGCGACCAGACTTAACAGATGTCCCGTTGCCAACAGGAAAAGTACTTTTTGTTGATGGCTCCTGTTTTAAAGATGATTCAGGAAAACGAAAACAGGTTATGCCGTCGTATCACTTCCACATAATGTGACTGAAGCGAAGCAAATCCAATCGCATCATTCAGCACAAGCAGCTGAATTAATTGCATTAATAAGGGCTTGTGAACTAATGAAAGGATGCGATGTGACAATTTATACGGATAGTCAGTATGCGTTCCCATTGTTTTGCAAGGAAAAAGATAGTAGAAAATGCAGAGGCATGGTAACGTCAACAGGTAAAACTGTAGTACATGCAGAATTAATTATGAAACTGCTAGAAGCAATTAAATTGCCAAATAAAATAGCTTTAATAAAATGTACAGCACACTCAAAAGGTACTGATACGGTGTCATGAGGAAACAGGCTTGCAGATGAAACTGCAAAAGAAGCAGCAGCAGGACAATTTGGTCCTTCTGATATCTATCTGCTAAATAAAAACAGAACAAATCATCGATTCAGAAGTGTTGTTAAACAGACAACAAACAGCGCCAACTGTAGAAAAGCAAATGTGGGTAAAAAATGTAGCAACAATGAATCAGAAGGATTCTGTAGTTTGTAACAAAGCAGTTCTCCCTAAAAGCTTATTCCAAGCAGCAGCTGTTTTGAGCCACGGGCAATTGCCATGTCTCAAAAAGGGAGGGATAACTATAATACAGCAACATATGGATTTATTTCATAGGATTTAATTCATACGAAAAAAGATTTTTTTGTAAAGCCTGTACGATTTGTGTTAAAAATTACCCTCAGGTTAATTTTATATCAGAAGAGTGAAGGTTTCCAGAACTAAAGGAACCTTTTGAAGTGATGCATATGGATTTTAATGAACTGACAAAATGGTCCACATTTTCTGAATCCGGTGATTCAGCAAATGGCAAGCAGGTTACAGATAACCTTAAAGAAACACACCGTGCCACAAAGTGCAGAACTTGTGAAAAGGACAAATGGGACATTTAAATCCAGGCTTAAAAAGTGCATGGAAGAAACAAAGAGACCATGGCCAGAGTGTCTGGACCTAGTAAAACTGTACATGAGAATAACTCCAACGAGCAGTGGTTTGACTCCATTTGAAATAATATATGGCAGACCATATAAATTACCACTGTTCACAATACAGACGCCACCTAAGGAGGAAGGAAAAACTCTAGCAGACTATATGAGAGAAATGTTGCAGTCTAAAGAAGAGTCCAATGCAAATTTACTGCCAGGAGAACTTTTGTCTCCACAGGATCCACAAGCAGTGAGACCAGGAGACTGGGTGTTCATCAAAATCATCGGAAGGAAGGACTGGGCGAGCCAAAGTTGGGAAGGACCATTCCAAGTGCTCCTGACCATGCCAACAGCTGTAATGATAGCTGAGAGACCATCCTGGATTCACCTCAGCCACTGTAAGTTACAGAGAGTGTTAAGTACCTAAAGGTTGGAACAGTGAGGAAGTCCGACTTCAAAGGGGTTTGGTTTTTTAGGACCACTCGTCTCAACGTCGGTGAAGAAATCAACTGATCCCTGTTCTTTAGAGTCCTGGGTAACATTAACATCTCTGCTAACCTAGCAAAAATGGGGTTCCCATGGAGATGGGGCCTTCTTTTGCGTTGTGGCTGTTGCGTGCATTATTTGTTTGAGTCCAGATCCAATGAGTGAAAGAGGAAAGAGGTTCATCCACTCCACTGCCATGAAGATTTGGCTGGGTAATATCCCAAACCACTACGATGACAACCTATGGGAAACTAATGTCACAGGCTATCCCACCAAGATGAAGGCTGTTATGCCTAAAGGATTGAAACATCCAGTGTGTATTCGCTCACCTGGAGGGAACGATACGGTGAAGGTAGGACATGCAGCAGGATGCCAGAGTACCATCACTGACCTTTACTCTGATTTTGTCTGCGGCATCCTCCCTAATGGAACGTACACCAGCTGTTCTACTTGGAAACCAAAAGTCAACTTTCCTACAGAGGGTGGCTGGTGGTTCCTGTGTGGAGGAGACAGCATTTACCCATCACTGCCCCTCAGCTGGTTAGGTACATGTGCACCTGTGTTTGTTTCTGACCACACTGTTATAATCTCAGCTCAAGCTGTGAAGGACCATCATTCCTCTAATAGGAGGAGAAGAGAACTCAGCTCCAGCTCAGTTTTCCAGCCCCATGATCCCATATGGGGTTCCAATGTTCCCTCTGAACATAAGCACTGGAGCACAGCGAATAAAATAGGATTTTCACTTTTCCCGTGGTTTGGAGTTGGTAAATCTATGGTGATGATTGAGACACTGGACTATAGAATGAAGACCCTGGTGAACATGACGATGGACATCAATAAAGGACAAAACAAACAATTAAGTGAAATGCGTTTAATGGTACTGCAAAACAGAATGGTTTTGGATATGTAAACTACTAGCCAAGGTGGCGTATGTGTAATGATTGGAATATCCTGCTGTACATATATTTCTGACGCAAATGAAACTCGTATTACTGAAGCTATGTCTGCTTTGAAGAATCTGCAACGAGCAATGTCCCAGGATGCTGTTCCTCTAAGTATGGACTTCCTCTCCTGGTTCTTTTCAGGACCGT
This sequence comes from Fundulus diaphanus, assembly GCA_037039145.1. NCBI lineage: Eukaryota > Metazoa > Chordata > Actinopteri > Cyprinodontiformes > Fundulidae > Fundulus > Fundulus diaphanus. Next base: position 55,335,107 of record CM073132.1, on the reverse strand, counting down.
GGTGGCACCTTTTACTGAAAATAATGACACCCATTATTATTATTATTATTATTATTATCATTTGTGTTTTTACTGCTTGTGTAATTCCATGCCTAAAGTCTATGATTGCTAAAACTATGGGAAATGTAATGTTTCAATATCAAATGCTTTCACAAATCCCTCTTGAAGAAATACACCCCGTAGTTTAACTTTTCCCTTGTTAAATGCTTAACAAAATGACAGTCTCATTGAAAATGCAGAATGCAAGAAAATAATACTTGAAGTAGGCTAAGTTAAGCTTTCAATAAAATGATTAAAAGGGGGGAAATGTTAGAAAATGTGAATGTAATCATTTTATTTTTATCAAGTTACAGGAATTTGGTTTGTTTTAAGAGTTTGCTTTCAGGAAGGTTCTGTTGTATTTAACCTTAGACAGGGAGAACAAATGGTTCTCCAAGATTAGGCTGCAACAAAGCTTTCTCCCATGTTTGTTTTCCACCCCCATGTTGTAAATTCCTGAAACCTCCTGACCCAACCCTCCTGACCCCCTCTTTGATGTGTGACAATAAAGACAGAAGGACAGAGATGATCCGGCGCAGACGTTCCTAAACTTTAAGGGAGTACCGTTCTCCGTTTGGGTTCATCTGTCCTTTTCTATAGAAAATGTCTAAAACTTGTGTTGTGTGGTTTTCATTCTAGGATAAAAGGGGTTATCTTTAATAACCCTATCAGTTGTATTCATATGGGAGTGCTGAGGAATGCATGAGTTTTGACTGTCTCTCCCTTTGAGGGTAAGTTAAACATTACATGAGTTTTATGGCAGGGGGGTAGGTCATTGGCTTGACCAGGGAAGAAGAGTCCCTTTGTTCGAACAGATAGACCCAAATTTGACACCACCCCTCCTCCTAAAGACATGGGAGGGGAGTCAGCCTTTTAAAATGTGTTCAGAGTTGTGAAAAAGCAGATAGAACTTTTTACATCGCCAGGATGTCAGCTGGTAAAGAATACAACAAAATGGTAATGTAAAATCCTGTCTCCTTGGAATTCCAATGAATTAAATATGCATATTACAATGTTTACCTCTGATCAATGTTTTTTCTCATTTACTGTCAAATCTTAAACCGGGATAAAAATGGGCCTTCAGAGCTAAGTAGGATTAGGCCAATACTATTAAATTAACAGACCCGAGGCTCAGACCACGAGTCCAAGTCAAGTCTCAAGTTTTTAGGGGACAAGGATGTCTTTGATATGTGTCTGCTCTTTGAATCGTCTTGTTACTGAAAAGTGCTTTATAAATAAACTTGCCTTGTCTGTGTGTTCTCTATGCATTCTAATCTAGTGTCTCTCCAGAATGTTGTTTGGGTTTCATAATGACTAATAAAGACTCTTGATTAACAAGTTTAAGTCAAGTACAAAGACTTATTTTATCAACTTTATTTCGACTCGTGCTGGAATGTCAAAGTCAAGTCGCCGTCTCTGATCTTCTGATCCACATTCATTAATAAATACATGAAATCTAAATGCTCCTGCAGATTCCTGACAGATATGCCTCCAGCATCACCACTTTTAAACATCTCTAGAACAAATTCACACAGTTAAATCAGTTTTCTTCAGTAAACTCACCACATTGACGGCATCGAACAGTCTTTCAGGGGGGAGGGGTTGCCTGATGGAGGGACAGAGCTGCTGCAGCAGCATCACTGATATCAGAGCTTCGGCTGTGCAGTCAGAACAGATCCAATTGAAGTCCCGACTGCTGAAGGGGAAGCCACCCTAACGTGTGCAGAAATACAATAAAAGACAAACAAGAACAACAAATATCAAAAACTGCTCTTCATCCACCCCTCGTTCTAGTGAAGAACAAACTGTGTGGTGCACGTTACTTTATTCCCTGGTGCTGAAACGCCACTGTGCTGCCCTCCTCCTCTCCCTCGTGCTACGAGTGTGTCTGTGCATGTTTGTGTGAATTGGCAGGTAAGGGAGTAACCCTCATTCTAAGCTCCAGTTGCTGTAGTTCTGTTTAGTGATCAGTCAACTTTCATAGGTCTCCCCACGTTGGGACCACTGCTGCTCTGGTTACCTGGATTTGCACGGTTCCTGCCGAAGTCGGGCTGTGGCGGCGGTCACCAGCACCAACTGAAGCGGTGTTTGGGGTGTGGCAGCGGCGCTCCCAGTTCGCCTCCTGCTGTGGCGTGGTCTGAGGGCCACCTTCGGTTTTGATATTTTAACTTGTTTTTATGTTATTTTGCCTCTGCCCTTTTGTGGTTTTTATAGAATTGTTTATTTTATTTGGGCTGATTATTGTTTTTCTTTTAGATTAGTTTTGTGTTTATTAATTGTTTTGTTTGTTTGCAGTACTGAGGTCCAGAGGTGGTGCTGGTGTGGCCACAGCGTCTTCCTTTTTTTGTGTGCTGTGATTCCTGAGTTTGGGTTGTCTCACCGTGTTTGGTGTTTTTTTTAAAGGGTTTTTGTTTGCTGTGACGCCTTCCTTATGTGGCCCTTCTGATAGTGACCTCAGCCACTGTAGTGTCTTTTTTTTTTTTTTCAAACTTTGTTGGCTTATGATGAAGAACTGGTTTTAAAGTGTTCTTTTAACTGCATGTAATAAATTCTTCTTCTGGTAAACCTTGAAGTCGTCTCAGATATTTCAAATTACATGTAAACTAAACCTTGCCTTTAAAACATAATATTCTCTGGGTGAAATTCCCAGGGTGGCGTTGTTGAACATTTATTTTATATAATTTTCTAAATTTTCACCTAGTGTCGCCACATATGTTAAAAAACAATGTTGATTTAATAAAATCGACCATTGAGGGTAAAAATGCATATTTTGAAATATCTGTTAACTTTCCAGTGTGGAACCAATGTTCAATGTGTTGTTACTGGTCAGATCGATATTTCAAATACACGCTAGATTCGGTAGAGGGCAGCACGTTGGATTTTTCCCTGTCTGTGAAGCTTGTAAGGAAGATTTTTGGTTTTACATGTTAAGGAAGAAGACGGTGCTGCAAGATGCATTTTTATTAACCCCTGCAACTTAATGGGGCCAATGAGGTAAACAAAGTTTATTTTGTGTTTCTATAATGGAATATGTTTATGCTTGAGATATCTGTTAAGTTTATTAGTCACATGTCTCTAAATGTTATACAAGGGTGTCAAACTACTAATTCAGGAAAGCTTATATTGTTACAATTATACTTTGTTTGTTCTCTATGAGAATGCCTTATTGTGTTAAATTGATTATTTTATGATGTTTGTACAGTTCTCACGGCATCGTTGATGACACCTGTGTCCGATTAAATGCTGGTAAATATAAAGAACGCCTTGTGTCTGTTATTCGACTTGGAGGGAGTTACATAGCTATTCATAAGATTGCGCTCTTCTGGACTGAGATGTCTGATGTTTCTCCAGGTTCCTGGTGGAGCCACTTCTCCAGAGTGGAGGTTACTGCTCCGAGTGCTCTGATGACCATAGACATTACTGCTGTCTTCACCTTCCAGGCTCTTTCTGGTTCCTCCCTGAGCTCTTGGTGTTTCTCCAGTTTCTCTTGTTCTTTTTTCCTGATGTTTCCATCCTGATGGCCACATCCATCACCACTGCTGCCCTCTGCTGCTTATCAATGATCACAATGTCTGCTTGGTTGGCCGTTACCATTGTGTCTGTATCAGGAAGTCCCACAGGATCTTAGCTCTGTGGTTCTCCACCACCTTGGGAGGTGACTCCCATGTTGACCTGGGGGTCTTCAGTTGGTATTCTGAACAGATGTTTCTGTCCACTATACCAACTGGAGACAGCTTCCGTTGTCTGAGACAATCAGTGAGCGCTTCATGCCCTGGGGCCATCTTCCTGGTATATTCTTGGATGTTTCATCTTAAATTTTGGTTTAACTTTGGTCTTTACATCACTGTCACTTGCACAACGACTGCTTAGCCAGAAAACCACTATCCTCGGCACAATCAACAAGAGACGACGGGAAATTCCTCAGTCCGCTAGACAGATGGATCGCACTGAATTCACCACTCAGGTTTTTTCAACCACTGGTGCCACGCTGACGGTGTATGCGCCCAAACGGAAGAAGGCCGTTTACGTTCTCAGCAGCATGCACAGCGTGGTTGAGACTGAGGATACCACCAAAAGGAAGCCAAACACGGTCACACAATATAACAAAACAAAGTGCGGTGTGGATGTGATGGACCAAATGGTGCGGGAGTACAGCGTGCGTGCAGGAACACGGAGATGGCCAGTTGCCGTGTTCTACAACATGATTGACATGGCAGCACTGAATGCACATGTGCTTTATCAGGCATGCATTGGGGTGCAGGAGAGACGGGTGGACTTCCTAGTTGAGCTTGCCAAAGAGTTGGGTAACTCTCATGTGAGTGAGAAGAAGGCACACAAGGAGAAGCTGCTTCGGCAACAACCTTCCACACCCAGCTCAGGCAAAAGGGCAAAGTGTCAGGTCAACCATCGATGCAGGAACAATTGTGCAACTGTGAGATGCGTTGACTGCTACAAATACACATGTGGCAAATGCACCAGGGTCATACCCTGGCAGTGCCAGGTATGTTCCGACAGTACAGACAGACTGCTGAGTGAGTGCTGAAATGCCAGTCACACAAGGACATGCCACTCACACACACGCAGCCCCCCACTGTGCCTAGTGTAAATATGTGTGGAATTGTTTTATTTCTTGTATTGTTTTTAATGACAAAAATAAAAAGCAGTCAAACAAATAACTGTTGTTCTTTTGTATATTTCTCATGCTGGAATTTCAGTCCTCTTGACTTAGACACAAATACTTCTGGTCATTGCTCACAGCTGTACCTGGCTGTAAAATATATCTCCATTTAAAATATTAAAATTAATTCATTGTGCTTTTTTGCTAAAATAAAACTAAGCTAAATATAATATATATAATCTTTATATTATAAAATACAATATACTGAATAGAACTAACTAGACAGTTAGTAGGGAGTTAAGCTTCCCCCTTCCTTTGGTGCACCAGTAATGGCCTTATTTACAGAACAAAAGGGCCGGTTCACAACTGCTTATAGGATGCTAATTAAAATCCTTCAGGTCAGTTGACCCGTCTCTGGGCTCCAAAGGTAGAAATGTTAAATGACCCTTCTCTGGTAATTCTAGTGTTAAGAAATTTTGGTTTAACTTTTGGTGTCATGATTGAACCGTTCAATCATGACACTCAACTTTCTCCAATTAACCTGCTCATAGACAATGTTGGAGAGTTTAAAAATAAATTAAATGTCATGAAAGTTTATGCTTGTTTTGATATGTATCTACAGATGGAATAAAAGCAAATAAATCCTCAAGCATTAAACCCAAAAAAGTCATAAAAATTTAACTGCAAGAACCAATTAAATTCAAAATGGAAATCAAGTTGATCAGAGAAAGCCTGAAACACTAATGACCCATTTACCTCAGAGTTGTATTTATCATCAATAATATTGTGTAGGTATGATGGGATGCTGCCAGTACCTTGGTCATGTGCCTGTAGTACTTCTGATAGTCAGGAGGATTCTCAGGTATCTGTGCGTGAGCAGAAGAAACGTTGAGCCAGAACTCCTGTTCTGGGTGTTCGGGTCTCGGCTTAGATGTTTCTGGTGTACCTGTGTGATCCTGAGAAAGTCGTGGGCCTTGCAGAGACACTCGGCCAGTTTGGGATCCTCGTGAGCTCCAGCCTGAGAAACACCAGTTTGTTTAGCCACTAAAACCACAAATGCAGCAGGAAAACGTCCAGCTGGTTCTCACGTTACCTCAAGAAAAGCCTGAACTGCAAAACAAGCATCCCAGAGCTGAGATCCATTGGTTGACTATGTGGAGGAAACATGGAGGAGAATTAATTAAATGACAGAAAATATCAAATTAATTGGCTGCACTGGAGGGCATTTTTGGGAACTTAAAGAATAAATTAGTTATTAGATTTTTTCTGCTGCAAGTGCATCAAATATTCACGAAGATTGTCAGATCCTCACCTGCATTCTCATTCCTTCAGGGCCCATCCTGGAAAACACAAAAATACTCTTAGTTTGCTGTATGCAAGAATCCTTTTAACTGCTGCTCAGTAATCAAACTGGTAGAAACACAGTGGACCTCACTGGGGAACGAAGGCTCTTTTCTCCCTGAGACAATAATTTTTATACCCAGGTATGAACTTAGAAGATAGAAGCTCCTTTCCTGAAATAAAACCTTTGATTCTGGTTGAAATCTCCCTAAACCTTGTTTGGCAATGTAATAGTAATATCATCTTTATTGTCATTGAAACATACATTGAAACATACATTACAACAGAATTTGTTCTCTGCTTTTAACCCATCACCCTTGAACACCCAATGTGTTCAGGGGCCTCACGTATGAAAGAGTGTGCAGCTTTCATACTAAAGGTTGGCGTTAGGAAGAGATCCTGAAACTTGTAGGCATAATGATAATAACAATAATGTCCATGCCGCTACTTATTCTAATTAGTATAATTATAGAATAGGTAGGGGCCCCATACACACTTTGTGAAAGACTTTAAATCTTTAAGACGAGTCAGAATGTTACATAAAAAAATCATAGAAGTCAGCCTTTGAGCCTCCTCTTAAATTGATAAAAAATATTGATGTCATAATCATAATAATTACAGTAGTATAGCAGAAACATGATGTTGTAGTTTGTTATTGCTGATTAAAAAAGTTTGATGACAGGTCAAAGGTTGCTGAGGATTACAGCAGGCTTAATTTTTCTACATGCCACTCCTACTTGGGTTGGGTTAGCCGTATTTTTAAGTGGCTGCACCTAAAAAAACGTTCTCAGCCAGATGTTGGCTGCTGTCAGACTCCTGCTAAAAAAGCTGGAATCAAATCCAAGGGAGCTTCAGTTTAAGGTGCGAACACAGATCTGTTTTGGCTTTCCTTCGTACAGATCATTTCATTTTTCTGTTAAATATTACAGGATAAATTATGAATTGAAGGAGCAAAGAGTCTGGAAAATTTCATATTTTAGGGCACCAGAAGCTGGCGTTTCAACAGGAAGTCTGAACACAATGAACTGTTGGGTGTTTCTTGTTTGTGCTGGTTTGAGCGGATCTTCTCAGAGGCTGCAGTCTGACCAGAGGTAGTCGGGGATCCTGGACACGTGTTGCTGAAAAGCTGCAGACGTGGGACCTTCTGCATACCAGCACACCAGCATGTTCATCGTCTTGTGGATCTACAAAGTATTGCAGGACTTTAAAACTGTTGCTTGTGTTCAATTCTTTTCATCATCTAATTAATACATAAAATATTTTATAAAATTATTTTATATTTTTGCATTTCTGTTACTTTGAAATTCATTTGAGTGTTTTGTAGATACAGCAGTTTTTATTACCGATGATATGTTGATATAGTCGGTGAAGCGGTCGTCAGCCTTGAGGTGTTCATGTACTTCCTGGACCGCCTTGGCTCTCAGTGAGGGATTGTGGTGGGCTTCATAGAGGTTCAACATCCCTAGATCCCAAGCAGAGGGGCATTAAGATGAAGAAAGGCTCACAAAGGATTAAAACCAACGTTTTTCATCCTTCACAAACCAAGGAACCATTTTCACCCCCAGTCCAGCAAATAAAAATGTAGGACCAAGACTCACATAATTGAAAATAAGAAGCAAAAAAAAAGATCAACTCTCAAAACTTCCAACACAGCAATAGGGTTGATTCCTTCCAATTTCACCTCAATCCTCACCTCCATGCATGTGATCAAAATATCGCTCCTGTAAGCCAGGCCATCAGTGACCTTAACGACTCCCCATTGGGGTGGATCTTCTTTCGGTTCAATTTGCATGTTATCTAAGAAATTACAAGCTCTTTCTGTGCAATAATATAAAGCTTGGAGCTTCACATTACTCCAGACATTTGAATTGAGAAAGCTTTCTGGATTGGAAGAAAAATGTCTTCAAACTTCAGAAAAAAATTCCAGTTGTTTTGTTTTTGAACTCTTTTGGAATTTAAATTTGTGATCAACATTTATTGGGAGTCAGTTTTAAAGAATCACCTTTTTATTTCTATTTTTTGGTCAAAGCAAAGAAAAACATAAAACTTTTGCACAGAAGAGGAAGGATATAAGTTTTCTTAATGGGATGTTAATTTTCTGTGGAAAATAATATAAAAATACAAGCACATTGTTTCCAACTTGAGACAAGAAAAAATTTCAATGAATATTTAATTTTTTCCACGACAAAACTGAAAAAAAAGCTAAAATCTGCATTTGTTTTTACATAAGTATTCAAAACAGTAGTTGGTTCTTTATCATGTTTAGCCAAAGTTATTAAGAGACATTTTGAAAGGTCCAAAGAGCCACTTGTGGCTCAGGAGCCACAGGTTGAAGACCTTTGGTCTAATGCAGGGGTTTTCAAATTCATTGAATGTGAGCCTCCCCTTGGAATAGGTAAAGATAACCACGCCCCCCCCCCCCCCCCCCAAAAAAAACCCCACACAAACCTACCCCACACAGGTCACACCGCATCTTTCTTTTGTGTTCCTGGATTCCTGTGTTTCACAAACATCTGAGAGCCCAATACATGTTTTTAATTGTATTTATTTTAACAAAGTACATCCATAAAAAAGGCCTATTCATAAAATCCATCCATCCAAATATTTCCATTTTACATGCTACTTTTACATCACGGACAGAGGGCCTATTTTTAAAGTTGAACTGTCATTAGAGCAAATTCATAAACTGACAAACTGAACTAAACAGACGCCAATGTCAAACTGAACTCACGTCAACAGGAGACGTCAACTGAAATAATAATAAAAAAGAAAACCTGAATTTAACATTACTTTTTAGGCTAATTATACACAATTTAAACCTATTGCTATTTTAACAACCAAGCATTTCATTATTATCTCTTATCTGATGTATTTCTGATGTTTGGCACTTTGTTTTACCTCGTGTTAAAGTGCTCTTTAAATAATGATGGCAATGATTACGATTATGATCAGAATAAACTTTTGCATCACCTCCCAGAAGCTGGAAAGAAAAGAGACACAAATATTTTTCCACCTCACTTAGTAACTCTTAGTAACTCTAATATTATAGCATTTTGATTTAATCCATCTGAATGCAGTATTTGCAAGCCATACTCTGATTGGATGGAAAAAAACCTGTCTGTGATTGGCTGGTGGAGTGGACAGTTTTTGAAGTCGCAGCGCAGAAACAGCCGAGTGAGTGCGCAGCTGTTGTTGAGCGTGGAATGAGCAGGTGCGCGCGAGCAAAGTTGTGCGTGAGCAGAGATGGAACTGAGCGCGCGGAAAGAAGGATGAGAAGACTTTTTCAGAGTTGAGCCGCGCCAGACCAGTTTTGAGCGTTGAGAGTTGTCTCACTGCGCGCTTGATTGGTTCCTGCGCGCTCAAACAGAAGGCAAAAATATCGCTACATAGTTTCACAGAGCTGAGCGTCAGCACCACAGACATGAATACGTAGACGCCGTGTTCTCGGTTGAGAGGCGTGCCGACAGAGCGGCCATCTTAGGTCAGACCAAGCTGCAGTCAGACAGAATACAAGTCAGTTCAGGTAAGTGGTGCTTTATGTTTTCAGACACTCTGAATCCGGTGAATTCTCAACCGATTTCCAGATAAATTAGCTGACTGAAGACGTCACCCCTTTAGGGGCTACATGAGACCAATTGATTGAATTAAAAGATTGATAGTCTAAATTAATACATAATTTCGATTTTGTATTGACAGTCAGCAAACTTCCAGAGCTACGTCCCAGGATGCCCGACTTTTGCTCGGCTTATGGGTGCGCAAATAAAAGGGCATTACAAACCAGATCCTGGGGAATTACCTTCCACAAGTAAGATTTTATGATAGTTAATCCTCATACTTTACAGTTACAGTTTTTTCCGGCATAAACACATTATGTGCTAATGGGTAGCAGGGATGGAAGCGGAGAAAAGTACATTAAACACCCTGATTTCTAAAAGATCTGACTGAGGATATATATATATATATATATATATATATATATATATATATATATATATATATATATATTTATAATATATGTATATAAATTTATAATATATGTATATAAATTTATAATATATGTATATTTATATATATATATGTATAGATAGAGAGAGAGAGATGTGTGTATAATTTCTGTTTATTATATTAATATGTAACTGAAAATATATAACTGTGAGTATATATATCATCCCGTTAGACTTCAGTTTAAATTGTTTTTGTTCTGAATAAATATGTGTAATCTGTCTGAAAGGTCACGATCATTGTGAACATATGATTTAAATTAAATCTGAGCTGCCTCCTATTCATTTTGACAGCAGATGTCTGATCTGTGGTCTGACCCAAGATGGCCGCCCTGTAGGCACGTCAGTCTAGCGGCCGGCAGCGTACAATGGGGCGTCTACGTATATGATGTCTATGGTCAACACTGTCTTCTTCTCTGTCTTCTCGCGCCTCCCCTGTGACTCTTTGGCACCCCCCAAGGGAGATGCGCCTCACCTATTGAAAACCCCTGATCTAAAGCATCAAAAAGGGATGTACTGATAACCAAATACGGTTCGTTAATCAGTGTTAGCTGCAGGTTTGTCATTTTGCTGCCTTGGAGCCGACAGCTGTGTGCTAACACAACGCCTGGACGGAAAGAGATTATCGATGACCTCAGAGACGCATCTGAAACTCAAAGAAATGAATCGCCCCTTGAATCACAGCGATGTAACTAAGTTCTGGAAATGCTCTTGAACAGGTTTTTACAGAACCGCCATAGTCTGAGTCAATAGGAGCTTCCACACGTTCCCCTGGTCTGACATTACTGATGAGATTCCCGTTCGTAACTGAATGTTCAGCGTGGCGTTACTTACGGTTGACGACGCACAGCAGAGCGCTGTGAGGAGTGTGCAGGTCACAGTCAGCCACGCTGTTCCTATGAGCGCTCCAGTTAATGGTGGCGTAGTCCTGGACGTACAGCTCCTGGAAGACAAACACCAGGACAGAAGGTTCTGATGTTTTATCTGGGCTACAGAAACAGTCAAAGATATTCTGCCTGTCATGAACATCCATAATTTTGTCTTCAAAATGACTAATTGTGGACAATGATGAGAAGTCTGGGTTAAATATTACTGTAAATGAGTCAGATTTACTGGCCTGACATTGATGCTCAGATATGTTCCTCATGCCAATTAGCACCTTTACACCTGGCCTGAGACAGCCTCTTTCCATCTCAGTTGGATTTATGGAAGTTATTTTATTAGCAGAACCTGGCTGCTACATTCCCACTTCAATCAGAGCAGTAAGGGTGCACTTAGTCCCCCCCCCCCCCCCCCCACAACAAAGCAGGATGTGAATGGTCCAGACGGGTAAAAGGCTGCGGTGGCCTAAAGGCCAGAGACAGGATGGCCGTGTTGTGGGTTCATGGAGGCATCGGCACCTGTCTGAGGCTGAGAATCAGGGGGTCCTCCTCTGCAGTCAGTCTGACAGCGTAACAGTAGGACCCAGCCAGGTAGAACTGCCGACAGTAACTCCACCAGGTGGAGGGGTGAAACGGCATCCAGGTGGGGAACAACCTGAAACATACAAGAACGCCCCCATTAGCTCCTAACCTTCTCCTGCATTGACCACTGACGCTGCATACGCTGCTGTTATTAAATAAATACACTGCTCACCCCCTGCGATATCCAACCTGTTTCATATTCTTTGTTTAACTAGGTGGCGTTGTTGAACTCATTAGTTTTCTGTTACTTGAAATAACACGGACACTACTTCACTACTACTACACCACACTAACAGACTCTGAAGTTAACAGCTTCATTTATTTAATTCAGTGACTGTCTCCACCTTCCTAACGTTTTTGGGACCAAAAGGAAATTTAAATGGTAAATGGCTTGTACTAACTAGTCTGACAACCCCAAATGGTTCACACTACAATCAGTCATTCACCCATTCCCACACTGACGGTGGTGAGCTATGCTAGCAGCCACAGCTGCCCTGGGGCGGACTGACAGAGGCTGCCAGACATCGGCACCACCGGGCCCTCTGACCAACGCCAGCAGGCAATTCAGGTGAAGTGTCTTTTTTGCCCAAGGACACAACGACAGAGATGGTCAGAGCAGGGGATTGAACCAATTGCAGGACAAGCTCCCTTACTCCTGCGCCACTGTCTGTAATGATCACAGTTTTTGGCTGTTTTATTCTTTCCTGCCATCCATACGGTGGCCCTGTTCCCTGATTGCTGGCACCTGTGATTGGCACTATTTAAGCTGGCCATCCTCAGCAAGCTGGTGCCAGATTCTTGAAAGCCTCGTGTTAGTAGACCTTCCAGCATTTCCTAGCCTGCCTGCCTGTGTTCGACCATTGAGTGTTTTCCTGCCTGTAGCCTTGTCCTTGTTGGTCTCTTCACCGGTTTAGGTACCAGATCGGCTCGGGGGCCTGCGCTTCCTGATGACGTCACAATATGGCAACTCCACTCAAACAAACTACATCGCGTCCACGGTCTCCATTTGTGACAAATCAATTTTAATTTGTTAATTTTGTAATGATTTGCTGTGGTGAATCCAAAGTTAAGCCAAACACGGAGCTGATGCTAAAAAAGGGTTTTATTGACAAAGATGACGGATCCTCCAGGGTGACAAAAAGGCTGGGACAGACTCAAAAAACAGGACAGATCATTCAGGGCAACAGACAGATAACAAAAACAGAGGCTGCAAAGCTCTTACCACGAGGTAGCGGACAGGGACAAGATGAGATAATCCAGCAACTAAGCAAAAACGAAGGCGGGCTTAAATAGGCAACAGAACAGGAGAGCAGGGCGGGTCTAATTAACAAAAACAGGTGGAGGTGATAAAGGGAGCATAAGATAGAATAAATAAAAACCTAAGGTAAGGAACGAGACTAAACGGACACGGGGTGAAATAAGAACTAACAACAAAGGCCAGATAATCAAAAATAGGCTACGCATAAATCCCAAAACAAGAAACAGAAATAATCCTAAACTGAAAAAATAACCAGAACCACAACAGAACATTACAAATTTAGGGTTATTTTCCAGTAAATTAATCGAGGCATGAAAACTTTTAACATAATTTTGGAATGCTTGTGTGGTAGTCTGACAATTTAATCGGTAATTTTGCAGGATAAAAGTTACATCTTAAGAGAAATTTTATTACTCCAATTTTTTGAAAAAGTTGTGAAGGGAAACTAAACCATAAACTAAACTCTTTTCATTTTTAATAAGTCCGCAGCCATTTTATTTTTTTTACGGCATTCATCACTTTAAAATCAATGTTTATTCCTCCTTTTTCTACTGATTTTACTATGTCATTCTTTCTGATCGCATGTTGTTTATTATTCCAGATGAAATTGGGATGAATTTGATTAATTTTTTTATTGTAGTATTTGGTATATTTAAGATATATGCTGGATAAATTAATCTGGCTATCCCTTCCGTTTTTGTTAATATTCTTCCGAAAATTGAAATGTTCCTTTGGAGCCAACTGTCAAATATTTGTTGATTTTTTTTGTAAAATGGGTTGAATATTTGTTCTTTCATTTTCAGTGTGATCCTAGTTAATCATTATACCTAAATATTTTACCTCATTTTTTGCTTTGATCTTATGAATTAAAGTGGGTTGGTTATTTTGAATTGCTAAGATTTCACATTTTTCTATGTTCATCTTTAAGCCTGAAGCTTTGGAGAAAAAAGAAACCGCAAAATTAACTAAATAAAATTGATTCGTTACAAATGCAGACCGCGGGCTCAATGTAGTTTGTTTGAGTGGCGTTGCCATAATGTGACGACATCGGGAGGCGCAGGGACCATGGAGAATTTCTTCGTAAAAATTGTCCGTTTACAAACCGCAACCCTGCTCTTGAAGAAAACCTACAACCCCACTATAATTACGTTAGTAAGTTGTCCGGACCAATCAGAATGTTTTGCGTAATTGTACAAACGTTAAACCAATCATGTATAGTGACGTCATCCGGAGGCACAGGGCCCCGAGCAGATCTGGTACCTACACCGGTTCTCAGTTTCAGGACAATGACCTGTGCCTGTCTCTCTACCCTGCCTCTCTGCTCAGTCCTCTCTGTACCTCTGCTTGTTGGAAATTGGATTTTGGTCCCTGGAAACTTGGACTGGATCTATTAGATTCCCCTGTTGTTCCTCCGCCCTCTTCCAGTGGCGCCACCCCTGGCGATGTCTTGGCCACCCCACCGGCCACCCGACTCGCCAGTGTAAATGGTAGTAGCGTCCATAGACATAATATAAGAGTAGACGCGTCGTTGGGCGGGTTCTGCCTATGCTGCGATGCGTCAGAGCGTCCGCCATCTTAAATGTGGCAAATCTGCAGTTACTCAGTCACTTAAACAGTATCAGGGGGACTTTAATCTCTGAATATACTTTGTATTCGTAGTATTTTTGTTTTTGTAATATTACAAGTTTATTTTCGTATCCCTTTAGCTTCATTCTCCTGAATTTATTCTCCTAAAGAATAAAAATATTTAACATAATCTAACCTGACCCTATTACTCCAGGAGGGAAATAATTCTGCAAACTGTGACTATTCTGGAAATTTTCCCTCTTAATTCTCATAATATGACGTTTTTCTCATAACATTATCACTTTTGTGTTTTTTTTTTTACTTTATTGACCTAGGACTTTTTTTCTCTTATTATTAATTTTACGTCTTTAATACTCCCCCAAAAAGTCTGTTCCTAAAGGTTCACATGTGACACGGTTTTATGAAGATAATAACAGCAGAAGGAGATAAAGAGATGACAGGGGAGCAATAGAGAACGAGGGAGGAGGAGGAGGAAGCGGAGGTGGATGGAGGAGAGGAACAGATAGAGCAGCATGATGAGGACATAGAGTCAGCGTTAGTAGAGGACAGAGATGAGGAAAAACATCAGACAGCAGCAGAGCAGGAACAGTCAGTACCATTGATCACAGAAGCGAAAGCAGGTGTTCCTGGACCGACAGGTGAAGTTATGACCATGTGGCCATAATAATGACATTAATGAATTACCTAGAATGTAATATCCTCGGAGGAAATGTATGTTTTGTTTAGTGTGTTAGTTTTTTAGTGTGATGGACTCACTTAAATATATAATTTAATAAATAAATAAATAAATAAATAATATATAGTTTAATTTTGTCTGGTGACTGGTAAAACACACGTAAATGGCTTGAACTGAGCCTGGTAACTAGAGTTGGAGACTAGGGATCTTTGCTGGGAAGTTATTTTTGTAAAAGTAATTATTATTTTTGTTTCAGACTAAGTAAAGGTATAACTGTTTTTTACACATATATATAACCTTGTAGTCAAAATATGACTGTTGTTCCTTGTTTTCCCTGAAATTCCTGTTGCATAAATAAAGATGTCGTTTCTGTTCTTGCTTCTATTTTTATCTGCCAGTATCTGCTTTTCCCCAGTATTTTTTTGTATTCAATAAATGAATAAATTTACACCCTATTCCTACATTATTACACAATACAAAGCAATTATTGTTCAACTCAAAATGTTAACTGTACTGTCATTGTACTGTGTCTGCACATTAGATCATTAGTAACGTTAAAAATCACACATTATGGCTTTTAGTTTCAGTGCCACCCCAAGAGTTTTAAGTGGCCCCTTCTGGCCACCCCTATGAAAAATTTATGGAGGCGCCCCTGCCCTCTTCAGATCCTCTGTTCATGACTCGGGACTGCCTCTGTGTTTTCCCATATCACCTGCCCCCTTCAAGAGAAAGGACTCTGCTTTGGATTCAACGCCCTTTACGGCTCCAGTTAGTGTTAGGTTAGTGGCTTTTCTTGTGTAGCTGTAAGTTTCCCCTGCAAGCTCACAGCCACTAACCTGCCTCTCTCCTTTGCAGAGCAACCAGTCCCGTTTCCTGAGGCTTGCCTTTTAAGCTACACCGTTACTTTTAATAAAGCAATTTTATTGAGCTCTTGGTGTTGAGTGAATTACCGGGTCCGGCTCCTAAGATTTATTACACTGTCGCCCTTAAGGGACCCTAGAAAGCTAAAAAAAAAAAAAGGCCGGACCCGTTAGAGGCTGATGCTCAAATTCTGAAGGAGTACCACTGGGAGCGTTCTGGGGAACTGCATCAGAGTGGCCTGAAAACTAAGCAAAGGGAAATACTCAGAGGCCGCATCCTCTAAACATGAAACAAAGAGACTTTCCATGGATTTTACACGACCAGGAAACACGCTGTCTGACCTTCTACCACCAGGAAGAGAACAACGGTCCTGGACATTCAGACCCATATGATGAGAAACAACTCCTGAGGGATCTAAAGAAGAACTCTGGAGACCTTTCAGATTACAAGCCCGGCTGCTCAGAGGAACCTATCAGAACCTAGGAGCAGCTGCTGGGAGCTTGTCTTCCTAAACATCAGCTAGGACTGCAAAGATGTTTCTACGTCCAACATAACTGACCAGATCTCGGGCAACATTGCGTTCATTCCCTCCCAGCTGTAGACGTTCAGAACGGCCAGCCAGAATTTACCCCAAGAAGGAATCTGGAGCGCACCTCCTGCAACAAGAAATAACCACTTTAAAAAAAGAGAAACCTCTTCACTCACTGCTGAAACTGGACAAGAGCTCTTCAAAGGGAGATAAAAAACAATCAGGCATAATATTATGACCACCTACATGTCAAGTTTCTCTTCCTGTGGCGTCTCTGTATTTGGGGCCAGTGGCCCCGCCAGATGTCGCTGTGGAGCTCCATGTTCTCAATAATCAGCAGGACAGGATCCTTCTTTATAGAGTAATATTGTGAAAAAAGACTGATTCGCTTACCAATAAAGTTCTGTTATAACCATTTGTGTCTATATATCTAAGTCTGCCAGAAAACTGAAAAGCTCAGAGGCTAAATCCTCCTGAGGGGCCTTGATATTGGGGCCGGTCCACCAACGTTTATTTAAATAATGAACGTCTGAAATCACAGCTGTGGGGCACAAATCCTACGGCCCCAAGCTGGGATCGTCCAATCAGAACACTGGAAATGCAGACGTTACGTTATGTTCTGCTGGACAGTGTGAGACCATCTGGGCAGATTAATTTGTAGAACAAATTTTAGTACAAGGACAATGCAAAGTGCTTTATATGATTAAAACATTGGAAAATAAAAACAAGAAAAAAAAAACCAAATAAACAGTTGGACTAAAATGTAGGAACATTTTAATAAAATAAAACATAGGAAAATGTAAACTAAAAGCAAATATTAATCTAGTGATGGTTGTCCTTGCTAGCTCATTAAAAGATTGATATGAATCTTTTCTGTTCAATAAATGAACAAAATGAGTGAGTCTTTATTTATGATTTTACGCATAAAAATTAAATTACATTTAACTTATATAAAATTGATTTTCTAGTTGGTTTATGCTAATTTATCCATTTAATTTAACATTGATCAAAGTCAGGTTGCATGCATCACAAAAAGATTAGTTTTTGCTAATAGATGTTGTGTTTTTGTGCCCCACTGAACTCATCATGCCGCTGATCTCTTCATCATGGTACCTGTTAGCAGGTGGGAAATATCAGGGAGCATGTCTTCCTGAATTGTAGTTCTTGTAGGGTCACCCTGGTAGAAGCCAGTGTGTGTAAAGTCTAAATAAGACGGGAAATGATGCGTGTACATGCGTGTGTTTAATGGGAAAAGGCAAATCGGTTTGGCTGGGAAACGCTGTCTCAATACAGCAGGCCATTTTGTCTTATCTTTCATTTATAAGAAAGCTAAAGTAAGAATAAATTGGCTATGTACCATCTCACCCCAGCAAATGCGTGTCAACCATAAGATTCCGGTTTTAAAACCCTCCAGTGGCTTAAAGCGTCGGCTTGGCCCCTACGAACCCAGTCTGCAGAGGTCAGTACTTTTCAGAAGTCCAAGGAAGGAACCATGGTGAACCAGCGATAACGTGGGCCAATCCAACAGAAATAGCTAATAATGTTGCAGCGGGTTCTGAGACGTGTCAGGACGTGACTGAGTGGGTGTCGACCTTTGCAGGGCTGCTGTGATGGTCATAATGTTATGCCTCATTGGTCTACCCTCTCTTGTGTTTAATCATCTCTGTCTCTGTGTGACACCATTTTAAGTGGGTCAAACCTTTGCTGTGGAGGTGGTTCCGGGCACGAACCAAATCCGGATCATCAGGATCCACTCCCAGGATCCTCATGGTGACGTACGTCAGCGCCGTTCCTATCACGGAGCATTGATCTTCGAGATGTCTGCAAACAGCCGACAGAAACACAAACACTAAGGAGTTGATGGCGCTGCTAACAGCGTAGACTTCATTTACATGATGCATCTGGACACCAGTAACGCCTCAAACACATTCAGGAGACGAGAGGTCCACTGTTATGCTGATGACACTCAGCTATATTTATCCATAAATCTTGATGAATCCAATCAGTTATTTCGACTGCAGTCATGTGTTGATGACATCAAAAGCTGGATGACTTTAAATTTTCTGCTTTTAAATTCTGACAAGACAGAAGTTGTAATCTTTGGACCAGAGTCCTCAAAAAATAAACTTCTTAATCAATCACTTAATCTGGATGGCATTAACTTGGCCTCTGGAAATAAACTAAAAAATCTTGGTGTTATTTTTGACCAAGACATGTCATTTAAATCCCATATTAAACAGGTTTCCAGAGTTTCCTTTTTTCACCTCCAGATTATCGCCATAATAAGAAATATCTGTGTCTCTGCTCTGTCTTCTCTAAGCCCCAGTGGGTCGAGGCAGATGAGCGTTCACAATGAGCCTGGTTCTGGTTCTGCTGGAGGTTCTCCTCCCTTTTAAAGGGGAGTTTTCCTCTCCACTGTCGCTTCATGCATGCTCAGTATGAGGGATTGCTGCAAAGCCATCAACAATGCAGACGACTGTCCACTGTGGCTCTACGCTCTTTCAGGAGGAGTGAATGCTGCTTGGAGAGACTTGATGCAACCTGCTGGGTTTCCTTAGAGAGGAAACTTTCTGACCAACCTGGAGGATCTGATGGAGTCTGACTTTGGAAAGAGCCTTGAGACGACATGCTGTGTTGGGAACTGGAGCCATAGAAATAAAGTTTAATTGAGTTGAATTGAACCGCTGTTATCTGAGAGATTTACTGCATTTTGTTCCCTGTCCTCCTCTTCTCCCTGCAGCCCCTTCACACCTTGGTCTCCTCGGCTCAACACCTGCAGGACGTTGCAGATATCTGGTTCCTGCTGTCGTCAGGACCTTCCAGATCATTCTTTTGACCCGTGATCTGATCGCATTATTTACATCTGAAAGGTCCTGACCTGGAATGGGGGGGTTGAAGCGGACCCCCCTGCAGATGTATGGATGGAGACGTTGCGTCATCCATCCGTCCGATCTAAGAAACATTCTGATGGGCATCTGAAGCACACGATAAAGACGCTGAAGATGGAGCTGTTTGCTCTTTGTTTTACAGCATTGAATCCAGGATCATGACCTCAGCGCTGACCCACGTTGGGCCAAAATTGTACCTGAAGCTTCTCAGGGTTCTGTACTGTCGAGCCAAAATGTCTCTGAAAGGCTTTGAGAAAGAATGACGACAACAGATTTCCTTCTACGTCTGGAGGCTCTTTGGTTAGAGGAGCTTTTAACGGGGAGACAGCAGGAAGGAGGTTTGATAAGTTTAAAAAGTCAGATTTTCACTCACAGACCCCAGCCTCCATCTGGCAGCTGAAATGAGCGCAGATATCTCACTATCTCCTTCCTGCAGGCCTCAGGCAGAGAAATCTTACTGATGTGACACGCGATAGGCAGAGCTGGGAGGAAACAAACATGCAAAACCGTTTCAGAGACGTTACACTATTCAAAAGGTTCAAGAAAGTGTAATTTAGTCCGATTCAGGGAGCTAAGGGCTAAAACTGCGAGTGTCAGACAAGGGTACCTGAAAGTACGAGGAACAGTCCTCCGAAATCCATGGGCCAGTGACCGTCTTCGGCCTGGAGGAGGCTGAAGAAGTTCATGCCTTTGACCGCAGCGTCCGCAGCCGTCTGGGCGGCTGGGGAGTCGGGCAGGAACCGGCTCTGAGGAGATGGTCGGACATCATCATCATCGGTCAAAGCCGTTTAGGCTCAGTTACAGCAAACATAAAAACAGTTTCACTCCAACAGAATGAGCTCTTTCAGGACCTCCGAGTTCTGGTTCTGGTTTGGCCTGCCGTATATCAGGAAAACATTGGATATCTCTTAATGCTGCATTAAACAACCAGATTACAGACACAGAGAGCAGACATGCAAGATACCTAAATAATTAGGATGTTTCTCCAGAAAAGAAACAGGTGAGATTATTTTATGTGTTGCAGGAGCTTTTCTGTCACATGGGGAGAGAATGAGAAGCAGGACTGGGGGGGGGGGGGGGGGGGTGAACTGATGCTGGTCTGCAGCAGGACTCAGCAGACCTCCACCACTTCAGGAGGACAACTGGTTGAGTTTAGGTGGAGGAACATTACTCATTTCTTTATTAGCCCACTAATTAAAACAAATGTTAAACCCTCATCACCACAGGAGACAATATTTGACACCTGTGGTGATGAAATGCTTTGAGCGCCTGGCGTTGAACAGTCTGATAGACATCAAGGGTCTCCTACTGGACCGCATGATAAACTGCTAAAAAGACGCTTTCACTCATTAGCCCTCCGTTTAAAATCACTTTGCTTGTTTTGGGAGGGATGATTAGAAAATTCAGACTTATGTCTTTGAAAATTAGACATACAAAACTACACTTTGGAAATATACAACCAGCTTGAGGATTTTCCAGCGATTTTGGAGTCCTGTGTCAATAATAAAAAATCTAACAGGACGATAGAAGACCTACAGTGTCCAGGCCCAGAGAATGAGCTTCCAGCATGGTCTGCTCTCTGTCGGGCCGCTCATCGTCTTCCAGGTAGCTCCAGGTCTGCCTGCCCTCCACGTTACTCAGCCTCCAGCGGCTCAGGTCTGTGGCCGGATCCATTCTCCGAGGTCCGCGTCTCCTCCTCAGCTGCCTGGAACAGAGAAGGAGAAACCAGACGATTTAGTTTAAACTCCAGGTCATCAAAGTTCTGATTTCATTTGAAAAGGTTCTACATTATAACCAGATAATAAGCTGGAGCCAGGGCCGTATCTACAGGGGGCAACAAAGTCCCCCTAACCTTTACGTCCTGAAAATCATCATAAAAACAATTCCTGGTTTGTTAAAAAAGCTTCTTAAAGCTGTCAAATTAAATATTAATTTGCTAAGATTATACAATTGTTAATATAATCTTCGATCCACGGGGCCTAAATAAACCCTGAGGTTGTCTGAACAACTTTATTTATACAGCACTTTAAAAACAACAGTGCTGAATAAAATAAAGAAATACCCTTGCCAGCTCTACCAATTAATAAAACATCAGAGTAATAAATCTAAGGAAAATAGATACAAATAATAGAATAAAAATATATATTAAAAAAATATAAACCAACTTCTCAAACTGAGTTAAAAGCCAAGGAGAAATAATGTGTTTTAAGAGAAGATTAAAAAACATTTATTACACATTGTTAAGTTATGTTTTCCTCTCTTTTATGCAGTAAATGTGACTTAATGGTCAGGGTAAGGGAATATTTTTATATCTTTATGTCAAAGCCAGACATGCGTCCATTCTGGTGACCGCCCTAATAGAGAAACATTTACTGCCTGAGTTCCTTCAGTTTCCTCTAATTATGAGAGGAATCCTCTGTCTTAAGTCCCTTACGGGGTTTTCTAACAATTTACAATGAAACATAATTAGATGAGTGCTTTAATTAGTGTTTTATAAAAATATAATCAGGGAGAAAGGCACCAAAGAAAGTAAAATACTCACGTTGCTTCAGTCATTGCTGCTCTGTACCTCCAGAACGGGAACCAAACGGTGATCTCTGGTTCTGTAACTGTGGCAGCAGCTTAACTGTGTTTTTCAAGGAATACTCTGACCTCCTTCTGCCACAGATAAGATACAAACTCCTTAAACCCAAACAGAATCTCCCTGGAAGGTCACGCCGTTCAGATAATCTCCTTTTTCAACCTCTTACAATTTGTTTGAAGACAGAAAACGGTGGAAAGCTCGACTTCCAGCCGTCAGGAGAACTCAGGACGTCTTCAGACCCGGCTCAGACCCACAGGTCATCTTCTTCTGGAGGCGTTTCTACAGACTATGACCGTAAACAAAGGTCTTTCTGAGATCTTTCGTCTCTGGAAGCTTTTTTCCTCATTTCCATAAAAACACAAAAAATATCAGAAGTGAAACCTGCAGAAACACCTGAGGTCCGTTTGCAGAGAAACCGACACGTCCAGCACATGTTTACTGATCTCTACCTCTTGTTCTCAGCCTGTTCTTCCTCCATCTCTGCTGGACCTTGTGGGCCAGCAGCTCCTCTGCTGAGGGGCCTCCACCGAGCTCTGGAGGAGCCTCTGTCTGAGAGACGGAGCAGGAGGAGTCGCTCTGAGGGGAAACAGGGAGGCAAATAAAGAGTCTGGGTTCTTTAATCAAGAGAATATTTACTCTTTAAATGCAGAAGAAGAGAATAATTTAAGTAACTTCTCTGGTCCAAACTTTATTAAGTACTCAAGAACCCAAAACATATTTATCTTTATTATTCCTACATGCTCAACTACAAACTAAACTTGTAATATTTTCATAAAGGAATGAAAGCAGACAGATTTTTTAGCAGGGAAGAAATGCAGAAATCATCCAAACCTGGAACAGGTTCTTGTTAATGCTTTTGGGCTCGATAGAAAACTGACAGACATAGATATGTTTATCTATTCTGAGCAGGGAGAACCAGATTTGGGTCACGCCTTCTGTAAAAATGTTGCAGTTTATTTAACAAACTTTAACAAATGAATTAAAAGCACTAAAGTTGGCTTTCTGATCAAATTAAGGAGAAAGCAAGAAGGAGGATTAGAAGATAAATGCTCTGAGTTGCACCCAACATGTGCAGTTTTAAGAAGGCTTTAATTTGTCTGGGATAATTTTGCCTTAATTAAAACTAAAACGTCCCCGAGGCCGGACTCTGGACTCCTCATCACCAGCAGCAGATACTCTTTTATCTCCAAGCAGCAGCAGCTTTGTGAAGGTTGTGGAGAACCAGCAGCTGTGGAGCAGCAGAGGTCAGGACGACTGATGGACGGATCCTAACGCTCATATCTTCTTTATCTCCTCTCCTAAAGTCAACAAGGTGTAAAACGAGCGCCTGTAAGGCTGTTTGGGAGCAAAGAATAAGACCTTCAGCCTTGCTTTTATCTCCTTTACATACATGATGCTGCTGGAAACATTTCTGAGCTGATATTAAAGTCTTCTCCACCCGTCCACCTCCTGCTGCTTCTCTCTGTGGGTTTTTTTCCACGGCCTGCGTCCACTCTTCAGGAGGTCTGAGACCCTCAGAAGCTGGTAAACCAGGATCTCGCCACACTGCGTCTTAAAAGAGGAGGAAAAAAGTTTATTTTAGAAGACCTCAAGGGGTGTTCACTAAATACACGGCTGAATAAACCTCCTGATTTCTTTATATTCAGTCCAGCAGCCGTGAAGGAGAGCTGCAGAGAAGAGAGACAGAGGCCTGGATGGTCAGATGGATGCAGACAAATGTGCAAAGAGGACATTCATTGCATCTTACACTACCATACACTTTATTTTAACTCAACGTTTTACCATGATTTCGGTATTATTCTTTTATTTGTGATATTTAGTGAATTTAGGACGTACCCCTAAGAAGTGCAGTAGAAGTAGGAAGTGGTGGATGTAGAAAATGTTGCACTACCATACAGGACTGATCTCAGCCATCACCTTTAGGAGAGCTGAAGGCCACGATTGCTGTTCTGGGCAGCAGAACGCCTCACAAACAGATCTGTTGCTTTTTCATGCTGCTTTCTGTGCTAAGGATGCCGTCCTGTCCAAGTGTGGATGTTACAGAGTCTGCTGCCGTTTGGTCTTTTGGTTTGACAGTGAGAAATATTGCTGGATGTTTCAATCAACGCAGCTCCACAGTGCATCAAAGTCTTCCACCGTCTGTCTGAGAGCTTCAGTGAGACCAGCTGCTCTGGGAAGGTCTGCATCAGTTGACTGGAGCATCTCAGACAGATCCTCTGTTTCACCTACATTTACAGACCACCTCTGAATCCAAGTCAATCTGAGAGCGTAATCCTCTCACTTCTACTGCTCTTTGTGGATTAATCTCAGCTGAAATTTCCTCCAGCTCTCCAATTACCGCAGGTAACCTGTCCAAAAGGTTTTTACATGCTGCATAGTGACAGCCCCCCCCCCCCCCCCACCTAGTACCTCTCCATTTAGGGAAATCTCATGGTGGCCCGGTTGGTTTCTGGACATTAATCCACTTTGTGAGAACAGGTGAGCCTGACAAAGTGTCTCCAGCAAAGGGAAAACATATCCAGCCTCTGGGACAGTTTTCACAGCATCAACAATGACAGGATTTTTACAGTGAGCACTGCAGCGAACATTAAATGCATATTTACTCCTCCCTGCAGCCCCATCATAGCCTCGGCCCACCAGGTTCTCTTTATATCGTGTCCAACTGTTCTGCTGTATGGTACTGAGGGAAGCTCTCCTGAACCAATAATAAAGTCTTACTCACCGTCTTTAACCTCCAGGATTACCTCTTTCATCAGCTAAAATCTGATTTTGAGTGGTTAAGCGGGTGTGTGCTGCATTTCTGGGGCCTTGTGACGGTTGGCATTTCACCAAAGCATTGTGTTTGTCCATAAAATGTAAGATCTCAAGCAAACATCCCTTCTTTAGAGGTTTCAGTTTCATGGAGGCCGGGCTGGGAAGTGTTTTGTGTGGTGATCGAAAGTTAAATTTCAGCCACAGTTTTAATGTAACTCTGATTTTCAATAGCTTGTTTTTTTATTAACATCTCCCATCATTCTGAGTACAGATGTATCTTTGCTGACCGTGCTTTTGTACTCCATCGTGTTGACATGGGCGTCTGACTTGGCATGAACCCACTGTCTTTAAACATGGCCTTCATTCCAGCTGCTGGACCCATTTTCTGATGTGAATCCGTTAGTTTTTATTCCCACAAAATGTCTGCAGGCAAAGCACTAAGCTGCATCTCTGCATAGACAATATTCCAGCAGGACAGAACTTTACCATTCACTGTGGAGACTTGGGTTTGCTGCTGTCTTTAAATTGGGCTGCACAGCTGCATCATCTTTGCATCTTCATACATCTAAATATATCTATATGGTGACAATTAGAATGATCTAATACAGTCTTCACTGTGTTTCAGTGTTGTAGGATTTGCTTTTATTATAAAATTCTAACATAAATTCACTACACCTTTAAAGCCTGGACTATCTAACTTCATAACGTACCTGTAGACCAGCTGGACAGGCTGGACTCTGAGCCTTCCTTCTCTCATTCATTAGTTCCCTCTGAGCTGTCTTCTTTCTCTCTGACTCTGAAATCATATCATCTTCACCACCAACATCATTTTCCTCTTCTTCACTCATTTCTTCACCTGCTGCACTTTCGGTGGCTTCCTTCACCTGTGACCCTCCTGCTCTCGGTCATTCTTCCTTCCTCAAATCTCACAGTCTCCTTTCTCATCTCTCACTTTTTTTGCCAGATAAACTGGACACGTCTCGACTTTTAAATTTCCTTTGCTATGTTCACGCTGCAGGGAAAAGCGACCCAAATCTTTATTTTTCATGGCAGTGTGAACGTGACGCTTTTCATTGTAATCTGCAGTGTGGAAGCGTCAAGATTTGGAAGCATTTGCCCATATTACCACAATAAGTCATTATTACACAAGCAGTTATATTTAGGAATCTTAGTTAATTATTTTCCTGATCTGACAGAACAGACGTAATGTGGTTTAATTGTCCTTTATTGCCATGGTATCGTTCATACTGAGCTGTCGGTAAAACTGCAGCCCCTAAAAGAGAGAACCTGAACATTTGTCTTTTCATAGCTAAACTTTTCATTAACTGTTATCGTGCTTATTGAAAGCTAAATTAACTAGGGAAATACGCTAACAGGCTCACAAATCACACGAGTCACTGAAGTCAAATGATCTATACACTTATTAAACTGTGAACGTCAGTCACTTCAGCAAACATTTAATTTGTTGCAACTTTAAGTTGACTTTCCTGCTGTGTTAAAACCTAACAAGGACAAACTGACTTTAACTGCAGAAAGTTGGACAGCTCGGCTGCTCCACTGCAGGGCTGCAGACACACTGCCTCGTTAACAGTGTTGCCAGATCTTGTGACAGAAACAAGCGACCAGCTCTGTGAAAACAAGTCCAAAACAAAAGCAACTGACTACCAACTCTGACATAATTAAAAATAAATACATGTTCAGAAAATAAAATAAGTATAAAAGAAATGCACATACAGCAAATAAATAAATGTAAGCAGCAAAAATGTAAATATCTCTTTTAATTAGCTTATTTATTTATTTCTCTTTTTAATAATGCAGGGAAATCAGCTTACTGCTTTGCCTGCTTTACTGCTTCATTTTTTTATTTTTCATTAGAATTGGCAACTTTATTTATTAATTACTTAGTGTAGGGGCCAATTATTTTTTGTTATTAATTAATGAATTTTTTTGTGGATAATCTAGTTATGGTTATTTATTTTACTTTATTGTTTGATATTTGTTTTGAGATTATGTTTTTTGGTAATTTAGTTATGTTTCTGGTTAGTTATTAGCAATTTGAGCAGATTAAGTTTATAAACAGGCTGTCAGTGGTAGGACCAGCATGCATCTGGGTGGGCGTATGTTTTTTTTTTTTACCAGCGCAAGTGAAGCAAGGGAGCTTTGTGTTGTCAAAGCTGTGCCACAACTCTTCCTTTTTAAATGTATTTATTCCTGTCTATGTTTTAATATTTTTGTCTGTTTTAGACAGACATTTTTAGCCCTGTTTATTTCTTCCTGTCCTTTTTCTATATCTGTAAGAATTTCTGCCTCATTATGCAAATGAGGAGGGGCGGGTCTTATAGGCGGCTCCCTATTGGTTGGTTAGCATCAGCCTTCCGTTCTGGAATCTTCTGCTGCCATCATGGCTGCCGCTGCCGGCCGCTGTCACAGTGGCTACCAGGTTATCAGTAAGCTGAGGCATTTAGCTACTTGATTTGAAAACAATGCTGTGATTCCAGAATTTATTGTCTGTTTGGGCGATTTGACTGAACATATTTCAGTATGTGGCTCACATGGATAAAGATGACGAGTTCACCCAACAGAAACCACAGCCCCTGTGATGGGAGCAGCTGGAGCTCCAGATCCAATCAGCTCCGTCTCATTTCCAGCCATCTAGTCGAGGAAATAGCGATGTTGAACTTTTGTTTAAAAGCAAAAAAAGAGTTGCTACCTCATCATTCAGTTAGTGGGTTAACACACAAAATGACACTTTATTGTTCTCCGGTGGTGTTGTAGCCTACGTGATTGTTTGAACACCGTTTGCCTAATGACCACGTCTGTTTAAACTCAGTTCATATAAGCAGCCTGGCGGTCCAGGTTGGTCGGCCAGTATGGTTCATTACGCGGACAGTTTTTTAACAGAGGACATGGCTCCTTTCACTACACCTGTTTGTGCCTCTGTGTCAGTTCAGTTCACTTTGGGCATCCAGTTGGAAGCAATTGAAGCAGTAAAGGAGGGTGAAGGCTGGTTGTCTGATCTGCTATAGGTGGCTTGCTCGACATGTGGCTGTTAGGAGGCAGCTCTGGATCTTAGGCCGTAGGACACTTAGCACTGCGGGGCTGCAGCATATGGAAGTAGGGCCGTCTGCTTGGTGTGGCTGCTCTTGTGAGGGCCTGCACCAGTTGCAGCGGCGACTTCAGATCAGCTTCAGATCAGCTTTTCCTATTTAACCTATTTTCCCTCTCGTTAAGTTAACCAACACAGCCCCACAACATCCAGAGCCTTAGGGTACTCAGGGCGAATCTCATGGACGCTTGCAATGTTGTTAAAACAATAACATTGACAATAACGCTGTTCTAGGCAGTAATTTGTGCCAATAAACAGAGAAGGAACATCCCGTCTGATGAACTCAGGCATGAAAACTAGTCGGGGTGAAAAAGGTGAGAAACATTAAATCCATCCAGGGGACCAAGGGCATGCTCCCCCGGAAGAACATTTTGTACCATTTAACTTAAAAGCAACAATCAAGAGCACTTTAAAAGACCAATCAAGCAAAGTTACAGGACAGTAGGGACGGGTACCTTTCACATTTAACCCGATACGGTATTGATACCTGGTAATCGATACTTAACGCTACCCATTTTCTGTACTTTTATGTGTTTATGTGGTTAATGTCACTTTCTTAATAAAATCTCTATTTTTTCATGTAACATGTTTATTTCTTAATATATAAACTAGTTTGGATCCAGCTCCGTGCTGTTGAAAAACCAGCTGATAGCCGCTCCTTTGCTAGCGCGGAGCCACAAAGAGTAACTTCACAAAGAGTAACTTCACGTAGCGAACAAACAGCCGCACTCGAACAACCGGTTAAGCAGGCCGGCTGGGTGACGGTTCGTAGTAAGCATAGCTCTAGATTTCAGCCCCCAGATCACCACCAACC
Organism: Fundulus diaphanus; assembly: GCA_037039145.1. NCBI lineage: Eukaryota > Metazoa > Chordata > Actinopteri > Cyprinodontiformes > Fundulidae > Fundulus > Fundulus diaphanus. The sequence continues at coordinate 55,306,588 of CM073132.1, read as the reverse complement.
CATCTGCGTTTCTAATAAATTTTCCCCTCTGAGCGACAGTCTCGCCGAGGAGCCGACCTTAATTATTGGCAGCTCTGTAATAAGAAACGTGGCACTAAAGAAACCAGGAACCATAGTTAAATGCCTACCAGGGGCCAGAACGGGCGACATAGAATCCTCCCTAAAACTGCTGGCTAAGGATAAGCGTAAATACAGTGAGATTGTTATTCACGCTGGCGGTAATGACACCCGGTCACGCCGATCAGAGGTCACCAAAGTTGGTGTTGCTTCGGTGTGTGAGTTTGCTAAAACAATATCGGACTCTGTAATTTTCTCTGGTCCCCTGCCTGATCTGACCAGTGATGACAAGTTTAGCCGCATGTCATCATTCAACCGCTGGTTGTCTAGGTGGTGTCCAGAAAACGACGTGGGCTACATTGATAACTGGCAAACTTTCTGGGGAAAACCTGGTCTGATCAGGAGAGACGGCATCCATCCCACTTTGGATGGTGCAGCTCTTCTTTCTAGGAATCTGGCCGGATTTATTAGTTCTCCTAAATGCTGACAACCCAGGGTCCAGACCAGGAAGCAGAGCCGTAGTTTAACACACCTCTCTGCAGCTTCTGTACTGTTACCCACCCATTACCCTATTGAGACGGTGTCTTTCCCACGGTCAAAACTTAACAGATCAAAAACTGATCTAAAGGGAACAAATCATAAAAATCTAATAAAAATCCATACGGATCACTTTGAACCAAAAAATAAAAGAATTAAATGTGGTCTATTAAATATAAGGTCTCTCCCTCCAAAGACTTTGTTAGTTAATGAATTGATTTCTGATAAACAGATTGATTTGTTTTGTCTCACAGAAACCTGGCTACAAGAGGACTACGTTAGTATAAATGAGTCAACTCCCTCCAGTTATTCAAATTTCCACATTCCCAGATCTGTGGGAAGAGGAGGAGGAGTGGCAACCATCTTTCAGTCTGATTTATTAATTAGTCCCAGGCCAATTAATAATTACAGTTCTTTTGAACATGTAACCCTCAGTTTCCCTCATCCAAACTGCAAAGCAATAAAACCTCTTCTGTTTATTGTTTTGTATCGTCCACCAGGCCCTTACACTCAGTTTTTGGATCAACTGTCAGACTTCTTATCTGATTTGGTGTTAAATACTGACAAGGTTATTATAGTGGGTGATTTTAACATCCATGTTGACACTGAATGTGATAACCTTAGTGTAGCCTTTAAAACTATCCTAGATTCAATTGGTTTTGCTCAAAATGTGCATAAGCCAACGCACTCTCGGCTCCATACTTTGGACCTTGTGCTGACATATGGCATTGATTGTGAAGAACTAACAGTATTCTCTCACAACCCTGTCCTATCTGATCATTTTTTAATAACATTTGAGTTTAATCTAACCGATTTCTCCACCCCCAAAAGAGGGTTCCATTATAGTAGATCTTTATCGGATAATGCTGTATCAAAACTTAAAGAGTCTGTCCCCCTCTTAATATCCTCAGTATTGCAGAAATGCCCTGTAGATGGCAGCAATGCTGTTTCTTCCCATTCACAAATAGATACATTTGCTAACAGTGTGACTTCCTCATTGCGTTCTGCATATGACAATGTAGCTCCCTTGAAAAAGAAGGTGATAATTCACAAGAAGCTGGCTCCCTGGTTTAATTCAGAGCTGCGTTCCTTGAAGCACAATGTTAGGAAATTGGAGAGAAAATGGCGCTCTACACATCAAGAGGAATCCTACTTAATCTGGAGGGACAGTCCGTCCGTCCGTCCGTCTTCTTCCGCTTATCCGGGGTCGGGTCGCGGGGGTAGCAGCTTCAGTAGGGAGGCCCAGACGTCCCTCTCCCCAGCCACTTGGGCCAGCTCCTCAGGAGGAATCCCAAGGCGTTCCCAGGCCAGCCGGGAGACATAGTCCCTCCAGCGTGTCCTGGGTCTTCCCCTGGGCCTCCTCCCGGTGGGACGTGCCCGGAACACCTCACCAGGGAGGCGTCCAGGAGGCATCCTGACCAGATGCCCGAGCCACCTCAACTGGCTCCTCTCGACGTGGAGGAGCAGCGGCTCTACTCTGAGTCCTCCCCGGATGACTGAGCTCCTCACCCTATCTCTAAGGGAGAGCCCAGACACACTACGGAGAAAACTCATTTCAGCCGCTTGTATCCGGGATCTCGTTCTTTCGGTCACGACCCAAAGCTCGTGACCATAGATGAGGGTAGGAACGTAGATCGACCGGTAAATCGAGAGCTTCGCCTTTTGGCTCAGCTCTCTCTTCACCACAACGGATCGGTACAGCGCCCGCTTCACAGCAGACGCTGCACCAATCCGCCTGTCGATCTCCCGCTCCATCCTCCCCTCATTCGTGAACAAGACCCCAAGATACTTGAACTCCTCCACAAGGGGCAGGACATCCTCCCCAACCCGGAGAAGGCACTCTACCCTTTTCCGGTTCAAGACCATGGTCTCGGATTTGGAGGCACTGATTTTCATCCCGGCCGCTTCGTACTCGGCTGCGAACCGCTCCAGTGAGAGCTGTAGATCACGCCCTGATGAAGCCAACAGGACCACGTCATCCGCGAATAGCAGAGACGCAATCCTAAGGTCACCAAAACGGATCCCCTCAACACCTTGGCTGCGCCTAGAAATTCTGTCCATAAAAGTTATGAACAGAATCGGTGACAAAGGGCAACCTTGGCGGAGTCCAACTCTCACCGGAAACGAGTCCGACTTACTGCCGGCAATGCGGACCAGACTCTGACACCGGTCGTACAGAGACCTGACAGCCCTTATTAAAGGGTCCGGTACTCCATACTCCCGGAGTACCCCCCACAGGATCCCCCGGGGGACACGGTCGAATGCTTTCTCCAGATCCACAAAGCACATGTAGACTGGTTGGGCAAACTCCCATGCCCCCTCAAGAATCCTGCTGAGGGTATAGAGCTGGTCCAGTGTTCCACGGCCAGGACGAAAACCACACTGCTCTTCCTGAATCCGAGATTCGACTATCCGACGGACCCTCCTTTCCAGAACCCCTGAATAGACCTTACCAGGGAGGCTTAAGAGTGTGATTCCTCTGTAGTTGGAACACACCCTCCGGTCCCCCTTTTTAAATAGGGGGACCACCACCCCAGTCTGCCAATCCAGAGGAACTGCCCCCGATGTCCACGCAATGCTGCAGAGCCGCGTTAACCAACACAGCCCCACAACATCCAGAGCCTTAAGGTACTCAGGGTGAATCTCATCCACCCCCGGGGCCTTGCCACCGAGGAGCTTTTTAACAACCTCGGCAACCTCAGCACCAGAGATGGGAGAACCCGACCCAGAGTCCCCAGGCTCTGCTTCCTCAATGGAAGACGTGTTGGTGGGATTAAGGAGGTCTTCGAAGTATTCCGCCCACCGACACACGACGTCCCGAGTCGAGGTCAGCAGCACACCACCCCCACTGTAAACAGTGTTGGTACTGCACTGCTTCCCCCTCCTGAGACGCCGGATAGTGGACCAGAATCGCTTCGAAGCCGTACGGAAGTCTTTCTCCATGGCCTCTCCGAACTCTTCCCACGCCCGAGTTTTTGCCTCGGCGACCAGCCGAGCCGCCTGCCGCTTCGACTGCCGGTACACATCAGCTGCTTCCGGAGTCCCACAGGCCAAAAAAGCCCGGTAGGACTCCTTCTTCAGCTTGACGGCTTCCCTCACCGCTGGTGTCCACCAGCGGGTTCGAGGGTTGCCGCCGCGACATGCACCGACAACCTTGCAGCCACAGCTCCAACTAGCCGCCTCAACAATAGAGGCGTGGAACATGGTCCATTCAGACTCAATGTCCCCCGCCTCCCTCGGGACGTGTTTAAAGTTCTCCCGGAGGTGGGAGTTAAAGCTCCGCCTCACAGGGGACTCTGCCAGACGTTCCCAGCAAACCCTCACAGTGCGTTTGGGCCTGCCCGGTCGGACCGGCTTCCTCCCCCGCCATCGGAGCCAACTCACCACCAGGTAGTGGTCGGTGGAGAGCTCCGCCCCTCTCTTCACCCGAGTGTCCAAGACATACGGCCGCAGGTCAGATGAAACGACAACAAAGTCGATCATTGAACTGCGACCTAGGGTGTCCTGGTGCCAAGAGCACATATGGACACCCTTATGCTTGAACATGGTGTTTGTGATGGACAATCCATGACGAGCACAGAAGTCCAACAACAAAACACCACTCGAGTTCAGATCAGGTGGGCCATTCCTCCCAACCACGCCCCTCCAGGTCCCACTGTCATTGCCCACGTGAGCGTTGAAGTCCCCCAGCAAAACGAGGGAGTCCCCAGGAGGGGCACTCTCCAGTACCCCTTCCAAGGACTCCAAAAAGGGTGGGTAATCTGAACTGCTGTTTGGCGCATAAGCGCAAACAACAGTCAGAACCCGTCCCCCCACACGAATGCGGAGGGAGGCCACCCTCTCGTTCACCGGGGAAAACCCCAACGTGCAGGCACCGAGATGGGGGGCAACCAGTATGCCAACCCCAGCTCGGCGCCTCTCACCATGGCTGGCTCTTGGGAGGGACAGTCTATTGTTGTATAACAAGACCCTTCGCAGAGTTAGAGCAGCATATTTTTCATCATTAATTGAAGAGAATAAAAATAATCCTAGATTTCTCTTTAGTACAGTTGCCAAACTTACTCAGAGCTGCAGCTCTGTTGATCCATCCATTCCCTTAGCTCTTAGTAGTAATGATTTTATGGGATTCTTCATAAATAAAATTGATGCCATTAAAAATAAAATAATTGGCATCCTCCCAAACATGATTACCTCATCCCCAGTAAGTAAGGCAGCATTGGAGGAATCTTTAGAACCTGCGCTGTGTCTGAACTGTTTAGAAGCAGTAGAGCTTTCTGAGCTATCTAAAATCTTAGCTTCATCTAAACCTTCTACCTGTATGTTAGACCCAATTCCAACCAAGTTGTTTAAGGAGGTATTCCCTTTGATCAGTGGTCCTATTTTAGACATGATTAATCTATCCTTAGTAAATGGATATGCACCACAGGTTTTTAAAGTAGCTGTTATTAAACCTTTACTTAAGAAACCTTCTCTTGATCAAGATGAGCTAGTAAACTACAGACCTATATCTAATCTTCTTTTCTTATCTAAAATTCTTGAGAAAGTAGTTGCTAATCAACTTTGTGAACATTTACAAAGCAATGACCTACTTGAGGAGTTTCAGTCAGGCTTCAGAGCTCATCATAGCACTGAAACGGCTCTGGTGAAGGTCACTAATGATATTCTCATGGCCTCAGATAATGGACTTGTGTCTGTACTTGTCCTGTTAGATCTTAGTGCTGCATTTGATACAGTTGATCACAATATTCTCCTACAAAGACTTGAACATACTGTAGGGATTAAGGGGAAAGCATTAGGCTGGTTTAAATCTTATCTGTCGGACAGATTCCAGTTTGTTCATGTTAATAATAAATCTTCCTCAAACTCTAGGGTCACCTGTGGAGTACCACAGGGTTCAGTCCTTGGACCAATTCTCTTTACTATATATATGCTTCCGATCGGCAAAATTATCAGACAGCATGGGATTAGTTTCCACTGTTATGCTGATGACACTCAGCTATATTTATCCATAAATCCTGATGAATCCAATCAATTACTTCGACTGCAGTCATGTCTTGATGACATCAAAAGCTGGATGACTTTAAATTTCCTGCATCTAAATTCTGACAAGACCGAAGTTGTAATCTTTGGGCCAGAGTCCTCAAAAAATAAACTTCTTAACCAATCACTTAATCTGGATGACATTAACTTGGCCTCTGGTAATAAAGTAAAAAACCTTGGTGTTATTTTTGACCAAGACATGTCATTTAAATCCCATATTAAACAGGTTTCCAGAGTTTCCTTTTTTCACCTCCGGAATATCGCCAAAATTAGAAACATTCTGTCCAGGAGTGATGCTGAAAAACTAGTCCATGCATTTGTTACTTCAAGGCTGGACTATTGTAATTCTTTACTATCAGGAAGTCCACAAAATGCAATTCAAAGTCTTCAGCTGATCCAAAATGCTGCAGCAAGAGTTCTGATGAAAATCAACAAGAGGGATCATATTTCTCCAATTTTAGCTTCCCTTCATTGGCTTCCTGTTAAATCAAGAATACAATTTAAAATTCTTCTTCTAACGTATAAAGCCCTTAATAATCAAGCTCCATCATATATCAGAGCTCTGATTACTCCGTATGTTCCTAACAGAGCACTTCACTCTCAGACTGCAGGTCTGCTGGTGGTTCCTAGAGTCTCTAAAAGTAGAATGGGAGGCAGATCCTTTAGCTATCAGGCTCCTCTCCTGTGGAACCAACTCCCAGTTTTGGTCCGTGAAGCAGACACCCTGTCTACTTTTAAGACTAATCTTAAAACCTTCCTTTTTGACAAAGCTTATAACTAGAGTGGCTCATGTTACCCTGAGCTACCTTTATAGTTTTGCTGCTATAGGCTTAGGCTACTGGAGGACATCAGGGCCTATTTTTCTCACTCTACTGATTTCTACTGTTCTCCAGTCTACTGTTCTCCAGATTTGCATTGCATTACATTGAAATGACTGTTGTCTTTTCAGCTTTTAACTTTTTGTTCTCTCTCTTTTTTCTTCATAGTAGGTACACCTGGTCTGACGTTCTGTTGACTGTGAAATCATCCAGGGAGGACAGATCACCGACTATTACCATCTAATGTAGAACAGATTACTAGATCAATGTGTGCTTCTGTGCTTTTTTGTCTCTCTTGTTGTGTCTCTGCTCTGTCTTCTGTAACCCCCAGTCGGTCGAGGCAGATGACCGTTCATACTGAGCCCGGTTCTGCCGGAGGTTTTTTTTTCCCGTTAATGGGTGGTTTTTCTTCCCACTGTCGCTTCATGCTTGCTCAGTATGAGGGATTGCAGCAAAGCCATGTACAATGCAGACGACTCTCCCTGTGGCTCTACGGTTCCCCAGGAGTGAATGCTGCTTGTCGGGACTTTGATGCAATCAACTGGTTTCCTTATATAGGACATTTTGACCAATCTGTATAATCTGACCCAATCTGTATAATATGATTGAACTTGATTTTGTAAAGTGCCTTGAGATGACATGTTTCATGATTTGGCGCTATATAAATAAAATTGAATTGAATTGAATAGAAATGAACCTTATTAAATAATTTATGAACTGCATACACTGCCTGAACCCTCAGCACATGAAAGGACAGTTATCAGAGGCAGAGTGAATGAGGTGAACACAGGAGTGAAACTGTGTGTGAATAAAATTCAGGGAATTGCTTTAGTGCAACTGTATAAAAAACTATATTGAAAAATATATTTTATTCAGCTTTTGTGTAAATCAAGGTGGGATACATTTGCAATGAGGGAACAGAGAGGCTTTCCTCTTTGCTCTGATTGCAGGTGAGCTTCATGATGAGGCAGCACCTGCTGTCAGGTATTTTGGTCCACTGCTCATTTGCAAAGTGCTTTAATTTGTTTTGGACAGTTTGGTTTATTTTCTTGATTACTCTTTTCGACCACAGTAAAAAAGCAATGTAAAAGCATTTTAATTTGGACTGTTTTCTTCTATTATAATTACTATATTTTTTCCGTTTTTAGTTATTTGAGTGAATGGAACGGTAAGAATAGTAGGTTAATAAGTAGGCTAACAAAGAACCATATGTGAATGGCGAGCATTCGCACCAATTTCGTACCTTCCACAAACTAACATTAGTGCTTTGCTATAAGCAGCAGGTCCTGTGACACGACAGGGAAACTAAAAAAAACTGCCAACGTTAACGTTCATTTATTGAGTTAGATCTCATAATGAAGCTAGCTAGTATAGTCAATAAAAACTAATGTTAGCTTGACTCAGCCAACGTTACCTTAAAGCCTCTTAAACTGGTCCCTGCAACATCTGCCAAAATACAAGCATCCAAATCGTTGAGTCTTAACTGTTACTATGGTTACTTCTCTCGGGTTAGCTCGTGACTCCCGCTCTGATCAGCAATGTCCAATCAGGTAGCAGCATTTGCACTTAAATTCCAAGGCTGCAGTCCTTGTAGCGCACGCGCTCTCAGCTCACAGAGTCGCGGTCCGTGTCGCTCTCATGTCATAATGAAACTCTTTGTGGGGTAACCGCCGTAAGGTGAGTGATTTTCTTGTCCTGAACACTGAAGGAAGCACTTTTATCTGCAACTTTCTCTCAGGAGACTCCGGCTCAACCACAGTCCATCAGGGAGAGGTCTTAGGCATTAAACTCCCACCTTTTCCAGACAGTTCCAAGTTAGTAAAATCCTAATTCATAATTTTGCCCTCAACAGAGTTTTTCCTTTTGTAGCAGCACCTGTGGGCAGGTAGATGACAGTAGTAACATCCAAGATCTCACACTCGCCACCTGGGGAATTTTACCCCTTTCTTGAGGCACACAGGTCTGTATACTAATGACACTTGAGACGTGGTTCCAAGTTAAAAACAACTTTATTAAAGGATGATTAAAACTACCATAATAAAATAAACATTCCTAATGGAAGGAAGAGAGGGGATGAAAATATTATAAAAATGCCCTAATCAACCTAATGATTTTAGGAAACAAGCTTCATATTTGGTCCAGGCTCACCAGTAGAGATATTTGTTAGCATATGCCATTCATACACAATTCAAACAGTTACTGTCATGGACGAGTGACCTTCAAGGAAGCATATAGCCATCTTGATTCATTCAATATTTCATAAGTATAATTACTTTCTCCTTTACACCACCAAACACAGAAAAGAAAAAGAAAAAAAAAATCCTTAAAAAATCCCAGACATGGTGAAGCAACCCAAATTTCAGGAGAGCACAGCACATTGCCACAAAACCAGTAGAACCACCTCCGATCCTCAGCAACTTATTGGAAATGAAAAAAAAATGTATGGTTACAAAGAACAAAAATAGGGGTAATGGATAGATTCAAATACAAAGCAAACAAATAACTGTCCAAAATAAATAAAAAATGAAACATCTGCCCAAATATCCAAATTACCTACAAAATCATCAACATAATTAGATGGGGTGCGAAGTAGACAACATAGAAAGTAAAATAAAGGTAATAGAATTTGTTCCACAGGAATTTGTCTTTGATCAAGCTCTAAAAAACAGTGAAAATACACCCAAAAGATCTTTAAAACACATTTAAAAAGATAATACAAAAAGTTAAGACCAGTCTATTTTGTGATATTTCAGTTTTTCAGGGCATAGGTGTTAAAGGCATACTATGCAACATTTTTCAGTTAATTAATGTGTTCCATACCGTTTTGGATGATTAAATGAGTCATTTCAGGTCGAACAAAGGTTTTCTCGGCCGCCCTGGTGGTCTGTAGGGGAAATACCGTACTTGCAGGAGCCCTCGGCCCGCACCCACGGGTTCAGAAGTCTCGTTCATCGCGAGAGTCGGTCTTGCTTTACGGCGAGAACTGCTACACGCCCCCAGTGAAAGGCATGCTCGTTGCTAGCGCAGTGGCGATATTTGTGCAGTTATCATGGCGGAACCAGCGAGAAAACAGCGAAAGCCCATGTCGGAGCAGGCAAGAAAGAGGAAAAAAGCTCTGGACAGAGAGAGGAGTCGTACACGGGTGCTTTTTCCAAATGGCGAGAGCCAAAAAGAAAGAGAAGGCTGCAAGGCTGACGCGGACCTCGCGTTTCTGCTGATGCGATTGTAAGTAACATTGGAATGGTTTCTCTCTCTCTCTGTGTGCATGTTCATACTTTCACTGTGTTAGTCATTGTTTGTACTGCCGTTTTTTCGACTTTTCGTTGCGTTCGCCTGTCTGCTAAGCTCAGCTAAGCTAAGCTGCTAAGCACAACCGCGCCTGGCTTGACGGAGAAACCAGAACAGCTGAGCATCTTTACGACAGTGCACTTTTACTTTCGCCCTCTGGGGGGAGCCTCGCTGGAACATCAACCCCGGTTGCATAGTATACCTTTAAGTATCGTTGGGATGTTCTGGTCCTTTAACTGTCGTGAATGTGGGAAGGTTTTGCTTAGTTTAAAGAGAATGCCAGAGCCATGGTTTTGGTATTTTTCAGGAAGATTTTCTAAAACAAACAAATTCTTCAGTTTTTTTTTTTAGAATCAATCTATTTTGTGGTATTATGATACAGTGTATGATTAACGGTATAGAGAGTTCAGGAAGGTTTTTTAAAGCTTCTCAATGTCAAGTGCAAGTGGGCCTTTCATGGAAAAGCCAATGAAAAATGAGACCTTTGACCCCTGGAGTCCAATAATCTGACTTCGGAACATTGGAATCACTTCCAGCTTCAGATCCCAGACAGATGTTTCTGCCTGAATCCCTTTGGAGGTCACCTGACCGGTGACCCTTTGTAGAAGATCTCTTACTTTATGGTTTTTCCATATTTGGCCATTTCCCCACAGAGAAGCAAACTGTTCCTCTGCACCTGTGATGCAACTTTGGATTGCTTTTATGTGCACAAGTCTCTTACAGTTGCTCTTTCTGCCCAACAGGAAATGGACAATTGGACGTTTGCCATTGTACACTTCCTTCATTTGGTCGTGGTAGGAAGTCTTCAGAAGTGAGATGTATCTCCCAAGCTGGACATCCACTCTCACTTTTGGCAACGGCCACAACAGCACAACCGCAATAAAGTGCAGTGATAAATTCTCGTCTTCTTTGTGTGTCTTGTCGAGAAGTTCAGAAAGGACTCTAATCACGTCTTGGGATGGCATAACATCTGATCCTGCTTTGATGCAGCCCAACACAACGTTGGCATAGATCATATTGATTTTTTCTGTTGTTGTTGGTCTGTGCTTAGGTTGGCAAATAAAATTATACTTCCCAGCAATTTCTTCTATCATTTCAACTGAGATTTCTCTAGTCAGACAATCCAGAATCCTAGAGTACGTATCAGCCTTTTCCTTCTCGAGGAATTGTCTCGCCTGGTGGAGTCCCAGGTTGAAATCCATCTTTTTCAAAAGATCTGCAGATTCTGTTTTGCAGAAAACCTTTGTGTACTTCTCGAAACACCCGGAAATTTCCTTTTGGGCTACTTGCTCACGAATGTTCTTTACTCCAATTATTGTACCAAGATTCACATGCATTTTGTCAAGGTAGTCAAAGTTCAACTTCATCCTTTTTTTGAGGTCATAAAGCAGCTTTTCAAACTGTTGAAGAATGTCATAATAGCCTCTGTTTTTCTTCTTATGGGGATCTTTTTCCTTAATGTTCTTTATTGCAACCTTTCCAGACAGAACCTCGCTCATTACGTCGTGTCGAACAGCCTCAAGGGAAAACACAGGAGTTTTTTCTAATAAGATTATGACGGAAACTCCAACCTGGATATCTCCAAGACATCCTGAAGTGTTGAAATGGCTGTTGTTGTTTTTTAAGTGAGATCGCTTAAGGCACTCCTTCTTAGCAAGGCTTTGTGTAAACTGAAATGCTTCCATCGCTGACTGGGCCATTTTGAGACAAATACCCAATTTCTCTGGGCTGATCAGCTCTCCATCCTTGTAATCTGACATTTCATTCTTTAGCTGATGCTTAATAACTTGTGCTGACGTGTCTGCAATATAAGAGCTGTCTTTGGAAAGCTCCATGGCTTTCTTTGCCCATTCCTTTGCAACAGGAAATTCCTTCTTCTTCAGGTAGTAATATCTGGCTAACAACTGAAAGATAACGGCATCATTTTTAAAAAATTTTGACGCATTTGCTAACACATTCTCTTCCTGTCCAGGTGTTTCTTTTGCAACTTGTTGAATGAGAGGAGAGAACTTTGAATCCCCCTCGAACGAATGAAATCTTTTCACTAAAATATTGTGAACATCATAAAGGAGATTATCTCTGCCCTGTGTATGCTCAAAAAGCTCGTCTGTGGTCAGCAGAAAGTCAGTAATTCTTGCTTTTGTCACATCGTGGGTATTTCTGAGTTCCTCTAAACATTGCCTTGCAATGACTGAGTATGTAATTTTCACCGCTCTGTACTTAACTTTATCTTCATCCCAGCAGAAGGAAACAAAACTGGAAAATTCCCCAAAGGCATCATCAATGTTGATGCCTCCGCAAACAGGGATTTGGTAACCCAGAACATCCAGACACAGAGACAGGGAGAGAGATGAGTCCTGGCTGTAAACCCTCAACAGAACCAAAACAGCAAAGAGTTGTGCATTCTTTTGCTCCATATTGAAGTTTTTCAGGGTCTTCTGGACCACCCCTTTAATATAATCTTCCCTGAAGTTCTTCTTCATGATCATGAAACCATAAAAGGTTTCAAAGTTCGGGTGTTTTTCTTCTATTTCTTTGTGTTTCATCTCAAACAGTTGCTTTTCCTTCTCAGAAAGCTCATTTCTAATGAACACAATGTTTGGAGCTGGTTCTGTCACCTGAGACGACTCTGGCCTCATACAATTCAGGAGGATGACCTTTGCAGACCGGATGCCTTTCTCTGTGCACTCCTTTTCAATGACCTGCTGTAAGTCATACACCTTCTCCATGTCATCAAAGTCATCTATCATCAGCAGGACAGGGATCCGTGGAGCTTGTTCATCATAGGAATATGTTAAAAGTTTGATCACTTGATCAGCCACATCAGCAAAGTCTGACTTATTCCTGAGGACAGCACAGCGATATTTCTCCCGAAGAAACCACAACACATGCATGGCCAAGGTGGTCCCACCACATCCTGGTACATGGAGGAGATTGAACAGCACACAAGCCTTTGTTAGGGAGCAAAGTTCTGGTATACCAGTGTTCACAATGTAGTCAAACATGTCTCGTTTGATGAACGGTGTTGATCCAGGCTGCTCTGAGAAATAGAAATTCCACCAAGAGACATTTCCACCTTTGTAGAAGTTCTCCTCTATGGCAACTCTGTCTTCATTTCCTCCCTCACACTGGTTCACACACAGGACCTCCAAGGTATTGATGCTGCGCTCCAGTTTTTTCTCAAGAGGCACCTTGGTTTCTCCTCCACAAGGTAGGAACCGGATGGCTCTGCGGTTTTTGGACCAAAGACTAAGGATGGTTCCATTGACTTCAGCAAAGCTGAGCTCATATATACATCTGCCAGAGATGTTGAGTCCACATCGAGCGTCAATGAGATCCCTCCATGAAGTAAATGCGTTTTCATTGTCACATATGCAGAGGATTTGTCCTATGTCTTTGAGCTCTTGCAAGAACATACTGAAAGTCTCGACAAGGGGGTCCATTCTCTCCCTCACTGTTGACAAAAGCAAGAAAATGACAAGGAACCTTTTGTTTGGAAGCACATCTTTCCGGCACAAGAAAGAGATCACGTCCCGTACAGAGGCGCCTTTGTCTATGAACCACTGGTTAATGTCTGAGGGTGTCTCATGCTCAATACCTCCATTGCAGAACACCCAGCTGGTGTTTTTAGGTAATTCTAATCTGACTGCAGTTTCACTGACACTTTCCATTATTTTATATTTTGCTGGTAAATGAGGACTAACTGTAGTTAGTTGGTCAAAGTATCTCAGTAATCCATGTTCAGCCGATTCAGGATCAAAGTCCAGAACAGCTGTTGGTTCGAGCTCAGTGAGGAATCTCAGGTTTTCAAGATGGCTTGGATGAGATTTGTTTGTCACAATCACATACCGCTCAAAGTGGGACTTATCCAACAACAAGGTTCCACCAGTTATTATGTGCGTTATACGTGTGCCTTGGGTTGTCTGTTTTATCCTGTCAGAGTGCTTCTCCTCTGCATCTTTGCGGAGCTTTGACAGTTCAGGCATTCCGGCAACAAACTTGTTGTACTCTACCATGGGTTTGGAAGACGTGCTTGGGGCAAGAAGGTCCCTGGTGCTACCACCATCTCTGATGTAGAAAAACTTTGACGGTTGTGATTCAGTCTCTTTGTTTTTCTTCTTGTCCTTCTTTGTGATGTAGGTATGGTAGAAGTTTTCCCCACAAATATCAGACTGAGGCTTAATGTCCACTTCAATCACAAATTTTTCTGATGATGTTGCATTTCTGTTAATGACCTCAACAAATCGAGGAGGTTTAATGCACTTTTCTGCAGCATCCTTGTGCTTGTGTTCAAAATTTTTATCAATGCCTTGCTTCAGCTTTCTTGTATACGCCTCTTTGTCATCAACAGCCACTCCCAGCACCTGACCATGCTCAAATTTTGGGGTGTCTCCTATGCCAAAATGTATGGTACCATTAGTGCGGCTATTCATGCAGGCAGCTGCAAACATGATGACCTCAGTGATGAACTTATCCAGTTTCACTTCATAAGGTGTGTCGTAAAAACCTTTAAATTCATGACAAGGTTCAATAAGGTTTAAGGGGCCTGATTCTGGGACATCAAGAATGCTGTTCTCTACATATCTAAAAGCATCATGGTATCTACCGAATGGGTACGGTTTGGTTGATTTTCCAGCTGGTTGGTTTGTGGAACATGTTGGTCTATCTCTTTTTAGGTTGATGAACTCATCTCTGGCGTGAATAATAAGTTTAGCTGGTCCAAGCTTAACACCTATTTCAGTTAGTTCTGACTTTTCTAAAAGCAAGAGACTAGACCCTTAAATGTCTTGTTCAAAGAGCAAATCGGCAGTAGAGGCGTCCACATCCTTCAGTGTGAGAGCCCATTGCTTTACTTGATCTTTACTCCAGTCCTTAATATCAGGGGGCAGATCCTCCTCCTGAAGCACAAATAAAAGGTCAACTTGGTCTTCCTGATCTCACATTCAAATCTCTGGATTCAAAAAAGAACTGCATATGAACAATGTATTTCTTTTAAAAACAGCAACTTTAATATTTCATACTCCTGTCTACATAGTTTAAAATAATCTTGAATATTTGCTTAGAGGTATTGTCCTCCAACAAGCTGATGACTTTCGGTTCTACTTACTTTCATTTCTATATTTTCTGCCATGTTCTTTCTTCTTCCCCTTGAAATATTGTAGCTGTAAAGAAAATTCAAAGTGAGCTCTTGATTACAGAGAACAAGAATGTCCACTAAATCATGAAATGACTTACCTTAAATTTTATTATCTGTGGCAGCCAGCTCACCCTTTCTCATATACCCAGGTCTTATGCTGTAAAAGACAATATAAGCATTATCTTTCAGTACAGAACACATCGGTGCCTGTAAACAACAACATACTTTGACAAAGTCAAGAAGAAAAGTCACCCCTTTTTCTATTATCTTACTTATTAAATTGTTCATAAATCTCTGCAAATACTTTTAAAATTTTTCCTTTGTGATAATTTCTTGGGAATAACTCCAGATTTTACCAATGTTACCTTTTGGTTTTGCATTGTGAAAAGGTTGATTTTTATCTGGCTGCTTTGGCTTTCGTGGAAGCCTGTCTCCACCACTTTCAGTCTATTGGGTGACTGGAGAACTAAATTTGTGCCTTTTCTAAGGCCTGTTTCCTGTTTGAAGGTTTAAGACCCTAAGATTGCTTTGTTTTGCAAACAAACTGAGAATATCTGTTCGTCTCCTGTATGGAAAAGTTATTTTCCCTGCAATGCGTGGTCACATCATATCGTACACCTTCATGTAGATTATGAAGGAACAAAGGGGAAAAAGGAGACCTTATTGGATGTGGATTGAGAGTAGACAAATTTGACCATAACAGCACAGAGGCTTAGATTACCTAGTGTAAGGTAAATTAAAATAATGTGCACCTAGGAATCTAAAACAGCCTGTACCTAATTAGTTGAACCCACAAATGCTAAACCTATGATCTTGTGTGATGAAACTGATTTGTAAAGCATTCATGTGGACTATTGTTAAGTGCTTAAGCACGCTGACCTCATACCATGATTATCACTGTTATGATACCTGGATTGTTTAATTTTATGAAAGCTTTATCTGGCAGACACTCTCCCCTCTTGCCTCCTGCGTACTGGATTAAACTCACTTAGCAGTACGCAGTACCGGACCGTACCTGCTTACTTCCACCACTGGTTTAGACCAAAATTATTTATACCTCTGATCGCTCTTCCTGCTGCTCTGGTAACTTGCACTGAGCAGGAATTACTGAAGGTGGGTTCTGACTGAGCTCTGAACGGACAGTGCTAAGAACGGATCGTCTGCAGCCCAGATGGGCTTTGTTAGTTTTATATGTGAGAAATGCCATGTGTGGTATGTGAAGTCAGGGAAATGCATGCGTCACATGGTCATTGCGTGAGAGTTAAGAGACCTGAATATTATATTATCACTTAAAATATTTAAATACATTGAAAAATTTACTGTTATATATGAAAGCTGTATGTTTAAGGTTTGCAACAAAAACAACTGTGAAAATTCATTAAGTATTGGACATGTTTTGCTTGAATAAAAGCGCTGCTCCTTCTAAACACACTGAGCAGAGCTTGTGACTACTTCAAGATGGCGGTCCCAGCTCTTGTCTGCAACGATAGCGGTCGATCTTTATAATGTCTATGTTGTTCCCTTCCAGCTGATGACGACTGACTTTCTTCTTCTGACTACTTCCTCGCAATAGCGAGGCACTATTGGTCAGCTGATAGTCGACTATCAGCTGACTCCTCCCTGCTTTCTGTGTTGTCATTTATGCTCCAGAGTTCACCTTTTACTTTACAAAAGAACACAAGAAGAAGCTCAAAAAAAGAATCTTGTTTAGTGAGATTTATGACCATAAATTGCAGCAACTGTTAATTTAATTGGTATAATAAAAAATGGTTTTGTCAATGCTATCTTTCCATTCAGTGTTTTTAAACCATACATGTCACAGGCACTTTGAGGACCACACTTCACCAGTGCTTTCAGTAAGGTAGTCATAAATGGCTTACTGGTTGAGATAGAAAACGCTGGTGATCCAGTGGGCCAGGTTACTCCGTGCCCCCTGGATCACCAGTTTATTCTACAACTAGTTTTTTTGTGTCATTAGGTAACTTTACATCAGAGACGACAAAAGTCACATGTGGGGTTCCCCAAGGTTCCATCCTGGGTCCCTCCTGTTCTATATCTACATGCTCCTCTAGCTCAGATCATAAAAACAACAACATCAGTTACCATAACTATACAGACGACACACAGCTCTACATCACCATGTCACCAGGTGACTATGAACCAGTTCAAGAAATGCCTAGAAGAAATCAATGCATGGATGTGGCAACATTTTCTTCAATTGAATAAAAACAAAACTGAAGTAATAATTTCTGGACCAATAGAGGAGAGATCAAGAGTTAGCTCACAGCTTCAGCTGCTTCAGCTAGGAACCACTGATCAGGCCTGAAACCTGGGAGTAGTGATGGACTCAGACCTGAACCTCCATCTAAAGACAAAGTGGACCTTCTAGAACCTGGAGAACATTTCCAGGATTAAAGGACTGATGTCTCAGCAGGATCTGGAGAAACTAATCTAAACCTAAACCACTAAACCTAAAAAGTGGATCAGACAGCTGCAGCTGATCCAGAACGCTGCTGCCTGCGTCCTCACTAAGACTAAGAACGTAGAGAACATGTACCCGGTTCTGAAGTCCTCACTAAGACTAAGAACGTAGAGAATATGTACCCGGTTCTGAAGTCCTCACTAAGACTAAGAACGTAGAGAACATGGACCCGGTTCTGAAGTCCTCACTAAGACTAAGAACGTAGAGAACATGGACCCTGTTCTGAAGTCCTCACTAAGACTAAGAACGTAGAGAACATGGACCCGGTTCTGAAGTCCTCACTAAGACTAAGAACATAGAGAACATGGACCCGGTTCTGAAGTCCTTCCACTAAGACTAAGAACGTAGAGAACATGGACCCGGTTCTGAAGTCCTTCCACTAAGACTAAGAACGTAGAGAACATGGACCCGGTTCTGAAGTCCTTCCACAAAGACTAAGAACGTAGAGAACATGGACCCGGTTCTGAAGTCCTTCCACAAAGACTAAGAACGTAGAGAACATGGACCCGGTTCTGAAGTCCTTCCACTAAGAATAAGAACGTAGAGAACATGGACCCAGTTCTGAAGTCCTCACTAAGACTAAGAACGTAGAGAACATGGACCCGGTTCTGAAGTCCTCACTAAGACTAAGAACGTAGAGAACATGGACCCGGTTCTGAAGTCCTCACTAAGACTAAGAATGTAGAGAACATGGACCCGGTTCTGAAGTCCTCACTAAGACTAAGAACGTAGAGAACATGGACCCGGTTCTGAAGTCCTTCCACTAAGACTAAGAACGTAGAGAACATGGACCCGGTTCTGAAGTCCTCACTAAGACTAAGAACGTAGAGAACATGGACCCGGTTCTGAAGTCCTTCCACTAAGACTAAGAACGTAGCGAACATGGACCCGGTTCTGAAGTCCTTCCACAAAGACTAAGAACGTAGAGAACATGGACCCGGTTCTGAAGTCCTTCCACTAAGACTAAGAACGTAGAGAACATGGACCCGGTTCTGAAGTCCTCACTAAGACTAAGAACGTAGAGAACATGGACACGGTTCTGAAGTCCTTCCACTAAGATTAAGAACGTAGAGAACGTGGACCCGGTTCTGAAGTCCTCACTAAGACTAAGAACGTAGAGAACATGGACCCGGTTCTGAAGTCCTTCCACTAAGACTAAGAACGTAGAGAACATGGACCCGGTTCTGAAGTCCTCACTAAGACTAAGAACGTAGAGAACATGGACCCGGTTCTGAAGTCCTTCCACTAAGACTAAGAACGTAGAGAACATGGACCCGGTTCTGAAGTCCTTCCACTAAGACTAAGAACGTAGAGAACATGGACCCGGTTCTGAAGTCCTCACTAAGACTAAGAACGTAGAGAACATGGACACGGTTCTGAAGTCCTTCCACTAAGATTAAGAACGTAGAGAACGTGGACCCGGTTCTGAAGTCCTCACTAAGACTAAGAACGTAGAGAACATGGACCCGGTTCTGAAGTCCTTCCACTAAGACTAAGAACGTAGAGAACATGGATCCGGTTCTGAAGTCCTCACTAAGACTAAGAACGTAGAGAACATGGATCCGGTTCTGAAGTCCTCACTAAGACTAAGAACGTAGAGAACATGGACCCGGTTCTGAAGTCCTTCCACTAAGACTAAGAACGTAGAGAACATGGACCTGGTTCTGAAGTCCTCACTAAGACTAAGAACGTAGAGAACATGGACCCGGTTCTGAAGTCCTCACTAAGACTAAGAACGTAGAGAACATGGACCCGGTTCTGAAGTCCTTCCACTAAGACTAAGAACGTAGAGAACATGGACCCGGTTCTGAAGTCCTTCCACTAAGACTAAGAACGTAGAGAACATGTACCCGGTTCTGAAGTCCTCACTAAGACTAAGAACGTAGAGAACATGGACCCTGTTCTGAAGTCCTCACTAAGACTAAGAACGTAGAGAACATGGACCCGGTTCTGAAGTCCTCACTAAGACTAAGAACATAGAGAACATGGACCCGGTTCTGAAGTCCTTCCACTAAGACCAAGAACGTAGAGAACATGGACCCGGTTCTGAAGTCCTTCCACTAAGACTAAGAACGTAGAGAACATGGACCCGGTTCTGAAGTCCTTCCACAAAGACTAAGAACGTAGAGAACATGGACCCGGTTCTGAAGTCCTTCCACAAAGACTAAGAACGTAGAGAACATGGACCCGGTTCTGAAGTCCTTCCACTAAGAATAAGAACATAGAGAACATGGACCCAGTTCTGAAGTCCTCACTAAGACTAAGAACGTAGAGAACATGGACCCGGTTCTGAAGTCCTCACTAAGACTAAGAACGTAGAGAACATGGACCCGGTTCTGAAGTCCTTCCACTAAGAATAAGAACATAGAGAACATGGACCCAGTTCTGAAGTCCTCACTAAGACTAAGAACGTAGAGAACATGGACCCGGTTCTGAAGTCCTCACTAAGACTAAGAACGTAGAGAACATGGACCCGGTTCTGAAGTCCTCACTAAGACTAAGAACGTAGAGAACATGGACCCGGTTCTGAAGTCCTTCCACTAAGACTAAGAACGTAGAGAACATGGACCCGGTTCTGAAGTCCTCACTAAGACTAAGAACGTAGAGAACATGGACCCGGTTCTGAAGTCCTTCCACTAAGACTAAGAACGTAGCGAACATGGACCCGGTTCTGAAGTCCTTCCACAAAGACTAAGAACGTAGAGAACATGGACCCGGTTCTGAAGTCCTTCCACTAAGACTAAGAACGTAGAGAACATGGACCCGGTTCTGAAGTCCTCACTAAGACTAAGAACGTAGAGAACATGGACACGGTTCTGAAGTCCTTCCACTAAGATTAAGAACGTAGAGAACGTGGACCCGGTTCTGAAGTCCTCACTAAGACTAAGAACGTAGAGAACATGGACCCGGTTCTGAAGTCCTTCCACTAAGACTAAGAACGTAGAGAACATGGACCCGGTTCTGAAGTCCTCACTAAGACTAAGAACGTAGAGAACATGGACCCGGTTCTGAAGTCCTTCCACTAAGACTAAGAACGTAGAGAACATGGACCCGGTTCTGAAGTCCTCACTAAGACTAAGAACGTAGAGAACATGGACACGGTTCTGAAGTCCTTCCACTAAGATTAAGAACGTAGAGAACGTGGACCCGGTTCTGAAGTCCTCACTAAGACTAAGAACGTAGAGAACATGGACCCGGTTCTGAAGTCCTTCCACTAAGACTAAGAACGTAGAGAACATGGATCCGGTTCTGAAGTCCTCACTAAGACTAAGAACGTAGAGAACATGGATCTGGTTCTGAAGTCCTCACTAAGACTAAGAACGTAGAGAACATGGACCCGGTTCTGAAGTCCTTCCACTAAGACTAAGAACGTAGAGAACATGGACCTGGTTCTGAAGTCCTCACTAAGACTAAGAACGTAGAGAACATGGACCCGGTTCTGAAGTCCTCACTAAGACTAAGAACGTAGAGAACATGGACCCGGTTCTGAAGTCCTTCCACTAAGACTAAGAACGTAGAGAACATGGACCCGGTTCTGAAGTCCTTCCACTAAGACTAAGAACGTAGAGAACATGGACCTGGTTCTGAAGTCCTCACTAAGACTAAGAACGTAGAGAACATGGACCCGGTTCTGAAGTCCTCACTAAGACTAAGAACGTAGAGAACATGGACCCGGTTCTGAAGTCCTCACTAAGACTAAGAACGTAGAGAACATGGACCCGGTTCTGAAGTCCTCACTAAGACTAAGAACGTAGAGAACATGGACCCGGTTCTGAAGTCCTTCCACTGGCTCCCTGGATCTCAGAGAATAGACTTTAAAATCCTTCTGTTAGTCTATAAATCCCTGAATTAGCACCTAAATACATCACAGACTTGTTATCAGGGCATCAACCCTCCAGACCACTCAGGTCTTCTGGCTCCAGCCTGCTCTGCAGAACCAGAACCAGAACCAGACATGGAGAAGCAGCATTTAGTTCCTATGCTCCACTGATCTGGAACAAACTCCCAGAAAACTGGAAAAGTGCTGTGTTGTGGAAAATTTTACTGACGTGTTTCCATGTGTTCCAAGGACACAGAGAGGAGTTGAGTTAGATAGGAACTGGATCGTACCAGTGGCTGTACTCCTCTGAAGATTACTCCCACTTTCTTTGTTAACCCAGAATGTACAAAAGTTTAGTGTGTTCTTTTTCTCTTTGTCTCTGTTTCCTGACTGCGTTGGGGAACAGAGACATTCAAACGCTCATGCCTTTGAATTAAATAACTTACAAAGGATGCATCATTTGTTTTCATGAGTTGTGTGCTCACTTAATTGATACTTATTAATATCCACTACAGCTCAAAGCCTGAGTTACTTTAAATTAAGACTAAAAACACATTTGTTTAGGATTACCTTTGACTGTTCTTGTCAAACTGTTTTACTGAAACATCATTAGTTCAACTTTGTGGTCCAGCTGTTTTTAATATTTGCTTTTAGTTTCTATTTTCCCATGTTTTATTTTGTTTATACATTTTATTCCAACTTGCTTTTATTCAGTTTTATTTTCCTATATTTTAATCACGTAAAGCACTTTGCATTGTCTTTGTACTGAAATGTGCTATAGAAATGAATTTGCCTTGCCTTACAGCTCAGGGGTCCTCAGGTAGTGACACAGTGTACCGTAATGCTCTGAATATCTCAGCGGAGCGGCTTTGCTGCTTACCAAAGTCATACTTACTAATTTTAACAGATTTTTGAGCGCATTGTACCACATAAAATCAGTCAGTAAGCACAACGGTAATCATATAAGACGCACTGACTTTTTAAGGTGTACCATCAACTTTTGAGAAAATTTAGGTATTTTAAGTGAGCCTTATAGTCCAAAAAATTATATAATATGGTGGCGAAAACCCTGCTAAGCAAAATCAAGATTAAAGAAACTAAGGAACTATGTACACACAAGAGAAGTAAAAATTATTGAAAACCATCATAATAAGAATGATTCAATGAGTTCAGAGTTCACTGAAGTTCTAAGTTAGAGAACCAAAGTTTAAATAAGCTTAACTAATTTAGAACAGCATTTGCTATTGTAACCCAGGGTATAAACTGCCTTTAATCCCGCCTTGCTGCTCCATTGGTTAGAATTACAATTAGTCACATGGTGCATTCAGCCAATCAGTGCATCTGGAGTGATTATTCAGGCCAGCTCCAGCTTTCCCAATCAGGTGTGAGGGGGAGAGCTGGAGACAAAGGAGCTACAGGTTTGTGCTTTCAAACAATTAGTTCACCTCTTTGTTTATTATGCACTTTAAAAAACTCACAATATAAAAAATCATACAGATCTGCATACCCAGTGAGCTTGAAGCCAAGAAGTTGTCATTCGCTGAACTATATATGTAATTGGTGAGTAGTGAACACAATGTTTTGTTTGTTTAGCATGTTGGTGGTGGTAGCCAATGCTAATGGCGTACCGCGCACGTGACGTCACCATCTCATGAGCAACGCCCCTTGCCGCTAAGGTAGGACAAACAGTGTGAGAGCGCACGTAGCAACCAGCCATTACACATGCAACAGATACGATATGACCGACTTTTCAGCTGTTAAACTATCACAAGAGGATGTCCAGACGCCCGGTTTACTGGTAGAACTGTGGAACAACACACCAACGTTCAGCTCAGACGATGGCTTGAATGTCGAGGGCTTAGAAAGACTGGAAAACGGGCCGAGTTGATAGAACGGTAAGTCGATGTTTTTCTCCTGCTCGGCGTTCATGGCGTCATCGGCCGTTTTTTTTCTGTTTGTAGTCACCGTCCAGGAATCGGTATAAATTGTCCGGCCCGCCGAACAATTTAGTCCGGTCCGGTGGCCAAATGCATTATCATTATCCAACGGCTGTATCTCCTCGCTGCATCGACCGGTCTGCACCAGATTTGTTGTGAGTCATGGGGGAGGGCTGCCGAACGCGTTCGTGTGAATCGCCCGGTGTATGGGCGGGGAAAATGCGTGACAGCAACTGCGGTGGGGGGCGGCCGGCGGGTGCAAACCCCGCCGGCCAGCTGGCCGGCCGGCACCGCAGCGGTACGCGAACCCCGCCGGCCGGCCGGTGTTCTGTCAGGTCAGCATACCCCGTCAGACCAGCTTACCCATAGTCAAGACTGCACAAAGTTGCGAACACTTGGAGAAGCCGTCAGATCGCAATACCACTCAAAAAAACCCAAAAAGTAAGTAATTAAATTATTTTTTTGTACATAACAAAAGGGATACACGCCTGTTGAGGTAGTTTACAGTGTATTTTTCGTACAAAACTAAAGGAATACTTGCGCGTTGAGGTAGTTTAAAGTGTATTTAGAGAAGGGTCTAGCTGCACCTGCAGCCATCGACAAAACGCGTCCCGTACAATCCCCCCCCTCAGCCAACCGTTGATGATTTTGAATTGGACATTACGTCATCTTGGATACAGATTAATTGAAGTGAATCAAACGTGAGCAAGACGTCTACTACTAGCAAGGTTGTATTTGGCACATAAAAAAAGTAATGATAATCTTGTTCAATGTTGGGATTAAAGGAACAGTTCAATCCATGATCAAATTGCTGTACAATTTTGCCACGTATTTTATTTGCTTATATCATGTAATTTTCCAGGGGGGGCATTTATAGCAAACATGGAGAGCAAGTGGGAAGAAATCTTCAACCATCTGTCTGAAGGTTCCTATCCTCCGGAATCTACCAAAGGTCAAAGGGAAACGCTGAGGAAATTTGCCTCTAAATTCAGCATCCATGGTAAGGCTTTGATATTTTTAACAGACACATTTTCTGTGATAATGATATAACGCGTGATTTTTTTCTGTGAAGCTGGAAACCTCTTCTTTGGAGCCTTACCTTGCAGGCAGGCAATAAAGACCAAAGAGGAGGCTTGGAACCTTTTCAGGCAGTTCCACTCTTCACCCATGGGAGGACACACTGGAATTGTGAAAACCCGGACTTGCATGTTTTCCCGATTTTTTTTTTTTGGCCTGGTATGACTTCAGAAAATACAGAAATGGGTATGTTGCCAAATTCTTAGCAATAAGCTTAAGCTCCAAAGTCCCATAAAACTGAAAAACAGCAACATTTTCAAGCTGTCTGAATGTGACCAGTGCCAGAGAGTCGGACCTCCTCTGAAGGTAGTCCAGACACTGGAATGCATAAAGGTAACCATCCACTGCAATGCCTGTAGTTTGATTCTTCTATGCTGTTGTTGCTCATTTTGATTCTCATCAACAGGTGTCAGGTGTGTGGGAGCTGGTCGGAATAGATCTGACAGGTCCTCTCCCCCTGACATCTTCTGGCTTCCAGTATATACTGACAGCCACTGACTACTATTCAAAGTGGGTGGAGGCTTTCCCTCTAAGGAAAAAGTCTGCAGAGGAAGTCAGCAGGAATCTTTGCACTATTTTTTATCGGCATGGCTGTCCAAAGCGAATCCTCACAGACCAGGGGCGAGAGTTTGTGAATCAAGTAAGCTACATTTAATATGAATTATATTCGCCTTTGCTATTTGCTATCAGCATTGAGCCCCTGGCAGAAAGAATACGGACAGACCCTGGAATTTATGGAGTAACAGCAGGTGGAGTCGCTCATAAAATATCATTATATGCGGATGACATTATTTTGTATATTTCTGATCCTCTGAGCTCAATCCCTAGACTTATGACTAGTTTAAAGGATTTTGGAGAAATCTCAGGCTATAAAGTTAATGAAACCAAGTCAGAAGCTATGATGTTAGTGGGAAAATGGCCTACAGATTTAGATAAAGAGGTTACTTTTAATTGGTCCAAGAGGGGATTCAAATATTTAGGTGTGATGATCACACCACAAACTTCACAACTATTTAATGAAAATTTTAGTAGATTAATCGCACAAATAAAATCAGACCTGTCTAGATGGGAGATTCTCCCTCTGTCCTTTTTGGGCAGAATAGAAACAGTGAGAATGAATGTACTCCCACGACTAATGTATCTATTTCAGGCACTTCCTATTTGGATACCTGCCTCCACTTTTAAAACTTTAGATAAAATTATTAATAACTTTATTTGGCAAAGGAGGAAACCAAGAATCAGACTGAAATTATTGTTAAGCCCAAGAAGAAAAGGTGGCCTTGGTCTGCCTAATTTGAAACTGTACTACTGGGCAGCACAGCTTCGCGTTGTGGTTGAGTGGCTTGTACAGGATGAGGAGACGACCTGGATCTGTCTGGAGAACAATGCTTGCCCACTGGTACCTCTTGAAGCGATGCCATTTATGGAGGGAAAAAACTGGAAGGATTTAAAAACTGAAAACGAGTGGATTAATTGTACATACAGAGTCTGGTCTCTAGTGAGGAAGAAAATAGGAGCACCTTTAACTATATCACGCATGATAAAAATAACCAAGATTACCGACTTTTTCCCAAACAAACTAGATACTGGTTATCAGAGATGGGCTCAGAAAGGATTAATAAGAATTAATCAGTTATTCAGTGGAGAAAATATTAAGTCATTTAAGCAATTACAAGATAAATATGGATTATGTTCAAAATATTTCTATAAGTACTTACAATTAAGGGATTATCTTTTGTCACACAAAGAATGGCCTACCTTGAAACAAAACATATCACCTTTAGAAACATTTTTAATAAAATGTGTGGAGGAAAATAATAAGAGGAAGATCACATCTAATCTATACAAACATTTACAGATGCATTTCTCTGACAGTTCTATAGATATAAAGCAAAAGTGGGAACTAGAAATGAACATTATTATTGAAGATGAGGAGTGGGAGGAGATTTGTGAAAAAGGTTTTAAGATCACCCACAGTCCAAATTGGAAGGAATTTGATTGGAAATTAAGAATGAGATTTTTCAGAACACCTTTTAGTATCTCAAAATACAACAGAAATGCTACGAATGTGTGTTGGAGGAATTGTAATCAGATTGGGGATCACACTCACATCTTTTGGGACTGCCCAATACTGATTCCATTCTGGCAGGGGGTTCAGACAGAAATTAAAAAAATACTCAAGTTCACGTTACCACTGAACCCACTGCATTATATACTGGGTTTGACCCCAGGAGACTATATTGGGAAAAAGGAAGTCCAGTTACTACAGATTCTGCTACTAGTAGCAAGAATGATGATAAATGATAACTTTGTCTTGGCTCAAGCTTTTGCCTCCCACTCTTCAACAATGGCAAGAAAGACTGAAGAATGTGTACATAATGGAAAAGATAACAGCAAAACTTCACTTAAAAATTGACATTTTTCTGAGTGTTTGGACCCCAGCTATCTCCCACTTTGGATGGCCACTCTGATAAAGATGCTAGGTGTTATAAAAAGCTGCTAGTCCCCTTGATATGTCTCTCTCTTTTAATGAAAGACACTGGATATGTACATTTCTCTTTCATGTGAGCCCATGAGAACCTCTCAAAGAAATGTCAATTGCCAAAATGGACTTAAATATTTGCTGAGACCCCCCCCCCTTTTTTTTGTGTTTGTTTGTTTTTTGTTTTTCTTTATGTAAGTGCATGCATAAATATACATATGTATGTGTGTTGAATTCATAATAATCTTAAATAAAGAATGTTCAAAAAAATAATATGAATTATAGTTAGTTCAAGTTTCAATGTATAACAAAGGTACCCATAATGTTCTATCCTTCTTTTAGATCAACGACAGACTCTGTGAACTCCTGTTAATTGAGAGGAGTGTCACTGCTGCATATCATCCTCAAACAAACGGATTGGATGAAAAAACCAATGACAACATTAAACGGTAAGAAAGTAATTACAAAACTGATTCGGAATACTAAGTGTGTATGTGTGTGTGTATATATATATATATATATATATATATATATGTATGTGTATATATATATATATATATATATATATATATATGTATATGTATGTATGTATGTATGTATATATGTGTGTGTGTGTGTGTATCCTTTCACAAATCTTTTCAATAGTATTGAACAGAGGCTGTAACAATTCAACTGCAAGGAAACGTGAAACTGTTCTTTCTAGGGCCCTAAGAAAACTCACAAATGAAAGGCAGGATGACTGGGATCAGTATTTAGATGCCACTTTGTTTTCACTGAGGTCCAAAGTGCACACGACCACAAAGTACTCGCCCTTCTTCCTAATGTATGGAAGAGAGGCTCGTTTCCCCTCCGAAGTTCCTGTTGAAATGCCGGTAGGGTTCTGCCTGTCCTAAGTTTGGAGTAATATTTTGTGGATGTTCCTGTGTGTTAATGTAAATTTGCAAATTTTTTGGCTACCAAGTTTTAATAATTCCAAACATTTGTAAGCAATGGTTTTAATGTAAGTGTGTCTTTGCTTTTACAATATAGCTGTCTGCAGTTGTCCTTCCAACAGAGTACAGCCAGTTTGTGAGAGAGAGAGAGGAATTAGAGGGGGACATAAACAAAAAAGTACAAAAAAACGTGGACGTGGTTCAAAAAAAGATGAAGGAATCTTTTTCTAAAAGGGCAAGCAGAAAATACAAAAACTTTGAATTCAAGGAAGGGGATGAGGTTCTCTTGTACAATGCCCGAAAGAGAACGAGGAAAGGAGCCAGGATGGAGCCTGACTACTCTGGACCTTATGTCATCCAGGAACTTGTAGGGGAGAAAGCTGTGCTGATTACATCAAAAGGAAACATCCTAAAAACAAAACATAGTGTCAGTCACTTAAAGCCCTACAAAAGAGGCAGTGAGGCAGATAATACAGATCGTTCTGCTGCAGAAGTACTGACAGAGACTGAAGACCAGGATACTTCTGGGGTTTTCCAGTCCCCCCCTCCCAAGTTGTCTCGGTTGTCTCCCTCACCCCCTCCCAAGTTGTCTCCCTCACCCCCTCCCAGGATGTCTCCCTCACCCCCTAGGGTATCAAAGAGTAGTGTTCAGCAACAAGGTTGAGTAGAATTGATAGACAAACTTACTGTTCTGGCCGGTTGGTCAATTATTTGCATGTTGGATGCATGTTCCTGGTCTTGTCTGCATGTGTTCTCATTTTTCTTCAGAAATGGAGTTGGTTTTTTTTCACATGTATAAGGTATTATTATTAACATGTATAAGGATTAACAATGTTTGTTTTTGTTATAGTACTCAAACTTTGGTCCTTAAAAGACTCTGGGCAAATGGAGGCACTGGTTGGGCCATACAAGTTGTATGACACATCGTTTCGAACACTCTGTGGACATGGCTGGCTGTCAGATGAAGTAAGACCACTTGCTCTTTGAAGTTTGTATTTCTCCAGTGCAGTCAGTCTAGAAAGCCATTTGCATGTTTTTGTTTTTGTTTGTTTTAACAGGTCATAGATGCATATTTGTATCTTCTCCTTGAGAAGAGCCAGGTATAAAGATTCTCTTTAGGAAATCTTTTATCCATTTCTCTTGTAAAGATTATATTATTTTTTATTTCAGATACCTGTAGAGAGAATGGATGCCGTTGTGGCATCATCAATCTTTCACCGTGGGCAGTATCGGGCTCTTCTTAAGGTAATTATTTGCTATGATATCTTACACCATATGAACAAGAGCTAAGCTTAAGGGTGTTTTCTGTCATTTCAAAAGATGGCGCTACCAGAGGCCTCCATTTGCATGTGCCCTGTAAATGTGGGAGGTCACTGGCTCTTAGTGGTATGTTAACTTTATTTCTAATACTACATGAATCCAATTTGTTTTATTATATTTATTATGTGTATCTCGGATGTCTCCATCTCCCCCTCACACACACCTAAATAAATCCCTTTAAATCCTTCATCTCACACTTGCTTTTAGGTCCAGCCTCGCCAAATCCGTAACAGTATGTACTTATGGTTTCCAATAGGTCGTCAGGTCGGACCACAGAAACATTATCGTGATAGACCCCATAGGCTGGGAGAAAACTTCTGAAAGAAGGCTTCTCCGTAACTGGAGGTGACGTGAATCAATTCATAATCAATCTGTTCTTAAGCACGTTAATGTTGTTTACAATGCCCCTAAAGTAAGTATTTCTGCAACTGCACAGAAACTTTCTGAGAGCAAAAAAGGCCAGCCAGATGAAATTGTCATGATTTGGGTTTTTATTATTTGCGTATGTTCTGTTTTGGTTTAGTGATTCTTTTATGTAATCAATTCTGTCTTAGGTTTAGGTTCTGTACTAGTTTTGGTTAATGGAATAGTTTGGGTTTTAATGTGGTTTGATTTTGTACTTTGTTTCCTGTTATCAGTTCTTCTGGCCTGCTCTGTTCACTTCTGTCACCAGCCCTTATTCAGTTCACCTGCCAGCATTCTTTTGTCTTCCTCTCACTCCCCTTCACCAGTTACCATCCAATCAGCTTCAGTTTAGTTGCAGCCATTTTGTCTCCCCTGATCAGCTCCACCCATTCTTGTAATTAGTTTCACTCTGTTCACCTGCTCACTTCCCTACTTATATCTGCCTCTGTCTCCTGCACTCTGCCAGATCATTGTTCTTTTCAAGCCACTTGGTGAGTCTTATCCAGCGTTGTATTTATGATAGCACTGTTGATACCGACCCTATTGCCTTTTTGATTTCTGAGCCACCCTGTATCCTGATCCTGTTTTTCCTGCCCTGTTCCGACTGCCTGCCTGTTATTGACTGACCTGATTCTGTTTCTGGAGAACCTGAGCTTGCCTTATCCCTGTCTGTATTTCTGCCGGTTTTGGACTGCCATTTTTGTGTATCGACCTTGGACTGTTTTTTGACCACTGAGCCTGCTTATCCCTGTCTGGCTTATTTATGAGCTTTATTAAAGCCTTTTTGTTTGCACTTTTCGTGTCTGGCTGAATACTGGGTCCTCCTGTCTCCGATTCGTGACAGAAATGGAGTGTGAGCAGTCTGCCACATTTAAATCAGCAGGATTCCAGCAGTTGCGGAGTCTTGATTTTGAAGGTACAAGGAACACAGACACTAATTTTTCTAAACCAGTCAATTGGTAACCTTTAAATGCTGTTTTTTGTAGTTTGCAGAACAATTTTTAAAGGAGAAGAGTTTGCAGTCAGTAGGCACTGGACAAGATGAAATGTCGGAGGCCAGACTAGCCATTGCAGCCACCCTGTTGCCACACAAAGGTGAAAAATATCAATTGCCAATACACCCATTTTCAAGGTATTAAACTGTAAATCATTAACTAGCGGACATAAAACTAAGAGATTTGGAAATGTATTGCATACGGCAGTTCTACATTTTTTTATTTTAGTTTTACTATTAGAAAAAAATCTAAATTTGAAATAGCAACATAGATAGTAAATGCTTAATTTACTTTATTTTCCAGACAAGGTGGAAGACTACTGCGTCTCCTGCAACATGCTGGACCATGATGGGAACCAGAAAGTCACTTATATGGTAAAAATCGTGCTGTAGAATTTAATAGTTTCGATCCAGTACACTTCTAACTCATTTTACTTTCTATTTTTTTCTACCTTGCAGATACAGTGTGACTTCTGTCCAAGGTGGACACACAATGAATGTGCCTCCCACTTTTCTGAGATATTTAAATGTGTAAAGTGTCAGCTAAATTAATTTTATATAGTTATACAGTAGAGTTGGTTTTGTACTGTGAGTTATCTCTAATAAACCAGATAAGTTCCATTGGCATTTGGGTATTTATTTTAAACCATTTGACAATAAACTTTGGTTGCACAGATGCATCACTTTTCAGATCAGCATAAGCTTAACCGTTGTATGACAGTCTGACAGGGTAGCTGCTAAGTCAGGGTGTCAAGTAACTACAACTGTTTGTTTATCATATCACGCATAAATAATCTAGTAAACTTTGTCTAATTTCTGCTAAAGGTAGCGCATGCGTATTAATCCAGGGTTGATCCAGGATTTTTCAAAGGGGGGGTGCGCACATAAGGGTCATGTCAAGACAATGTGAGGCTAAATGACCAAAGAATGCCATCTTTACTCTTCCACACTACCCTAATTATTCATCTAAGGGTTTTTTAAGTTGATAATCACTTTAATGGATGAAAATAAGTGGAATTAGCAAGATTACATTATTGTAATTGAAAAAGGATTTTTAAGCCAAAATCTCTTGATTGCACAAGGTTAAAAAGTAGTTTGAAGAAAAAAATGATCCTTATCAACAATTAATCATTATTTTTCAAAAACTGTGCAACAAAAATAGAATTTTCATAACTTTCCCGTTACTTGAAAAAGTTTCCCTAAAATTGCATTACTTTACAACTTTACACAACTTGTGAGAACCCCATGTTTTCTCATTATCAACGTTTCCTAGCGATCATAATACCTTTTTTCTGTGGGGAGAATATTTTTTATTTATTTTTTTATTAAAGATTTGAACAAATGTACAATATCACATGGCATGTACAAATATAAAGAAATGAGGTCTTACAATCTTAAGGCACACATATTAGAAGATAACAATAAATCAGAAATGACAAAAGCAAACAGAAAAGACAAATAACAAACAAACAAATAAAATAAAAAAACAACAATGAGGTATTAGTTCTCAAAAAAATTTAGATCAATTTAGGCGTTTTAAGGTTCTGAAGTGGTTTTCCAGTGTGGGGAGAATATAATTAAGGTTGATCCATACTCCAAGCTGGAAGGTGGCGGTAATGCATCAAAAAGTTTTGCCAACCACCATAACAAAAGAGAAGAACAAGAAGAAGAATCTGGGCCGTTTCTCAATATGCGTTCTTGAGCGTTCTCGTGTGCTCGTGACACGTCATCAGCCTCAGCCCGAGCACTGTTCCAATACCGAGAACGGCAAATCGAGAACGCGCCGAATTCCCCGGATGTTGTTCTCGCCCCGCCCTCTTTATCGAGCATGCATCAGAGCAGACTTGTGCGTTCTTCAGACTGACCGCTTGCCCAGAATGCACCGCGGCAAGATAATTTTGAGGCTTTTTAGAAATTAAAAATGTTGTTTTAAAAAATGTTTCAATAAAATTTATTGTGGTGTAGTATATAAATACTTTTGAATGTTATAGAAATGCTAAAGAACTGTGCGTCTCATGACGTCACAAGTACGCTTCTGTTCCAATACACCATACGTGCTGCGTGCTCGCGTTCTTGTCAAGTCCGATCTTCCTGTGTTCTCGCCAAGACCGGACTTGACGAGAACGCGAGTCCGTACTCACGTTCTCGTGAATTGAGAAACGGCCATATATACATATGTGTATATATATACACACATATATATATGTGTGTGTATGTGATGGATTGAAATGTGGTCATCATAAGTCAGAGGGTTATTTACTGTTTCTGAGTATATCTGCACATTTTATGCATTACAGACTTAAAATGTTATTCTTTATATGTACAATGTTTTTTTTTACCAACAGTTTGGTTTAGATATATTCATGTTTATTTGGTTGAGGAAATGTAGTACCCATATATGACCAGATGGGGGAGCATAGCGCGAGTATGCCGTAGTGAAGGGCAGCGGGACCTCCTCTTCAGTAAATACATGCTGGAGCAGAGGAAAAACGTGTCTGCGGCTCATTTACTCAATTATACACCCTTTTCAGGTATGAGTTTACACATAAACACACCTGTACCATTAGTAATGGGTTTGCTGGCTACTGGACAACTCGTCAATGTGTTTCATGGCATACTATATGTACATATTCTGCTGTAAAGAATGTTTGGTCACAGTTAGCTAATAGCTCATAGCAGTCAATGCAGCTCTATGTGAGTGTATAGCATTATACTGTGTACACTATTGTTTTCATGTTTGTGTACCACGATGATTCATAAGGAAACCATACAGCTGTTTTAAGTTTGAAATTGTTCTGTATGTATGCAAGTTATGATAATTCAGTAAATACATGCTGGAGCAGAGGAAAAACGTGTCTGCGGCTCATTTACTCAATTATACCAACTTTTCAGGGCTTTTACATTTATATATATACACATATGCACAGACATGAATACGTAGACGCCGCGTCCTCGGTTGAGAGGCGTGCCGACAGAGCGGCCATCTTAGGTCAGACCAAGCTGCAGTCAGACAGAATACAAGTCAGTTCAGGTAAGTGGTGCTTTATGTTTTCAGACACTCTGAATCCGGTGAATTCTCAACCGATTTCCAGATAAATTAGCTGACTGAAGACGTCACCCCTTTAGGGGCTACATGAGACCAATTGATTGAATGAAAAGATTGATAGTCTATCTTAATACATAATTTCGATTTTGTAGTGACAGTCAGCAAACTTCCAGAGCTACGTCCCAGGATGCCCGACTTTTGCTCGGCTTATGGGTGCGCAAATAAAAGGGCATTACAAACCAGATCCCGGGGAATTACCTTCCACAAGTAAGATTTTATGATAGTTAATCCTCATGCTTTACAGTTACAGTTTTTTCCGGCATAAACACATTATGTGCTAATGGGTAGCAGGGATGGAAGCGGAGAAAAGTACATTAAACAGTAATATATATGTATGTATGTGTGTGTGTGTGTGTGTGTGTATGTATATGTGTATATATGTGTGTATGTATGTATATGTATGTATATATATGTATGTATGTATATATATATATGTATAATATATGCATATTTATATATATATACATATATATGTATATGTATAGATAGAGAGATGTGTGTATAATTTCTGTTTATTATATTAATATGTAACTGAAAATATATAACTGTGAGTATATATATCATCCCGTTAGACTTCAGTTTAAATTGTTTTTGTTCTGAATAAATATGTGTAATCTGTCTGAAAGGTCACGATCATCGTCGGCAACAAGCTTCCTCACCTGACAGCCCAAACACCAGATGATCAACCCCAGCTGGGAGCAGCTCAGATCAGACCAGCTCGGAGGAGCTCAGCTCATTCTTTCTCTCTCTCTGCCACCTACTTCTCTCTTTCCCTCTCCTCTCCAACCACTTATGATTTTTGTTAAATAAATCCCATTTTAAGTTATCCCATGCGGGGCTTCCCTTTGATTTGCTATGGTCCAAGAGCCAGGCCATAACCACAAAGATATCTATCGATCGATCGAAATATTTATATTTGCAGCTGCTCTGTGAAGGCATCAGAGCTTTAGACATTAGCGAATAATATATATATATATATATATATATATATATATATATATATATATATATATATATATATATATATATATATATATATATATTATTCACCAATGTCTAAAGCTCTGATGCCTTCACCGGGTAGATGCAATTTTGGAGAGACTAAGTCACAAAAACTTGGATGTGTAGACCTGTAACTCTCTATCTAGTGTTAGAAAAATCACATTCTAATATAAACAATATCTTTTAATCTTACTTGTGAAAAGTTATCCCTCGAGCCCTGACGTCAATAGTCTGTCGATTTAAACAAAAATACGCCGCACAGTGCTGAGGCATCATTAGTGTGTTCAGCTTGATTCAGCAGGTTAGGGTAGCAGGTCGACCGCCCCAAGATGGCGGCTGTAATTCCTGCGCCTACTCTTATATTATGTCTATGGGCCTGACGGGGTATGCTGATCTGACACTTATAGACCAGTTCATTGTTATTGTTTTGATCCGAGTTTTTCGCGCATGCGCGCCGGACTGGTTGGCAAAAGGCGAACACAATTGCGGACGCAAACAAAGGAAACGACGAGTTCTCGACGTATTTTTCTTCTTTAGATAACGTATCACAAGATCGTTTTAAGAGTAAGTTGATGGTTGATGGTATCAGATTGCCAGATCCACACAGCAAAAGCCTGAAGAGACGGAGCGAGTCTGTGAAATGCTGCCAAGTGTTCCGTACGGCAACACATACAGCTGCCTTATAAACACGGCAGGCCAGTACAGACGAGAGAGCATGGAAGTCATGAAACCACTGGACGGCTACAATTATTTTATATCGGGACCCCATGAGGAATTAAGCGGGTCAGAAAATGGATGGATGGATATTCAGACATTCATTGCTAGGAAGCAATTTTTGACAGAGCAATTCCGGAGCAGATGGCGCAAAGAACACTTAACCAGCATCAGTTTACGACAACAGTGGCATACACCCAAAAGAAATGTACAGGTTGGGGATGTAGTGATAGTTAAAGAGGACAATGTTCCTCGAAACGAGTGGAAATTGGCAAAAATAATTGAAACCATTCAAGATGACGATGGTTTAGTGCGAAAGGTTAAGATCCAAATAGGACAAAAAGATTTGGGAAAGAAAGGTGAACAGATGAAACAACTTTCTATTCTTGAGAGACCAGTTCAAAAACTGGTAGTTCTGGTTGAAAATGAGTCCTAAGATACAATGAGTAAGCACTAAAGGTTACATAAATGTAGATAAGTAATCCTTAGATGTTAGGTCAGATAATTTATGTAACAGGTTTTTGGGAGAAAATTACAATATTTAATTTTGTCCAACGCATGCCAAATGTAAATCTTTTGTAATTTGGGTGGCAGTGTAGCTGACGCAGAAAAATGGTGTTTTA
Organism: Fundulus diaphanus; assembly: GCA_037039145.1. Taxonomy (NCBI): domain Eukaryota; kingdom Metazoa; phylum Chordata; class Actinopteri; order Cyprinodontiformes; family Fundulidae; genus Fundulus; species Fundulus diaphanus. The sequence continues at coordinate 55,270,817 of CM073132.1, read as the reverse complement.
TTTTGTTATTAGTTTTTTTTTTTTTGTGTTTACTAAGACTACAAGATTTGTCATGTTACTGATATATATTGGTGAATTTGAGTACTGCGCCAAGAGCTGAACTGGTACGGAGCACATGTTCAAATAAGAGACTTGCTGCGGAAGACAGACAGAAGACAAAGACGGGTAGTTGGACATTTTTGATTCAAAACACAGACATATGGTTGAAAAACTTCTCCTAAATGTTTGGTCAGAAGGCGCACACGGTATGTTTATGTATTTTATTCTGTAAGGTTTTTGTTGTAAATGCTACTGTAAGTCTAATGCTGCCGTCTTTAGTTTAGGATGAAGGAATGTCGTCCAACATGTCGAACTGAGGTTGTTAAATGTGATTGTTTCAGAAGCTGCACCACAGAGAACAAACAGTCTGGAAAAAAAGTCATAAAGAGGAAGTTAATGCTCAGTAAATGAAACCTAAGCAGTCCACACAAAGAGGCAACACCTACTGGTTTCCCTCCTGACGTCAACAGAGTTTGTTTTCTTCCAGCATGAATAAATATATAGATTGAAACTTGTCAGCTTTACAGAAAGCACAATATAAGCTTAATAATTTTCCACGCTCTGTACACCAGGCTTAATTGTTTTAGACATACAGGCAGTTGATGCTTAACAAGGGCTAAATTTTTAGGCTCAGTTCAACCAGGTTAAAATAAATAGATTCACGTTCGTAGTTCAGTAGCTGACTATTTACAGCCTAATATAGAAGACGTGTCTAAACACCATTCAGAAATCTGCTTATGGATTATCCCATTTCCTGTCATCGGTTTTATTCCCTCCTGTTGTTTTGCTCACATAAACCGTATTTTACGATGACTAACCAGCTGCTCTTGTTTATACAGTTTAATAGTTTATTCACAGAAGAGACTTTTTGGAATGAAAGGTTTCCATTTAGCCGATTTTTGTAAATGTGGTTAAGTTTAACTCTCATTTTCATCAAGTCGGCACAAACAGGATTTAACAGTTCTTTTGCCTCTAAAGCTTTTATTACACAGTAAAAAAAAATAAAGCTATTGTAAAAATAATAATAAAGGCCAACTACTGAAAGTTGAAGTTGTCTTTGGTAAGCGTTTTCATGCATTGCAAAGTTATTTATTATTTGGGTCATTAGGGCATTGACCCACCATGATGCTCCTCTTTAATGAACCCCTGATGCTGTTTCAGTCCATGAAAGAACCTTTAATCCTGTAAATTAACTGTATTTATTAATAGATCTCAGTGGATCGTTCAGTTACTGACCTGCAGGAAGGCTGGAGAGAAGAGTTCAAAGCGGCAGCTTCTCTGTCTTTTCCTCTCTGGTCCAAAAAATGCAGCAGCAACAATCAGGCAGCATAAAACCCTCAGTGTCACCTGATAGTTAATAAATATCCTTACACAATAAGCCAAGTCAAAGGCGGCAGAGTCTAAAGTGAGGAGAGACACATAGGGCTAAACTACCAATATATGTCCTCACAGAGCTGCCCTTTGTCTCTACTGCACACAGACGCAAATGAGTAATTCAGAAAGTACAGAGCAAAAGAAAAATAGTGGGTTGGGTTAGTAAATGAAACCTAAGTGGTCCACACAGACAGGCTACACCTACTGGCTTCCCTCCTGTGTGTCCACAGAGTTTCTTTTCTTCCAGTATGAACAAATACATGAATGAAAACTTATCGGCTTGATAGAAAGCAACAAATAAGCTCAACAAAGTCTTGGATCCTAGTTCTGTATGCCCAGTTTACAAAATACCTTTATTGTCCCACAGTGTGTGACAGTAACGAAAACACAGAAGACAGGAGAGTTACACACTAGATTCTATTCTATTCGTTTCTATTCTATTCTATTCTCACATTCCCTCCAGCCAACAGCTGCAGTAATAAATTTAAACACTAGATGGCGCTAGTGAACCAGAAAACGGGGAAGTTTGTTTCAATCGCGCCTCATTTAATGACATCAGAGCTGCTAGAAGTTCAGTCTGAACAGAGACCTTCATCACACGCTGAGGACCTCCTCCTCCTCCTCCTCCTGTCACAGACAGAGGAGATCTCAGAGGAGCAGGAGGAGGACGGGAAGGAGGAAGAGGAGGAGTCCTGCTGCTGAATGAACTGGTTGTTGGAGTGAAGAACAGGAGCTGCTCAGAGGACTGAAGTTCTCCTCCTGCTGCTGGCTTCATCAGGTTCCTCTGCTGCTTCCTCAGGTCAGAAACTTTTTCATCTTTAACTGGTTTTAATTTCACCCTCTGATGTTGACAGAGTCGGAGCTGCTTCATGCCTCATCTTCATCTTTAATATCTCCTGGTGTGAAAACAGCCTGCAGATGATCTCAGCTTTCCAGGTTAAAGTTCAGTCTGATGGACTTTCTGCTGCTGTTCTCCTGCTGCTGGATGATGATATTAAATGTTTCAGCTTCCAGTTTTCTTCTGACCACAGTTCAGATTAAACTCCTGGCAGTGCTCAGAGCTGAGAGGAGCTTCTGCCTCACATGATGGAGAATTATCCAGTGAACTGGTTCATTCCTGCTGCAGGATCTCGGTGAACCTGCTGTTAAACCTCTAAAGGCTCATTCCAGACTTTCTACAGCCTGTAAATCACATGAAATCAGACATTTCTCACAGACTGAGCACAGATCACCCAGGAGGTTCTTTAAATCTGGTATTTATACATTAACATGGGTGTCTTCTACCTGTTTCTATCAGGATCTGGACTGTTAATCCAGGATCAGATCAGTTTTCTGAAGCGGTTTAAAGTCAGACAACACGAGTCAAACAGTATCTTCATCATCTGGAGGTTTCCTCCTGATCTCAGGCTCTGGAGCTGCTCTCTGTGACACAAACGTGTCATTTCTGTGTGAAACTCTCAGGCTGGATGTGGGAACCAGAAGCTGAGTCTCTGCGCTCAGCTGTGAAGGATGTTTGTGAAACGGTCGACTGACAGGAAGGAATCTGCCCTGATTAAAACCTGCAGCATGATGGGAAGTTTTCAGGACATTAAAGCTTCAGATCAACCTGAGGTTGAACTCTGAGTCCAGCTGCTGATGCCTTGCTCTTTGAATCATGTTGCTCATAAGGATCTGTTGTTTTCAGAGCAGCAGTTCTGTCTGAACCGTCAGTGTTTATCTCAGCCTGTTTAACTTGTCAGATCAGCTTCGGTCGCTCCCTGATCGGCTCCTTGGTGGAGCTGGAAATGAGGCAGCAGCGATGGCAGAAACATAAACAAAACTCTGTCACACAAACTTGTTTTTAGGCCAATTTACAGAAACTCAGGATCTCCTCATCCAGACGCTGTTCTTTGATTTCATTTTTCTGTTTTTCATCCAGAATAACTTGTTTCTGCCCCCCTCCTGCAGCTCCTTAGACCAAATTCAGACTGCGGTACGATTTTAAAGTTTTCCAGTAAGTTTTCTCAGGGTTTTTCAGGGTGTTACCAGAGATGTAGCTGCAAGCAGTCAATATAATTTTCATGATGCTGAGTGAGAATCCTCGCACTGTTTTGAGCAAGCACACATTTTCTGTACCAAGGTTGTGGTGGTTTATCATCAGGATGGCAACAGCGGTTGCTTATCGATCTGTCTGACAAATTCCAGTTTGTTCATGTTAATAATAAATCTTCCTCAAACTCTAGGGTCACCTGTGGAGTACCACAGGGTTCAGTCATTGGACCAATTCTATTTACTATATATATGCTTCCGGTTGGCAAAATTATCAGACAGCATGGGATTAATTTCCACTGTTATGCTGATGACACTCAGCTATATCTATCCATAAATCCTGATAAATCCAATCAATTACTTCGACTGCAGTCATGTCTTGATGACATCAAAAGCTGGATGACTTTAAATTTCCTGCATTTAAATTCTGACAAGACAGAAGTTATAATCTTTGGACCAGAGTCCTCAAAAAATAAACTTCTTAACCAATCACTTAATCTGGGTGGCATTAACTTGGTACTAAAGGAAAAATGTAATTTAAATCCCATATTAAACAGGACTCAGGCCGCCATTAACACCACATTCAGACTGCAGTGTGACTTTATAGTTTTCCAATCCATTTTTCTCAGGGTTGTTTCAGGTTGTTACAGAGATGTAGCTGCAGGAAGTCAATATAATTTTCATGATGCTGATTGAAAATCCTCTCACTGTTTTGAGCAGGCACACAGTTTCTGTACAAAGGTTGTGGTGGTTTATCATCAGGATTGCAGCAGCGGTTTCTTATTGATTCAGTGGGGCTGTTGCTCAGCAGCCATTTAAAGCAAAGCTGGTGATGCTGGATTCATCCTCATCATGCAAATGCTGAGCTAGCATCACTAAAAGTAGCCTATTGTGGCTCAGCTGCTATGGGCATCACGTCAGGCTACGGCAGCAACCGAAAGATTCACCAAGCAGCTGGATGTGTGCTGGGCTTCCTGCAGGAGTAGGACTCCCAGTGGGGGAGAAGCGGTCACACCTCCAAATTGCACAAGCTCTGGTGGTTGCTGGGAGACTGAAGGAAGCTGTGAATGTGTCAGAACTTGTGTCCAAAACCTGGCAGCTGTTTACTAAAGAGGAGGACGAAGCCTGAGCAGCAGCTCATAGTCTTTGTGACTGGTAGAATAAACTCCAGGCATCCTGGGCTCGGTGTGAAACTCGTAGTGATGCGTTGTCACAGATATTAGATTTTTATGTGCGTGATTCCCTCTGACTGCACCCTTCACAGACTGCTGGCCAAGACCATCACTGGCATCCTCTCATTCTGCTGAGAAGATGATGAAACTCTTACAACCTTTCAAATGCTCTCAGAGGTCAGTACAGCTGTACGCCCACATTACACATTTTATGCATATTAAAATAAGCGTTTTCCCACGTCTACGACAAAGTAGTAGTTTTTTAACGTTTTCCTGTTTCCTGGACTGATCAGCTGGTAAACTGTGGCCCATCACAGCCTGCAGGAGATGGAGGAACGCTGTCGTTCATTCTGAAGCGTCCCGCATGGTTACTGGGAGACCGTGGCCTTAACTTCAGTTCTGTTGGGATGTTTTGAACCCAAGATGGCGAAATATAAATAATCCTGCTTTAAGGATGTTAAAGACAAAGCTTCTTAGCTGAGGTGTAAAACTCAATGACCTAATGTGCCACAAAGCAGGAGGAACATCAGTCTGTCTGGAAATAAAGCACAAGTCCCTCTACTGGACGATGAAAGCTGGTTTTGGACCCGGTTCTAATTGGGTTCTGTAACGACTACATCTGTGGCAACTTTTTGCGTCTTATTGGCTTTACTTTATAAAAATCTAAGCAGTTTTAGCAGTAAAAGTTGATCTCAGGCTCCTTGTCACCAGCTGCTGTTGGCTTGTGGTCCAGTGTGAGAATCAGCAGCCGACTGTTTCCGTCCTGATAATGAACTCTGTTAATGACAAACACAGACGGCCGAGAGTCGCCTGACCTCAGCTTCCCTCTCTCTGGTTCCTGGTTCTGTTGGTTCTGACAGAATCAACAGTGAACCCGCTGATAACGAGCATTCCCATCAGCGTGGCTCACAGGGCTGTGTTTTATCTGTGCCTGAAACTGTTATACATCTCCTATCAGCTGTTTGTTCACAGGTCACATGACCGTGCTCCTGGTTCTGATCCGTGACTTCATCAGGAACCTTACTGACAGATCAGACGAGCTCAGAGTTTCTGGAACCTTCAGCTGTTCTGCAGGACCCTGCTTTCTGCAGGTTCTCCTCCCAGCTGTTCTCCTCAGCATGTCTGCAGCAGGTTTCTGGAGGTCTCCATGATGTCTCCGTCTGTAACTCGGTGGAGAACGTCAGGGAACGTTGTGGAATATCAAGGTTTGGCTCTGGACGTCTGAACCGTGTCTGAAACAACAGAAACATGCAAACTTCAGGGCAACAAAGGCTTTCTGTGGCTTTAAAAGGGAACAAAGGTCCGTGTTCAGAGAAAAAGCTTAAATTCTGAGCAGTCTGACTATTTTTAGACAACATTGGAGGCTTGAGATCTTCGTCTGGCAGCGGAGAGTCTGAACAGGAAAAGGACCAGAAGGCTGCTGCTGCTCCAGAAAATAGAGATAAAACAGAACCAGCAGCAGCCAAACTCCACCTGACCTTCAGCAAAGATCTACGGCGTCCAGCAGGAAGGAGAACCTTCAGCTGACCCCAAATAACAGCAAACAGCCACCGAGGAACTCATCCATCCATCCATCCATCCATCCATCCATCCATCCATCCATCCATCCATCCATCCATCCATCCATCCATCCATCATCCATCAGTTGGTCTCTAGTCTCGTCTTTAAGACCTAAAAAGCAAAGAAAACTTCAGATTTATTTTTTCTCTACAAACTTCCAGCAGATCCTGATAAATGTTAAATGATGGTTAACTGGAGCAGACGTCTGGCTTTAAGTCACTGATGCTAAAGGACTTCCTGAATGCTTCTCTGATTTCTGTCTCTGTGCCTCCTTCTGGCAGCATGATGAGTGACGGCCGACTGTCTGCAGCCGCTCCCTCCGTCTGTGAGGTAACAGCGCCACCATCAGGACGCGTTTTCCACAGCAGCGAACCTCCAGCCTTCGTCCTGCCTCCTCGCAACGTCAGGGTCAGCCGGGGGGGAGACGCCCGCCTGGAGGGGAAGGTGAGAGTAATCTGCTAAAGTTTATTATTCACACCGAGGGGATAAAGCGGTTTAAAAGCTGTGCTTCTCAAACTAACTGATCTCTTTAGGCATTAATCCCAACAGAAGCATGTCAGCATCACATATAAATAACTTCAATTCAATTCAGTTTTATTTATATAGCGGCAATTCATTAAACATGTCATCTCATGGCGCTTCTACAAAGTCAAATTCAATCAGATTATACCGATTGGTCAAAAATGTCCTATATAAAGGAACCAGTTGATTGCATCAAAGTCCCGACAAGCAGCATTCACTCCTGGAGAAGCGTAGAGCCACAGTGAGAGTCGTCTGCATTGTTGATGGCTTTGCAGCAATCCCTCATACTGAGCAAGCATGAAGCGACAGTGGAGAGGAAAACTCCCCTTTAACAGGGAGGAGAACCTCCAGCAGAACCAGAACCAGGCTCAGTGTGAACGCTCATCTGCCTCGACCCACTGGGGCTTAGAGAAGACAGAGCAGAGACACAGAAAGCACAGAAGCTCACATTGACCCAGGAGTACTTTCTATGTTAGATGGTAATAGAGGATGATCTGCATCCCTGATGATGTCACAGCTAACAGAACACCAGACCAGGTGGACCTTCTATGAAGAGAAAAATGACAGAGAACAAAAAGTTAAAAGCTGAAATAACAACAGTCATTTCAATGCAATGCAAAACTGGAGAACAGTAGAACTCAGTAGAGTGAGAAAAATAGACCCTGATGTCCTCCAGCAGCCTAAGCCTATAGCAGCAAAACTATAAAGGTAGCTCAGAGTAACATGAGCCACTCTAGTTATAAGCTTCGTCAAAAAGGAAGGTTTTAAGATTAGTCTTAAAAATAGATAGAGTGTCTGCCTCACGGACCAAAACTGGGAGTTGGTTCCACAGGAGAGGAGCCTGATAGCTAAAGGATCTGCCTCCCATTCTACTTTTAGAGACTCTAGGAACCACCAGCAGACCTGCAGTCTGAGAGCGAAGTGCTCTGTTAGGAACATACGGGGTAATCAGAGCTCTGATATATGATGGAGCTTGATTATTAAGGGCTTTATACGTTAGAAGAAGAATTTTAAATTCTATTCTTGATTTAACAGGAAGCCAATGAAGGGAAGCTAAAATAGGAGAAATATGATCCCTCTTGTTGATTTTCATCAGAACTCTTGCTGCAGCATTTTGGATCAGCTGAAGGCTTTGAACTGCATTTTGTGGACTTCCTGATAGTAAAGAATTACAATAGTCCAGCCTTGAGTAACAAATGCATGGACTAGTTTTTCAAGGGGCTGCTTTACTGAAGCTGAGCCAGAACCTCGGATCTTAAGCAGTTGCATTAAGAGAGCAACACTGTGGGCGTAGGCCTCAGTCAGGAAGCTAATCGATAAACATTTCTGGTTAATTCCTCCTCATTTGTGGTTTCCTTGATGTTTGGTATCTTTAAATGAGTTTAACTCAAAGCCTCTGAGATGAATGAGGAAAGAAACTTTGCTGGATGCCCACAGGAGACGTTTATAGCTGCTGTACTCATTAACATGACAGATGATCCAGTGCATGATTGAGACATAGCTGCCCAAGTTTTTTTTTTATTTACTTTTAAAAAAGACGTTATTTTCTTTAATAACAAGATCAATTCAATAAAACCTTGTACGGAAGAATTTTGACTAAAACAATTTAGTCATCAGAAACATGATGAAAAACTTATTAATATTCAGGGATTATGTGTTTATAGAAACAATGAGTTATTGCATTATCATACACTTCCTTATGTTTTACATAAAAAAATGTAAATAAAATATTGCTTAGTGAGTAGACGGTGTTAAAAAAGAAATGAAAAACACAACAAATCCATCCATCGTTCTCCGTTTATCGGAGAGAACAGGTCTAGAAGGGGAACCCAGAAATCCCTCTCTCTATCGACAGGATCCCAATAGGAAAGGGATGCAGTCCCTCCAGTAGATTCAGGATCTGCCACAGAATCTCCCCTGATTGTCACACATTCAGGAACCTCTAAGGTACAGGCATCTAACTCCAACCCTTTTAGGTATTTCTCTGTGTCAACACACTTGAATCCATTAGTTAGGTCGTTAGCAGGACTCTAAAGATCTTGGTCTCATGTTTTTGTGTATGTGAAGTCAGCTCAGGGGAAAAGTCGTCAGGTCTGATCCAGACTGACTGACTGTCTGGATTCAACATTTTTCATTGCAGCGTCTGAATGGAAAATGCTTCTTATTTGGTTTGAGGATTGGAGTTTTAATAACACCCTCAATAAAATAATTCAAGTAGATTTCAGTTTTCTGTCTATTTCTTTACTATTGGGGACACATAACGATACCAAACCTCTGGTAAGTTGAAGGCGAGTAAAAGTTTGAATTTGCAGAATTTATGTCTTACTCCATCATCTATAAGATAGAAAAAATTCTATAAAAGTAAAGAGTTTTTATAATCATTTATTATTAGATGACCTTTAGTTTTGGATCATCACGTCACATCTTGGTTTTTCCATAACTTCATAATCATAAATTATGAGTAATAGATAAAACACTCATTCTACCAAGAAAAGGGGCATTTTGAATCCTTTTAGGTCACTAAAATCCCGTATTATTCTGTTTAAAATCAGACTCAAGGTTCTTAAACTTGAAATTTGATGTCCTATTTGTTGGAGTTTTGGGAAATGAATATATTACTGATCACAAGCTGTAATGTTAAGGCTTTGTATTCAATCTATTATAACACAAGTTTATAGTCATGTTTAAAATTCCCTTTATTTACAATGTCAAATGTATGAAAAATTAGCATGGAAACATATAATTTCGAGATAGAAAAATCTTAGGAACCCTTCTGGCAGAGAATCTGCTTGATTTACAAACATTTTAAACAGTTTAAACTCTCACACCGCTGGTTGCCTCTCATGAATCGGTCAGCTGATTTAGTTTAACCTCCATCACAGTTTCCTGCTCTGCTCTGTTTTTACTGCTGCTTATATAAAGTCCTAATATTCTGAGAGACAGCATTTCCGCCCCAGCACCTCAGATTTATCAGCAAGAAGAATGCAGAGAATGACTAATCCTGCAGCGCCTGAACGCATCGTCAGTCCACAAACATGCCGGATAGACCTGCAACTCCTCATTGGCTTCAAGCTGCAAGTCATCAAACAGTCTCCACATCTGGAAACCACATGCTCCACTAAGAAGTCACGCTTCAGACTAATTTGATTTCAGGTTCTGGGGTCTCATTTATAAAACGTTTGCTAGATGGCTCCATCGCCTAAAAGCCAATAATGGTGCATAACAAATAAAAAATCCTGATTGATAAAACCATGGGGTAGGGATAGGGTTAGCACAGTTTTCCTTCATAGATCACAGCTGCAGCTGTATGGAGCTAAAACAGTGACCGCTTGCAGCGACATTGAAAAGAGTTTAGACATTGTAAAATCAAACATTGAAAAGTCAAACATTGTTAGAAAGTAAAAACTTATGATGATATTCTCATTTTATGCTGCAGCTTTTTTTCAATGAGAGATGCTTTCAGTGTCACTGCAGAGTTGCCGTCGGGGGCGGGGCTTAATTGAAGTCCCCTTCATGGGCTCTACGTTTTTCCGGTACTCCTATACTATAGTTTATATAAACTGACTTCAGTGACCAGTTGGAAACTGAGTTATCAAACCAATCTGAATTAGTTCCTAGTTTCATGTTCTGGCCTGGCTTATTTTACCTCCGCTCCCTTTAATCAGGATTATCAGATGCGCCTGAAGTCAGTATCATCACATTCAGCTGTTCTCCAGCTATTTATATGGGGGATCCCCTACCAGCCAGTGCCAGATTATTGAAAGCCTCAACGTGAATAGCTGTCAGGCATTCTTTGTCTGCCTTCCTCTTCATGATCCAGTCCTCATCTCTGGATCTTCTTGTCTCGCCCCTTCCCCGTTAGGACACCTCATTGGCATCTGTTTTCTGGAACCATGAACCTTGCCTAGTCCTACCAGATTTGTCTGCACAAAGACAGACCTGTCTTTAGCCTCTGCTGTTCACCTCCCTCTGTGAGCAGTCAGCGGTCAGCCCCACTGGTCTCCTGATCGGTTCTGCAGGGGTTTTCCTGCCTGCACCAGGTTTTTTGTTTTCTTTATTTCTGGCTCGAAAATCAGGTTCTCTATCAGCCTGGGCATTACACCTAGCTTGAATTTAGCACTCAGCCCAAATCAGTGGTGCAGAACTGTTTGGGTTTGTCCGGCCAAAGTTTATATTTCTGCAGCATTCTAAAGACGGCTTAACGACCAAAGCTGCAAACTCACCTGCATAATGTTCTGCTGGCAGAGCTGTTAGTCTGTCCAGATGAACGGAGAAGAAGTGATCAGCTAGAAAATAATCTTTACGACATTGTGCCATTTTTTAACATGTCCCTCCAATTATTGTACTTGTTTGCTAAAATTAACTTAAATGAGAGGATAGTAGAGGTGTTTTTAGGGTCCCCTGTGAAGATGTTAGGTCTTAATGGACCGCCATTCCATCAATTGTTTCTGACATTTCTAGCTTTCTGACATAAATACATAAAGGAGAGCAACTTTGTGTTGAAGTCAGCCATATTATCAGTCCCATTTTCTCTAACCTGAACTTTTCTTCCGCTTCATGCTAAGTGTGATTCTTCAGAACTCCACCTACAGTTCAGCTCAACATGAACAAACCGGACCTGCAGGAACAGAAACAACCTGTTCAGAAAGATGTTGATGACATGTAGCTTCGTTCGTCGTGTCCCAGGTGCGAGGTCATCCTGAGCCACAGGTCACATGGTACCGAGACGGAGAGGCTGTGATTGGCGGAGAGCGCTACACGGTGGAGCGAGGTGGGCGTGGCACCTTCAGTCTGTCGGTGGGCGGAGTCACGGAGGAGGACCTGGGCTGCTACACCTGTCAGGCCACCAACCAGGCGGGGAGCCGGCAGGCCACCGTGGAGATCCTCCTGGAAGGTACCGGTCCCTGCAGCACACCCACCTCTGAGGCTGAAACTACCTGAGATGCTCAGACGGCTGTAATGTTACTGCAGAGCTTTACTGTTTTACATCAGTTCATATATCTGAGTCCTGCAGGGAGAGGACAAAATGTTTCCATGACTGCTGTCGGTGAAACGTTCCACAATCGTAAAGTTTGTGTTCTAAGTTAAGAAAGAACAGCAACAGAAACGCTCTGTCCCGTCCATCATTTCTAAAACTACCAGGCAAACCTCACCTGAAGAGAGGATGAATTAATGCTGTCACCTCCTTCCTCTATTTTATTCCCACCCGCTTGAATAGACTGTAGACAACAACGCTGGTGTTGGAGAATCAACTCGTAACTTGCATAGGTGGGATTTGTGTAATAGGTTTGTGACGCTGTTTGAGCAAAGCTGAATCAAACAGATGTTCAGACTCTTTAAAAACCTAGATGCTGTAAATTATCAGTCCTGCTGGACCTTTCTCACATCTTTATGCGCACATACTCTGTCCACAGAAACCTCCTGAAGGTTTACTGTTGATCTGACAGCCGCTGCATTCTTTCTAGGGCAACATTTTTTGCTTAAAATGGAAGAGATTTGCTCTGCTTCTACTGTTTTCCACCTCAATGGAGCACGTTTTCTCTGACAAGACTTAGAAGCTGGTTCCTGAGTGGAAGGATCCAGAAACATCTAAGCCTCCGTTGTCGTGAAGACAGGGAAAACCGAATCTGATTGCAGTCTTACTGCACATGTGCAGTTTGACTGGAATCAGTAAATATTAATAAGCACACACAGCGTAACGGATGCCAACCGGTTTGCAAACTGCAGTGGTGTTGTGCACAAAGTGTGCAGTTAAAGCGTTATCATGTAGTTGCGTTAACAGCAACTGGGAAAACAACCCCTTGGATCCTTGTCGTGTGTGAAGTAGTGCAATCGCTGCCATTTGTTGCAACCTTGTTGGTGCTTGTCTTTGTTTTACTTCTGTTTTTGATTCACGGAGAAGACTGAACTAAATACACCCAGGAGTAAACATCAAGTCGGGTAGACGATTAGCTCTTTCTCCATCAGGTAGCAGCTGACCTCTGCAGTCACAAACAACAGAGTGAAGTAAACAGTATACAAAGTTTTCCTTTTAGTGCAGCTTTTCCCTTTCTTCTGCGTCTTTGACTGAAGCCCTCACCAGGCCCTCATCGACTGGGACAGATTATCCTAAATGTACCTTAGATGCACAATAAGATCTTCTTTACAGAGTTTATTTAATTCAAATCTGGTTATTAACTACTGCATGTAAATCATCTGGTGGAACAATTAAAAATCATAACGTTTGAGGTCTGGATATTTCTAAGCAGCATCAATATATTAACAGTTTACTTGGTTTAACTGAGAAATTGTGTGCCAGAATATCAGGTAGACTTCAGTGGATGAATTCCTGCTTCACTGACATCTCTGAGCCGTTTTTTAAAGGCATGACAGCTGCAGATCACTCTCTTCTCCTTTGCAAAAACGATAACTTTCAGCAGTTGGCTGATCATGTCAAGAAATTTGCTCTGGCTGTAATTTACATGCAGTAAAGGGCGGCAGGCTGTCCTCTAAATGCATAGCTCATTTGTGAACCAGAGGGATGCTATTTGCTACATTCAGCATACTGAAATACCTGAAATAGCTCTGTGAATGTGACCCATAGAGAGCTAAGTGAGCAGTTTACTGCACCGCTGGGCTGCAGAGCATAACTGCAGTCAGTGAAAGTTAAACCAGATCATCATCCAGCTGAGAAAACAGTGTTCAGCAGCCAGCACACACAGGACAAATGTTTTCATTATTATGCACCATAACAGTATTATTATTATTACGCTAGTTTATCTAAAAGGTTGCAGCAGGTGGTTTGTTTCTGCTCGTTTTCTGTAATCAGAAGAAAATTTCTACCTCTGTGCCAGAACAGACAAATCAGTTGCAGCTGAATAGAAGGTAAAAAAGTTCTGTGTTGATGTGATATTGCTGTTTGATCTGTTAATGTGTTCAGTATAAATAAAGTTTCCGCAGCTCAGTCAGAAAACAAATTCTTCTCTGATGTCCAAATGTTTTCCTGCCTGCAGAAAACTATGGGAAGAAATACATCCTGCCGTCCTGGAAGAGATCCGGGTGAGCTGCTGCAGACTCTACCTCGTCCTGCTGCTCTAAATCACTGCTGAGGCCCCATAAATGTGTCACAAAGGCTCTTCTGGAGGCTACAGGCTCCGAACCCGCAGCTGCATGAGGTCACATCAGCAGATTTACTTTAGAAGCTCCCTCTGGCTCCAGCTGCTTCCTGCAAGAGCTCAGCAGTTATAAAACCACTCCAGTTCTGATAGACTCAAATTGAACAGGATGCTGCGGAGAGGTGACTCCATCTCCCATGATTCCAGGTGCCGCTCCTCGATCCCAGCACCAGAGAACCCGACCAGCATCTGGAGCGAGAGTCCACCAAAGTTCATCTCCAAGCCCAGCCGAGTGTTGGTCAGGCTGGGACAGAGCGGGAAGTTCTCCACCAAAGCCACAGGACGGCCACGGCCGCAGGTCACATGGTACAAGGTGGGCGGGGCCTAACTGAGACTTTAGTTTTCACTTCCTGGGCAATTTATCTGAAATAAAGTCTAGAAATCTGAGCAGAAATAAAATTATTAAGCTTTGTTGAAATGTCAACGATCAATTACTGTTTCCAAAATCGTATTTCACAGATCGGAGATGCAAACGTGTAATGATTCCAGTGAATGAAATGCCAGTTTCACATTCAAGGTTTAACAAATAAACCGTCCGTCCGTCCGTTGTCTTCCGCTTATCCGGGGTCGGGTCGCGGGGGTAGCAGCTTCAGTAGGGAGGCCCAGACGTCCCTCTCCCCAGCCACTTGGGCCAGCTCCTCAGGAGGAATCCCAAGGCGTTCCCAGGCCAGCCGGGAGACATAGTCCCTCCAGCGTGTCCTGGGTCTTCCCCTGGGCCTCCTCCCGGTGGGACGTGCCCGGAACACCTCTCCAGGGAGGCGTCCAGGAGGCATCCTGACCAGATGCCCGAGCCACCTCAACTGGCTCCTCTCGACGTGGAGGAGCAGCGGCTCTACTCTGAGTCCTCCCCGGATGACTGAGCTCCTCACCCTATCTCTAAGGGAGAGCCCAGACACACTACGGAGAAAACTCATTTCAGCCGCTTGTATCCGGGATCTCGTTCTTTCGGTCACGACCCAAAGCTCGTGACCATAGATGAGGGTAGGAACGTAGATCGACCGGTAAATCGAGAGCTTCGCCTTTTGGCTCAGCTCTCTCTTCACCACAACGGATCGGTACAGCGCCCGCTTCACAGCAGACGCTGCACCAATCCGCCTGTCGATCTCCCGCTCCATCTTCCCCTCATTCGTGAACAAGACCCCAAGATACTTGAACTCCTCCACTAGGGGCAGGACATCCTCCCCAACCCGGAGAAGGCACTCTACCCTTTTCCGGTTCAAGACCATGGTCTCGGATTTGGAGGCACTGATTTTCATCCCGGCCGCTTCGCACTCGGCTGCGAACCGCTCCAGTGAGAGCTGTAGATCACGCCCTGATGAAGCCAATAGGACCACGTCATCCGCGAATAGCAGAGACGCAATCCTAAGGCCACCAAAGCGGATCCCCTCAACACCTTGGCTGCGCCTAGAAATTCTGTCCATAAAAGTTATGAACAGAATCGGTGACAAAGGGCAGCCTTGGCGGAGTCCAACTCTCACCGGAAACGAGTCCGACTTACTGCCGGCAATGCGGACCAGACTCTGACACCGGTCGTACAGAGACCTGACAGCCCTTATTAAAGGGTCCGGTACTCCATACTCCCGGAGTACCCCCCACAGGATCCCCCGGGGGACACGGTCGAATGCCTTCTCCAGATCCACAAAGCACATGTAGACTGGTTGGGCAAACTCCCATGCCCCCCCAAGAATCCTGCTGAGGGTGTAGAGCTGGTCCAGTGTTCCACGGCCAGGACGAAAACCACACTGCTCTTCCTGAATCCGAGATTCGACTATCCGACGGACCCTCCTTTCCAGAACCCCTGAATAGACCTTACCAGGGAGGCTTAAGAGTGTGATCCCTCTGTAATTGGAACACACCCTCCGGTCCCCCTTTTTAAATAGGGGGACCACCACCCCAGTCTGCCAATCCAGGGGAACTGTCCCCGATGTCCACACAATGCTGCAGAGCCGCATTAACCAACACAGCCCCACAACATCCAGAGCCTTAAGGTACTCAGGGCGAATCTCATCCACCCCCGGAGCCTTGCCACCGAGGAGCTTTTTAACAACCTCGGCAACCTCAGCACCAGAGATGGGACAACCCGACCCAGAGTCCTCAGGCTCTGCTTCCTCAATGGAAGACGTGTTGGTGGGATTAAGGAGGTCTTCGAAGTATTCCGCCCACCGACGCACGACGTCCCGAGTCGAGGTCAGCAGCACACCACCCCCACTATAAACAGTGTTGGTACTGCACTGCTTCCCCCTCCTGAGACGCCGGATGGTGGACCAGAATCGCTTCGAAGCCGTACGGAAGTCTTTCTCCATGGCCTCTCCGAACTCTTCCCACGCCCGAGTTTTTGCCTCGGCGACCAGCCGAGCCGCCTGCCGCTTCGACTGCCGGTACACATCAGCTGCTTCCGGAGTCCCACAGGCCAAAAAAGCCCGGTAGGACTCCTTCTTCAGCTTGACGGCTTCCCTCACCGCTGGTGTCCACCAGCGGGTTCGAGGGTTGCCGCCACGACATGCACCGACAACCTTGCGGCCACAGCTCCGACTAGCCGCCTCAGCAATAGAGGCGTGGAACATGGTCCATTCAGACTCAATGTCCCCCGCCTCCCTCGGGACGTGTTTAAAGTTCTCCCGGAGGTGGGAGTTAAAGCTCCGCCTCACAGGGGACTCCGCCAGACGTTCCCAGCAAACCCTCACAGTACGTTTGGGCCTGCCCGGTCGGACCGGCTTCCTCCCCCGCCATCGGAGCCAACCGACCACCAGGTAGTGGTCGGTGGAGAGCTCCGCCCCTCTCTTCACCCGAGTGTCCAAGACATGCGGCCGCAGGTCAGATGAAACGACAACAAAGTCGATCATTGAACTGCGACCTAGGGTGTCCTGGTGCCAAGAGCACATATGGACACCCTTATGCTTGAACATGGTGTTTGTGATGGACAATCCATGACGAGCACAGAAGTCCAACAACAAAACACCACTCGAGTTCAGATCAGGTGGGCCATTCCTCCCAACCACGCCCCTCCAGGTCCCACTGTCATTGCCCACGTGAGCGTTGAAGTCCCCCAGCAAAACGAGGGAGTCCCCAGGAGGGGCACTCTCCAGTACCCCTTCCAAGGACTCCAAAAAGGGCGGGTAATCTGAACTGCTGTTTGGCGCATAAGCGCAAACAACAGTCAGAACCCGTCCCCCCACACGAATGCATAATAAACCATTATGTATTATTATTATTATTATTATTATTATTATTATTATTATTCCATTTTCTAAATCTCTAAATTAGCAACATTGATTATTAAAAGCTGTTGAGATCATATTTAGGAGGTTCTGGAATACTGTTTGGCAAATATCCAGTTATTCTGGCCGGACCTTAAACGAGCAATAAGCCAAATTTCATTATTTTTAGATAAAAAGAACCAAAAAATAGTTTTGTGAAGAACTAAAGGTATATTTTTAGAAGGAATTTGGTTAAACATCACACACTATCTCTCTGTGTTGTTTTCCAATCTCTTGCTGGGCCGGCTGTGCGTACGCGTACGTGAACAGCTGCTCCCTCCTCCCCATAAAAAGCCGCCGCCAGGTACAAAATTGCAGAGAGCACGGCCATCAGATCAAAACATTCTCTCACTAACAGCATTATAAAGTTATGAGTTACTTACTTCTCCACTAAAAGTGTTCCTCTGACAGGTGATGGTGTTTTGCTACGTTTTTATCCTTTGCGAATAGACGTATACGAGCCGATGGGCGAGAAGGAGAGATGGGTGCTGAGTGCTGGAGATGGACAGAGGCGTGGCTTGATTCTATGGGAGAACTACTCTGCCATAATCCAAGAGCACAACATTTCTATTTGAGAAAAGAATTTCATCTTCTTGCACTCAAAACTTGTACCGCTCACACTCAAAACATATGCTCTCTCTCAAATATATTCTCTTCTCCCTCAAAACTTTTTTCTGCTCTCAGATTTAATGCTTCTTCACAGATATTTTCTCCTCTCTCTCGCCTCCTTCTCTTCGCACTCAAACCGATACGCACTTGCGGATTTTTTTTGCTCTCTCTCAGATTGCAGTCGATCGTCGCCTAGCAACCTTTTCAGCCAATAGAACGGCAGCCTCAGAAAGGGTGCGCTTGTTTTACCTTACTGAGTGTGCCTGTAGTACAGCTTACAATAAAATACAATGCGACAATAAAATAGCTTTTTAATACAAAAGCTAGTAAAATAAGAAGCTGAAAAACCAAAACAATCAGGAAAATTAAAAAAAGGAAATAATAAGGGGCGATTCCAAAATCACTAATGAAAAGTCATCTAATTTCTGTTGGAGGCAAACTTCTTACCAGCAAACTCTGCGGCGGGAGTTTTCTGTTCACCTCACGTATGAAGATGGATCGACTCCAAGACTCTCAAGTAAGTTCCTACATTTCTTGAGGCTAAAATGGTTCAATGTTTTCAATTTTGTCGCAGCAGTTACATCTAAAGTTATGTCCTGGCCATTTAAAGAGGAGATCATGCCAACAGACTCAGAGTTAAGAAAAATACAAGCAACAAATATTGCTAAAATAAGGGTTTTTTGAACATTTACTAGTATTAACTGTTTTTCCTTAGTGTTATATTTTTCCATACTTATTGTACAGGCCTGTCAGACTTTAAATTACTTCAGCTAGCTCTGTCTACGCTTAGAAATAGAGTGCTGTGGTGCATGTTAACCTAGAAAGCCGACCAGGACGGAAAAAAAGCACAGAACCTTCAGTTCACTGCAGAGACACATTTCGGCAGGTTCTGATAGGGCTGGACGTTATAGAAAAAAAGCTTATCGATTAAAAACAATGCATATTGATCGATATCGATAATTATTGAAAATATTTAAAACCATATTTTATGTGCAGCTTTGCCTGGACATTTTATGATATTGCTAAATTATTTAATTTTAATAAAGAACACAAACACAGAATTCCAATTAAATCTTTATTTAACCAACTTTTTTAACCATAACAGATTTTTTTTTTTAAATAAAAATAACTTAAAAGACCTGAGTTATGTTATTAAATACTGACGCAGAATAAACTAAAGTGACCTGTAAAATGACCAAAATAAATATATCAAATAAATAAATAAATGGAATAGCCTATTTAGGTGGGAATGGTACATTAGTTACTTCTCAGGTTTCATTCTCTTTCTATATAGTCAATTGAGAGGCTGATGCAGGGCTGAGGTCAGAGGTCGTGGCGTGGGATTGATTGCAGCTCATCTTGCACTGATTCCCTGAACTCGTTGCACAATTTGGGGAGCGCTGTTAGAGAAAAACTTGCATCCCGGAACTTTATATCGCGGATCAAGAGTGGCAAGTAGTTGTTTGAAGCCAGGTTTTTCAGCTGCAGACAACAGCAGCATATCCATCACTATGAAGCACGTTACTGCATGCGTGATGTCCTTATGCCGCTTGGACGCTTTTTAATTTTATCATAAAGAAGGGAGCCCAGTTTAGCTGCTATACCTGCTTTGTTTTGGAAGAAGTTCCATAAGATTTCTCCGAAGATGACGCGGAGTCGCGCGGGGCTGACATAGCTTGCACTGTTGCGGGTGGTGTGAGCGGCTTACGTGATGAAACAAGTTGGTTACGTTACCAGACTTTGTTTTTACCGGTTTCTTACAAATTTTACAAATCACTGGTTTATTTCTGTCAGACTGGCGAACTAGTAAAACCCCGTTTTGGGACAATTTCCTCCGCCGCTCCTTGCTGCGACATATTCACATGCTGTGTGTTGTGGTTTGAGAGGGCGGCGCTTTGTGACGACGTGCCTGGGTCCTCGATTACGATTGGTCGAGAGGAAGTAGTGACTGTAGCATCAACTAATATGATAGGCTGAAAGGAAGGAAGGAAAACTGTCTCTATCGACCCGTTTTTTTCCTATCGCGCCACACGTCTATCGATCGATATATATTGTTATTGAATTATCGTCCAGCCCTAGGTTCTGATTAAATAAATGTGACGAACGGTAAAAATGATAAACTTTGCTGAATCGAGCTATGGCCACAAAACTACTCTGAACAGCAGTTTCAGCTGACGCTCTTATGAGCGACGTAGTACTACAGGCACACTCAGTAGAGTAAAACAAGCGCACCCTTTCTGAGGCTGCCGTTCTATTGGCTGAAAAGGTTGCTAGGCGACGATCGACTGCAATCTGAGAGAGAGCAAAAAAAATCGGCAAGCGCGTATCGGTTTGAGTGCGAAGAGAAGGAGGTGAGAGAGAGGAGAAAATATCTGTGAAGAAGCATTAAATCTGAGAGCAGAAAAAAGTTTTGAGGGAGAAGAGAATATATTTGAGAGAGAGCATATGTTTTGAGTGTGAGCGGTACAAGTTTTGAGTGCAAGAAGATGAAATTCTTTTCTCAAATAGAAATGCTGTGCTCTTGGATTATGGCAGAGAAATTCCCCCATATGATTCTCGTCTTGTTTTGGTCTACAGTGCTTTAGCTCCACCCAGTGGTGGAAAATCACTTTCTGCTCCTTTAAAGTGCAACAAGGACATTTTTAAGTTAACTTCAAGTGGTTTAACAGGTAAAAGGAGTAACACTGTGTTGTTGGTGTGCAATGAACTTAAATAGAACCAGGCTGCTCATAAAGAAGTGTCCTTTCTAAATATCTCAGTTGGTCCCAGATTAAGTTCAAGTTTGTTCACTGGTGGAGTTTAGAAAACTGAGAGATATGGTGCATTATGATGAGCACCGGAATCTGAAAAGTAAAGTTGAGGAATCACCTGATGGTACTTTAATCTGCACTCTGATCCATTGCTTTTCATATATGATGATTAATAATTTAATGCAGAATCCACCCTTGTTTTTTTTTATCTCAGGGTCCAGCTGGAGACTTCTACAATTAATTGTAGGATTCTTTTCATCAATCATTTCTGAGATGATGAATATGAATTTATTTTTACTCCAACTTCAAGTCAGTCAGTTCCTATGAAGGGAAAATGCAAACAAAGAAACTCAATTATTCTAACATTTACTTCGGCATGCAAACTGCATGAAGCCAAAAAAACCCAAAAAACATTTAAAACATTTCCAGATAAAAATTATTTAAGAATAATAATGATGCAATAACAATAATACTATTTCATATTTATTGTGTCTACAAGTGATTATAATCATAATTTGATATAAAACGCTGTATTAGAGTTTGAATAAAGCATGCTGTAAAAGTTGGGAGTGGTGTTGCACTGAGGATTAACCAAGAAAACAAAAAGGGTTTTTTAGATATGTTAGCGAAGCTTTTGATTCACCAGCTTCAGGCTGGAGGAAACAAAAAAGAAAGGAAACCCAATGTTACATCAGAAAACAGGAGGCAGGTTAATCTGCATTTCTCACTTTAAGGGGGCTTAAAGTTAAAAAACCTTTACTAAAACTATATAATTTAATCAGGTACCACCAGTAATTTTGTTAATATTAAAAACTATAGTATTATTAAAGACCTCGAAGAGGGAAACTGGAAATAGGAGGTCTGGTTTTGGCACCTTGGGTCTGGTCAGGACCAACTAAAGACGGATCTGGATGTTTGAGTTTAACTCCAAGTCTCTCCATGGACTCTGGGTTGGATTATTCTGAGCAGGGAAACTATCAGTTTTAATTTCCAGCACGGCTGATATCAATAACCCTTAGTATGTTAACCCTGATTTCAGCTTGCTTATAGGTGCAGTGAACAGGCATCATCAACAGAGCTCAGATACACTGATTTACAATGGCAACCTCTGAGGAACACGCACTGATGCACTGATCGGTATGGAGGGGTCTTGTTCACTTATATCAGAAAATCAAAGAGAACAATTCATCACATTAATGCCACATAACCTCTCTGTGGCGACCATAAGCTTACACAGGGATTGGAACCAGGTTCTGAGATTGTTCCTCTGAACCTGAGCTCCAGTCCTGTATTGCACCACTTAAAGCCTTGCTAAGGGCCAGCGATAGGTCAAGATAATCCATCAGGAGACAGCGAGATGATGTATCTCTATAGCTTGATGTCACTGAAATGGACACTAGAGTTTGTTAAAAAAACAGGAATATTTGTACCTAACAGAGCACTTCGCTCTCAGACTGCAGGTCTGCTGGTGGTTCCTAGAGTCTCTAAAAGTAGAATGGGAGGCAGATCCTTTAGTTATCAGGCTCCTCTCCTGTGGAACCAACTCCCAGTTTTGGTCCATGAGGCAGACACCCCGTCTACTTTTAAGACTAAGCTTAAAACTTTCCTTTGTGACAAAGCTTCTAGTCAGAGTGGCTCATGTTACCCTGAGCTACCTCTATAGTTATGCTGCTATAGGCTTAGGCTACTGGAGGACATCAGGGTCTATTTCTCTCTCTCTCTGCTGAGTTCTCCTACTGCTCTCCAATCTGCATTGTTTGTTGTTATTTCAGCTTTTAACTTCTTGTTCTCTGTCATCTTTCTCTGCATAGAAGGTACACCTGGTCTGGCGTTCTGTTAGCTGTGACATCATCAGGGGAGGCAGATCATCCTCTATTACCATCTAACATAGAAAGTACTCCTGGATCAATGTGAGCTTCTGAGCTTTCTGTGTCTCTGCTCTGTCTTCTCTAAGCCCCAGTGGGTCGAGGCAGATGAGCGTTCACACTGAGCCTGGTTCTGGTTCTGCGGGAGGTTCTCCTCCCTGTTAAAGGGGAGTTTTCCTCTTCACTGTCGCTTCATGCATGCTCAGTATGAGGGATTGCTGCAAAGCCATCAACAATGCAGACGACTGTCCACTGTGGCTCTACGCTCTTTCAGGAGGAGTGAATGCTGCTTGGAGAGACTTGATGCAACCTGCTGGGTTTCCTTAGAGAGGAAACTTTCTGACCAACCTGGAGGATCTGATGGAGTCTGACTTTGGAAAGAGTCTTTAGATGATATGTGTTGTGAATTAATGCTATATAAATAACATTTTATTGAAATTTAATTGAATTGTACAGAGGTTTTCACCACATGCTCAGCAGTTATGGTGTGCTCTGCATCACATATGAGCCTGAAGTTTATTAGAATATCTAAATTAACATGCATAAACAATGATGGTGTGGGAAAATGTGCCTTCTTCTTCTGCAGCAGCAGCTCTGTGTCCATTTTATACATCTTGTTAAATCCAGAGGCTCTGCAGGATGAGGTCCGTAATCCCAGTCTGAGAATCTTTACAAATTTAATCTAATTTAAAATATCTAACTCTGAATTTCCAGTCGCCTTACTGAACTCCTGTAGAAATGCCCCTTTGATAGATAATAAAGGTTTGCACCTTAGTGTTTCAGTTTAGGCAGCTGCTTCAGGAAGGCAAGGACAGGGTAACATACTCAGAGTGAGACTCACTTCTCTTTATAGAATGGAAAATTCAGAGCTTCCCCAAGTTCAGGGTTAACATACCCAGAGTTTTCACATATCCCACTTCCATTAATACCCCTGTTACCTCCACATAGACCTCCATCTGAGGGAACAACATCAGGGTTGAACAGTTTAAACTCGGGCTGCAGGTAGACGTGTGTGGCATCCTGATTCCTGTGGTTACAGCCTAACTCTGGTCACCGTTCCTGATCAGCTGCTTTACGATTAATAATTTACACTGTTTACATTGTTACATGATTGCTTATTTTTCCAGGGGAAGATGGAGCTTCAGCCCTGTGGTCGGATCAGCACGTACGAGCTGTCTGGCCGCCACTTCCTGGAGATAAAGGAAGTCCAGGTGGAGGATGCAGGAAGTTACACGTGTTCAGTCACCAACAGCGCCGGAACGGCCACCGCCAGCGCTCAGCTGATAGTTCAGGGTGAGGCGACCGTTTCACGATGGTTTACTGTTCAAGGCATCTTCACACCTGCAGCTCTACGTTCCCAGTCTGCAAGGGTCAAAAGATTCAGGGAACAGCAGGGAACCAGAGGTCAGGATCGTGTAAAGCCTGGCGGTTCTGATCTAGTGAACGGGCAGCTGCTGCTAATTCTGGTTCCTATAGAAAGGAGAACCGACCTCGTAGGGTAACCTTACCTGTAAGCTGAATTCTCGCGTTTTTTGTGTGCGTTCACACACGAATCCACCTTGTTCAGTTAACTGTCAACTGTTCGAGACCGAACCAAAACGGGTCGGCCAATTATGTCGCAGTATCATGGTTTAAGGCGGGACATCCGGCTGTGACGAAAGCAATGACTGATGAGCCCACAGCCGAACCAACATAAACGTGGGAGCGCAGGAGGACGCACGTGTAGCTGCTGCTATCTGTTTGGTCAGAATCCACAAGTGTCACAGGTGTCACTATCCAAAGAAGCCTGCTTACAACATTCTTTTTTTTTTTTCGAGTATTTTTTCAGCACTAGTGGCTCATTTTTCATATAGTGGGCTGACAGGAAAGGGGGTACGAGAGAGGGGGAGAGACATGCGGCAAAGGAGTTGGAGTCGAACCTGGGTCGGCCATATCGAGGACTAAGGCCTCCGTACAAGGGTTGTGCGCGCTAACCACTGCGCCACCGAAGCACGCCCTTCTTATGACGTTTTAAAACTAAAACCAACCTTTGGTAGGCGGGAACTAGGCGTCGCTTTGCCCAATCAGCTTGGAAAGTTCTGCTGAATGTTCCTCCTTTCCCAGAAGGGAAAGTGCTGCACATTATTAATCTGGTTTGCCAGGTTACTTGCAGAGGGTTGAGGCTGACAGTTTTAAGAAATGCTTTAAGAATTCAACTCTTTAGATGTTGGTGTTGGTGCAAAAGGGTCTGAAAGCGCCATCGTGCAGTTCAATTCAATTCAATTATATTTATATAGCGCCAATTCATGAAGCATGTCATCTCATGGCGCTTCTACAAAGTCAAATTCAATCAGATTATACAGATTGGTCAAAAAAATGTCCTATATAAAGGAACCCAGTTGATTGCATCAAAGTCCCAACAAGCAGCATTCACTCCTCCTGAAAGAGTGTAGAGCCACAGTGGACAGTCGTCTGCATTGTTGATGGCTTTGCAGCAATCCCTCATACTGAGCAAGCAGTTTCCGCCGAAACCATAAAAACTGTGTTTAGACAGCTTTTGTTGAGAATTTCTAAGATTGCTCCACCAGAATATCAGTGTTTAAAAAAAAAAATCAGGCAATTTAAAAAGTATGAGTCAATGTCTCCGTTTCTGTCTCTTTCAGGTGTTCCTGAAGCCTCGTCCAGGTGAGATCTTTCTATCTGTAACGGGTCTTACTTCCAGCTCAGATATTTTGCAGCTGCTGCAGCGGCTGCAAAAGATCCAGATGTGTTTGCTTATTGAAGCAAACACATCTGGACAGTAATCACTCATCAGTGCAGCATAAGTCAATGTGGTTACAGGGATGTTAGTGAGACCTTCTGGCTTGACCTATATTGTCCTAAAAACAATTTTAGTTTGTTTTTTGATGAGACTGGGGCACAACCTGACCACCAAGTCGCAGCTTCACTTACTTTTAAACCTGCATCGTAAACAGCTGCACATGATCACAGATCTAACACTATCCTGCTATCAGCAGCCACACACTAAAACAAAACATTCCCTCTGTTGAATCCTGCAGCCTTCATCCACCTGAGGAACCACCAGCCAGGAACCTGACGGAGGCCAGCGTTGCTCCCAGGCCCAGCAGGTCTTCTGCAGAGCAGCAGCAGGATGGACAAACTGGGAGAAGAAAACCTCCCGCAGAGCGCCCTCATGTGGCTGGAAGGAGTACTGCTGCTTCTCAGGTGATCATAACCAACATAAACAGTGTTTTCTCGTTTCCATTTTAAACTGGTTTGCTTACCTAAAGTCAAATTGCTTAAACACGTTTCAAAGCTATTAAGCAGGAAGAAAGTAATACATAAAGGACAGCCTGAGACCAGATATAACAAGTGAGGCTCCAGTACAGAGGCCAGTACTAAAGACATGATTATTAAATAAATTTCTTACAATGATCTATGCTGACAAAGATACCATAACTGATTAGCCACTTGGACGATTTTGTATTTTTTACCTTTACAGTTTTACTCTTATTAAGCTGTTTCACATTTTGCTCCAGCCGTATTGAGATAGGATCAACCAGCAGTTCCAGAGCCACAATTGGCTCTTTGGCTCACTTAATACATTAAACGATGAAATATTGACCTGTTTAGTTTTTACCCCAATCTTTTGTTCTGTGCCCCCAAGAAAAAAACACTGGCCCCGCCGTGGCCCCTGTACTAAATTTGGTGTAGAACCGACACTGGAACCGCCTGTTGGTCAACAGAAAAAACATATTTCAATTAAGACGCAACAAGAAAAATAGTTTTTATTCCAGTCATTTCAGATCCAGTACTGTATAGATGCTGTCTGTACAATTACTATGGTGGATTTTAATTGTAAGATAATAAATATTGATTTGAAATACAAGATAATATTTTTGTAGTCAAAATTGGATTATCTGAAATAACATTTTAATTTGATTTTGCTTTTCATATTTAAAGGGATAATTTAATGAAATAACTGCGAAGAGACACAAAAACAATTTCTCATTTTATGACACCATCTTTAAATACTCAACACTCGTTGTATTTACGTTACACAAATAATCACGCAAAACGTAAAAATAAAAATATCATTACAGAGACCTTATAAAAATTAAACAATGCAACATAAAAAAATAATAAATACATTAAATATCTCAAATATACCTCAGAGAGATTTAAGAATCTAGTTTGCCTGAAATAAAATAAATAAATACATTTATTTATTTATAATACCTAACATAATTATTCCACAATACAATTAAATGCACCATTTCATACCATATTTTGTAGGCTACTATAATGGCCTTTAACTAAGCTGTGAATTCTTGTCATCTGCTTTAAAAATCAGATTGCTGTCTGAATTAAGGATATTTTAAAATTTTAATTACCTAGAATGTTTTCTCTGTCAGTGCTTCAGATGAGACAGCATGATTTTATTTATGTGACTGAAACAGAACCATGCATTTATTAATGATGGGTGAAAAAAGCTCCACAATACCTGTATCGACAAGTTAATGAACTTAAATGACAACTTTTTTGTAAATTAATTAGATTCACTTAGTTGTGAGGTCATGAGGTTTTATAAATTTACATGTTACAACTACTTTTATCATTCACTCCCTTCCTTTAGTATTAATTGATAGAGAGCAGAATAAAAGAAGATCAAATATTAGGGTATTTTACCCGTTTAGTCTATAGAGCATAATGAGTGGGTGGACATTTGTAATTTATTGTTTAAATTCGTTCTTCAGGTGCAGTCCATCCGAGCTGATCCAGTTCAGACCGGTTTAATCCAGCTGCAGCCAGCTTCATCAGGCTGCAACAGGTTAGAACCCCTTCAAACAAGATACAGTTAGCGATCAGCTATACAGTTTGAATTAACTCTTGTTCATTTTATTGAGTTAAATAGGTTGTAGTTGCAAAACCAAGTGTGTTCTTTGTGTGTTAATTTAGTGTATTTTTTAAATTTATTTTCTATATTTTCTTGTTTACTATCAAACCGACCTGATGGCTCGTTTCAGAGCTTTGAGGAGATCCACATCAGGTTCTGGTTTGCGGTTTGAAGCGGTTCCTTTGGACCAGGAGGCCACAGAGGGAGCACAGGTCTCATTCGCCTGCCAAGGTAAATCTGTCCACTGCAGAATGGAAGTTGCAGCGTACAAACCGGTGAAAGAAACAAGTTTTCTGTCCAACGTCCAGTGGTTTCAGTGTCAAGTCAAGATCTTTCACCTCAGCTCCATTTTATTCATTATCCGTCCATTCATGCATTTCAGGCTACAACTTAATCCAGAAAACGTGTTTCAGTGAAACGTTTCTTCTTTTTGCACTGTTCCCACGTCCTCTCTCAGCACCCAAAGCCGTTCTGGCAGTCAGGATGCCAGACCGTGGAGAATTACAGCAGTTATTTAATTGTAGAGCACCTTAAAAACAATTGAAGCTGATCAGAGTGCTGAACAGGGCAATAAAAGCTGCTCAGCAACCATTAGAATCAGAACAGTGACGACATTGAGTGGGGCTGCAAAGTGTCTGGCCCAGATGGGCTGATAAAGATATTAATAACAGAATAACCATCTATAAAGGTATAGTCAACTCAATCCTGACCCATTCCTCCTGCAAACACATCTTACTGTTTAGGGTTGTCGTCCTTTTGTTGGTTTGTAAATCCCAAACTTTCCCTTTTGGGACTGTAAGCAGGTGTGTCCAGTGGCTGTACTGTCCTTTTCATCACCCCTCCACCTCCAGAAACTCAATTAAATTAAATTTTATTTATACAGCACCAATTCCCAAGACGTCATCTCAAGGTTCTTTCCAAAGTCAGACTCCATCAGATCCTCCAGGTTGGTCAGAAAGTTTCCTCTCTAAGGAAACCCAGCAGGTTGCATCAAGTCTCTCCAAGCAGCATTCACTCCTCCTGAAAGAGCGTAGAGCCACAGTGGACAGTTGTCTGCATTGTTGATGGCTTTGCAGCAATCCCTCATACTGAGCATGCATGAAGCGACAGTGGAGAGGAAAACTCCCCTTTAACAGGGAGGAGAACCTCCAGCAGAACCAGAACCAGGCTCAGTGTGAACGCTCATCTGCCTCGACCCACTGGGGCTTAGAGAAGACTCTAAACTGTAGGGACCACGTCTTGGTTCAGGTCCAGATGTTGCTTCTGCAGTGATTGGAGTTCATTCTGAACCAATCACCAGTCAAACTCTCTCCAACATGAAACAACAGCACAGAAGCTCACATTGATCCAGGAGTACTTTCTATGGTAGATGGTAATAGAGGATGATCTGCCTCCCCTGATGATGTCACAGCTAACAGAACGCCAGACACAGAAAGCACAGAAGCTCACATTGATCCAGGACAACAAACGACAACAAAATGGAAATAAACATTGGTTTTTAATGTCTTCCCGTTTAATTACAGGACCTACACAGTGAAATGTGACTAACATGAGCCGACACACACTATTAGAAACCACTGCCTCCTCTGCTCTCAGTCTCCTCTGATGCTGATGCCATGGTGACCTGGCTCAGAGACGGGAAGCCCGTGAAGACGGGACCGGGACTTCAGCAGAGACGGGACGGGACTCGTCTGATTCTCACCATGGACAGGGTGACGCAGGCGGACGACGGGACGTTCGGCTGTCTGCTGACCACTCCCGAGGGACTCACGGTTACCTCAGCAACATGGATGCTGCGCGTCAGCCGTAAGTCCGCTACACTGGACTCTGCTCGTCCCTCTGTCTGTCCGTCCACACAACCACGTGTCTCATTGTCCCCCCTCAGGTGCGCCCAGGTCTCCAGTGTTCCTCCGCCTGCTGCAGGACTGCAGCGTATCGGAGGGTCAGCCCATCAGCCTGCAGGCCTGTGTGGAGGGGAAACCTGGCCCGAGCGTCAGCTGGCAGGTCAATGGTCAGTGTTCCAGAGAAACCCTCTGCTGGGATCTTTGTTTCCACTCTAAGCTCAGGTGATGATGTTCCTTCACTTTCTTCAATACGTTGGTGAAGATTCTCAGTCATCTAGGTCATGATCAATCCAAAAAAGGTTAAAAAACAAAACAACTGGACTTCTATTCTGAAGCTGAAGACGTTTCTCTTCCCATCCAGGAAGCTTTCTCAGTTAAAAATGTCTGGAGTAGTGAGGCGTTCCCAACTTTATAGACCTGCAGGCCTC
Organism: Fundulus diaphanus; assembly: GCA_037039145.1. Taxonomy (NCBI): domain Eukaryota; kingdom Metazoa; phylum Chordata; class Actinopteri; order Cyprinodontiformes; family Fundulidae; genus Fundulus; species Fundulus diaphanus. The sequence continues at coordinate 55,241,339 of CM073132.1, read as the reverse complement.
GTTAGAGCTGGAACTGGTCGCCTCTCACATGGAGAGTCGTTAGGCTCCTCGTTAGCCTGGCTCCCAGGAGGAATGTTCTGGAAAAAGGGAATTAAAAATAGTGAAATTTTCTTGAAATGACTGTAATTGTTCTTGATTTGAGCAGGTAAATAAGATGATCTGCCAATGGCATCAGTATTTTGACCCCTAAAATAAGATAATTAGATATACTGCACTTGAAATAAAATGAATGAGATGAGTTGTTCCTATTTTAAGTGCAAAAATCTTATTCCATTGGCATATTATCTCATTTACCTACTGAAATCAAGGACAAATGCACTAATTTTAAGAAAATCATGCTTATTTTTAGTTACATTTTTGCAGTACATGTGTGGAGGTGTGAACTGGGGTGAAACTTGTCAGGCTTTCTTTTCCATTTTGGACAGAGAAGACAGATGGTTTGAGAGAGGGGTGAAGTAGGACATTTACGTAAAGCGAGAAAAATCAACTTTAACCAGAGGAGGAGGACTCAGGTTTCCACTTTCAGAAACTTACAACACAGCAATAGGTTTGATTCCTGCCCAGTTTCGTCCCAGTCCACACCTCCACACATGTGAGCACAACATTCCTCCTGGGAGCCAAGCTAACGAGGAGCCTAACGACTCTCCATTGTTCGGGCGATCAGATCCAGGTGAATCTAAGCTCTAACGAGGCCTGCAGGTCTATAAACCTGGAACTCCTCACTACTGCAGGCATTTTGAACTGAGAAAGCTTCCTGGATGGGAAGAGAAACGTCTTCAGCTTCAGAACAGAAGTCCAGGTGTTTTATTTTTTTAACCGTTTTTTGGATTGTTTCATCAATAAGCTCATTTTGACATTAATCACCATCATTATCTGTGTTACTCCACCACCTCAGTAAGCTCAGCTGATGTTGATGATGCTGGTTGTGTTTCTTATTCGTCGCCACGTTAAACACGGTAATGTTTCTACGGAGGAGGATTCAGAGAGGACCTTGTGAGTTTCATTCGATCGACTGATGGCTTCCATTAGATCACATTGCTTCACATTCAGCTGCTGTTTGTCTCAGGTGGCTGGGGTTGTAAATGGGATGAGTTTCTGAACGTACCAAATACCTTTTGAGCAGGACTGTGGAGAAAGCTGAGAACGTGTATCTGCTCCCAGATTGGCCTTTAATCATGGGTTTGTTTCTGCCTCTAATGCATTATCAGAAATTGACACAACCTCGCAGGTGGAAAATAATCTGCAGTTCATGTTTAGCATCTTTCTGCAATAACATCTGACTGAGTTTGCATCCCATCGCTGATGAGATAAACCTAAATAAGTCCAGCATAGTGCTGAGAAGCAAGCGTCAGTCTGTTTCGGTTGATGCTGCTGTCATCAGTTGCCAGATTGTTTTGCTCAGCTGTATTTTACTGATCTCACTCAGCAACACTAGAAACTTGCAGTAGCACCAAATGCCTGAGGCTGAAGTGTCCAGCAGATGGCAGACCACATGCACAAACACAACAGACGATGAAAATGAGCAGAGAAAGAACTATTTTGGTCATATTTTTACAGATGATCTGCCTGCAATATATTTATTTCTGTATGAGGATAGATTGTGCTGTTGTGTTTTGTCTCCTGGCAGCTTTTGTTGCTTTGTTAAGCAGAGTTTGTGCTGGGTAACAGGACTGAGCACAGAAAGGAAAACATTAATCCAGATAAGATATGGAGCAGCGGGACGCCAGAGTGGAAACCTGCTGAGAAAAACTGTTGAAAGTTAGGGAGGGATTCTGTGTTTAGGTTTTTATTTTTAGAGAACTAATAAAAAAAACTAATGAATGGAAACATCAGAGATGATGAGACAGATCCAATCGGTACTGTAAAACATCACAAAGGAGTTCAGTAGAGTCAGCAGTTCAAATTCACTAAAACGTGATTTTCTCTCTGTGTGAATCCTAAACTCTGCAGGTCTGATGTTTAAAACATCTCTAACCTGCAAAGGAATACAGATTAACACAAAGATTAAGAGAGGATTTTAATAAAACTCCAGAGGGTTGCTTTAATAAAAGGACGATAAAGAACAAGAGGCCACTGATATCTGAAAACTGTCTGGAAGAGTTCACTATAAATATTTAAAAGGAAACGATGAAATCTGAGAATAAAGTAGCGTTTTCTAACTTTAAGTGCCTTTATGTGTTAGCTTTAAAAAGCCTGTGACCAAACACAGATAAGTTATAAAAACAAGCAGGGACATGTCGGAGGAAAGTTTAAACAGTTGATCTGAAATGTTAATGCGGTATTTTCCTTAAAGCCGACAAATGAAAGAGTTAAACCAGAGAGAATCCCATGGAGGCGCTGAAACAACCAGCCGTGTTTTACAGAGAGCTCCGACGGTTTCCAGCTTCAGGATGAGAGCTGGAAACCATATAAAGACAAAACTCGCTGCTGCACAGAGCGCACACACAGGAACACACTGGGAGCGTTTGGCCGACCCAACAAGGGCATGCACAGCGAGTTCGCCGTGTTTCAGAGCTGCTCTCCATCATGCTGCGGGACTCCTGCTGGATCCAGTCACTCCTCCACCTGATCTCAGACCCTCCAGTCCACAGATTTACTCCACTCTTTGCTTACAGTGCTTTAAATAAATCTGCTCATGCAGCAGCTGTTTTAAATGTCTAATGTAAAGGTTAAACACTCCTGCTTTTTTATACATATTCCTTTAATAGCACTAAAACATGGTTACTTTCTTCACTCTAAAATGTAGGTACCACGTCTTGGTTCAGGTCCAGATGTTGCTTCTGCAGTGATCGGAGCTCATTCTGAACCATCACCAGTCAAACTCACTCCACCACAGAACAAGAGCGCCATATAAATGTAGTTTGATCTTTCTGTGGCGACTGAAGTCTCAAACTTCTGTTTCATTATCTTGATGATCAGGGCTGCACAATTTAAACAAGTTTTTAACAGAGCACTTTGCTCTCAGACTGCAGGTCTGCTGGTGGTTCCTAGAGTCTCTAAAAGTAGAATGGGAGGCAGATCCTTTAGCTATCAGGCTCCTCTCCTGTGGAACCAACTCCCAGTTTTGGTCCGTGAGGCAGACACCCCGTCTACTTTTAAGACTAATCTTAAAACTTTCCTTTTTGACAAAGCTTCTAGTTAGAGTGGCTCATGTTACCCTGAGCTACCTCTATAGTTACGCTGCTATAGGCTTAGGCTACTGGAGGACATCAGAGTCTATTTCTCTCACTCTGCTGAGTTCTCCTACTGTTCTCCAATCTGCATAGTTTGTTGTTATTTCAGCTTTTAACTTTTAGTTCTCTGTCATTTTTCTGTTCATAGAAGGTACACCTGGTCTGGCGTTCTGTTAGCTGCGACATCATCAGGGGAGGCAGATCATCCGCTATTACCATATAACATTCAATAAAATTTTATTTATATAGCGCCAATTCATGAAACATGTCATCTCAAGGCACTTTACAAAGTCAAATTCAATCATATTATACAGATTGGTCATAAATTTCCTATATAAGGGAACCAGTTGATTGCATCAAAGTCCCGACAAGCAGCATTCACTCCTGGAGAAGCGTAGAGCCACAGGGAGAGTTGTCTGCAACATAGAAGGTACACCTGGTCTGGCGTTCTGTTAGCTGTGACATCATCAGGGGAGGCATATCATCCACTATTACCATCTAACATAGAAAGTACTCCTGGATCAATGTGAGCTTCTGAGCTTTCTGTGTCTCTGCTCTGTCTTCTCTAAGACCCAGTGGGTCGAGGCAGATGAGCGTTCACACTGAGCCTGGTTCTGGTTCTGCTGGAGGTTCTCCTCCCTGTTAAAGGGGAGTTTTCCTCTCCACTGTCGCTTCATGCATGCTCAGTATGAGGGATTGCTGCAAAGCCATCAACAATACAGACGACTGTCCACTGTGGCTCTACGCTCTTTCAGGAGGAGTGAATGCTGCTTGGAGAGACTTGATGCAACCTGCTGGGTTTCCTTAGAGAGGAAACTTTCTGACCAACCTGGAGGATCTGATGGAGTCTGACTTTGAAAAGAGCCTTGAGATGATATGATGTGAATTGGAGCTACATAAATAAAATGTAATTGAATTGAACATCAGGTCCAATTAACCTGCTAATTCCTAAAACAATAAAACCCCCAACATGGACTCTCCCTGGAAATCACTGTATAGTGATGATGATTCACTGCTGCTGGTTTCTGTTAGCATGAAGATGACAACGTCTCTTCTTCTTCCTCCAGGCCGTCCTCTTCCTCCCAGGAACTGGACCTCACATCCCGGGGGTGTGACCGAGCTGGTGATCCAGAACGCTTCCTGCCATGACGACGGTGTGTACACGTGTGTGGCGGAGAACATCCACGGCCAGGCAGAGAGCCGCGCCCGGGTCCAGGTCAAAGGTCAGGAGCTTTACAGACAATACGATGAAGAAAGGCTCAGTTCTCCTGCCTGTTAAACTAGGATACAATAAAAAGTTCTGTCTGATTATGGCTTTCAGATGAAAACACAAGGTTCAATTATTCAGCAAATTAGAATAAAAATAAGACCCATTAAAAATATTGAGAAAATTTAAATTTTTAGCTGTGACCATATTATATTTCGTACTCAGCTTTCAGTAGACTCATGGAGGAGTCTACTGAAAGTTACAGACATCCTCCACAAGGAGGTTAAGTTACAACACATTTAAGTTGGCTGTTCACAGAATATTACTGGAAAGCTTTGTAGAATTTTGATGGAAAAGCAACAGGAATAACCAAAGTCTGAGCAAAACCCCTTCAACAGTTTGGGGGAATTTCAGAAGTCATGACCAGAGTCACAACATGCAGACATCAGCAGGACATCAGCTACAACTGTCACGTTGCTCCTCAACCAGAGACAACATCCACAGCGTCTCCACCAGGCGAAGGAGAAAAGGACTGGACAGGTTCTCAGTAGTCCAGTCCTCTCTTCAGATGAAAGTAGAGTTTACGTTCCAATCTGGAGGAAGAGTGAAGGGAACAAAATCCACGTTGATTGAGGTCCACCGTGAGGTTTCCACAGTCAGCGATGGTTTTGGTACCATGTCATCTGCTGGTGTTGGTCCACTGAGTTTTATCAGGTCCGAAGTCAGTCCAGCCGTCCACCAGGAAACTTAGAGCAATGAACATCCTTATCAGTACGTTGACGTTTCTGTTTTTCAAATCCTTTCTACTCTTCAACTGTTAAACCGGCCATCTCCAGCATCCTCTCCACTCTGTCTGGACCATCTCAGCCCTGCCTCTCTAACCTTATCTCTAAACTAGCCAACCTTAGCTGTGGTTCTGATCTTCTGGTCCCTCTCAATGAAAATCTCCTTCAGCTCAGCACCCCGTCCTTCAGAACCGCTGTGTTCAGTTCATTTATCACAGTAGGTCTCACTATTGCCTCATGAGACTTTCCCTTCAATCTTAGAGCCATCCTTCTGTCACCAATCCCTCCTGGTTCTCTTCTCCTTCCACCTCAACCTTCAGCCCTATTTTTCCACTCTCAACTGTTTTCAATGGTTAACTGCAGGTATTTGAGCTCAGCTTCGTTCACTACTTCAGCTCCTCCCAGCTTCATCTTTGCTTCTGCCACAGATTCTGTTTTCTGTTGTCTGTCATCTGTCAGCCGATCCATCACTGCTGCAAACAAGAAGAGGTTAACTTGGAGCTGATCCCTGGTGTAACTCCACCCTGAACCCATCAGGGACTCTGAATGCACACCTCACCACTGCCTCACTCTCTTCATTCACGTCCTCTTCTATTCTCACACATATTTCTGCCACGCCAGGCGTCCTCATGCAGAACCATCTCCCCATCATATGCTTTTCCTAGGTTGATACAGACCCACATCAGCTCTTATTGACCTTCTCTGCACTTGAAGAGCAAATTTTGCTTCTGTGGGACAATTTCTGGACATAAAACCCAAACCCCTGCTCACCTTTTCCATTGACTTTTATTCTAGATCATTTAATGACATGACTGGGGGAGATTTTTCATGTCCATGTGAATAACACCTTTACAACTGGCTGTTCATGACTTAAAATAAATGTGTTGCTAAAACAAAATGAAAGTTGCTGAAAGATTTGTTAGAGAACCTACAGATCTGAATACATTTTATCACTTTTAATGGGTTGATTGTCTCTCAGACATGTAGCAGTGAGATTAGCTCTAGTTTTGTTATTGTCACATGAGAAGTTGATTGTCACTAATTGGTTAATTAGACTCTTAGTAATTAATTAGAGTCTTATTTGTCCTGCTGGTCTGATTGCATGACCAGGCCTGTATTTATGCAGGTTTTGAATGTGCCGACTAGCTGTTTATGAAGGACCACAGAAACGTGTTTATCAGGAAGCCAATCATTCATCAGCATTTTAAACAGAAACTTTCATCACCGCTTTATAAGGAAAATCAGAGAGAGGGAGGAAAGTCCGCCAGAAGCAGGAAACCCCCAGCGAGGCCAGTGTACACACACTCGGCGAAATACCAGCAGATTCCCACAACCTGACCCCGTCAGCCCTCTGAATCCACACGATGTCCATGTGTGGACAATGAGTCGCATCTGGAGACCAAAAAAAATCTGTGGCGTTAATCACGTTTTATTTTCAGTTTAGTTTATTCTCCAAACTATTATAAAACAATCTAACCTGCAAAATACACAATTTGTTCCAATTCTTCTGTTTACTCTGTTGATATAGGTATGAAAAATCAAGGCTGCAGTTCTTTTGATAAGAAAAACCTTTCTGTACTAGGCTAATTTACCAATAAAAGTTTTTTCTTATTGCACACAAACCTATAATAATACATTCAGAAATGAGTGCATGCACAGGGGTTCATACAAGCTTGATGACACGGCTGCCTTCAAAGTAAGAATGCTGGCTCCCGGGGGGGAAAGGAGCCACTGAGTTTGGCAAAACATTCAGTCTGCATAAATGTCCCTCTTCACTTGGCAAAAATCACTCTTAAAACTGTCTCCATCAGTAGTTTTATCAGCTGCAGCTATATTTACTAATCCCTTTGAAATGTCCACTCTTTTCCATTTATCTGAGTTGAACTGAAGGTGCCATAAATGAAGGATCAATTGGTTTGATTAACAAAGTCCCTCCTGATTCCTTCTATGTTATGAGGGAAAGCAGCAGCCAGAAGAAAATATCTAAAGTATTTAAAGTCCATCAGAATGCAGAACAAACAATTATTCACAAGTGGAAAACATTTCAGATAGTTTTTAATCCTCTCAGATGTGGAAGAACCTTTCAATGTAAAAAAGCAGTTTTACCTGCTAGATTTTTTTTACATGGAAACTCCTGCTTTCAATTGACTTTCTGATGCTGTCAGCTCCATTTGCCCGTACTGACATGGGTAACAAGGCTGTTGTTTATTCTGCTGTATTTGCATAAAATATGTTTCACAATGACTGGAAATGAAGACACTTAATATCTTTGGGAACTTTTAAATTGATACTGAATAGATTTTAGCTTAATTCTGTTATATGCACATGTTGTTTTTAGTTTTCTTTTAAATGTATTTCTTATTCTTGTGATTCTTATGTTTTTTGTGTGCAACGTAGTTGTACAGCGGCTCCCTATTTAGACCAGGACTTACTTTAAAAATATGTGTTAAACTCAGTGGGATCTTTCTGGTAAAATAAAGGTTTAAATAAGAAATATAAAATGTTTCTGTTTATTACAGCTTATAAAAATGTATCTCTTTCTGTGTTTTTTTTCTCTGACTCTCCTCTTTGGTATGTCTGATATGTACACAGAAGAAAAAAAACACTTCAGTACGAAAGTTCAGCTTTTCTCCTGCACAAGCGTATATTATTGTTTGTTCACACACACTCAGTGAGCACACCATTAAAGTTGTGTGCCAGATGTTGGGAGGAAAAGGAAATCCTTTCTCCTTATAAGGAAAAGGCTGAGTGAGAAACACAGTGATGGTTTCCGACGCTGACTCTCCTCCTCGGCTCTAAGAACATTCCCAGTTTAATAGGAAGTCTGTGGAAGCTGCTGCTGCTGCAGGGATCAGAGATCTGATCTGGAGTCAGCTCGACTCAAACCCTTCATCTAAACACATTTGGGACAGAACAAGAATTTGTTGGTGATTTTGTCCATCAGTCCGAGCCTAGAAACACTCACATGCACGCACACAAGTTGATATGTACATCATTGTGTGGACCTTCAATTGACTTCCATTCATTTTCTATTGCTTTCTATTCCCTAACCCTAAAGGTAACCCTTACCTAAACTTAAAGGTATACTATGCAACTGGGATTGATTTTCCAGCGAGGCCCCCCCCAGAGGGCGAAAGTAAAAGTGCACTGTCGTAAATATGCTCAGCTGTTCTCCTGGTTTCTTCGTCAAACCAGGCGTGGTTGTTTTGAGCTTAGCAGACAGGCGAACGCAACGAATACAAAAGTCGAAAACACGGCAGTACAAACAATGACTAACACAGTGAAAGTATGAACATGCACACAGAGAGAGAGAAACCATTCCAATGCAGTGTTTCCCCTAGGAATTTGCTTACCGGACGACCGGCGGAGCGGGGGGTGGGGGGGGGGGGGGGGGGTGTAGAGACAAGCTTTGCGCGACCGGCGGAGTGAGCGACCGGCGGAGCGAGCGGGCGGGCGGGGGAAAGAGACAAGCTTTGCGCGACCGGCGGAGCGGGCGGGCGGGCGGGGGAAAGAGACAAGCTTTGCGCGACCGGCGGAGCGACCGGTGGAGGCGGAGCGGGGGAGACAAGCTTTGCGCGCATATCGAGTTAGTTTTTTTTTTTTGGAATGTTGGGAGGCGGTAGCGTGAGGGAAACCCTACAATGTTACTTACAATCGCATCAGCAGAAACGCGAGGTCCGCGTCAGCCTTGCAGCCTTCTCTTTCTTTTAGCTCTCGCCATTCGGAAAAAGCTTGCCCGATGTTCACCCGTGTACGACTCCTCTTTCTGTCCACAGCCCTTTTCCTCTTTCTTGCCTGCTCCGACATGGGCTTTCGCTGTTTTATCGCTGGTTCCGCCATGATAACTGCACAGATTTCGCCACTGCGCTAGCAACAAACATGTTCTCGCCGTAAAGCAAGACCGACTCTCGCGATCTCGCACGAGATTCTGAGCCTGTGGGCGCGGGCCGAGGGCTCCTGCAGTTGCAAGTGCGGTATTTCCCCCACAGACCACCAGGGCGGCCAAGAAAACCTTTGTTCAACCTGAAATGACTCATTTAATCATCCAAAACGGTATGGAACACATTAATTAACTGAAAAATGTTGCATAGTGTGCCTTTAATTCACACTTTAGCCCTAATCCTAAAGATTTCTTTAAGTCCACTGTGTGGACCTTGGGAAATGTCCCCACAATGCCAATTGTCCCCACAACGTTGGTCTATTGTCAAGCTTTGATCCACACGATAGATAAACAAGTACAGACACGCACATGTACATCCTTGTTTAGTATACATAGTGAGGACCGTGTCTTGACTTCCATAGACTTCCATTCATTTTCAAGCCTTTCTATGGCCTCACCCTGACACCTTAATCCTTAACAGCCCAGAAAAGAGCGAGGACCAAAAAAATATACATCTGATCAGTGTTCAATGTCTGCTGGTTTCTGCACACAGACTAATGCAGCAGAAGAAGTAGTTCTGCCTTAAAGTTAAACTCACAACATCTGACTTTAATACCATCTGGGCCACATTTACTTAGATTAGTCCTGCAGTTTTATGAGGTACTTTGAATTCAATTACATTTTATTTATCTAGCGCCAATCCACAACATGTCATCTCCAGGCTCTTTCCAAAGTCAGACTCCATCAGATCCTCCAGGTTGGTCAGAAAGTTTCCTCTCTAAGGAAACCCAGCAGGTTGCATCAAGTCTCTCCAAGCAGCATTCACTCCTCCTGAAAGAGCGTAGAGCCACAGTGGACAGTCGTCTGCATTGTTGATGGCTTTGCAGCAATCCCTCATATTGAGCATGCATGAAGCGACAGTGGAGAGGAAAACTCCCCTTTAACAGGGAGGAGAACCTCCAGCAGAACCAGGCTCAACTTTGCAATCGTTAATATTACTATTGAATATGTTGATGAGATCACATTCCTACTTTCCCCCTGAACTGTCATTGTGAGCCGTCCAGTACGCCTTAGCCTTCAGCGTGTTGGACCCTACAGTCTGTGCTGGATGTCAGGGGACAGAAAGATAATTTCAAGAATCTTCATTGTCATTATGCAGCCATACAGAACTGTTGCTAGGACGTTGAATGCACATGTTTACAGATGAACTGAAATCTGCTCTCCTGCCAAGTGTCAAAGTGTTGATCTGCTAAAAATAAAAACCCTCAATATAGAAATTAACTCCAGATACAGCAGAAATAAAATTAAGTGAATGAAGGCGGCCAGTTTGGACGTTGGTGGTAATGATGAAGTTTAGTTCAGTGACAACTTCTGGAGAACCGATGATTTCTAGATGTTCTGCTGGGTGTGAAACTGAAGGATGTTTCTACACGCTGAGGCTTTCAGGGAATAACATAACCAACTTTATAAGCAAGTGGTGCTTTTCTCCAGAAGGTTTTACACATTACTCTGCTTTTCTACACCTGATTTGACCTTCATGGGTTTGGATCAGGTGTTTCAGAGCAGGGACCCGATTAGAACATGCAGGGCGGTCCTGAGGACCAGAGCTGGTTCCTGACCCGTTCTGGGTTTAGTGGAAGTTGTCAATCTGACGGGTTACAGTAGAGCAGCTGATTTTCTGACTGTCTCTGTTTCTTCTTCGTGCGTTTTCTGCACGGCAGGCGTGCTGCAGTCGCAGAGGTCAGAGGTCGCAACAGAAGGTCGGGCTCCTTGCTTCACTGTCCGGCTGAGCGACCTGAAGGTGATGGACGGCAGCAAAGTCTCCATGACGGTGGAGCTGAGTGGTACGCCCGGGCCGTGTGTGTGTGTGTGTTGTTTAATGTGTGTGTGTGTGTGTGTATGTGTGTGTGTGCGCTGTGGTATTTCCTGTCTGATCTCCGGGGACACGGTGCAGATGAGATGAAGACAGATTGACTGTAGTCCTGCCTCTTCATTTCCGCTGTTTGTGTTTGTCTTGTTGTTGGGACAGAGATGTGGTTGGGCCTCACAAGATCAGAAAATACATCCCGGCGTCTAGGTAGGGTTAGGGAGAGGTTAGGTTACCAAGCAGCTAGCTGCATGTTAGCGGAGTTATTTTAGGTCCGAGTTGAGATCCGTGGCATTAACTCTAGAAAGAAAGACATGCAGATGAGTGTTTGTGTATCTGATGTTCCTTCTCTGCAGACTGAAGCTCAGTCGCCCGTATCATCTCCCCACTGTGTGTGTGTGTGTGTGTGTGTGTGTGTGTGTGTGTGTTATATAATGAGTTTCCACAGACTCCCGTCTCCATATAAGCTGTTTGAGGATCGGTCTGCAGCTCCCTTCTGTCACTCAGTTTTAACACGACCACTTCCAATGAGGGTCTCCCTGTTTTTATCGCTGTTAGGCCACGAGATTTATTCCCTCCCACAGAAGCGTAGCAAACATCTAGAGACGGGAGCTTCTTTCAGACGGACAGAAAGACAAAATGTTCTTAGGACATATAGGTCCAGGTTTCTGCTTCTAACTAAGTAGCTCACTAATTTTGCCAGAGATGCACAACAACATCAGGTCTGTTCCCAATGACAGGTGGAATAACGGCAAAAGCAGTCAATATAAAGCTGATTACATTTCCATGGGACTGCAGTGACAGTCGCTCTATAAAACCCATTTTATGTTGTTTTCTAGTTAAATCCTGCATCCAGACTCTCCTGATCAGGGCTGGTAAATTAGAGAGGAGACTTTGCACGGACAGAGTTTTCTCGCTTCTTCAGAGGTTGCTGACATTCTGTGATCGGTCCACTTCAGAAAGGACCCTGAGATGTTCTGATGAAGCGTTTCTGGCCTACAGGTGAGCCCCCGCCTCTCGTTATGTGGCTCCACGATGGACAGGAGGTCTCTGAGTCGGAGGACTTCCAGCTCCTCAGGGAGGAGAACCGCCACACTCTGCTGATCCAGGAGGTTTTCCCAGAAGACACTGGGACCTACAGCTGCCGGGCCTGGAACCAGTACGGAGAGGACCGGACCCAGGCTCGGCTCACCGTGGAAGGTGAGCTCAGGTCACCAGTGGAAGAGGCGACTGAAACGTAGAAAACACGATGCTAGACGTCACACGTCCGTCTGGCTGCGGCTGTTAGCTTCTGTTTGTGCTGCAGAGCCTCAAGACGGCGTCCAGCCCTGGTTCATCACAAAACCCAAACCGGTCAGCGCCGTCACGGGTCAGCACGTCCTGCTGTCTTGTGCCGTCGCCGGAGACCCGTTTCCACATTACACATGGACCAGAGCCGACCAGAACCGAGCGCTGAGCTCCGGAGGAGACTACGAGCTGCTGCAGAAGGAGGACGTCGTCTCGCTGCTCATCAGGTCTCTCAGTTGTCCACATGTCCACCGTGGCTGAAAGGACAGGAGGGAACAAACTGCTGTCTCTGCTTCTTCTTTTCCAGACGGGTCCGAAAGCATCACGCAGGAGACTACCTAATCCGCCTGAGGTGACGCAGCAACACACACGTAAACCCGAACTGAGCAAGCATGCTGGAATAATCCGTTATGATCTACAGCTCAGATCAGAGGATTAAAATTACCCTCCCCCTCCATGAATCTGTCCATAATCTGTCATCGCTGCAGTCTGACCGCCGGGCGTCCTCAGCCTCTCGTTTGGTCACGTTTGTAAAATATTAAACACACCAACATGTTCTGACCCTAAAGAACCTGAAACATCGTGACTTCCTGCTGCAGCATCTGGAGCTTCATCAGAGGCAGAAAATGCTGCTGAAGCCAGCGGGTCGTTGAAGAAACAGGAAGAGTTTTACCATCCTGAGCTTTTTACTGTTTCCTGTCAGAGTGACAGCATCTCCATTCGCGAGGATTAGTTTTGTATTTTGCCGGTAAACTCATCACTCTGAGTTTACCGCCAGCTTAAGATAGACTTTATTGATCTCACAGTGGAGAAATTCACGTGTCACATCGGCTCTTATAATCAATGAAGGTGCCAAAAGGAGAAAAAAGGTGCATGAGGTATATACAGTGTGTCCACATGTATACAGTGGATCTGGAAAAAAGAAAAAGAAATAAAGAAGAGATTTAAGCTTGAGGACAGATCTGTAGATTTAGGTCTGGCAGTTTTCAGAAACAGGAAAAAGCACCAAGTATCCATTTCATGCTGAGTTTTTAGTGCTTATTCCACAATTCCACTTTCAGAACTACAATATTAACAGAAATAAAAACATCAAGCATCAAATCGATATTTTTCTAGCCCTCCTGCCTCGAGCGGTCGTGCATTATTTACATTCCCTGGCCACTTTATTAGGTACACCTGCTTCTTAATCAATCAGCCCATCACATGGCAGCAACACGGTGGGTGATGAAGATGACTGTCTGCAGCTCAAAGTAAGCATTCAGATGGTGAAGAAAAGGGATTTAAGTGGCTTTACACGCTGCAGGGTTCTTATTCCAGAAACTGCTGATCTAAAGAGATTTTTACTCACAACCACCTCACAGGTTTACAGAGAATGATCCAAAAGCAGAAGATGTGCAGCAAGCAGCAGTTATGTGGACAGGAAGGTTTTTCATACAAACGGTAAAGGTAAATGTATCAGGTTTAGTGATTCGCTGATGTGACAAAGCCGAGGTCTGAATTCAGCTGTGAGCGCTCTGGATATCTGGGGCTGAGGAGCCGTTTCAGTGACTCTCAGGTTCTGTTTTCAGGAATAAAGTGGGGGAGTGCAGCGCTGTGGCCCAGCTGTCCGTCACTGAAGGAGGAGGAGGAGGAGGAGGAGGAGGAGGAGGAGGAGACAGGAGGTGAGAGGAAGGATACTTTTTCAGCTTAACTGTTTCTGCAGCACGTCACCGACCTGAATGACGTTGATTCTTAACTTATTATGATTATATTAAAGGACAAATATAACATGCAGAAATCAATAAAATGTCTCTGCATTAAAACCAGCAGAGGTGCCGAAAAATATGAATTCAAACCAAAGAAAGCTTCTCAGGTCTGTGGCTGATACCTGAATCTCAGCATGCCGCCAATAGTATGCTGCATTTATAATACGTTTATATGCTTATTGTTAAAGCAGATATGAAAAGCTGTGCATATTGTTTTATGTCAGAGCTGTAAATATTTATAACCAGCTTTAAAATGTGTAAAACTGAATCAATACAGATACTAATTAGTCACAATTCAGTGAGATTCAGTGCATCACGATGCAGCATGTAGCCAAAAAGAGTAAAATAATTCAGAAGAAAAGGATGAAAGTGTCTGAGAGGTTGTGAACCTTTTAACCAGATTATTTAACACCTGAGAGTGGGACAAGGCTAGCGTATTAGTTTGCCATTGCTGTACGTCTCATAAACGCAGTAATTCAAAGACGTTTAGAGATGAAATAAAAAAGCTATATACACCCCCCCCCCCCCCCCCCCAAACATGGTTATAGGAAAGATGTTCCCTTGTGTCCTAATTACAGGTTTCACTGCACGGCAAAGAAAAAAACATGAAAAGACAGGAAATAGATAAAAATTAAAGCAATAGACAGTGAGGAATGGAACCGTCCTCGCGCTGGTTTTCAAAAACAGGTGATGAGGTTTTAGGATGACCTGCTGAAAGGTGGAGATGACCAGTGAGTAGCGGTCTGGTTTCATGCTGAGTAGGAACATTTCAGATGCTACGTCTGCCCGAGAGCGCTGATGGAGAGCTGGGGAAGGTCAGGAGGAGTTGCTTTGTGTGAAGGACAGTGAGACAGTGGTGAGGTGTGAGGTAAAAGTCACAGATTGGCTCAAAGGAGGAATTCATGAGGGGTTAGCAGTGGTGATGGACAGTTTGACAGAGGATGCTCTTATCTGTAGAGAGTAGGGAGCAGGATTAAAATCACGATATGTGTGTCTGAATGAGAGAGAGAGCTGGAGGAGGGAGACTGCAAGGATTAGAAGTACTGGAGGAGTTAAAGTATCATTAAAAGCAACTGAGGTGAAGAATAGTGCAAGGAAGACTGAAACAGATGGTTAATAAGATGGTGCACTGCAAAAAGAGAACTAAAAGTAGTCTTAAAAGAAGTGTATTTGCTTTTGATTTGAGCAGGAAAACAAGAAGATTTCCCAATAGAATAAGATTTCAAGAAGGTTTTACTGACTTTTAGTTCCCTTTTTGTGCCGTGTAGTGAGATGTGGCGCTGCACAGTTTGGAGACGGCGGTGCTAACAGAGCGACAGAAGCTGAAAATGTTCAGATTTCTACAGGAAATGACCAAAATGGACAGACTTAGACATTGTTATATCAGAGGAATGGCTCAGGTTGAGCAGCTTGAAGGCAGACTTGGAGGCCGGGCTGAGGTGGTTTGGATAAGTGCCGAGCGACAGTGGATATATGTGGAGCTTCAAGGAAGGAGGAAAAGTAGAGGACAAAAGCTTTATCGTGGATTTAATGATGGAGGACATGCAGGGTTGGTGTGACAGAGGAGGAGGCTGAGATGTTGGCAGAAGATCCTCTCTGGTGGCCCTTAAAAGGAGCAGCTGAAGCACGAAGCAGAAGATAAACTAATCGTTAGTTATGTCGGAGTTTCTGACTTTTCAGTCATCAGGCTGTACAGGAACAGGCCAATAAAAATGTTTCCCGTGACGGTTTCTCTCTCAGCTTCATGGAAACTGTTACATCAAAAGGATGCTGCGAAAGCTCTAAAACCGAATCAGACAGCTTAAAGTTGATTTTGTTAAAATGATTTCTCTATAATCAGGCGTTAACTCCTGCAGGCAGCTGGTTGACACGTTTCACCGCATCCAGACGGTCAGATGTGGTTCTCCCCAACAACCACAGTCCGTTTATTACGTTCACGTTCCTGTTGTCATTCAGCCGTTCGGTTCCCAACCCTCCCTCTGCTCCCATCCATCCGTCTGTTTCATGTCCAGCAATTCCCAAAGCTTCTCTAATCTGCGTATCAGCCCGACCAATCAGAGCCGGTGCTTCCTCTGCATGCATCCTCCGATCCGTTGCAAGAAACCATCTGCAGCGTCCAAACCAGCAACGGCACAGAGCGAGGTGAAGAGGAGTCCCGGTCGTGAAAGGGGCCTGATGAAGATCAGTTCATTCATGCCCATAAAAGGAAAGTTGAGTCACCTGTGATGTAACGAGCAGCCGGAGCTGAACTCCTCATCCTCCTTTTCCTGGCTCCTGAGGGGCGGAGCCTCAGCTGTGTTTATTCTCTCTCTTTCACTCCATCTCTCTCTGTGCTCGTTTCTCCAGAGCTGCTGCAGCAGAAGGAAGCCCAGGAGAAGGATCAGCTGGAGCTGCCTCGCTGAGAGGAGGTGACAGAGGAGGAGGAGGAGGAGGTGAAGGCAGCAGGGTTAGTCTGCAGAGGCAGGAGGCTGGTGAGGATCTGCAGCTCCTCCACCTAGAGGAGCAGGAGAAGAAGGAGGAGGGTCTCCAGGCTGCTCCCCGAGGACTCCTCAAACGCTGCGTGGAAACAAGGGAGCGCGGCGAAGAGGAGCTCCGACAGAGGGAGGCGCAGCAGCTGGACTTTCGGTCGCTGCTGGGACGCCGAGCATTCCCAAGCAGCCGAGCCAACGCCGACCCCAACGCCCAGCACGACCGCTGCCACCAGATGGATTTTAAGGCCAACCTCAGGGGCGTCAAAGGCAAGGCGGAGGAGAAGGCGAACTCCCCACAGCAGGTGGACTTCAGGAGCGTGTTGGGGAAGAAGGGCGCCGCCGGCAGCAACGGGAGCAAGCCGGCCGAGGCCCCGTCCAAGAGCCCGGCAGACTTCCGCTCCGTCCTCGCCAACAAGAAGAAGACGGCGAGCCCCGAGAAGAACGGAGAAAGCGAGAAGGTGAACAACTGCGTGGATGGAGGCGTTCACGGCCAGAAGAGCGAAGGAGGAGGAGGAGGAGGAGGAGGAGGGCTGGTCCCAGAGTTCGTGGAGAAGCTGAAGGACGTGACGGTGCTGGATGGTCAACGGCTCCGGCTGGAGTGCCGCCTGGCCTCCGCCGCCGCTGCTGATGTGTCCGTCACCTGGACGCTGGACGGGAAGACCATCAAACCGTCCAAGTTCATCATCCTCGCCAACCAAGGTCAGAGTTCACACACACACAGTCAGACATGAAGGTAGAGATCAACAGCGTGGAGGAGGGCTTGTTTGTTTGGGGTTTGGTGGAAACTGTGCCGATGGAGGAGGAGGAGGAGGAGGAGCAGCTGCTGCCGAAGCTCATAGGATTCAGACTCTATTAATAGATCTCAGATGTGAAACAAAAGAGCGTAGAGATGCAGGATGTGATGTGAGACCACCAAGTATTGCTGCTATTTCAGAGGGGAAAGATCACTTTACACTGACAGCATTAACTGTGCTCAGGGCCACATTCATCAGCAGCAGGGCTCCTCACACACAGCCAGTTGAGCCTGAGGGCCACGGAGCTAACGTCTCCATGCCCCCCAAACGAAAACAAAACGTCCCCCTAAAAGATAAAAATGAGCTGTAAACCGTTCTGACCTGGTCTATCATCTGATTCCAGCAGGGGGCGCTGTCTGTGTTCTGGACTATATAACAATTAAAGATTTCTTTAGCAGTTAAGAAAAGTCATTGTTAGTTATGCTGGATTAGGACTTTCTCTGTTTTCTGATGTAACCGATGCTCCACACTGCCACCTAGCCGCTCATCTCGGTATTTACCTCATTCAGTCATCAGCGTCTCTGCATGTGGGGCCAGTGGGGCCACCAGATGTCTCTGTGGAGCTCTATGTTCACAATAATCAGTGAGACATCATCGTTTTTAATAGAGCAATATTGTAAAAAACTCTGATTCCTTTACCAATAAAATTATGTTATAAACATTTGTGTCTATATATTTAATTCTGCCAGGAAACTAACAAGCTCAGTGAGCATGCTCAGTACGCTCTCAGCAGACAGCTGTGGGGCACAAATCCTACGGCAACAAGCTCAGATCGTCCAATCAAAATGCTGGAAATGTTACGTTGACGTTCTGCCGGATAGTGTGAGACCATCAAGGCAGATTTATTTGTATCATATTTCAGCACAAGAACAATGCAAAGTGCTTTACATGATTAAAACATTGGAAAATAAAAAGCAAGTAAAAAACAGTTGGACTAAAATGTAGGAAACTTTGAACAAAATAAAAGTGAGAGTGTAAACTAAAAGCAAATATTAATCTAGTGATCGTAGTCATTGCTGGCTCAATGAAGGATTGATGTCAATCTTTTCTGTTCAATAAATTTACAACCAGCCAATTAGTGAGCCTTTATTTGTAATTTTATGTATAAAAATGTCATTACATTTATCTTATATAAAATGGATTTTCTAGTGTGTTGGTTTATGCTAATTTGACAGATTTATTTAAAATTTATTCTAAATCAGGTTGTATGCATCACAAAAAGATTAGTTGCTGCTTATAGGTGTTGAGTTTTTGTGCCCCACTGAACTTATCGTGCCAGAGACGCCGCACCACTACGCTGTAGAAAAATATTTCCTTTTCTACCGTCTCTGTGGTTTATTGCTTGGAGCCGTCGTATTTAAAGCCAATACTGATTGTTCTGTATTTCCGTCAGTCTCACCTGAGCGGGCTCAGTGGACATCCAAGCAGGCAGAGTGATGAGCGTACAAACGCCACAGATTTCAGTTTTTATGCAAAATATTAAAGCTTATAAAAGATGCTCCGATTACTTTAATTTAAAATAGAAGAAAATTTACAATTATCACTTATTTTGCTAAAATTATATAACACAATGACTATTACTATTACTATTTATGGGTTTGATACATCGGCTTAAGCTCAAATATTGAATATCCCCTCCCAAAAAATATTTTTTGTACAGAATGTGAAACGCTTTAATGGTTCTGATCTTATCAGGAAGCAGAACAATAACAAGCTGATGTTAGGCGGTCCGTTAGTTGGGCTCCATAACAGACTTCAACTCGCTGCTTAGAGGAGCGACAGGTGTCACTTCTTTAGTTTTCTCATCAGGACGCCTGTCTGATGTTTTTGAAAGCAGAAAAATTTACAAACTGCTGAATCTTTCTTGCAAGAGGGAGGGGATAAGTGTTGTAGCATTTATTCAGCCAGCTGATCAGCAGTGAGCAGCAGCAACAGGTGGGGGATGGGGCATCCTCCTCTATGCTCCATACAGCTAATAAATAAAAAAACCTCCAGTCCCTTTGGATCCGTCTCTGCCATTAAAAGGACGTTTCACTGGATGATGGAACATTTTAGCCCTTTGAAACCCCCCCCCCCCCTTTAAAACGTGTCGGCCTGCGTCCTGCAGCAGCAGCAGAGCCTCAGTCAGCTGTAACTCAGTGAGCAGCGCCTTGAGAGACTCTTAGAGGTTCACAGCTATCATTCACTGAGTTTCCCTCCTTGATGCTGTGAGGCGCAGCAGATCTTTACCTCTCAGAGTCTCAGCTCCTCTCAGATTCTCTGCTCTGTCTTCGTCCTTTCCTGCAGCGTGGAGCAAAAACCACAGTTTGTTCTGGCCATCCTCTGCCCCTCTTTGCAAACTCTTTAGTTCTCTCTTTCTGTTTATTATTCAGTCTGTAGCAACTGGAGTTAAAAAGCGCTCTGGGTGGAGTTTATGTCGACAGTGGATGTGCAATAAAGGCCCTGAAATATGCTTCAAATCTTTATACAGTGTTAAGATATTTTATTAAAATTAGGTTTCCTGTCAGGAAAACCAGAATGGGAACCCAGAATTCAAGCCACAGACAAAGTTGCATTTAAAAGGTTTATTTGAACCAGAAACCTGGATGAAATCAGGGAACCTCTGGAGGATGGTTTCTGGTAGAATGGCCGAGATCAGTTCCCAATCCAAGGAGCAGGCGAGGGTCATACTCAGATAATCAGAGGTACGAAACAAATCCAAAGCATCCGGCAAGCTGATAGGACGGGGTTCAGAACGAAGATCGTGGTCCAGAAATCAAAAGAACTGTCTGACAAAGGCAGGGCAGGAGAATCCAAGGAACAGAATCATGGTTGAAACGTGGTAATCAGACGTGGAACAACACTGGACATCTACGGGGAAAAGCTTTCAATAATCTGGCCCCAAACCAGTGGCTGTGGGGCACTTAACTAAAGCAAAAGTTTGTTTGTTGCACATTTCAGTAACAAGACAATTCAAAGTGCTGAACATGAACAGAACATAAGAAATGAAAACAGCGGACAGCAGATTGCAGTGAAATAATAATAGCAGGTCAAGATATAACACAGGCTGGACTACAAACTAAAACATATAAAGGCAACGCTAAAAAAATAGCCTTGATTTAAAAGAACTCAGGGTTTTAGCACTTTTTCAGTCTCCTGGGAGTTTGTTCCAGATCAGTGGAGCAGAAGAGCTAAATGGTTGGTTCTGGTTCTGGGTAGTGCAGGAAACAGGTGGAAAACATGAGGCTGATTCCAGCAGAGCAGGTGCGATGGATGCAGGAGGCGGAACAGCACAAATCATAACATTCACACCTGTTGACTCCCAGAGAATCTCCTCCTGCAGCTACAGCCTGCATCAGTGTTGCTGTTAGAGTCCACCTGGACAACATGAAAGCACATTTAAATTCATCTGTTCCTACAACTTCGGTCAGGAGAGACGTCCTCCCTACATCTGGAGACAGGTTTGCCCGAATGGGGCAAGAACCCATGAAATCAGACCAATAATGCATTAATATCAGGCTATATGCTGTATTTAGCAGTTACCGTCCAAGACACGAGTAAAACATTTAAACAAATAGGATCAACTGGCTATTTAAGAGGTCTGTTGCTACAGAAAATTACTGACAGAGTAAAATGTCAAATTTCTTTCTCTAAATATTCCGTCATTGACAAAAGAAGCTAAGCTCATTCCTTCTGGATCAGTGAGAGTAGAAAGGAGCAGCTGGAGAAAGACGCGCCTCCTGAAACGTCTCCTCCACCAGATCTATAGAGTCACAGAAGGAAGATAAAACTACTGCTTTACTTTGCTACAGTAACTTCATCTTACTGTTTCTTGTAGAAAGTAGGAAAACATTAACTTTACAAAAAATAACACCTTTCAAGAACAAACGGGCCATATCAAGATAACAGCTATCAGCTTAATATAATGGCCATTGGTTGTTCTAAATGTCGAATATGGTCATTAATGTTAGAGACCTGGGGTCTAAGAGTGTTTAATTGACAGAGACTCATCAGAGGACTCAGGGTACCTTAAAGACAAAGCTAATCCACGTCGGTTGCGGCAAATAGGCCGTCATACTGAGCCAGGTACTGCTAGAGCCGTGGTCCTCAGGGTCCGGTGTCCTGCAGCTTTTAGATGTGAACTTCAATTCAATTCAATTCAATTCAATTTTATTTATATAGCGCCAATTTATGAAACATGTCATCTCGAGGCACTTTACAAAGTCAAATCCATCAGATTATACAGATTGATGCAATCAACTGGTTCCCTTATATAGGAAATTTTTGACCAAAGTCCCGACAAGCAGCATTCACTCCTGGAGAAGCGTAGAGCCACAGGGAGAGTCGTCTGCATTGTCCATGGCTTTGCAGCAATCCCTCATACTGAGCAAGCATTAAGTGACAGTGGAAAGAAAAAACACCCATTAGCGGGAAGGAAAAACCTCCAGCAGAACCAGAACCAGGCTCAGTGTGAACGGTAATCTGCCTCGACCCACTGGGGGTTACAGAAGACAGAGCAGAGACACAACAAGAGAGACAAAAAAGCACAGAAGCACACATTGATCCAGTAATCTGTTCTACATTAGATGGTAATAGTGGGTGAGCCGTCTTCCCTGGATCACAAACGACTGAATTACCTCCTCAATTCTCCAGAGTCCTGGATTATTTGACTCAGGTGTGTTGAAGTAGAGTAACGGTCAGAAGTTACAGGACAGCGGCCGTCGAGGACCAGAATTGAGGCCCACTGTGCTATAGGTGTCTTCCTGTTAAAAGAGAGTTGTTCAGTACCACTGTCACCATGTGCTTTCTAAGGAGGAGGGGTTGCTGCAAATTAACTGACTGGATGCAATTTAACAGGCTTCCTTAGATAGAATAAATTTTACCAGTTGACTTTATATTATTCACTGATTGCACTGTACTATAAATATAAACAAATTGTGGTTTATGTAATCAGATCTAAATGTGACTAAATTATGTAACAGGTTGTAAATAAGTTAAATTGACCGGACAGAATGTCTGACATGTGTAGAAACACCGCAGTCAGCTACAGTAGAGATCTGCCTGAACAAGTGTGGGACTCCGCGTGTGTGAGTAAAGTAATCCCTCTGTGTGTTTTTATAACCTTCAGGACAGTCCTGCTTCAATCCTGTTAGCATGCACGCTGAAGGTCAGAGGTCACATCAGCCTCAGACATGCAGGGATGTGTTGTTGTTGGTGTTATTTGCAGCAGTGAGTTTATATCAGCAGCTCCAGAACCGACGGCATCAGAACAACTAATCATCCCAGGTTTATGCCCCAAGTTAAATTTACTCCAACGGCGTCTGCGTTGCCGTGCGTTAAATTAGATACGATTAAAACTAGCAGTCGTCTACCAGCGATTATACTCAGAAATCTCTTATTTCATTTGTGGGTGGGAGTCTTTAAGAGGACTAATGCAATTATAGTTTGATTATTGACAAGTCCTGATTACCACCCACTGTCTAAGAATGAGGAGCTCTATGCCGTACCAAACACAGCAGAAAAAACAGCATGAATTAAGCTGCAGTTTTCTTATTACCTTGGTCTCATCATGCAGTGCCTTTATCTCTCTCATTAATCATTTATTTTGGTGATTTACACACGTTTGTGTGACTCACGTTCAGCTGGAAAGTCCAGTTAGGGTTTGGCGGGTAAATATTCTGGTGAACCTATCAGATCAGTGTCTGTGTGATGTAATAAATATGTTCATCTAGGGCTGGACGATATAGAAAAAAAGCATATCGATAAAATTTAAATCATATTGATCGATATCTATAATTATCAACAAATTCAAAAGATGTATTTTAAGTGCAGCCCTGGCCATTTTATGCTGTTGCTTAGCAACCTATTTTTAGATAAAAACACAAACACTGAAGTCAAACTCAACCCTTTATTCAACCAACTTATTACCAAAACTGAAAGTTTTTAAAACAGAAAAAAGAACGTGTGCTCTCTGATATCTTTGAAGGGGGTGGAGCTTAGTTCCTGGGTCTGTGTTGTGATTGGCTGGGAGGATGTAATGATGTAATATTAACCTACATGGTTAGAATGCAAAAGGAAGGAAAACTGTTATTCTATTGAACCTTTTATTGACCCTTTTTTTTCTATCACTGATACATGTTTATCGATCGATAGTCATTGTTATTGAATTATTGTCCTGCCCTACGGTGCATCTGCAGAATCTGATGACCGTAGTAAGATGCTGCGGATGGCCCACACAAAGTCTGCTTGTATTTAAAGCAGGTGAATGCTGTAGGTTATAGGCCACGCCCCTTTGGCTCTGCAGCCCCAGCCCAATGAGTGCCCACATGACCTCAGCAGGTGCCTTTAATCATGAGAAAGCACAAAGTGATGCATAACGGGTTGCTTGTGGTTGTGTGATTGTTGTGACATCATGATCTGAAAGCGGCTCGTCACTGTCAGCAGCAGCAGGATCAATCTGCTGAGTTTCCCAACTTTTCCTTCTCATCCTTTAGGTCCTCAAACAGGAGCTTTTATAACCTGAGCCATTTTAAGTAACCACAAGCTGCATGACTCAGCAGAAAATCTGCATCTGTTTAAACTTTTTTCCTGTTGGGCCAAAACTGGTAAATTGAAAGCACTCGAGGGCCAAAAGATGAATAAAAATAAACAACATAACCAAAAATATTGTGATTTTTCCTTTAACTTGCCCAGCAAAATATGATCACTTCAAAAAATATATTAAACTGTATTTAGCCGATTTTATCAAATTAATTCCAATCAGATTTTAATGCACCAAAGTCTTCATTTGAGTGAAAGTCGTCCTATTTACTATGCAATTAAAGCACAGGTAAAAAGTGTGCTTATTAAGAGACAAATGTTTTGTTCCCTCCTTCCAGCTTAACGCTCCTCAGGATGGAGACTGAACAAGTTCAACGTTTGGGGAAACTAGGCTTCTAGCAACTTTATTGCAATTTGGTAACGGCTGTCATGCAAATTGATACTCAATAGTTTCCTTATTGTCATTTAAGATATCTAACTTGGAATAAAGTTGATATATACTAAATTCAGCATATAGTTTGGCCCTTTAGCCAAGTGTGTAAAACTTAGTTTTTAATCGCAGATTATTTGAGTTTGTATAAATTCTGGGCTGAGAGCGCCAAACAATTCCTGTAATTTAACTGTATGTTGAATGCAACTGGATCAAAACGGTGTTTATTTAGGCGATAATTTGTGGATACCACTGATCTCTGAGTATCTCCTCTACTGGACTGCCTGCTATGGTAATAACCAGCAGATGCAGCATCCTGAGATATCAAAGCATTCATTAGTTTTGGTCCATAAAACCTTTGAGGTTTGAGTCGTGCTGCTGATTTACTGGCTGGTTAGTTTCTGTCTGGAGGGCTCAGTGGGAGCTCTGCCTCTAAGTCATCACACCAGTGGAGCTGAGCTCTCCTGGCAGCTCGATGTTTCTGCTGAGCAGCCGTTTAACAGCCAGCCAGCATCATGCATCTCTGCAGAGATGGCAACCAGGACCGAGATCCTGAGACGTTCTCCACCCGTTAGCTCCCAGCTGAGGCTCAGGGGCTTCGTGGCTCTGAAAAACCGACCCTGGAAACAGATATTTAATGTTTCCTTCAGTAAGAAAACTAGTCTGGTTTCTTCCCACCACGAGATCAAAATGATCTGCAACCATCAGATGTGAGGGAATTAGTTCTCCGTGGATAATCTGTGCTTTCATACTTCAGGCTCAGCAGTCTGAAACATGAATAGATAGCCGAACATTGATTTAGGGAAGCATTGCTGTTTAATGTGTTGTTAATCTCCAGGTCTTCCTTGGATCTCCCTTTAATCTCCTCAAGGCATCATCTAGAATCCAGTCCGGTCTGACATTTATCTGTATTGCTGTGGGAAAAAGTTTCCATTTGAGTATTTTATTCCTTAAAAACATGAACATGCCAGGAGGTTCCTTAAAAAGACTTAAAGGGGATAAATGACACAGAATCACCTGAGAGCTGAATCATCTGCTCAGATGATTCAGACAGACTCAGACAGACCTTCAGAGAGTCTGGAGAACTGAAGATCCAGACCACTTTAAGTCATGTCAGACCCATCGAGGTCCCAGGTAGGAAGGTGGAGGAAGGTGGAGGAATGAGGATACGGTTTGCTTCCTGGCTGATAAATGTGCTGTGTCGTGTTTTCCAGATGGCCTTTGCTCTGTGACCATCGACAAAGCTCTGCCGGAGGACGAAGGCCAGTATAAATGCCGAGCTGAGAACTCAGCAGGCAGAGCAGAGTGTTCCTGCACGGTTCTAGTCGACGGTAAGAACCAAGCTTTAACTAAAGCTAAACACCTTTAGTTATCTGTGAAGAACCTACCCTCAGCTTTAACTAGATCACCTCCAGTTTTAATGCTGGAAAGAAAACTAAAGACCTTTCAGTGGTCTTCATCCCTCCACCAAGGTCAGGGCTGCACTGAAGGTGAAGGTTTAATTTTTTATTAATTATCCTGTGGAAGTGTATGTTCCTTCACAACTCTGAGGGGAACATGTGAGGGAGAACCAAAATCACTTTCACAAACAAGCCGCTTGTTGTCCAACAGCACTTGAGACCAAAAGCCGGATTCATCGGTATTAAGGATGAGAACTAAATCTCCATGTCTGAGTCTCTGAGCTGCAGGAGCTGCAGGTCTGATCTTAGAACAGCTGCCGGTTTGGAGCCTGAGAGTGGCTCAGAAACACCAGGATAAGTCTCCTTCCTGCTCCTCCTGATTCCCAGGATTCCCCGGGAGCGTCCGTCTGTTCGGAGCTTCCTGTAATTACAACAAATGGACACAAACAAACAGTATTTATCAAAGATCTCCAACGGTTACTGGAAACAGAGAGCCGCTGACTGGAAATCAGCCGCTTCTGCATCCCGTTCAGAGTTGTCTGGTCTCCTGGAGGCCCGGAGCCGTCACTAATAAAGTTAAAACCAAACTAATTTACTAGCTTCATGCTTCATGTCTCGTTACACTCAGGCTGGTCATCAAAATTAAGCCCCGCCCACATTCCAAACGGAAGCCGGAAGTCCCGCTTGTAGCCACGCCCCCTCCAGGGACAATTTTTGTCCAAGCCCCTCCCCTTTCTTGACGCCATTTCCTTCCTATCCGCCATATTATCCCGCCCCTTACGAACCGCCATTTTGTGACGCACACTTCCCCTTAAAACTCCGCCTCCTTTAGGCGCATCACATCCAGGTCATGTCTGGACACGTAACCATACATGTAAACAAGTACCGGGTCTGAGGAGACCATGTTCCATCCTGACTCCACTGTGGGTCCGTACCAAACTCTCCCGTCTTCTACTAATAAAAAAACATTGAATTGTGAACTTCCATTGTAAACAGCCAGCGATTCAATTCAATTTTATTTATATAGCGCCAATTCATGAAACATGTCATCTCAAGGCACTTTACAAAGTTAAGTTCAATCATATTATACAGATTGGGTCAGATTATACAGATTGGTCAAAAATTTTCCTATATAAGGGAACCAGTTGATTGCATCAAAGTCCCGACAAGCAGCATTCACTCCTGGGGAAGTGATCTCAAGGCCTCGATCGGCTGTAGAGCGGTTTAACCGTACTCTGAAAGCAAGAATGCGGAGATATTTCACCGCTAGTAAAACCCACCGATACCTCAACGTACTTCAGGATCTGGTAAAAAAAATATGATCATAGCTTTCATTCTAGTATAAAAATGACACCTATGGAGGTTTTCAGGGAAAATTCCCGTCAAGTGTTCAGAAGTCTTTATGGTAATACAATAAAAAACATGAACAAAGTTTTACAGATTCACCGTTGCAGAATGTGTGCCCCGTTATCCCTCATCTATAAATGAGCAGATTACGATGGAGAAGTCATTGGTGGGAGCTTTTACGAAGAAGAGCTACAGAAAATAAAACTGCGTAAAGACAGGAAGTACAACGTAGAAGAGATATTAAGACAGTCAGAGGTGAAAAACAGGTTTTTGTGAAAGGGAAGAATTGGCCGAATGAATTTAACAGTTGGATCAGGTTCTCTGACCTACCACATGTATAAAAGCTGCCTGCAGTAAACCTCTCCAGTGACACATCACCATGGATGCAATGATGGAGGATGAAGGGTTTTACGTCACACTACCATCCAATATCAGCAACAACGTATTTATGTGGTACGATGCGCTCAGAAATCTGTTAAAATGTGTAAATACGACTTTGGTTAGCAACGAAGCCGCTCCGCTCAATGGATATTAGGAGCATTACGGTACACTGTGTCACTACCTGATAGGACCCCTGAGCTGTCTACAGACTGCCTGACTGTAATGTCTAAACTAGAAGTGCATTCATGTAAGGCAGCCTGGAGTACGCGCTAGTAACAATAAACCTAGTAAATTAATTCAATATAAAAGTTTATTTAGGCCTGATGGTAGAAACAGAGCGGTGTAGTCCAGCTACTCTGTCCTCCTGACAGAGATGATAGAGAGCTGAGGACGTGGAGGAGAGATATTACACTTGGGAAGAATATTTAGTGCTCCTTATAATCCGGTGAACCTTATACATGGACAAAAACAGACATAGACACGTAAATTCATGGTGCGCCTTATGGTCCGAAAAATACGGTAGTAGGCGACACTTTTACCTTTACTGCAGACCCTAAAATTAGAAGACGACTTTGGTGATATGGTTATAGAAATTAAATCGGACCAAAATGTTCCCATAAATTCTGTCTATGGAAAGACCATCATAAGATTACACTTCAGATGAGTGACGTCCCGGCGCAGCCTGAGATAAACTTTATTTATAAACTATTCCAGAGATATATCATCTCTAAGACTGGCTGATCATCATTCATATTCCCCTGATCCTATAATTATCAGATTTAGGGGGTGATTTACCTGCTTTTATGGAGCTCCTGTGAAGCACAGACGTGGAATAGGATCAATATTTTAAAGATTATTTAGCCTCGTCTCACCTTTAGTTAAATCAGGTTTGGCTATTGCTAAACTGCACCTCAGAGTAGAAACTTTAAACACAGCCTCTGACGTCACAGGAGGAGCTGCGAGGATTATGGTTCTGTCACGCAGAGCAAGAAAACGGCCCCCTGGAGAATGTGCAATGGTTTCACATAAAGGAAAAAAGAAGAAATCAGTTGCCAAATGAGGGGCTAAAAGAAGGAAGTCTTGAGAAAGAGACACATTTCACTGATTGATCACCTTAAAGAAATTAGTCTCTTGCATCAGAAATAAAGCGAATACGCCCTAATTTCACTGTCTAGACAATCCTCAAGTATTCGGAAGAAACTTTAAAGACACAATTCAGCGCTGAGCTTCATTACAAAGACACCCCAGGCTCTATTGACTCTAGTTACTGGAAACGGCCCAAATAGGGACTGAATCAGAGACTGAATCAGAGACTGAATCAGAGACTGAATCAGAGACTGAATCAGAGCGCTGCCTTCACCCCAGAATCCAGGGAACTGCATCTCTTAGGTCCCTTCATAGCGATATCTTTTTCTATCAGAGAGTACTTTAGTACTGTGCTGATTTGAGAATTAAATTAACCAGAGCCATTGATGCCCTGAACCCCTGAAGATAGTAAGGGGCTTCTCTTTTTCTCAAGAGTTTCAGTTTTGGCTTTAATGAGAGGAAACGCTCTGAATTCTCTGTCCCGTGTGAATATAAAAACATACTCCAGCCACAAAATGACGGATCGGAAATAAACTTAAATCAGTTTATTTGTATGGAATAATAATAATAATAATAATAATAATAATAATAATAATAATAATAATGAACTAACCAAACATTATTTCTTGTTGTGGAAAGCTAGCAGGAGTTGGAGGTGTTCTATCCTGCGAGCGTTTTTAAAATCAAACAGATATTTCGGGTTAATAAATATAACTCATCTAAAAGCTTTAAAATGTACTTTTATGTGACAGAAAGCATAATATATACAACTTTATTCACTGTTTTCTCACTCCCCTCCACCGTTGCTGTTTCCGGTTAAAAAGTTCTCTTCAACCCGCAATGAATCATGGGATAGGATTAGCAAGGAAAGATACACCGGACCCATCCTTCAGATCGGGGAAAAGGAGGATCCATTCATCGGCCGCATCAAGGACCCTTCGTCACCACCTACAAATATGTCCTTCGAAGGATGCAGCCTTTAAATTGAGACCCAACATGGCGGCCCTGAGGGGGCGGGGCTAGCGGTGGGACTTCAGGGGGCGGGGCTTTCTGGGGCAGGGCACCTGTCTCTTTGGAATGTGGGCGTGGCTTACTATGGAAAGTGTCCATGTTTCGTCTTTCCTTCTCCTTTAAACATGAACGTTGTTCTGGTGAATGTTTCCAGCATCAGAGCCACACTCAGCAGGAGTCGGAGGTGTTGCTTTATTTGCCAACTACAGAAAAGATAAAACTGATCTCCATCAAAGGTTCATCCCTCAGTGACAGATCAGCTCAGCCGGAGGGAACCTCATCATCATTATGGACATGGAGCGTTTTCCCTAGTCACCACAGCTCATCCTGACTATGTACTGGTCTTGATTTTGGGTTCGTCTGTTTTCCCTCGGTGAATAATTCTGAGTCTGATCCTGTTTAGTCCCCTGGAACCATGTTGCTCTTTAAGAGTTATCTCAGTTTGGCTTTTCTGGACATTAAACTTGTTTTCTTTGATTTGCTGAAATTCATCTTATGATTATTTTGCGTTGTCTGTTTCCTTTTTCCACTTTTCTGTGCTGACCCTTAATGCCTCGTCAGGTTATCCTGGATGCTTCCGGCCAATCAGATGCAGCGGCTGGTTAATGTCTCATTGCTTCAATCTGGTTAGATTGAGAGTATATATTATGAGTATATATGCGATTATTCCGATTTTACTGTACAAATTGCTCCCAGCTATCAGTTTTATCACCAGCTGCTGATCCAAGTGCCTGAGTTCATCTGCTGTGCAGCTCACCTGTGCAAAATACAAACATCCTCAACTATTGTTGCTAATTCGATAAACTTCCAAAGCTGAGGACAAGTTAAACAGACGAACCAGATCATTCTGCAGCTTTCATACATTTAGCTGAAGCCCCTTAGTGGAGGAGGCATGGTTTTGTTTTTTTCTGCATGATTTACAGACAGAAAAAAACATTCATGTCTTTGCAAAGGAAAAGTCATGTGAACTGTGAGGACGCACCGGTGCAACTAGGAGGAATGAAACGATAATAAAGAGACTCACTGATCTCACCCTTCTTCTGCAACCTGCTGGGTTTCCTTAGAGAGGAAACTTTCTGACCAACCTGGAGGATCTGATGGAGTCTGACTTTGGAAAGAGCCTTGAGACGACATGTGGTGAATTGGTGCCATATAAATAAAATTGAATTGAATTGGTCGGTTTAATCTGGAGGTTTTGCAGCATCGGACTGGACTCCCTCTTCTTCTAATAACATTGTTCCCACTGTTGATTTTAGACTCTGCAGCTGTTATTGCCTCATTCTGAGAGGCTTCCAGCTAAAACCCGTTGAATGTAAACTGTGACCCTGAGTGAGGCTGTTCGTCCCGTGTCTAAGACCTCCTCTGTGTGTGTTGTCCTCCCGCAGATCCGCCAGAAAACTCTCCGTCCGACAAGAAGTCTAAGAAGGGAGCTCCGACCTCAGAGAGTGAGTTTCCAAAATATGCAGCCACGCCAGCCTCTTTCCTTTTGTCCCAATAAGGAGCTGCAGTCTGGGACTGCTGGTTCCCACACACACACAGCTGGAGGTTTCTATTTTAAATGTTCTCTGAGCATCGCTGGAAACATCAGTTTCTAACTCACTGTCACATTCAGAACTCTGTTACAGCAACGGGAACGGTGGTTTTATACGGTGGCTATCAGGACTATGTTGATTCTTAGCTCTTAGAGCAGTGAATTTATCTTTAATCTTTGTCCCATTAAGCATAAAGGCAGACAAACAGAGCTTCAGGTGAAGAAGCGCTTGTCAGATGCTTTTAAAGGAAAGGAGAAATGTGTGAGTTCTCTGTTAGGCTGGTTTATCAGAACATTTACTGATGTTTTAAGACAATAAAGACAAAAACATTTCCTTTTAAAGCTCTGATAGCTTTAAAATGCTGCGTCTCTCCGTTACACACCAGCAGATAAACCTATGTTACAGATGCTGTTCATGAATGCAGACGATGTTTTCTGTCTGCAGCCTCAGCGGAAAGTCGGCTCTTATCTTTACGACACGACTCTAAATCCTTCAGCACGTTGTGCATCTCTGCACGCGTGCATTCCTGAGTGACGAATAGATGATGTGCATAGAAAAGCAGCCGATACATTAAACCTTTACTGTACAGAGTCAATAAATATAATCCTGAGACGGTTTCACCCACGAACCTCCACACAGACGATCCATCTGGAAAACACAAAGAGAGGAAAGCTGAACGTAAAACCTGAGGAGATGCAGTTATTGCAAAGTTTTTAGCAACAGCAGAGCATTTTAAGCTGAATTCAGATCTCCATGGGTCCTTTTGTAATGAAATCATCTTTGCAAACATGCAGTATTGGATATTTTCTACCAGCTTATTCGCCTCTGTTTAATTCTCTGATCTCTTTGTTAATTTGGCCCCTTTCCCCATCAAACTGATCTCATTTACATATCTTCTGGCTGTAGAAGGAAGTAATATTAAAATAGCTTCATCACCCGGAACCTCTCCCTGCCTGCAGCAGACTCTGAAAAGTTTAAAGTTTAAAGTGAAGGAGGAACATGCAAATTGTCAATAACAGAACTCCATAGAGGTGAATATAAAGTGGTATAAAAAGTATCAGCTCTTTCACAGATTTCTTTAGTTTTTTTGTTGCTTTTTTAAATTCCTTTTCCATGTTTCAGATCATCAATTTTAATTTAATTTCAGACAAAGATTTATTTTTATTTTATTTAAGTTTATTTTGTAGGGACAGACACACATCGACATAGACAAACTGAACAAAACAGCAGTCCCATGTTTGTGTCATAGTGCAATAGCAACAGCTAATTAGCAGCACTTGTCCCTAGATGGGCAAGATAACCTGAGTGAAGCCAAAAGGAGTTTTTTTGAATAATTAATTACTTTATTAGGTAATAAGGAGGGTCTGCTGCCAAAGTTAAATCTTAAATTGACTTTAAATAATCGCTTTGCTTTTTCTTGAACTTCTCTTTCTAAACCCTGGTCTGAAAACTGCTTCAACTGAAGAATCAAAAAACCACTAAAATAAAACCTGTCTGACAAGAAGAAGCTGTGAAAAGATCTTAAAAAGTAAAAAGTCCCAAAGAAACAACAGAACCGACGCATTAAAACGCAGAAACACACTCGTTAAAACACCGTTTCTTTGTGGTTCTGATGAAACTGGATTGTCTGCAGGCATCAGTTGCTTAACCTGGAGGTTTGGATGAAAACTGAAGTGCAGCTTCAGGAGAATCTGCTAAAAGCTGACGTGATGGTTCTGGTTCTGCTGTACCTAACATCCGGGCCTCTCAGTAGAACCCGCACCCATCGTCCAGCCTGTCTGCTGTTCCTCGTGTTCCTCTGCTGGTTCTGCATGGCGGCCTGAATCAGACGGACTTCTGCGTCTGCAGCAGCTCTTAAAACGATGCTTCATCCTGAGAGGACGGCTGCGTTCCTCTCAGGATGGTCGTCTGGTTCTGGCGTCCCTACGAGGTCCGGACCTTCAGAGAACACGTCCAACAGCCTGGAAACACCTAGTTACTCTGAGGCCGTTCCTCTATATCTGTAGTTCTGATGATCCGCTGTTACTGAAACTAAAGGGAGACGGAGCGTAAATGCGACCCAACAGTCACGGGGAAACACCAGCAGCGTTCATTCCTGTCCAGCTGTTTTGTCTTGGTGGAACTCAAATTGAACCTGACTGGTGAAGGTTTTACACCAGTCACCGAGCCGTGGACCTTGGTTTTCCTGCGGTTCGCCTGCGGTGTTTATAAAGCGACTGATTGCGTTACATTCTTCTGGGCCTTCAGAGCTCGGCTCTCCTCCTGCGCTCCTTTTATGGCAGTGATATGGCTGCTGCCCTGTTTACAACGCCCTGCTGAAATTACTTCTTCTCAGTAAATACAGATTCATCCGCCTGAACGAGTGAGCAGGGACTAAACCATCGGGTTTAATAAATCTTTATCACGGCTGTAGCTCCAACAAACTAACCGATTAAAGTTGAAGAGCTGAATGAAGGAGCAGAGAAATACTTTTCTGCTCAGTATGTTCTCCTCGAGTCGTCCCTGAAGGTCTGGCTTTGTCTGGTCGGTCTGTTGGATCTGCAGAGTTTTCCCCTCAGATGTGATCCAACAGATGAGAGGAAGGATGGGGGGGTGAAGGTGGAGGATGGGAACTCCTCTCCCTCGTTTCCATTTAAGGCCAGCTCTCCGCCGGCTCGCTCACACGTCGCTTTACTTCACAGCGCAGATGAAAAGCCTGAAAGTGAAGCAGCTTTCCTTTTAAGAAGCTCGTCTTCCTGGACCTGCCGGTTCCCACTCCGGGTCCAGATACTGAGCGGGCTGGCAGTGCGGGATTTCTCAGGCTGAAACCTACATTTCCTGTTACTCCTGACAAGTGCTGCTCGCTGTAACTTCAGCCCACACACAGCTGGACCAGATGTTGTGGGTTTTCTGGGCAGCAGCTGGTTCAGTTTTGCTGTTTGAGGCTCATTTGACTCTCAGATCGGCTGTTAGTGGTTCAGGAACATCGACTGTAGATGTTTTCCTCTGGGCTGATGGACGTGTTGATGGATGCCTGCAATGATGGGCGGGACGTCCCGTCTGCATGCCGTTCATCCAATGCTGCAGCATTTCACCGCCTCATCAGATAACAAGACATTTCTGCTTGATTGGCTAAAATCAGAAATTGTTGCTTTGTTGCAGAGGTTTCATTTTTAGGCTAGGAAGCCAGAATTTCACATTTATTCATTAATTCAGAGGTTTTACTTGAATAAAGTCTCCTCATTCCTGACTGATTACTGCAAGAACAAACTGTTTTTAGATGTGCAATTTGAATAAAAGTGTATTCTTTATTTAAGCATCTTTAAACGTGCAATAAGGAAAACTCTGGGTTTTAATGAGAAGAATTTGTTCCAGTAATGTGTTTAGCGTGACCTTTAACCCGAGGTTCTTATATTGCTGGAAGGCAGCATCGCCAAGGTTTCTTAACATGGATTTGATCCTCTGAGAAGCTTCTGCTGTTTGGTTCTAAACACTGAGACAGAAATTCAACAATGGCGCCATCTAGACCATCAGCAATTACAGTTTTCTCTATTTTTTTCTCTTCCTCGTCTCTTTCCTGTTTTATCATTTCACCTTTAGTGAAGAAAAACCTGATTACCACGTTTGGATGTCAGCTAAACTTCTGCCACACGACAGATTTAATTAAGACGGCAGCTGCCAGAGTTCCTAAATGAGCTGAATTAGTGAGTCTGAGTGAAGTGGAAGATGCTTTCTGCTTCAAATCCAGATGTTCTATAGATTTCAGGGGGACACCCTCTGTGTAATAATAAATAAAATAAAACACTTTACTAACATATATCAGAAGAAAGAAGACAGACCTTCAGCTACAACATTACAAGATGGCCTCTTATTCATCCGGAGGATAAATAACAAACTCCACGAGCTGCTTCCTGCATCAGGAGGACTATTAATAGGTTCTCCTTATATGGTCTCACATTCTTGTTCTGCTGCTTCCCTCCGACGGAATCCATCTCACTGACCCAGGACTGGTCCTGCATGAAGGAACGAGAGACACAGGAAGAGCAGATCAGTTGTTAATTTAGGAAACAAATTAGACGCAAAACATAAAACACACTTAATGAAAATCAGAAAACGAGAAAAACCATCAGAGTAAAACAGATCAGAGTCGTTTGTTGGCTCCTGATTCCTAGAAGCTGCCATCTTTGACAGACTCGCTGAGGTTATAATGAAGGAACAGACGCTGAATATTAACCGTCAGGGTTTCACTGTGACGGATGCAACTGGGTCTTTGAAGGATAGTTAGGAAGGAGGAGCGAATATTTCCGGTTTAAGGTGCCGTGAAGCTGCAGCAGGAGCACTGATTGTGGTCGATGTTTTATTTGACTTAAAGGTTGTGAAGGAAGAGTAAACTGTAGCATCACGTGACGTTTATTGCCGTTGTTCTTGGAGAGGTTATAGTAGCCCTAAAATTAAATAAAAACGTTTTTGGAGGCTCCAAAAGTCCTTGAGGAGCTTTTGCAGAAGCGGAGCACTTTTACATTTTTTCATTTAGGTTCAGCAAAGTTTCTGAGGACCAGAAGTTTCAGGGGAGCACAGTGCCTTGCTCATCAGCACGTTGATAATGGTAAATAAAATCCAATATTACCAAATGCCTTATTAAGTCACCTATGTAATTAACACAGTCAAGCTTTAAGTAGAAATCCAGCTGATCTGTGAAGGCCTTCTGTGTTAAATGCACTCCGCACTTTTCAGATAGTTATTTGTAAATAATTTGATTAACCTGTTATGATTCATAATTATGCTCTAATTTGTGTTTGTCTATCACATATAAAACAAGAAATGGTGGATGTTGGGCTCCTGGTTCCAGAAATGTTGCAAACCTCTGAACCGTGACTCATGAGTTGCCGTATTTTGGGAATTACTGAGAACTTGAAGATAATTTAGATTTAGTAGCAAACCATGGCGACCAGAGGAAATCCCTGAGCTGATAAAGAGATTTTAAACTGGCTCCGGCTGACTGTCTGCTCTCTTTGTGTTTCCATCAGGCGAAGCCAGGATAAAGAAGCCAACTCCAAAGACTCCTCCCAAACAAGGTGACGCACCTGAACACACCGTCTCAAACCCAAACCTGTACCTGGTTTTGTTTCACCGCCATAATTAATGTCATCTGCTGGGTTTATAATCACTGATCATTAATCATCAATAATGTCACAACTGGCAGCAGAAATATACAGTGTTCTTTTTACAGACCCTCAGACTGCAGGTCTGCTGGTGGTTCCTAGAGTCTCTAAAAGTAGAATGGGAGGCAGATCCTTTAGCTATCAGGCTCCTCTCCTGTGGAACCAACTCCCAGTTTAGGTCCGTGAGGCAGACACCCCGTCTACTTTTAAGACTAATCTTAAAACTTTCCTTTGTGACAAAGCTTATAGTCAGAGTGGCTCATGTTACTCTGAGCTACCTCTATAGTTATGCTGCTATAGGCTTAGGCTGCTGGAGGACATCAGGGTCTATTTCTCTCACTCTGCTGAGTTCTCCTACTGCTCTCCAATCTGCATTGCTTGTTGTTATTTCATCTTTTAACTTTTAGTTCTCTGTCATTTTTCTCTTCATAGAAGGTACACCTGGTCTGGCGTTCTGTTAGCTGTGACATCATCAGGGGAGGTAGATCATCCTCTATTACCATCTAACATAGAAAGTACTCCTGGATCAATGTGAGCTTCTGAGCTTTCTGTGTCTCTGCTCTGTCTTCTCTAAGCCCCAGTGGGTCGAGGCAGATGAGCGTTCACACTGAGCCTGGTTCTGGTTCTGCTGGAGGTTCTCCTCCCTGTTAAAGGGGAGTTTTCCTCTCCACTGTCGCTTCATGCATGCTCAGTATGAGGGATTGCTGCAAAGCCATCAACAATGCAGACGACTGTCCACTGTGGCTCTACGCTCTTTCAGGAGGAGTGAATGCTGCTTGGAGAGACTTGATGCATCCTGAATCAGATTTTTTTATTCTGTTCATTAAATGAATCAAAACTAAGAACTCTCAAAACTTTAGATTTGTAAACATTAAACAACCTGCAGAATAATTTTCCTCTTTTATCTGCGTTGGTCCTCACACAGTAAATCTGTATCATCCAGGAGAAACCAGACTTTTTACTCAGCAGTAGTGATGGTTGGTGGTTGCTTACTGCTGTCGCTCTGCAGCTCTGCCTCCTCAGATCCTCCAGTTCCCAGAAGACATGAAGATCCTCGCAGGAGAGAAGGTGGACATCCTCTGCAAGTTCTCTGGAGCTCCGCCCATCACCTGCACCTGGCTGAAGTTCAGGAAACCGGTGGGTCTCTCTCACACGCAGCAGCTGGTCGTCCGGTCCCACCCGGGACCTTCTGACCGGGTCTGATTGTTGTGTCGCTGTGGGTCAGATCCAGGAGGGCTCCTCTGACATCTCCATAGAGAGCACAGACAGCAGCAGCAAGCTGACCATCAGCAGCGGGCAGCAGGAGCACTGCGGCTGCTACACCATCGAGCTGAGGAACGGCTACGGCCTCCGGCAGGCTGCCCTCAACCTCACCATCGTGGGTAAGAAACATCAGAACCAGAACATTTTAGACATCTGGACCCTCTGAGAGGCTGAAGC
Source organism: Fundulus diaphanus (assembly GCA_037039145.1). Taxonomy (NCBI): domain Eukaryota; kingdom Metazoa; phylum Chordata; class Actinopteri; order Cyprinodontiformes; family Fundulidae; genus Fundulus; species Fundulus diaphanus. The sequence continues at coordinate 55,203,843 of CM073132.1, read as the reverse complement.
GAGCTCTTCAGTAACTAAATTAGGCTACGATAAAATATAACGACGTTCATCCATCAATCAGCCTCATTATCGACCAAAGTCCACCAGATTTACAGCCCAGTTCTGAGTTCTGATGCCGAACTTTGACCCGAGAGGGGAAGGAAACAATAAGGTGGAACCAAGACTAATAAATATTCAGAATCTCATAACAGAGGTCGTATTTACATTAAAACATTTATACATAATTTTACCGTTAAAATACAGGATCGCTTTGAAGGTTCACCATAATCTGGATTATTTCAAAGGTTTCTAAATTGTCTAAATACACTAAATCAGATAATTTACCTAAGGACTTTATTCGTGGGCCAGTGGCGTTACGTTTGGTCCGGGCCTGATAAAAAATGGGTGGGCCAAATAATTATAGTTGACAGTGAGTTTATTTGTAAGTTGCACGTTTGTAAATTCTCTGTGGAGAAGATCCAGGCTGAGGGGAAGCAGAAAAGATCTTCTCTGTTCTGGTGAACATCCTTGAAATGACAGCAGAAAAAAAATAATCAGGACCCGACATCTATGAGATGATTTAGAGCCACAAACACAGCGGAGGATCATTTAAACTACGGCAGCCTGTCAGAGTCATTGTTTCCGTTTCTGAACGTAACGTCACAAAGTAACGACCGCCGTCGCATCATCGATCCAGACGCCCAAGACACACGGGACAGTTAATGAATGGAAAACTTCTGCTATTTTCTTCTCTTTTATTAAACACAATATTACAGCTAACGGTTAAAAAGGGGAAAATACGTTTAGTGCTGCGGCACTTTACTCCTGATCCAGCTGCTGAGTTTCCTCTGATCTGCTCCTGTGGATTGTTACCTTTCACAGCCTTTGTCGTCCTCTTTCACAGCGACAGGTTTGTCATCTCCACCCTGCCTCCAGCCTCCACCCTGACCAGACATCTTTCCCTTGTAGTTGCGCAGGGCGCCTCTGAGTGCGTAACTACGCCAAAGGCTGAGTTTGAAGCTGTTCTCGGAGCAGATGTTTCGTGTTTGTGCTCCAAGCGGACCCAGGGAGGCATGGACTCCTGCTTCGCCTTTAACCCACTAGCAATAGTCTGAAGCCTACAGGAACTAGCACTTTTATGTCGTATCCCCAGATTCTGTAGAGCTGCAGGCCTTTAGGCTCTGCGCTTCACTGCGTCTCACTCCTACACAGCCTGGATGGTTATAGAAAAACAACAGGCTGTTAGGGAACTGATTGTCCGGCCTCAGCATCATTTATGTTCAATGGTACCAGGTGGAGGCGGTGAGCAGAAACAATTCTTCTTTTCAGTTCTGCGCTGAGCAGGAGGGATAAACATGGTGGGGAAGTGCATGAATACAGACTGTAAATCTCTCTTTTTAAAGAGGGAGGGAGAGGAATGAGGGGTCTGAAGCTCCCAGTGTTACCAGACCCTAAAAACGCCCCTTAAAGTAAGGGAGAGGGACGTCTGGGCCTCCCTACTGAAGCTGCTACCCCCGCGACCCGACCCCAGATAAGAGGAAGAAGACGGACGGACGGAAAGTACGCACCGACATCACCGTGAGACTACACTGAGTTTGTGCTGCTGAATTCAAGCACAAGGCGACGCAGCAGCTCACAGCTCCCCCTATAAAATAATCTGCCGCTCTTCCGTGTCTCTGAGCCCCATAAGTGGAGCGTCTGGCTCACATCATGACAACAACAACACCTTCACATGCTGACGGTTCATCAACAAATCTGATGTTTCCAGCCTCTCCTTGCATTCGGCTCATTGCAGTCCTGCAGCTCTTAGGCGGATTTCTCTTTGTGCCGCCGGTTCACTGAGAGCCAAAACGTGAAGCTGCTGTTTTCATGTTTGGGACAAGCATGAATTAGATTTTATTCTGCTTCATTTTTTTTTTATTTGATGAAGATTTTTATGATGACTTTAAGTGGCACCCCTAAAAAATGGTTTTCTTTTTAAGGAAAGCCACTTCAGTGTAGGCAACAAACTCTGTGATTTGCTGCTAATACTTTGAGGCTTGTTGAATTTGCTTTGACTAGACCTGTGGTTTTATGAGGACGTGTTGAAGAGCAGAAAAGTTCTTCTGGGAGAAACCTGAGGAAGATTGCACCAGTAATATTAAAGCACGGCTATAATACTGAAGGAAAGGGTGTTTAATAAGCGACAGTCACCAAATAACCCGACGGTTTAAGTCTTCACGGCTCAGTTCAGGGCAGCGCCCCCTGCAGGACGAGTAGCTGCTCACACCTGTGGTTGTAATGACACCTGCTCCCCCCCTCCTCAGATAAACCCGACCCCCCGGCGAAGGTCCCCGCAGCCTCGGACATCCGGCGCTCCAGCCTGACGCTGTCATGGTACGGGCCGACCTACGACGGAGGCAGCGCCGTGCAGACCTACCACCTGGAGATCTGGGACTCTGTGGACAAGCAGTGGAAAGAGCTGGTGTCCTGCAACAGCACCTCCTACAACATCCAGGTGTGTTCACGTCTCCCAGCTCACGACAGCAAAGGTCTGGTTCTGAGGTTTAACAGAACGTCCGTGTTTGCAGAACCTCCTTCCGGAACGACAGTACAAGTTCCGGGTTCGAGCTCAGAACATTTACGGCATCGGAGAGCCGAGCGCCGAGTCTGAAGCTGTGACAGTTGGACTGGTGGACGACGGTGAGGAAACCAAAACTCTGGTGACGCCTCAGTTGTTCTGGAACCAGTAGACAGAGAACCGTGAAACAAAAGAAGGTCCGGTCTCGGTACAGTTAGCAGAATCCATCTGTGGATCCCAGCAGCCAGGAACGGGTCAGAGAGCCTGAGGTTTACTAATGTTGGAAAGAAAGATATTAAAGTCCATCCAAAACCCAAAAGGGACCATTTTTATTAGAAGTCCAGTTCACCGCCTGTGAGAATCTCCGAGCAGCGCTGGATATTAGTTCATTACAGCAGTCTGGGTATAGGGTAGGTAATCAGTTTTAGTGATTAGTCTGGATTACTGCCCGTTCCTGTTAAACTTGTCATCTAAAGTCTGATGGATGAGGGGTCTTTAAATTTCAGTGAGATCTGCTAAAATCAAACTAAAAATAAAACATCCCTTGCTGCAGTTATTGAAAACAGGTTGGAGTTCAATTTATAATAAAAACGTTTGCTATACTCATTTAGGGGAGACAATAATATAAAGCTTCTCTTGTTTTTATTGGAAGTTATTTTTTTTATTCTTTTTCTGGGTTTTTACGGCACTAGAGGCTCGTTAAACCCGGGTCAGCTGCGTCGACGACTAAGGCCTCCGTTTACGGGTCGTAGTCACTACCACTGCACCACCGGAGCACAGACTTTATTAGAATATTTTATACAGATACATTTTACAGACATACATTGCCTGCAATCAGGCTCTTTAACATTTTCTGGGTTAGTAGAGATATTAATGTTATCAATAAGTCTGCTGGAAAAAGCTATTTCAGATGTATTAACCCGGGTCCCCAGTTTATTCATTTTTTGTGTTTAGATTTAGGGAAATAGGATTCCTCAGATAATCTGTTTAATCTGATAATCTGGTAAATTGCCACTACCTGTGAACTTTTGAGACGGGTTTTTATTCCCTGTTTGAAGAAAGGAAATATTTTAGTCCCTCTTCTTTCAAAGCCAGAAGACACATTTTCTTCACTAACCTGCAGTCATTTTCTTCGAGTTGTGAACTAAAAAAAAAACAGATGCAGATAACAGATTGTTATCTGCATAGAGATGAATCCATGCATGATGGTGTTAAACAGGATGGTGGAAGAGAGACTTGAATGAGGAGAGCTGAGGACTGATCCCTGTGGTGCACCACAGGTTCTTTTTAAGCTATTAAACCTGGTGAGAAATAGTGGTGGAGACGATGCGTCCTTCTGGGTGTTAGTTGTAGCAAGCACCGATCAAAAGCACCTTTTACAAAACACACACTAGGAGGGGTTGAGGAACATTTTTTCCATCTCCATGCGTCAGTCATCCAGCGTTTTGGAGCCTGAAAACAGGGCTGCAGCATTTACTAATGCAAACAAACCTGAATCTGAATCCAGATGCTACTAAACCAGAACCATATCCAACTAACTGGGCTCTGGCAGGGCCAGAAATGCAAATGCTGAACTAAAACCACTAACCGGACTAACGCTGCTGCTGTTTAATTCCTCTAACAGAGAACCAGGATGATGCTGAGGCAGAGGAGGAGGATGAAGGTACGAGCCTCTGCAGACAAGCAAACTAACACGTGACATTTTGTCAGCCACGGCGGTCAGAGTGACATGATTCATTTCTCTGTTTTCAACCTCAGAAAAAGAGCCAGATTACAGAAACGTGACCATCAGAACCGACGTGAAGGTGAAGGAGATGTACGACGTGGAGGAGAGGCTGGGAACGTAAGGCTCCGCCCACTCTCACCTGTCTCGCATTAGTCCGCAGGTGAATAACGTGTTGTTTCTGTCTCAGGGGGAAGTTCGGTCAGGTCTTCAAGCTGGTGGAGAAAGCTACGAAGAAGGTCTGGGCTGGGAAGTTTATCAAAGCGTACTCGGCCAAGGACAAAGAGAACGTGCGACAGGAGATCTGCATCATGAACAGCCTCCATCACCCCAAACTGGTTCAGTGCATTGACGCCTTCGAGGGCAAGTCGGACATCGTCATGGTCCTGGAGATGTAGGTGCTCCCCTGCAGGGTTCGGTTCTGCCCGTAGACCCACACCTTAGCTGAGCTGGCCACAGACGGGAGGAGATTAAAGATCTGATCTCTGCGCTGTTTCATCTGAAAGCACAAACAAAATGTTTTTCTGTGGAAAACACCGGAAAACAATTTCCTGCTCAGCTATGAGAGGATTTCAGGAGCAAAGATTTCCTGGGAGCTAATTTTAGATCCAAAGTTCAACCTCGTCCCACCCTGAAACATATATATTTTTTTTACTCATTGCTGTTTTCCAGCTGAACTCCTTCAGCTGATTTCCTCTGTTGTTCAGAAAATAGCTTTCAGTTTTAACTCCGATAAATAAACATCTGAAAGGAATCAGCAGCTATGTGCTGACATGAAGAAAACGGGGAATACAAACAGGAAGAGTCGTGTTTACAGTCAGATTATCTCTGTTCGTCTGAGATCTGATAACATTTGAATCTACAGCTTCATTATGGAAACAGCAGCAGGCGTCACAATGAGGGAACAAACAAACAGGAACCTGATTCCCAAAGTTTCACCAGAGAATCTAAATTAGTTTTTCACTTTGAGACGGTCCTGAGTTCATAACATGGATCTTTGTCTCTTTTTATTCTAAATAAAGAGAATTAGAAGTTTAGAAACAGAAGCCATAGCGTTTACTCTGTGCCTGGCAACTATTCACACCCCCTGAACTGTTTTCTATTTCCTCTTCTTGCAACCAACCGTCCATTTTCTGTACCAATTATCCATGCAGGGTTGCAGGGGGGCTGGTGCCTTTCTCCATCGGCCATCGGTCGAGAGGCGGTGTACACCCTGGACAGGGGAGAGACTAGTTAACTTAACTTAGCCGGAGTACCCAGAGAGAACTCATGCATGCACAGAGAGAACATAGAAACCATGCAGAAAGACCCCGGGTCAGATCCAGGGTTCAAACCCAGGACCCTCTTGCAACAGTACTGCACCGCTTTGCAGCCCCATGTTGCAACCATAACCCTTAATTTGACTTGGATTTTATGTGATAAACCAACACAAAGTAGTATATTAATCGTATATTAGGAAGAAAATTATACAAGGATGACAAATTTGTGTTGAAATAAAATTGTGGTATGCATGTTTTATTTTAATATCGCTGACATTAAATACAGTCTGACAAACTTCCTTTATAGTGCACCTAATTAGTTAATGGAGGAAACCGGTGTTTTAAAAAACAACTTTTCTGTGAAGGCCTCAGAACATTATGAGGACCACGGAACATGGCCATCAGGTCAGGGAGAACGCTGTGGAGACATTTAAACCACGGTTAAAAATAAAAAAATAAAAAACACGGTTAGGTTATAGAACAATAACTCCAGCTCTGAATGTCTCACAGCTCAGTTCAATGCATCTGAACACTGAATATGGCCAAACTCACCGAGACGAACCAGGGGTCTGCAACCTGCAAGTTGCTCTTTGGACCTTCCACAGCGGCTCTAAAAATGATAAAGAACAGATTTCAGCTGTTTTTCCGTTTTTTTCTTGGAATTATTGCATTGCATTTCCACAACAAACTGCCACTAAAAGTCTCAGTAATTATTTTAGTTCATTAGGTCGAAAAACTATGTGCTTTTTTAAACATTATTCTCCACAAATATCAATATCCCATAGAAGAAACTAAATATATTTCCGGTAAAAGATATTCAAAGGTTATATAACATTTCTGGCTCCCAGTTGCGTCAGGAAGGACATCCGGCATAAAGACTCGGCCAAGTCTGTGTGTGAGTTGTGATGACTTGCTGTGGCGACCCCTGGATAATGGAGCAGCCAAAAGGACTCACTGACTGACTAACAGGACATTTGCGGCTCTAAATGAGTTTTCTTTGGCTGGGTCAGAAATGTCCCAGCCAAATTGTAAAGGTTGCTGACCGCTGACCACTGGTCCTTGAGAGCTTTTCCTTCCCATCAGGGAAGGAAAGAAGGCAGCCATGGTAACTCAGCAGGAGCTGCTCAGATCCACAGCTCAGGTGGGAAGATCTATAAACAGGACTTTAATTCAGGCACTCCACAAATCTAACAATAGGAATAGGGGCAGAAATTAAGGCATTGTTGAGGATAAGGCCATAAAAAGTCCTACTTGCAGTTTGCTACATGTCCTGTAGGGGGCACAACAAATATTTGGAGGAAGGTATTCTGGTAGGGGGGACCAAAACATCTAACATGCCAAACAGTAGGTATGGAGCAGGACTAACGCTGTATATTAATTCCCCATGTAGGGTCTGTCTTACAGCTGATCTGGAGAAGTCTATGACTGAAGACTAACATTTATTACTACATAAACACACAAAAGCACTAAAAATAGGTACCGTTGAGTACCGGTACCATCTCAGTATTGGTACCGTGTCGGTTCAAATGTGAAAGGTACCCATCCCTACTGCTGACACTTCAGTATCCAGGCTGCAGAAGAACCCTCACAGTGACATGCCCTGGATGACACCATCTGTCGCTCACCAGAACCGCCCATCCACCACCTTTGCTCTTGCCACTCTTCTTTAAATCTGTGTCTGCTCGTATGATCAGAAAGCCTGGTAGAGAGATGCTGGAGCCTTCGATATGATCCTGCAGCCATGTTTCAGTGAAACACATAATCCTGCATTCCTCATATTCTGGCTGGGTCCTTGTTGAGGCTTGGAGATCCTCCAACTTGTTTCCCAAAGAGCTCACATTGCCCATAATGATTGATAAAAGAGATGGCTTTAATTTCCTCCTCCTCTCTCTTCTTCTTGCTCCTGCTCTGCATCCTCTGCGCCTCCTATTCAGTTCATCTGGGATTTGGGAATGTAGTTGAAGTATTATTTAAACTTTTGAGATGTTAATCAGCTCCCGGTTGTACAAAACCAAATGGTTGCCATTGTTACGCATCATAACAAATTTCCCAAAAATTAAATACACAATTCTTCGGGCAGCACAGTGTCTAGCACCGGTTGAGAAAAACATAAAAAACTACTTTTGATCCACAAAAAGGAGGAATTGAAGTTCCTTAAAATCATTTGCAGAATAAAAAGAACAGAGCTACTTCAACATGCAGCCACCTTGATCAGCGCAGTTCTAGGATTCTGCCCTGGGAATGCTTTTCTTTGGCTGGGACTGGGAAATTAGTCAGAGGTTGACACAAAGATGGGTGAAGCTAAATAGAAATTCACCTTCGAGCAGGACAACAGCCATAAACATGCAGGCACAACTACAGTGGACGGTTTTAGATCAAAGCCTGTTCATGTATTAGAATGGCCTAGTCAAAGTCCAAACCTGAGTCCAATTGAGAATCGGTTGCAAGACTTGAAAATTTACTTACAAATCTTCCTCGTCTCTAGATGATACTACAAGGTGCTGACTAAAGGCAAATTCACAGCAAACTCTTCAAATTTTTATTTGTAAAAGAAATTATATGAAGTTTTGTATTCTTTTTAAATTTTAAATTGTTACCGTAACAATAACTCTTGCATTTTATCCATCAAAAAGCTCACATTTTTCATACTTTATTGTTTGTTTTGTTATTGTTGTCCACTATGAGGGGGGCTGCTGCCCTGCTTGGCCACGTCCTTCTAATGAAAGAGGTCTGGATATCAATTGGTCTTTTACTTGCTTACTTAAAGGTTTCATAAAAAACTATTTCCTTCAACTTTATAATATTGTGCTAATTTGTGATTTATTCTTTTACAAACTCCCAGTGAAACACAGTGACCATTTATGGTGTTGCAGAGCAAAATGGAACCGCGTAAATGAGTCAGTTTGAGTGTTTCTCATCCTCTGAGTCATGTACGTCTTCGCTGTCTGCAGGATCTCAGGCGGCGAGCTGTTTGAGCGGATCATCGACGAGGACTTTGAGCTGACGGAGAGGGAGGTCATTAAATACATGCTGCAGATCATCGACGGCGTCAACTTCATCCACAAACAGGGGATCGTCCACCTCGACCTCAAACCCGAGAACATCATGTGTGTCAACAAGACCGGCAGCAAAATCAAACTCATCGACTTCGGCCTCGCCCGCCGGCTGGGTAACTGAACTCTGAGACTAACGAAACCAGCCCTCTAACTGACGCTAACCTGTTAACCCATTTAACCGGGTTGCCACCTGGAACTGACTACTGAGTTTCAGGGGAAATGTTCCTGCTGAGTTTCTCTCAGTTCTTGCTGCTGAGTCTCTTTATCTTCTGTATTTTTGTCCTCCAACAGAAAACGCTGGGACCCTGAAGGTTCTGTTCGGGACACCAGAGTTTGTGGCTCCTGAAGTGATCAATTACGAAGCCATTAGTTACCCCACAGACATGTGGAGCATAGGAGTCATCTGTTACATCCTGTGAGGATACAACCGCCTGTTAAACGCGGCTCAGCTGGCTGAACCTCAGCTAAGGGGCTTCCTCTGTTCTTGTCCCCTCAGGCTGAGCGGTCTGTCTCCATTCATGGGCGACAACGACAATGAGACCCTGGCCAACGTCACCTCCGCCACCTGGGACTTTGAGGACGAGGCCTTCGATGAAATCTCGGAGAATGCCAAAGATTTCATCACCAACCTGCTGAAAAAAGACATGAAGTAATCCTGATGAACACCTCACCCTCACTGTGACCCTCCACATGATCTGAGGATATGATCATTACACATCTGGACACTGACCGCTCTGGTTACAATGTACCGTGTCGTTCAACAGGGCTCGGTTGACCTGCCCTCAGTGTTTTGAACACCCTTGGCTCAAGCAAGACACCAATACCATGAAGACCACCAAGCTGTCCAAGGAGAGGATGAAGAAGTACATCCTGAGGAGGAAGTGGCAGGTAAGCATGTCTTTCATCCAAACACCTCAACGCTCTAAAAGTCATCAATCGTGTACTGTGAACATTTGCTCTTCTGTGACAGAAAACGGGTCACGCTGTTCGAGCTATTGGCAGACTCTCCTCCATGGCCATGATGGCTGGTGTTAGTGCCAAGAAGGGTTCGCCCACCGAAGGTACCGAACCCAATAAAGTCATACGTTTACATTCAGATCAAACACGTCGAGTAATTGACTTTCAGTAGTCCTTCAGTCTGAGCATGCATGAGGTGACAGTGAAAATAAACCATTTCCTTTAAACAGAAACAAACCTTCAACACGACCAGAAACTGGATAATCAGCAACGGCTCGTTGAAAAAACAACTACAGAAAAACAATTAGACCCAAACTGTTTAAAGGACGACGCAAGAGGAATCGAAAATGGCCTGAAAGTTCAAAAACAGACCAATAAACAAAATGGGAAGATAAGGGGGTCAAAACGACTGAATGTTGGCAAAATTACAAAGGACAGAAACCGTCCTGCGACGGAAACTACCAACACCAGAGTGAAACAAGACGACAGCCGCCTGCTGACACAATGTGTTCCTGTTTGTTTTCAGAGGATAATCAGTTCCTGGAGTGTTTGGAGTACGAACAGAAGACAGAGAGCAAACCCACCTTCACTGCAGTCATCAAAGACGTGGAGGTGGTGGAAGGCAGCGCCGCTCGTTTTGACTGCAAGATTGAAGGTACAACCTATCAATACAGAGATTGATCAGCGTATGAACAATCAGGAAACCCAGGAGTGTTTTATTAGTCCTTCACTTCAGTATTGAGTAATCCTGATCTTTATGCTCCAGTTTCAAACCCACTGTCCTGTTCTACATCAACACTTTAAATTTTATCCTCCAGGATGAAATAAATTCACAGTAAAGGTCATTTTCTCCGAGAAGTTACGAAGCTGCTGAACACCTCCAATGAACTAAAATGTGTTGATTAATTTTATACAATTAAACCCAGATTTGAACTCCACAAACAGTGAGTCCAAAGATCTCAAGTTAAAATGATGTTTTTCTGCTGCAGGATACCCTGACCCCGAGGTGGTTTGGTACAAAGACGACCAGCCAATCAAGGAGACCCGACACTTCCAGATCGACTACGACGAAGAAGGAAACTGCAGTCTGATCATTTCAGAGGTCAGAGGTCACCTGCTGCTGCACAGATCGTTTTAATTTGAAGTGGACAGACGGATCGGGACTTCGTCTGCAGTAATGTGGCCGCTGCACCCGTCTGTTGTGGTGAAGAACTGAGTCAAAAAGCAAAGCTCTTGGTTTACCGGACCGTCTACAACCTCCACCTATGGTCATGAGCAGTGGCTGGCGCAGCTAACAGAGAAGTTAGCATCACTAACTAAAATATTAGCTTCCCTAGCGCTAAAGCACTAAACGGTTAAAAGAAATTAGTGGAAGCTAACGCTAACTGCTACGATCATCACTTGAAAGTCCTCGTCTTGGTGGTAAAATATGAAAAATATATTCTTACTCAGCAGCAAGTACAAGTACACACCTCTACAAGTATCGATCAAGCTAACATTTATCTTTCTCACACAGCCATAAAACATTTTCAGTTGATAAGCTAAAAGTTAATCAGCCACATTGCATAAAAAACAAAAAAGTGATCCTACCTGTGTGTAGTATAACAAGTCATCTAATGCATTAATAGAAGTGAGACAAGCAGCATATGTTGCAATCCAGATCAGCCTCCCATTTTTTACAGCATTCATCATCTCGCAGGTTGACAAAGCAAAGCTGCTAGCATGTTCTTTGCTAACGTGTCTAAAATCCTTCAGTCCGCCATTGATGGAGGACTTAACCACAACCGTCACGCTGCTGAATGCTGCAGGGAACAAATCCTGGTGCACAATGCCAGTTTCTTCTGTTTTTATGATGATGATGATGTCGACAATGGCGTTGCAACATTTCACACAGCAGTAATGCGCCTTCATCTAACTGCCGCTACATCTTGTGAACATTGCTGGGGTACTTACAGGCATCGAAACCCGATATAGTGGAAGCTCCCCGGTCCACAAACAGTTTCCAAACTTGGCAGGAATGCTAATGTGCTGAATGAATGTTAGCTTTGCAATTAGCTGTTTGCGGATTAGCACAACTATGCCTGAGGTATGAATTATGACCAAAAGAATGAGATCCCGGATATAAGTGGCCGAAAAGAACTTTCCCCCGGTGGGTGGCTGGGCTCGTTAGAGATGGGGGGAGGAGTTGTGTTATCCAGGGGGAGCTCAAAGTAGAGCCGCTGCTTCTCTGCATCGAAAGGAGCAGTTGAGGTGGTATCTGATCAGGAGGCCCTCTGGAAGCCTCCCTTTGGAGGTTTTTGGGTGCGTCCCACTGAAGGGAAACCCAGAACTCTCTGGAAGGGCTTTATATCCTGCTGGGCCTGGACCTGTTGCCCCCCCACCTGATCTCAGACAAGCAGAGGATGGATGGATGGATGGATGGATGGATGGATGGATGGATGGATGGATGGATGGATGGATGGATGGATGGATGGAGCAATGGATGGATGGATGGAGCAATGGATGGATGGATGGAGCAATGGATGGATGGAGCAATGGATGCTGCTGTGTGTGATTATACTTTGGTCATAAATACTTTTTTCTGTCCTGCTGTCTATATTTAAGATGAGTACGACATAATGAAACAGTTACATTTTTAAATGTTTGTTTCGTTAGAAAAACAATCATTACAAGTTTATAGATAAAGACAGAGGCTTCATCTGAATACCCTATAATTACAGCTCCTGCTCCTATCTCCTACCTCCTAGCTCCTGTTCCTAGCTCCTACCTCCTTTTCCTTGACCTTTCCTGGGTCAGCAGAACTCCATCATGGAGCAAAGGAGCTTCAGCTGCTGAGCTGATTCCAGCCTTTAACTCTGACGTCATTAGTGAGGGAAACATGGAGGATGGAGTCAGAGACATGGAGGACGGAGTCAGAGACATGGAGGATGGAGTCAGAGACATGGAGGACGGAGTCAGAGACATGGAGGATGGAGTCAGAGACATGGAGGACGGAGTCAGAGACATGGAGGGTGGAGTCAGAGACATGGAGGATGGAGTCAGAGACATGGAGGACGGAGTCAGAGACATGGAGGACGGAGTCAGAGACATGGAGGACGGAGTCAGAGACATGGAGGACGGAGTCAGAGACATGGAGGGTGGAGTCAGAGACATGGAGGATGGAGTCAGAAACATGGAGGATGGAGTCAGAAACATGGAGGATGGAGTCAGAAACATGGAGGATGGAGTCAGAGACATGGAGGGTGGAGTCAGAGACATGGAGGGTGGAGTCAGAGACATGGAGGGTGGAGTCAGAGACATGGAGGATGGAGTCAGAGACATGGAGGATGGAGTCAGAGACATGGAGGATGGAGTCAGAGACATATCGAGGGTGGAGTCAGAGACATGGAGGGTGGAGTCAGAGACATGGAGGGTGGAGTCAGAGACATGGAGGATGGAGTCAGAGACATGGAGGATGGAGTCAGAAACATGGAGGACGGAGTCAGAGACATGGAGGATGGAGTCAGAAACATGGAGGATGGAGTCAGAGACATGGAGGACGGAGTCAGAAACATGGAGGGTGGAGTCAGAGACATGGAGGATGGAGTCAGAGACATGGAGGATGGAGTCAGAGACATGGAGGGTGGAGTCAGAGACATGGAGGACGGAGTCAGAAACATGGAGGACGGAGTCAGAGACATGGAGGACGGAGTCAGAGACATGGAGGACGGAGTCAGAAACATGGAGGACGGAGTCAGAAACATGGAGGACGGAGTCAGAGACATGGAGGACGGAGTCAGAAACATGGAGGATGGAGTCAGATCCTACAGCCTTCTGGACATGAACTACAGAGAGACGCTCTCTGCTCTACGGATGTTTTAGTTGGTTTCTGTGAGGTGTGCTGATACATGACACGCAAAGGATTGTGGGATATCTAAAGGCTCCTTAGCGCCAGTAAGGGACGTTGTGAGCTTCCTCGGCTAAAGGAGCTATGAGAGGAAGCATCCAGGCTCCTTTCCTGCCTCCTTCCTCATTGACTGCTCTATTGAGACACTCTGATCATGGAGATGCTGATGGACTTCTGCTCTGGCTGAAGAGTCCTGACCCAATAGACGTATTCAGATGGAGCCTGAAACTACAATTCCTCGCTCAAGTATTCACAACCTTTGAACTTTTCACACAACCACAACCCTCAGTAGTATTTTTAGGTGATAGACCAACACAAGGTGTCAGTAATTGGGACGTGGAAGAAAAATAATGCATCAGTTTCAAATTTCCTCACAAATAAAAATCTAAAACCACTGTTTACGTTTGTAGACCAACCCTTCTGAGTCGGTTCTCTGTAGCGTTGTCTTTGGTGGGATTTACAGCCGCAGGTCATTTGGGGTTGTTTATCAACCAGCGTTGCATTTCTTTGCACACATGGCATAAATTTTCAACTCAGTTTGATTCGGTTCTATTTCTGGTTGTGTGTTTGGGGTTGATGCCTTGCTCGTAGGCGAACCTCCGCCCCAGTCACTTGTCTTCTGTGGCCTCTGCCAGGTTTCCTCTCAGGGTTATTCCACTCTGACCATCTTTCTTGTTTCTGCTGAAGACAACAATTCCCCCACAGCATGATGCTGCCACCCCCACCTTTCACTGTGGGTGTGTTCATGATGTGCAGCGTTAGTTTTCTGCCAGACGTTGCATGCAGGCCAGAATCTTTCAGTCTCCTCCAGGCAGAGAACCTTCTTCCACATCTTTGCTGATGAATTTGCTGACAAATTCTCCCACTTGAGCTGGAGGTCTTTGGAGGAATATGTAAATAGGACATGGCACAAAATGTGAAAAAGTTCAAGATGTATGTATTTTATGTGTTTTTGGACATAATATTAATAATTTCTGATTAATTTGATTTATTCTGTTGTTTGTGGAAACCTGCAGGTTTCAGGTGACGATGACGCCAAGTACACGGTGAAGGCTGTCAACAGTCTCGGCGAGGCAACGTGCACAGCAGAGCTGCTGGTGGAGGTGATGGCTGGAGAGGAGGAGGAAGAGGAGGAGGAGGAGGAGGAATAAGGATTCCTGTCGGAGGTTCAGGAGGCCTGCTGCTCCTCAGCCTGTCAGACCTGAGCAGGAGAAAATTTACCCACAGTAATAGTTTGGGGTTGGAGGCACAGGTGGGCGGAGTTTCTCATACCTGAATCTGAGCATGTGCAGAGCTGCAGCTGGAGCTGATTGGTCGGTTGCTGAGTTTGCGGTGTGATTATCTGAAGCACAACGAGCCCCAGTTCTCTGAACAGCGGCGGTTACGGTACTGAATCCACAGAAACATGACGCCTGTGTCACCGCAGGTTTACCTGTTTACCTGTTTACCTGAAGTCAGGAGGATCAAGCTTAGCAATCCGTCATATATGAATCATTTCAGTCGGCAAATTCGCTGTTTACCACTGAAAACCAACATGATGATGATGGAGATACGGCAGGAAAAACATTTGGAAACATAACGCAGTGTTTATGTGAAACAATGCTGCACAAAGTAGTTATTAGAGTTTAAAAAAAAGGTTTTGATAAACAGGACATTAGTAACGAAGGATAGGGAACTGTTGCTGCGCTGCTGGCAGCAGGAATCTTTAATGAAAGGAAATGATTTACCCTTACATAACTACATTGGCCTTTATGGTTGTTAAATTATTAAATTATCTGCTGTTTTACATGGAAGCATGAGACGTAGACTGGATAAAATAAAGTTAGCACCAATTAGAAATAAATACAATAGGTTGATTTTTTTTTCTTTGTTGTAACAATGCTTCTTAACGAGAAAACTTAAAACATAGTCCAGTTTATTCCTCATTAAACAATGCCCCTTTATTTAGTAGAAGGCTTTTACGGGTTGAGCAGCAAAGCTAAGTGTGTGGATTGTACCTATGAAGCCAAATCCTCCTCCAGCGCCAGGCAGAGAGGACGCAGCGCCTGACCTCAACGCCTCTGAACACCTGTAGGATGGCTTAGACTCTGTTTTATGATTGTGTACAGCACTTTGGTCCTGTGGGTGTTTAAAGTGCTTTATAAATAAAATTGGTATGATAAGGTCTTGGTGCCAGAATAACTGAATGAATGGAACCAAATCCCATGGCTGTGTACCATTTCCCCTGTTTTCCAAATAAATGCTTAAAATTGTTAATATGGGCTCCAATAAATGACACTAAACGAGTGTAAACGGGAGAATCAGCTGTTTGGCACAGACGGAGAGGATCTGGCAAGTTTTCCATATGATATAACTCACATACTCAACTCTGCTGCTCATAAATTCATTTTAAGGGCAAATACACCAAGACAAAGACAAAAAGCAGTCAAAGACAATTAACTAACTTTTTGTGCTAAGTATAAATTAGTGATAAGCAGTTTGTGCGGTGGATCAGTTTATATTGGCAGTCAGTTTCATTTGCCCTCCAACATATTCAGTACTTTAAGTTTCTATTCTTTTTTTGCCGTTTTTAATTTGAAAAAAAGGAAAATATTGAACAGCCTGACTGTTCACTGCCGCATTTATTAAAAAAAACAGTAACACTGCCTCCCAGGTGCGAGCGTCACCTTGGTCCGTTCAGGTAACCCAGACAGCTCCGCCCTGCAGCTGTTAGACTCCGCCCACCTGGTGCCGCGCCCATCTCCCTGTGAGGTCACATCAGCGGACTGACCCCTGCGAAGAACAGCTCCTCCAGATAACCACTTCCTGTAGTTTGACGTGAAGACTAACCTTCTTTTACCGTAATGGCTCCGGGTTTTACCAGATTCACAATTTAAAAATGTCAAATATGTTTCTCACATGGAGTCTGGAGGTTATCTCCCAACATGCTCCTGTCCCGGGAGCCCGCCTTCGCACGACTGGTCGGGTTATGGAAGCTGCAGGAAGTCGGCCTCCTGCGTGGTGAAACAAAGCGAAGGGCCGCGCACGCCTCTGTGACGTCACTGAACTTTAACTTGTACATGTTTAACTCGTAAAGTCACACGTTGTCCCTGTTTGATTTGAAAATGAGACACTGAGACAATGTTCCAAAGCATGTTTGGCAACACTTTAAATGTTATCCTGTTCGTCCTGTCTGAGTGCGAGACAGTGAACCTTTCACCACGTCTGCCTTAAAGCTGCGCTGAGCCCCGTCTCAACAGGAGCCTCTGCAGAGATCACCTTTATTTTCTGTAACTGTTACCCGACAAATCAGCTTCTGCACGTCATGGTGAAGCTATGATCACGTTTGGCCTCCTGCTCCAGCCTTAAAGCGTCACTGAATCACACTCAGAGTTTCTCTGTCACACTGTGGGACGTTTTTCATCCTCCGTGGCCTTAAGCAGCTGCTGGCGGATCAGGAAACTCTCAGACCTCAGCGTGAATCTGCCAGTTTCCACGGCCCGGTTCCTGACTGCAGCCGTCGCATAAACGCAGCGTAAACGCTTTTAGCGTTGCGAAGTCTCACAGTGTGTCGCCAGAGGTTCTGGTTAAATGTCACATTCCAGCTGTTTGTGTTTGAATCTTTTCCAGAAATCTGATTCTTTTTAAAATCAGACACCAAAGAGGTTTTTTTTTCTGCTAACTCACAGGTGTGTGTGTGAACTGTATGCGTGTGAGAGTGTTTCCCTGCAGTTTTCAGCCGTCCTGTGCGTGTGTTTGAAGTCTGTTTATTGTTATTTAATGCACAGATTTTTAATTATATGATCATTCTTCCAGAAGGTGTTACAGCACTTGATGTCCCCACCTATTAAAGCAGAGGTGGACTCACTCTTATTTTTTTTTATTAGATGTATGTAGATTTAATTACTTTAATTTTTATAAAACTATATCAGTTTGATGAACTGTATGAGAACACTACAACTGTAGTTACTCACAGATACCAAATAAAATTGTATCACTAAATAAGCTTTGTCCCTGTGGTATTTTTGTTTAAAACTCAGATTAATTGGTGATATTTTCTGTTTATGATAGATTGATTTGCTTTAAAAGACCCAGAGGAGCTTTATATGAATCAATTAATTCATAATTTGGTTATTTATAAACCGTTAATTTTACTGTTTGGCCTTCAGTTCTTAAAGGAAAAGTTTAAAACAAACATGAAAAGAACTCAGTTATCCCTGAGGAACTCAAAAGCTGATTAACGTTGTTTTAATCAGTTTAGAGCAAAACTGCTTTTATCTTTGGCTTCTTCTGCTTTTTACAGAACAACAGCCGGCTAACATTTCAGAGTTCAGATGATGGTTACAAATAATAGTTAAGCAAATATTACAAAGATCACTTATAATGAACTTGTAAACTTAATCATTAAGCGAGACAATAAGCCGTTAATGAAAAACAGCATTTTGTGTGTGTGTTGATGGACAGCAGCTGGTCAGTGTGTATCGGCCTTAATGAGCTCGTTAATGGCTCTGTTAGGACCAGCAGCTCGTTAAGCCACCCTCTCAGGACAACACAACATGGACGCCGTTGCATCATCCTTGTTATTTAATTCTGAGTTTGTTCTCTAAATGTTCCTCAGAGGACTTAAGCACAAACCACAACAGAAGTTTGTGATTCTTGTTGATGATTTAGTTTTTATTTCCTTGTCTTTAGCTTATTTTCATGTTCGTGTTATTTTTTTCTCTAAATAAGTGAAAAGAAAAAATCTGCCATTTTATTCTGCAGTAACCTGTGATGATGATGGAGGATATCAGGCTACAGCAACAATAGGTGCAGATGTTAAAATAAATCAGAAACAAATCCTTTTATAGCTGTAGAAAATTAAAGCTCTTCTCCCTTCTTGCATCAAGAATCAAAGCATTTAAAAGATTATGAAAATATGTACTAAACTGGCATTTGCTAACTTTGCTCTTAAGTCTGAGCGGCAAACCTGTTCCAATTTATGTTATAAATGATAAAATAAAGCGTGAGCTGTGACGTAGTGAGCAAGTCGACGCCGGCTAAATGCTCCAGTTCTCATCCGGACGTCTTCCAGTCCTGGTTGTCCCGCCGTCATCAAACATCTTCATGTTACTGAAGCCAGGGAGTTTCTGCAGCTACAGCAAGATACAGGTGCTGCTCATATGATTAGAATATCAGGAAATAGTGAATTCTTTTCAGTAATTGCATTAAAAAAAGTGAAACCTATATCTTGTATTCATTTATTACACACAGACTGATATATTTGTGTTTATTTCTTTAAATTTTGATGATTATTTATGACAGACAACTAATGAAAACCTCAAATTCAAGATCTCTGAAAATTAGAATACTGTGAAAAGGTCCAATGTTGAAGACGCCTGGTGCCACGCTCTAATCAGCCAATTAACTAATTAACTCCTACAAAGGCCTTTAAATGGTCTCTGTCTGGTTCTGTAGGCGACTGCTGACCTGACAGTTGTCCAGAAGACGATCATGGACACCTGGACAAGGAGGGCAACACACTAAGCTCATTGCTGAAGAGGCTGGCTGTTCAGAGATCTGTGTCCGAGCGCATTAATAGAGAGGCTCAGGCGAAGGAAAAGAAGTGGTAGAAAAAGTGTCCGAGCAACAGGGCTGTTGTACAATCAGCCAAGTGGAATAAAATCAGACTGTGAGTTGACGAAATGTGAGACTTTTGCAGGCCTCCATCTTCCTCTTTGCCTGTGGACCCTCGAGGAGCGAGGGGTTCTACACCGGGGAGACAAGCCACCATGGACCCGCATGAGGTCTGGAGACTCACAAACATCTAGGGGGTCAACCAGGCTGAGTAAAGTCTGTTTTCTATGGAACCAACAACAGAACCTAACCAGCCGACTGCCATGGAAACAGGCCGTTGTAACCTTTCCTCAGATTTTGCAGGAGAAAAGCTGGTCTGAAGTCACCCTTCTAACTGTGCAGGCCCTCCACAGAACAAACGCAGCCGTGCGGTGGTCCCCCATGCTCGACACATATTTTAACGAGATGTAGCCGAGACTCATTCCGTGGCTTCTGCGGCAGGTTTGTGGGCAGAATCCTGCCGCCCGTTTCTGCCCACAAACGGGTGGCAGGTACCTCTTCGATGAGGACATTTTCTTCGTGAAGTTTCGCCGCACCTTGGATGACAAAATAAGCATCCCCGGTCCTACAGAAGTGTGGACTTCTCTGTGAAAGTGGACCGGGAGATTTTCAGTGACTCGCCCACAGCTGATGACCTGTGGGCGAACAGAAGCTAGAAAGAAGGATGACGGATTTGGGTTTACTGTCAGCAACAAACTGAAGTAACTGCCCCTTTTCCAGTCAAAACAATGTGAGGCCAATTTTCTGTTTTTTTTTTTTTTTTTTTATGGAAGAGCAGAGGAATACACACTGCCGCACTGCCGCGCTCAGATTAACAGGATCTACTGTGACGTGTACAGTTTGATCAGACTCAGCTGCGGTGGGGCGCAGTTGAGCGAAGTCTTGGCGCTGTTGTCCTCCACGGCCACCGTCCTGCTCCCCGCCGCCTTCATGCTCTTCTCCCACAGACATTATATACGTAGACGCGTCATAAGGCGCAGGTTCGCACGTCAACGTCACCGCCATATTGTATGTGGCAGAAAAAAGTTGAGTTCTGTTATTGTGAACGTGGATCAGAAAAGATGCCTCATTCCTGTGCTGCATGGAAATGTGTGTATACAGTATATATGTGTGTGTGTGTGTGTGTTATGAATATAAGGATCAATTTGTTAAATCTAAACATTGTGGTCTTCATTATTTCATAAAACGGTGTCACATGTGAACCTTTAGGAACAGACTTTTTGGGGGAGTATTAAAGAGGTAAAATTAATAATAAGAGAAAAAAAATCCTAGGTCAATAAAGTAAAAAACAAAAAAAAACACAAAAGTGATAATGTTATGAGAAAAACGTCATATTATGAGAATTAAGAGGGAACATTTCCAGAATAGTCACAGTTTGCAGAATTATTTCACTCCTGGAGTAATAGGGCCAGGTTAGATTATGTTAAATATTTTTATTCTTTAGGAGAATAAATTCAGGAGAATGAAGCTAAAGGGATACAAAAATAAACTTGTAAATTACAAAAACAAAAATACTACGAATACAAAGTATATTCAGAGATTAAAGTCCCTCTGATACTGTTTAAAGGCATACTATGCAACATTTTTCAGTTAATTAATGTGTTCCATACCGTTTTGGATGATTAAATGAGTCATTGCAGGTCGAACAAAGGTTTTCCCGGCCGCCCTGGTGGTCTGTGGGGGAAATACCGCACTTGCAATTGCAAGAGCCCTCGGCTCGCACACACAGAAGTCTTGCTTTACGGCGAGACTTCTGTGTGTTTTTGCCCTGCCATTCACTATATGCACGCGCGAAAGCAACAACAAAGAACCACGTGTTAACGTCAAATAAACATGCAAGCATATCGAGTTTTTTATTATTATTATTATTATTATTATTTGTTTTTTTTTATGTTGGCGAGACGCTACCGCGGCGGCTGCGGCTTGGCGAGGCGGTGGCGGTAGCGTCTCGCCAACTTAAAAAAAAATAATTAATAATAATAATAATAAAACTGGCGAGGCGGCGGCGGCGGCGGCTTGGCGAGGCGGCGGCGGCGGCTGCGCCAAGATAGCGCTGCGGGAAGCTTCATGTTCATACCTTCACTGTGTTAGTCATTGTTTGTACTGCCGTTTTTCCACTTTTCGTTGCGTTCGCCTGTCTGCTAAGCTCAAAACAACCGCGCCTGGCTTGACGGAGAAACCAGAACAGCTGAGCATCTTTACGAAAGTGCACTTTTACTTTCGCCCTCTGGGGGGAGCCTCGCTGGAAAATCAACCCCGGTTGCATAGTATACCTTTAAGTGACTGAGTAACTGCAGATTTGCCACATTTAAGATGGCGGACGCTCTGACGCATCGCAGCATAGGCAGAACCCGCCCAATGACGCGTCTACTCTTATATTATGTCTATGCTCTTCTCCTACAGCAGCATCCTCTTCGTCTGCGTCTGCCGCACGCGCGCCTTCAGCGGCAAAGCGCTGCGCACCTGCCTGCCGCACCTGCTGGTCTTCCTCAACTACAGCGGCTGCTCCGCGGCGGAGCTGCTGCAGCGCCGCCTGCAGTCCGCCGACCAGCCTGCAACGTCGATGCTGACCTCCGTGCTGCTGGTTCTGGTTCCGACCGTGTTGAACCCGATGGTGTACGGCCTGAACATGAGCGCCATCACCGATAAAGTCAGGCGGCTGCTGGGCAGCAGAAAAACGGACTGAAATGTGAAATTTGATCCTGTTTTCTAGATCTGGAAATGTGAGGAGAAATGAAAACGGGTTATAACGTCCGTCATGATTTGTGTTTTAGGCCTTCTTCCCTGTTTTGATTCTACTTTTTTGAAAAATGAATGACTTCCTCTTGTTGTAGTGAGGTATATATATTTTTAAAAAGATGTTTGAAATTAAATCTTGGGCTGATTTGAAAAGAAATCCCCTCCTGTGTTTTATTTATTTATTTATTTTTTGTGATGTTCAGGACATACAGATTTTCAGCATTAAATGGATGCTGGCTTGAAAAATTATGAATTTGTATAGATTTGTTTTTTCTAGCGTGTCAAATGAATGCTGCACTTTCCTCAGCCTCATGATCTGCATAATATTCATAATAAACAGAATCACCTGGCCGGAAAGAAAACTGAACTTCAAATAAATATTGCAAATTGTTTGTAGGGAATAAAATGAAGGTCTTGAAATATTATTATGATTAGCCATACAGTAGAAAACATCCCTAAAAACAGTTCTGGCAAATATCTGCTAGGTTTATAACTGTTTTTCTTTTATTTGGTGCTGGTAAATGTTGGTACGGTGACACCATAGATTTGCCTGTCCAACCCATTTTCCATGCTGCTCCAGGTATATAACAGGCTCACCTTTTAGGACTCAACATTACACTTTATATAACCTTGCTGGATTTACTTCACTCAATATACGTATAAAGAAGCATTGCTGTATTTTCATATACAAAGGCATTTTAGGAAAACTGCCATCATATATTTACTCCAAATTCTCCAGGACACAGATCAGAGTCAGTAGATCCGGTTTATGGTGCTCTTTGAGCGCAGAGTCAGGAAATAATGAGTCTGCCTTATTTTGGCCCACAGCGTTGGAATGATCAGCAGCTCAGGTTAAGGTTGGAGTCGTTCATTTCTTTAACTAGTTTTAACTATCAGAGGGTTTAGTCACATCTTGAACCTGTAACATTTAAGTGTTTTATTCTTATGTTTTATACCTTGTTGCTATTGTAAATAATCTTATAATACTGTTAGTCTTAGGGTTTGTATATGTATTAGCTTTTTTGCATTTTGCACATTGTATTGTTTCTCATCTTTGCCAGCACATCCTTGTAAATGAGACTAAAAATCTCAATGGATTTCTTTCCTGGAAAAATAAAGTTAAAATAAAAATAAATGCGCCTAGAAACTGATTTTCCAGCCACCACTAAACAACAAAACAGAAATAATATGAAATACAAGTGGGCAAATACAAATAGGCCATACATCACTGAAAACTCTTTAAAAGTGATCTTCAGGGATAATTAACCGTAATGTTTTTAAAAGTAGATAAACAAATGCAGGTCTTGGCAGCTTTTCTGTTTTTGTGGTGAATAATTGCTTGGCATTTTAACAACAGAATGACATAACTACCAGTAAAACATTTTATTAAGTCATTAGATTGGAAACTCTGTGCTGTTTGTACAAAAAACGTTATGTTATGATTTTTGCAAAATGGTATTTTTATTTTAGAATCTAAAATAAAGAAAAACAATTGTTGGTCCTTAAAAATTATAACAAATTTTGTTTAGTAGATATTTAACACAAACTATTAGCAGTCTGAATTAAAAAAGGTCCTGTAATATTTGCAGCTCTAACCGAGCTTTATTTAGGGCAAACATGGGTCTTTATTTAGAAGTGTGTAAAAGAAATGAATATGATTTATTAGTTTACAAAGTAGATTTGATGGCATTATGTTTGAGCAGCCGGTGGATTAAAGAACAGAACTGTTAGAAAAATGTTTGAGCTTCTAATAGCATTTCACTCTATCAAATATTAGGTGAGATGATTCAACAATCAAAGACATAAATGATTCAGCATTATTGTGTTCAATAATACTACCAAATAAACAAGTTTGTTTGGGTTCCTCCAAACGTAGAAATGGAGAGAAATTAAAATATGGATATTCTGACTAAGCATTCATTGTAATCCAAAACCTTAGCTGTTTAATTCAATTATTTGTTAACAATTATGTTAAAAAAAACAACAAAAAAACATTTAAAATGGTAAGAGTATGGAGAAATAAATAACCGAAGAAGACAAATATGTAATGCTCCACTGCCATAAACGTAAGGAGAAATAAGAAAACAGTCAGTTATAAGTGATTTCAGGTCGGATCACAGAGTCACTAACAGGTAAACATGCAGCGGTGTTATGATCACAGTCTGGCAGAATATGTCCAGCATGATTTCAGTGATGACAGTTAACAGGAATACCTCAGCAAAAGTAGTTTATTCAAGTGTACTACGAGTATATTTATTACATACTTAAATTAGGCAGTGTACTTGAAGTTTATTTATTATAAACTACTGTATATTTCATATACTTAACAATAGTATAGTTAAGTATACTTGATTTATGCTGAAAATAATATAATAAACAGAAGTCTAACACTAACTACATTATTACTAAGACTTAAGCTTACCTATACTTAAGTAGGTTATACCTAATAAAATTAACTTTTTGCTAAGGCTTAAAGAAGTCTGCCCTGAACCAATTATGCAATTTTTAAATATAATTTTTTGTGGAACTAGTGGCCTTTTTATTCAAAGATAGTTGACAGGAAGGGGGGATGAGAGTGGGGGAAGACATGTGGCAAAGGGCCGTAGGCTGAAGTTGAACCTGGGTCAGCTGCGTTTGACACAGGCATCTATGGGCTGTGCAAGCTATCCCTGATTTACCCCTCAATTCTCCAATTTAAAACATTTTGAAAATTCATACACCTAAAATTAAACGTGAACTTATATATCTGAGCAATGCACATGCATTGAAGGAAATGCAGCCTTTTCTCTTAATTTCCTGCCTGCACCAACATCCACTAGATGGCGATAGTCCACTTTACAGTCATCTGCCGTCCACCATGAAACAGCAGAAGAAGAAGAAGCCGAGGTGGTCCCGCGCCAGCAGGGGGCGCTGTCTGCTCTCACAGCGAGCGGAAAAGTCCCGAGTCTGGTCTGAGCTGCGCGGATCGAAGCTGTTTGTTTTTGTTTAGTTGTTTTTCTTTAACTCTTTGCGTCCGGAAGCCAGGATGGCCGGAACCGCGTTGAAGAGGCTCATGGCTGAATACAAACGTGAGTAACCGAAGATCCGGCGGCTGAGCCCAGCCGGTACCAGACAAGCTGACTCAGAGCCGGGGGAAGTTCCGCTCCACCAGACTCCGCTACATAATCCGCAGGTTTAGGCGTTTCTCTGCCTCTGGGGCTTAAATCTACACAGTAAGATTAAAAGTTCACAAAACCCGTTTAGAACGGGCCGGTCTGAGCGATTCGGCGCCGCTTTTATGGACCTAAAATTCTGCAGAGCGATACATTTAGACATTTTGTCTGTGTGCGGCTGCTGCTGCTCCGTCCAGAACCTTCTTCGCTGTTTATGTAACCGAGACTCTAAACTGAGACATAAAATCAGCAGAGAAACAATAACAATTATTAATAATAATAATAATAACCAGAAGCAATCAAACCAACCAGAAGCTAAACAAAGAATCTGTTGACCCGCTTAGTGTTTGGGTGTCAGAACCTGGTTTGGTTCTGATGGACTAAAATAAAACCTGTCTGACTGCCAGCTGTTGACAGTCTTGGTTATTAAATGTTTATTGATAAACGTTTATTTTTTTATACTCGCTAATTTCATATTCTGGCGTTTTTCTTCACATTAATAGTTTTATAAATAAAATGTTAGCACACTTGGTGAATGGACTGAATATATAAAGCGGGTTCCTTGTCACACGCAGGTTGGTGCGGAACTTTGGGTTAAGTGCCTTGCCAAGGGGCACATCGATATGGGACAGGGGGCGTCTCAGGAATCAAACCAACAACTTTCCGGTTGCAAGATTCACACATTGATTTTCAAAATGTGGGGGAAAAATTACCAATATTAAATAATCAGTTTTTATCTGATTTACTATTAATTTGTCGCAGCAACAATCAACACATAACAAGGATGCATCCTAGGTGCATTTTACAAAATTCTTAAGATAAATAAAGCAACATAATTACTATAAATTGATTAAAGGTTAGATTAGTGACACAACTTTCTGGGTCAGCTTTGAAACTTACATTACCATTATTATTTTTTCTTCTTACACAGGGAGTACAACACGTTTACTTAGTTCTGTACTTTATCACAAAATATAATCTGCGTCATGTAAACTCATGTTGTATCAAAGCAGGTTTTTCTAACAAATTTACCAGCTCTGGGTCACATGAGTTCAGAACTCTGAGTAACTAATGACTTTTCATCTTAAATATGTAATTAGAAAGAGTTATAAAATATTTGTAGTAAAAATTAACGCGACAGCTGAGAATATAACAAGTGTCATATTCATCTGCGTGAGGCGATGTGAGTTATGACAGAAAATATTCTTGGAAAGCTGTATAAAAATTATCTGTCCAGGTCATATTTTTACACACAGAAATAGAAAACACAATTTAGCCTACATGCTTCACATTTAATTACCTTTATTAAAGGAATTATTAATACTCAATACTCAGCTCATTTGGTCTAAAATGTATTTAAACGAAATGTTTAACAGACAGAGCTAATTTGTCTTCTGTATTTGCAATAAAAAAATAAAACATAAGCCAAACAGAAGAGACGGGGGACCATTATAACAAATATAAAAACTCCAACTATGTGATACATTTAAATCTGATAATTTTTTTCTACATTTTAAAAGCTCTCCAGGCACCAGGTGGCGCTGGAAGACTTAGCAGGAAGGGTTAGTATGTGTGTATCTCAGCGAGGCCGGGCGATAATTCAGTAACAATATATATCAGTGATAGAAAAATGGTTAAATAAAAGCTCAATAGAATAACAGTTTTCCTTCCTTTTGTATTCTAGTCATGTGGTTATATTACAGTCATTACATCCTCCCAACCAATCACAACGCAGACCCATGAACCAAGCCCCGCCCCCTTCAAAGAGTTCAGAGAGCAGGCGTTCCTTTCTTTTTTTTAAACTTGCAGTTTTGGTAAAAAGTTGGTGGAATAAAGGGTTGAGTTTGAATATGTTTTTAATTTGTTGATAATTATCGATATCAACCGATATGATTTCTATTTTATCTTTTCTATATCGTCCAGCCCTAATCTCAGCTATCTTAGGTACATTTGAGGCAAGTGAAGTGTAAACTTTTTTTGTACAGAAGAAAAAGGGAAGGTGCTCCAGCCTCAGCTGGGGTTTACCTGTGCAGGTGCCTGCTCTGCTGACACATCTGGTAGTTTTATTCATTTGACCCAAACCAGCATCTAATAGCTTTATTAAACCTGGACACATGCAGCCAGCGTTCAAAGGCAGAGAGACTCCAGTCCTCTTCTTGTTGCGAAGCCAAAAAAAATTTCAGATTTCCAAAACACTTCTGTGTGTTTTGGATCTGAAATGAAATTTCCCTAAAATAAAACACAATTTATTTTTACTCAACTATTGCGTGTTTAGTTTATTCTGCAGGTAACAAAATAAAGATTCACACTTTCTTTTTGAATTTCTATTTCAAAGAAGTTAAAATGAAGTTTGGACACCCCTGACTTCTCTGACCTGGGCTGGTTCTCTCAGACTAAACCTGCTGCAGACTGAATGTTGAGGGTTCAGCCACTTATCTGCTGAGTGACTTTAGAGAAGCTTAAAGCAGGAGTCATAATGTTTGTGATGCTGATTCATGCGTTTGCTTTTCAGAGCTGACCCTGAATCCACCTGAAGGCATCGTCGCAGGTGAGACTCCACCTCTACACCTGTGGTTCTGTCGGTGTTCACGCCCCGGTTTAAACCCAGTTCAGGGGTTCTGCTGTGATTACCTACTTCTGTCGGTTCCAGTGATCCAGATCGTCCTGCAGTCTCTCCATGTGGTTTGGATCAGTAGTTCTTTCTGGAGGTTTTTCTGAGCGGCGTCTTGTTCAGGATGTGTCGGGTTTATAGAAGTGGTTCCGTTAAAGGTGCACCAGAACAGAACCTTAGGGTGGGACCGTGACCCAGCTTCTCCCTCTCTCTGCTCCGCAGGTCCAGCCAACGAGGAGAACTTCTTTGAATGGGAGGCGCTCATCATGTGAGTACGGGCCGGAGCGTTGTTAGCCAGGTGTGACGGGTCATGACATGAAGCACCGCCCCTTTTCAGGTGTTCTGTTGTTGTTGTTGTTTTATAAACTGAAGCTAAACGTTTCCTTTGATTCTGCCTGAGAAGAATCTTCCAGAGATAGACTGGTTTATCTGACGTCCACCTTATCTAAAACCAATGATCTCTATCTATTCACTGGATGCTGATTGGCCGTTGGTGGAACACGTTGCTGTGAAGCCACCAGCTGCCATTTTGGTACTTTAAGAGTTTTAAAATGTCAAATGCCATATACGTTTATGCTGTGTCTGTGCATTCGCCTATAAATCTGACTTAGATTTACAATAGAGCTAAATTAATTAATAAATTTAAGCTCCACAGAGCTTCAGTTTCTACACTAAAAAAATCACAGAAATTTGCAAAATACACACTCAAGTGTACATGTATCTATGCATTACATACACAGAGTCTGTATGCACACACACATTTCTGCATAATAATAATAATAATAATAATATTGCAATAACAGTAAACAAATGACAAAAAATATCTTCAATGATGTAATATATACAGTTGCCGTTCTAGTTGAGAATTTGCATAAACTATACATACAAGTATGTATGCAGTTACTTGCACCCACTGCACCCTTCTCACATTCTGCGCCCATTGTTTCATCCGTGCAGCATCACTTTGTGGAATAATATATTGACAGCTCTAATATATATATTAAGGCTGTCAAACAATTCAAAATTCCAATTGCGATTAATCGCATAGTTTCAATAGTTAACTCGAGGTGTTTGGGCATTTGAAGATGCAATTTTGCAATAAATTACACTAATAGAAAACATGCTTGTACAAAAAATATTTTTATTTTGTTATTTTTCAAGCACTTTTCAGAATTGGAATGAAAACATCCTGGTGCCATAAAATGTTAAACTCTTACATGCTGAAACATGCAAAATATTTCAGGTACTTGAAACTGTTAGTACATCCATTGACTGTAAAATTTCCTGTGAAACGTTTTCCCACAGCCAGAAAACTGCTTTGTTGTTCCAGCCAAATCCTGTGGGGTTCTGTGAGAGTAGGGAGTAGCAAGATGGCAGCCAGTGACTTCAGTTTTTCGGGCCAATCAGCACTCCAGTGAATAAATAGAGATCAGTGGCTAAAACCTGCTGGACTGGTATTGGTGAGCTGCTGCGGGTGCGATGTGTCCCCCTGGACAGCAGGTGTCGCTGCTCACCAGCAGACAGCGTCAGGCAGAAGATGCAGCGAACCTAAACACGTCTCTCTGAGACCACAGCTGACGCAGGCAGCAGCCCAGCCGCCGTTGTACCAGGAGAGCTGACCCTGAACTCACCAGTCAAGCTTAATCTGGGACATGGAAGCTGGACAGAGACGATGGGACAATGGAGCAAACGCGGGACAATCCTAGAAGAAAACCTGTTAAAAGCTGCAGAAAGACTCAAAACTGTGGTGGAGGTTCACCTTCCAGAAGGACAACCAGCCTGAAACACGACGCCTAGATCCAATTAATGTGGCCAGGCTTGAAAAACCGATGCCCACAGGTCCGATCTGATCCAGTCTTCGTCCAATCAGACTGACGTCGAGCTAATTCATAAAAAATAATCACATCCCATTAAATAAAATACATGTAAGGTCATGATTTTAACCTGACACAATGTGGAAAAAGTGCAAGGGGTGTGAATAGTAGCCGCATATCTGGGAAAACGGAGACGTTTCTATGCGGTTATGCCTTTCATCCACACGTAAACAGCGTTTTACATCCCTAAGAACAAATGATTCTGAAAGCTCAGGCCAAAATGGAGATTTCTAAAAACTCTGAGTCTGTGTGTTTATAACTAGACGGAGTTTTAGGGTGCGGCGCATGGCGGCGCTGACGTGAGCGGCCTTAGTTCTAGACTCGGCCACAGCAGAGTAAAAATGGATGCTGGTTTCTACGTTGTTGTGATGTTTCAACGTGTGTCTGATCAACGGTAAACTGGACAAATTCACTAACCTACGGCGTCTCTGTTTCCAGCTGATGCTACCTCAGCACCACAAAGCATTTCCTGTTTTCACCTCGGTGTCGAGGCTTCAAAGTAATCTGAATCAGACATACTTTAATAATGCCAGAGGGAAATTGCTGTTTCAGTACAATCGCCATAACATAACAAACATTACAAACATTTTAGGGGAGATGATTTACTGGGGCCTTGCTGCCAAGGAACCACATTACACGGTGCCCACAGGGCGCTGCCTTTGAATCTGTGGAATAGATAGATTTTCAACAAAGGAAAGTGGGAGGAAAAAAAACACACCTCATACTTTATCCTTATCTATAACAGGATACAGTTTGAGATATCAAAAACCTCTCGCACAAAAAAGCACAAATAAGACGAGACACATATAGCAGAAGGTAAACATTTGAGACTGGTCGCATAAAGTAAAAGCGTACATGGGACATTATAACCGTTACAGCTGGTTCAGAGGCGTTTTATTTGGGTTTACAAGCCCAGCAGCTCAAATACGTTGAGATGCAAAGGAGAAAAAGCGCTTGGAGGTCAGAAGTTATACACACATCGCTTTTATTTTGAAGGACTCTGACTGGCTGACTGCCCCCGATACGTCTGGCATGTTTAAAACAAACGGTCAATGGGGAATTTACACGGTTTCTGTGAATGAAAACTTTTCTAAAAACGTTCCCGTGTGTACGGTATTATTTTTAAAAGCGGTGTGGGGGAGATATTCGTCTTTATAAATATACGTGCGTACCGGGCCTTAGTTAATCCAGATTTGCTGGAGTCTGATGCGACTCTGGCAGAGGAACGCAGCGGGGACCGTGATGTCAGTGAAGGCACCATCATTACAGGTTACCGTGCTGCCTGCTGGCGTGACAGCGGCTTCAGGCCGCCCTTCAATTTTCTGCTGCTTTACCGTCAGAGTCCACATACCTGCTGGCCCTGCAGAGTGACATCACTGAGACGGCACACCTGTCATTATACCCGAGTCCTCTGCGCCTCCTCATACCTCCCTCTGAGCTCATGGAGGTGAAGCTGAACGCTCGGATCAGAGCCGCTTTACGTTCATTCAGGATCTGACCTCAGATCAGTGAGAGCCGACTGTTCACGGCGCCAGGCTGAGAGGCTCCTGCAGAACCTTGTTCGACCCGCCGGCTGTCCTGATAAACAGAGGCGCAGATATCTGATCAGAGATCAGATTGACTGAAATAGCTTCAGTTAACAGATCAGGGAAGGAGAGCAGGCAGATCTGAGATCAGATATTCAAACTCCTGTTCTGATTATAACTCAGCATGTCGTGATCAAAAACTGACACTCGGTTCTTTTAACTGAAAGCTTCCTGATGCAGCATCTCCTTGTTCTAGATCTACAGCAGCATTCAGTTCAATTCAATTTTATTTATATAGCAGCAATCCACAACATATCATCTCAAGGCTCTTTCCAAAGTCAGACTCCATCAGATCCTCCAGGTTGGTCAGAAAGTTTCCTCTCTAAGGAAACCCAGCAGGTTGCATCAAGTCTCTCCAAGCAGCATTCACTCCTCCTGAAAGAGCGTAGAGCCACAGTGGACAGTCGTCTGCATTGTTGATGGCTTTGCAGCAATCCCTCATACTGAGCATGCATGAAGCGACAGTGGAGAGGAAAACTCCCCTTTAACAGGGAGGAGAACCTCCAGCAGAACCAGAACCAGGCTCAGTGTGAACGCTCATCTGCCTCGACCCACTGGGGCTTAGAGAAGACAGAGCAGAGACACAGAAAGCTCAGAAGCTCACATTGATCCAGGAGTACTTTCTATGTTAGATGGTAATAGAGGATGATCTGCCTCCCCTGATGATGTCACAGCTAACAGAACGCCAGACCAGGTGTACCTTCTATGAAGAGAACAATGACAGAGAACTAAAAGTTAAAAGCTGAAATAACAACAAGCAATGCAGATTGGAGAGCAGTAGGAGAACTCAGCAGAGTGAGAGAAATAGACCCTGATGTCCTCCAGTAGCCTAAGCCTATAGCAGCATAACTATAGAGGTAGCTCAGAGTAACATGAGCCACTCTGACTAGAAGCTCTGTCACAAAGGAAAGTTTTAAGATTAGTCTTAAAAGTAGACGGGGTGTCTACACCAACGCCTACGTGTTCTAGATCTACAGCAGCATCTCATGTCTCGTTTATGTTTCCATTGTCTGTCCCTCAGGGGTCCCGAGGACACGTGCTTTGAAGGAGGCGTGTTCCCCGCCGTCCTCAGCTTCCCCTCTGATTATCCTCTCAGTCCTCCGAAGATGAGGTTCACCTGCGACATGTTTCACCCCAACAGTAAGTCCCCCTGCTGTCCCTCAGCTCCACCCTGACAGCCGATTTAAACGCTCAGAGGCACCTGGTCACGTGACGGGCTCTAACCCAGGTAGTCCCACCTGAACCCTGTCATTGGGCCCGTCGGAACACGCCTCGTTAGCGTGCTGTCATTAACACGGTGATTAGTGGGCAGGAGCGGTGATGTCATGGCTCAGCAGAGTTCTGATTAGAGGACAGAGCGCTCGGTCCCGACCCGTCATCATGTTCCCTACCATCACCGGCCCCGAGCTGAACCTCCTGCTGCAACTGGATCCTCTGGTCCCGCGTCAACGACCCGGCAGGGACAAAACCCGTGAAGAAGAAAGGTGAAACGGTCTGAAGAGACACTGAGGCCATGATCCAATCAGAACCATCCGCTCCTGGATGGTCTCTCTGTATACAGGCAGCACCAGAAACTCTGTTAAATCAGCCAGAAAGGTCCAAACTGGGTCAGGATCTATACAGGTGAACAGGTGGAGGGTTTCGTCCAATCAGAATCCAGAAAGCATCAGTCAGTGATCAGATCTGAGGCCAGTTATCTGGAGGTCCGGCAGAAGCACTGAGGCTGCACCCAAAAGGTCCGGTCCAGGTGGGGGTAGTTCCTGACCCGCCTGCAGGTTGTCGGTTAGACGCCTGATGCTACAGCTGCTCATGGGCCAGTGGGATGGTTTCCCTCTGAGCTTTGCTTTAAAGGCATACTATGCAACATTTTTCAGTTAATTAATGTGTTCCATACCGTTTTGGATGATTAAATGAGTCATTTCAGGTCGAACAAAGGTTTTCTCGGCCGCCCTGGGGGTCTGTGGGGGAAATACCGCACTTGCAATGCAAGAGCCCTCGGCTCGCACACACAGAAGTCTCGCTTTACGGCGAGAACTCCATGTGTTTTTGCCCTGCCATTCACTATATGCACGCGCGAAAGCAACAACAAAGAACCGCGTGTTAACGTCAAATAAACATGCAAGCATATCGCGTTTTATTATTATTATTATTATTATTTGTTTTTTTTTTATGTTGGCGAGACGCTACCGCGGCGGCCGCGGCGAGGTGGCGGCCGCGGCTGCGGCTTGGCGAGGCAGCGGCTGCGGCTTGGCGAGGCGGCGGCTGCGGCTTGGCGAGGCGGCGGCTGCGGCTTGGCGAGGTGGCGGCCGCGGCTGCGGCTTGGCTAGGCGGCGGCTGCGGCTTGGCTAGGCGGCGGCTGCGGCTTGGCGAGGTGGCGGCCGCGGCTGCGGCTTGGCGAGGCAGCGGCTGCGGCTTGGCTAGGCGGCGGCTGCGGCTTGGCGAGGCGGCGGCTGCGGCTTGGCGAGGCGGCGGCTGCGGCTTGGCTAGGCGGCGGCGGTAGCGTCTCGCCAACATAAAAAAATAAATAAAAATAAAATAATAATAATAATAAAACTGGCGAGGCGGCGGCAGCCGCGGCTTGGCGAGGCGGCCGCCGCGGCCGCCGCGGCCGCCGCGGCCGCCTCGCCAAGATAGCGCTGCGGGAAGCTTGATGTTCATACCTTCACTGTGTTAGTCATTGTTTGTACTGCCGTTTTTTCCACTTTTCGTTGCGTTCGCCTGTCTGCTAAGCTCAAAACAACCGCGCCTGTCTTGACGGAGAAACCAGAACAGCTGAGCATCTTTACGACAGTGCACTTTTACTTTCGCCCTCTGGGGGGAGCCTCGCTGGAAAATCATCCCCGGTTGCATAGTATACCTTTAAAGCTCCAAGGATGCAGAAACTAAAACCAGCTCTGAGCTTCAGGTTCACGCCAAATGTCCTCGGCCCAGAAGAACATCTCAGAGACGCAGGGAAGGAGTCTGAACCACAATGAATCTTCTTCTTCTTCTTCTTCTTCTTCTTCTTCTTCTTTTTCTTCTTTAAACACGTTTCTGTGTCCTTCTTCTCCTCCTCAGTCTATCCAGATGGCCGGGTGTGCATCTCCATCCTTCATGCGCCCGGCGACGACCCGATGGGTTATGAGAGCAGCGCCGAGAGGTGGAGTCCGGTGCAGAGCGTGGAGAAGATCCTGCTGTCTGTGGTCAGCATGCTGGCAGGTAGAGCAGGACACCTGTTAACACCTGTTACACACTTAGCATCAATTTATTACATCTCAGGTCATCTCAGCTCATTTATTATCATCTCAGGTACCATTCACACATTCTGAGAGTTCATACACGATCAGCACATTATTTATTGTTAAAAAATGTTTCATAAATAGATTTAAACAGCTGTCAGGTTTTAATTTCACACCTGGTGCAGGTTTAGTTCATGCCGGTCGCATGTTGGTTACGTGCGCATACACACCTGTGACTGGTTTGTTACAGGATTCACGTTCAGCCCGTCGCATTATTAACACACCTGTTGCTGCTTTGCTCCATGCGGCTCACCTGTTTATTACTCACCTGTTTCATACATACCTGCTGCGTGTTTATGACACACCTGTCACAGGTATGACATCCCTGCTACAACACACATGCTGCATGAAATAAACGTCCGATGTTTATCTTATACTGCTTGATGATTTACGCACCTGTCACTTATTAATTTGTCACCTGCATGCGTTTTACCTGCCTGTTACGTAATCTGGCACGTGGTTGAGACATTTGTTGCAAAGATTAAACATCTTTCACATAGAGCTGGGCGATATGACTTAAAAAAAAATTCTTATGTCATTTCACATAAATAAATGAAAGAAATTATTTTAAAAACTTGCTTTTCGTCTGGGAGTTAAACCTGATGTCAAAGTGCAGATAAATCCAAGCTGTGAGACATGCTG
Source organism: Fundulus diaphanus (assembly GCA_037039145.1). Classification (NCBI taxonomy): domain Eukaryota; kingdom Metazoa; phylum Chordata; class Actinopteri; order Cyprinodontiformes; family Fundulidae; genus Fundulus; species Fundulus diaphanus. Next base: position 55,168,946 of record CM073132.1, on the reverse strand, counting down.
GTGGAACAAGATGGCCGCCCTGCTGTTGTAAACGATAAACGTAAAACTAAATGTTTGCTGCTGGTGGTTTTACGCAGTGAGCTGAGAACAGGCTTCACCTAACTTATGGTTAAAGTTTCCTCTTTACAACATATTTCCCTAAACATATATTCAGCTTTGCTGCTGTTCTCTCCATGGAAGCCCAATGAGTTCATTGGCAAAATAAAATCCAGATTTTCCAAAAATTAAATCTTAAAAAACGTTAAATTTGAATGAATCAGTTAAATCGATTTATCGCCTGCCCTACAAACACCTGGTACAAATCTAATGAACAGTTGATTCATAGGTAGTTATTGCTTTATTTCACATTTAAACGTTTGTTGCACGCCTGTTGTGTTTCATCTTATAGAAACATTCATGAATGTTAACTATTCTCCGTTTCTGCTTCTCAGAGCCCAACGACGAGAGCGGCGCCAACGTCGACGCGTCTAAAATGTGGCGCGAGGACCGAGAGCAGTTCTACAAACTGGCCCAGATGACCGTCCGCAAGTCGCTGGGCATCTAGAGATGATGTCATCACACCGCACCGGCACACACACAGAGCTGCAGCTGGACAGATCAATGAACTGATGGATCAGAGACTGATCAGTTATGGCTACAGCAGCCTCTCCTGACATCACTTCCTGTTTCTGTCTCCCTCCTCCGCTCCTCTCTGTGTTGTTGGTTCCTCCCGACCTCAAATTCGAAGTTTCTCAGCGGACTGTTTGCACTTTATCGCCCCCTGGTGGTCGCCATGTTGGACTCCACGTTGGTTTTTGCAGCCGAGCTGAAGGAGTTCTGCAGCGAAGAGTTTCTCTGGGTTCCTTTTCACGACCAGTTCATTAAAAACAGAATATTGAGCTCTTTGTTTCTCTGATTTCTTGTTGATCTCCTCTCTGAGAAACTAACAGCTTCACTTTGTTTCCGTTTCTGGTGTCTAACTGAACTTAAAGCATGTTGACCTAAACTTAATAAAGCAACGTTTATGTTTCAGGATCTTTGGTTTATTGGAGTAATTTGCCTAAAAGATGAAACAAGCACCGAGTATAGTTGGACCTTCTGGTCCTGTTAGTTCAGGAAGGTTCTGGAAATAAAGATCCTTCAGTGGCTGTTTTCCTTCTTTAGACCAGAAAGTGTTAATTTTATCAGTATAGTTGAAGGAAAGCGTTCAGGTAAAGTTTGAATTTTAATTCAGACTCCTCCGTGTGGTTATCAGCAGGTAAATTATTAAATGTTGAGTCAGTACTGGCTTCTCCGGAGGATGCTGACCCAGAAGCAGCTTAACAATGTTTTGGTTTCCCTCTGGTCTCGGGTCACAGGACCACAGTGAGGCGCTGGAGTTCAGTCGTGTCTCCACCTGCTGGACTGGATCCCCCTCCATGTTTAATCTGGGATTTAAAGATCTCAGATCACAGCTGCTCCCCAGCTCAGACTTCACAGCTGTGCAGCAGAGTACACAGCACTGTTCTACCGAGAGACACCCCACACCTGTGTGAGTGGCAGAACAGGTGAGCGGGCGGGGCCCAGGCTTACATGGGGAATTCCTCTGTTGAACAGAACTCAGATCAGTTGCTGCTTTACTTGTTTTCACGGAGCCTGTTCCCCCACGCTGGTGCTTCATCTCACAGATTGACTTCATTTATCATCACAGACCCCAGCACACGTGTTGCAGCCCCCATTGATGTGACGTTGACACAGGTTCAAAGGCCTCAGGGCATCTGACGAACACGCATGAACATGCATCGGATCTCATGTTTGCAGAATGATGCAAAAGCCTCAAGCCTGATTTCTTTCCGACACCCGGTAGAGGGCAGCACTGCAAGCCTGCAGTCTGCAGAGTGGCCAGTAGAGGGCGATATCTCCAACGTAATTTCTCTCATTACCAGCAGGGGGCGGTGCAATTTACAGGCGTTCTAACTAATTCCCTGCTGGGGGACAACTTCCGGCACAAGTGAAGTTTTATTTCTGTCTGACTTCATGATTATATTTTATTGATTTGTCTGTGAGAATCACCAACATTTGTTTCAGTTAAACATTTTTAAATGGTTCCATTAACAGTAAAATCAAGAACCTGACAGAGTTTGTAATGAAGCTGCTTTATGATTGATCACACGATACTGAGAGCGTGTTGAGGTGTTTGGTCTTTCTTTGGGTTTCTAATTATGAGTCAACAAACTTGTGTCATGTCACAGAGCAGGAACGTTAAATATTAAAGTTATCCCAGTTTAAACGGTTTTCAGGAGCGAAGGGCAGACGCTGCATTCTCAGATTCCTGTTGTGAAACTATTGTAAAGGAAACGACCCAGCTGATCATCCTGGGACAAAGGAAATTATCTGATTTGATTGTTTCACAATGATAGTCTTTACTTTTGTGTGTCTTACAGTGGAGGCATATGTCTTCATCAACTCTCTTCTGGAGTCCCTCAAGGATGCATCCTGGGACCACTTTGGTTCAACTGATCGTTGCATGATCTAATTAACTGGCGATGATAGAAATGATCTGATATGCAGATCTGACACAAAGATATAAACACATAAATAAAGCAGACCAAGATGTCCCAAAGATTTCACAAAGCAGAAGATTTCTTTGATAGAATAGAGGACAGAAATACCTTTATTGTCCCACGATGGGGAAATTCAGACGTGACAGTGGCAAAAGCACGTAGACGGATATATCAGAGTTACACACTAGATTGAGTAATATAAATTTAAAAATCTAATTTGAAGGTAAAGCAGAGGAGAAATAACTTATCCGAAAGGGAAACATTCAACATTCAAGAAAAAAAATCTCGATTTATTCTTAAAATCCCTACTTTTTGTCACAAGAGAATCTCATTGTTCTTTATTTGTACCCAGACGAGGTAATTTCCGTGTTCAGTCATAAAAAAAAATCAACTGAACCCTGAAGTTGGACCTCCAACTTAAAAAAAACGAATTCCCTCACCGACCCTGACCTAAAAATGCAGTGTAGCTGCCACCAGCACAAAACTTGGTAAAAGTAGCAGAAATAAAATGTTTATTCACACTTATGACAGTAATTTTATTAACATCACAGCTGAGCCTTGTCTATCCCTGAAAGTGTGCTCTTTAAAAACGGTTAAAACACAACTATAATCAAACAGAGCAACTAAGTTTTCTTTAATTCAAACAAACGTCACACAAATAGTTGATCATTTGGAAAGAAGGTGATCTGGACTGTGGAGAAAAAGCAAAAATGAGCTAAAACTGGGTCCATTTCACAGGTGTCAAACTCAAGGCCCGCGGGCCGAGTCCGGCCCGCCAAGGTAAATTATCCGGCCCTCAAGAGCTAAACAGAAAGGCATATCATGTCATAAAGTAGAGGCATATGTCCTTTTAAAGTGTATAATGTGGCTAAAACTGTGCCTCCTGTAAGTGTAACTCACCCCAATATCAACTTTTTTTGCAGATAAACTGTATAAACTGGTCCTAAGGGTGCTACTTTTATGTTACTGTGCATTTTTTAATACTACTATGTGAACTGGAATGAAATTATGAAATGAAAAGTATCGTCTATACACATGCAACCGGCCCTTTTAATGACTTCATGATGCCAAAGTGGTCCCATATAGAAATGAGTTTGACAGCCCTGGTCCATTTGGTCCGTAAGCCTTCCACGTGTTCCCAAAGGTGTTGCTTTAAAATGACTTCCTATCTTTATCTAAAGATTTAGCTGCTTTATTTAGGCTGAGAGAGTCTAAAAGCTTTTCCAGTTCCAGGCTGTCGTCAGCTGGTGTTGCTGATCCTGAACACGCAACACAAATATTAACAAATCCATTTTATTTAAAAAATGTTTTCACCGTTGGACCAAAAGAACTAAAAACCCGCTGATGAATCCACATTAGTCCGGTACCAGAGAACCGAATGTGCTCCAGGTAAGGAGGAAGCATTGTTCTGTTCTAACTAAATGATTTATTCCTGCTTCAGACGATAAGGTTTAATTCAGACGATAAGGATTAATCACCATCATCTGAGTCTCTCTCATCAGCTGGATCTGACATGTTTGTTCCCCAGGTGTGTTCAGGTGTTCAGCCCCTCCTCCCTGCAGCCCCTCCCTCTCTTTTATATTTAAAGGTGGGTCGTGCGAGCTCGTCCCGCTGCAGGTGAAGTCTCTCTCTCTCTCACCTCAGTGAGACTCAACCTGAAGCTGCAGAGAAACCAGGACCAGCAGCAGGAGGACAGGTGGATGTCCTGCAGCTGAAGGACTTTACAGGAGAGGATCGCCATCGTTCTGATTTTAGGAACTGAGGTTGGAATCAAACTGCTTTATATTTGTATTTTAAAGCGTCAGAAATAGTTTTTTTTATTCTGTGGTTTGGACCCCTTTAAAGATCCACTCAAAACCAAAAACGACATTTAAAAATAAAACATGTATTTTTTTTTATTTGATCAGCTTTAGATTTCCTTAACTCTGTGGGACCAAAACTGGAGGATTTTATCTGGACTGGTTTAAACAAAGACGCACGGAACCTCAGCTGATCCAGAACCAGAACCGGACCTCAGTTACCAACCTTCAACCAGGTTTGACTTCATGTGCTGCTGAAGAGCTCCAGAACAACATGATCTAAAGGAACAGGAAGATAAAAACACGTTTTATGATTGACAGCTGACTCTTCTGAACTGAAGCAGACACAAAAAGTGATCTACACTGATGGATCACTGTAGATCACTTTCTAACCAGAACCCTTTGATTTATTGTTTTACTTCCAGCATTTCCAGACTTGAAATCCTGAGATCAGCTGTAAATATAAACGATAAACATTTAACACGGCCATGAGAAGGGAAGATAAAGCTCTTCAAACGTGTTTTGTCTTCTGTCTGGTTTGTATTTAAACCTCCTGGCCAGTAAAAAGAAATTCAGATATATTTATGTTTACCTTCTGCTTCATAGAAGAAGCAAACATGTCCAAGCTTGTAACAAACCTTCAAATAAGTTTTTTTTTTGTTACATGTTACAAAATCGCTCTTTGAGATGTTTTTGTTACTATATTAATGTCTGAATGTTCATGTTGCATGTATGTAGCAAAGGCGTTCATGCATGGTTATTATTAAGGGCCCTAAGGCTCTCTGCCCGGGGTGGCATCGTCAGCCAGGGGTGCCAGGAGTCAGAAAGCATGAAAAACTGAACCAGTCTTCTGCTTATTTACACGTCCATTCGTTGGGAGGGGGCCTCATGTGTGGTGCTGGTGCTTAATGGCAGCAAAGTAAGAAATTATTGCTGTGCACTGCACATCGCTGATGAATTAAAGGTTTGTAGCTCATGATTTGATGCTGATCTAAAAGATTATTTTGTGTTTTAAAGGTATCTGGGCTCCATTTGATCATCTGTGGTTCTATGTGTTGAATATTAAATGGTCAGACACTCACTGGGTTATTATACACTGAACAGATATTCTTCACAACGCAATTTGGCATTTATTAAACCTTAGTTTTAGTTTATGAAGCAAAATAAATGAGAAGCCATCTAGATCAATTATTATCCAATCACTATTTTTCAGTTCTAAAGGCACTTCTGATAAGGAAAGTTATTATTATTATTATTAGTAGGAAGAGTGGACTCATGTTTTGTGGGGAGATCAGGTGCTTCATTTCTACAGAACTACTGTTATGAACACTTTTATACTTCAAATAATATATATTTTTTAGTTACATACATACAATTATGTATCATAAGCTTCAGATGTGGGTTTTCCTGCTTGCAGAATCTCTGGGATGTTATTGAAAAGTCAGAAAGACTGTGATGAGGTTTTTGAATGTTAGTGGGTGAAGGTTTCTCTCAGATTGTTGGAAATAAATTAATCTTGTTATTTTAGGCCAATTTTTGTCCCTTAAATGTTTCTTTATTCAACAGCAGTTAAAGTAGCCCAGTTGACCTGAAACCAGAACATCTGAGCAGAAACAATACATTTTCTGAAGCTAAATGTGATTCATGGATGTTTGGCCTGAAAGAACTAAAAAATGTGCGAAATAGACTCTAGTTGTACGCACCAAGCAGGCATAACGATGTCCTGCAGGGAAACCTTTGGTCCTGGATGTCATGTGAATGTTGCTTTGAGAAGTACCACCTACATCAGCAGGACTATACAGCCTGACACCAGGCCAAGACGTTTATGTAGGAACAACTGTGTTCAGTAAGAGAGGCCAGACCCACTTCAGCAGAAACCAGACAGGAATAAAAAGCCTCAGAACTGACGCTCACTGGAGACTACAGCTTCTCCACAGGCTGTTTGGACGAGTTTATCAATAATTTACGCTTAGGTCACCAAAGTTTTGTTGTGATCGTCGGCTAAAGACGGCCTCCAGTCTTTGTTTAGTGTTTTTATACCTCAGAACCTTAAACGATATGAACATATCTGAATATCTTCATGGTGCAAGTTGTCGGCGTGAATAAACCTGACCGTCTTTCTGCTGCGTCCTGACCCGTTTCCTTTCTTGTGTTTCTCCTCACAGACCCCCTGGAGGAAGACCCTCTCCTCATCCTCATTCGTCCCTTCCTCACTGAATCATGCTGCATGAGGCTGAGCTGAGTTAATCACAGCCAAAGACGTGATGTCGGTGTGTCGCCCCCTGCTGGTCACCTGGGCGCTGCTCACCTGCTCAGTCTGGAGCCAGAGCTGGAGGCCGTGCACAGGTAGGAGCGCTTCATCGCAGACGCTCAGCTTTCAGTATTAAAGGAGACCGAAGGCGGCCCGCTCCAACATTATGGCTCATTAACACTAAAGTCATAGTTCACCAGTGTCTGAGGGGGGAGCTCGTTACTGAAGGGGGATTATTTGTGAATAAACCAACATGTTAGCATTTTCCCCTATAGCTGCTTGTGAAGAAAGACATTAAAGCTTGAACCATGTTCTCCCTGACTCTCCCTGGTCTGTAATATTGCAAAGGCGCATCCATATGGAGCTCTGAATGAGATGCTTTATAAACATCTCATCAGTCCTGATAGCTTCAACCCGTCTTGGTGGGATTCCTGTAATGAAGTGCTTTTCTCTCCACACAACTGAACTATTGTAATGTTCTGTTGTTCCAGTCAGAGGCACCTGCCTCGCCTTCAGGTTGTCCAAATCTCTGCTACGAGGCTACTGGCTCCCTCAGACATGTCTTAAAGTCGCTACATTGGCTGCCAGTCAGGTCTAGGTTTCCTCTTATAATTTCAGTCTTCAGAGTTTACATGGACAGGCTCCTTCTTGAGTTTCTGATTTGATTCTGAACCCTTTAGTGCTCCCTACACCTGCTCCAGAGCTCGAGGAGACCAATATTTCCAGGCTGCTGAATGCATTGCCTGGTTCCCACAGAGTTATCCGTGGATACCTTTAAATAGCATCTAAAGACATTTTTATTCTGATAATCTTTTGGCTAGATTTGAGCTTTTATGATATGCACTTATAATTGTTTTGTTTTCTCTTTTGTACATTGCTGTGTTTAGTTGAATTTACCCGTCTAAAGCACCTTGTGACACCTGTCTGTGAAAATGTGCTATATAAACTTTTACCTACATATGTCTACATACCTACTTCTACCTACCTTTGTTTACCTACCTACCTTTACCTACGTACCTTTACCCACCTACCTACTTACCTACTTGCTTACCTACCTTTACCTACTTACCTTTATAAGTATTTGGTCAATAACGTTCCATTCAATTTTATTTCTATAGCTCTAATTAACAACAACACGTCATCTCAAGGCTCTTTCCTAAGTCAGACTCCATCAGATCCTCCAGGTTGGTCAGAAAGTTTCCTCTCTAAGGAAACCCAGCAGGTTGCATCAAGTCTCTCCAAGCGGCATTCACTCCTCCTGAAAGAGCGTAGAGCCACAGTGGACAGTCAGCTCAATACTTTGGAGCTTAACCTTTGTTGGCAAAGACCGTTTCCTGTAAGTCTTCAGCAGGTTTGCACCACTGTAGCTGCTATTTTGGCCCATTCCTCCATGCAGATCTCCTCTAGAGCAATGATGCTCTGGGGCTGTCGCTGGGTAACACAGACTTTCTGCTCCCTCCACAATTTTCTCTGGGGTTGAGTTCTGGAGACCGGCTAGGCCACTCCAGGACCTTGAAATGCTTTTCATGTAGCCTCTCCTTCGTTACCCAAGCGGTGTCATGACTGAAGACCCAGCCACGCTCCATCTGCAATGCTCTCACCGATGGACAGAGGTTTTGGCTTAAAATCCTCCGATACATGACCCCGTTCATCCTTCCCTTAACACGGATCAGTCTTCAAGTCCCCTGGTCTTAAAAACAGACCCCAAGCATCATGTTTCCACCCCCGTGCTTCTTGGGTTGTAACTCAGCATTCTTCTTCCTCCAAACACCACGAGCTGAGTTTGAGCCATAAAGTTCTAGTTTGGTTTCCTCTGACCACATTGTTCTCCCAATCCTCTCCTGGACCATCCATCTGCTGTCTGGCAGACTTCAGGCAGGCCTGGACGTGTTCTGGCTTCAGCAGGGGGGACACGCCTGGCACTGCAGGATCTGAGTCCCTGTCGGCGCAGAGCTGATGGCCGTCTTTGTTACTTTGGTCCCAGCTCTCTGCAGCTCATTCATCGGGTCCCTGAGTGTAGGTCTGGGCTTCCTGCTCACCATTCTCAGGATCATTTTGGCCCCACAGGATGAGATCTGGCATGGGGCCCCAGATCAATGGTCTTGTATGGCTCCCATTCTCTTAAAATTGCTCCCATGGTTGATTTATTCATACCAACCTGCTGCCTTTTGGAGATCCACTCTTCCCAGCCTGGTGCAGCTTTGCAATTGTTTTATGAAGTATTATTTTTATGAGGAAATTCTCTTTGCAAGTCGGTTGCAAACCAATTTGATGTCATTTTCAATAAGAATCGAATATCCCGTTGAAAGAAACGTCATTAACCAAGTTTTTAATTGAAGAATCTAAATACTGAAAAATGTGCGCAGGCAAACAAGAAATGTTACTTTTGTTCTACTTTGCTCTCAATGAAGACAAACAGGTTACTGCAAAAGAGGAAGACATTGGCTGGATTGGTGCAACACGGCATGGTACTGATCTGCATTTTCTATTAAGGGTCCATCAGAGAGACAGCCTGGAGAGAGAAACTTTTTCAAATAATGCTCTGTAGCGCCGGCCTGAGGGTAAAAGTCTGAACCCCTTGTATCCAGAATGTGTTGAGTCTGCAGGGCTGTTGGTGGCCCTTTTCCTGACCCTAGAGTTGGAAAAAGTCCTGGATGGAGTAGAAACGTCACTCAAAGTTCGAATATTGGATTCCACCTGACTAAATGAGCTTTGCTGACACCTTTCACAGTTTTTACCCAATACAAATTTAGATTTTATGAAGTGTTTCGCTAAGAGTTTCATGACACTCTAGATTTTCACCCTGTAATATATTCGGAACTTTATGATTTAAACTACTGTATTTTTTGGACTATAAATCACTCCGGATTATAAGTCGCATCAGTCAAAAAATGCGTCAAAAAGAGGAAAAAAACATATATAAATTGCATTTATTTAGAAATTTATTTCACACAATCCAAGATTAAAACTGACATTTTAAGTCAATTTAATCAATTCCAAAGCTGCATCCACAACCTGCTGAATAACATGGAACATACCTGGGAGGATGGATGGAGTAAATTAGCTTAAAAAGCTAGCAACTCCAACCGGGAAAGTTCTGGTCAGAGTATTTCAGTCTAATGACGCTGAAATTAGACCGTGAGCATAACAGTGCTACATGCTAAGCTAACAGTACGACAAGGATGTTTCAGAGCAACATAAAGCTCGCATACATCAGAGAAGTTGTAAAACACCCGGACAACAGAGCTGTAAGCTAGCGCTAGCTGCTATTAGCTTCACATACAGCCCAGTAACAGGTTCTGTCTCGGTCCTTTGAGCTGCACAACACAACGCTGCACTGCGTGAATGCAGACTGAAACAGGAAAACATCATGTGTACATGTGTTCAGTCTTTGTTGTTTATAAGTTAATGTTTTAATTAGTTTAAGTGGTGCAAGAGCAGCATCTAGTTTTCACAGCCCTAGAGCGCCCTCTTGTGGCTATTAGACGGTAATGTTTACTCCTTGGTTCATGCCAGTCTATATGATTTACTAGTTAAAATGTATATATAAGTTGGACCTGACAAAGTAAAAATTATGAAAAAAGTGTGATTTATAGTCTGAAAAATACGGTACTCTCATGCCTAGTTTGCGGTTGTGTGACGGCTCTTTAGAAAAAGGCTGGAATCTGAGTCACTGACTTGGCAACTAAAAGGAGGAAGTTTATATTTGATTTCCAGGAAATGGCTGCTTCGACACCCTCCCTAATTCAGAAACTTGTAGAAACTTGGAAGTACTTGGTGCCGGTTTTTGGAGTCCCACATGGTCATGGAGGACCCCTGGCCTTCTCTTCGTTCCTCCATTACACCAGCTACATCACGCATCGCAACACTTTGATTCTTCTTTCTACAGTGTCATATTTTTGGGATCAATTCCCTGTTTGAGACCAAGTTTGGGCCTCTTGGCTGGAGTGGCGGCCTGGTAGAGATTATTCTGAGATTAATTGAGTCGCATGATCAGATTGTGGATCTCTGAAAGCATTTCTGGTAAATATTCAGTTTTAGGTGAAACCCTGGAATCGGTCGGTCAAACTCTTCTTTGCAGAAGGGACCGAATACTGTCTCCAGGGGATCGTCCTCTGACTGCAGCAGGGGACGTCTCTCTCTCTCTGTGTTTTTATGTAGTTCAGACGTCTCTGCTGCTTTTGCTTCTTTGAAATGTGAGCTGTGTTTCTGAACTTGTCGTCCCCTCCCTCCATTCAGCCGGCATTGATCTGCTGCTGCACCAAAACACACAGACGGCCTCAGAGGAGCTTAAAGGGGAATTCCAACTGAAACTGATGTCGGATAAAAAAGATTTATCCTCCCTCGGCCGCTCTCTGTACTCCTCCTTTACATCTGGTGGTTTTGAAGGCAGAGATAAACCGGTGACGCCGCAGTGATCCAGACATCACAAACATTTTCCAATATTAATGTGCTCTGACGTTCTATAATTAGCTTTAAAACAGTGAATTCAAGGCTTTTTAATGGTCAAGATTCATTCTGTTCTTCTGAAGTCTGAGGTATTGAAGATTAAGGTCCGCCTTCAGGTTCTGGAGCGGATGAAACGTGAGGAAAAAGCAGCTAAAGGCAACCTCAGACACCTTCAGAAAGCCCGGAGAACTATTGGTGAAGATCATTTGATGAGTGGTTCTGGAGATTGGACCACAGAGATTTGTTTGCCGTCCCTGAGCTCTGTACCATTCAGTGACTGGGACCCAAAGAGTCAGAACCCTTCTGGACTGAGTCAGTCTCTCCGTATCTTAAACCCCCTGAGAACAAGTCTCCCGTGGATGTTAGCTTACAGCAGCGTCATTGGGTCATATTAACAAACCAAAGGTTCAGTTCACACAGAAATTTAAAAAAATAGATGTTTAATCCCAGAGGGAAATTAGATGTTGTGACTCTTATCATCCAAGTTTGTTCAGTGAGTCATTGCTGATTCTGATTAGGGCTTGGTATCGATTCAAAATTCAATAATCGATTCTGATTCTCAAGATTTAGAAGCGATTCTCTGATCTCAAATTGCTTTGCTTCTAGTATTAAACACACATTTTTTTTAGCTGTTACCTGAATTGCATGACAGTGTAGTTATGCAACATGTTGATACTAGTTTTATATTAACATTCAACAGCAAATTAATAAAGGAATGGTCGTTAATGGCGGCTGAAGGACCAAACCTTCTCCTTGGATGTTTCACAAACATGCTGAGGGGCAGAAAACAGAGGAAGTCAGATTTCTACAGCTGGACACTAACCTGGTGCTTTATTAAAAATTAGGACATTAAAAATTCACCTCCCGGAGTGGAGTGAGAGCCGGTAATGCACATCTTTAGGCTCACAGTGAAAAATGCATTTTTTAATCGATTTTTGGGAATTAATATGAGAATCGATTCAGAATTGGAAAATCTCATTTTTTAACACACCTGATGCTGATGGCTGTGGGGGAAGGATCTCCTGTAGAGGTCCGTCTTACAGCGGTAGAAGCCTCTGACTGAAGACTCTGTGGTAAAGGACAGAGGAGGAGGATGTTCAGGGTTATCTGTAATGCTCTTTTATCAGGAATCCTTCTTATTGTCGGCTGAGATGTATTTGACAATAATTAACTTGTCTTAATTGTCTTAAAAATTTAAATAATCCTCCCTATTAAAGATCCTATACCTGCATTTATTTTTGTCTGGTTAAGAAAAAGGCTTCTCAGGCCATGTATTATGAGCTAAAAGACATAATTTGATAATAACAATTGATTAATTGACTGAGCGAGTCCAGGCTTTTTTAGTTGGAATAAGCAGCGAAATGGGAACCGAGACGACTTTTCTCTGCCAATGGCACAACGAGCAGCGTTGACCGTTTACATTAGAAAATGTCAGTTACCCGAGACGTGACCATTTATGTCCAACAACACAAAGAGAAGTCCCTCAATGAAGCCTTATTTCCTCCAGAGGACTGTAACCGAGCTTGAGGCGCACCTTTAGTCTGCTGCATGTTGACAGGGAGGAGACACCAGGAGGAGCGACGGATGGTTTCTCATGGGGAAAAAAACAGATTTAAGGATAGTTCCTTTAATTTTTATTTCAAAAAAAGTAAAAAAAAAAAAAAAATTTACTTAATTCCTAAGTTTGAAGACATTTCGCTTCCCATCCAGAAAGCTTCCTCAATTCAAAATGTCTGGAGTAACGTGGAGCTCCAAGCTTTATATTACTGCCCAAAAAGACCTTGTTATGGCATAGATAACATGCAAATTACACCGAAACTGGTCCACCCCTTAGCAATGAGGAGTCGTTAGGGTCATTGTTGGCCTGCAAATTTAATTTATATAGCTGATGTAGATTTTCTGTCATCCTGGATTTGAAAAGCCGAAGAAATTAGTCAGAAGGCAACTAAACGAGTCTTTTAGATGAGAAGTGAAATGTCTTCATTAAACAATAAATGTCCAGCTGCCCTCTTTACTTTTGACCAGTTTGTGTAGAATTTATCTGGTTTTTTTGCTCCAGATAAATTCTGCTAAAATGACTTAATGTTAAATCAAGATATCATGCTTCAGTCCAGCCGCTTTATTAGGTACAGCTGTCCAGTTTCCTCTCTCTCAGCACATAGAGCCAGGAGTCCGTGGTGCAGCAGCAAACACTGAGGTGATTTCATTATGATATTTATCTGACCTGACCGTGAAGACGGGAAAATCAAAGCTCGGGTTATGTTTATAGATCCTGCAGCATCGAACAGAAGAAGCCATCTTCCTCTGAGCTGATAACACAAACATAAATCTGATGATTAAACGCTGATGATACCGATCGATCTGAAAGAATGCAGCTTGTGTTGGAGGAAACAGATCCGGATCTGGTTTAGTTTCCTCCGGCTGCTGGTTTCTCCTAACCTCTATGAAAATCAGCTTTCATGGATCTGAAATCAGCAGCAGATAATCCGTCCACATCTAATCAGGATTTATTTTTAACTCCAACAGTTTCCACGGTGATCAACCACAACCTGAAAACCAGGAAGTTTCAGGACTTGCTCCTGATTCGGCTCAGTGAACCGATTCCTGCAGCTGTAACTCTGTCTTGGTGCTCTTACTGAACGGCTTTCCTCGCAGAAGCATTTTTACCTTGAAGCTTTTCACATTTCGTCACGTTAAAACCACAAACCTGCACATATTTTACTGGGACTTTATGTGGTAGGACAACAGCAAGCGGCTCCTCAGAGTCCGTTCACAGAACCGTCTGTTTCTCTGATTACATCTACAAATCCTTCTCAATCTTCACCAGATTTTATTTAAAGAGTGAAATTACTTTCCATTTTGCTTTGAAAACAGTTCATGCTCAGTCAGGTTAGATTTACAGCATCTGGTTCCTGCAAGTTTCAAGTCTTGGCACAGATTCTGGTGGACTTAGGTTTGGACTTTGACTGGTCCATTCTAGTAGAGGACTCACATACAGCCTGTTGTCTGGCACAGTGGTGGTGCAGGGGCAGAGAAACGTGACCCATGTACGGGGGACTCAATCCTTGTTGGGTTGTCCCTGGTTCCTGGTCCAACCCGAGACCTTTGCTGCCTGTCATTCCCCTTCTAACTTCCCCCATGTCAGGCAGCTGTTAAATCAAGGCCACTAGACCCACAAAGTATGTAAATAAAAAATGTGAAATGGTCTCGTCTGACCAGAGGACTCTCTCTCTTCAACATATTTGCTTGTGCCACACTGAAAACGGTACTTCCTACAGCCTTTTATGGACTTAATTTTATGTAAAGCAGCGATTGGTTTCAGTTTCAGAGGAACATCAAACAGCTGCTGACCAATACTTTGCAGGAAAGGAGGAAAACTATGGTGTCAAATTATCGTATGGTGTAGAAACCGATACAGAATAGCACTATATGATTATCTATTATGATTATATATGATTATCTATTATGATTAATTAATGTGTCTGCACGGTGGCGTCTCTGGCATGATAAGTGGGGCACAAAAACTCAACTCCTATTAGCAGCAATTAATTCTTCTGTGAAGCATACAACACACTAGAAATGCCATTATTTATAAGCTAAATAGAATTTAATTTTTAAACATAAAATTACAAATAAAGGCTCTCTAATAAGATTTAATGAACAGAAAAGATTCACATCAATCCTTCATCATGCGAGCAAGGACAACCAACACCAAATTGTCTCAATCTAGTGTTGGTGGACCGGCCCCACTATCAAGGAGCCTCAGGAGGGTTTAGCTACTGAGCTTGTTAGTTTTCTTAGATTTATAGACACAAATGTTAATATCAGAATTTTATTGGTAAGAGAATCTGTCTTTTTTACAATATTGCTCTATAAAGAACAATTCTGTCCCACTTATTATTGTGAACATAGAGCTCCACAGTGACATCTGGTGGAGCCACTGGCCCCAAATGCAGAGACGCCACAGTTTCTGAACCGCTATTGAGCCAATAGGTTTACCACTGGTGTTTACAGCTTAATCAAGGACGGATTACGGACCGGGCCAGTGGGGCCAGCGCCCAGGGGCCCTCTGGGGCCAGGGGCCCCGGGGGGGCCCGAGACTAAAACTGTTTCAACATATACGATACAATAAATTGTTATTTCATAGGGCGTCTGATGAAAACAAGGAGGGAGTGGGGACCCCTGACATTTGGCTACCAAGGGCCCTTTGAGGGCTGGGGTGGCGAGTGGGGGGTACTTCCTACCAGGGCCCTCTGACTAACCACAGGCCCTTAGGGTGCTTTTAGCGGGCTCCACAGCTGCTCCTGCTAGTCAGCCATGGGCCCTGATGAAAGCACCCTCACCCTGGAACGTTGGTAAGAGTGGATGTGGTTGTGGAAGGGCCCTTGCCCTGCTTTTGGGCCCCTTATGAAAATGGATGAGGGGTGGGGGTGGAGGATATTTTCAGCAGGCCCTATGACTACCAGGGCCCCTAGCCCTGCTTTTGCCTTATGACAATGGACGGTGTGGTGGGCCTCTGACTGATTTTGAGGGCCCATACCAGGGGCCTCTGACTTACCACATGCCCCGGGTAAGGGTGCTTTTAGCGGGCCCCACATGGATCCCAGCTAGTATGCTTAAAAGAGGTGGACTCTAGCTCGATCCACATGTAGTGTCATCGCTAATGACGTACCGCGAGGAGCTATTTTTAGAACGTGACGTCATATCACGTGGTACGAGGTAGGGCAAATATGCATTTTCCTCCTCTCTTTCGCTGTACGTTACCCTTGGTTTTACTCAGTAAAACTACCGCTTTTTCTAAGTCTAAGACGTCTCCTAACCACGGTTTTTAAACATTGATGTTATGGAACGTGCAACAGCGACTCGAGGTACGCTGATAGGCCGCATATGAAGGATGTTAAAGCCGCAAGCGGCGTCGATCGGCCCTCACAGCCAAGCGCGCTCCGGCCTATTGGCCACCGCTGCGGTGCCTGCCGGCCAGCTGACCGGCAGGGTTTGCGCACCGCCGGCCGCCCCCCACCGCAGATGCTGTCACGCATTTTCCCCATCTGTCCACCGGGCGATTCCCACAAACGCGTTCAGCAGCGCTCCCCCATGACTCACAAAAAATCTGGTGCAGACCGGTCGATGCAGCGAGGAGATACAGCCGTTGGATAATGATAATGCATTTGGCCACCGGACCGGACTAAATTGCTCGGTGGGCCGGACAATTTATACCGATCCCTGGACGGTGATTACAAACAGAAAAAAAAAACGCCCGCTGACGCCATGAACGCCGAGCAGGAGAAAAACATCGACTTACCGTTCTATCAACTCGGCCCGTTTTCCAGTCTTTCTAAGCCTTTAACACTCAAGCCATCGTTTGAGCTGAACGTTGGTATGTTGTTCCACAGTTCTACCAGTAAAATGGGCGCCTGGACATCCTCTTGTGATAGTTTAACAGCTGAAAAGTCGGTCCTATCGTTGTATCTGTTGCATGTGAATTGGCTGGTTGCTACGTGCGCTCTCACACCGTTTGTCCTACCTTAGCGGCAAGGGGCGTTGCTCATGAGATGGTGACGTCACGTGCGCGGTACGCCATTGTAACTGCACGGATCTCAGCATGGATCTCAGACATGTCGTCAATGACAAGACTTCAAATAACAAATGTGTCACTTGTGATGTGTTAATTGTAAAATGAGACCTGTGTTTTACCATAGTAACAACCGGGGCTAAAAAAGGGGGAGAACCATGTGCGATGTGTAATAAATTGGAGTAAAGAGAGAGCAACGGTCTTAAACTCTGGCATGAATGCAAAAGTGCTGTTTCATACAGATCCGAATTACAAGCAAATTCTACCCAGTAGCACAATTTTAATTTGGAGACAGATGATGAAACAACAAGTAGTTTTATTGTAGCTGTGGCTGCGTATGTGTGTTTGTAACCCTGATATTATGTTTATTCGAAAACATGTTTTTTTCAGCTTATTCAATGTTTTTTTCCTTATTTCCTCACAATTTGGACCTAACATGTTTCATAAGCCTGCTGTAAAACACTCACACTTAATATGTATTTACAATGATAAAACGTAATTTAATACGGCAATTAACACAGCATTTTTAATATAGCCAACTCAATACCTTCCCTCATATCTGTCTTCCTCTCCATGCCTCTGTCACACACATGCACACAGCATGCATTTGTTGTAGTAGATAGTGGCTGCCCCTCCCCCACTCTCTCACTCAGTATAAACCTTAGCAAGTTGTTAATTTCATCAACATATTGACAGTGTTTCTGATTGCGCTTAGTTTCAACAATTTAATTCTCTTTGCATTTTTGAATTTACATCATTTGAGATCGTGTGCATATAGCTGTACCTAGTATTTCTGCTAGGTTTCATTGAACTCTGGCTACTCCATGGCTAGCTACTCCTCTGGCTACTCCGTGGTCCGTGGTCCGTGGCACATTAAGCCACTGGTGGCTTAATGTGCCACGACCAGGCTAACTATAATTGTCCAGAAAGACGTAAAGCGACTAACCGCTTCAATTTATTCACAATTCACAATAGCATGGTTTGTAAACTAGCATGGTTTGTAAACTTTTTTTGGGGGGGGGGGAGGGCAAATTCTTTTTTGCCCTCCCCCCCCTGGGCAAATTCTTTGCCCAGGGGCCCAGACTACCCTTAATCCGTCCCTGAGCTTAATGTGTCTTTTCTAAAAACATTTCTCAGCTTCATTAAACCTTTTAGCTTGTTGCTCCAACATGCATCCATCTGGCTGTGCTTGACCTGTGGAAATGTCTTGTTTTAGTCAAAGATTTTCTGTTTTCCTGAGTGAGTCTCAGCTGCAGAACAGATGATGCTGTGTTTTCTCCTCAGACCTGTTCCCTATCGACCTGTTGTCCAGAGCCCTGCCACCCCCCGGACAAACCACGCCCACTCAGGTAGGAAACGGGAAGAAAAAGCTAATATGGGCGTAAACACTCGACTTGATCCGTGTTCTGTCCCGACAGGTCCAGATGGTTCAGTCCAGAGGGTCCAGAGGTATCAGACTGACCAGCCTTGTACCGACAGCTCTGAGTTTTACTGCCTCGCAGATCTTCACCAACTGCGACTATTTTCCTTCCGAGTTTTCATTGGTTGCCACGCTGAAGATACAGAGACTCAGAATGAAGGTAAGCAGACCAGAATCTGGTCTGGTCCTGTCAAGTCCAACCGAGGAGTATCTAACCTGCTTGCTTTCTCTCTGCTTTAAGACGAGTCAGTACATTCTCTCTGTAGTTAAGGAAGGATCTGCATCACTGTTGCTGGGGCTACGCATCTCTGAGAACCGTCTTCACCTTCTGAGCATGCCTCCAGGTGCTGGGGGGCGGCGAAGGATAAGTTTCAAAAACGTTGGACTGGACGACAACAGATGGCACACCCTGGTTCTGGCTGTGACTGGTCGTTACGCCACATTGACCGTTGACTGTGGACTCCCTGTGGAGCTGTGAGTCTGACTGGTTTAAACTGGTACAAACCATCCCAGGCGGGTGCAAATTAGTTCAAACCTGTTTAAACTGATTTAAGCTGGTTCAAACCAGCCCAGGCTGGTGCAAATTAGTTCAAACCTGTTTAAACTGGTTCAAACCATCCAAGACTGGTGCAAATTAGTTCAAACCTGTTTAAACTAGTTTAAACTGGTTCAAAGCATCCCAGGCGGGTGCAAATTAGTTCAAACCTGTTTAAACTAGTTTAAACTGGTTCAAAGCATCCCAGGCTGGTGCAAATTAGTTGAAACCTGTTTAAACTGGTTTAGACTGCTTCATTGTGCAACCCACTGACTAGTACCAACCAGTTTAAAAGGCACCAGGTTGGTGCTAACCGGTTCAAAACTGTTTAAACCATTCATGCTGGCAGCAGTTCTAACTAGTCAAAGTCTCTTTAAACTAATTTAGGATAGTGAAAACTAATTAATAACTGTTTAAACTGTTTCAGGAGAGTTCAGAGTCGTTTTAACATGAGGTTATTTATTTCTAACTGGTCCAATCCTGTTTTTTTAAAGTTTTGGATTGAATGCAATTCTACTCATTAGGTTCCCAGCTGGTTCTAAAGAGGCTCATCAGGGTATGTCTAGTTCAGTCTAAGGACCACTTTAGATAAGGTTATTACATTAAGTCAAGTTTTTTGTAGTACATTTCAGTAGCAAAGCGGTTCAAAATGCTTTACATCATGAAAAAATAAAAACATCATAAACACATCAAACAGACACTGGTTGTGAGTCAAGTAACAAACATTAAATTATATCAGGTGAAAACATCAGCATGTTGGTCAGTGTTCCTGTTACTATGGCTGACAGAAACTCTAAACAGGAGGTTTCCATCTGTATTTAAAGGAACTTAGAGTTTTCTGTGAGTTTGTTTCAGATCAGTGGAGCATAGGAACTAAATGCTGCTTCTCCATGTTTGGTTCTGGTTCTGGGTACATCCAATTAGCCATCTTAAGATCTAGCTTAGAACTGATCAGTTTGGTTCTGGCTGGTACTGCCAAGTGAAATATTAACATACTCGTCTCAAAAGATTCAACCCATTTGACTGAATGGGTCATCGGTGTTCTTGATCGGAGCTCTATCAGCCTCTTTAGCTGACTTCCTGTCTCTCAGTAAACAGGTCCAGTCCTTCCCCAGTACTCTGAACACCCAAGGGTCCAGGTTCTTCATCGGCAGCAGAGGACACTGGAAGGGACGCTTCACTGTGAGTCTATGATCAGAACCAGAACCAGATGTTTTTTTTCCTGTAGAATCACACTGGTTCTTTTGTATTCAGGGTCTGCTTCGTCAGCTGGTTCTGCTTCCAGGCTCAGATGCCACACCCAGACTTTGTCCCAACTCTGAACCCAGTCTGGCAGAGCTGTCCGTCCCTCAGGTCCTCAGGTCCTCCCCACTCCAGCCGGACCAGCAGGGCTCAGTTTATCCCTACGGTGAGAAGAAAACCAGCAGCTCGTAGGGATTTTTATAAAAATCAGCACAGTTCAGTTTAGATGATAAAACATCAGCTCACAACAAAAGACACCTCAACACATTTTGAAGAGAAGACTATATGTTTTGTCCAATCCTTATCAATCACGTTTAGTCCAAGGGTGGCAGAACTAAGTCCAGATAATCTGAAATAGATACAGTCCAGTTTAAGTAGATTTTAGTTCATATGAAATAAGTATTTCTGAGGGTCTCTAATATCCTCACTCTATGGTAATATGCACTTACTGTGTAGCACAACCGCTGTAGAACTGACGCAGTTGTGATTTATATATGGTGACAAGAACCAACATAACTCAATCTCACGCAGTGCTAGGACATAGCTCTGTCTGCGCTGATGCTGGTTCACTCACCTCAGCATGCTCGATGCTTGAGACCGAAAGCGAAACAGAACGGTGGCTCCACTTTCTCAGTAATTAGGCTAGTACCTGACCACCTGGAGCGTTGATTGAACATTGAGATTTCAATTCCAGACAGTTAGAAATGGTAAAGGTAAAGTAGCACATCCTGTCCTGCAATTTTCACACTGTTGATCCTAACACACGTGCACTGTTCACGTTAGGAGCACAGCAAAAGCAGCTAAAATACCAAAATGTTGTCACAGGACACAGAAACACCCTTAATTTCCTCATGTTTAGAGCCATCAAAAACACTTTTCAATATGCTAGAATACACAGCGATACAGGAAAGTGTGACAGCTTTAAATACTCGCCCATCCCATCCTGGAAACACTGATGACTGCAGATGTTTACTGTGGATCCAGGATGCTGAAGGGACTGATCTCCCCTGTCTCAGCCGTGTGTTTAGACTGAAGCCAAAAGATTCTCAGTGTTTCTACACTTTCACTGTCTGCCTGTGGTGTGTTTGCAGTGTAAACCCGGAGCTGTGATGGTATCAGTGGTCCAGAAACCCGAGCTCCAGACTGACTGACAGCATGAAGAACTGTTTGTTTATGAGTATCAGGCCCTTCCAGCTTCTGTAGCTCCGTCTATATCCCATCTGTGGGAAACGCCAACAGTGGCCAGATCTGTAGCTCTGCAGGGTACCAGGTAGTGGTTCTGGTGTAGCTGGATGTGTACTGAGGTTTAAGAGCTTTTAAGACTAAGCTTAAAACTTTCCTTTGTGACAAAGCTTATAACTAGAGTGGCTCATGTTGCTCTGAGCTACCTCTATAGTTATGCTGCTATAGGCTTAGGCTGCTGGAGGACATCAGGGTCTATTTCTCTCACTCTGCTGAGTTCTACTGTTCTTCAATTATGCATTGTTTGTTGTTATTTCAGCTTTTAACTATTTGTTCTCTGTCATTTTTCTCTTCATAGAAGGTACACCTGGTCTGGCGTTCTGTTAGCTGTGACATCATCAGGGGAGGCAGATCATCCTCTATTACCATCTAACATAGAAAGTACTCCTGGATCAATGTGAGCTTCTGAGCTTTCTGTGTCTCTGCTCTGTCTTCTCTAAGCCCCAGTGGGTCGAGGCAGATGAGCGTTCACACTGAGCCTGGTTCTGGTTCTGCTGGAGGTTCTCCTCCCTGTTAAAGGGGAGTTTTCCTCTCCACTGTCGCTTCATGCATGCTCAGTATGAGGGATTGCTGCAAAGCCATCAACAATGCAGACGACTGTCCACTGTGGCTCTACGCTCTTTCAGGAGGAGTGAATGCTGCTTGGAGAGACTTGATGCAACCTGCTGGGTTTCCTTAGAGAGGAAACTTTCTGACCAACCTGGAGGATCTGATGGAGTCTGACTTTGGAAAGAGACTTGAGATGATGTGTGTTGTTAATTGGAGCTATATAAATAAAATTTAATTGAACTGAGTTTAGGTCCTTAGAAGTATAGCTGTGTTTGAGTTGAAGGCTTCTCGCCCTATTTGATGAGCGTTTCCATAGTAATGGAGTGAGGTCAGACAGGTAAAGACATGCACAGGTGTTGCAGTCTCGACGTCTGCTGAGGAGTGTGGAGCAGTCTCACCTTTTCTGTTTCTGTTCTGTTTGATGTCAGCTGTGTTGAGTCTGATGAAAATCCTTGATTGATCGGCCTGTAATGTTGCTTCTCCCTCAGCCATCTCCATGGGTTGATAAAGTTAATAAAGTCCATTTGATTGAAGTTCAGCGCCGATCCTGTCAGACTCTTTATGAATCACAGTTTATTAAAAGCCATCTGAGGTGCGTTTGATTTATGTACCTGCCTGCAGCTGAGCGAGCCGCGCAAACGGCAGTCGCCTGAACTTGACCTCAGATTTCTGAGGAGAACGTCACCAGAGATCACGTTCCTATGATCCGTGAAAGAGCTTAATCCATCCAGGAGCTTTCCAACAGAAAACACGCCCGATCCCACAAAAACCTCAACACACAGAGAGTTGGAGCGCTGTGGAATAAGGGATTATTTCATTACAGGCAGCACAAAGTCAGGATCTTTCATGTTCTGACGCATTTCATTTAACACGACGATGAACATTAGACGATCCTGTATTTCAGGCTTGGAAACATTCTTTAAAATGTTGGGATGGGGACAATTTAGGGGCAATTAAGTTGAAATATTATGTAAAAGGTTCAAACTTTAAGAACCGGAGGTGTTCGGAGGAGCTGCAGGTATTAAACGTTCCTCAAAGAAAGACCGAAGTTGATTCACATATTTCTACTTCAGCAGCTTAGAATATAATCTAAATATCCGAGATCTTCAAAGAAATTTGAGGCAGTAACCCTGAGCTGGACATGCCGGATCTCTAACCCCTCAGATGAAACTGGATCAACAGCTGACAGCTTTAATGTGCAAAAAAGAAGCCGGATTTTAACTTTCCCCAGAAGAGCCATCCACTTTTTTATCAGAATGAAGGATTTAAATGTAGAGCGGTGAAGTGATCAGGTTAAAGAAAGAAAGATGCACAGAATTTGGTATGAAGAACAGTCAGAGCAATGGGGAACCCGAGGTCAATCAGGTGGACTGCAGGTGTGTCAATTAGGGGATCTGTGGAGCATCAGAGAACGAAGGGTAAGCAGGGAGGCTAAACAGAAACAGTGAATACCGGGGAAAAGATAATTACTGACCGAAAGGGGAGAAACCAGAATATAGAGGGAATGGAAAGCAGGAGTAAAGTAAAACATATATCGCTGATGAGGCAAGAATCAAGAACATTATGAACATAAGTGAATGGAAACAAACACAAAATAAGAAGCTAACACCTGGAGATCGTGGCACTGGACGCATGTTTCACAGACTGGGAACTAGACATGGTCTGGTTACTATATCTCTCATAAACTTATTCTATACAAGGGTTTGAAAATGTCAAGATTACCAAACTGCAAACAATTTCTACCAGACGGCTCCAACAGTTGCACACGCTTTCAGTGCCTTGCTGGGGTTTCTTCTGGCTGCATGGAGCAAAGCGCTGAGTTCAGTGCTTCCCCTCCCCCACCCGTTGCTGATGGACTAGGCTGCGTCATATTTTCCTCGCCTGCAGCAAGATTTGCTGTCTGAAAATGTTGCTGCTCAAGAGAAACTGGGTCAGTCTTAGTGTGAAAGTTAAAGGAGGTAAGAGCAGGGGAGCCGACTGTAGGCTGGCTACAACAGCAGATAGCTTGAAGAAGACAGCGAACCCTTCAGGCTGTTGGACGCCTTCAGCTGTGTTTGCAGGAAGAATAGGACTCAATAACAGCTTTTAGGTGTTCAGAGAAGACATGGGAAGTGTGAGAACTGCACAGTTATTGAAGCTTCAACGGAAAGTTATCAAAGATTTCTGTTCCTTGGGTTCAGCTGTGCATCAGAAGCAGATTTCACCCCTGGTTCTGTGTTTGCTTCAGAGGCCGAGGCCCGGGTGACTGCAGGAGAGCGTCCTCCTTGTTCGGGACCAGAGAAAGGTCAGCTGTGGTTCAACGTTCAGAGGAAGGGTCTGTTCATCTGCGACGGGAGGATGTGGAGGACGCTGCTGCAGAGTGAGTCCCAACGCGACGACAGGAGGAAACTCCACAGAACCCCAGACTGACAGCCCCGACTCTTTTATATGTGACAGAAAAACACGGTGTTCTCAGAGTAAAGGCGTCATTTCACTCATTTTTTTCACTTAATTGTTAATTCTGGAGGTTCTGAAAACACAACTGTCTCACATGCCCTCTTTTTATTTAACAGTAATAACATTTAAAATAATAAAAGTTAAAATTCTCTGCAGGTAAGGAGCGTCTGGACTACGTGGAGGACTACCAGGACCTGTACACCCGCTCAGAAACCTTCGACGTGGAGGTCTTCTCCATCCCATCCGAGGGCCTGTTCATGGCTGCGGCCAACAGGTACCATACCACCCCCCCACATCCCCCCCCCCCCCCCCCCCCCACACACACACACACACCAGCGGCTCTAAAGGACCTGAAGGTCTTCATCTTCATGGTGAGAGACTTGTCTCCTC
This sequence comes from Fundulus diaphanus, assembly GCA_037039145.1. Taxonomy (NCBI): domain Eukaryota; kingdom Metazoa; phylum Chordata; class Actinopteri; order Cyprinodontiformes; family Fundulidae; genus Fundulus; species Fundulus diaphanus. Next base: position 55,144,539 of record CM073132.1, on the reverse strand, counting down.
TTACAGGGACGCCCGGCCCGGCTCTGGTGTTTACAGATGGAGGAATGGGACGTTCCAGCTGTACCAGAACATCAGCACTCAGGAAGCCCGAGCCTGGAAACATTTCACCATCAACGACAAGGTGAGAGTCGCTCAGACACAGCAGGACATTCTGTGGAAACACTGATTGCACGGAGAGTCTGGGGAAGTTCTGCAGCTGCTGCCAGAACCCAAATCAAAGCTCATGAAAACCAACCGGATCGGTGTCTGCAGAAGTCCGTGTCTGCTGCCTCACCTGTGATCATGTGACCTGTGAAGGTGTGTTCGGGTATCTCCTGCGTTCTCATTGTGTCGGCGTGTTTGCTCTCAGTGGGACACAGGTGTTAACACAAAGCTCTGCAGGTATTCACAGCTGCTGCGTACCAGCGGGCCCAGATGGAAGCTACAGGTGGCTTCAGAGAGGAGGGATCTTTAAATGTGTCAAAGAGCCACAGACCCGTATTTGTCCACAAGTTCTAGTTCCATCCGGTTCTTTAGTCGGGTCAGATCCACGTTCCATTTTATATAATCACAGAGCGGCTCCGGCAGTTTTGAAAACTTCTGTTTTAACGGATTCTTCTTGGTCTCAGGGTGAATCGTGTTGTTATGCCAGAAGATGGTTGAATATGCTTATTATTATTATTAATTATAATTTGGCATTATAATTTAAATAATAAATCATTCAACTCAAAATTCCGCTACAACAAAATATAGTTCAAATGGTGGTGATGTTAGCTATAAGCTTGTAAGTATTTATACCATTAATGCATTAGTTAATTTGCTGTTATGAACTCGTTTATGCTGGGATAAATGATCTGGTCGGACTTGTGACCGACGAGGTTTATCCGGCAGGCTATGAGGACCCCAATGTAACTGCAATTAGAGTTTAAATCCTTATTCGTCTATCACCATCCAATGATATTGTCTCTGTATTAATGTCAGATGTTAACTCCAAAGGAGGTTAGCTCTGATTTCTGAATAACCAGGCAACTGTGAATTGGATTGAACACAAAACAATGTCTATTCCGCAGTGGTGTTTTATTGAACCAAAAGCAATTCCCTGTTACAGTAATTCTCTGATTCAACGACTTTGGAAATCTTACTCACTACTAACTAACACGCAAAGTATATATGGAGATAAAAGAATAAACAAAACAAACAAAACGAAAGGAAAGAAAAACAAATGGATTAAAATGAGCGGTTGCAACTCTTAGTTCAGCTCACGGTTGTTTAAACCACATTCAGAACATCGGCATTTGACATAGCATTGACAGACAGAGCAGCTGTGGGAGTCCTACCGGACGCTTTGATGCCTTACAAAGCTATCAGCTAAGCTACAGCCCAGTCATCCGACACCCTCCCAAGATGGCGACTATGATGACGTATGCTCTGCAAATTTGCGTGAAGCGTGGGGGGAGGTCTTAATGATGTCACCGCGCTTACGCTAAGGTGAGGTGGTACCTCGCTCCGAGAGGGAGTGGTTTACGCTCTGGTTCAAAGAGAAACCGCGAACTAAGATTCAAACAAAGCGATCAAATTCTCTGATAAGGAGAAGCGAAAGAAAAAGGGGGAAAAGCATGGAGGAAGATGGAAAAGAACTGAAACAGTGACCCACGGCGGGGTTATAGATAAACCACAATCAACACAGCAGAATCAAATGTAAAATGCATGCACATACAAAGAAAATATTCAGCAAAATAATTCCAACTTCGTCGTGGAATAAAAGCATTAACCTAAGCCTACAAATTTCTACGTCTGCCCAGGCACTTCTAAACACCCTGTTGGTGAGACAGAAATAAAAGGGGAGAACCCCGTTACTTTGAGGTGGTCCGGAGTGAAAGTCCCGGCTTCGGTCCGGAGCGCTCCGGATCACGCGACGTCCTGAACGCGTCTTGACGACCGCAGGGTCCGCAGGCTGCAGCGGGGACCAGACTGAGAGAGTTCCTTCGTCTTTCTCTCTCTCTCTGGGCTCCTAGACGCTTGTTGGGCCAAACAACGCGTCGTCCTCTCTCGATCACTGGGAGATAAGGCGGCTTCCAGTATTTGATCAGAGGGAATTAAAGGTACCTTTTTGAGTCGACCTCCTGTCTGTACAGGGAATAGTTTTGCTTCGAAAAAATCTCGGTCCAGCGAGAAACTCGAGCACGTGGCGTGGGATTTTCCCAACGGAGTTAAACAGCTGTGTGTCTTCTCGGTTGGCAGGGCGCCAGGGAAGAAGGCCGATTGCGGGGTGCAACCGAGTTTTATCAACTTTACCCTAGCAACGTTATCGGTTGCTAGGGCGCCGGCCATTTTGGGCCGCGTTGCATGATGGGAGTTGGTGGCCATTTTGATCACCATGCATCATGGGAAATGCAGTCTGTCACGTCCTGACATGGCACAACATACCCCTCTTTAGCTTTGAAGAGTGGGATGCTGGTCACAGTCTTTAAAGCTACAACCAAGTCCATTCTGGCGTGACGAAGATCCGTTGTGCATGAGTGGAACAACCTAATAGTCTTTCTAGTAGTCCTTCGGGATTCATGCAGTTCAGTTCATCATCCAAGAGGAAGGGAAAAACAAAGCATTTATTGTGCCTGGGTCAGTGACCTAGCCTGGGCAGACTAAGCTATAGCTAGTAATTTCTATTGGCTAATAAGGCAACAATAAGGTAATAAAAAAAAGAAAATGCAAACTTCACAATCACCATTGTCGATACATTCATTGGTCATAAGGTTTGAACTTTGAACCAAAGAAAGGAGAGAGGGAAAAGGGAAAGGAGAGAGACAGCGGTTCGTAGTCTAATCAGCTTGTGGCCTTTGAGGAGCTGATGTTACGAACCTGGGGGCGACGAAGGTGAGGGTGTCAATCCTGGTTTGCAACTGTTTGATCTGCTTGTATGCTGCATATGCCATCGCCGTAGTGATGGCCCATCCAAATACAAGGAGAAACATAATAATGGTCATAATGTGAGTGTCGGTCGACTCTGTAGCTCTGGGGAAGCGAAGCAGAGGGACCGAGCTCAACTCTGATGGAGTGAGACTGAACTTAATCAGCTGGGTGCCTGCACGTAAAAGCTGTCTTTCAATGCCGACATCAATGCTGAAATTGTATCCCTTAAAGACATCTATTATTTCAATCTCTGAGTCATATTTGTCAACGTCAAGGTGATGCAGAACCATGTTTCCAATGTGGACTACAGCACCTTGAGGTGAGGAACAGAAAATGGATTGCATGGACATACCCAGTGGATGTCCTTGGTTTTGGTACACAAATCCAAATTAGGGACTAAATAAAGTTTGGGGTCGGCATCATGATAGGCTAGCATCGAGGGGGTTTGTAGGTGTACGTGGGTCTCACCTTGCCAAAACCGACATTCAATACTGATTTAAGCCTATACACGTTAGCTCTTTCAATGATGGGAAGGTTTAGCATAAATCCTATCTCCAAGTTGTCAGGATTTACAAATATTGGAATTGCACTACCTAGGCTGTAAGCCAGGTGTGTTTGTGGTGGTTGCAGTGTTTCACTAGAGGCAGATTTGAGAACCTTTTCAACCAAATCTACTGGTACCAAGTACGGAGGAATCCGTCCTTCAGCAAGGCTATTTACGGATGAGCTAACCTCTCGAGTGAGGTCCTGCATTAAATCTCTAACAACCTGAGTACATATCATGTCATTCTTTACCACTTCTGTGAGCGTTTCCAAAGAAATGCATGGTGTTATTGCTGAGTGTGAAATTATAGACGTGAAGTTATGTATGGACATTTGTTTTATTAGTGCACGTTTAAAATGTCCTGATTGAACATGCACTTGTCCTGTTTAATGCTATGCATTGTTCTCTTCGGCGGGGGCGGAGTTAGGCTCCGTTCCCTGTGAGGAGAGTTTGGTGGACGGTTTAATTTGGTTCGCATGAACCCATTTGTACTCCGGACTTTGCATGCTGGCTTCTAGGTTCTTTCGAGCCCACGTGAAAGTTGTTCGGAGACGGTCTTTTAAATCAGCGACGCACTGGTGTGCCGTGTAGACGGTTGTCACACTGACGTCTTCGGGCTGGTAGATGAGATTCAGGGGAAGTGTCATTTGTCTCCCTGTCATCATCTGGAAAAGTGTCACCCCTGTGGAGCCTGGTGAGGTAGAGCGGATTAGCATTAGGACCAAGGGAAGCTTTATGTCCCAGTCCCTGCCATGGCTGCTGGCATGTTCCTTTAACATACTGACCATGGTGCGGTTCATTCGCTCCACCTGTCCCAATGACTGTGGGTGTGAGGGGATGTGGAATTTAACTTCCACGCCCAACATGTCGAAAAGCGCGGTCATGATGTTTGACGTAAAATGCGTTCCTCTGTCCGAGTCGATGGG